>CM051519.1:72909978-75309978 GCA_028015205.1 Mytilisepta virgata
ACTAAGATACATAAAGAACTCAGCTATATCTGGAATAGATGCCTTAATGGGATCAATATTCCGTTCTTCACACCAACCGTTGTATATTCCGAGTCTTGCATCATAAACTGACTGAGTTGACGACTTTCGGGCATTTGCCATAATTGTTGCAATTTGTTCAGAAAATCCCTTTGACTGATGGTTGAGTTTGACAACTTCCATACCACAAGATTTAGTACCTCTGTATCCTGATGATATATTTGAACATTGTTTCGTTTTTGGTACAACAATTCCGGTACATTTGGAAGTTTTATTGGAATTTCTATTAACATTTCCAACAACTGTGGGTACCATGACTGCCTTGGCCACATTGGAGCCACAAGAATGACTGTACAATTTTCCTGTCATATTTTCTGAAGAACTTGTGGTATGAGAACCGGTGGAGGAAACGCATAGGCATATATCCCTGTCCATTTGAGAGCAAATGCATCTATGTGCAGAGCATTTACATCTGGCACTGGTGAACAATACACTGGAAGCTTGTGATTTTGCCAAGTCGCAAACAGATCCACTGATGGCATACCCATTAGATAAAAAATCAGATTCACTACTGTATTGTCCAATGTCCACTCCGTCATGCGGATCATGTCTTTTCCTCGCGATAAAGCATCGGCCAAAAAATTCTTCCGTCCCGGTATATGAACTGCTCTTATCGTCACTTGATGTAGTATGCACCATTGATACATTTGCCAAGTCAGATAACACAGTTCTGCCGAGTGTGTTCCTCCTTGTTTGTTTATATAACTTATTACTGTCGTGTTGTCTGATCTGACAAGAATTACTTTCTTCCTGACTAAATGTTGAGCCTCCTGTAATGCTAACATCACAGCTTTCAGTTCCAACCAATTTATGTGTTTCTTGCTGTCCTGCGGAGACCAAATTCCCGCTGTTTGCCAGCTGTCTATATGTGCTCCCCATCCCATCTCCGAAGCATCTGTAACTAGTGTCATTTGATAAATTGGTTCTTGTAAATTCATTCCTTGAAAAACATTCTTTCTTACTGTCCACCATGCTAAATGGTGTACTAGACTCATTTTCACAGGAATGCAGTGACTTAGTGGTTGAACATTCGGTCGCCACCAAGCTAACAGGTACAGCTGTATAGGGCGCATGTGTAACCGTCCCATAGGTATCAGATAAATACATGATGCCATCAGTCCCAAGAGCCTGAGAATCACAACAGCTTGAGTACTTGTAGATGCTTGCAATGTCTGAATTATTAAAAGTATAGCCTGAAAGCGGTTCTCAGTTGGAGTCACTATTCCTTGTTGTAGATGGAAGTGAGCACCTAAATATTCTAGGTCCTGCATTGGAGCTAAGACAGATTTCTTCAGATTTACCATCAAACCTAGTTCCTTCAACAACTTTAACACATACTGCAGATGCTTCATTAGAATGGCTTTTTTCGAATTTATCAGAAGCCAATCGTCCAGGTACATAAATATGTGAATCAATTTTTTCCTCAGAACAGCTCCTACCACTGCCATAATCTTGGTGAATATTCTCGGAGCTGACCGTAGTCCGAATGGCATTGCTCGAAACTGGTAAGATTTCCCTAGAAACCGGAACCGTAGAAACTGTTTGAACTGACGATGAATGGGAATATGGAAGTAAGCATCGGTCAAATCTAAAGTCACAGCATAATCTCCTGTTTTCAACCCTTTCATAATGGATCGGAGAGTTTCCATCTTGAAATGTCTTGGCACTACATATTGATTTAGCGGTTTCAAATTTAAGATTGGCCTTAAACCGCCTTGTTTCTTTGGAACTACGAACACTGTGCTGTAAAATCCTTGATTTTCTTCGTTTCTTGGTACATTTTCTATAACACATTTTTCTAATAAAGTATTTATTTCTTCTACAATAACTAATTCTTGAACACCATTCCTTGGTACACAAGTTTCTTTTATTCTTGATCCTGGACATGACAGGAATTCCATCCTTAGGCCATTTCTTATGACGTCCAACACCCAACGATCTTGCGTTATCTGTGTCCACTCCCTGTGAAACATCAGTAAACGTGCCCCTACTTGGGAAATCATATTTACATATTGTACAGGATTTTTTTGCATGTTCACTATCTGGCAACTTATTTCCTGGGGTTTGTGAACCCCTTTGGGGGCCCCCAGGAGTTTTGCGGAAAAAATTCTGTCTGACATATTGGTCGCCACGAAAATTTTCCCTAACCGGCTCAGATGGTACATTACTAGGATTCATACGAGGTACTTTGTTAAAACAACTGTGATCAGTATTCTCATTTTTCCGTTTTCTCGAAAAATCAGGAGCACCTCTGCCATCATCCTTAATCTTGTTCATACTATTGTTCCTGCTGAAACTATTAGCAGAATACACATTTTGTGTTTCCTTAGCATCCCGCAAATTTTCTGCAGATGTGTGTAAAATGTCAAAGTACTGACCATTAAACAGTTGACTTCCAAACACTGGTAACTGTACAAGCTTTTTATCAGTGGCTTTACTAATGAAATTTACATTGCGTAAAAATACTTTCCTTCGGCTTAAAACTGAATTTGAAATAATTCTGGAAGTCAAATCAGCCATGCTTCTAAAACAATTAATTAATGCCTTACGACCTTCAAGTCTTTCATCTTCACATGATGCCTCATCTAAATATGCAGAAATCATGGACCCATAAGAAATCGCACGTAAAAGTACTCTAGCTGAAACATCTATTTTGCGAAAGTCATTGTCAAGCTCCTTGTGAAAAGCTGGAATTTGAATTCTAGATCGGTTATTATTATTCCCAAAATTACTTCTTCGTCCCTGATTCTGCAATGCTAAACCTTCCTCAATATTATTATCTAATTTAGGAGGCGAACAGAAAGTAAGAAAATCGTCTTTCTTAACCATAAATGCTTTATCATCTCTACCACGGACAGATCTATTTTTTAAATGTCCAGCCACTGCTTCTTTTTCTACAGATTTAACTGTATCAATAATAGTGCCCTCCAGAGGCAGTCTAGGCAAGGCTTTCTTCTTATCTATTTTATCATGCCTCAGTCTAGATGAAATAAAAGATGGTCTACTAGCCTCTGAAGTTTCCTCTTCTTCATAATTAATATTAAGAGTTTTTGTCATTTTATCCACAAAACAATTCCATTGAAATGGATCAGAAGCATCAGGTGCACCTATCGGCACCTCTGTGAAAGAACAAGAGGGATGATCATTACTTCCTATATCTGAATTACTGTCATTACAAGACAACTCATCATTATTCCGGACTGAAGACTGTTCAGATTCCATAACTGATTGTTGGTCATCCACAGGTAAAAATTTATTAAAATGTGGACGGTCCGACTTTTTAATTGATTTTGGCTGGTTTTCTAAAGAAACAACATTAGAATTTTTATCTGTCTTCATCATAGATGCCATCTGTTGTTTGACCTCTTGCTCTATTAAGTCCGCCAGATTTATAGCGCAGACAGATTGCGTCCCTGGCTCTTCCGATGTTTGTTGTATATCTGCCTCCACAGACGAATTTTCAACACCTGTTTTCGATCCCCCTACACAGAGGGATCTATTAGAAGCCGGCACTGTTTTATTCCCTTTACAAAGGCTTTTGCCGATCATTTTTACAACTAATTCCCTTTTTTCTTTATCCCAATCGCGGCAAATGTCACATGGAAAAGACTCGTTACAAACACGATGTTTATAGCATTCATCATGGTTGTCAATCACATTCATCTTTCCATCGCACTTCACACAACCCTTAAAACGATTTTCCATCACCATACGAATCTAGATGACCAATATAACGGTCAATAAAATACGATTATACGAGGTTACCTTTTTGTCCAACTTGACAAATGGCGGCGTCGAGAGAAAACTGAAGAGTTTATCAAAGGGAGATAATGGTGGGGGTATGATACAGCTAAAAACCGACGAGATTATACGGGGAAGGAAGGGAAATTGCAATTAGTTAAGAGGCAGGTAAGTGTAAATATTGATATGAACTACAGAGCACTATAAAGCTGTAAGAAGTGACAGCCATTTTGAATTTGGCAATACATGTGTATATAAAATATAATGAAATACACAGTATACCTAATTAAATTACATGTACTTTTTTTTTGAGTAAAAAGGGAAAAGAATGTTCTTTCACAGTAATATTTGTGTCATCTGGCAATGTCCTAAAGAAGGGTTTTGTCGTTCTGACACAAATAACAATCTTCCTTGATGATATATTTTTTAAACTCTTGTTGAAATTTTTGTTAACTTACCATGATTTCCATAACTTCCATCAACATTAAGGTTTGATATATCTTTTGGTAAAAGATGCTGTGTGTAACTTGAATGTCTTTTAGTAACTTCAAAGTAAAAGTTCAATGAAATATAACAAATTTAACAAGTTGTAGTAGTCTTACCTAATAGCACCACCAATCCTCTTATTTAACTGTCTGTATCTAGCCATATTGTAAGTCTGTAGCCCGTCCCCTAATATTCTGATTAGACAAGTACTGAATGCCAGCTGTTTTATAAATGTTGATTCTGTTGTTCTGTGGATATCATACTGTAAAGTATCTGAAAAAAATACATGAATTTTTTTGTATGACAGTTTGTTTTTGTTACAGTGGAACTATGAATTTTAATATGTATTCCACAAAGAACATAAATTTAACTTTGTGGTACTATAAGAAAATTTCAAAGCTATAAATTTGGTATCCTCAAAATAGTGAAGTTTCACCAAACCATGAAAAGCAATATCCACAATCCACAAAATAAATGAATGGACAGTACATGTATATATATAATAAAAATTAAAACTGTTGTATTTGATATTTTAAAGCTGAAAAAATTACAAACTGCCTTGTACTCTTATTACCGGTATCTGATTATTTTTATTCTTCATGCTATCTGCTTGGAATGAAAAAATTACAACTGATTCCATTATTCTATGATATCATAGAGTGTATGTCTTCACAGATGATATCATGCAATACACTGTATTTACTCTTCTATCCACTAATAGACAAAATAGATATATAGTACAATACCTGTACCAGTAACAAACAATATATGTTTGAAAATTTCTGACAGTGGGAACTGTTTCAAGATGGCCACAAAATCATTTTCTAACAGATATTTCCATGCATTCTTTGGGTCTTCATCCTGAAAAATAACATTAAAATTTTTCTCATAAAATTTATTTAATTGTTGACAAACTTGCAAAAATTATAAGAAATTTTTCTGAAACAAAAATATTCTACAAATGACCATAATTATGAACATTTCAAAATTAGAACTGTACTCTATAATATCGACAGTACGTTGTTCTCAAATATCAAAATATTCTCTTTTTTACAACAATGGATATGTGGAAGCCCAATGTATCCTTAGTAATCCATAACAACAAACCTCCTCGCCATCACAGTTTATCAGTACCCATGGGTTTGTCATTTGTTCTGGATTAGGACTTGTGTTAACTGCCTCTTTCATCAAACAAACAAAGTCTTCTCGTGCTCTGGTGCAAATAAATATAAGGCAATTTCAGTTTAACAAAAACTTTTATCTAGATTAATTATATGAAAAAAATCCATGTATTATTTAAAGAAGACATTTTTTCACGATTAAAAACATATTTTGGTATAATTTACTCAAAATTTAAGAACATATATATCAAATTGCTTTCATGCAAAAAATTGCATGGAACTTGTAATTCAAAATATGTTCTATTGTAGAAAATTTCATGTTGTAATTAATTAATTAATCAAGGTTTGTTTTTAGTTTCTCATGACATTTTTTTCAAATTCAGTAAGGCAGGTAGTAAGTTCCCTTTCTCAAGCATTTTGCCTCATCAATTATTTTTTTTTATTCTTAGGAGAGTCTAAGTAATTAATTATAATTTTTGGCCTGTATTTTATCTTTATTAATTTCTCTTGAATATTCACTGGAAAAAAAATTTAAAACAAATTTATGGATACCTTATAGGAGTTAAAACTAATGCTAAGCAAGCAATATAATGGTCCAATACTGGATTCCCTAGACTTGTTACTGCTGATGGAATAGTTGGCATCTGTATAAAGTTAGCTGCCCAGGTTCCTACACCAGCTGGACAACGTACAATGTGGTTCAGAATAAACATGTGGTCATCAAATGATGCAACTTTTACTAATGCTGACACCTATAAAACAGTTTATTTTTATATTTAACACTGACTCTTGTTATCTCAACTTCCCTGATATCTTAAAGTATCCAAACAAAGCCAACAGTATAAATAGTTTAATTCATATCATTTTAAAATATACTATCTACATACGATAATATATGAATAATGCATTTTTGAGATTGTGATAGACCAGACAGATATATCCCAAAAATTCAGTGTCCTTTGAGGCAAAGCAGAGGCTGATAACGAGGGGTAACAAACACACTATCACCCTCTCAGAATTGTAATTCATTTTATTATATTGAATGTTTCATTTTGATTGTTTACAAGGAGAAGGTAACATTCTGCTCAAACAAATTGCTCAGTGTGTATTAAACTTTCAGATATCATCATCTTGGGCAAAGCCTATATTCATACAGCCTACTCTAATACAGACTCTCACTTGGTTTTATAGTAGGTTCTACCCATGAATGTGATAAACATAAAAAAAATGCCAATGTGCCATCTGTTAGCAGAATGAAAAGACAGGAACTTAAATGAAGTATAAAAATATAGAAAAAAATATCAAACATCTACATTTCATAAACATCCAGAATAATTATACCACTTTCAAAATATTAGGGTCTTTCTGGTTTCTGATTTAAACTTTTTTCAATGAAAAACTATAATTCAAATCTTTATCTTTTGCAATCATAATTTAAATCAATGAAAATATTTTTTCTTTATTATTTGTTGCATGTTTTGAAATATTACATTTTATGATTTTCTACTTTACTGTATCAGTAAATTTTCATAATAACAAAAGTGGACACACAACATGACTCGCCTGAGTATGCACATGGACATAGAATAATGATTATCTTATATTCGACATTTTGCAAGTCAAAGGAAAATGCGTTAAAAGAAATTGAGGTCACAGTCAAAAGGCAGGTGTCATAACGACATGTATCCACTAAGAATTATCTATTGACCAAATATGGTGCGTCTAGGTTAAGTTGCTGAGATATGGACCTAATCTCGAAAAATGTGACAAAGTCACTCAAGCATGCAATTGAGGTCAAAGTCCAGAGACAGGTGTCAGACTTGCATGTACCCACAAACTATTTATAGACCAAACACGGATGGGTCTAGGTATTACAGTTGCTGGAAAAATGGCTTAATCAAGAAATTTGGATGAAAGTCACTCAACCATGAAATTGAGGTCAAGGTCCAGAGACAAGTGTCAGACTGGCATGTACCCACCAAGAACTATCAATAGACCAAATACAGTGGGTCTAGGTATTACAGTTTCTGAGAAATGCCCTTAACCACGAAAAGTGACAAAGTTACTGAAGCATGAAATTGAGGTCAAGGTCCCAAGCCAGGTGTCAGACTGACATGTACCCACTAAGAACTATCTATAGACCAAATATGGTTGGCCTAGGTATTACAGCTGCTTAGAAATTGATTTAACCACGAAACTTGGAAGCAGATTTTAAATTCATGTTTATGAAGTCATTGAACAATAAAAATGTGTCCATGCTCTATTGTTGATAACAAATTCATTATCACTGATAGGTATATATTATTTATAGCAAGATTTGAAATCATTAAATTTTATGAAATTTCTACTTTGCTGTATTAATATATTTTCAAAATAAAAATATATATGAATAATATTCCTAACCAGTCTTTGTGTCCATGCTCTAGTGTTGATAACAAATTCATTATCACTGATGGGTCTTCTATGGAACATAAACAGTACTGTTATACAGTCTCTTAATCTGTTAACTTGATGCTGATTATTAGGACTGTGTAACCCTAAAGCTGTAAAGTAGAAATATAAATGATTACTATCAGTATTAGGTTTTGAAACTCAAACATATTAAACTTAGTTTACATTTGCTTGTCCCAAATCAGGAACCTATATTTATTTCATTTGTATTAAATTTGTGTTTTGGACTTTTGGTTATTTTCCAATTTTTGACACAGATAGTCAGTTTTCCGATCATCTAGAGCATGCCATATTGTGCAACAGGACACTCATCAATGAAGACCATACAATAACCTCTATATGTTATGCATTCACTGATAGTATGCTGACATTGATATATACTCTATCTTCTAAAACTTGAACTAAATTTGTATATACAGAGATCCACTGGAACTTTGAAATAACTAACACTTTTTTTCTTAAAGCAAAAGTACATGTAGGCTCTACATTTCAGGATTGTAAGTTTCTGCAAATTTTACCACAGGAAATACAGATTTCCTCAAATATTCAATATTGTGGTTCTATAGGTCATAAAAATTGCTTTCCAACAATATATCATTAATCTACATAGATCGACAGTAGTAAAAAAGTGTATCCAAAATTTTGAATAAAATCTACATTTATTGCAAGCTAAATTTTAATAGTAATTAAACATTTTAATAATGCACATGTCTGATTTCTATACCTTGTGGAGGAGCATTGCTGGGTATATCTCTCAGCAATGGACAGGTAACAAATAGACTGTGAATATAGGATTCTACCTGTAATCTGAAATAGAAACATGATTTGGTTCCAAACAATACAAGAAATATTTTTATCATGTTTATGCAAAAGTAAATACAACTATTTTTCTACCAACATAGCAGTATCATGGGTAAAACTGAGATTTTTCAAAGCGAAAATCTTTCTTAAGTTTACTTATCTTGAAGAAGGAAAAAAAAACGAAAATAAAGCAAGGCTAATATCTTGAAGAATTAGATCTAAATTTAAATATTTATTTAAAATGTACATGTATATGATTGTGAAAGGAAAACTCAACTTTAAAAAACAAGTACCTGGCTAATTGTGAGGAATATGAATGAAGAGATAATTTGGTCTGTAGATTTTCCCTGATTGTTTCCAAAGTTTTCCTCAAACGTTTGAATGTATCATCATCAAAGTCAACCAATTCATACTGGTGATTTACCTTGCATGTCACACCATCGCCACATGGTCCCTGAAATAAGCACCACTTAAGTGACAAATCTGATTTTTGAAAACCTACACACTACACAAAGTGGATCAATCTACCACAATTTAAGCTGTGTACAAAAGTTATATCTTGCTTCCATTTAAATATACTCATAGTGACAAACCTTTGCAGTAACAAAATGTTTAGATGTGACCCATGTCTGTTCTTTAATTTCACCATACTGGTCATGTAAATTCTTAATCTCTCCTTCAGACTGCAGTAAGTTCTTACGAGATCTTAAATAACTTAATAAAATCTCATAAAACTCATGGTTATCTTTCTTTTCTTCTTCCTATAATTAAAATAATAGTTTTTGACCTGTTAAATTTATTATGCAAAAAAGGAAATTTTCATTTTTTTAAAAAATTACCAGTATTCAATACTCTAAAGGACCATATACATTCCAAATTGGTGCAGCAGGATATGTTTGTTTGTTTGTTTAGTTGCTGTTTTATGCCGTTTTCAGCACATTTGGCCACATCACAGCAGACAGTTTTTATTGGTGGAGTACCCAGAGAGAGAACCACTGACCTTCGGTAGGAAAATTGGCAATCCTTGTCAATTTAGATCGGAGTCAAACACACCCTACCACAGGTGAGATTTGAACTCACAACCTCAGTGTTGACAGGCTAGTGATCATTAGTAGTCATGACGAACTTACCTAGACCACTCGGCCACCAAGGCCCGCAAAAGGATATGAGATTTTTCTCATACCAAAGGCTTCTGTCTGACTTTAAAATAAAGAACTGATATAATGTTCCTCTCTTAAACTTTAGTCATACACATATATGGATTTTGTGTTATTAATTCCTTCTTTTGCCTATAAAATTACATGTTTGTCATTTGAAATACAACTATATTATAATACTACAAATGTATGCTTTTCATTTCTTTAATTGCAACCAGAAGGTTTTTGAGATAAATACATATATGTAAATGGAATTCTTTTCTTCATATTAGAAAAAGCATGCTGGGCTACTGAATTTTCATTCTGTGCTTATTACTTATGACAAAAGAACTTTTAGGATGGCTAATGCCACTACCAAAAATATCTTTGTTTCCACTTACCTGACCCACAATTTCGAAGATTGGTAGGTAGGTAGGCATTTTTTTAATGCAAAAACAAAATTATTTATACATTAAAACCCACACTTCAAGGGATGATTAATGTCAGAGCACTAAATTGTAAATTCAATATTAAAAAGAAATTTATCTGCATTAAGTTATGTCAAAAACAAAGTACATGTACATACATGTATTGTATCATCATCTACACTATTTGGCTAAATGTGTTGATAAAAGGTCTGTAGTCTTTCCATGATATTATTTTATGTACACTAAAATTGACAAAGCAATGTTCACACAGGTATCACTGTACAGAATTGTTTTTCTTTGATGTTACATGTATGATGATAACTCCACTGAGATTGGATAATGAACTCCACAGAGTGGCTTCACCATGGAATTACTGATGATAATTATTCCACACAGTAAGTTTTCTCCACTGATTCAGTATCAGGATACACACGTTGGTTAAATAAGTTTGACATATTGCATATAGAATTTTATGTTCAAATAAATTGGGACAATTTATATTGACAACAGACTGATTTATTCTCATTATAATCATAGACAAGAGAGGACCTGATGGAATGTACATGTTTTTTTTACTAAGGTTGGCTTTTTACAAGGTCCTAGTATGAGGACAGTCTGCTTGTACGAGACAATCTTCTGGGGACAGGTGATATTGAGTGTTGCATAAGTGTTTATATAACGAAGAAAAATTTTAATCTGACAAGAGTGGAGAACAAAAGGGACTTAAGCTTTTGGATTTTTTGCACACAGCAGCATGGTCTTACCAATGAAATGATAAGTAGCCTCATCCTTCAGTTGTGGGTTTTTTTTTTTTTTTTTTTTGAAGATTCACTGAGTTTGTCCAGAAAATTTAAACCTCTATTAAGTAAACAATTTCACCAATCCACATGTTAAAATTCAGAAACTTGAATTTTGAAATTGAAGTCTTATAAGAATATATATGATGTGCAGAACTATCAAAATAATATTGTAATAACCTGTACAAATAAATCAACAATGGCATCTATCTGTATCAGTCTGGGATTGTAGTACAAACTTTTCAATTGTTCAATTGTTAACGGCTGGATGGTTTGATGTCTGCTGGATGGAGTTTTGTACATTGGGTGATGTTCAGTTGTGTCAAGTTCCAATCGTTTAAGTTTTGTTATTTCTGACTGTAGTTTTGGATACAGGTCCACTGACTTGTCACTTTTTGAAATATTAGTAGCTTGTTCTTTAAGTTTTGTAACAGTTTCCTGATCCTGATTTTTTGCACTATCTGCAAACTTCATACATCTTACATTTTCATCAAGAGATGAAAGGGCTGATTTAAAACTCTCAGTTGATTCTTCCCTGCTATATTGGGTATTTATTTCTCCCTTTGTATATGCAGACCGTGATTCTGTAGTAACGGTTTCAATTTTTGATGCCTGATCTTCCTGGTCAACAAAATCCACCTTAACCTTATCATTCTCAATTTTTGATGCCTGATCTTCCTGGTGAACAATATCCACCTTAACCTTATCATTCTCAATTTTTGTTTCAAGATCCTCATTTATAGATTCATTTTCTACAAGTCTTGCTTTATGTCCACTTAAACTTTCAATCTGAATTTCTTTAACATTACTAGGAGTATTCTGATTTGCAATTTTATGTGATGAAAAGATTTCATCTTTCTCCAGGTATAATTTCACAGCTAAATCACTCTCAGTTTTTATGTCTGTTTTGGATTCATATTCTTCTGTATTTGGTTCAATCAGTGACTGATCATCATTGTCTTGTTTCTGTGTCTTATCAGAATCTTCATCTGTTATTTCTATGCTATTTGGCAGTTCTGGTTGTTCCAATTCTGATGTCTCTGACAGTGGACCCCTGATCTTCTTTTTCTACAAAATACATGTATATCAATTCGTAACTTCACACTTTTCTTAAACCCCAATTACTTTTAGACAAAAATTGAAAATAGAACTAGAATTGAACTATCAGTCGGCAAACCATATATTCTTTCATTGCTATTTGGAATATCATTTGGAAAACCCAAATGGTAAAATGAAAATGTGCAAAATATTCTCAATATTTCTACAATACAATTAATAAGAAATTTACTTTGTTAACAAAATGTACACTGTTAAAGATGAATATTAAAATTAAATTATATTTCTATGAAATATAGGATTGAATATTCAAGCTCCTTAGCTAGTACTTTGGAGAAAACTTAATAAGTTCTTGCAACTTGTGTCTTATCCATTTGTCTATGTTTATGACAATACAATATGTTTAAAGTATTCAAGATATCTGACATATTTTCAGGTCAAATTTTTGTGCATATCAAAAAAAAATTTTCTCTTTTTGTTATGATTGGTATATTTCTACATTTGCAAGCTTTAGCCAGCTTGCTAAGATCTAAAAATAAACCTGTAAACAAATATTACAGCTATTAGCTCTAATTAAGAGTCTAAAAATACTGTATTAAAGTAAATTTACAAAGGGGATACACAATGTATACATGTATCTGTGGACAACAAAATTTGCAAATTAATTGCGATCTTGGAAGTGTAACAACTGCATAATATTAGCAATATCTCTTTTAAACAAATTACTGCCTGTAAACCTTAGTTTACAGAATGATTTTTTTTTTTATTTTAAAAACTTTAACATTAGAATTACAGGTCATTTTTTGCAGGTCAATTTATCAGGGAATAGAAGTTCCACCATAATATTTATTCCAAAGATAATTTATTATGTAATAAAAGTTCCATTTGGAATTTATTTTATATAACAAATATTCCAAATGCATAATAAAATGACCAATGCATCGGAATTTGTATTACATAAAATTAATTCCAATTGGAATTTTTGTTACATAATAAACTATCTTTGAATAAATTTTATGGCGGAACTTTTATTCCATGACAAACATACTATTTGGACTTTTAACATTTTTGACAATTTAACTTGTCATTCATTAGATTAATCAGAAATTACAGGTAAATTGTTTTAATAACATATATACAGATTGGTATTAAATTGATGCACATTTCAAAAACAAAGAATTTGAAGTTATTTGGATTTAGAATTTTTGTTATTTTTCAAACATATAAAGTGTTTTAATGGTCTTTAATTGATTGAAATTTTTAATATAACTTTTTTTTAATATCTTTGTTCTTTGATAATGTATCTTCTTTTTGAATCGTAAAAGCATTTCAGAATGGTATTATGTCATGGCAAAAGTATTATGTAATATATATTTGCAAAGGAAAAAGTTTATATAATATCTATTCCGCATGCATATGTTTCATATAAATGTGTAAAAAAATTTCATATTTTTTTTCAATAGAAATCTGATTTATATCACAAGTTAATTTTGTTAACATATTTACTTACCTACAACATACGAGCCATCATATAGGAATGTAAAATTTTATCATATTCATCAGCTTCCATGTTTGCATGTGCATTTGACTCATAAACACTTTTAAATGTACATAATAGGAAACCATCAAGTAAAACACTTTTTTGATTTAGACCATAATCAATCAGGTGTAACAAACCATCTGCTTATCAGGAACATTTGTTATATTAATCAACATACAACAAAAAATTCTTATATCAGTGGAAGAAATATAATACTGATGGAAAAAATATTCCATAACATAAATTCTGCAGAACATATATTATTATAATATTGTTTCCGTCGGGAATAAATATAATTAGGAACAAATATACGTTGACAAATTAACCTCAATGTGTCGTCCAAAAAACATAAAAATTTTAACATTGCTTATAAAAGTTATATTTTTAACCACAAATCTTATTTTGAATGGGGAATTTACAACGGAAAAATAAATGCACTCATTATGTTGAAAAATTTGAAATGACTAACTCAGACTTGTCCTTAAATTTGAACAACCATTATCTTAAATATTTTTCATGCAAGCTGTGCATATTTGGTGTAACAAGGGGATGAAATACTTAAATAAAATCTCAAAGGAAGAGTTATCTCCCTTTAACACAGAAAATTCAATAGGGGAAATATTTTTGTGTCTCTGGAAGACATGGTTGAATAAAATCAGGTAAGTTCAATAGTGTTTAGTTACGACTTAGCTAATTGCGTCTGTCTGTCAAGTAGCAAGACATTTCAAAATGAATTAGGTACTGAAATTAGAAAATTCTGTTTTGTGAATTGAGGTTTATAGACAGTAAGCTTGTTAAAACTTAATAACTTTCCTTTATAGTTTAATAATACTTTATTCCGAAAGCAAATACAGCTCATAGGATACAGTTTCCATTTCACAAGAAACAGAAAATGAAATATTTCATACGACTAAAAACTATGTCTGAATAGATGAATTTCTAATTTCTTATTTTATGCATATTTAAATTGAGCCGTTTAACTGGGGTCAAAAGGTGCACCTTACATCATTCAACATTGTGATGCAAGTACTTCTGCATTGGGATAGTTTGTCTATTTGTTTCAGAGATTGTTCTTGTTAAGTCTGTACTGATGTCTTATGTCATGATTGTCACTTCCCTCTCCCAGGCAATTCGTTTTTACTAAAACAAGCTCTACCCATTGCTTATCGATATTCAGTGATGTCCCCTTATTCTGCATGTCCCCTAATGTGCGCACCTGTTACTTCGGTACTTTCCAGATGTTTATTTGAAAATATTTGTAATGTTTTTTTGTTCATTATTTAACTTTCTTCCATTTTGTATCCTAGCAATTTTAGTGTGAATCAACAGTCCTTCTGTGTAATGGTTTTTCTGAAAAATATTTAAATATGCTAAGACCCCATCTGTAAATGCCTTTCTTGGCATACTGAAATAGTATTTTGATGAAATAATTTAGAATATTAAACATTTCCCACCATTCTGCATCTGCTTGTACTGATGCAATTCCTGTTTTTGAAGTAAAACGCTGCTGATGTCAATTTCTGAGCCAGATGCGCAGAATTATTAAGGAGACATTTGACTATCTTACAACAAGGGTGTGGTGTTTCTACACGAATTTGTATACAGTAGCAATTTGAATTAATCTGCCTATTGTTTTCACAAAAGAATAATTAATCTATGTAATTAAAAAATATTAGTGTGTCATTCTTGGCCAGCAGAAATAGGGGACTGCATTGTACATGCATTTATCAGCTGGCATCAGTTTCATATTATTACAAAAATTCTTGGTGTGTGGTGTTTCTACACGAATTTGTATACAGTAGCAATTTGAATTAATCTGCCTATTGTTTTCATATTATTTCAAAAATTCTTCTTTTTTTTTTAAATATTCAGAGTTATGACTTATAGTTATAATATGGACAAATAAAATTTGTCATTTGTGTGGTGACCCATTTGTGTAGTTCTTATTCATAAATCAATCAATGAGGTTTCTGTCTTATTCAAAACCCATTAATGTTATTTTGAATACGAGTTACTTTTTTATTTTTTGTAGCGGACTTTTCTTTCACTGCTTCTGCCATTGTCACAAGATATTTTGGTTCTTTCGGATGTTTATTTACCTTCACTTTATAGAAAAACCCCGAGAGCAGGAATTGTAAAGGGGGGTAAATCTTGCCCTCACCAATGTAATGGAATATTTACGTCCACGTCCTTGAGCTGCTGTAGAGCGCGTGGTGTACGTGAAACGAAAGCATTATAATATAGTGATAATTTGAAGGTTTTAGCGAAAAACATTGAAGTTAAAGTTTAATTTGTTAAAATTGACACTTTGTATTAGTTCTGTATTTAATTTTGGAACTTAATTTAAAAAAAAAAATATAATTATAAACATTAACAGTAAAACTCACATTTATGAGGGTATGATTTACTGAAATGTTTTACACTAACAGTGTCTTGTGGTAACAATGTTGTCAGTACAAGCTGTCATGATTGAAAATTAATGATTGTTGTTTTGAAAATCTTAATGATTTGAATTGTTTTGATAGATAAATATAATTACAAGAGTTTACCTTTAATAAAATTAATATTAATCAAAGAATTGCAACCAAAATCAAGGTTTAAAAAAAATTTGAAATTATGTGGGAACTTTATTTCTTGGTTTCGTTTTATTTTAGTATATTTAATTTTGGCACATTTACATGTTCAATGGGCCAAATAAACCAAAACATCCCAATGCAAGAATCATGGTACAATTCATTCAAATTATTAAAGCACAAAGAAGTTTGTTATGTAATCACAGGCAGAAAGCAAATCCCATAATTGCTGGGTTTTTGTAAACACGGTCAAGTGCATGCACAAGTTTCAGTTTGGAAATGGACCAATTTCGACAATGGCAAGGAAGTTGCAAAATCCCCACCATAAAACACTTCTTGTCAAGTATTTTTATAAGATGTCTCCATGTCTTAATTTTCAAATGACATATTGCAGTTGACCACTTTCTAAATATTTATTACTGTCCCTTATATATGACTATAATTGGCTATGAGGCCTTACGAATGTATAGTGTTTTAACATCATTGCATTTATAGAATAGGTTGTAAATATGCATGCTTGAAAAATATGCTTTTGAAGTGAATGTCCCTTTATACATTACAATAACAGTTAAAAGTCAATGGAGATAATATTCATTCGATTATGCTTTATTCTTCTCATTCAAATTTTAAAAGAAACCTTTCTTCTATTTACAGTTGAAGAAATATTGACTGCAAGAATTTCAGATGCTGATAGATTATATCGTATAATGCCATCAATTCGTCAAAAGAAAATTATCTTTATAACAAGTACAGCTTGTTTCTGTCTATATATTTTCTTCACCCATGAATTAGAATTCATAAAACGGATTCAGAATGAATTGTATTTTAAGTATTTTTATTTCTCTATTAATCTCAGGGAAGAATGGACTAAAAATCAGGTAACATTCTGTGATGGAAAATTTTTTGGCTATGGAAACGAATTTGCTAGATTACATCATGTTGCAGTAAATGTACAAGAACCGGGAAATTTTTTTCTGGATTGTGGCAGGAATAAATACCCTGTGTATACTTTTAATGAAATAACCAATAAGAATCACCTCAATAAGTGGATAAAATCCTTAACACAAATGAATACAAATATTGTTAGAACTACTCGTACAAATACAACTTTTGCTGTGTTGAGGTATGAATATGCAAATTTATTTCACCAAATGACAGACATTTACAATGTATTTTTAGTTTCTAGATTACTGAAACTTAATCCTAGAAATGTTAACATTCTCTTCTTTGGAAGACATAAACCTGGACACGTTGATAGAACTTGGGATACGTTATTTGGATATATTGAGAGATTAGAACAATATACACAACCAGTAGTATACAGTGACCTTATATGGTCAGTTCTAGGATACAATAGTCCAATCAACTTTTTCTCACTAACAGAATTACCTTATGTTAATGAATTTTCAGAATTTTTTTTATCACAACATAAAGTATCAAAGAAAACAGTACTGGATTGTGATAGTATTTCAATATTATTTATATGGAGACATGATTATATAGCTCATCCTGGAAATCCGACAGGCCTAATAAAGCGAAAGATAGAAAATGAGAAAGAAATCATAACATCTGTAGAAAGGGTCTTTCCAAGTCATTATGTTGCTGGTGTACAACTTGATCAACACGACATGACAGATCAAGTTCATTGGATCTCACAAACAGATATCCTAGTCGGAATGCATGGAGCAGGGATGACTCATGTTTTGTTTTTGCCTTCACATGCTGGTGTATTAGAACTTTTTCCAAATTACTGGTCAAAAACTAATCGTCATTTCAAATCCATGGCTAAATGGCACAAACTTCATTATTTAAATTGGCAGAATATGGATACTACCAATGAAAAAGAAAAATTTTACACCTACATTCCTCCAACAATTGTGATTCAAAGACTTATTTCAATATATTACAAAATGTGTCATAGAAAACCTGCAAGTGAATGATAGTGTATTGAGAATTGTTTTATTTTTTACTATATTAAGTCTTTATTTTTGGAATATTTTTATTGTTTTATTAAAGTTTCATTAATATTTATTCCAGGATTTGTTAAATTTTTTTTATTAAAAGCCTAACAGTATACCATTATTTATGTTTCTTGGTATAGACTGGAAAATATATTTAAGGTATCTAGTTGACCCTGGGACTATTATACTAAGTCTAGTATAATAGTCCCAGGTTGACCTTACACAACATTTGATATTATCATAGAATGATTTCTGGCTTCTCTCAATAAACACTATTGGAACATTAATCCTTTTTAAAAATGAAATGAACAAGAACAGCTGTCAAACTGATAGAAAATAGATGAGGTTTTCATTTATCATGGGGTCTGTTTTTTTGGGCCGTTGGATTGAAACTGGAGATCTCCACTTGTATTTTTTTGCAAGGTGCGTCTCTTCTGGAGCTCTGATATGTCAGTAGTATTTTATGTTTACAAGTACCAAACAAAGAGTTATAGTTCTTTTTGTCCAATTTATTCTCACACAAATGGTAAACTTGATAAAATAAGAGCGGTGGTATGATTGTCATCATCATCGCTTTCACTTTCTGGTGTCGGATCGTCTAAAAACTCCTCCAACATAAAGCATTTAACTAATTTAATTTTTTTTGACTAATGTGGTCGCCATATTTGATTCTGCTGTGTATTTTTGCCTCTTCCGAGAATTTCTACCGGAGAGCTCCATTTCCATTTTTGTGGAACGTTCTCCAGTAGAGAACCAGTAGAGATCCGGAGAGACAGCATAAAAACAGCCCCATGGTCTAAAGCTGACCCCACCCAAATGGCCCTTAATTTCCAATCTTAAAACCAGATTTTCCATTGGTCATTTTCAAAAGAAACAAATTTCCTACTCAACCAACTTAAGTTTTGATCATTTCTACTTCAAAAGGCCATTGGCAAATTATTAATTTTCAAAATAATTTACAGCAACCATATCACAGGTTGCATTTTCTGGCTTATTATAATTGTATTATTCCTGAGTTATATTTTTTTACCCAGAAAATATCCAAATTATTAAGTGCAAGCATTTCTTACTATAATCTACCATGAGCCTGTATTGCTAACCTTGGCTTCCATTTCCCACACAAGTTCCTTTACTAGTTTGACTATAACTGAACAGGTGGTTTCAGACAAGATCTGTCGAAGAATTTATCACAGGATCCTGTATTAATTGACTTTGGTGGCTATCTTGATTGCCAGTCCAATTCTTCAAAGAAAACCACAACTGCTGTAGTTCTGTTCTAAACTGTGGAGAACCCCCTCTTGGTTGGTGGTCACTGGATACAATTTTGGAAGAGAACGACCTAAACTTGAAAAGTCTGGTTCTAACTGGCTCAAAGGTTTCAGACCAGAAATCTTCAAGTGAATTTTATCTTTGGATCCTGTGATTGAATATACTCCTAATTTTGAAAATCAGTTGTGTTTTTTGTTATCAGCATGTAGATGTAATATGCAAGTAATAACAAGAGTGGACACACTAAATGTCTCACCCGAGTATGCACATGGACACAGAATAATGATTATCTGATACCCTACATTGCAAGTCAAAGGAAAATGTGTTAAAAGAAATCGTAATGGTCAGGTGCTAATTTGTCTGCAAAATCTCATGCATGTCATTCAAGCCTAAAACTGTGTCCAAGATGAGGTGACAGGTCTATAAAACTCTATATAATACGTTTATAACATTTGTTGAGAAATGGACTTATTTGTAAGAATGGGACAAGAGTCACTCAAGCCTAGAATTGAGGTCAATTTGGATATAGGTATTATACAGCTGCAGAAATATGGACTTAATCATGAAAATGTGAATATGAAATTCAAGTCAAGGTCTCAGACAGCTATGTACACACCAGGCACTATCTATAGACCAAATATGGTTGGTCAATGTATTGCAATTGAGAAATGGATATTATCCAAAAACGAGAAAAAAGTCAGTCAAGCATGAAATAGAGGTCAATGTAAGGTGTAAGATTATAAAGTGGTATATGAACTAAGAACTTCTATCAACCAAATACTGTGGGTCTAGTAACTCTAGTTACAAAAATAGTACAGTTGCTGAGAAAAAGACTAAATCATGAAAATGTATATTAAGTCACTCAAGCATGAAATTCAGGTCAAGTTCAGCTGACAGGTATTAGAATGGCATGTATCCACTAAGAACTATCTACAGACCAAATATGATGGGACTAGTTAATACAGTTGCTGAGAAATGGACTAAATCTTGAAAATGTAAAAAGTCACTCAAGCATGAAAATAAAGTCAAGGTCCAGAGACCGGTGTCAGACTGGCATGTACCCACTAAGAACTATCTATTGACCAGATATGGTTGGCTTAGGTATTACAGTTGCTAAGAAATGGACTTAATCGGGAAAATGTGACACAGGTCACTCATCCATGAAATTGAGATCAAGGTCCTGAGTCAAGTGTCAGACTGGCATGAACCCAACAAGAACTATCAATATATCAAATACAGTGGGTCTAGATATTACAGTTTCTGAGAAATTGACTCGATCACGAAAATGTGATGCAGATTACTCTACTATGAAATCGAGGTTAAGGTCAAAAGTCAGGTGTCAGACTGACATGTACCCACCAAGAACTATCTATTGACCAAGTATGGTGGGTCTAGGTATAATATTTCTGAGAAATGGAGAAAAAAAGTCACTCAAGCATGAAATTGAGGTCAAGGTCCCAAGCCAGGTGTCAGACTGGCATGTACCCACTAAGAACTATCTATAGACCAAATATTGTTGGCCTAGGTATTACAGTTGCTGAGAAATGGATGTAATTACGAAACTTGGACGCAGATTTTACATTTATGTTTATGAAGTCAGTGAACCATGAAAATGAGGTCATGGTCACAAGAAAAGTATACTGCGGCAAACCTTATATGATAAGCTATCTGTCGACCATAAATCTTAATTGTAGGTATTATATGTGCAAATTTATTAAAGTTTAAAAAAGTTTACCGCTGCCGGAAAGTAATACCTATATCTTGCCTTTCCAAACTTTTCGTCACAGGTGAGACAAAAAACTGAAATAACAGAAAAGATCAACAATGAAACACTAAACATCACAATTCAATCCAAACTACATCATAAAACCAGAAATCTACGATTACAAAGTTCGCCTCATTCCCCCACTAATTTTGGTGTGTGGCTGTGTAGCTCCCTGAGATGCAACCTTACAGCAAGGAATGATTGTAGATCGCTTGGTATCGGAGAACTGAACTCAGATGTAAATCTTAACCTAAGTCAATGAAGTACAGTAAGTATGTCAGAGTGACCTAATTTTGGTCTGAGACTGTGTTACTCCCCGAAATGCACCCTCACACCAAGTAATATGATTGTAGATTCCTTGGTATCTGAGATCTGAACTCAGAAAAAACTTAACCTACCTCAAAGAAGCATGATAATTAGGTCAGAGTTACCTAATTTTGGTGGGAGGCTGTGTTACTCCCCGAGATGCATCTTCACACCAAGAATTAAGACTGTAGGTCCCTTGGTATAGGGGAACTGAACTCGGATGTAAAACTTAACCTAAGTCAATGACGCGTGATAAGTAGGCCAGAGCGCCCTAATTTTAGTGGGAGGCTGTGTTACTCCCTGAGATGCACCCTCACACCTAGTAATATGACTGTAAGTCACTTGGTATAGGAGAACTGAACACGGGCATAAAACTTAACCTAAGTCAATGAAGCATGATAAGTAGGTCAGAGTGACCTAATTTTGGTGGAAGGCTGTGTTACTCCCTGAGATGCACCCTCACACCTAGTAATATGACTGTAGATCACTTGGTATAGGAGAACTGAACATGGGCATAAAACATAACCTAAGTCAATGAAGCATGATAAGTAGGTCAGAGTAACTTAATTTTGGTGGGAGGCTGTGTTACTCACCAAGATGAATCCTCACACCAAGTAATATGATTGCAGGTCCCTTGGTATCGGAGAATTGAACTTGGACGTAAAACTTAACCTAAGTCAATGAAGCGCGATAAGAAGGTCAGACTGACCTTATTTTGGTAGGAGGCTGTGTTACTCCCTGAGATGCCCCCTCACACCAAGTAATATGATTGTAGGTCACTTTGTATATTAAAACTGATTTTTGACATAAAACTTAAAAGCCAGTCAACCGTGTAATATGGGTCATGTGACCTTCATCTTATGTTACATGGTTAGTCTCTTCACAAAAATATATGACCCTATGTCAACTAGTAACTGAGAACTGGCTGTGTGGACACGCACGTGGATGCCGGGGTGACTTCAATAGTCCCCCTCAACATCATTGAGGCGAACTAACAAGAGGCTCACCAGAGCCTGTATCGCTCACCTGGAGTCTGTTTTCATTTGACAATTAATCAACTATTTGAACAAGTTTGTTGCAATTGGTTCAATTGTTCAGGGAAAATTTGTTGAAGATTTATTTTTCATAAGGTTTAATGTTAAAATATGTTCCCTGGTGGTGGTAGTCCTGGCAGGAAGTTGACAAAATTGACCAGGAATAAGGGTGAACCTTAAATAAATGTAACAGAACCCGACCTCAAATTGCACAAAACAATAATTCCTAAATAGAATTTGGGATTCCCTTCAAAATTTCAGGGTAGGTAGATCTCAACATGGCAAACATTTTTCAATTATATTTCACTTCTATCTCAAATAGTTTTGGAGATATTCAAAAATGTTAAAATTTTGAAAATTTGACAAAAAAAGGGCAATAACTCCTAAATGGGTTTTGGGATTTCCTTTAAAATTTCAGGGTATGTAGATCTCAACATGGCAAACATTTTTCAAATTTAGATTTCACTTCTATCTCAAATAGTTTTCGAGATAAATGACGAAAAATGTTAAATTTTGAAAATTTGACGAAAAAAGGGCAATAACTCCTAAATGGGTTTTGGGATTTCCTTTAAAATTTCAGGGTATGTAGATCTCAACATGGCAAACATTTTTCAAATTTAGATTTCACTTCTATCTCAAATAGTTTTGGAGATAAATGACGAAAAATGTTAAATTATGAAAATTTGACGAAAAAAGGGCAATAACTCCTAAATGGGTTTTACGATTTCCTTCAAAATTTCAGGTTAGGTAGATCTTATCATGCTGATCAATTTTACCCCATGTCAGATTTTTGATATCTGTAACGGTTTTTAAGTTATAAGCCCAAAACAACACATGCACCCCTATATTCTATTTTTAGCTACGACAGCCATGTTTTACGTCAGATCAAAATAAATTGAGGATCGTTTGTAGAGGACATGTCATAGATCATTCCTATTAAGTTTCAAACCAATCGGCCCAGCAGTTTCAGAGAAGAAGATTTTTTAATAAAAAAATTTTGAAAATTTGACAAAAAAAGGGCAACAACTCCTAAATGGGTTTTGGGATTTCCTTTAAAATTTCAGGGTAGGTAGATCTCAACATGGCAAACATTTTTCAAATTTACATTTCACTTCTATCTCAAATAGTTTTGGAGATAAATGACAAAAAATGTTAAAATTTTGAAAATTTGACAAAAAAAGGGCAATAACTCCTAAATGGGTTTTGGAATTTCCTTCAAAATTTCAGGGCAGGTAGATCTTGTCATGCTGATCAATTTTACCCCATGTCAGATTTCTGATATCTGTAATGGTTTTTGAGTTATTAGCAAAAAACAGCAATTTACCCCTATGTTCTATTTTTAGTAACAGCGGCCATGTTTTTCGACGAATCAAAAATCCCCACATCAGTTCTATGCAGGGTGCCCCAACGAACATTCATACCAAGTTTGGTTCTAATTAGTCAAGTAGTTTCAGAGGAGAAGATTTTTGAAATAATAACATTAAAAAAAGCCAAAAATGTCAAAAAGGGCAATAACTCTAACATCAGTTGACAGATTTTCACGAAAATCAGCATACAGGTAGCTCTCATCATGCTGAACACTTTCAACCTGCCAGAATTTGCCATAACCTAATGATTTTTGAGATATTTGCGAAAAACTGTTGTCTGACCCCTATGTTCTATTTTTAGTAACAGCGGCCATGTTTTTCAACGGATCAAAAATCCCCACATCAGTTCTATGCAGGATACCCCAAAGAACATTTATACCAAGTATGGTTCCAATTGGTCAAGTAGTTTCAGAGGAGAAGAGTTTTGAAAAATTGTTAACGACGACGACGGACGACGACGGACGCCAAGTGATGGCAATAGCTCACATGGCCTTCGGCCAGGTGAGCTAAAAAGGTCAAAATACAAACATAAATACAACAGAGTGATGACAGTCTAACCAATAAACAATAATTCACCTCCATCAAAACTATAATACAAAAAAAGCAAAGTATAAACATTAATACAGTGAGTCTGGATGCTTCATACAGACTTCGAATAAAAACGTAAAGCGTAAAAGCAAGGTCAAATTGTTTCACCTGTAAAAACTAGCATGCAAAAATGCATTACCGGTATATTAATTATCAATATAATATTATCTGCCTGCAGTATATAAGATTTGCACTAAAGTGTTCTTAAAAAATCTTAATTTAAATAGATCTAAACACTTGGGCTGAATTTTAGTCCAATATCATATTTGTTGTTTAACAATATTTAATCTTGATAATGAGGTATAAATGTATGCTAGAAGCCCATGGTTATTACATTGAGTGAAATACAAGGTTATTTTATTCTAATTAAGTGTTTTTCTAGAATTTTGTTTGTCCACATTTCTAAATAAATTTCGTCAACAATAGTCACTCTTTATTAAAATACCATGGATATGTCGAAGTTGCTGACTGGACCTGAATTTTTGCCCTTTAATTCTAAGTAAATTGGAACATGCTTGACTATATTTATAGTCCAAAAGTCCAAAAGTTATATCAGTTAACCATTTGAAACTCGCATCAGTGCCTTTATTGATCTGATGTGGTCTTCCTTTCATATAATGTAACTTCTAGCTAATTTAAAGTCAATCATTTTAATTGTAAAGATTGTTGTTTCCAAAAATTATTGTCACTGACATAAATTTATTGTTTTTCACAATTTGTTTTCATTTAGAAAAAGGACATTAATTTTGTTAAAAACAATCAAAATGCACAAAATTATGATTTGTTGAAGCACTGGATAAGTTGAAGTTTTCTTTAAGTAACCAGCACTTCAACACATCCGAGTTTCACTGTATCTGAATTACAAATGTATTCACTTATGCTCACACTTGACTCATTGATTTACACCTGCATGAAAACTAATCAGACTACAATTCTCACAATACATGATTTGGTTTGCTCAGCACTCATCAGAATTTACAACACTGTTACATTGAAGCTAATGTAAATTTCTCATGATGACTAATGGTAAAATCTGGAAAAGTAGGCCACAAATCTATATAACTCCAGTTTAAACTTGTATATTTTAAACCTCTATTCCAAATTAACCCCCCTTACTATAGTGCGAGTTTTAAGAAAGACATACATAAAAAAAAATTGAAATGTACGGTGTCATTGTGGAATTACACCCCTATTAATATACACAAGATTCTCAGGGCATAATTAAGTCCATATCATCTTTTTCTGTGTCTTTGAACAAATGTTGGCTATTGACTAACATGACGTCAGTCAAAAGTTTGGTAAAAACATAAATGGCAGGAATGAATATCACCTGGAATCAAATAATTGTATTTTTGGGAAAAAAAACTGGGCATGATTGCACAAAAAATATAATAAAAGATTGATGCAGCAGACATTTCCTTGATCCAACAAAATTTCCTTGCATCCCCTATAAAATTAAATGGGTGTTCCCAAAATACAATATATCGAAAGTATATTCACTCCAACAAAAATTTAGTTCATGATAATGAATATGTTTATTAACGTCAGACCCAATCTCCAGCACAGAGTTCATATCCATTCTGTTCCACTACGCACGACTACACAATATAAAGTGCAGTATTGCGAAGCATGTACGGAACAGATATGACCTCTGCGATGGAGATTGTACAAGACCACCATTGGTAAAATATCACAGATAGTGCCATAGTGTTGTTAAAAAAAGTAGATGATTGTGGCCCAATTATTGTAAATGCATTTTTCTATGTTATGATGATTTTCTTGATGGAATATAATTGATATATCACTATGGGTTACTACCAGTAAGTTATGAACTGAACTGCCAAACTTTATCTGTCATTCATGTAGGTTAATGTTGACAAACTGTAGGTGAACTATTTTTTTACTTTGAATGATGATCAAAGAGTTGAAACCAGGGGTGGGTTTAAAAAAATTGCTATACCCTTTAACACATGCAATTTCTAATTTCACATCATCTGAACATGAGGTTTCACAGATGATTTAACAATAAAACAAGAGGCTCAGTGGGCTGAGCCTGTATGGCTGACCTGACAGTCACAAACTTTTGATTTGATTTGACAGACTAGATTGATTTCTGGAAACTAAAGGTTTCTGGAGGCCGTTTTGTTTCATGAACTAGAAAGATTTATGCAAAATCTGTAAAGGACATTTCATAGATGCTCCATACCAAAAATCAATTCATTTGGCTTTAAGGTTTCAGAGGAGAAGAAGTTTTAAATTTCGACCAATCAGACCATGTAAATGCTCATGGCAGCCATTTTTTTTAATGGACCGGGATGATTTATGTGTATTTTGTAATGGACCTTCCATAGATGTTCCATATCAAAAATCAGTTCATTTGGCTTTACGGTTTCAGAGGAGAAGAAGTTTTAAATTTCGACCAATCAGAATATGTAAATGCTCATGGCGGCCATTTTGTTTCACAGACCAAAATGATTTATGCATATTTTGTAAAGGACCCTCCATACATGCTCCATACCAAAAATCAGTTCAATTGGCTTTACAGTTTCATAGGAGAAGTTTCAAATTTCAACCAATCAGAACATGTAAATGCTCATAACGGCCATTTTGTTTCACTGATCGGGATGATTTATGCAAACTTTGTAAAGGACCTTCTACAGAAGCTTCAGGCCAAGTTTCAGTTCAATAGGCCCTTGGGTTTCAGAGGAGAAGATGAAAATGTAAAAGTTTACAGACGGACGGACGACGGACGCCAAGTGATGACAAAAACTCACATGGACTTTGGCCAGGTGAGCTAAAAATGATGATGTCTGTAGTGGCAATGTTAGGTCTCTGACAATGACAAATCCTGAAAAATCAGTGAGAAAATTGCAGACTCTGAATTAAAGATATATTCTTTTTCGGCAAATATATTATTTGATCAGTGGAGTTATTAGAAATTAGTTAAAAGCAAGCATAATCATCACTTTTTGGTCTTGTCCTTTTGTATCCCAAATATCACATTCTGGATTTAGTTACTTTACTGTCTCTCCTTGATATTTTCTTGCCACTGCCACAGGTACCAGGGCAAAGGATTATGTATGCACTTGATATAGACACCAATTTACCATTTCTGATACACTACATTTGAATCCTCCTTTTTCCAGTTTTGTCATTATATCTGTTTATATAATAACACAGGCAAATTAACTTCGGAGAATTATGTCATATTTTTATGTATATTTTCTATCAAATTAAAAAAAGATACAATGAAAGTGCAAAGATGTTAAAAGGCATCTTCAATAGTTAGATCACTACCTACAAGTCTGCCAAATCATAATCATGATTAAAAAATACATTTTCAATTATCTCCTGACAAATAACTAAAAACATTATCTTTATATCTGTAAAAATAATAGGGTAAACATCAGTGAGATGGAATTTATGGATTGGTGTGTAGTTTTTCATATTTTTCAATACAAGCAAACAGATAAATCTTTACTTCTTCAAAATCCTCCCAATTTGAAAAATTGACATTATTTTGCATATCTGTAAATAGTGGAAATGTTCTTCTTCAAACTGTTAATATGTCTTTACTAGAAATTCTTGAAACTATACTATCTATTAAATTACACACAGCCAATTCTTCATCAGTTATTTTGTAGATCTGGAAAAAAAAATTAATAAATTCTGTGAATTATGAAATTCATAGATACTGTTTATACAAAATAAATGGATGAATATAATTTAAAATTTCTTGTGCATCTGTTGAAACATTGCAGTTTTTGTTATTGTGATTTCCTTGCAGACATCCTGACAATTGTTTTTATTCAGATAGTACCTAACAACCAAAAATTACTGGTCATTATATGTTTTTGACAACATAATGCAAGTCCCTAGTCATATGTCCTATATGTATGAATCTGGCATGTTGTGATCAGGGTAAAAAATGTGCATACTTGTCTTTTCTGATTGTCAGTATTCTAAAAAAAATTTTAATTCACCTTTTGAATCAATTTTGTGTCTGTAAAACTACAGATATCATCAACATTAATTATCTCCCCTTTTATACATTTACAAACGGCAGACATTGTTGCACCATCAATATCATCAGCTATTACTACTAAAACACTGGTTTCATTATCTGCTAAACCAAACTTTCTGAAAGAATCTGAGATCTAAAATAAAATATTAACAGGCATTAATTGTTCATTGATTCATTGATTTGTTACAGAAATTACCAATATTTAGCAAAATTCAAAAATAATAGAAATACTAAGGGTTCATTCCTTGTATTGCACATGGTAGATGTCCTTACCTGAAATTTGGCTTCCTATTTTGGTATTTTTGGTTTTTAGTACATCTTGTTTAAAATAAGTTTGGTTTTTGGTCTTCCAAATGTTTCGGTTTTAATGCTGCTGATCAGAGGTAACTCTTTGAAATGCATCGTATACAGCATGGTATAAATTTACTATATCTAATATTAGTATCTTTGGATTGTTATTATGAAACTCCTGGGACGATGCCTCTGCATGGTGGACCCTAGGTCCCCGAGGATATTCGCCAACCCAGTTGTCAGACTTGTCTGACATGATTATTCATTGATTTGTTACAGCAATTACCAATATTTAGCAAAATTCAAAAATAATAGAAATACTAAGGGTTCATTCCTTGTATTGCACATGGTAGATCTCCTTAGCTGAAATTTGGCTTCCTATTTCAGTATTTTTGGTTTTGAGTATTTCTTGTTTAAAATAAGTTTAGTTTTTGGTCTTCCAAATGTAGTATCTTTGGATTGTTATTTTGTACTATAGTCAACTCTCGTTATCTTGAAGTCCTTTGGACTGCAAAAAAAATTTGAGATAGATGAAATTTGACATAAAGGGAGCTGACAAGTTTTCCAAGTTACGAAGGGGAGGTAATAATAATAAACTACCTCGGTGGTCCGGTAAATCTAAAATCTTTTGAGGTGCCGGAGTAAAACAATAGTTTGCAGGTACATGTACAATCGAGACATCACTTTATCCATATTCAGATACTTATTTAATTAATTTGTAAAATTTTATATTTATAAAAATAATAAAGAGTTGAAGACAAATTGATTATAATAGATCAAAATTGTTCCACAAGGTGATGTTTTCATGAAGATTATTCAACTTAACGAATAGAATTTTTGTTTTTTTTAAATTTGGGACTCAAAATTTAGTTCAAGATAGAAGAAAATTTAACTGATGCAAATTCAACTAAATAGGAGTCAAAATACATATATTTGCACTGTAAAACTTTTGGAACCACATAAAAAATTTGACTTATCATAAAATTTGACTCGAGTTTGAGATAGGAGTAGACATGTATGACACTGCCATGATAAAACATAAAGGCATTAATTTATTTTAAAAAATGATCTATTCTGCTAAAAGACTGAAGAAATTCCTTCCCTAAAATAATTTCCAATTATTTTCTTATTGTATTCGATATGTTATGATCTTTCTTCAAACAAAATCAGTCTTAAGTTTCTTGATATTAATTATCTCTCAGTATACATATGATTCATGACTTGTGTATTGAAACTGACAAGTTTTGCAGCGACATTTTCTAATCTGTTATACTTACATTTTTAGTTGGTGAAAGACAAAATAGTATTTCTGAATGTACATTCTTTGTCATCATTTTATTTTGTCTGTATAAATGAATGGCTCTGTTAGCTGCTACTATTATTTGGAAGGCATCTTTTACCTGAAATCAAGTTGACCAGAGATAAATAAAAGTACACAGAAAACTTTTTTACTTAGGGACGAGATCAAAAGTTCAATGTAGGATAAAAAACTTAATTCACATAGTTTTATCACTGACCCCCCCCCCCCCCCCACCCCCCTCTTAACTTAATTTGGGAAAAATTGATTGACCTATATGGCCATATCCGAAAATCAATGTCGGATAACAAAACTTGCAGCGATTTTTACCCCCCTACCCCCAAACTATTTGAATTAAGTTTTTTATCCGACATTGAATTTTTGATCTCGTCCCTTACTGCAATAACAAACTCATGTGTACGATGGTTTTTGATCAGAAATCTGCTGAAAATGAGTTAATAAAACTGTTAGGTGGGAAAAAATGACTAAAAGGTAGACAATTTTGATAAAACTTTATCATTATACTGCAGAAATGTGCAAAAAAGCGGGCTGCAAAACGAGAAAAAATTACTGACCATTTGAAATTTGGCACTCACGGAATTGTTATCCCCATTGTGTTGTAGTATAGTTGATAGGGGCCGACCAGTTTCAAAAAGTTACTAAATACCGAAGAGTATTTGAATATGTGCCCCTGTGGAATAACGAAGTTGCTACGCTGTATCAAAGTAAAATGTGAAATTTTCATGAATGTCATACTTTTCATTATAAGTGTATATTGTGATGTGTTATATTTGTTTGAATCAAATCATATATGTTTATTATCTATGTTTATTTATACAGCTAAGTAATGGGCACCGTGATTTAATTATCTGTAGTTATCTGTTTACATTTAATCTAAGATGACATTTGTCTGCTTTTGATGTTTCTAATTTATATCCATAACAAGTAATATCATAATACCATTGATGGTTTCAACAATGATGCCTCGAAAGTTCCGTTCATGACATTCTGTCGCACTTCTTTAGCATTTTCTACATTTCGGAAAAGGGCTAATGATATAGTCGAATCAGGGTAGAATTCATTTTTAACAACTCGAACGGACATGATATTAATCAACACTTTTAATCGATAATATGAAAATCATGCAATCTTTGAGTGTTTCTAAAAATTAGCTCAAAAAGGAATTTAGCTGTTTTCGTTTTCCTACGAACATGCAGGAAGAGATCATATGGAAAGGGGAAGGAAACACTACCCTTTTTACCTTCTGACAGAAGAATACTTATTTCGCATGCGTACAACAAAGGAGGACGTGGAAGGTTCAACGTTTCCTGTCGGCTTTTATTGAAAAATGCATATGCTAAGACGAGACAAAAAAGAAGAAGAAGATGGTATTGTTCTTAAATAAGCTTTTTCGAGAGTGTGTTTGCAGGGGTTGATATTCCTGAACATAATGTCGAGCCCATGGCTTTTCACTTCATTCTATTTCACTGGTGATAGAGCTCCCTATATATGTATACTATAATACTCAAAAAAGACAGTATAAGCCATTTTCGAACATATATTCAGGTGACTTAGCTTGAATGTATGCAATCGATTCAAACCATTATCCCTAAGCTAACGCCAAGATTGTGAAAAATTGAGACACATCTAAATTCTTATTTAATTTTGATATTGTAAGAGATAAATATTTTGTAGCTTATCAACGAATCAGGATTTATTTATCATGAATTATTATATAAAAAGTCCACTGATAAAGAATACAAGTTGAAGTTCCCTATATCATTCTAAGGCTATTTTCAACCCCTAGTTTTGGTGAGGGGCATCTATATATCTGACCTAATCTGTCTGCAAGAGAACCCTTCAATTTGCCCACTGTGATTTACCATGCCTCATAAACAGGTCTGGTCAAACTCACAAACGCTGGTATATCTGAACGTTGAACTGAAACTTGCTTTTGTGAGAATGACGTCATCAGTTTAAAATCTACTGTGCAATTTTGGAGAAATTCAAGGTCAAAGTTGACTAGAAGTCGAGCAATCTTTTGGGTTTTTTTGGGCATATATAACATATATATTTCATTTATTTTTGGGACTTAAACTATTTTTATAATGAGAATAACAATGTGAATACATAACTTGATTGCATATTTTTATCAAATTTTACCTGTTTATCCATATGATAGCATTAGTTAACATTTTTCTGGTATTTTTTTTTTAAATACATATCTTTATTAATTCATTCATTCCTTAGTGCATTATTATTCATCAGTGAGATATTTTAAATCAATTAGATTTGATTAGTTGAAAATTTTATCCAAGAGCACCTCTTATATATTGACAGCTCATTAATCTACCTGACTGTGAAACAATTTCACACCTGTTAATGATCTAATCACAGCAGTGTATCTGCTAATCATTTGTAAGGTGGACAAAGAATGTTTAATTTATTCACATATAAAGTAAAATTTAATAAAATAAATTATTGATAGTGTAATGGAGCTCATACTCACCAATGATAAAGTTATCTAGAAATTGTTGCCTGTGTTCAACATATACACCACTATCTAATACTGAATCCTATATTTTTTTACCAAAATAAAGAAAACTGCTATTTGACTTGTATGCCTATTGACCTATATTCTGTAAAATATAATAAAAAAATTATAAAATTTTCAATAATTACAATCAATTTTTTTTTTTTTATATGCATGCAGTTTAAAATTCAGATTTCAGTTTTATTTGTCTAATTAATAATTTGACATTTTAAATTTAATGTTTTTTTTTTTCATTTCTTATGATACACATTTTTTTTAAGGAGGCGGTAATCCATTTCACAACCTGGAGAAAAGTGTTGTTTTACAAGAGGTAAATATTACTCCTTAAATTCTATCCATTATTATATTTTGAGATATTTATTTAAGTTGTACAAGATCAGTTTTTATTTGCAAAGCAAATAGAACATGAAAACAGAGAATTAAAATAGTGCATTTCCGCTTTTTGCCATCTGGATTTGTCCATTATGGTTTCTTTAAGTTACACATTGCAATTTAGCTTCCGTTACAGAAATTTCCTGTTTTTTTTCTTGCATTGGAAAATCATCTTTGTTAAATATATGGTAAGCTAAATGGGACAGCTTACCATAGTATACTATATGGCTCACTTGCTAGCCAAGTATTATGCAATAAAGATTTCACAGCATCTCAGCTGATCTCAGAATGATGCCTCTTGTTAAACCTATTTTTCAGTGAATTTTTAAACAAAAAAATGTATTATTTCATTCATTTTTTGTAATGGCTATATATAAACAGTTATAAAATTGAATACTTGAAAAATTATAGGATTTGGGTTAGGAGACTTAATTATTTTTAGTTTTCTTATTTAGGCAAGAACGTTTAATGAAACGCCTATCAACCCCAAAAAATGTGGACATATCCTAACAAAACTGTTATACCTGATCAATCAGGTAAGTTGTATATATATTGTTTAATGTAGATTTATCAGTCCCAAGACCTGAATTTGATATCAAATGTCTATGAAGTCTAATTTTAGATGTCAGTTTTTCAAAGGATTTGTAACTTTGTTGCTTTTTTCTAGCCATCTATCTGAATTCAGCAGCAAACAGCAGTATAAAAATTCTTTGTCCATCCATTTAATGTACACAAACATTTTGCAGTCTACTTACATTATATTTATATTTATACTAAAATCTACTATCCTGGGGGAACATACACTTACTTTAGATTACAGATGCAGATGGCTTATCCAGAAATTTTAATTGAATGTTTGACGGCAAAAATAGCTAAGTCTGATTTTCAGCTTAGCCAGAAATTTTTATTAAATGTTTGACAACCAAAAAAAAGGCCTGGGGAGATTTTCCTGGATTTCACTTTTGTTGTTTCACAGTTTAGTCCACAAACTTTTCAAATTTCATGATTTCTATGACAAGGAACAACAGTTTAGCAATTTGTGAAATTTAACATAAAGGATATATGCAATTATTTTGATTTAAAGGGAGAGAACATTGGTACAACAGAAGCCACGGAAGCTTTCTTTGCTATGACCAAGTTGTTTCAGGCAAAGGATGTAAGTATACAAAAAATCAAAGAAAGGTTTTAATCGGTTGAATAAAATTTATAGATTTCTGCTCCTTATTTCATCCATTTTGATAAATTTTGCAGAAAGAATCTTAAAGGATTGTATACTTTAATTTCTTTTTTTGTTTAAGTATTTTTATATAATTGTATGAAAAATTGGACCCACACCAGACATTTAACACAAATTATTCTGATGAAATTTTCCCATAAGAGCTGTTTTGAATTAAAGTAAGTGAAAGTAATACTTTGCAAATATCAGTGCAACTGTGGTAGTAACAGAGATCCACCAAATATTGGGTCATACCCGCCAATATTTTCTGCATTACTTTTGCTTTAAGATCCATTTCATAGGAACAATCAATTAAATACAGTGTTCTTGTAACATCAGCAGTAGATATTTCACTATGTTGAGTATGTAAGATTTCTGTTCTATTTTATGTTCTATTAATATTTTTTTGTTGACATGTTTTCTGTCTTTTACAGCCAGTTTTAAGGAGACTTGTTTACCTAGGAATCAAAGAAATGTCCAAGATCGCCAACGATGTCATAATTGTTACAAGCAGGTAAGTTGTAATATACATTCCTGTAAATCTCCTTTAGTTAAGGAAGGATCAGACATGCAGCACTGAAACAGATGCACTATGGATCAATAAGAGCATATTTTCTAGCATCCAGATTTTTGTAATAGTTATTCTACGACGATGATTTGATTGATTGATTGAATAGTTTTATGCCATGTTGGCAATATTGCAGGCACATCACAGCAAACGACAATGAAACCTTTCAGGACAGTACCTTTGTAGCTTTGAAAAAGTGATTTTTCAAAAGAGTTTTTATTTTAAAGTTTATTCTTGAATTGTGTTTTGAACGATGTTCCAAAAGAAGATGCTTTCTCATTCTCAGGCCTTGAGACTGAAATAACCTAAACCTTTATGGGTGCCTTGCCTTAGTCAAACACAAGCAGAGATTTCTGACAGTTAAATCAGTTATGAGATATCAACCTAACATGTGACATTCTTTGTTTTACAGTTTAATGAAGGACATGACTGGTAAAGATGACCAGTTCCGAGGACCAGCTATCAGAGCTCTATGTTCTATCACAGATGTAAGTATCTTCATGAAAAGTTGGACAAATTAATCTTATTTCTACAATTTAAGGATGCTTGCTGGTTATGTTTTGGTGTTTTTGTCAGATTTTCGGAATCCTCAGGTTTTATCCATTTCTTAAACATTAAATTTTTTGCCCATGAACCCCCACTTTTTCTTTTATAATTCAATCATATAAACCTTAAAATGGTATTTCACAAAATTTTATGAAATCCATTTTATTTTTGCATACATTTTTGAGAGTCTGAAGTTGCCAATTCAAAGACAATGAAAAATCTAGAGAAATCCTATTTTCCTGCAAATTTTCAAGGCTTTATAGCTCTAAAATGAGCATGTGAACCTATATTTTTTTCTTGCTTATTTGTTTACTATTCATATGTTCTCTCAAACTAAAACACCTATTTCAAATCCTATTTATTTCCTATTAGACCAGCGATCATCCTTAAAGTAAATTTTACTGTTATATTCGTTTCAGTGATTTGATCATTCACAATTTTACTCCTTTTTTGGGATGAAACATAAATTTTTGTCTCGCCTTGACGGAGTCAAAAGGCGAGACATAGGTATGCTGTTTCCGGCGGCGGCGGCGGCGGCGGCGATGGCGTCAACAATGTATTAGTTTGTGATTAGCTCAGTTTTATGGGGATCCACTAGTGGTAGGTCAATGATAATTGGTATGCAGATGTATTACTTTTGCCACATCTCATTGCCATGGAGATTATTTGGCTCCGCCCCCTCAGTCATGGTCTATTGACTTTGAATGGTTTGCTTACTTTACATGTATTAGTTTGTGATTAGGTCAGTTTATGGCGATCCACTAGTGGTAGGTCAACGATAATTGGTATGCAGATGTATTACCATTGCCACATCTCATTGCCATGGAGATTATTTGGCTCCACCCCCTCAGTCATGGTCTATTGACTTTGAATGGTTTGCTTACTTTACATGTATTAGTTTGTGATTAGGTCAGTTTATGGGGATCCACTAGTGGTAGGTCAATGATAATTGGTATGCAGATGTATTACTATTGCTACATCTCATTGCCATGGAGAATATTTGGCTCCACCCCCTCAGTCATGGTCTATTGACTTTGAATGGTTTGCTTACTTTACATGTATTAGTTTGTGATTAGGTCAGTTTATGGGGATCCACTAGTAGTAGGTCAATGATAATTGGTATGCAGATGTATTACTATTGCTACATCTCATTGCCATGGAGATTATTTGGCTCCACCCCCTCAGTCATGGTCTATTGACTTTGAATGGTTTGCTTACTTTACATGTATTAGTTTGTGATTAGGTCAGTTTATGGGGATCTACTAGTGGTAGGTCAATGATAATTGGTATGCAGATGTATTATCATTGCCACATCTCATTGCCATGGAGATTATTTTGCTGCACTCCCTCAGTCATGGTCTTTTGACTTTGAATGGTTTGCTTACTTTACATATATTATGAGTCTGGTGAAGAGGAACCTTGAGGGATCCTGTACTGGAAATCAACTAAAAGTAACCATAAGTAACTATAAGTAAACAAACAAAATTATATTTTATTGGACACAAAGTCAAGCACAAAGATTTTTGTCTCGCCATGATGAGGTTGGGTTGAAAAGCTACACATAGGTATGCTAATTCATGCATATTCATTGACTGAATATTTGCATGACTTACATGTTAAAGTATTGCTATCAGTGGCGGATCCAGAACTTTTTGTAAGGGGGGGGGGGGGGCACTGACTGACCTAAGGGGGGGCCCACTCCAGTCACGCATCAGTGATTCCCTATATAATCAACCAAATTTTTCCCACAAAATTTTTGTATTTAGGTTTGGGAACGACTTATAATAAGTCAATGGTATTTGGTATCCAGTTGTATTAGCATTCACACATCTCATTTAAATGGAGATTGTTTAACCATGTAACTCAGTCATGGTTCATTGACTTTGAATATTTGCATAACTTGTGTAAGATGTTAAGGATTTGCTATTATGATTTCAACATTTGCATAATCAAAACTAAAAAAAGGCGAGACATATCTCTGTGATAACAGTTTATATATAATTGTATTGAGAAAATATAAAATGAACAGTGAGTCCTCAGAGATCCAGATTCAAGTTAACTGTTTAAAGTAAATTATACCAAATTGGTTGAACAGTCTTTTGACACTTCAATACTTGATTACCTAAATTTGTCCAGATGAATTATAAATTATTGTCTTTTTTTATTTTTGCAGAATACAATGTTACAGAGTATAGAGAGATATATGAAACAAGCCATTGTAGATAAAAACCATGCAGTATCTAGTGCAGCCCTTGTATCATCTCTAGTAAGTAACCATCTATCATTCATTTTTGAAAGACAGTGTTTTGTAGAATGTATGATGCAAATATTCAATATGTCGTCTTTTTGTATGGGCTGTTGCAAAAATAAAGGCCATGCAGTGAGCCATCAGTGTGATCTGTCCTTTCATTTATTCAATCTAAATGGTGGTTTTTGTTCTTAGGTCACATAAAGTGTGTAATAAGATTTAAAACAGAAAATTACCAAAACACCTTGTATAATTATTCCTTTTTGTTCAATGAAATTAATTGTTGTATTACATTAAATCATATATTTTTTTTAATATATGTTTTTGAGTTGTATAATAATTTATGACAAATCTTTAACATAACATTTAATGTTGATTTGTGTCAAGAGTTGCAGAATTAATATTTATAGAAAGTATAGAGAAGTACCGGTTTAACCGTTACTGGAGATTATAATTGATTCTATATTAATTTCAGCATTTAAGTAAAGGAAGTCAGGAGGTTGTAAAGAGATGGGTTAATGAGGCACAGGAGGCAGTTTCTAGTGATAATATTATGGTTCAGGTAGGGAAATGTTTCTTATTTATTTGATTTTGAATTGCATTGCTACAGACTAAAATTAAAGTTTAATATTAACTGTGAAAATACAAGTATGATAAAACACAAATTTCAATTAGAAAATGTTTTATATTTTTTTCATGTAAAAACTACTGCTGTCTATTCTAAAATAATAGAAAGTGGCCAATTCAAAACTGTATATGCATCTATATACATTTAACAGTTTAACATCTTAATAGAAAAAAAATCAATATGATTTGTCAGAACATAAAGTTATAGCGAGCGCTATGGGAGCATATAGGTCATTTAGAAAAGTCTTTGTTTAATGGGAGCAGCCATTATGTAATCTGAAGTGAATTTATTTGTTATTGCGAATATGGCCATATTGTGCTACATAATAAGGCTAGAAAAGTTTCGTTCGACAGAAACGGAAGTAAGTAAAGTAAGGGAAATAATTTGCTTCAAATTAAGATTTAGAGTCAGAATCGTGATATCAGAAATGAGTTTCTGGAAAGGACTATTGCTGCGCTCGCATCATTGGCTATGCCAACAGCATATTACTAGATAATAAAAAAAATGATCTGTAAATTTATTGAATAATGAGGATTAAAAGATTTTAATACATCATTTGTAACATGTAAAAGTTCTTTTACACATGCATATTAACATACTTTGAAACATATCTGTTGAAGCTTTCCTATCCATATATACACAATTCATTAGCCATATTATTTTCTATTTCAGTACCATGCTCTTGGATTATTGTATCATATCAGAAAATATGATAGGCTTGCAGTGACCAAGCTTGTCAGCAAATTCAGTAAACATTCCTTGAAGTCACCATATGCTTACTGTTTATTGGTAAGATTACAATCATAATAGTAACTGAATGTTGGTTAGGACAAATAAACTTTAATATCTGGTTCTCAAACATTGCCGCCCCACTAAGTTGCTGATGCAACAAGTTTATGTATTTTCTGGGGGAATAGTGACTGTCCTGGTATGTTTTTGAAAAATAAATTTCAAAATTTGGCACCAAAAGTACTTTTCAAGCATCTGCCGACCAAGATTAAATTTTCAATGTAAGCGTTGATGAAGTGAAACAAATGTGGAACAGGGATCGCGCTGTCGGTCACCAATGTTGCAAATTGCGATTTTTTTTCTCAACTGGCGCCTGAAAACGGCTGCTGGCGATTTTTTTGGCGCCTACATTTCCCTGTGTAAAATTATCATCATTCACTGTTTACGTACCAAAGATCGATATGTTGGATAATACAGGTAAGTTTTGTGTTTTCTGGAGCGTGTCGGTATTTAACTGTCAAAGGAAAACTGTAAACAAATTATCGAGGTGTGAAATTCAAATCGCCAATTACGATTTATGATTGCCATTTATTAAAGAAAACAATTAGATGATTATATTAGAATGATGAGGTGATAAATGCCTTTAGGTAGTTGGTAAGAACCTTTTACGGCACCGAGACGCTATCGAAATCGCCGAGATGCTATCCGACTCGGCCGAGATGCTATATTTTTGAACATGTTGAAATTTCGCAGAACTCGTGAACGACCTAATTGCCGCTTATAATCAAAATAAGACATCATTCCCTTGATTGATTACACCTGTAATTAGTCCCCAATGCCATTAAACAGTGATTAAACAGGTGTTTATTGGCCTTAAGCTATATGATTGTTGATGTTAACGATCCCAAGCTGACACTAATTAGCTTATGTCATTGAAAACTTCAATGTCAAAGGTCAAAATTGCGACCGGGAATATGCAAAACGTAAACAAGACATCTGAATGTCTAATACGAAACCAGGACGAGCCAATAATGAATGAAACTTTGAAAAAATAAATTGGTTATTCCAATGCAAACCAAAAGGCTGCCAAAACATACTTTTCCAACTAATACAGGAGCAGTTATTGAATGAAGAGATCTCTGTGCGAACGAGTGACGATGTGCAGAAAAATAACCGATTTGGGACAATTGAATCTTTCCAAACAAGCTGCCAACACGTATTATGCAGATTCACTCATGATATACATGTATGATTTATATGGTTTACTCCAAGGCTTTTCAGTCCAATTACATGTACATGAAGATTATAAGCAGCCATATATCTAAATATCAATATTATTCATACATTCTGAGTCTGGTTGTTTTTTTTCTGTACATATTTTTTGTAAAGAACTTTTTTTATTATATTTTCAAATTGTAAATTTAGTAATCTATGTCTGGCTCCTGTGACATGCATGTAATCTTCAATAAGTTGAAGGTGGTCACTGTTTGGTAGATGTAGATAATGGGCAGACATTTTGACATTTTAAAAAATAATCAACTATAAGTATTTCTTTATTTTTATTTAATAAAAACAAGAAAAGATAGAATAAATTATTGCATTTAATATATTATAATATAAATACAATACATCATTCACAAATAAACATGCAAGGCAGTTGTACATGTACATTTCCGCGACATGATCCGGAGCGGTATCTTCAAATAGGAAAGTACGTTAAATGTGATGCTATCCAAAATTTCTGGGGAGAACACTGAACAACAGTTGCAAGTTTGACACAGTTTGGCTCCTTGATATAAAATTTTATCTGGCTCCTAAACTGGCTCCTCATTTTGTAAACTGGCTCCTGAAAATGGCACCTGGCGATTTTTCTGGCTCCTACTTTTTAGGAGCCAGAGCAACCCCTGTGGAATTGAGTTTGACAGTGAATATTCGCTTGAAACAAATCATTCATGGATAATACTACCTGTTCAGCCTACAATTACCGTGGAAAAGCTTTTTGCAGACAAGTGTTTGCAGGAAAAATAGAGGAAATTTGAGGCATTGAAGCAGATAACCCATTTGTATATGCAAAACATCATAGGAGGAAATGGATTCAAACAAAAAAATTTATTCCCTACCTACCATGCCATTGTAAAGAAAATAAGTAGTCTGAGAAGAATTTATTTTAGGTGGCCTTAGATTCATTAAGTTTGTATTATTCATAGATTTGCTGTAATGCTTTAATTATTAGTTCTTTGGTGAAAAAAAAATGTGTTTTACATAAAATTTTCTCTAACATCCAAAGGATAAAGATATCACTCAATTCAGTAGTGAAATGGGAAGGAACCATGCTAAATTACTAATTTAAGATTTGATATTTTAACATTTCTTCTTCAGTTATATAGTCAACTAAATGCTTTGTAACTGTATATTGCTCACAAAATTTTAAAAACCTTTCAGCTATTGCAAATCTATAATTTTCTGTAAGACAAAGTTGTATATTTATAGATCAGGATTGCCAGTAAACTGATGGAAGAGGAAGGTGCAGGGTTAGTATTGGAAATATAAATACAAATAATGTTGTTTAATCAATAGTCATATGGTGTATCTATACATATAATTCTGCTGGACACCTGTTTTGGCTAATAGGACTCAACCGGTAGCCCAGCCTTGGTGACAGATAATGGAACCATCTCATTGGGGAATGGACAATTGTGGGTGTCATGTTTGAGCGTGCCATAATCTGTTATGCTGTGATTTATTTATATTTTGAGAAAGAGTAGACTGATGACTTCTACAAAAGACTGAATTATCTATCCCTTCATAGCTGTCTACAAGCTTCCTATGGCAGTCAAATTATGTTGTAATATTCTGCCTGAACTATGTCTGCAAAGCAGAATTTCTTTAATCTTAATAGGATTAACTAATGGAGACCAGACTTTGTCTGTGGTATTTAGTGTGTCATAATACATACATAATAAGTTGAATAAATAAAGTGTTTGGGAGATCAAACAATTGCATACATAGGAAATTAAAGAGACTAATTAGCACAAAATTCAAGCATTTGGTTTTATCAGTGAACATATAGCATGGTATTTTGTGAAATAATTATTATTTCTTGAAGAATTTTGTTGCTCTACATTTAACGGTTTTTGGGATTGAACTAGTCATTAACAAACTTGGTAAATTAGTTTGTTGCAAGATGCCTGGATAGCAAATTTTCATCAACTCCACAACAGAGAAAATTTTAGTATGAAATTTTTGTAAAATAACTCTCATGGTAAGTTAAGGTTACAGGTACGTAAATGGATAATCTCACGAAATTTTATGAAATTTTATTTACAACTAGAGCATGAGGAACTGCACATGAGCATCGAAAAAATGATATATATAACTCTTATATTTTCTGAGATATAGCAACTTAAATATCCGGAAAATAGTGATACAAATATATTGAAAACACATAAATATCGTAAAAAAGTTCAGTAATTTTGAATACAAATTAACATTTCTCGAAATCCTGTCCTACGAATTTTCTTTAAAAATGATATGTTTTTGCTACTGGAATTTCCGTTTTATTGATATAAAATTTATAGGGGGTCACCGAATTCGTTTTTTGAGTATGGATAGTTGAACCTGCTGTACAGCATGGAAAAAGCGCCGAAAAGGCAAAAATAATCGTGACGTCATGGCTCTAAATCTTATTTTTCGACGTTTTTAGGTATTGCACAGTCACTTGGATGATTTATACTGCAAAAACGAATTCGGTGACCCCCTATAGCTTTCATATCAATAAAACGGAAATTTTAGTGGCAATAACATATCAATTTTAAAGAAAAATTCGTAGGACACGTTTTTGAGAAAAGGCCATTTAAAGTAAAATTTTTCAATATTTTTTGTGATATTTACGTGCATCCTACATTTTTACTTCTTTCTACAGAATATTCAATTTGCTATATATCCGAAAGTATAAAAGTTACTTATATATTTTTTCGATATTCATATGCAGTTCCACACGCTTTAATTGCTTGCAAAATGTCATAAAAATCCGTGAGATAGCCCATTTACCTACCTGTTACCTTAAATGAGTTGACTTGCATATTTACAACAAAACTATATTGTATCTGTGATAGATTTGTAAATATCCTTTTTAGAACTGACAGTCCAATGTTTGATTTCATTGAGAACTGTTTACGTCACAAGAGTGAGATTGTAATTTTTGAAGCAGCACATGCTATTGTCAACATGAAGAACACGACAGCAAAGGAATTATCATCCGCTGTTCCAGTTTTACAGTTGTTCTGTAGCTCACCTAAACCAACATTAAGATTCGCTGCTATCAGAACTCTGAACAAGGTATGGATAAGACTTTGGCTCATCTGTTGAGTTTTCATTTTCAACTTTCTTGCTGATGTCTTTATAGTATATTTTTCAAATTGACTTTAGAAAATGTGAGTTTGACCCCCATCTTTACTTTTAAATGTTAGCCTTTTTTTTTTTGGCTGTGTTCTCCAGGAACCATTTTGATTTGTTAATATTTCAATGATCAGACCTGATTTTCTTCTGCTTTTGGAAGTCCATTACAGTTCCTTTATTATACATAGTGAAATGGCTGCCATTGTATCATTTCCGCTCTTTCTTAAAATCAGGTCTGTATGATAATCCTCACATTGGAATAATTCTTCAGCTTACATGAAGGTTGTACAGAATACTATTTGACAAAATTTATATTTTTCACAGATTGCTATGAAACATCCATCAGTGGTCTCCTCCTGTAATCTGGAACTAGAGAATCTTATCACAGACTCTAATAGGAGTATAGCAACTTTAGCCATTACAACTCTTCTCAAGGTAAGCCAGTCAGTATTGGTATAAGGGGAAATCTCTAGGACTACCCTGATTGTGATGTTGAATATGATTGTTTTCTTTAGAAAGATTGAATTTTTTATCTAGTTTTAAGTAGGTGACATTAAAATGCATTCAAATCTGATGAGAAGAGCACAATGTTCAGGCCTTTGATTTACTTGTAGTCAGAGAGCTTGGTAGCTTGTGCAACATTAATTTATTTCTAGAAGATGAATGTAGATATTTATGGTGTCTACAATAAATGGGAAATAAAACAGTTTTCATATAAAAACTTGTTCATTTTCATGAAAGAAATATTACAATATTGAGATCTATAAGCAGTTGATCATGTAATAACATTTTACAAGATTAATTATGTTAAAGTTTATTTTTAGACTGGAAGCGAAAGTAGTGTAGACAGACTGATGAAACAGATATCAAGCTTCATGAATGAAATATCTGATGAATTCAAGATTGTTGTTGTACAAGCTATACAGTAAGTGTCAAACAGATATTTATTTAACAGACTATAATATCATTAAATGTTATATAAATTTACATATAAAGGCAATACAAAATTGCTTTAATGTATTTAGTTTAAACATATTTTATTTGCTTACTACAGCCAAGGGATTGGACAAAGAACCACCATTATTGGTCTATTGATAGCTCTTAGTGGGTACATGCAAGTCTGACACCTGTCTCTGGACTTTGACGTCAATTTTATGCTTGAGTGACTTTTACATGTTTTAGATTAGGTCCATTTCTCAGCAACTTTAATACCTAGACCTGCCATATTTGGTCAACAGATAGTTTTTAGTGGGTACATGTTGGTATGACACCTGTCTTTTGACCTTGACCTCAATTTCATGGGTGAGTGACCTGTGTCACATTTTCGTGATTAAGTCCATTTCTTAGCAACCATATCTGGTCAATACATAGTTCTTAGTGGGTACATGCCAGTCTGACACCTATCTCTAGACTTTGACCTTAATTTCATGCTTGAATGACTTGTGTTACATTTTTTAGATTAAGTCCATTTTTCAGCAACCATTTTACCTAGTCCCATCATATTTGGTCTATAGATAGTTCTTAGTGGATACATGCCAGTCTAACACCTATCAGCTGAACTTGACTTGAATTTCATGCTTGAGTGACTGAATATACATTTTCATGATTTAGTCTAATTCTCAGCAACTGTACTACTTTTGTAACTAGACCCACAGTATTTGGTTGATAGAAGTTCTTAGTATATACCACTTTAAAACATCTGACACCTTACCTTGACCTCTATTTCATGCTTGACTGACTCGTTTCACGTTTTTGGATAATATCCATTTCTCTGCAACTGCAATACATAGACCAACCATATTTAGTCTATAGGTAGTGCTTGATGGCTGTCTGAGACCTTGACTTGAATTTCAGACTTGAATCGCATTTTCATGATTAAGTCCATTTTTCTGTAGCTATAATACCTAATATCCAAATTGACCTCAATTTTAGGCTTGAGTCCCATTTTTACAAATAAGTCCATTTCTCAACAAATGTTATAAATGTATTATATAGACCCACCATTTTTTATCTATAGATAGTTTTTGCTGGATACTTACCAGTCTGAGACCTGTCACCTCGCCTTGGAGACAGTTTTAGGCTTGAATGACATGCATGAAATTTTTCAGACAAATTATCCCCTGGCCATTACTATTTCTTTTAAAGCATTTTCCTTTGACTTGCAATGTTGTGTATCAAATAATCATTATTCTGTGTCCATGTGCATACTGAGGCGATACATGTAGTGTGTCCACTCTTGTTATAATTAATGGATGTTATTTGTGATGTATAAGTTATAAGAATTAACAAGTATTAATTTTTCAGATCTTTATGTTTGAAGTTCCCAAGGAAACACAATGTTCTGATGAATTTCCTTTCCTCAATGCTAAGAGATGAGGTATGAGTAAAGTTAATGTCAACTAAATAAATTAGTTCCAACTCTTCTAAAATAGAAAAATGATTTAAACTATTTCATGTTTAAGCACCAGTTATAGAAGAAATGACTAAACAAGATAAATATGTAGACAAAAAGATGAGAAGGTTGCAAAAAATAATTAACATATATTATACTTTATGAAAAAATCTTGATTTCCGATTGGTTGACAGAGATGTGGTATTTATCCACCTTACAATAGGCTCCAACCTACTTGACAGCGGATGGTATTCCATTCTTAGCAAAAGGAATACCACATTTGAGAATACCACCCTCCGTACTGGAAATGAGTTTACCCTCTCCGTATGAGGAGATAATTGGCATTCAGTATAATATAACACATACTACATTTTTGTACATTCAGCTAAGGGTGGTATGCCAGATTACCACACGCTCAAAACAAAATATCACCCTCGACTACATCTTCGGAGATATTTTGCCCTCGTGTGATAATCTGGCATACCACCCTCAACTGATGGCAGTATATGTATAGTACATCTTTTTAGGTTTAATATAACTGTTATTGATGATACTGTTTGCTTACTGCATATGAATGTTATAACTAGATACTATTTTGATGATACTTGTAGGGTGGATTTGAATACAAGAAAGCTATTGTAGAAAGTGTGATTTCTATCATCGAGGAAAATCCTGAAGCAAAAGAAGCAGGTTTGTCATAGATATCTTTTTAATTCAGTGATTCTGTGAGATATATATTAAACATTAAAAATTTCAGGAGAAGTTTTCAGGATTCTGTAATGTTGTAGTATAAATCTGCATTTTACTCATCAAAATTTCCAGATTTACAATTCAAAGGGATTCAACATAATTTTCAAAATGGCTTACTGAAAGAATTCTAGGAAGTTTTACTTATTATAATTTCAGTTTATTGATCTAAACACAAACATGATGACATTAGATTCTATTGTGAAATTACAAGCAGTATCATGTATGTAAATTCTATCAGTTAACCTTTCAGAAAACATTGGTTGCCTTTGCTAATTTTGGGTATATAATATGTTAGTATAATATATAGTTAAGAAATTTATGGTATTATGTTATAGATTTGTTTTGATCCAGTATGTTTCATTATGTATTTTAAAGGCCTTGGACATCTGTGTGAGTTTATTGAGGATTGTGAACACACAGTATTAGCTACTAAAATCCTACATCTGCTTGGTAAAGAGGGACCTAGAACTCCTACACCATCTAAATACATCAGATTTATATACAACAGGGTCATACTAGAAAATGCAGCTGTCAGAGCAGGTAATTAGTACAGAGGGTCCTTATTTTGTATGATAAGGGGCACTTTAACTGGTTTCAGGTCTGAAAACAGCAAACAAGTTCATGTCAGCTGTGTAATGCTCTCCCAAGAATTAAGAAACATGACAAAATTAAATCTTTTTGTTTTCATTTACAAATTGACAAATTTGCAGAAATCCCAATTTTTACATCTCATTGGAAACTTTTGACATCCCAATTTAAGAAAAGATGGGTTTTCTACATCATTGGGTCACTTGTTGCTTGATCTAGGTCTCAAGAAGAGCTGATGCTCAACTATCAATTCATGTGTTGTAAAAATTCTTTTTTCATTAAAAGCCACTCTGATCTTTTCTTGATTTGTAATGAAATGGTTAATGTGGTTTCTTACAATTTGCTTTTACTAGTCATCTTTTGATTTAATTGGCAGTATTAAACAATTTCTCAATATATTATCATTACAGCTGCTGTGACAGCCCTGGCTAAGTTTGGAGCACACTGTGAGGAATTGCTTCCCAGCTGTTCTGTTTTATTGGAAAGGTATATGTCAGTGGTAAAGATACCACATAGAATGGCAGGTTAAATTAATAATCGAAATATTAATAAATGAATATTGAAGATTAAAATCGAGATTCAAATTATTGAATTATAATAAAAAAACAAATTGTTCAGAGATAAAATTCTGGGTATAACTGTAATATAAAGTTTTGATTGTGGATGAATATTTATATGTGTGAAAAGTTAGATAAGTATATATTATCTGCATTTTGACAGCTAGATATCGTAAAATATCATCCAGTGAGCCAGAATATGAAGCTTGGGACGAGTGAGCATAGCGAACGAGTCCCTAATCTTCATATTCTGTCGAGCGGGGTGATATTTTACGATATCTAGCTGTCAAAATGCAGATAATATTTTTATCATCTTAATTACTTATCTGTAACGTAAATATTTGTAAACGTTCTGAATTCTCCCAAATTTTCGCGGGAAAAGTATGGATTCTTCATCGCAACGACAAGTTTTCCGTTACGTTGTTTACCATACCAATAAGTATATATTTCCTGAATTTTCATGTAAAATATCTTAAAAACGATATAAAAACCGACATTAAGGTGTATTTTCATGTTTTAAAAAACAAAACCATTCTGGAAATCTTTGTTCATGATTTTCCGGGAAACTAAAGCACCCGCTTTCAAACTTGCAACCTCGTTGACGTCATAGTCAGTCTCCATTCGCGAAACAACTTCTGACTAAAATATGCGCAACACAAAAGAATCACTCAAATTTAACCAAGGAGACGACATTTTTAAACAACATTTAATCGTTTTTATGCTAATTCAGGCGAAAATATGGACATATAAAAATAAAGCGTACGTTTAAAAATTTGATTTAATCGCAAATAATGAAATGCAATGGAAAGAGCGGAAAGAAGTCCCAGCAGACATTATCAGCATCGAGGAAAGACACATTTTGTTGATGTAATTTTTAGAAATTTCTTCATCATTCATTTAAATAAAACGCCATAATATAAAAAAGGAACACCAAATCTTGATATATTTATGAATATTTTACAATTTTGATACCTATTTAATAAGTTCTAAGCTGCCAAACGTTGGGAGAATTTGTTGATAAGTCCTGCTGACTGTTGATAACTCCTGCTCAGCGCACGTGCTTCTTGATACGAATTTTTCGGAGCTGCTCAACAAGCTGATAGAATCACAGGGAAGGATGATAATATATCTTTGAATTACAGGTGTCTGCTGGATACAGATGATGAAGTCAGAGACCGAGCTACTTTCTATGTAGATGTATTAAAACAAAAACAGAAGGCTTTAAATTCAGCCTATATCTTAAATGGTATGTTTTCAGTACTACCCAGTCTCCATAAATACTTAAAAATTAAATTCTGAAATGATTACATTTTTTTGTCAGTATAAATATGCCCATATCTTTTTACCTGCGTTACCAATGGTGAAAGCAGGTCTAGTAACCGCTCAACTCTGTCCGCTGTCCATCACGCTTAGGGGTACATTGTGTAATATGAAACTCGGACTGTATTGAACCAATATTTTTCATACTTTACATAGTGTTTAATTACATATTGAAGATGTGGACCTCCTATTTGGGGGAAATTTGACAAATTTTTACTAAGAATTTTTGCATGTTGAACTTAGCCATTTTCAGCAATACATGCTATGAACGGTGCATACACATGATGGTGACGCAGTTCCAGATATGTAATCGATCTCGTCTATTACAAAGAAAATTCTGTGATGTTGTATTAAGGCCATTACATTTTTTATACTGTATATTATTAGGTCTTCAGGTTTCAGTCATTGGATTAGAAAGAGCATTACATAACTATACCCTGGAGCCATCAGAAACACAATTTGATTTGAAGTCTGTACCTCTGGATACTCAACCATTAGCAGAACAGAAAGGTATGTGTATAATATAACATTTTATTGGGAATTTTATTTACCCTCAATTTATCACAACAAGTAAGAGCTTTGTGTTTAATCTATTCATGTAAATGCCCAAAGTAGATGATACATCACAATAGAGAAGTGATTAGAAAGTACATGTACAGACCTGTGAAGAAAATAAGTTGATGCTTAGAAATACAGGTCTTATACCATCTGCTTATAATTTTTTTGAATGATAAAAAGCTACTATTATTTCAGGCTGTTGTATTGTATTGAAAAGTTATATATTTATTTTATAATACCGAATTGTAAGATCTTTATCTTTTAACCTTTTACAGCGCGGGAACCAGGTGATGTGGCACCTAAAGCAGCCGACAAAGTGGTGGCATCCACACAGGATATCTATGCAGGTATGTTGTTTTTTTCAAACAAACTATAAAGTTATGTGTGCACAATATAAAAAGCAAACTGTGCATCAGTTTATATGTGTATGTACGTTTAAATTGGATACCACACTGGTTTATTAATGTGTCAAAAAAGTTCTACAGCAATCTTAAAATTAGCTGTACAAGTAAAAATAATTATTGCCAAGTAGCCAAAATATATAAAGTCAAAATGAAAATATGCTGCGCTTAAGTATGGACCATATTTGAGCATATTAAGGGACAACATCAAAAGATCAATTACGGATAAAAAAAACTTAATTCCAATAGTTTGGGGGTGGGGGGTAAAAATCACTGCAAGTTTTGTTATTTGAAATCGATTTATAGATTGAACAATTTGGATTCAAGTTCGGCCCTAACATGTGTTTGGACTTTTAAAGCAGATAAAAGCCATCAAATCATACCGGAAAGCAAATTTTTGGCCGAGTGTATTGGGGCGAAATCAATCATAGTATCGACGTCATTCAAATGCTTTATCGATTGTGAATTTTGAATGATATGTATAAAATTATAATTTAACAATGCCTTTTTTGATGCATACTAAAAATACACATCACTTTTTTCCAATAATTTTTAAAAGTGATGTCCAAGTCAATATTCAGAACAAAAAATGTTGAGGAAAAACACGACCCATGATACAAAAAGTATATGCCCATATTGGACAATCAATGTTTCCTAAATTAAGTTAAGACGGGGGGGGGGGGGGGGGGGGGGGTCAGTGAAAAAACTATGTGAATTAAGTTTTTTATCCTACATTGAACTTTTGATGTCGTCCCTAATCAGATCAGAGAATTTGATTTTTTAGTTTGTAATAGAAGCTATTTTGTACTTTCAGAGCGACTTGCTGCTATTCCAGAGTTCTCCAATCTTGGATCATTGTTCAAGTCATCAAATCTACCTGTTGAGCTGACTGAGTCTGAGACAGAATATGTTGTGCAGTGTGTTAAACATTGCTTTGGAAGATATATTGTATTCCAGGTAAAAAATATACATACTTTGAAAAATACAATGGATTTTATTGACATTTTATAGAAGCATAATCATTATTCTTGTTGCTGACACTGCATCTATTATTGATTTATAGAAAAGGACTAGTAAATTAAAAGATATTTCAGTCAGTGTTATTATACAGATCTGTTCCCTTTATATAATGTTCAGAAGATTTCTTTGAGATATAAAATATATATTATGCATTGCAAGTATTTGAACAGAATGAACATACATGTATGTCTGACCTAGTGATACTGCATGTAGTTATCTTTGATAGGCATGTTGTATTTTAACAGTCTTTATAATTACTTTCAGTTTGACTGTACCAATACACTGAATGATCAGATTCTGGAGAATGTCACTGTGCATATGGATCCTGCTGATGGATTTGATGTTGTTAAGTATGTCCCCTGTCCAAGTCTGGTATACAACAAGCCTGGTACCACATACACAATGGTCAGATTACCGGAGGATCCAACTCAAGGTACAAAATTTGGAATATTTTTTATAGTGTCTTTCTAGAAAATTTGTTTTTCAGTGACTAAAACCATCCATTATTGTCAGAATTAATTTTATGTATTTTTTCTGAATTGACAGCTTATTATAAAAAAAATGTGTGAGTCTTCCAAGGAAGACGTGTCGCCTGCGGACGTCAATTTTTGTCGAGCCTGCGACTTTAGTCGCAGAAAGCTCGACATAGGGATGGTGATCCGGCGGCGGCGGCGGCGTTAACTCACTTCTTAAAAGCTTTATATTTTAGAAGGTAGAAGACCTGGATGCTTTATACTTTGTATATAGATGCCTTATGTTACGAACTTTCCGTCTGTCATATGTACATTGTCCTTGACCTCATTTTCATGGTTCAGTGACTAATTGAAAAAAAAGTTAAGATTTTTTGTAATGTTAATTTCTCTCTTATTATGAGTAATAGGATAACTATATTTGGTATGTGCGTACCTTACAAGGTCCTCATCCCCGTCAGACAGTTTTCAATTGACCTCGACCCAATTTCAAGGGTCAGTGAACAAGGTTAAGTTTTGGTGGTCAAGTCCATATCTCAGATACTATAAGCAATAGGTCTAGTATATTTGGTGTATGGAAGGATTGTAAGGTGTACATGTCCAACTGGCAGGTGTCATCTGACCTTGACCTCATTTTCATGGTTCAATGGTGTGTTTTGGCCTGTTTTTCAAATGCTGTATGCAATAGGTCTACTATATTTGGTGTATAGAAGGATTGTCAGGTGTACATGTCCAACTGGCAGGTGTCATCTGACCTTGACCTCATTTTCATGGTTCAGTGGTTATAGTTAAGTTTTTGTGTTTTGACCTGTTTTTCGAATACTATATGCAATAGGTCTACTATATTTGGTGTATGGGAGGATTGTAAGGTGTACATGTCCAACTGGCAGGTGTCATCTGACCGTGACCTCATTTTCATGGTTCAGTGGTGTGTTTTGGCTTGTTTTTCGAATACTGTATGCAGTAGGTCTACTATATTTAGTGTATGGAAGGATTGTAAGGTGTACATGTCCAACTGGCAGGTGTCATCTGACCTTGACCTCATTTTCATGGTTCAGTGGTTATAGTTAAGTTTTTGTGTTTTGGTCTGTTTTTCGAATACTATATGCAATAGGTCTACTATATTTGGTGTATGGAAGGATTGTAAGGTGTACATGTCCAACTGGCCGGTGTCATCTGACCTTGACCTCATTTTCATGGTTCAGTGGTGTGTTTTGGCCTGTTTTTCAAACACTGTATGCAATAGGTCTACTATATTTGGTGTATGGAAGGATTGTAAGGTGTACATGTCCAACTTGCAGGTGTCATCTGACCTTGACCTCATTTTCATGGTTCAGTGGTTATAGTTAAGTTTTTGTGTTTTGGCCTGTTTTTCGAATACTGTATGCAATATGTCTGATAGCATTTACTTTCATTAGAAATACACAACAGGCGAGACATTTTTGTGTGTCAACTCTTGTTACAAAAGATATTAAAATTTTCTAAAAATGAACTATATATGCACAGCTGTGCATTAAGGTTAAGTTTTTCAAAAATGTAAATTTTTACCCAAAAAATTAAAATTTTCTAAAAATGAAATATATATGCACACCTGTGCATTAAGGTTAATGCACAGAGAAAGTGTAATCAAATTCCTTTGAGTGGTTATAGAGTAGTTGAGGATAGAAGTTCCCCCCCCCCCCCCCCCTCCCTTTTGAAAAAATTTTAAATTTTCTAAAAAAGAAATATATATGCATCCTCCCATACACCAAATGCACAGAGAAGTTTACAAGTAGTTGAGGATAGAAGAAAAGTATGACGACGCAAGACGACAGATAGTGATCCCTATGTGTCGACCATGTGTTCCGCAGGCGACACAAAAATTGTTTAAACATAGAAATTGTTACGTTTCATTTACAAATGTATGTGCATTTTTTATTTGCTTTGGGCTGTAAAGTTTAAAACTAACTTTATGAAATGATTTTTGAAAAGCTGTATCTGAAAACAAAGGAAATATAACATGACACATTTTAAATGAGCTTTTTATCACTAATGACTTAAATATATCAATCAATAGTAATGCAATCAAAATGTTTCCTGCATTATAGTAACTGGTGGATTTAGTTGTACACTGAAGTTTATTGTGAAGGACTGTGATCCTAACACTGGGGAAGCTGATGATGAAGGATACGATGATGAATATGTGGTAAGTCTCAGACAGTTTATATATTTTACTACTGACATAGAATAAATGTTTTATTGACAGTATTTACAAACAATCTACAGTATAGTTTTTCTCCCAATTTCTTCTGAAGACTTACCATGGGACTTTATTCATATCTTAATCAATTTTTTTAACAGCTTTGCTAGCACCATTATTTCTTTTGTCGTAGATTTCATGCCTGTGAATTTAAAGTTCCTATTACCTGTTTTCACTGATTTAAAAAGGATTTTGGGTCAGTTAAAAGTTGACAAAACAAGATGGAAGATCTAGGTTTGGTAGCGATGGTTAGTTTACATCTTGTTTGATCAGTCATTCTGTATGACTGCTGGTTTTATCCAGCTGATTTTTGAGAGCATAATATTTCAGTTTCATGCATGGCAAATGGCATTTTGCCAAATTTGATTCATAGCATAGACTTGGTATGTGGCTAAAAGTGTGTGTCATGCAGATAGCAAGTTAAAGATTTCAGTTTTCCATGGAAATATATGTTCTTAACAAGATTTGTAGTCCTAATTTTTCGGTTGGCAGATTTTTATGGCTAAAGAAGGACATATTACCTGTATCTTTTATACTGTGAAAATAATATATACTTTATATCTTTTAGCTGGAAGATGTTGAGTTAACAGTGGCTGACCATGTACAACGTGTGATGAAACCAAACTTTGGGGCATCATGGGAAGAAATAGGACCAGAAAATGAACTTGAGGACACATTTGCTCTCTCCACTGTTAAAACATTAGAGGGTAAGTTTATTTTATTAGTCCCCTACCGGAAATGTTGAAGGGGACTATAGGTTTGCACTTTTTCCATCAGTTCGTAGTCTGTCAGTCACACTACAGTTTTACAGACTTTTTGCTTCCATTTGTAATAAAAAAAATCAGAAAATAATCATAAAGTATGGAAAAACTGGGGAAAAAAATCCTAACCTAAGATTCATTATTTTTTAAACTGACACATAAACATTCTTTAATGTTAGTTGTTTGACCAAATATTCTTTATTTCAATGAATTTACAGAAAACAGTTTATATTACCTTACATAAAAGCCAAAATGAAAAAAATCCAAAATTTTTTGTAGAAAAATTAGGTAGGGGATACTTGGTTCTTTATTAATAACTTTTTCCAAAATTGAAGAAAAAAAAAGCTAGAACAAATATAAAAAATTAACTTTTTATGTGCTGAAAAGAAGTACAAATTAGTACCTAGGAAACCCTTTTTAGCTCACCTGTCCTAAAAGGACGTGAGCTTTTGCCATCACTTGGCATCCATCGTAAACTTTTTCAAAGATCTTCTCCTCTGAAACCACTGAACCAATTACAGCCATACTTAATCTGAATGATCCTTAGGGTATCTAGAATAAAGTTTGTTTTATTTTCTCGTCTGTCAAGAATCATGACCACCATGGCTAAAAATAGAACATAGGGGGTAAACTTCAGTTTTTGGCTTGTATGTCAAACTCTAAAGCATTTAGACCAAAACTGATAAAAATGTTCATCAAGTCAAGATCTACCTGCTATGAAATTTTCAGATGAATTGGTCAACCCTTTGTTGGGTTATTGGCCCTGAATTGTTAATTTTAAGGAAATTTTGCAGTTTTAGGTTGTTATCTTGAGTATTATTATAGATAAAGACAAACTGTAAACATCAAAAATGTTCATCAAAGTAAGATCTACAAATAAGTCAACATGACCAAAATCCTCAATTAACCCCTTACAGGAGTTTTTGCTCTTTAAAGACAATTTTTCACAGTTTTTTCATCATCTTTGTAAATTTTTAAAAATCTTCTCCCTTAAAACTACAGGATCATTTTGAGCGAAACTTAGACTGGAAGATCCTTAGGGTATCTAGTATAAATTTTTGTTTTTTTTTCCTGTCCATCAAGAAACATAGGTGAAAATGCACTTTTTGGCTCATATCTGAAAAACTAAAGCAGTTAGAGCAAAACTGTCAAGTAGTAAAAATGTTATGAGGTCAAGATCTACCTGCCATGAAATTTTCAGACAAATGGGTCAACCCATTTTGGGGTTATTACTCCTGAATTTTTATTTTAAGGAAATTTAGCAGTTTTAGGTTATTAACTTGAAGATTAATATAGATAAAGACAAACTGTAAACTGCAAAAATTTTCAGCAAAGTCAGATCTACAAATAAGTCAACATGACCAAAATCGTCAGTTGAACCCTTATAGGAGTTTCTGCCCTTTAAAGATTATTTACATGTAAACAGAAAATAATGGTCTGACATATTGTCACAGATGTTTTGAGCATAACTTGAAATAAATTAAATGGTAGCTGTACAAGTAAAATGGAGGGTCAAGGTCGTTGAAAAAGTCCATAGCAACCGTTGGAAAAGTCTAGCAACCATATCTATTTGGGTTCAGGATTCTATATTTTAGCTGTGAAGGTCAATATTATGGAGAAAATTGCGATGGTATAAATTAAATAGCAAAAATAATCATTGATGCAAGATCTACACAAAATATAACAGGTGAGAGATTCAGGCTCTTGGGAGCCTCTTGTTTCTATGGCCGAAAGATGATATTATACATAGTGAAATTTACTCATTGTGACATCTTGTAAAAGTGAATCAGCATTTAATTGCAGTTTAATTGATTTCATTAGTATTGTCATTCACTGGCATTCAAGTAAAAGATAATTCAGATACGAGAAAATTATTATTTGTGTTGATTTTATTCCAGATGCTGTAAAGAATATTATACAGTTTATGGGTATGCAGCCATGTGAACGTTCAGATAAAGTACCTGAGGGAAAGAGTTCACATAGTTTATTTTTATCTGGCGTGTACCGTGGTGGCCATGATGCATTAGTCAGAGCTAAATTAGCCATGTCAGATTCTGGAGTCACCATGCAGTTAACAGTCCGATCAACAGATCCTTATGTTTCAGAAGTTCTTGTTACTGCTATAGGCTAATTTAAAAAAAAGAATTTTTGATAAAAGTACTTTGACATCATAGGTTTTTAAAACATAAACATTATTTATTATAGAAAATGTTGTTGGCTCAGAAAAACTGATATCATTATGGACAAAAATGACATTGTTATTTATTATGAAAAATTTTTCTTGTTTAAAAGTATCCTGATAATTTAATCTTTCAAAATTTCATAAAGCTGGTATTAGGTAAATTTCATGTTTAATTTTTGTCTTTGAAATAAAAATTGCATTGGCATGTATTAATGTGTATGTAGTGGTATTTTACAGTATTCCTTTTCAATGTCAGATTCGTGTTTTCAATATCTTTAATTTGGTTTTGCTATGGATCATACCTTTAATAAGCTACCTTGAAGAAATTGTCAAAGCAGACTCAAATGGAATTAATCTAGTTTTAGTAGTTACACATATGAGAGAATCTCTTATTCGAAATAGGTGACAATGCTTCAAAACATTTTTAGCTTACCTGGCCAATAGGGCAATATGAACTGTTACAATCAGTTGGCGTTCGGCGTCGGTCACCTGTCGACGTCCGGTGTAAACCTTCCTTTAAAGATGAATGTCACAATAAAATGACTTCTTTGTGTGGGGTTTGGTACTCCTCTTTAGAATGAAAATGCTTTTGAAAATCTTAAATTGCTTCTGTTTGTTGCTACCCATTTTTTGAAGTGCCTTCACAAAGTATCATTATTGAAAAAGGTTGACAGGACAGGTCAACAATTATACAGCAGTTAATGAATAACAAAACCATAATCAAAATGACAAAGTGCCATTTAATGATTTCACTTGCACTTCAGGCCAAAGAGTATGAATCAGGAGTAGCTCATGTTTTAAATAGTTTACTTGGCAGAATACTGCAGTTAAAAAAGCAGCCTGCTGTAAATAATCATGATAAATAGCACTTGCATGTCACAATCTCATGGTAAGATTCTAATCTCCATGTGGAAGAAATGACAAAAGTGAATATGCAGTGTGAATTTGGAAACTTAAACATTCAAGAGACCAACAAAAACACTTCAAATAATACGATGATTTGAGTACTGGTAATTGGAAATGTGAATAACTGAGAACTTTCAATGAGGGAGATACAGTGGTCCGAAATAACCATGTTTGACTTAATTGAGTCTGATTGACCAAATTTCCCAAGTAAAATTAAATAAGAAAAACAAGATTTGTTTTTAATGGAACTGACTTCCGAATTGTATTTGTGCAATTAGGGCCTTTTGGAGGCACTGTAGTCTGTACTGAAATTTTTAATATAACATTCACACAAACTTCACTGATAAATGTTAAGAATAAATTGAAGTTCCTTGTTGAACAATGACTACCAGTATATCTTGGGATAATACAAATGAAAATGTGATAATGAAACAAATATTTTATTTGACAGCAACAACACATTAAAAATCCAGCAATACAAATAAAACAACACAGAAATCAGTTTAATTTTTACACAAAATATAAATTGTATTCAGTTTATTTTATAATAACTTCCGCTTTTGATTGGAAGTCTCGAAAGTTTACCACATCACCTTTGTTCAAATCTTGCATACATTCATTTATCTACCGGCTGTAGAAAGATTTTGTAAATGACCTGGTAAACGAAAAGACTTTGTTGTTGGTGTTGCCCTATATAAAAATATAATTTTTCTGATATTGCAGATCTAATTAGTACTTGAATGAATATATAATGTTGTAACTGTTGATAGAATTTCTTTGTTAAAAAATGAAAAGAATGATGTCAACTTCTTTTGTCTTTAGCACTATTAATAATTAAACAGATATAAAAATAAGTATAGGTGATAATTCATAATGAAAAAAAAAAACTTGTAAACAATTTTTGCAATTCCCTTTACAGTAGTGTAAATTGTTAATATAAGATATTTGGAGAAAAATCTTGTATTGAATATGATGATTTTGTTTGGTGGCAAGTACAAACTCAGAAATAGCTGTTGTTTTAATAATCACGGGATCTTAAATTTAATAAAAATAAAAATTTATACTTTCTATCTATTCCTTTTAATAAGTGTTAAATATTTTTAGTTGTGGATAATGCTTTATTAAAACAGAGGTATATAAAAGGCTAAGAAGGTTATGTCGAACTTCAGTAATAATATTCGTGCAGTGATTATAACAACCCAAATTGTACTGACAAACATGGTAACTAATACATGTGTATTTTACTTTACCAAAAGCAGACAATTACAATTTTCTTAGTATCTCTGCTAATTTCCATTTTTTCAACTTTTATTCTGTACGTTTTTTCATTTTTTTTAATCTGTAAACAATAACAAACAACATAAAAAAAAACACAGCCATATAATAAGGCTTCAAGCACAAATGCAGGTACATAATGTATGTAACATGTTTGACACTTATAAGCAACATAAAACTGTTGCCTGTGTAAAAAGTCACTGACTTGATTTTAAAGTTAAACTTGTGATCAAATTTTTTTTTACATAAATATAACATTTTATGAAATGTATTTAAAAGTTCAAAAGTATAGATGTACATATTTTAAATAATATGAAATATTTTTCTCTTGTATAAAAATTTTTGATATACATTCAAGCATTTTTTTCAATGATTTGTATTACCAAATATTAGTCTGAAATAATTATTTCTTTTAAACGAAACTGTCAGTTTTCAGCTTTAATTTCATATTAATATTCTTTCTTATTTTCATGAAATTTAATAAGTAATTTTACCCAAATTATTGATTTCCTAGAAATGAACAATATGTATGAAGATATAACAATAGTCCAAGTATCTTCTGACCTGAAATTCTCATTGTTTTTTCCAGGGATGTTAATACCATATCAATAATAACAGGTTAGAGAAAATTAAATATATCACCACTGCATGACAATAAAAAACCCAAACAGAGAGGAATAAATACATGTATACCCATTCACCTACTGTTCTTTTTTTAAGTTGTTGGTCATAATGTAATGTGACTATGAAAAAAAGCAACACCTAAAGCTTAGAGGATTGTGCAGCATGCAAAGCCCACTCCGGTATCATCTGCACAGCAAATAAGTGGTTTTAGTTCTTCGTCTTTTTCTGTTTTTCTCTGGAACCAGGATTTTGGTTGCTTTGTGTATATCTCCTCTTCATCCTACAAAAGTTTGTGAAATTAGACTGCATGTTAAAGTTAGTACTGCCATAAAAGGACTGCGAAAAGAACAACAAAGGTTGTTTTGAAAATATATTCATTTTAAAGCAGTTAAACAAAATAAAAAAGTAAGGCCATTTTCTCGTGGTTAGACCTGTCAAAAAAGTTTTGTGTCCTATTGAGATTTGCTAATAATAACCAAGTAAATTATAACTAAAAAAATACTTTACGAATGTGAACAAAGCTTTGGAAAATAGTTTCAACAGTCTCTAATTTTTTGGGGCGTTTAACAGTCCGAGCCCAAACCAATTTTCGCTGTTAAGTTTTGTCTTCCATTAAGAAACTAATATGTAAACATCAAAAGCTAGTAATAAAACTGAATTCAAATTAACACGATGGATAATAACCTCTTCCTCATAATCAAAGTTTGCTGTTATTCTAGGTTCTTTGATGGCATGTGATGGAAACGTGTCGTCCTTATTGTTGATTTTAACTCCTTTATCCTGTTCAAGACCTCCTACATCTGTCTGATATTCTATTTTCTCGTTTGTCTCCTTGTTCGTTGCTATATCTGTGACTTTCTCATTTTTGATGCTTTCTAGCTCATGCTCCATGGAAACGTTAGTTTCAGTAACTATGACCTCGTTACAGGCCGGTGCTTCCGTATCTGTATTGATTTCCAAAGTATTATCTGTTACAACTTCTTCTTTTCCCAGGAAAAAAATATTTTCTTCAGTATTGTCAGATTTTTCTTTACTGAATTTCATCTCGGCATGTTTTAAGATATCAGTTTCATCTTCAATTGCTATTTCTTCATCATCTAGACTTCGGGAGGTGCCACCAGTTTTATGTTCATCCTCAGAGTTATATCCAGTATCGCAGCTGTTATGTCTGTCCCGATCAATTGTCGTGTCTGGATATCTTGCATTGTTAAGTTCGTCTTGTAGAGTGATTTCATCATTGTAAATTTCAGATGACTCGTACTCAGTTTCCTTGGTATCTTCATTGCAATCACTTTCATCATAGATAGATCTCTATAAATAAACATTCAAACATAAAATTTGAAATAAAGACATCATCCGTGCAACTCCCCTCCATCTATTGAGAAATAGGAGTACTATGTCGCGCCATTGTGACTAGTGACTTCGTGTTAACTTTTGCAAATTATGTTCGTCTGGGTCCAGAAATTAATTTTAACCCGGATTATTAACTTGGCTATCCCCAAAAAAAGTAATGTCTCTATAGTAACACGTATATAAGTTGTATGAAATGCACATCTAGTATATTGAAGTCAATTCTTGGACCAAAGAATGTTTATTTATATTCTTACTTTCTCATCGTTGTTTTCGTTGTCACAATCCTCTTTATTGAAACTGGCCGCATCTAACGATGTCCCATCCAATAAATCGTCGACCATACTTGGTGATAAGGAGATGTCGTCATCACCAAGCAGGGCGATATATTTGCCATTATTTCCTGAAAAGGTAAATCATTGATAACCAAAAAGAAAATTCTTTAATTTCATCTGCAGAATGTCATTCATTCGGTAAAACCTAGTTTTGTACTTCATTTTTTTCTCTCGAACGAACGCTAAAAAATATCCGTCAAAAAATATACTCTGGGTATTTTCATTAACAGGTATATATCGTTAATCCATAATGCTATTTAGAAGCTGGTTAGGAAATAAAATAAATGGCAAATTTTGATTGGAAAGAGAAGTTCTTTTAATCAGGTATACATATGGACATAGAATGAGTTATATCGTTTTTCTACTATAATGGCTATAAGTTAAGCCATATTTTGTTATACATACCACTGTAGGTCTTTGCTTTTAAAATAGGAGTTTCCTTTCCTTCATATTTCTTTGATTTCTTCTTGTCTTTCGCTGTACATATAATTAATATACATGTATACTTAAAAAATACATCATGTTTCAAAAGCATAAACTTAAATTTATTTTAACAAATATATCTTTTGTAAGAAAATTGACACGTGTCATGACACCCTTTCTGGTTAACACCCTATCACCAAGACGTATAGTGTATTACAATACAAATCAGAAGTTATACATGTTATTAATCTACAAATAGATACCAATGATTTATTCTGGCAGTTCTTCAAAGAAGGTGTGCGTAATTCTGCATATTTTCATCGAGATATTCTCAATTGTTACACAAAGGCAATAAGCTATCTTATAATACACAGCTGGAATCTAATCAACATGTACATCCATGTTATCAAACTTTCAATAGCATGACAAATGATTGTGAAGATATTGGTCGGATTTAAAATTTTGTCGTTTAGTACTAAAACAGCGAAAAACTGAGAAGCTTTTTTGTAGTAGCTAGACTAATGGACAAATGGAACTGTTTTTTCCTTAATAACATGAAATCATTTAAATTCAAGTTAAAATGGCCTTATAAGGGTTTTCTATAAAGATTTAAGTTTCATTTGTGATAGTTGTTGAAAATGACTAACAGTCAAACAAGCCCTGCCAATGTAGCTATATAGGGCTTACCATGTTTCCGTCGTTTCCGGTTCCGTCTTCTCCCACCAACAAACAGGACATCCGTATGTTCAAGCTGTAAAGCTTTATTAATTGCATTCTGTATTTTGATACGGAGTGGGCTGTGCATGCTACAATCTCGTAAAGGGTGTGAGGACAAGTTATTGGGATAGCTGCATGGCGTCAAACTATAACCTGAAACAATTAGGAGATTCTACGTACTTTATGAAAGTTATTTTTACAAGATAATATACAAATTGTGGATTTGTTGAGAGTAACAAATCTGACATTCGTCCCTTTCAAAAGCACCATTGAAGTTTATTACAATATTTTATGTGTTCTAAAGTGAATTCAATTCTGATTTTTCTTTTGGTTCTAACAAATATATACGATAAATGTCAACTGGAACTGAGACTACTATAACACATAGTGTTATAGTAGTCTCAGACTGGAATCAAACAGTTATTAAATAATAGACAAAACACTTACCACTAAATATTGGTTCAAAATTCTTTCGATTTTTTAACCGATGGCAAATGGAACCAGACCCCTGAAAATTTTTGGGAAAATGCACGTGGTTCTCGTGTGAATCAGTTTATGTAGTACATGTGCAGACAATTATGCAGTAATACATACTACAGCCGCCTTAACAGCTGCACGTGTATGCATAATTAACTATCATAATTATCAACAAATTCATTAATAAATGTGTAATATCTGGACAGTACTTTCTGTATGAATTATCTTACCACACGAAATCAATTAAAACGTATGTTAAACAATGAACTATGTTGTTCTGAAAATATGCCAGATTTTGTGATGATTTTTATCTCCTCTGTGACTTTCTCACAGTAAAATCCGTATATCTTAATAAGACATTGATGATGTAATTGGGCTTAATTTGAATGTTCATAAATAACTGATAATCACTTACCTAAGACGGGGTAACTGAACTTGTGTACCAGACCAAAAAACTTAGTCTTGTATCTATCAAGTAGTAATCCAGAGAGACGAATCTCATTCATAATGTGTGAAATCTCGCGATATCAACTTTGGAACTCTTGTCTTGAATATATAATTCACTGGTTTTCTTTCGTAGTCTCATGCTATAAACTTTTTCTTTAATTTGGTCCTTTGGAAAAATGCGCATTTTGAGAAGGGGTTTAAGATTTTAACAGAATTGCATAACTGGAAACTTCAACAGATGTATCTAAAAGTTGTCTATACCAAAGCAAATTATATACCGAGGGGGGTGATAGCGTCGGATGGCAGTAACATCACCTTACAGATAATAAAAATAAAGTCCTTCGTACAATTATGAATAAAAACTTTGTAACGTTTCTTTGACTGAAGTTTTGTCATAATCACGTAAGATCTGCCTGAAGGATTTGAAAGCTTCAACTAATAATTTCAATACGGTTTCTATGAATGATGATCCCTTTATACTTTATTCTCCTCCACCCATCAGTTAATTATTATAGCTATGGAAGACTGAAAGCTTTATTCAACATTTTCCTCTTGTCATAATTTAGTTTGTTTTCCCGCATATTTTTGGTTTTACAGCAACCGAAAAGACTAGATGTATTAGATATCAGCTTTAATTGTAAAATAAGAATAAAATCATCATTCAGTATGACCATCTGTAGAACTACGACGGAGGTATTAAAATAGTATCCACCGCATGAACAACACCATTAATAACTAGGTAGTCCACCATGGTTATCTTGGCATCGTTTATCTTCATATCATCTAAAACAACAATCATAGGTATACTAAAAGTGCAAATAACGGTGACGATCTTTTGGTTTTCAGGTAAGCTCTTGCAATGATCACCCTTGCACCGCAAAACATTTTGAAACTCGTTATTCATCTTTTACGGTAGTTATCATGAATTGATTGAAAGGAACGGATTTCCCATCTCCTAAATGATACTAGATATGAAAAAAACTAAGTATGTTGCGAAACAGCTGATACGTCAATAGGAATATATAGCTCACCATTTCCATTTATTTTCCTTGTTTTCGATACAAGATATTGTTAGATTTCACGTAATACTCAACCCATCATGTTATCACCACTTGCCGTCTTGTATGTGCTGTTATTGGAGCAGGAAAGGTTAAATCTTATTCAGCACTTTATGCGATTCCAGGTTTTATCATGGGAGTTCAGATTGCTTGTGTTAGATTTAAATTTGTGTTCCTCTTTAATTTGATATCCCCAGAGTGCGGTAGTCGGCGGGTTCTATCCCCGGTCGCGTCAAACCAAAGACATTAAAATTGGTATTTGCTGCTTCTCCGCCAAGCACGCGGCATCTATAGGAGTAAGAGCAAAGAGCAAACTCGGCTCGGGATCAGTATAATGTGTCCGAGTGGAGTGATATGTCTTCCTGCGGACAGTTACCTCGTGAGCTAGCACGTTAAAAATCCGGCTCAGAGTGTCGGTCTAGTACAAAGTATGCAGGGATCATATTCATTATCATATCAACATGTTCTCGTCCTGATATGCACCTAATGGTTGCCACTCAGTGGAAGTTAAACAATAATTCATCCATCAACTCGTAATTTGATATCCAACATGTTTTGATTTTTCGTTCGGTTATATATTTGTAGTATTATTGGGTTCTCCGTGTCCTCACGAATTCGCCTTTTCTCTATAGATATTGATCATATTTTCCCCTCACCTCATTGTTTAATATTCCTTTTAAGATATTTATCAAAATTTCAGTCAGTATATCAAAACGATATTGACGGAAGAAGTAGATCCATTAGATATGTGTTATGGTTTTGCCTTATACTTATATATTAATTTAGTCCTATCAGAATTTAATATCTTATTTTGATAAGAATAAAAGATCAGCTTATTTTTATTTTTAATTTGAAATTATTCCTTGTATAATGGACTTTTTGCAATGCTGATTTCAGTGCTTGATTAGTCCGGGGATGAACATTAATTTTAGATAATTACTCTATACAAATCTTTTGTATATTTTATATTTGTATCAAATAATATATTTTTAAACTTTTTTACAACATAATTTTATATATTTTTGCTTTGAATAAAAAAATAAAATAGAGAATGGAAACGGGGAATGTGTCAAAGAGACAACAACCCGACCAAAGAGCGGAATACAGCTCAAGAAAATACCGCACCTGGAGGCGGGCTTCAGCTGGTCCCTAAACAATAATGTATACTAGTTCAGCAAAATGAACGGCCCACTAAACTCCGAAACATAAAAATGATCTAAAATTAAAAAAAAGCACACAAGACTAACAAAGGCTAGAAGTTCCTGAATTGGGACAGGCGCAAAAATGCGGCGGGGTTAAACATGTTTTGTAAGATATCACACCCCCCCCCCCCCCCCCCCCCCTATACCTCTAGCCAATGTGGAATAAACAAACACATAGCGATACACACAGTAAAACTCAGTTCCAAAGATGTTCGAGTTCGATGTTAAAAAAAGGTAACAGAAGGAATTAAGGAAAAGGACAATGATCAATATATACTCTCTCAAAAAAGAAACGCAACATCAGATTATCTTTTTGAAATATTATTTTCCCGGACAAATAACCAATAAATATCAAAATATATGTACACATGATCATAATTACACCTTCATAAAAAGTTTCCAGGTACAATCATTTAAATTCATCCACCCGTAAACGACTTTGGTCGCAATCTGGGACACCCTACGATTTACGCATTGCCAAAAACTGGGTCGACTTTCACGTGCAAATCATGGGTTATTTTTTAGCTCAGTCAGTCGGTATAAAAACCCGGTATTTCTTTTCATGAATGCATTCGTAAAATAAAATTCTGATGAGGTGACGCTATGCCAAGGTTAGACGCTGCTACCCGGAATATCGCTATCGGACGACTAGAGGCCGGAGAATCACAGAATGCTGTTGCTGTAACGTACAATGTTCATCGTAGCACAATTTCACGCCTTTGGGGACGCTACCTGCAGCTTGGTACTACGACAGATCGGCCACGTTCAGGGCGCCCGCGTGTTACAACCAGGGCGCAAGATCGTTACATCAGACTTTTCCATCTGAGGAATAGGACTATTGCTGCAACAGAAACAGCTGTAAACGTCCCTGGGTTGCGCCGTATATCAGCACAGACAGTACGCAATCGGTTACGTTCTCATGGATTGAGGGCAAGAAGACCTTACTTTGGAGCAACACTGAGACGCCAACACCGCCGAGCGAGGGTTAGATGGTGTACTACAGTTCGTGCATGGAATTTACAGAACTGGAGAAGAGTATGGTTCAGCGATGAGTCACGTTTTCAACTGGAAAAGCGAGATGGTCGCATACGTGTGTATAGGCGCCGAAACGAACGTTTTGCGCAAAACTGTGTTGTGGAGAGAGACAATTTTGGCGGAGGCAGTGTTATGATGTGGGCCGCTATTTCTTATGCCAGAAACACACAGCTGATACATATCCAAGGCAATCTGAACGCTGTTAGGTATAGAGACGAAATTTTACGACCTCATTTATTGCCCGTAATTGACATTCGGAGAGAAATTTTTCAGCACGACAATGCCCGACCACATACAGCACGTGTAACAGTAGACTTTTTAGAACAACAGAATGTCAATGTGATCCGTTGGCCGTCACGATCACCCGATCTTAATCCAATTGAACATTTGTGGGATGAAGTGGATCGGCGCGTGCGCCAACGACAACCACCACCGCAAAATCTGCAACAATTACAGCAGGCACTTCAGTTTGAGTGGCAAAGGATACCGCGTGTTCGAACTCAGCGTTTAATTCAATCTATGCCAAGAAGAGTCGGGGCTGTGTTACAAGCAAATGGTGGACATACCAGATATTGACAATTTATGAGTGATTTATTGACAATATGTGACAAACTGTGATATTCCAAGGTAAAAGAACTCATGAACAAGAAGTGTGCCAATTTTTGCATTCCTGTGTAAATTATTTATATCATAAATTATGAAAATAATATATGAAGTAAATTTCCTATTTTCTGTATGTTGCGTTTCTTTTTTGAGAGAGTATATATTAACAAAGGACTACTAGCAGTTACTGATATGCCAGCTCCAGACCTCAATTAAACTGATCGAAAGATTATGTCTATATCATATAGAAAATCAGCCAAATCCCCCCCCCCCCCCGTTAGGAGTTTAGTATCATGCCATCATAAATTAAACGAGACGAACATAACCCCTATCATGCCAACAACTGGTTTTAGAATAATGTGTTTATTTCCGAAGCAAAGACCCTATGTGTGAATCAATATTAATTAAAAAAAATGTCATCTTTAATGACTTGACAATAGCATCGTAACTATATCTGTTTAAAGGTTTGATTAGCTTTTCAGGTGAATGACGACATGTTTGTGCTTTGTATAGAATATTACCATAAAAGATGGGATGTCAAATACCTGAACATATAAAATGTTGCACGTTGATTTATATTTACGAAGGAGGTCCTTCTACCGATGATAAAATTTAGTAAAAGTTTTGATAACTTTGTGATTTCGAAATTCCGGGCGTAATAATTTTTCAGTAATACAGAGATTTCTTTCGTCAAAATCAAATACGTTGTTACATACATGAGCAAATCAAACAAGCTGAGATAGATAAACACCACACGATGGTGCCAAGGGAACGTCGCTATCTAAAAACGGATAATTAACAATAGGAAATGAAAAAATCCTCTCTCTTATCGTAAATTTTAGTATTAAGCTTCCCGTTAGAGATATAAATATCAAGATTTAGGAAAATGCAGTGTTCAGTGTTAGTATCATTGTCGGAAACCCAACGGCCGGTCGCGCTTACACTTTGCTACCAATTACCGGAAAGTAATTCGTAATAATACAGAAACAGGACCGCAATAAGTGGTGCACAGTTAGTCCCCATTGGAATTCCGATAACTTGGCGATATACGGAATCTCCATAGCGAACAAACATGTAATCTTGTAAAAATTCAAGTGCAGTTATCATATCAAAGCAGGTCCAATTGACATAGTTCTTTTGTTTGTCTTAATAAAAAATGACATAAAAGAGTTTGAACATATATATTCACATTCTGACTTTTTAAATGCCCATTTAATCGGGTAAGTGAATTTTTAGCTCATTTATTCTCATCACTTGGCGTCCGTCGTGCGGCGGCGTCCGTCGCCCGTTAACTTTTACAAAAATCTTCTCTTCTGAAACTACTGGGCCAAATGGAACCAAACTTGGCCACAAGAATCATTAGTATATCTAGTTTAAAAAATCTGTCCGATGACCCCGCCTGCCAACCAACATGGTCGACATGGCTAAAAATAGAACATAGGGGGAAAACTGCAGTATTTGTCTTATATCTCAAAAACTAAAGCATTTAGTCCAAAACTAACATGAGGTAAAAATGTTCATCAAGTCAATACATACCTGCCATGGAATTTTCAGACGAATCGGTCGACCTTTTAATGGGTTATTGCCCCTGAATTGTTAATTTTAAGGAAAGTTTGCAGTTTTTGGTTATTATCTTGAATATTATTATAGATAAAGACAAACTGTAAACAGCAAAAATGTTCAACAAAGTAAGATCTACAAATAAGTCAAATGACCAAAATCATTGACTGACCCCTTAAAGGAGTTTTTCCCCTTTAAAGACGGTGTCCAGCATAAACTTTCCTTTAAATAAAGATCTTCTACTCTTAAACCACCAGGCCAATTGGGATCAAACTTTGGCGGAATTGTCTTTGGGTGGGGTGGGTTCCTTTAAATTTAAGTCCGACATTCCCGATTTCCAACCGACATTGCTGCTGTTACTAAAAATAGAAAAAGGGGGTGAATTTAAAAAATCTTCTATGAAACTACAAACTTGGCAGAAATGGTCCTTAGGAGGTTCTCTTCAGAAGAATGTCTGAACACCCGGACTGTTAACTAAGTTGGCCGCCACAGCCGAACTTAGTTTAACATAGGGCCCTGTGGGAAAATTCATTGAAAAATCTTGTCTGAAACTACTTGACCAGTTGCAACGAGACTTGGCAGTAATGGTCCTTAGGAGGTCCTCTTTCAGAAATGTGCCCGATTTCATGGACTTTGAACCAAGATGGCCGCCACAGCCGAACTTAGTTTAACATAGGGCCCTATGGGAAAATTCATTGAAAAATCTTCTTGCCTGAAACCACTTGACCAATTGGAACCAGACTTGGCACCAATGGTCTTTTGGAGGTCCTCTTTTAAAAATGTGTTCGATGACCCGGACTGTCAACCAAGATGGCCGCCACAGCCGAACTTAGTTTAACATAGGACCCTATGGGAAAACCACTCAAAAATCTTCTCGTATGAAACTACGGAGCCAATTGGAACTAAAGTTGGCAGCATTGGTCCTTAGATGGTCCTCTTTCAGAATTATGTCCGATCACCCGGATTGTCAACAAAGATGGTCACCACAGCCGAATTTAGTTTCATATAGGACCCTATATATAGGTTCTCTTTTAGAAATGTGTCCATTGACCTCGACTGTCAACCAAGATGGCTGCCACAGCCGAACATAGTTTAACATAGAATCCTATAGAAAAACCAGCCAAATTGACTGCCACACTTAAATTTGCTCAAGATGAAAAGTTAAATCCAGGTGAGCGATACAGGCTCTTAAGAGTCTCTAGTTTGTTAATAAGATAATGAGGCAAAGTGGTATATAAGGTAGAAAAATCTAAACTTTGAACAGATACGAAATCACCTATATGAGCATGTAATTTATCAAGTATATTTACCTGGATTTATAACTAGATTCAAGGAATGACCTTCCAACGATTGAACTGTACCAGTGGAAAGCCACCTACTGTAAATCGTTCCCGATATCATGTGGTTATTTAATAGCTCTAAAATCAAATACTGCTTATTATTTTTTTTTAGTGTATTGCAGTTAATGATTTTAATTCACAGAAGCGGATGCAGTGCGGTTTGCTGGGGAAAATATTTTTAGGCGAAAACATAAGGAATTTTGAGTAAACCGATTTTTTTTAAACCTTTTCCTTTGAAACCGGATTCGATACTGTATAGATTTAGATTTTATTACGCGGCATATTATAATCCTGACATATATTAAATAATATTGAATGGCACGGTTCCACTTTCACTTTAACAATTTCTGTTAGACTGTTCTAGAAATATTTTGTTTTGATTAAAACCCTTATCGACTTCTTTTCATCTTTTTATCACCATTGATGTAATATTAACTTGACACTGGTATTCTATTTGAATATATTTTGCTACCATTTTTTATATAGTCCGCTACCTATAAATAAAATCAGATCTACTAATAGTTATGTTATTATATACCTTATCAACCATCTTCACCTTTTACATCAGACTAGAAAACTACTCAGCATAGCAATTGTTTTTTTAAATGCTTACAAACATCATACAGATCTAATCAAATATTTAAATTTTAATTGTAAATACAAATTCTTGTTGCTAAATGCCACCAACTCTTAATGTGCTAAAATACTGACATACCTCTAAGAGCCTTTTTATTATTAAAGAGATCATATAGTTTTTCCTCCGGAAGTTTCTGAAATGCTTCATTTGAGGGAGCAAATAGCGTAAATTGTCCACCTGAAATATGGATTTTAGCGACAAATTATTACATAAAACTATGAAAAGTTAATTCAGTAGGATTCTTCTAGACTATTCTCTTTATATGTCTATATTGTATATGCAAGATAAATTGACTACATTTACAAATTAAAAAAGAGACATTCCTCAAGAGTTTTTATTACATTTAACAAAAAAATTGGTTGTTATCAAATAGAAATTTTATTTTCTAAAACACATTACCAGAGTGTTCATAGAAAAATACAAACAAAATTTTAACAGTCAAAAAACAAGAACACTAATAAAATATTTGTTTATCACTAGGTATTTGGCAGTGGATTTTATAGCAAATACAGGAGTTACACAAAGATAATCATAACCGAAAGTATAATTGTATCGTAGACATAAACACTAAAGTGTATGAGACAACAATGAGACAACATGAAAGAGGACTGAACATCGGAAAAGATTAATTACATTCATTGGTAGACATGTGGCCATTAACAAGAAACAACACCCCCCTCCAATAAGAAAAGCAGTAAATGGCCACAGACACAACTTCAGTGGATATATAAAGTCAAAAAAGAGAAAACCCACTAAATATCGACAAAAGAGTACAGACGCGACAAGACAGTGGGAAAAGTCCATAAATGCGAAATCCAACTAAAAGACAAAGTCATGAGAATGCAACACAACAAACAAACGGCACAAGGATGCACGTGTAACTAAAAGGATAAAAACATGTAATAAACTAAACAAAAATAGAACAAGACAGCACAGAAACTAAATCACTAGCACTGTGAACTCCCACTAAAACAGGGAGCGAAGGAAGGGTAAGCATGTCCTGCCCCGTCAACAGCACCCACACTGTTAGTGAGTAAAAGCCAGTGAAGTGTCAAGTCCGGTGAGGTGTCAATTCCAGAAGAACGTGAAATCTAACTGAAGATATCTAGTCTCATACGTGAGATAGAAACTTCGTATCGGCCAATCAATTCGTGATGACGACCGTAAATATTTTGGAGTGATGATATAAACAGAGACAGAACATAAACCTGTCTTGCAAGTTTATGTGACCGCAATCTCGCCCTGCCAAAAAAGTCGGTGTATATATATATATCATATGTACGACAGTAACGAATCAACTGTGAAATGTACACCTCATAGGCTGGATGTTTACTGCTAAGAAAGGGGAAGTTCACAATCGGAAATTTAAATCATCACGTTTGTCATAAAGTTTTGATTTCAATCGCCCATTATTATCTATGTACAAGTACAAATCTAGTTATGAAGAAGAAGTTGATGTGTCTGTGGTCTGTTTAATTTTAAGTTCACGGGGATAGATAAGATGCATGTAATCCTTAAATTTAGGATTAAGTGAATAAATCGATAAAATTTCCAGAAGATGGTTATTTAAATTAAACCAACAATAATACAGAATTTGCAATACAATAATTGATAATGATGAACAAGAAGTTTATTTTTTATCCATGTACTGTTTCTAGTACGAATACTCTAGACTGTTTCAACTCTTGACGAAGGTATACTGAAAGATGACAACAATGAAAACTGCGATGGTGAATTGAATATACCAAAACATACAAACCTAAAAATTTATTCTTTAGCCCAGACTGAAGGATAGCTTGTGTTAGAATAGAGAAATCTGTGTTACTGGCTGCAAACTGAAGTGCGTTTTGGTCTGGTAATTTAATGACTTTATCAAGAACATGTACAATACCAGTTTGTGCCTCTTGGTCTTCCAATTCAATCTTTGCACCACTATAAAACATTTCCTGAAATGTTGAAGTGCACGTCTCGTCTCGTTTTATATTTCTTTTATTTTACTATGGAATTTTCCTCTTTTTGTGTATGTTTTGTAGTGTTTGTTCTCATTATCAGTCAATTCGTTTCAGCTTGCAATGTGACGGGTGTCGTTAGCGGGATAGGACATGCTTACCCTTCCGGAGCACCTGATGGCACTCCCGGTTTTTAATGGGAGTTCACATTGCTAGTCCTTTAGTTTCTGTGCTGTCTTGTTCTAGTTTTGTTTAGTTTGTTATACGTTTTTTATTCTTTTAGTTATACATGTATCCTTGTGGTGTTACATTCTCCTGACTGTAAGAAAATTTCTTGTCCATATTCCTATCTGTTTTGTCGCTTCTGTATTGTTTTGCCGATAGTCATTGCTTCGGGTATGGCGTAATTTTTGTGTTGACATTTTCAGTTGGTAACTTTTAAAATTGAAATTCAAAGGTACAGTTTCATCTCCCTCACACAAAGCTGACTTTACCTGGATTTTGGTTGTATTACTAACAATATTTTGGTGTATAATGTTTGGGATCTCAAATTTTGGTTGCGAGCGTATCCGATAAAGGGATGATCCAGAAATGCGAATCGTAAGCAAGAAATTTAGGTTTCTGATTTAATCTTGCTACCACTGAGGCAATACTGCTGTTGGTAGACTTCTAGTCAACTAGTATCACCCCTCCTTCAGTAGTCATTGTTTCAGTTATGATATATTTTGATACATGTATTGAAATTATCGGTTGATAAATTTTGAAATTCTAGTAAAAGGTTGGTTTCGACTCCCTGAGGCAAAGTTAACCTTTACTTCATTTCAGCTATAATTTTATACCCGTTACATTGTATTGCTTGTTTTGGTGGTTAATGTTTTGGCTTTTTGGCTTTTCAAGGCTTTGAATGAAAGGTAAATCCAGAAATGCAGATCGTACGCAAGTATTTTAGGTATCCGAGTTTATTTTATTCCTATCCATTGAACTCTCATTGTTTGGTCGTGTTTTTATATTTTTTAATCTTTCTTTTTTTTTGGAATAATTTCCCTTGATGGTGGAAAATCCCATGATAAAATATTCAGTCCAGTCCTATCTTGTATATAGTATATACTTTTTATTGATTACTGTTTTGATAATCACATTTATCTTTTAATGTGGTGCTTATTAAATTATCTAAATCTGTGTTTTTGTACGTCAGGAAAATGACCGTACGTAAAAAATGTTGAACAATAAACTCTACATAATAGCACATCACTATAGATAGAAACTTAAATACCTTGTTATAAATACTAATTTTGGCTTTCATGTTATGATTGATAGTTGGTAGGGTTTCGCCATTCTTCAACTTATCGGAAGTGTATCTGCCACTGAGTGTGTAAGACAGCAGAAAATACTGAAACCTATCTTTGTCGTTTTTTAATTTATCCAAAAAATCCTTTGGTACTGCTTTGAACGCAGCATCGTGTGGAGCAAAGACTGTATATAGACCTGTATAAAAGGAATATTTCAGCTTAAAGTTTTAAGGTAATATTGTCTATAAGGCATGAGGATTTCAGACATGTTCTTCTAAAATGGTAGTTCCTTTGAATAAACTTATTCGAAAAGCCTATCATTGTAATATGATTATTAATCTTTTTTGTCGAAAGATACATCAATTCCCTTCTTGTATCATTGATACACAACTAGTTCTAAATTTTTTGTATGGTTTTATGTTGCCTATATCATCTGTCGTTCTACTGCCTGTCAATGCATGATAGTCTTGTCCTTATGTTTCAGGTTTTATCTCGAAGTACAATGTACTATTAAATACTAACGAAAAAAATTATTTTTTATCACCCAGTTTGTATGTAATACTATTATCTTTTTCTGTTTATAGTATCAGACTTATAAAATTAAGTTAATATCAGCAACTGGGTCTCATTTCTTATTGTTGTCTATCCATGTTTAGCCACTTACCAAGGACGACTGTTTCATGCATGTCTATTTATAGTTAAGTAATACTGATTCATAAATGGGATTTGTGGTTTCTTCAGTTTAATATTTTGACAACATTGTTCCTGGGACATTGTAGTGCTTGTCTTTTCATTGCTCCTTTTTGAAGACCTAACGATCCCTAGATATAATAAAAATTTTCCTTTGTCCAATCTTATGAATCATAACATTGTTATCCGTTTTCAGTCAAAAAGTTTCACGTATTTCTGTCACCACGATGAACAAATTTTGAATAAATTGGTAAGATAACTTAATTTTACTTTTATTTGCACGTGTAACAGATACATAGTCAAGTGAACTTAATTCTTGTAGTACACAAAGTAAACATTTAACTCACCTGCTCCAAATAAGGTATTGTTTAGTTCGGCTTCGTGTACCAGTTTTACAAATGTTCCACAAAAGAGAGCTTCTAAAAGTTCTGGTAGACTCTCGTGGACTGATGTCTCCCTGTGTGCTGTTGTCTCCTCGCTGGAAACACCGGCCAAATATAATATTACAAAAGCCACATGTACTGAGCTAAACATGGCGACAATTTATCGCGTATTTATTAGAGCGAAAATGTGACTATCTCATTTACATGTAAGATAATTTTCAAGTACTTATTACTTGTATGGGAAGGCGACATTTTTTAAGTACCACCACAGATGGTTTTTAATATGATATATGAGATCAAGGTTAACCATCAAAAGTCTATATAAAAATGAAGGTTGTCAATTAACCAAACAATTCAATAAAAGAAAAGAGACTTCACGTTTCAAAACCGCCAAAGAAAACATTGGATAGATTTTTCGGTGTACAGTCGACTTTAAAATTGTAACAATGTAAGGTTATAAAATTAATATCCCTTTTCGTACAATTCACATATATTCATTTATGACCCGAGTACATTTCTTATTATCTAAAATGTTAACAATGCCAATCATTCAACATCAGACACTCTCAGAAAGCTGAACAAATTATTGATAAAACACAAACATAAAACCAACAGGTGTCAGGGTAATCTGCCTTGCTACAAACATTTTAAAGAGGTTGAGTTAAACTTTTTATGGATATCAAGCCACCTCTCCGTTAGTCCTGACCAAATGTGTATAAAGACTAAGATGAAACACACGTATATAGAAAGGACGAAAGTTAGGTAGCAGAGTGTAAATGTTCTCGTTTTCAAGTATCAGTTCAGGTATTCATGGATAATGGCTGGATTCTAACACATTCTTATCGGGTCTTCTTTTATATCCCCATGCAGTCAAATATAAATCAGCAATATGGGCGTGAAGAGCAATTATTCATAATTAAACAATATCCTTTTTTGTAATTAAAGTAAAAATACAAATAAGAAAACAATCTAATGAAAGTTTATTACATGTATATATATAAAAAAAAAACAAATCTACGTTTTATGCATTTCAATATATACAAATGACATTCAAAAGATATTATTGATTTGCTTAGTTAGAATAATATTAAAACTATTTTGGTGGAAATAAAACAGTATCTATAACATGGATGACACCATTGGTGACGGGTACATCTGCCATTGTAACTTTGGCATTGTTGATTATTACTTCACCTGTTAAAAATGAAATTATTGAATTCTACAAAACGTATCGATGAATTCTGAATATTACATTTTTTTCACACAGTAACGAATGAAACAATTTGTTTTTGTTTGACGACCGTACTGAGTCATTGTCAAAAAGGAAGAACGGTAAATAATGCGCTGTTCAATTATTTTTATATTCTTCTGTATTGCATAGGCTCGTTTATCATGTGCATTAATGCCGTACCTCGCCTAGCTATTACCTCATCTTATGCAAATAATCATTAAAATGAATTCAGAAAGTCTTTTCGTATGGTTTCATAGCCGCATCTTTGTGTTACATTACCCCACTAAATATTTATTTATCAAATAATACCAAATACTTGTGGAACTTTGAAACAACATAGATATTTTCCAACCAGGGTAAGCATGAACATCTGGTCGACCCTGATAAACCCTAACTTTATTCTAAAATTTACGAGTTTCTTTCGTTGAGGCATTTTGATCCTTGAATCAAAAATAGTTACGTGGATTCCCCTGTAGTACAGAATTACCTGAGCTTATATTCACAGTGACAGATTTTCCGGACACGGTAGGTACCATTCCATTCGATAATCCAACGCTGTACACTGTTCCCTTCACAACGTGATATGTAAGAACCTCTGTTAAAACAATAAACATTGGCGATATAATCATATTAAAACAGGTTTTTGCTATATATATATATATATTTCATAATAAACTTCAAAACAGAGTGTCCCCTTTTAAAGTCCACGATATATGATCGGGAACTTCGGAGAAGATAGACTATGTTTTAAAATTGCATTTCCTCTCATAAAATGACTATTTTATAAATTGATACAATGTATACATGTATATTCACATTCTAAATTTTTAAGGGGTTACTGTTAATAAATCATCTGAAAATATTTTATTTGTCTTTCGATTATGTCATTGCCTTACCAACAAGAGCTGTTTCATTCTGGTAAAGTTTGTTCAGTGCATCCGGAGGAAGTTTGGCGAATGCCTCATTCGTAGGTGCAAACAATGTGAAAGGTCCACCTGAAATTTAAATATCTCTTTTAAAGCATCAGTAAAAAGTTATTTTAAGAATATTTTATTTGTGGAAACCTTACAGACATATTGAGAAGGTAACAATAAGAGAATTGTTCACTTGCTTTAAAAAAATCTAATACTGACTTATTCAGTAACCTTAGAAGCTTTATTTGTTTTGTAATGTTTTGACAAGAAATGGTACTTGACAGCTATTAATTTATGTTTAAAAGTTGTTCATATAGGTTTGGGGGTTTATTGCAACCAAAATATTGTAAGGGAGATCGATATTTTTAAATATGAATTATTTTGCTTTACTCCAAAATGATATTAATTAAAAAATGTAATTGGATGGCATAAAATAGGTGCGAGCGAGCGAAATTTTAATTTTAATTTTTTTTCTTAAGGACTTGTTTTTTTGGGGGGGGGGGGGCGCAGATTAAATTTACGTGCGGCACAGATTTTTTAAAATAAAAAATTTTGCAAAAATAGGGGATTTTTACAAAATTTTAGAAGCGTGTGAACAATTTTTATTTTTAATTTCTTGAAACATGAAAAATTTGGGGCGAATTTTCAGCATTTTTACAAAATGAAGCGGCAAAAATATTTTTTCTTAAAATTTACATAGTCCAAAAATCGGAGCGGCGAAATCCAAAGAACTAAAGGCCAATTTGGGGTGGCCTTAGCAATAGCTGCAGAAATGGAAAAACGATTTGAAAAAAAAAAGATAATACACATACTACCTGACAGTGTTGTGGCAAGTTTTCCCATAATTACAGCATATACAAGACTGGAAAAATCTTTGTTGGTAGCAGCAAACTGTACAATATTCTGCGTTGGAATTTCTGTCAGTACTTTATCAATTACATGGATAACGCCGTTTGTTGCATTTTGATCTGCCATAATAACTTTGCTGCCATCCACGGCGACTGTCTGAAATCAAGTAGTGATACAGGGGTGTAAGTGTTCACCTGACTTTATCATGTCTAAAAGTCGTTTTGTTCATTTAAAGTTCTAGTAACTTTTTTACAAAGTATTACTTTATGGAGTATTTTAACTAGATGATCAAAACTTTTTTTTTTTAAAAAGTCATTGTGATAAAGTTTGTATGAATATATTTACCTGGCCGTAGATGTTGATCCTTAGTTTAATGTTATTGTCCAGCGTTGGTGCAGTTTGGTCATTCATTAACTGAGTGGAGAACATCTTTCCGCTGAGTACATGGAAAAGCAGGACGGACTTTAACAAATTTTTGTCCTTCATTAGTTTGTCAACCAAATCTTTAGGTAATGCAGAAAAAGCGGCGTCAGTTGGTGCAAATACTGTGAAAGGACCTAAAATTTAAAAGGATTTGATGTACAGTTTTAAAAAATCCCATTAAGAGCATTTAAACATACATTTATATTGCTTATTCAATAACATCCCATAACGACTTCAATTTTATTATGATTATTCTGTTCGAAGGTGTACTTTTTTTAAACTGGTAAATTGAATTAATTGTAATTATATATTTTTTATGAAGCAATTCTTTGTAGAATGTATTAAAATTGTCATCTATTCATAGGAACTGGATGCTTTGATGAAATAAGTTAGAAATGTTTGAATCACAGAAGGTCACCTTAATTTTCATATTTCAGCATCTTCTCAACAACTGAAAAACATATCTACCAAATTCTTAGAATACTTGTTCGATGTAATAGTGATCATTTTCTTTTTTTATTGGCTGAATATAAGATATAATACTCATAATTAAAATATTGTCCGGGCACATCCTGTGGTATGTATACGTAAAAATAAGAAAATAAAACATAATTACCCAGTACCGTGCGCTTATTTGTAATTTATTTAAAATCGTGTAAAACATGTGGTTATAATATTTACCTTGTCCCGATAAGGTATCAGCTAGTCCAGCATCCTTTACAAACTTTAATAGAGTATTGGCACCAAGTTTTTTGGCAACTTCCGGAATAGTTTGTGCATTTGACACAACAAAATATACAGACAGAGAAATTAACAGTATTTTCATTATGACACCAAAACAAGATCAATCATTCACAATATATGTACAAGAGTTGGAAAGTTTTATATTAAAATATCACGTTTCCTTTCAGCTGACCACATGTAGATTAATCTATATGATTGCGCAACTTTATCAAAATACGTGACACCAACTGTACCAACACTAGTGTTGATTTAGATGAACCGTAAATATTTAAGTACAAGTGAACTTGGTGCTGGCAAGAGCTAATCTGATAAATAACCTTGTATAAGTAATACTTCGGTGTCTGTGTGGGTCGCCTCATTAACTGAACTAGTAAACAAGAGGCCAATCGAGATAACATTGATGATGCCAAAACTCTGACATTTCGCATTGGACTTCTGTTCGTTAGATTTTCTATTGCAAATGAAACCAAATCTTTGAAATTCGGACGGGGAGCATTATAATATAACAAATTTATCGGTGCTGCTGGATCTTGCTACAGGACAACTGGGAAAATGTTCAATAGTAACATTAAAATCATTGTCTTAAAATTAAAATCTCAACTGCCCATTGTCTTCCATCGTCAATTTCAAAGTAAATAAAAACTGTCCTTTTTTTCGTTTTTTTAATTTTATGCAAGTATTTATTGGAGAAGTGCAGCCTCAAAATGTCATCAAACTTTGATTTGTTGAGTGAAAAGGGGCGAGATTCCTACAGCAGAAAGAGAAATTAAACTTTGTTTTTTTGTCACCAAACCTTATTTTCGCCCTTTCCTTCTATTGTCATTTTTCTTTGATAGAAGTATAGATAGAAATACATCAAAGTGCGAATAGGCATATGTAAGTAAATCTGAACATGTTAATGAAACAATTTGCTATTTGAATTCCAGACATCTCGCACAACTACAAATGGTACGCAGCAATTCTTCAAGTTTTGTATGGGAAACCCCCAAAATATCAACAAATGAGAAAACCCTTTATGTCTTGCACAACTATACACGGAAGGCAGCAATTCGAATGTAAATGTAGGATATTTTGTAATCACAATCTTCCACAAAACGACAAAACATCACTCTAAGGAAAACCTTGATGTCCTGCAACAATTTTATCCCGGGAATTCTGTCAGGTTTCGTTTCCTTCAAATGTAAACTGTAAGATATATTGCAATCACAATTTTCCTCGTATTTAGTAATAGAAAATAGGAGTCTATGTTTTGCCATGAGAAACAGCGGAAATTAATATGGTCATGGAAACATTTATATCTTGCACAACTACACATGGTAGGCAACCATTCTCTGAAATTTCGTTTCATTCCAATATAATCTCCGAAACCAATTTTCATGCACGACATGTGCACATTTGGTTGATTTACGATTCATCAGTTGTGCTCAAGTCAAAAAATATTGAAAGCCAAAATCGCCCAAAATGTTGAAGAGCAAATTCAAAAATACCAAAATGACCAAAAGGGGTAAAGACAAAACCATCTAAGGAATGATTATATATAATACAACCAGAATGAAATTTAATGCGTGGAAAAAATTATACATCATAATTCCAGAATTCCAACATTTTATTATAGACGTCGATCATCGTATTTCGTCAGTCCTAAAAATCAAATAAACTTGTAAGAAATTCTTACATTTTGCGTTGTGAACCTGTATAAGCTTTACATCCTAAGAGTTGCATGAAAGTTGCAGAACAACTCTTGCTGAGTTTTTTTTCGTCTCCTGCATACCTATGGAATCAGCATATCATTATTTGCGCTTCTGGAAATAATGTGATGTGAGGGTCATATATCCCCTTTAAAGTAACAGTATAATAGTTTTATCCATGTTATATGGAATAATGATGAAATGAAGCAAAAAGAAAAGGCCAACAATGAAACACTATCAATTAACAACAACACGAAAGACAAATCTACCAAAACTAACCTCCTATTTTGATACTCTGTTTTGTCAAAGAAGAAACGAGGTCACACATAACATAGATCATGAAAACAGATTCAACAGCGATTTCAAAACTTTTATAATTTTCTTAAGCGAGTGGTAAAAATTAATTTTGTATCCTTTTCATCGGAATTTTTCTGGCATTCTCATCCTGAATGTCAACATCGTCTGAATATTCAAATAATGTCAAATATAAACGTAAATGTGCACGTATTCAAATTGAAACGTACGTCACATAACCTTTCATGCTGTGTAAAAAAAAATGGTAAATTCAAATATAAAATCCTTAAAGCAATTTTTATTCAGGAAAAAGAACTGTATCAATAACATGTATAACACCATTGGTTACAGGTACATCCGGGTTTGTTACTGTAGCATCATTTATCATCACACCTTAAACGAAATTAATAAAAATAAACATTAAAATAAAGAGCAAAGAAGAATTAACAAAACATACACGTCAGTTTTGAGTTACTACTATTGGAAGTAAATATCCTGAAAATTATTCTCTTTTGGCCAACCAATTATAAACAGCCTGGTTGTCTTGCACGGTATAAAGCATGAGCTCGTGTGTTTAATTCGTTAAAGAAAAAGTGAATAAAAGTGCTATTCATTTGATGTTCACATAGCTAAGCTTCTTATTTACATTAACCCCATATCCGTTTAACTCTCTATGAAATGATCGCCGTGATATTGGCTGCAATATCGCCAGCTCGGCGTTAAAAATCAATTAATCAATCAAACCCTATGAATTGAAAATATTTCAAAGAATCCTAGTGATTATTAACATATACCTGCTTTCATTACCGTTCTTCTGTTCCTTGTCCTGATGCTCATCCTGATGCTTATATTGGATAGGAGTTTTCAATCAGATGACAAGTATTACACAACAGGTTGTTAACCTTATTGATGCATCTAATCCCATTTCGATATTACGACTCTTATGGTGTAATGTCTAATACTGGACACATGAGTTATGGACGTGTGCATTGGCTTTGAGACACTACTTTTAATTTAAATAAAAGAGACATACCAGATTACAAAAATTGACATACATGTACATGTATATAGAGTTCCAAAAAATGCGTTAAAACAAAAGAAACACTTAAGTCTAAAGTTTGACTTATTTTCCAAAAAGAAAAATAGGTATTTTAATCTTACCTTGATCTATCTTGACAGTTACTTCCCTTCCTTCTACTGTTTTGACCATCTGTCCATCAGAGAGTCCAATACTGTAAACAGTTCCTGGTACAACATGATATGTCAATACCTCTGAAATAATTAACTTTGTTAAAGTCTAAGAGTACATTCTTTAATCCTAAAATTATTGGTTTTTGATCGATTCAAATCAATGAAGTTAACTAATATTACTCATTTCTTCTTGTTTACAACATCTACGAATTCGAAGAAAGGTTTAATTACCTGTAAGTGCTGTGATATTCTGAAGTAAATCGTTGAGTGCTCCTGCTGGTAGCTTTTCAAATGCTGCGTTTGTTGGGGCAAACAAAGTAAACGGTCCACCTGGATAAGTTTAACAATAAATAAATAGAAATTTGCTTATTTAACACTAACATTTCTCCTACTCTCTCTCATATTTATTTTTTGTTCAGTTTTTCGTTTCGAGCAACACTGTAAAGAAAAAAACTTTTGAATTGTGTTTGTGTATTGGTATTGTAATAAGCCAAATGTTTTTGAATAAAGTTGAACAAAATATGCACATATTGAATTTTTCAATTATTTTCAAGTTTAAAATTTGTTAATTGTATGTATATTTAGAAAAATATTGACAAAATATGAAAATATTGTCAATACACCATGATTTTAACTAAGAACTAAAATTGTTTTGTTTAGATATTGGCAACATTTGAAAAAAAAAATGTTCTTAATATTTTCTTTGTCTACTGAATGCAATATAGCTTTACATTTAAATTTTATTAAATGTGAAAATATAAGTATATTGGGTTATTGTTAATGAGACAGTATCCCACAGGAAAAGATTAATTAATTGTGTTTGTTTTGAGTTAAAACAAATTCTCCAATGATCATTTATAATGTATGTCTGCTTTATTTTTACCTTGAAGAGTACTTTCTAATTTTGCCTGAGCTATAGCATATACAAGATCAGAAAAGTCAAGAGACTGAGCTGCATATTCCAATATGTTGCTGTCTGGAATAGGATATAGCACGTGGTCAATCACGTGAATCACACCATTTGAACATTCCTGGTCCGGTAAAATAACTTTACTACCGTCGACAGCAATGATCTGCAAATTAAAATATTCTTAGATACATCTAGCTTTCATTTCAGACATGTAATTAGAAGCTTCACTACAAACAATTGTAAATTACTTTTTATTCAAGCATTTTAGATACAGTTTTGAAGCCTTTTTATAGTTACACATAATGATCTGATAAAAAGTAAAGTAGGATACTATATGTATTTCTGGTTATACCCTTATCGGATCAGCTGGTAACCAAAAATGTAGAAAGCCAAAATTATCAGAAAACTACATGTATTAGCAATTAAAACAAGACGGCAAATTCCATGTAACTTCAACTAGTTGGAATCTTACTGTTAACAGAATAGAGAAATTGACCCCAAAAAATCAAAACAAGTATAAAAAATATGTTATTGACGACACATTGACTACTTAGCATATATTATCATCCGGGAGGAACTTACAGCAGTAGCAGTAAAATCAACTCAATTCAACTTAATTTGTATAGTACAATGAGTATTTCTGAATTATTTCCATTGGACTTCTACTTATACTTACAACACCTAAATGACATTGTTTCTTAGTTTCTAGTAAATATGTTTTCAATGTAATTACCTCCTCATATTTGTTAACTCTGATATTATAACCAGCAAATAGAGTTTCTGCAGTCATGTCGTTCTGTAGCTCAGTGGAAAGAACTTTACTACCCAGTACATGGAATGATAAAACATCCTTTAGGAGTTGTGGATTGTTCATCAGCTCATCAAGGACCTCTTCAGGCAGTAAACTGAATGCCTGGTCAGTGGGTGCAAATACAGTAAATGGTCCTGGAAAAATGGTTTCAGTTAATATTTGGTAAACATTAAAATAACAGTTTTGTTTGTTAATTACATTTTGGAAAATAAATTACTGATGCATAAATCACTATTTTTTTGTATTGTTATACTCTGGGAGCCAGGGTCCAGTCTCTTCTAATTTAAGACCCCTTCTCGTTTCGACTACTACCTTATTGAATGTTCGAATCAAACCCAATATGAAATGTAACCTTTACCAGGTGTAAACCTGATATGTTAAGGGCTATGCCCAATATCATTATGTTAATAATAACTATTGATGAATATCGGTTTGTCTACAAATATTTGTTCATTTTTGCTTTACTTTCTACGTTGTTGATACTGTAACAAGTACTTTTAAACTACTATTAACAAATTATTTAGACGGTAGTTCCTTTCGGACATCGAAGGACTTCTAAAATAAAAAATTCTGTACATGTATGTGAGAATTACTAGTGAGTTATACAATATATATTACCTGGTCCTGAAAGTAAGTCTGCAAGTCCTGCTTGTATAACAAGGTCAACTAAAGTCTTGGCACCAAGTCTAGCTGCTTCCTCGGGTATTGGTCTCAACTGACAGAAAGCCATGCCAAGCAAAACCATAATTATACCAAAATTTAACAATTTCATTTTGTACTGTTTCTCCGTGATAGTTTAGCAGTAAATTGATCTCTTATATATTACGTGCCATTGTATGATAAGGGTTACCTACGCCTGTAGGCATGTTTCTACTTTCAAAAGAAATGTTATCATTATGTTTTTACAAATTTTATAAACAAGTGATTTGATGAATAATATGCAATTTATGCGTCTACGGTTAACTATTAGTAGTTGGACAAAGAGAATGAAGAACAGAAAAATTTCCCTATATGAAACCTCTTCTTTATTAAGTTGTTTCCATTGATAAGACAGTGTGAGTTATGTAAAATAATGTTTGTACGTACTCGGTACAATTATAAACAAAAGACTGAATACGTTTAGTTGGTCGAAGGTTACAAATTTAAGTACAAAGGTACTTATATTCTGTTCGATTTATTTTTGATGTTTTAAATAAGTAAACTAGAATACTGGTTGGCGGAAGCTAAGACTAGAAAAATCAAAAATGGAAAATTTAAGAAACCGCTCGTATAATTAATAAAATTGGCTGACGAATGATAAACTAGTGGCTGCCAGGAGCCTGTATTGCTCAGCTGGATTCAATTTGCCAATCGACAGGCAAAAAAGCAGATAAGAAACAAACGTCTTTATAATTGGACATATAATTCTGAAAGAGAACAATCTAAAAACCATGACTGCCAAGTCTGGTTCCAATAGGCTTACAGACAAGAATATTTTTAAAATGAATTTTCCCTTGGAGTCCTATGTTAGGCTGTGGCGGCCATCTTGGTTGATCGTCCGGATCATCGGTCACAATTCTGAAATTTGGCCATCCATTACTGCTCAAGTCTGTTCCAATTGGCCCATTATGTTCAGAAAAGGAGATTTTAAGTGAATTTACCATAGGGTCCTATGTTAAACTAAGTTGTGCAGTGGCGGCCATCTGGGTTGATCCGGGTCATCGAACATAATTCTTAAAGAGGATCATCTAAAGACCATTGCAGCCAAGTCTGGTTCCAATTGACCATGTGGTTACATAGAAGATTTTTTAAATTCGCCCCCCCCCTTTTTTCTATTTTTAGTAACAGCGGCCATGTCGGTTGGAAGTCGGGGATGTCGGACACAATTTTGGAAGGGGACCATCCAAGGACCATTCCACCAAAGTTTGGTCCCAATTTTTTAATCAACCAATGAGAACAAGAATTGGCCATGACAGCTGTTTGTTGACCGATCGGGACGAAATGAGGAAACTTTGTAAAGAACCTCCAAGATGGTTCCTGTCAAGTTTCGTTCCATTTGGCCAGGCGACTTCAGGGGAGAAGTTTTTTTTTTATATCAGCCAATTAGAAAACAAGAACATGACAGCTGTTTGTTAACCGATCGGGATGAAATGAGGAAACTTATATAGGACCTCCCATATATGCTTCCTGTCAAGTTTCGATCTATTTGGCCAAGCGATTTCAGAGGAGAAGATTTGTTTACATCAGCCAATCATAAACAATAACTGCCCATGGCGGCCATATTTGTAGTCCGATAGGGACGAAATGAGGAAATTTTATAAAGGACCTACCATATATGCTTCCTATCAAGTTTCGTTTCATTTGGCCAATTTCAGAGGAGATTTTATTTTAATATTTGCCTATCAGAAACAAGAACTGCCCATGGCAGCCACATTTGTAATCCTATCGGGATAAAATGAGGAAACTTTATAAAAGACCTCCCAAATATGCTTCCTGTTAAGTTTCGTTCTATTTGGCCAAGCAGTTTCAGAGGAGAAGATTTTCGAAAACTCAGCCAATCAGAAACAAAAATTTCCCATGGCGGCCATGTTTTGGTCCGATCAATTTGAAATGAGGAAAATTTGTAGAGGACCTCACAAACATCATTCCTGCAAACTTTAGCTCCAATTGGCCCAGTTGTTTCAGAGAAGAAGATATTTAAAGAAAATGTTTACGCCCGGACGACGGACCCCAATGTTGGCAATAGCTAACATGGCCTTTTAGGTCAGGTGAGCTAAAAGGTAAATGGGTTTAACCCCACCACTGTTCACCGAACTATTCTGACTCACTGTTCCATTCATGTATGTATTTTGTGCTCTTTTATGTTATTTCATGACCAGTGTTCTGTCGGTTTGGTTTTGATTGATTGGTATGTCATTGTCGACATTTATTCAAACATAAAAATGACAATATTTTTTTCACCCGTATTGTATAAGAACTAAACTTATGGTAATAAAACAAGCGACGCCTTTCACTTGTGCCATTTCGAGCTGTTTTGCATAACGCTTAAATTGGTAACCTTTAATTAGCATTAGAAGAATTTTGCAGTTAAGTTAAAGTAATAAAATAATATTCAATTTTTAAAAGAAAGATATAGTATGTAAGAAGATAAATATACCTAATTAAGGAGTATGTGTTGTATTTATTTGTGCTTGCACATTGTATATACCTGCCCACGTAGACTGTGGAAGACATACAGTTATTTTATTGAAAAAACCACTACATTATCCACTTTGAAAACCAGGAGTACAAAAATATCTATTAAAACTATTACATATTAGGATATAAAAGTCGCAGATCTGACCGATTACTTACGAATGTACCGATCTCATACAAATTCATTGAGTGTAAAGCCGATATTCTCCAAGCACAAAATCTGAAATTATTGGTCTCGCGTGCGAACAGTTACATTGACAAATCCAGTGCCTTCGTCTTAATGTTTGAAGATTATGGCAAGTCGTTTTACTATTTATTCTAGCTTCAAAATATCTAATAAACTTTATAAGATATCTCATATAGTTTATAAGATATCTCATATAATTTATAAGATATCTCATATAATTTTCTTTATAAGATATCTTATAGATTATGAGATATCTTATAAACTATATGAGATATCTTATAAAGTATATAAGACATATGATATAAAAAATATTTAAAAGATATCTTATAAACTTTATAAGATATATTATATACTTTATGAGATATCTTATATACTTTATGTACTGTTCATTTCGACATATTACTGACAACAAATGCTGCATGAGGTATCAGTATTTCGGTTAATATTCGGCTGCTCACATGGAGTTTATAAGCGAGATAGATGTTTCTCATTCAAATACGACAAAATGCAAATCGTTATTATAAAGATAGTGGATAATATAATTAGCACGATCCACTGGAAATTAAAACACACATCAAAACATATATTTTAACCACGAATAGATATTCAACAAAGACAGTCATATGTGGTTTCATTTCGTTTAATTATCAAGTAAAACAGTGTCTATAATATGTACAACTCCGTTGTCTGTAGGGATATCTGTGTTGATTATTTTAGCTGGTCCAATGTACATGTTATGACCTGAAATAAAATGAAAAATAAAGCACTCATGATAATTTGTTAAATGTGTATTTATACATCAAAATGAAAGGAGATACAGGCTTTCATGTCCACGAGACAAGAAACATGAAACAGAATCAGAAAAACAGTAAAGGAGGTTACCATGCAGCTTTTCATCATAGAACCAACATAGACAAGCTTTGTATGGCCCAATAAAAAACTGAAAAGAAACAGCAACTGAAATTAAATCGTACATAAACAGCAACAAGTACAATTAAATGGTACTGAATCATAATAATGATAAAACCACTGAAAAAGTGTCATGACTTACACAAACACATTCATAAAGATATTTTGGTGTTTAAGTAGTTTAGTAGCGAGTACTCAAACACAACCCGTTGCACATTTGACAGTTGCAGGGTAAATAAACAAATAAGAGACATACAGAGAAAACCAACAAAGGATAATAACAAACTCAATGAGACGGAAGACAAATAAGTACAATAAGAGCACCTAAAAGTGCCGACCAATAAATACTAGCTGTTATCTGACAGTTCTTAAACCCGGGTCAAAACTTCATATTTCTTACATATTTTTTTTAAATATATCCACATTAGTGTTTTATATTTTACATTAAGCGTTAATAAATTGTAAGGAAAACTTGAACTTAAATGCCCTTAAATAAAAACTTGGTGTCTTTCAAACTCAACGACTAATAGCTCAACAAATACAACATATCTATATGGCAAGCCGTTTTACTGTTTATTCTAACTTCAAGATATCTCATATAATATATAAGATATCTTATATAATCTAGTTTTTTATCAATTATAGGATATCTTATATACTTTATAAGATACCTTTAGCTTTTGTGCAGGAGAGTATGCTTCAATGGATTATACTGTTTTAAAACTTGTTTTATCAACAATACAATAATAAGCTGTTGGACTGAAATTATTTTTCTAAAGGTAGCTTCATATTTGAATAACTTATCTTTTTACTGATGAAAATTCTTGCTCACATGAAGTATAGATTTTAGTATGAATATTCATTGTGAAAAGGATAATATCATATCAGTTTGGAATCACTGTGCATCACAAAATGTTCATATACCAATAATTATCTAATAGAGAAAAGTCCTGCTTATGTCAAACACGTACAACCCGTACTGCCAAAAAGGTGGTATCACTCATGATTTCTCTGGTTTGCTACTTTTAACAAAAGTAAAGCTAATGAAAATTGGATCAATACAAGTTATTAAACAGAGGGCATATTTAATATGTATTAGAAAATCGACCACTTCCTAAAGTAAACTTTAAATATCTTCCCTTCAACTGTCCTTATCGTAAACACCCGAGATGCCTTGTTAAGAGGAATTCCTTTAGTTTATTCTTGTTAACAGTAGCTTTCATGGAGACAATTTGTGTTCGGCTTTGACGGGTGTGCACAGTGGTATAACGAGATGTTATTGAAACGCTCTATACGTGTTGGTTTGAATCTTTATGGAGTTTTTCATGTGTTATCTGCGACTTAATGTCTTAACAATAAGTTTTTAAATGGTGATTAAGCAAGGAACACAAGAAAATTTCAAAGTTTTGCAAGATCGAGAAAATGTGGTATCTGATAACAGTAAATTTAAAGTATCAATTTCACACTAGTATCGAAAAACCAGCAACTGAGACGGTGTTACTTTCTAGGACTTGAAGTGCACCAGTAGAGCAAAATCACGAAGGAGAATGTTAACTTTATTTTTTGTTACTAAAGGTTCAATGTTTTTAGTCTGGTAAAACTGAAATCCTACCTGCTCCTCGTACAGAGTGAATCTTTCCAGAAGCTGCTTTAAATATCTGTGTGAATTCAAGGCCACGCGAGTAGTATACAGAATGGGCCATATGGTTAGAAATTACATCTGTAAAGACAACATACGAACACATTTATTCGGCAAAAAGAAATGCATTCGACTAATTTATTGACGCAAAAGGTTTTAACACGATAAACTCGGATATCAAATTTCTTGCCTTCAATCCGAAATTTTATATTAATCTTTATAAGGTACATAGTCACCAAAAAGCAGCAAACGTTTACATCAGACACATACTACAAATGTTCATATAAAGTATGACTCATCTAAATTTTCAATGTTTTTCAAATAAATTGAATGTCATATTCGCCTCGGCCAAATACAGCCATCCTTGGCCCAATACGACTGTCCTTGGACATAATACAGGACCAGTATGAAAAAGCCCTTTCAATAACCCTATATTATTTAAGGACTATATCTTATGCAAAACATTGTTAGTGTTTTGTTATTACCTTTTAAGAGAGCTTCATTACTCGTTATATTCTGTAAGACACCTGGTGCCAACTTTGAAAATGCACTGTTATCTGGTATTAACAATGTCATGTTGGCGTCTATCAAATAATAAACAAAATTTAATCCAAAAATATTTAATATGAATTAAAATTGAGAAATAATAATAAAATAACACTATCACAAAAACTAAGTCATTGGATCTCTTTATCTAGAACGATTCATGTTTTGCAGATATGTTTTGTTTAATTAGTATTAATATTATCTTCCTCATTGTCAATTCAAAAGTTGCTACATTGTGTGCTGTCAAGATTTTTCTTTTTGAGCCTTTTTAAATATCATTCTGAATAATTGGTGTTATTGTATGAATGTTTCTTTATTTTTATTATTTATTACAATGATTTTTTGTCAATTCGATGTTAGTTCGTACAGTATTACCTTTGAACGTTTCCATGGTTTGTGATTTTGCAGATAATAACAGGAAAGTAGTGAGGGTGCTGTCTGTTGACACATAGTCGTACGCAGACTGAGATGGTATATTGTATAACAACTGGTCGATGACACATATATGGCCATTGAAAGCTCTTTTTTCAACATCCAAATACTGTGCTCCTTCGACTGTCGTTAGTCCCTTTGCCTGACAGAGATAAAGAAGCTGGTTCATATCTATACTAAATTATATTTTTCTCAATATACACATACACACGCATTCAATTTTTTGTCATACCTACCAGTATGTTTGTTTTATTTGCTTTTCATATATGTATTTTTGCTTTTATTTGGTATTTACACGCCTTTATTTTGTATTGTATGCATAAGCTTTGTTTGTTTTGCCTTTGTTTTCCTTAAGCAAACTGTCCCTTTTGACTTGTTTGTTGTATAAATAGTTTTGTTTTGTTTAGTTTGCAACGCGGACAGCTTCGTTTTGTTTGCTGTCTCTGTCTTTCTGTACATACTTGTATTTACAGCTTAGTATGATTTTTGTGCATTTTCGCCTGGATTTGCTATGGATACAGCTTTCATTTGTCTTGTTTGCTATTATATATTTATTTAATAAATATTTCATTATTTATTTGTTTTAATTTTTTGTTAAGCATTCAGTTTCTTAAAACAAAAAGAAAATAATATATCAAGGTTAATTAACGGAAACAGAACAAATTACTTTTTAGGAGAACCATCCATGTAAAATACTCCTGTTGACAAAATTTGAGACGAAATCATGTGACTTACCCTTGAATAATATCTGTTAAAGCGTACTTGTACACCTTGTGTCGTATTCACCATAACATTGTCTCCCATACTTTCACACTTTAGTACCCTTGGAACAAGATGGTACCTCAGAACACTTCTCAAGTAAGATGTATCTTTACGCAATTCGTTCATAACCGTCCATGGTATATTGTTAAGTGCAATGTTTGATGGTAGCAGCAAAGTTTTGTCGTCTAAAAAAACATATCTGACTCAAGTAAATAAGTAATATCGCAAATATAACCAAGCGAATTTTCTCTTTGATTTTTTTTTTTATCAGAGACTGAATTTATAAGTTATTGGCTAATTATATTTTCTTCCTTAATCAGTAACAGTTTTCTCTAAAATTAAAAAAAAAATTAACGACGCCTTTACTTGTAGGTGTGGTATCAAATTTCATCAACTAGATATGCAAATTTCGACAAATTGTGTCCCGTCAGTCGTGCCCAAGGCCGAAATGTAAACACAAAAACAATAATTCCAAATATATGGAATAATTAAACGCAAGAACACCCAAATACTAGTATGGTCAAGTAAAAGAAACAATCTAAACACAGAACTATGCCTGATGGAGATATATATTTTAGTTTTCAGAAAAATAAAGTAATTGTAAGTGTCAATTTCATCCAAGTACAGAAATGCTATAATCAAGTATGTTGGTGATACCAATGCCTAATTGGACTCCACCATCAGAAGGCATTCTATAATACCAGTTTCCAAGTACCTTATGTGCATTGTCCGACAAGTTATATCTCATTATCAGTGATTAACTCCAAATGGAGAAAACCAAGACACTAACTTAATATTTTTAAGTTTAAACGTTTTCATTCACGCAAATACCGAAATACTCAGTCTCTATAGGAACTTAGTATATATCTATAATTATGTTTGATTTGAAATGATTTGGGCTTTTTCTTTCCAAACTACGGCCGCAGAAACTAATACTTTATTAAAAATCAATATATCATTGTCCCATTTAGCCCCCCCTTCCCTCATGATTGTACTGATAAGAAGCAGTCAAGTGACGACATTTCGGATATTTATTGGGCTCATTAATGACTGATTAAAGATGACCTGTTCTAAACATATCTAGACCACATAGATAAAGAAAAATAAATAACATTAAAAGTTAATATACACCATAAACATTCTTATACAAATTTTGATCCACTGTACATGTATACTTTAACAAATCATGTCAAATCAGAGTTCTCAATAACCAAAAAAAAAAAAAAAAAAAAAACACTTTTAACCTCATACTTTTTTGTCTAGCCTGACTTGTTTGTGTTTGTATTTATTTTAACTTCATGTCATTTTCCTTTTCCTGCAGGCAGTTTACAGAGAAAAAATAGCGGAAAGGAAGGTAACGCGATTGGAGTAAAATAACCAATCAGAAAGAAATTTAACGCATTGAAAATGTTGGGCATTTCCCCATGCTTCTTTTGTTTGTATTTTTCATCTACTTTAAAGTTTGGATTATATATTCTTTGATACAAATGTTGATGCTAGAGGATGTGCACATTTTGTCGATTTACCACTCATCAATTGTGCTCAAGGCCTGAAATGTTGAAAAACAAAACTTTTATGAGCAAATTACAAAATGTCAAACTGACCAAAAGGGTATAACAAAAGCCATCTAAGGACAGAGCTATATACGAGGGAAATATTCATTTGTTTTCACAAAATTTAACTTTTTTATGACAGTAAATTTAAAGTATCAATTTCGACTGTATCGAAATGCTAGCAACTGAACTAGTAATACCCTCATGGACTTGAAGTTCACAAGATGTGGTAATGCCAAACCGACCAAGGGGGTAAAGTGAAAGTCTAAGGACATGCTACAAGAGAGTCTGAGTTCAATAATTGCAAATGCATTTTCCATTGAAAATGAACTCGTCACTGAACACAAGTCTTGGTTTCTACATATCCATTTAATTGATATCGAATTTTATTTAATGATGCATATCCTTTATTATAAAAAACCTACCATGTCCGCGAGTGAATTCTTTCCAGAGGTGAGCTCTTTTAACGAGCTCGTTAAACTTGCTTGATCCTAAGTATTCTGCACAACTTAGCATATCCTTCAAAAGGCACTGACAATTTACAGTTGCGACAACTACCAGAATAACACACAAAGTCCCCTGTACCTTCATTGTAATGTGAATGACGTTGTTTCTGAATTTGTCCAAACTGATTTTTTGACCAAATCGTCAATGCCAAAAACTGAACAATGAAGGTATACTTTGAACTGTGTACAAATTTTAATCTTTGTTGATAAACAATGTCATGTGTTCATTATTCATAATATCATATAAAATCAGTTTTGTCTCAGTGTATACAAACAGTTTTATCACTTAGAGATCGAGGAAATTTCAGCATGACATAGCGTGGTATGTGAACCCGGCGTTACACTTTTTCTTTCCTGTTATAGATTATTTAATATATGATCTGCGAAAAGACGGTTTCTTTGAATATCAACTAAAATATAACCGCGAACTTGTTTGGTCATATAAAAAATACAAATCCCGACATCATATTACCTAGTTTTTTTTTAAATCGGACAAACCAAAGACGGAAAATACCCAAATAAATATGTCATACCAGATAAAGCCGATGAAATATAGATCTATTGATCACGGAATTATCACCTGAACTCAAAATATTCACAGTGGTTCGTTCCTGTTGTGCACGTGACATTTAAAGTACTTTTCTGAACATAGCGAAATGGGTTTGTATACAAAACCCTGGCATGGGAGGATATTGTCCAAAAACTAATAATTTAAGACATGGAATATCTCCAGTTACTTAAACTGACACATCAAAGGACTTGACATTTCACTCGATTCTACCCACTTGCGATATGACCTGTGCCATTAACATTGCAACACATTCTGAAAACACCTAATGTGACTCTGGTTTTTGTGGAAGATGAAATTTCAATATTTTTTTTCTTACCTATATCTGAATTTCCATGGTTTGCTATGATTTTAGCTCACTTGGCCTAAAAGGCAAGGCCAGGTGAGCTATTGTCATCACTTGGCGTCTGTCTTGGTAAACTTTCCTTTAAATGTCTTCTCCTCTGAAACCAATGCGCCAATCGGAACAAAAATTGGCAGCAATGGGCCTTAGGTGGTCATCTTTCAGAATTATATCCGATGATCCTTCACGTCATCCAATATAGATCTTCTTGTCTGAAACCACTGGACCAAGTAGCCAATAGGCAATAGTTGGTATCGAGGAGACAATAAACTTACTATTCCCCAAATATGCAGTCAATAAGTGTTTTATTATAGCGAAACACTTTACCGGTCAATAGTTTCCAGTACTAATCACCGGTCATTATTTACCGGTTAATAGTTTTGGAAACTAATCACCGGTAAACAAATAGTAAAATTAGTGTCTTGATTTTTATATAGAAAAAACATACTGAAGTATAATAATTTAACATAGGACCTAATTGGAAAAATCACTGAAAGATCTTCTTGTTTGAAACCAGTGAGCCAGTTGGCTTGAAAGCTATGTTCCAGGCTGCCTGTCAAGATGAACATAGTCCAGGTGAGCAATACACGCTCATGGGAGCCTCTAGTTTTAATTCTTTTTGTAATATCTCTGTAGAAATTGTTCCGTGTTTTAAATGTTCTCATGAATTCGAAATCGCCAGGCTTCCTTTGGATAGCGATCTTATGGACTATCCCTCCATCTTATAGCTATGGTAGTTTTTGGCCAAAAATAAACATTACTATAAAATAATTTAGTAACAATAATTTTACAAAACTGATGTATTTTCAGTGTTATTTGTATTCAGCAAAACTGTATCTATAATATGAATAACGCCATTAAATGTAGGAATGTCTGCTGTAACGATTCTCGATGACCCGATATATTCATCTTGGTCTGAAAATACAAAAAAAAATATTGTTTGAGTATTTATAAGATGTTATTTATTTATATATATATATAATTATATATCTACGAAAGGAATTTAGTACATGTAGGTGAACTTTCGTATGGTACATGCAACATTCGATTACATGTGCATTAATTTATTACTAGTAAAGCAAGATTAGGTTCAACCAAGTTTTGAGGTACACATGTTGGTTTTGTTGTTCACTACGTTTGGATCGTACCTGATGAAGATTAATCCAGAAATACGGATTGGTACGCTAAGAATTTAGAATCAGAGTTAAATTTCCAATTTAATTTGTTTAAAAATTAGATGACTACAGCTAACATGACAACCAAACCTTACAGCAACTTAAAAAATGGCGAATATTAGCAATAAAAGCACTGTTCACTTGCTGGGTTTTTGTGTGATGATCAAGTATTACATGTCATGGTTTGGTTAAACCTACATCCGCCTTTTGTTATTTTGTAAATAATTTGATGCAATGGTGTTTTACATTATCATTACAGAAAACAATAAATAACCTATACAACGAATTGTTTGACTTAAATTATTACCTGATATTTTAAATGGGAATTCTTTTCCTGACACTGCTTTGAATGTTTTGAATTGACCAAGACCTTCAGTAAAAAACACCTTGTTTGATATATGGTTTGAAACCAGATCTGAAAAGAAAACTTCAATTATCTTCGTAAACGAAATGACATAATCAAAGAAAGTTCTTCTTTTCAATAAAATTTTGTAAAAGCAACCATATCTGTTACTTACATATTTTCTTCCATTTTGAGTAAAGAAACTATTAAATTGAAACAAACATTTTCATGAAAACAAAGACACCGCAGTACATATAATAAATATTTAATATTTTATCACTCATTTTAGAATTAACAGATCCTGTATAGTATTTGATTCTTTAAACTTTAAAGGCTAATGAGAATGAGGCAATTTTGTTTCATATCATTTCTCTGTGTTTTGATAATACGTTGGATATCATCTTATACATTTTTTTATCAAGTCAATAATATTTATAAATTAAACAAACAAAGCAGCATTTGTGTACAAAACAAGATACAATTATATCACTGATTAGAAATTTACTGTTTTTGATTAGCTCTCTTCCCAGGAATGTCACCTAAATGACACACAGGTGACGTAAGGGGTTTTAAATCAGATGTGCCTAATGTATAAAAACTCTTGGAATTCATAACAAAGCTTTTACCCACTTTACAGGCACTGTATTCTATGTGAAATTCCCCAGTTAGAACTCGTGTTCCTTTCGCCTTCAGGGAATATCATTCCTTAGACGGAAATGGCAATTTATATAACATGTCTGTAAACTGAATAATAAGATGAGCATACACAATGAGGAGTACATATTACAAATAAAAATAGGGATTTATTACGATTTCCAATAGGCAATTAACTATAATATAAACTGAGCGCAGATAATCTATAACCAAATTTATCCTTAGAACATTCATGAACATGCAAAACTCAATGATTGATTGATTGATTGTTGCTTAACGTCCAGTGACAAATATTTCATGCTTCTTCAGGACGAGAACCAGTTCAATTTATCAAACAATTCAAATAGGGGTGGGTCAGGACTCAAAGGGGAACCAATTTTGAGTGCCACTGTAAAAGGTGAATGGTTAGGTAGGGTTGGATAATTTAGCCTTCTGTAGCTGCCATCAGCCTACAGAAGGGGTCTTTAGCGTGCAGGGAGTATGGCATTCTCCAAACACATTACCCACTATGGTCCGCGGTCAGGCTTCCATATTATGACCTAACAACCCCCAAACGACAGGGTCTTCCCTATTCTCCACCGGGGACGTGCTAGATAGCTCTATGGGTTGAGCCCCCGTGATCTATCACAGGTGCCTAGCAAAACTGAAACCGGTTCAAAAGCCTTGAACATTATTATATGCTCGGCTGTTTAAGCATCCGAGTTCTTTAAACTTAGGTTTATTATTCATTGTAAATGATTATTCCACGACACAAATTTTAATGCCGCCTATACATCAATTTTGTACATTTTTGACTCATCAGTACAGTGCCCAAGGTTAAAAATATACATAGATAGCCAAAACAAACTCCAAATGTTGCAGGTGTCAGATTCAAATACAAAACTAACTAAGCTGATCAAAAAGGTAAAACAAAAACCATCTAAGGAAAGTACTATACTATAGTGAGCTACTCGTATACTTCCAAAACTTTCACAATATCATTACGGCATATTTTATGTATCAATTTAGGTAGCTTATTACCCTTCAGAAGAGTTGTATCGCTGAATAAACTCTGTAGGAACCCTGGAGGTAATTTAGAGAAAGCAGCGTTATCTGGAGCTAACAATGTCATATTTGGTCCTGAAAAATACAAACGCTATAATATACTAAGATTTTACGTATTATAATCATAACAATATTATTGAAATATTATAGCAGTTTTCAGAATAACCGATAACAGATTACTTGTAAACATTTATTAATAATTACTCATTTTTATTGATAAAATAAAGTATTAAAGTATAAGTCGCACTCATTTCCCTAACGCAAAATTAGGTGAATGACATATATTCTTCACCAGAAAGTCTCGTTAGGACTTCAACAATAATGTACCTCAAGGTTACACCTAACACAAAGACCAAGATAGTTCTTAGATAGTAAATCAAGTTATTCACGTATTATAATTTGGTCATTAAAACAGCTACAATGAAAGTAATTATTACGTTCTCAAAAGTCATCAAAATGGATTTCAACTGCTACAATGAAAGGACTTCTCAGATTCTCAAAAGTCATCAAAACGGATTCCAACTGCTACAACGAAAGTAATTCTCAAACAAGTGGCTCCCAAGAGCCTGGATCACTCACCTGTTTTTTTTTGTTTTTTTTGGGGGGGGGGGGGGGTGTGTAGATCTTGCATTATTTTTGCTATTTAATGTATATCGTCGCATTTTTTCGCCTTAATATTGACTTGTTCAGCTAATAGAAGCCTGAACCCAAATATATCTGCTTGCTTGGGACTCTTCCATCGGTTGTTATGGATATTTTCAATGACATTGACCCTTGAGCCTCCATATTTACTTGTACAGCTATATTATAGGGTCCTGAATCTAAATATATATGGTTTCTAGTGACTTTTTTATCGGTTGCTATGGACTTTTTCAGTGACCTTGACCATTGAACCCCAATTTTACTTGTACAGCTACCAATTATTTTATTTCAAGTTATCTATAAACATCTGTGACATATGTCAGACGATTAATTTTACTGATTATTACTGTTAACATGTAAATATTCTTTCAAGGGCAAAAACTCCTATAAGGGATCAACTGACTATTTTTGTCGTGTTGACTTATTTGTAGATCTTACATTGATGAACATTTTTGCTGTTTATAGTTTGTCTTTATCTATAATCATATTCAAGTTAATAACCTAAATCTGCAAAATTTCCTTAAAATTAACAATTTAGGGGCAATAACCCTAAAAAATGGGTAGACCGATTTGTCTGGAAATTTCATGGCAGGTAGATCTTGACCTTATAAACATTTTTACTTCTTGTCTATTTTGCTGTAACTGCTTTTTTTTAGTTTTTGAGATATGAGCCAAAGAGTGCATTTTCACCTATATTCTATTTTTATCAATGGCAGCTATGTTTCTCGATGGACAAGGAAATAAAAAACAAAATTTATACTAGATACCCTAAGGATCTTTCAGCCTAAATTTGGATGAAATTGATTCTGTAGTTTCAGAAGAGGAGATTGTTGAAAGTTTACAAAGATGACGAAAAAAATGTGAAAATTTGTCTTTAAAGGGCAACAACTCCTATAAGGGGTCAATTGACTATTTTGGTCATGTTGACTTGTTTGTAAAACCACTTTGTTGAACATTTTTGCTGTTTACAGTTTGTCTTTATCTATAATAATAAACAAGATAACAAGATAAATGTGCAAAATTTCCATAAAATTAACAATGCAGGGGCAATAACGCAACAAATGGTTGTCCGATTGGTCTGAAAATTTCATGGCAGGTAGATCTTGACCTGATGAACATTTTTATCCTTGTCAGTTTTGCTCTAAATGCTTTAGTTTTTGAGATATAAGCCAAAAACTGCAGTTTACCCCCTATCTTCTATTTTTTGCAATGGCGACAATGTTTTTGACGGACAAGAAAATAAAACACAAAGTTTATTCTAGATACCCTAGGGATCATTCGTATTAAGTATGTCTGTAATTGGTTCAGAGGTTTCACGGACGACGGACGCCAAGTGGTGGTAAAGGCTCACATGTCCTTCTAGGACAGGTGAGTAAAAACGGGATTTCAACTGCTACAACGAAAGTACTTCTCAGGTTCTCAAAAGCCATTCAAAATTCAGTGAAATATACCCCCGGGCAAATAATTATATTTATCATAAATGTTCTTACCATTGAACTGGGCTATCGTCTGAGATTTTGCTGCTAGTAAAAGGAATGTACTAAGGTTTCCTTCTCCAGATATATACTCATATATAGACCGAGACGGAATCTGAGTAAGCATCTGGCCTATCACACAAACTTTACCATTGGAAGCATGGGCTTCAAATCCCAAGTATTTGGCACCGTTTACTGTTATCAATTTTTTGAACTACAATTATATAAATTTGAATTTATTTCACATATTATTTTCTTGTAGAATTTGGTTCAGTGTTCAATATCGATCGCTCGAACATATAACGGACTTAAGAAACAGTTAAAGCTCAAGGCTATCTCAAAGTCAAATATTCGATTGTCTTAACGCTAGGAATTTCAGTGTAATGTCCGAGGGTTTACGTATACGTAGAACAAGTATATTCTCATTAATCCCTCAGTTAGTCTTTTCAATGTCTTATTCAGAGATCAAAATCAAATGCTAGTCGCTTGGTTTTAGTCAAAGGTTTAATGACAAGCAGAAAAAGCCCAGCGTTAATAGGGTTAAGCATGTGTCGACTCGAAAGTGAAAGTATTTTCTAAAATTGAATTTTTAAATGAGAACGTGTTTATTTTTGTATGTTTGTTTGTTAATCGCTTGGCCCATATGGGTGTAAAACGCAAATAAAGATATATGAAAATTAGACAAAATCAAAATGATATGTAATGAATTCTTCTTGGATTAAAACTAAAACGTAGAAATACAAACGCACCAGACTTGGAACGTATCGGTTAAAACGAACTTTCTGTCCTTGCAAGGTATCCAAAAGACTGTTATCTGCAATTCTCCCGCACTGTATGTCACTTGTGACCAGATGGTAACGTAATACATCTCTCAGGAATTGTTCATTTTGATCCATTTCATTCATTACCGATTCTGGAATATTGTCTAATGCTACCCTTGATGGCAGGAGCAATGTCTTATTTCCTGAAAGATCACTGAAGATATTAAATTTGACTTCTTAACAGCATATATCGTGTAATTGATTGCTTACAATATATATAAAATGAATCAAATAGACACCTAATTTGTTTTGTTGGTTTTCCCAAAAATACATAAATGCATTCGAACAACTTATTATATTTTGTTAACTGCAAGGATTTCAATAAATGGGAATCTAAAATTTATAACACTGAAGCCAAAAATGACTTGTCTTTCAGGGCCACATGGTTCACTCCCGTTTATTTTGTTCGTTACTTTTTTAATTTTTTTAGTGTCAGTCTTTGTTATTGTTCTTATTCTTACCTACCTCGGTTTTGTCTGCTGTATCGTGATTTGGGGTGAGCTTGTTTACACCGCCATTTTAGTTATACTAGGTACAAATAAACTACAATAACCAACATAACAAGTCATACGTACGACAGTACGACGTACAGAAATGCATAAATCCAAAATTCTTTTTACCCATACAGACGCCGACAGTATATAGATATTTGCATGGAGGACGAAGCTATTTTCTAGATTAACTAAATTTATGGCAAGCCGTTTTACTATTATCTTATAAACTATATAAGATATCTTATAAAGTTTATTTGAAGTTAGAATAAATAGTAAAACGGCTTGCCATATAAATTCCATGTAAAGGCGCCTTAGAAGTAATTAACATACCTTTACCATAAATGAAATCGTTAGAAATCAATGCCTTCTTGGCTAACGACGAAAACTGGTTAGATCCAAGAAACTCTGCACACTGCAACAAATTCCTTTTGCCACACTGACAACGGACCCTTGTTGCCAGAACAAGTGTCACTAATAATAGAAAGATCCTTTTAGTCATTGTGTGCTACTATATTTTGCAGATGTTTTCACATTGAATCGGTTAAACATTTGAACTCTAACAGATTAGAAATACCTGTCATGATAGACATGATAGATAAGTTTCTATATATTGATTGTTTTTGACATATATTTGTTCGTCCTTTGTAAACAGCTTTGTCCTGAAGTCAACTCAACAATATACTTCTACATATAATGACCATATTATACTCGTTGATATTAGTTTCTTCTGTCAATATGACTTCAAACGTATAAACTAAGTTCCTCCATACCGTTATTAAAGGCAAATTTTCATGTTTAATTTAAAGCTCCGTAAGTAAGTATGGTTCTCATTATATTTGATGCAACATGACACAAAAAGCATCTTTTCCGAAAAAAAAACAAGGTGATATTAAATCAATTATCTTTCTTCTCAATAACATCTGTCTGTTTAAGGATCAAGTTTATCTAAAGGTTGTAGCAACACCATCGGGGATCAACTTATTGCTGATCAGTTTCCTAAACTACGTTATTCGGCTTGATTTAACCGCAAAAATAACACATAACATACATATGAATTTTTTACCTCAATTTTTCCATTTCGCTACTAGCAGTTAAATTTCTTTAACCTGAAAATTTGTGTCCAAAGAAATCGTTTTTCTTAATTTTCCCCTTTTCACTTATGAGCGCCATTTTTTTTTAGTTAACGTATTGATACCAATTTTTATGTAAATTGTATATTTCAACAAATGCATGAAAGCTATACTCCTTACTTTTCAGTAACAAGTGATAGTCAATTCACGTATCAGTTTTTACGCCAATAAGGAATAAACTGCTGCGCCTTATGCGCATGATACGCCCGTTGGAAAATATTGCTTTTTTAGCAAATTAAGTGTCATATGTTACTTTTTCAACGGCTTAACATATCTAAATAAATACATGTAATATATAACACTGTAACAACAAACAAAATATAATCTTTATGTAAACAGGAAATTTTATACTTATACAAATTGCTTATATTTGGATAAGCTAAGTTCCATAACTCTGGAACGACAAAAGTGAAAATCGTCAAAACGTATACCGACCCTCACACTATCATTTGTAATAATGTGTTAAAGTTTGAAGAAAATCAGTCAAGGCATACTCGAGCTGGTGTACGACATGTGAAAAATTGCTTATATTTGGACAACTAAGTCCCATAACTCCAGAATGACAAAAATGAAAGGGCGCTTTCTTCCGTAAATCCTAATGTTGTATTAAAATTTCATGAAAATTTATATGAAGCAAATTTGAGTATAAAAATGATTCTAGCAAATAAGCTGGTATTTTATTCAAGTGGCAAAGAAATACACTGAAATATATGGTAGCAATGAATAATGCTACATGTATGATCTGGAGTCACAGACAATTCTCAAATTTTCAGCAGTGTTTCAGACAAAATATCTGGAAAGCCGACACAATGTTTGAATATGTTTTAGAGCAGATTTGAATCCAATATGATAAACTATAGAGGTCCAAGAAAGCCTGAATCGCTCACCTTTCATATACAATTCCTGGTACGTTTGGCTAATATTGGCTTCGTAGTTTCAACGCAAACTTATGTGCACCCGATCAACACCAAATAAGTATATTTGTAGAGGGTTTCCCAGTCACCATTCCTATAAAGTCTGAAAAGATTTCGCATTGCTGTTTGAGAGGAAAACAATTTGACCAATCAGAATCAAGAATTGCCTCTGGTGGCCCTGTTTTTTTAAATAAAGGACCTTAATCCTATTAGGTTTGGTTAATACTGGTTTTGTAGTTTAATATATGATAAAAATGATTTCTCATTAGCTTCAATGCAAACCTATGTGCCAAATTAGCCGCCACGTATGCCACCCGATCAACATCAAACGGGGAATCTTTGTAGAGAGCCCACAGGCACTTGTTTCTATCAATGGGAAGGTCGACTATCCATATATATTATTATATGGATAGTCGACCTCTCCATTGATAGAAACAAGTGCCTGTGAGAGAGCCTCCTAATTACCATTCCCATTAAACTTGAAAAGATTTGGCATTGCAGTTTTGGAATAGAATTTCAAAATTTGACCATCCAGAATCAAGAACTTTTATAAAGGAACTTCCATAAATTATTAATGGGCCTAGCAGTTTCCAAGATGGTGATGATATTGTTACTTCCTAGACTCAAATTCAAACCTATGTGCCAGTCCAGCCACTATGTTTGCCACCTGATCAACAACAAATCGTCATTTGTGTAAAGTTTGAAAAGATTTGGCCTTGTACTTTCAATGATTTTTTTTAATATTGGCCGATCAGAAACAAGAATTGCTTCTGGCAGCCACGTTAGTTGGCCAATCATCGGGAAATGATGAAATTTGTAAAGGATTGTCCATAAATCATTCATGCAAAGTTTGGTTGGAATTTACTAAGCGGTTTCAGGGGAGAATAAAATGTGAAATACGACGGATGCCAAGTGATGGTATTGGATGAGAACTTTCAGAGAAGGTTAAAATGCAATCTCCCAGAGTTCAATGTAAAACTATGTTCCGCCGTTACCGTCTGCTTAGCAACCCAATCAATACGAAATGAGGATTATTTCCAGTTATCATTCCTATAAAGTTTCAAGATATTTAGCACTGAAGTTTCAGAAGAGATTTTTGAAAATTAGTCGATCAGAAACACGAATTGCCTCTGCCAGCCATGCTAAGTCGATAAATCAACACCAAAAGTGGAAACTTGGTTGAGGACCTACCATACATCATTCTTGCAAATTTGGTTGGAATTGGCTGTGCGGTTGCAGGGGAGAATATGAAAATGTAAACGGACACCAAGTGATGGCAATAGATCACATGGCTTTCAAACAGGTAACGCCGAATCCATCTAAGGACAAAATCATACCAGAGAGAACTACTCATTACAATTATTGATTTAATAATTAAATGTCGTGAACAATTTAGAGACAATCTTTGGTTATGGACAAGCACTACGATTTAAACAGGTACATGAAATCAAATTGCTGAACATACAGATGAATGCAAAATTTTTTATTCGGAATTTACTGTAAATTCGTCAGGTAAGCGGACAAGCATTATTCCTAATACTGTAAATCTGAATTACTGTAGTGCGAGTGTTTATACTGCAAAATATATACATTGGTAAACACTATACAGTAAGGTATAACGTATTTTGCAGGAATGATGGGAATGACTTGGAGGGCGTACACACCCTTTTACCGGCTATCGGTATGACAGATACAATATGGTCTGTGTTACCCGATTGCCATTAAAACAATTGTTATTGCTATCGTGAACGACTGGTTGTTTGCCATCTACCGTTTACGATAGCAATTACAATTGCTATAATGACAGTCGTTAACACAGATCTTATTCTATCTGTCGTACAGATAACCGGTAATAGGGCGTGGAGAAGGGGAATCAAATTTACTCCTTTTGAAAACTACATGAATATATTAGAGATTTCAACCTTACCTGGATTTTGACTTATGTTAAGGCCATTCTAATTCTCATAATATTTTTCAACTTTTGGTCTACATGTACATGAGTTTACCTGAAGGGTAATAATCAATATTTCATATTGCCCTGGTTATCAGCCCAAGGCCTTGATATCGGGGCGAGGGACGATATCATTCGAGGGCTGATAACAAGGCCAATATGAAAAAGACCATGTATTAATCTATTTATCACATATTTTGCCACTGCCAAAAAATAATTTTAATGCTGAATTCGATTTTCCTGTCTTCAAGCAAGTCTGTAAGGTTTTGAACAACACTGGTGTGGTGAATGAATATAAAGTGCACATTCACAGTGCTACAGCTAGTAAACACTATTTTTTTCACTTCTAGTATATATAGCCAAACAAGTGAATGCAACTTCAGTTTCTGTGCTTTTCCTGAGATCTACAAATAGATTTTATAAGTCCCTATTGGAAGCTGCTAAGAACATTTATGCACGTGTTTTGTTCACCTTAAATAATGATCAGACGATTATTTACAGCATGCCGAAGTGACCTCGATAAGACTCACGCGAGGGCAGGTGCCCTCGTATGATGTTATTGCCCTGATGCTTCATATTATGTTTTTATTACATATGCAAAATCGGCATTGTTTCAATAAAAAATGTGATAATGGTTATTTACAGTTTCTGCAGTAACTATTAAGCAAAATGAACTGAGATATCTGAGCCAGAACTTCTCCCATTTAAAACAAAGAAAATGTTTTTACAATAGATATATGGTTAAATTCCCAAAACAACTCGATTCCATTGAAATTGATATAAAAATTCTCCCGTGTGGAAGTTTCAACATTAGGACCAGCATGTCGATATATTTAGATTTGTATCTTAATTGGCCATTATTTACAAATGTAACAAAGGGAATGATTGAAAATATATCAGCCAAGTGTATGAATTTTGGGGAAACAAGTCGTTTCGGCCATACTACCAGTTCGGCCATAGTCGTTTCGTCCATAGTCGTATCGGCCATACTACCAGTTCGGCCATAGAATTAAAGTCGATTCGGCCATGGAATATTTATACGGAATCTAAAAATTTATTATACAAGTTCTAAGCTCAAAATTTAAGTTTTATTTTATATATATAGTAAATATTTTAAAATTAATCATGAAATTTCAGAATATTAATTATTTACTATATGATTAATGATCAATATAAACTAGATATTGTAGATCAATCGTAATTAATTGCAAGACAAATAAAATGTAATTATGTTCATTACTTCATGATAATTAGCAATTATGTATTCTTTGATCTGACTATATCCTGCATTTTGTGATTGTTAAGCACACCAAATGGCTTCATATGAGTTATTTTTATCCAAGCTTGACCCAAGCTTACCACAAGCTGATGCAAACTTTTCTTGTTATTGAGAAAATTTTAAAACATCAAACCATGAGAAAACTTTTTATATTTGCCAACATGCAGACTCCTATGACAGTGGTTCCGATTCCGACGCTTAAGTGAATCTAGTCAATTCAGTCAATTCAGAACATTTTGCACATTGTGATTCTGACGCTTAGTGAACATATGTTATATATATAAGTATAGTGCAACTCAACTGTTATAGTGCTTTTGTTTAAATTGTTGTTAATTATGTATGTGCTTGTTATCAACCTAAGAATAATGCTAAGAATACCTCTCGTAAGAAACAATGATGCTATTAAGCATATATCTCATTATAAAAAGTATGGCCGAAACGACTATGGCCGAACTGGTCTATGGACGAAACGGTATATGGACGAACTGGTTTATGGCCGAAACGTCTCGAAAGCAATTTTGGCCTTGTATTGCAAAAGTAACAAAATTTCACCTGTGTGGGAAATAAAAGAGACTCAAGTGTTCGATATGGGCATATGATAAAATCTGAAGTCATTCAAAATCCTATAAAGCATTTATAGTCCTTTTTTTATGTCTTTTTTTGAAGAAAATATTCGCCTCACCTTTAAAAAGAGGCAAGCTATGCCACTGTTACATACAACAAATTTAGAATTTGATATTATTTCACTTCAACTGAGGCAACACAACTACAGTCATTGCTTCAGCATAAACATATTTTTATATTTTTTTCATCTTTCAAACCAATTAACACCTATTAACATAAATTTTACATTTTTATATATAAAATAAATAAATATTCATAATTTAAAAATACACAATATAAAAATTTCATTCATAAAAACATTAACAAAATAATCCTTTTAACATACAGATCTTGCCTTTTTCAAGGGAATAATGCTGATGTCCTCACTCGCATTTCTCTTACCTTTGTAAACTCTGTCTATGTTTTCACAACTCTGAAGTGTACATGCATCTATATTCAAAGGTTTGATTGGCCATATGCATAAATCAGAAGACACTGAAGCACTTCTTTTCATACTGAGAGGTTTAAGAGGAAACAGCTTTAATTTCTTAGATGCTGGAATATTGTTATCATATAAAAAATGAAGGTCATATACTTTGCAGCTATCATTAATACAACCAATCTCATTAGGCATTAGACAATTACTTTCAGTGTCAGAAATACTATCCTGAAGGGAATTCAACTCCAACTTTCGACTGCTTTTCTTTGATGATTGTACATCTGCTTTTATTATTATTGGTGACCTCTTAACCCATTTATCAAGACTTTTTTGTTTACTGTTTGTACTATACTGTGTTGATATTGTATTAGGTGAAGCTACATTTTGTAAAGAAGGATGTGAGGTACATGTTGTAGACGTGGTATTACTCTTTTCTTTATCTGTTAAATAAATTTTATCATTTTTTGAATTTTCAATATGTTTTGATGACCTGCACAATTCATCTACATTTTCTTCATTCACTATCTGGCTGTTGTTTGACATAGCACTTGAGTTCAATGAGGAACTTCTTTGTAAATTATTCAAATTACTTTGGTCTTCCTGTAAATTTTCTTCAATGGCTTGGGTAGATGACCTTAATAAATTCTGTTCAAATTCTTCATAACCCACTGTGGTGTCACAATTTTCAACATCCGGTACATTTCTAGACTCTTTCTGAAATGATGCCCTAATTTTTTCTAGATTTGTTTCAAATTCCTTACAGGAATCATTTAGCTCTGATTTTCGTGGAGATTCATAGACAACCCCTAGCATCACACTGGATCTCCTTTTCACATGTAATAGAGGTCTTCTCTGTTTTTTCTGCTTCGATACTTTTCTCATATAAGCTATCATAGGCAATGACATAAACTTTTTAACTGAAGGAGGAATGCTAAATTTGATACTTAGTTCATTTGACAAGAATTTCTGCAAGCGAGACATATCAGAACGATCAGCAAATTTACCAAAAATACCACCTCTTGGTCGCTCAGTTACAATTGGCTGAATGAATTTTGGCTTCACTTTCTTTACAAATGAACAGATTTCTTCATAGCTGCTGTGATCAGAGTAAGGAACAACATGAATATTTGGAGTATCCTGGTATGGCGTACTTTCAAGTCCAGTGTACAAGGCACTTGGCAAGATCACCAGAGTGGGTTCAAAGTCATCCCATTCCAGAGCATTCTTTCTTGTTACAGTATGAAATGGGACAACTCTTATTTTGCAGTCCATATCATCAAGACAAAACACATTTGGCAAACCTAAGATTTCAGCAGTTCGGTAAACAGAACTTGGAACTGATATCCATTCTTTAGTTTCTTCAGCAATTTTCACCAACAGGCTTTCTTTACCTAAATTCCTCATTCCGATAATTATTCTGTGTTCTGGATGTTGTTTTATCAAAGAAATAATACTATCTATTGTGTCTTCTCTTGTAGGGAAAATGCATTCTGGTGCACAATAAGTATTGTCTAAATATAAGACTTCTATATTGGAACAGTTTGACAATGGTGTGTCAATAAACATGGATTCACAGTACCGAAAGTCTCCGGTATACAAGACTTTACCAAAATATCCCTCAAACAGAAACATGACTGATCCAGGACAGTGATTGGCACAGATTACACTAACAACTAACTGTTCCTGTTTTTCTTCATCCATATATATAATGTTACTACTTCCTATTTCTAGAGAATTTACAAGTTCTTCTTTTACTCCAAACTTCTCAATCAACAACTTTGATGTAATCTCTGAACAGTAGATATTGTACTGCCATGATGATGACAAACCAACTGTATGGTCTCCATGGAGATGAGTGAGAAAAAAGAATTTTGCTGAAGGACAATCTCTCTTTTTCCAGAAATCAACTGCAATCGGAGTTCCAGGAATAATATGACCATTCATTTTGCTACCAAATCAGTTTAGAACTATTAGTTCATCTGAAAGTAAATAACATAACCATTTAATAAGTTATAGGGTGAATTAGGTTTTTTTTATCACTTTCACTAAGATTTTAGACAATGTGTACTGAATCACTGAGCTTCAGAGTGAAAAGTGTGTTATGTGCATGTTCAGTCTTTGTTTATATTACTAGTACCACTCCAAACATTTAATGGTGGCCATTACCATTAAATTGACTCTGACATACAAAGTTTCTATGTCACAACTGAGTCTAAATGTCACTTTTTACTGGATTAACTCAGAACACCATATTTTATCCTCCTGCAGGTTTCTCACATTTTTGATGGAGAGTCCTTGCTCATTTTTGGATACTCATGACATTTTTTACATTGAGACTTAGTTTTATTTATGAAAATTGTCAAGTTTTCCAGGGGAACATTTAACAAAATACCATCACTTCTTTCTTGTAATGCAGGAGTTAAAATGCACTGATTTTCTGTTCACCAAAGTGAGAACCATGACTTGCATTGCACAGGTACATGTACACTTAACCTTCCAGATCACTTTACTCCAATCCTGGTTTTTTTATTTGGGTTCACATTACTACTGCTTTACTTTGTAAGCTGTCTTGTTCTTATTTTCTTTGGTTTGCTCTGTGCTTTTTATTATTTGGTTTCTAGGTAATAATTGTTCTTTGTTACCATGGTTACTGTTCTCATACATGTAAATTTGCCTAGTCTTCATCTTATATGGGTTCCCCTCTCTAACTTACTGCTTTATTATTCTTTTCCATATATTTGTATTTAAACATCTGTATCAACATTGTACATGTCCTAATTAATATAAGGTAATTCAGATTATGGAATCTAGAACTTTATGGATTAATCATGCCAAAACTTCTAAACTTCATCTAGAAACTTTAGCATGGGAGAATTTTATAAGTGTTTTTTATGAAACCAATTTTAAGCTTTTCTTTAATTTTATGATTTTACATGTACACATGTAATGTACTGTGTCTATTATCAAAACTTCTTCCTCATGCACCCAGAGGGGCAAAGTAAAGCACATTTCTTTTTACCAACATGTATCCTTTGGTATAACTACTGGTTGTGAAAAAAAACTGATTTTGATACCCATTTTGATAGAATGACAACATGCATATAATTTGAATTAAAAAATTTATATTTTAACTCAACAAGAAATCTAAAATGAGATGTTGAAATGCCAGATTCAACCCATCTTCATAGAAAATCTTGAAATATTTATTAACATAAAAAAATTGTTTTGAAAACTACAGAAGGGGTTTTTGTGACATTCTCCATACATGTTACTCACTATGGTCCATGGTCAGGCTTTCAAAATTATGACTTGACAACACCCAACGACAAGTTCTCCCCTTTCCGCTACCTGGGGATGCACTACACAGCTCTGCAAGGTGAGCTCCCGTGATCCATCTCAGGACAAGTCACCCACTCAGTGATGTCCCTTTTAGATTGAAATCAATGTGCAATGCTAATATTGGGTTTCTCTGAAAGTAACACGACTGAACAAAATCACAGAGGCCCGACTTCTGGATATGTATTTCCTTTTTATTTAATTTTTTTTGGGGTTTTATTTCATGAGTACTTTTTAATAAATACTTACTAAAACAATGCAAATTATGCATTTATTATCAATGTGCTATACACTATCCATGCCCTTATACCAAAAAACTTAAAGGGATATAAGCTGCAATTTTGGATTTCCTACCTCTGCCACGATTAAAATCAATTAAAAATTTATTTAGCCTTGCTTAGGCCTATACCTTATTGATTCCTGTGGTATATACCTCTGTACTGTTGCTGACAGATGTGATTAGCTTAGTCATAACTTAAACAATTTCACTTTCCTGATTTTGTTCACAGGGGCCCGACTTCTTGAAATTTATTTCTTTTTTGTTGTTGTCTTATTTCATGAGTACTTTTATGGGTATCTCGAAAATCGTCAAATAGTTTTGAAAAATGTCCGATCCTTTAACACCTTTTGTTTTTAATCTACCATTTTATATATGTCCAGTATTTTTTTTAATTATGTTATTTCCTTCCAGGCATTTGAAGAATATTGAAAAAGCTTGCACTTTTATAGAATTGTTTACTTTCAATTTGTGTTTCTGTACACAACGTCGCAAGTCAAATTTCCCTCGATTATGAAAATGTCATTCTAATTTATGTATTTATTATCCCGATTAATGAAAAAGGTTCTTTGAATTTCCTTGCATAAAAGCAACACATAATTTGGCCAATTTTATTCAATATACACTTTCTGCATATGGCGATAATTTATAGTCTCTTATATACACTACTACTATATTCTCTAATTTTTTCCATTTTGCTTCTCTTCCTTCGTTTAGGCAGTTTTCAGAAATTATTTTCATGGGGAGACAACCAAGAAAAAATAAATAGCAGCATGATTTGAAGGACACTGGATACTGTAAGGAGTTGTAAAGAGTTAAAATGGTTTATAGTCCAGTCAAACTAAGTTTTAACCTCAAACTAATTGCAAAAGAAAATGGTATAGTTCTAATCTATAGCATTAAGCCCCAGATATACACAGAAAAAAGTCTCATAAAATCTTATCTTGAGGAAAACTCAAAATCAGCATTTTTAATTTCCTATTTAAATTAACATTGGAAAGGGGAGATAAGTCTGCAAAAATGAGTCTTTTTTGTCAGGCTTTGGTTGATTTTCTTAAAATTCATGTAAATAATGATACTTTGATGGGGTTATAAGTTCGTATTTGACTATATTATATAATCTTCTGCTCATGAAATGTACAAAACCGAAGTGTTATGGGTATTTTTATTTTTTTTTGAGCATTTTTCATTAAAGAAATTGCAAATTTGTGGCTTTGTGACCATTTTGAAAAAATAATGTGAAATTTTGGTATTGTTTATATCTGTAAATTATATTTGTTCAGCATCTACCTTGTTTAAAGAATCTTTAAACCACAAAAAGAAGAATGCATGCTTAATTAGTTTTTATTAAATTTGAGATTCTTTACCTTGACATGTTGAAAAATTTAATAAATGGTCAACTAATGAATTACGAAATCTAGGTTGTAGCTTGATATAAGATATGAAAACACCTTAAGAGTTGTTTGTTATACTCTAAAGATGGCTTAAATATCAAGAATCAATACATTCTGCTGAAAAGAAGCGGTAAAGTTATAATTTTGTATCAATTTTTATTAATATTTCTGCCTTTTTTGCAGAGTTATCTCCCAATTTCAATGCAAATCTCAATAGGATTTTAAAATCGTGATTTTTTAGTCTCCCTCAAGTTAGATTTTGTTGGACTTTTTTCTGTGTATATTTGGGGTATAATGCTAAAGATTAAAACTTAAAAATCTTCTGTTGCAATTACTTTAAGGGTAGGGTCAAATTAATGCTAGATTGACTAGACTATTAAGGAATGTGGGCGAAAACACCAATATAGGATTACGCGTTTGTCAAAAAATGGAACACAATGGCTTCCACATTACTCTCAGAATTGCTGATTTCAATGACATGGCATGGGTCAAATGAATCATATAAACCTGACCAATACATGAATACATGTAACTTATCACAACTCATGTCACCACTTCAGTACTTGAGAGTTACCTTGTCGCTTCAATGTCAAAGTTAGGAAGGGTAACTGAAAACAGATATTGTAGCTGTAGTTGGCACAGGCACTTGTTTCTACATGTATGCAATTGGCACATCCCCACTCATTATACATGGGTGTGGGGATGCCAATTGCATAGAAGCGAGTGCCTGTACTATGGTAGTTGGCTATGAGAATGAACAGACTTTATCCTTAAGGGTAAATAAAGTGACTTGATTTTAATTAAAAACAATATCAATTTATACTCCATTTTTATACGACCGCAAAATTTTTGCGGTCGTATATTGGTATGACGTTGGCGTCGTCGTCGTCGTCGTCGTCCGTCGTCCGTCGGAGTCTGTAGACATTTGGTTTTCGCACTATAAATGTAGTATAAGTTAATAGAAATCTACGAAATTTAAACACAAGGTTTATGACCACAAAAGGACGGTTGGGATTGATTTTGGGAGTTTTGGTCCCAACAGTTTAAGAATCAGGGGCCAAAAAAGGGCCCAATAAGCATTTTTCTAGGTTTTCGCACAATAACTCTAGTATAAGTAAATAGAAATCTATGAAATTTTAACACAAGGTTTATGACCACAAAAGGAAGGTTGGGATTGTTTTTGGGAGTTTTGGTCCCAACAGTTTAGGAATTAGGGGCTAAAAAAGGGCCAAAATAAGCATTTTTCTTGTTTTTTGCACAATAACTTTAGTATAAGTAAATAGAAATCTATGAAATTTAAACACAAGGTTTATGACCACAAAAGGAAGGTTGGGATTGATTTTTGGAGTTTTGGTCCCAACAGTGTAGGAATTAGGGGCCAAAAGGGTCCAAAATTAAACTTTGTTTGATTTCATTGAAAATTGAACTATTGGGGTTCTTTGATTTGCCGAATCTAACCGTGCATTTAGGATCTTAATTTTTGGTCCCGTTTTCAAATTGGTCTACATTAAGGTCCAAAGGGTCCAAAATTAAACTTAGTTTGATTTTAACAAAAATTGAATTCTTTGGGTTCTTTGATATGCTGAATCTAAACATGTACTTAGTTTTTTTATTATGGGCCCAGTTTTCAAGTTGGTCCAAATCGGGGTCCAAAATTAAACTTTGTTTGATTTCATCGAAAATTGAACTATTGGGGTTCTTTGATATGCCGAATCTAACCGTGCATTTAGATTCTTAATTTTTGGTTCCGTTTTCAAATTGGTCTACATTAAGGTCCAAAGGGTCCAAAATTAAACTTAGTTTGATTTTAACAAAAATTGAATTCTTTGGGTTCTTTGATATGCTGAATCTAAACATGTACTTAGTTTTTTTATTATGGGCCCAGTTTTCAAGTTGGTCCAAATCGGGGTCCAAAATTAAACTTTGTTTGATTTCATCGAAAATTGAACTATTGGGGTTCTTTGATATGCCGAATCTAACCGTGCATTTAGATTCTTAATTTTTGGTCCCATTTTCAAATTGGTCTACATTAAGGTCCAAAGGGTCCAAAATTAAACTTAGTTCGATTTTAACAAAAATTGAATTCTTGGGGTTCTTTGATATGCTGAATCTAAACATGTACTTAGTTTTTTTATTATGGGCCCAGTTTTCAAGTTGGTCCAAATCGGGGTCCAAAATTAAAGCTAAAAAGGGGGTAAATTATTTTTTTTTTTGGGGGGGGGGGGCAATTCTCCACAGCATATTGTATTACACAAAAGCAAAAAATTGAATATAAATTCAAATCATATGACCAATTCTAAGTTCTTTATTTCAGTTATTCTGTGTCAGAAACCTATTATGTGTCAAATATTTGAAGAAATTTTCAATTGCACAGTATTGCGCAATAGCAAGAAATTGATATGTGTGCCCTGTTATCAAAACTTTATTATTAACAAATTCCATTGGAAATTTGCCAATATAAAATGTGCTGATGAAGCTTTTTTGTTTATCTTATCTAAACTGCTTTTAATATGTATATTTAAAATTTGCCATCCATGACTATGATGTCATTTTCTATTTTAATATGTTATGGTGTATTTAAATGGGCTGTTATGGTTGCAAAGTATAAAGAAATGGGGGGGGGGGGGGTTGAAAACAAAATTTGGGGGGGGGGGGGGTAATTTTTTCTCATTTCAAATTTCATAAATTAAAAAGAAAATTTCAAATTTTTTTTAGCAAAAAAAAGGGTGGGGGGGGGGTTACAATAAATTTTATTGTTTTTTGGTTTTTTTTTTGGGAGGGGGGTCAATGTGCAACTTCATAGTGTATTGCACAAAAGCTAAAAAAAAGGGGTAAATTATTATTTTTTTGGGGGGGGGGGGGGCAATTCTCCACAGCATATTGTATTACACAAAAGCAAAAAATTGAATATAAATTCAAATCATATGACCAATTTTAAGTTCTTTGATTTCAGTTATTCTGTGTCAGAAACCTATTATGTGTCAAATATTTGAAGAAATTTTCAATTACACAGTATTGCGCAATAGCAAGAAATTGATATGTGTGCCCAATTTTAAATTTTAAATTGGTTATTTCTGATTTATATATAAAAACAAATAATACTGATAAGGTTTGAATAGGTAAATTAAAAATTTTTAAGTTCTTAGACAACATTCATTCTGTGTCAGAAACCTATGCTGTGTCAAATATTTATTCACAATCCAAATTCAGTATTGTATCAAGCTTGAATGTTGTGTTCATAATTGCCCCAACTATTCAGGGTTCGACATCTGCGGTCGTATCTAGCTGCGCCCAGCGGAGCATTTTATTGACATTGTTAAGTACCTAGACATAGTGAGCTTCCTGTATAGGAAGTTAAGGAACCCTGACTTTGATGTACCAAAATTGCTTTGTTGGAAGGGCATTTTTCGAGTTTAGGAGAAAAACAGTAGCAACAAATGTTTTGAAGATTATTTCAAATTAGGTGGCCACAAAGGGGCATATAAACCGAAGTGTTATGGGTATTTTTATTTTTAAGGTGATTGCATAAAATATCAAATAAAGTACAAACATATGAAATAAAGATAACAATATAATCATTGTGATACTATTGATAACATATCAACTGGACCACTGATGTGTTTTTCAGGTATATGTTTGAAACCTGAAATCTCTTTGGTTACATTACAACTGACAGCATTAAAGTAACAACCACAAAAACAGAGACGGTAACTGAATGCCCAGGTAGACATATTCAGTTCCTTTAACAGATGTGGATTAAACAAACTTTTACATATATAAGAATATGATTTTTTAGTTCCTTCCAGCAAACTTATTAAAAGTTTTCTTGTGACATTGGAAAAATTAGAATGTGTGGGCAATTTGGGCACCATAGGTCATTTTGATTCCCTGACGTTTTTGTTAACTGATTGATAACTCTTGTTATGATATTGTGTAATACAGATAAAGAGTACAATAAACAATGCAGGGTTTTTACACTTAAATGATTTAAATTTGTTTAAAACTTTTTGAATGACTATATATGTTACTATTTGATAATTTTAATGCTATTCAAAATTCTTATAGTGTAGACATCTAAATATTATATGTTATCTTAATCTCCCTCTGTCCCAATGTTGTCAACATAATCATTTCAATCATTTGCATCTGTATTTCAATCGATCTGTACATGAAAATAGTTTTTGAAGCATGATAATTATATAAAACTAATATTTCCAGACTTTTAAACAAAATCTGCAAAACCCCTACAACAAACTGCTCAATTGCAAGTATTAGACATCTTTGTAGAGCCACATACATAACTTATATAAATATATAAAAAGGTTTGAAAGAACTAAAAAAAAATTCTAGCTACTATGCCAAATTTATGGGCACATCTTACCAGTATCCTAAAAATTGGATTTATTTAATTTATGCCCAATGAATTGGGCTTAAGGTAAGTTATTGTCATTTAAATTTTTAACTGGATTTTTCAACAGAAAAGTTAGGTTATTAGTTTGATAATATACAGTGGGTGGATCGGTAGCTTGACCATTCCAGTTGTTGATTAAGACTGGGCGGATGGGTAGGTTGACCATTCCAGTTGGTGATTAAGACTGGGCAGATGGGTAGGTTTGACCATTCCAGTTGGTGATTAAGACTGGGTGGATGGGTAGGTTGACTATTCCAGTTGGTGATTAAGACTGGGTGGATCGGTAGGTTGACCATTCCAGTTGGTGATTAAGACTGGGTGGATGGGTAGGTTGACTATTCCAGTTGGTGATTAAGACTGGGTGGATCGGTAGGTTGACCATTCCAGTTGGTGATTAAGACTGGGCAGATTGGTAGGTTGACCATTCCAGTTGGTGATTAAGACTGGGCAGATCGGTAGGTTGACCATTCCAGTGGATGATTAAGACTGGTTGGATGGGTAGGTTGACCATTCCAGTTGGTGATTAAGACTGGGTGGATGGGTAGGTTGACCATTCCAGTTGGTGATTAAGGAAAATCTGTTTTACCATCATTTACACATTTTCTTGTAATTTTGTTTGTATCCATATAAAAAAAGAAATACACAAAAATACAGGTGCTTGGAGCAAGCTCACAAAAGTGCTGCCCCAAAATATCTGGTTTGAATTATCTTGCTTTATGCATATTTTTATATGGTCACTACTTTTTTTTAATTTGAATTGAAATAAATTGGTCAGTTTAAGAGGAGTAACATTAACAAGATCAATTCTATATGAATACCGTTTAGTGAATCAATTAAATAATTAGGTCAGATCTCATCATCTTCTGTTATTCCCCCAAGGTTTGACAAGAATTAATTTGTGTAATGCACATCTTCATATGATGTATATCCTTTGTGTGAGGCCTCATTTAATTCCATCAAGGTAATTAGGAGTAGTTGCACTTACAAACACTAGTAACACACTTTTGGTCTTAACAGAATATTTCCTTAATACTTAGGCGACACCGAATTGATTTTTAGTTCTTTGGATTTTGCTGCTCTAATTTTTGCACTTGTAAATTTTAGAAAAAAATTATTGCCGCTTCATTTTGCAAAAATGCTGAAAATTTGCCCTAAATTCATTTTTCAAGAAATTAGAAATAAACAGTGTTCGCCTGTTCCTAAAATATGGTAAAATCTAGGAATATTTTCCATTTTTTGCAATATTTTAGTTTAAAAATTTGTGTGGCGCATAAATTTGCTTCGTCTGAAAAAAAACAGTCCTCAAGAAAAATATTAAAATAAAAATTTCACTCGCTAGCACCTTTTTTAGCCAATAAAAATTCAAAGAACTAAAAATCAATTTTGAATGGCCTAACTTTTACATTTTGTAAGATTTCAGGGAAAATCAAGGAAATAAGATTAAAACAAGATATATTTTGATTTAATCTTGTTATCTTGAGTTTGCTTGAAAATATGTTAATGCAGAAAATCAAGATAAGATTAGAATAAACAAGACCAGAATGTTGGAACTTGATAAAAAACTTAATCACCAGTACATGTATATTCATTTAACCAAGTTTTATTTTGAAGTGAGCGATAAAACTTCAAAAATATCATATAAATTTTCTTTAATTTTATTTTCAGTTTATTACTGTAGTTATTTCCAAAGACAATGGCACAATCTAAATATGTAACCAAGATGGCGAGATTGTCCGCCAAAATTTTTGGAGAAGTGTCAAGACCACAGTCACTGAAAGAAAAGAAAGCAATGGAACTTTTTAGCAAGCCATATTATCATGAAAAATCTGAATTTGTTAATTATTATCCTAAACATGAAGAAATTTCCGGTCTTATGAAAACTATCAGATATTATGGTTTATTCAGGTAAGAAAAGGTATTGTAGGCTCTGTCTCTGTTCAAACATTATTTCAGTGTATTCTTTTATATAGGTTAGCAACAGTTTTTGAAACCTCAAAATGATTTTTTTTATGCTCGAATATGTATTTGCTAAGGAAAAACAACTTGTTACACACAGACTTCACTGAAGTACATCCAATGAAAACATCAACAAAATGTTATGGAATATGTTGTCGTGTTTCTATTTAACAAATTTCAACATTTACAACATTGTCATATAAACACAGTAATTGTTTCAACAGATTTATATAAATGATTTTTTTTAAACAAATCTCATTTTAAGGTATCCGGACCATAAATGACCACGTGATTATTCAAAAGTTCCCGGATGTTCCATACAACGCAATTGAAATGACCTCGGTAATTATCGGTAATCTTCGGAAATGCCAATATAACTAACTTATTTTTACAGACTCTGCATATAAGCAACAAAGTGTGTTTCAACTTGAGAAAAATATATATACAAAATCCCAGCTTTAAATTGTTTGGTTCAGCCATTCACGGTCAAAAAGAGATAGAATTTTCGATCTTGGTCTATTATGGTCCGGATACCTTAAATACCTAAAATACATTTTGGGTGTAAATAAAAGATCCACAAATTTAGCTGTTCAGTCTGAACTTGGCATATACCCATTGTATTTCTCTTTTGTTTTGTCAATGTTAAAATACTGGTTAAGAATAGATCAAATGGAAAGTGGTACAAATGTATACTATTTGATGCATACATTGCTAATCAAAGTGTGGTTTCAGACAACACAGAATGTTGGTTGTCATCCATTAAATTTATCTTACAAACACTTAATATTCAACATTCATAAATAAAGATGGAGTTAATAAAGTCAGTAAGAGATAAATTATGTCATAGTTTTTCAAAGTACTGGAACAAAAAGTCCGAAGAACAAGAGGGAAAACTTAATACCTACTTTAAAATTAAAAAATGTTTTTCTCGAGAAATATATTTATCTATTAACAACGTTTAATTGAGAATGGCTTTATGTCAAATAAGAGTAAGTGCCCATGAACTGAAAATAGAAAGGGATTGATACAAGAAACCCTATATAGAACGTTTGCAAAGAATATGTGAAAAATGTTCTTCAAATCAAACAGAAGATGAATTTCATTTTATAATTAATTGCCCATTATATAATAACAACAGAGAAATTATGTTTAATAATATAGGTGAGCTATGTACAAAATTTAAAGATCTTCCAAAGGGGCAAAATTTATATGGCTTTTTACAAATGAAGATATATCAGTACTCAAATTTCTGGGGAAATATATAATTGATTGTCTAAATATCAGACGAGGTTGATAACTCTGGTGCTGTCCAGCATAGTTTTTATTCTATTTTCATTCTAATTTATGCTAATGAATCAATGTTGTATATGTTGTTATATCTTGCCCCCGTGAGGGCCCATGATTGGAACAATAAATATTCTTATTCGTATTCTTATAAACACAATATACAAAATTTTCTGCATATCGCACATTGTTGTATAGCAACATAATATTCAATATATGTTAGGTAATGTTCTAGTATGAAATTTACCCAACTTCTCCTAGTATGATATTAACCCAACTTCTCCTTGTATGATATTTACAAACTTCTCCTAGTCTGATATTTACACTGTGCACTTCTCCTAGTCTGATATTTACCCTGTGCACTTCTCCTAGTCTGATATTTACCCAACTTCTCTTAGTCTGATATTTACCCCATTTCTCCTAGTCTGATATATACCCAACTTCTCTTACTAAGTCTCATATTTACCCTACTTCCCCTTTCATGTCTGTTTACCAGTTTATGTATTTTTTTCTAGGAGTGCACATTTGGATTTTAAAGAAGAGATGGAAAGATTAAGACAATTACGTGGCAAAGGTCGAGCATCTAGAGACCTTAGAAAGAAAAACAGAAGGAGTGAAAATCAAGACTAGAAGGAACTAAAAGCTTTTAAAAGCTAGTCCTGAAACATCATGATAAAAAAGAATGTGGAAGAAACCTAATCTCGTACAGAATATATTACATGTATATATGTACAAGTTATCCTCATCTTATAAAGAGATTTAATGAAAATTGTTGTTTTATTAAAAAAGTGAATCTTTTTTTGCATAATGGTTATTAGATCTAAAGCCATGGAGGACATAATGGCAGGTATAAAGGCTTGAAAATCTCATTTGAAATAATTCTCATGTGGCAGTCAATCCCATGTTTGAATTAAAAGTGCATCTGCTATAATCACAGAAACTGATAATTTTTGTCCTAAATGTATTTTTAGCACCATGATCTATTTTCCTTTAAAATCCTTCCATGATCTTCTATTACTGTTTCATCCATCCACTTTTTCCAGATTCAATCAATAAAGACAGAAAGTGTCCACGGGACACATATGTCTATTAAATACTAGCCAGTATATACTGATACCAAATTAAGTCTACATTATAAAAGGGTAAAACTCTAAAATGGCAAAATGAAATGTTTTAAATTCCAACACAATTTGTGTTTAGTGATCCAAAACAACACTTCCAAATTTCAAATGATTTGGTGAAACAATATTCAAGTTACTATATGGAAACCTCAGTTTGGGGTATTATCCATATTAAAAAGGGACATAACTTGGAAATGACAAAAATGAAGTACTCGAACTGTGTTTAGTGGTGCCTATCAATATTTCCTAAAACAACACTCAAGTGACTGAACAAAAACCTCAATTTTGGCTATTTCCCATATTAACATGGCAAATGCAGAAATGACAAAATTCACAATTTTTCCATTTCAGATGGAGGATAACTGTGGAAAGGTAAAAGCCACCATACCAAAATTCAAACTTGACCTGTATATTGTAATAAGTATTGTGTATTATTTGTTTTACATAATGCCAAGGGAAACTCAGTTGGAGTGTGAAAGTACAAAATTCACAATTTTTCCATTATAAGAGGACTCAAAATTGGAACAATAAAAGGCAAGTACCAAAATTTGAAATTGATATGCATATTAGGGTAATAAGCATTGTGAATAAGTTTAAAAATATTTTGCCAAGGCAAACTCAAGTTAGAGTGCTGAAACCAAAGAGTGATTGATGTATAGACTTTGTAACACTTAACCCATGACCGATTCTGTTTCAATGAAACAACATCCCAATATAAATGTTTTACAAAAGATTACAGAGTACTGTTTATAAAAGTAATATATTGACTGGAAGTTATTAATGCAACCGGAAATTTTTGTGGTCATATAATGGTATGAGTGTGTTCTATTGAACATACAAATTTATTCTTAAAACATTTGAAAACAATGATCCTTCATAAGAAATACAGGTTGGGGTTGATTTTTAGGGAACAGGCATCCTTTATTCTGCAGACCTAATCTGGTACGAGTATATAGTATAGTTAGGGGTGGGTGTTTCTGTGTGCCATTGATATATTATGTTTTTAATTCAACTTGGTGATAGCTTTCATTGTTAACAGATCTATTTTATGTTTTGTTTTTTTTTTTTTTTTATATGGGGGATTAAAAAGACCCTTATGGCTATGTGAAAGTAAATATTACTTTCCATGGCTAAAAGAAGCAATATTGCAGTACAGAAAAATTTACTTTTCTTATGATTTCCAAATTTTTTGTAGTCCAATTATGTCAATATTTTACCATGCACTTTATTGGGTTAAGCATTATACAGTGTCAGCACTTATATCAATTGTTCACCTGTCTTAGTGAAGCCCTTTTTCATATAGTTGATTTATTATTTTAATATCTTGACATGAGCATGTTGATTTGAATATGAACCCTGCTTTGTACTAGACTGACACCCTGAGTTGGATCATTAACATGTTATCTCAAGATATAACAATATGCAGGATGCTTTTACCCAGATACACCGTTGCACTCAAGGGCAGTTTGTATACCCTACACAAGGTGTATAATGTTTTTGACCCGTCCATCCATTAGCCAGTCCTTCATTACTTAGTTGGATAGGACCTTCATTTTTTGTTGTATCCTCTTCAACTTTAATGTTATCAATACATGTGCCTTAGATGAGTTTTATTCTCTGCAAAATCTGAAATCTGGAACCATTTTTTGAGGAGGGAGACTTACAAAAACATCACACATAAATTCTTGTCAGCTGGATATCACCTTCATATTATGATTAATCCGTATTATATTTGAATGAAAGGTTTCTAGTTATGAATACGTTGGATAAGATTGATTATTAGCAAAATCTGAAAAAGAGGAATCACTTTTTGGGAGAGGACTTTAAAAAATAGCACAATTTAATTCTTGTTGCATGGATAGCCTTCATTTTTTGTTGCATTTCCTTTATATTTGAATGAAGGTTTCCTCTTATCAACCAAGTTCAATAATAGAAAAATCTCAACAGGGGAACCATTTTTTTTTTGGTGATGGACTTGTGATTATATCACAAGTTAATTATTTTTGCTTGGATAGTACCTTGTGTTTGACAGAAAATTTGATCTCTTGGGCAGAATTCCCCATGCTGCATCTCTAAGAAAGATTGTAATGTACTTTGATACCAATTTTAAAGCAGATACACACCCATCTTTACATCTGCTCAACATACTATGATCAAATTATCAAAGGTATTTAATAACAGACAGTAACAAGGTTTGTTTATTAGTTATTTTTTCATTTTGTCTTTTTATATATAAAAAGAATAACACTTCACATACATGTACAAGTACAAATGAATATCACAGATCAGTTATTTAAAGTTCCTTAATGAATAAATGCTTTCAATTTTACAACAAAATACATGATTTATCATATGGTTAGAATCCATGTAAAATTCATAAACAATAACATCATCTATATGATAATTGACAATAAAACCAAAATGTCCTTATCCTTAAATCAACCAGACAGGAATGTGTAGGAATGAATTGTTCATTGCAAATTAAAACATTTCAAAATAATTTTAGTACGCTGCTTTCTGAGATATTGGTGGTAAAACATTATGTCTGTCTGACCCAGGCCTTCCCTGTGAGGGAGGTCTTTGAGTTGGAGGTAAATCCTTCTTAGAACCTTTTCCATCCATTAAATTAATTGGATTCATAGAGTCTGTTGGTAAATTAAGTCCTTTCCCATCATGTAATGATCCATCCGGAGAATTTGATTTCATATCGCCAGCAGACACTACAGATAATGTAGAATCTGATTCATCATCACTAGAACTGTCTTCATCTTCCCCTGTTGTTACTGGCTTTTCTACGGGGGCAGAAAATGATCTAAGGTCCCCTGAAATACTTAGTCCTACTTGCCCTTCAACTGGCTGGGGTGCTGTTTTGGGGTACCTGTAACAGCAATATATAAATATAAAATTTCAGATACTTTACTGTTATAAATTTATAAATTTGTAGGTGGGTGTAATTTGGGCTCAACTTTTGATATGGACGATTGGTCATTGTTATCCTTCATCAGCATGTATCTTATATGCTCTCTGTTTTTATATAAATGCTGCTAAATTTATGAATATGATCTTTAACCGTGTTTTGTTGTATGAAATGTTGGAACCAAAGGCCATGTGTGCTTTCGTCCATCCATCCGTTAACTTTTCACATTTTAATCCTCCTCTGAAACCACTGGGCCAAATGGAATTAAACTTGGCAGGAAGCATCTATGTCAGGTCCTTTATAAACTTTGCTCATTTCGTCTCGATCGGACAACAAATATGGCTGTCATAAGCAATTGTTTCTCATTCAAAAATCTTCTCCTCGGAAACTGCTTGGTCATATGGGAGGTCCTTTTTAAAGTTTCTTCATTGCGTTCTGATCACACTACAAATATGGCGGTAATGGGCAGTTCTTGTTTCTGATTGGCTGATATAAAAAAATCTCTGAAATCACCTGGCCAAATAGAACGAAACTCGATAGGAACAATCTATGGGAGGTTGTTTACAAATTTTCCTCATTTCGTCCTGATCAGGCAATAAACTTGGCCTCATTGGAAAATTCTTGTTTCTCATTGGTTGATTAAATCAAAAAAAATTTCTGTGGAACTACTGGGCCAAATGGAACGAAACTTGACAGAAAGCATCTATGGGGGGTTCTTTACCAAGTTTCCTCATTTCGTCCTGATTGGGTAACAAACATGGCCACCACAGAAGATTCTTGTTTCCTCATTGGTTGATTTAAAAAAAAAATTCTGTAGAACTGCTTGGCCAAATGGAATGAAACCTGACAAGAAGGATCAGTGGGAGGTTTTTACAAAGTTTTCTCATTTTGTCCAGATCATGCGACAAACATGGCCGCCATGAGCAATTCTTGTTTCTGCCAGGTGAGCGATACAGGCTCAGCCCTCTGAGCCTCTAGTTTTTCATTTATTATTGTTTTGTCTTTATATGTTTGTGCTTATCCCTTTATCTTTATATTGAGAATACAAAGAATCCTACAATATAAATACCTGTTACCTGGTTTACATCAGTTTAAATGGATGTATAAAAGATAAGATAAAGTTCTGTTACAATGTTATAGTCTGACAGTAATTCAAATGCAAAATTAAACTTACTGAGTTGCTATTTGTTCATACAATGGAGGAATATAACCAGAGACAGCATCCCTAGCAGCACTATGTCTTCTCTTTATTGACATCTCTTCCTATAAGAATAACATGGGTACTAAATGAATTAGTTTCTCTACCAATATCTAGAATAGCCTTGTAAACAATATACTTTGAGATATGTACTAGAAATGTATTTTTTCCCTTGTGTTAATGAAAAAATGCTATTAGACATTTCAACTATTTTCTCATACTGTTCTAGGAATGTTGCCAATGTTCCCCTATTACATACCACCAAAACATTTTTAGGACTTACCATTCCCCCCCCCCCCCCCCACCCCAGACTCCACTATTTTGCAAAGGCAAATTCAAATATTTTTAAAAAGGATGGAAGGTGATCCCTTTTCATAATAATTCAAATATCAATTAAAACACCAGTATTCCCTGCCAGACTCTATAAGAAGCCTGTGACAAGCAATCCGATGTACTCTTTCAATACATACCAGTATTCCCCTCCCAGACTGTACTGGGGATGTTGTTTTGCCCCGTGTGTAAGCCTGTGACAAGCTATCAGGTATACTAGGTTTAGACCATGTCCTGGTTCCCATTTGAGTTGGTCCCTCTGTAATGGCAATAGTTTCCTCTTCATCACCTGACTCACTCTGTTCTGATACCAAACTGATACCTAGATAATCTGTAACTAGTCTTCTTAATCTTCTGTAAGCTTCTTGAATATCATCTGTGGCCAAAGTAAAAGAGTTAAAACAAATGAGTTCAATTTCTTACTACTGTACTATCTAACATACTTTCCACTAAGTTCTTATTCACATTCAAATAAGGTTTTATTTTATTATTTTAGATCAATAAATATTGTTATTATTACTAGCCAGAGATTGTAATTTGTTTATTACTACAATCTGGGTGTAATTTGTTAAAGAATAACATGTATTTATAGGGCCACATGTTCTGTACAAAAATATTAAATTTTAGACAATTTTATTGTCCTTTGTTGATAATTTTCACATTCTGAACTATGTATCAATGCACTGAAATTCTAGAACTATCTTAGACTTTTAAATATAAAAGACAGATATACTCATCAAAAATTTATATCTGCTTCTTATGCTGGCAGGGCAAAAAACTATAAGGTACTCTAAATTCACCAAAATCATTTTTCTATGATATATTTATTTCATTTTCAGAAGTTCACTCCAACTTACCACTATTAATCATCATATCAAAGAATCCTGGGTGTTCCTGATTGTATTCCTGGTACATATCAGATCTCTTCAGTGTATACTCCATCTGGGCATCTGAATAGATTCCCCGGTCTCTCAAGCGCTTCTCGTGTGCATCTTTACTTAATGGCATTATTAGTACATATCTTGGTTCAAAGTATGTGTTTTTCAATGTCAGAACACCCTGAAAACATGAGACTTGTGATATGAGTCTTAATCATGGTTATTTTAGAAGAAGAGATGACTCTGTAGAAGATTGTCATATAATATGAACCATCTGGTTTTTTAGCTCACCTGGCCTAAAAGACCATGTGAGCTATTGCCATCACATTGCGTCCGTCGTCGTCTATCTGTTAACTTTTCACATTTCAATCTTCTTCTCCAAAACCTCATGGCCAATTGAAACCAAATTTGGTGGGGGATATTCATTGGATGGTCCTCTACAAATTTTATGTTTTTGGTTCTGATCCAAAATTCAACATGGCTGCCAGGGCCATTTATGCACTGAAATTTTTAAAATCTTCTTCTTTGACACTAGAAAAGCAATTGAATTGTTATATTGTAGGAATGGTCCTTACATGGTCCTCTACAAACTTTATGTTTTTTGTGAAATCCAAGATGGCCACCACCACAGGACACACGGGATCCTATTGGAAATACATACAAACATCTTCTTGTCAGAACCATTTGACAGATGGAAGTAATATTATGCCTGAATGATCACATAATGGTTTTTAACAAAATGGATGTTTTTGGTGCCAACCCGAAATTCAAAAAGATGGCTGCCAGGGCCATTTATGCACTCTGATTGGGGAAATTTAAAAAATCTTCTCTAAAACTACAAAAGCAATTCAATTGTAATATTGCAGGAATGATCCTTACATGGTCCTCTACAAATTCTATGTTTTTTCTGCCGATCTGAAATTCAAGATGGCTGCCACCACTGAACACATTTAACATAGGATCCTATGGGAAATCCATACAAACATCTTATCAGAAAACGTTTGACAGATGGAAGTAATATTATGCCTGAATGATCAGATAATGGTCCCTAACAAAATTTATGTTTTTGGTGCCAATCTGAATTTCAAAAAATGGCTGCCAAGGCCATTTATGCACTCTGATTGGCTGAAATTTAAAAATCTTCTTCTCTGAAACTACAAAAGGAATTGAATTGTTATATTGCAGGAATGATCCTTACATGTTATGTTTTTTTTTCTGATCTGAAATCCAAGATGGCCGCCATCATGGGACACATTTAACATTGGATCCTATGGGAAATACATACAAAAACTGTTTGACAGATGGAAGTAGTATTATGCCTCAATGATCAGATAATGGTCCTTGACAAAGTTTATCTATTTTGGTGCTGATCTGAAATTCAACATGGCTGGAAGGGTCAATTATGCACTCTGATTGGCTGAATTTAAAAAATCTTCTTCTCTGAAGCTACAAAAGCAATTGAATCGTTACATTTCAGGAATGATGCGAATATGATATCCAATATGTCTGAAACTACAGAGCCAGTTGGAACCAAACTTGGTAGAAATGGTTCTTAAATGTTCCTCTGTCAGAATTGTGTCCGATGACCCAGAATGTCAACCAAGATGGCCGCCACAGCATAACTTAGTTAAAGGACCCTATTGGAAAATTTATCAAAAAAAATTCTTGTCTGAAACCACTAAGCCAATTGGAACCAAACTTTACAGAAATGGTCATTAGATGGTCCTCTTTCAGAATTATGTCCGATGACCCGGAATGTCAACAAAGATGGTCGTCACATCTGAACTTAGTTTAACAAAGGACCCTTTGGGAAAATTCATTAAAAAAATCTTGAAGATGGCCACCAAAGCTGAACTTAGTTTTACATACGACCCTATGGGAAAATTTAATTTGCAGATCATCATACCTTAAGCTTGGCCATTTGGAACCAAACTTAATACCAGCAATGGTCCCCTTTCAGAAGTGTATTTGATAACCTTGAATTTCAACTAAGATTGCCACCACACCCTAACTTTGTTTAACATTGAACCTATGGGAAAATTAGCCAATATAACTGCTACACTTAAATTATGACGAATCCTGCTGAAGGTGGACAAGTTAAATCCAGGTGAGCGATACAGGCTCTTGAGAGCCTCTAGTTAATCTACGGTAATCAATTAACAAAAATTTTCTAGGATTATTGCATCAGTGTATGATGCTCTTGCAAGTGGAAAATGAAAATGAATTACACCAAAAAATCTACCTCAAGTTCCATATGTACAACACAGGCTAAACCTTCTCTAGCCACACATTCTATAGATTCCATCTGTAAACCATACCAATTTCCATTGTACTGGTATGTTTGCATAAACTGGCCCTGTAATTAATTAGAACAAGGGTTTATTTAATATATGTTGCTAAAGCTTGGTGGAATATTTATTTAAATTTTGTCAAATTTACATATCCTTGTTATCCAATAAAAAGACTACATTTTTACACAAGGTTTCATTGAATAATAGACTTACTTGCATAAAATATTTTAAACCATCATTAGAGAAAATTACACAAAACAACACAAACTGCAACTGTAATGCAATTTAAAACACTTGAAAATGGGAGATAATTCATAATTCAAATAGCAAACACATAACTAATTTCTATTACTTTCCATTGTTTTTAAAATGCTTCTTGTAAATATGTTATATTTTGTATGCAATGTCTTAAAAATATTAAATATTCATGGTTATTACATTGAGTGTGGTGAAATACCAGGATTTCCGAGTGAAATAAAATCTGATAATTCACCCAGTGAAATCGAGTCATATTTCACTCTAGTCAGTGACGTAACAATAGTCGTTGCCAACGATGTTGCTATACAAACACAATCATGAATTAATGTGTTGTTCGGTAACTCATTGTAGATTTTTAGGTATTCGCATTTCAAGATTAGTTATACTATAATTATACAACAGTTCTATACACTAAAATGTGAAATCACAGATAAACTTAAGATCAAAATGAAATATATGTGTTTTTTCCGGTTACATGCCCAAAATGACATAAGGTAGGTAGGTAGGAAAAATATCTCATTTTGAAAAATTATTTTCTTTGCGAGTGGTAAATGATCAAACTTGAAATTACTTACTTACACTTCTTGCATTTAAAAGTTTCACTGAAATCAAACATTTTAAAGGTGCGATTCAAAGGCTAAACAAAATAGAAAACCGTTTCTGGAAAAAACCGATAGTTCCTGATTTTTTTCTCTCGATCCTATGTCAATAAAATGTTTGAGATTGCTGCTGAAAATGAGGTTGGTCCGGGTAACTGGAAACACACATATATTTTATTTTGGCCTAACCTTTTAACCTACCATTTTTATGTCAAATTCAAACTTCTCTAGTGAAACATAATGATAATCTTGGTCATGTTTTTCATCTTGGTGAGGTTTTCTTGTTGTATGAGAAATTCTGAAATAAAAACAAGAATTATTTTTATCTATTTCATTATTTACATTTGTTACATATTTTTATATATATTATTGGAGTCTTCAATGTCACTACAATAAACAAATAATTAAAATTTAACACACATCTTGCAAATCAGCAGCAGTATCTTGTAATACTACTGTAAAATTAACTTCCACTACTTTCAAACACTACTAACATTAAACTTTGGCTATTGTACTTGCCATCAGCTTTAGACTTGACATGTTAAATAAATTGTATCTTCTGACAGCTCAAAAGTATTTTATTTGTTAACAAGTCAATACAATATCTTCTTTACATAAGCTTTTATTATATTTGTAAACATTTTTATTTGGAATACTTGAATAAAAAAAACTGAGACACTCGAGAAAATGAAAGCATACCCATATCCAAAGTAATCTCCAAATTCTTCCACTAGTTTCATTGCTAAATCTTTCTTTCCTGATCCTTGAGGTCCAACTAAAACTAACATTGGATATGGAGTCTCCACACTTGGCAGTGTACTGAAACAAAGAGGAAAATATAATTACACACAAATTATGGTATATAATGTATACTTGGAATAATTTTCAAACAAATCAGCTATTAATGTAGATGAAAAAATATTTGTTGTGTTTCAGTTTTGTCATAATTGTTTTACTAATTCATTTTGTTGAAAGAATTATGCCAGTTCTCTGAAAAACTTTCATACTCGCGTGTGAAATATTAGAATTTAGTACAAAATTCAATCTGCAAATATAATGAGATTAAAACCTTACTAACTCGAAATATGCCGAGCATGTTTACTGTTTAAGATTGAACCCTATAATATAACCATGAATCTTCAATAAGTGACTTAAAATGTAGATTTCTGCATGAATGTACTTTCAATGTCAAGAGTCAACAAATCAAGAGAACTGTTTGATTTGCAGTACTATAATAACCTGTCCCAGACTCTACTTGGCTGTAAAAACTGATACACAACATGCATAATGTGGTCTCGGGCAGCTATAACCTCTAATGGTGGGTTGAACATATTTGTAGCTGCTACCTGTAAATACACACAAATTTTATCATTACTCTTTTGTGTTATTCAAATTCCAATATTTTTCAAAGACTCAACATATAGAATATATAGGTAGTCATAAAATTTTCAACTCATTTATATTGAAAAGTTGTCCTGATAAATCAGATGTACTACTGCTTTATTCAAAATATTTCAGAAGATTTGGTATATACTTAGAGGTACTGCCTTTAATATTTCTTCAGTATTAGGAGTAATTGTTGAGTGAATCAATACTGTAAATTCAGTATTTAAAGGTCACAATAACTGAAACTGTCACAGCTTTTCAAAACTTTTAAAAAGAATTTTAACTAACAATTTCCTTATTTCAATAGCAACAAAGTCCTTCTCTATTTAAAAATGACAAATTTGTATTAATTAAGGATTTCTTTGTTGACTTTTCACAATGTAAAAAGTGAAGAAAAGCTTTATTCATTTCTCAACTGTTTTTCAGTTTTACATTGCTTAGATTTTAGTTTTCCTTTTTTTCTATGGTTATATCATCATTTTTTTCCATTTTTCCTTTTTAAATGGACTAAACTTATACTAACCGACTAAACTTATATGAACCAATTGTTTACCTTTTCTTCTACTTCCACTTTGTGTCTATCCAATGAAATTAGATTTTGTAATCTGTACAATATACACAATCTGTAGTCTGGTAATTCTTGTATTGGATTTCTTAACAAATTCAGTTGTCTCAGCATATGTAGCCCCCTAATGAACTTTATCTCCGTTATATCTATTACCTGAAAAAATTAAAAGGCTTTACCTAGCAAGTATTGTTAATTTGTTTCCATCTTCTTTTTGTTCATTAACCGTAACCATTTAGCAATTGGACAATTTACAGCATCATCTTTTTTTCATTATGTTCCCTCTGAAATATACTTGGTTTGAGTCTACCGTGAGATCACTCTTACAAAGTAAAATGTTCTTTCAGAATTTTAAAGTTATCTTAAAGTTTGTCAAGATAATAAAATATTTTACACTTTCTCTAAGGAAAATTTATTATAAGATGCAAATACTACAATTTGTACAAACCTCATTATCCTCCACATCAATACTTTCCATTAAATCATGATCTTCTAATCCACTTAAACTTCTAATATTATTTCCACAAAGATTAATTGTCTAAAATATAAATTTCATTTTTCTCAAGTCATACAAACATAATATTTGGTAGTAAGTAAATATTTAACAAGACATAAAAAATATGCTTTGTGCATTTGTGCATACCAAGGTTGGTAAATCCAAAATAGAATACAGTAGGGCTATTTTCGGAAGGATGTACACACGTGTCTTTCTTTGAGAAGAGAACAATTCATCTAGAATGCTTATTTTTCTGGTAGAAATGAACTTCAGTAAACTGGAAGAAATAAGGTAATGGAATGTAACACAGAATTGCCATTTATTATTTATCAGGGGAAATAATTTTGATAACTGTTTTAAACCTACAAAGTAAGATATTATATCCTTATATGCAATATTTTTCTACAATTATCTACTATGAGAGGATTTCAGTGTTATAGTATCACCAATAACACATATCAAAGTTTCTGAATAATTGTATCTTATTGAGTATTTAAGTTCTTGTTCTTACCAGTAGCAATGAAAAGTGGTATCCCATGAGTATTACAGGTTTCACGAGTGAGAATTAGATACAGCTTGACATCAACTCAAGTTATTTAATTTGGATATAATAATAAACAAGCCTTTGGCGAGTTTTTTATTAAATCCGAATTAAACAACGAGAGTTGATATTTATAGTATAATTAATCTTGAAACGTGAATACCTAAAAATCTACAACGAGTTACCGAACAACACATTAACGAATTATGAGTGTTTTTCAGTCACAAGTTGTAGATTTTTGGTATTCGCATTTCAAGATTCCCATTTATTCAGAAGACTTGACGAGAAAATACAAGGGATTATGTTTTTATATGACTACCTGTTAACCTCTGTGTAGCAACGTCGTTGGCGATAGCTATTATTATGTCACTTCCTAGAGTGAAATTTGGCTTTTGATTTCACTGGGTGAATTATCGGATTTTATTTAACTCAGAAATCCCGGTATTTTACCACACTAAATGTAAAAACAAATGATATCTAATTTTTAGGAGTTATTAAATCTTTTTCTCTTATCATTCTTCAGAAATATTTGTTTGTTTGTGATTCGGCACCGGGCTGCGGGAAATCTTAACGTTCATTTCTCTGTGACATCAAATGTTGCTATGCATAAATGATTTTTAAATATGGCGCCATTGTTATCAAAATTGTTGACCAATCAAAATATAAGAATTTTTCTGCACAAATTTTTTATATCACACAAATGGTATCAAATTTCCCCAACCGTCTGAGAGTTAGATAATAACGGTCAATAATAAGAGAAATAGTGAATAAACAATACTAAATACTAGTCTCTGAGATAAATACTAAATAAAAATGAAGTCACTTAAGCATGAAATGTAAGTCATGCTGATATGTGCTGTACTAAAGAAGATGATTGTAGTTGTGAAATACCTTTAAAATATCATAGGGTTTGAAGAAATAGACCAGTAACTAAAATTTTGCTGAATAGTGTTGTATTATAAATGACTGTAGTTGTGAAATATCACTGATATATTACCATATGTTTTTTTAAATAGCCCTAAATGCAAAAATTTAACCAAAGTCACTCAAGCATAAAATGTAGGTTGTGATGATTCAAATATGATGATTTGTGTTGTACTATACAAGATAACTCATGTGGTGTAATATCCAAACTCAAGCATGAAATGCAGGCATAGGGACCCAATTGTTTTAAACCTGTGTATAATCATTTATTTAGTTATACAAAGCTGTTCTATAATTCTTGCTTCACATTGGAGGGACAAATTCCTGATGTACATTCTCAAGGTGAAACTGAGCTGATATTGTTGAACTGAAAACCATCCTTCTAAAAACTTTTAACAATATGTTTATCTATGTGATCCTTTAAAGCAGGATGTATGAAAGTTTTTCACTGAGATGTGGTACTCACTCTAAGTCTTGTTAATGTCTCTAAATTTTCTATTTTCTTCAAATGATTGTGACTCTGTAAAGACAAAAAAGATCAAGTAACTAATAATAAATAACAAATTCATTATTTTTGTCTATTTCTTTTCATGGGATAAAGCGGTATAAAACTTTTACATTTTTTTCTTGTTTACTGAAAACACAAAAGCTAAATTTGTCCCGGATGTTAGGCCTTGAAATTAGTTTTTTTTAATATTATTTTGATAAAAAAATATACATTAAAAGGGGAATTTCAAAATATATCTGCAAATTTCCCATATACAGGTACATGTATTATGAAAGAATAAAAATTTCTCACAAGATCTAAATGTTGAATAGGCAGATCCTTTAATCCCTGTATTTTGTCTATCTTGTTATGAGCTAGGCTCAGTTCAATTAATCTCTTGCAGTTTTCCAGGCCTTTGATTTCTTTCAGTTTATTATCTAAGCTTCATTAAGGATCAATATAAAAACATTTCTATTGATATTTATAATTTTAGAATGTTGACTTTCTCTACCACAAATTTCTATTGTATAACTGTTTCTTTAGACCACGTATTGCATTAAGGTTGCTGGTTTTGTTGAGTTATCTCCCATTTGAGCAATCATTCAAATAGAATTTGAAATTTATTTTTCCTTAATATATTATTTTGTAACTAACTATTACATACATCGATATTTTTTCAATTAAACTTTCTGTGTATGATATAATAAAAATTTAGATATTTCTGCAATTGCAGGTTGCTCATACAGTGCACATATATAGGAGACAACCGTTACTGTATTAATAAGATTTCACATATCGATTTTAATCATTTTTTACAATTAAAAAAGTGAATATTTGCTTAACTTATTAAATTCCAGTTTTCTTCATAAAATATATTGATAAAAGGATACGATCTAAAACAAGTTTCATAAGATAATGATGTGGTGACAGATCTGTCATTTCCTCTATCTCGTTGTATGAGAGATCTACTTCCTTTAGATTCTTTGGTGGTGTAAAATCCAGCAACTTTGATATCTTGTTGTGAGATGCATCCAATGTCAGTAAGTGCTGCAATTCACTAAGGGGAGATAAATCTGAAAAAAATTTTTTTTTTCAAGTTTTTCATATTTCAAACAAATATTTTCTTTTTGAAACTGTTTAGCATGTTTTATGTATGGTAAGGAAAATGCACATTGATACTGTACTTTATATTGCTATAACCCAAATAGGTTTATTGTCTGAAATTTTGAATAAAGTTAATTAAACTTGTTCCTGATCCCATGTATTATCTGTTTCAATACTTATAATTTGTTAATATTTGCAAATCATGTATCTTGATGATAGGAATAAATTATTCTCAAGGGACAAATTGTAGAATTCATTCATGTCATGCTAATAATATATTATCAAGTCACAATTTGCAAGATTCATTAATGTGATTGGTACACTTGTTTTAGTTGAATATCACTAGCAGACATTAAAATGTCAGTTTTAATTATTTCAATCTTCACATTACTTTAACATATTACAGAGCGTTCATTAAAAGCTCAATAAAAAATTACAAGCTATACAATAACAATTTGTACGTTTGACTAGCACTAATGATATTTAACGGTAAGTGATATTTACAGCAATGTTATCATGAATGCATCATTCAAGAGATAATAATGTAATTATTGCATCTGAAGACTAAATTACCTGTGATCTCATTGTAAGGCATCTCTATTTTCTGCAGATGTACATAGTTGGCTAAAATTGAAATATCTTTCAATGAAAATCCCTGAAAAATTAATAGATATAACTATCATTATCAGTACAGTGAAATAAAATTAGATTTTTACAACAAGAACTCGACTGATAGCAAACTAGACTTTCCTTCAGCACTGTTAGAAGCCAAATGTACATATCTAACTAATATCACAGTTTTCTTCCATTGGAAAATCCAGTGAACAAGAAAATTTGTACAGAACAATTTTTGTTTTATAGAACCTTTTCAAAATTGATAACTACATGTACCAGGTAACCAGTTAAATCATCAAAAACTAAACACCAACATTAGAAAATTATTATTTGACATAAATTTTATTGATAGTATTATTAATAAGTTAAGACACTTTATGGATGTCAAAGGGAAAACAATGACAAATATTAAATATAACAGTCATATACATTTAATACTACTTTCTTAGCAATGTAGTTTCCGTAAATCCAGTCTCTTGCACTTGTGCTTTTTAACTTTAAATTAATTGGGACTAAATTAATATAAGATATACATATCTTAAAATTGTTAACATTTTAACAAAACTTACTGGTATTGATGTATGTAGGTAAACTTGCTGTGATCCATCAGCAGATCTTCCAAGATTTGACATCCCTCTTCCAATTGTCTCCTCATCCAATATTCCATCAGGAGAAAGCTGAAAAGGACAAAACAATTATGAACTTTGATACATTAAAAGCACAAGCCATGACCAGTAACTGCAAAAATATACCTGACAGAATTAATTTCAAATAGGTGGTAACTGGTAAAATCAGTAGTTAACAAAGGTCACACTCCATTGTAAATTTTGAATTGTAAATTTCAGTTCTGATATAAGTCAAAATTTCCCAAAATTAAAATTATGTCAGAGCACTCTGAACATCTAATCCGATTCTCCGGCTACTGAGTCTATAAATATTGTGTGAGATATGAAAATTATCTCTGATAACATGACAATTCAAACATTATCAAGTTAACAAAAAGTTCTCATCAAAAGTAGATAATATGTCTTGCATGCAGTTATTTAATACAATGTACAATGTATCTGAATAAAGAGTATCTTGAACAAAAGAAATTATTAATGAACTTACATCAACTTTTTAAACTACTGATATGTAATCAAAATAAATTAAATATGAAAGAGCCACTTGGAATAAAATCTGATCCAGGTGTCACATTTCCTGCCATTCCAAAGTTTTCAAAAAATACTGAAAAGCAAACGTAACAACTCTTTCACATTAAGCAAATGAATCTTTAAACTAAAATATACATGATATACTTTATGGTTATACTTAATTGTTTTCTGAAATGTAGACAGTTTAAATAAAGTTAGGAGTTTTTCAAAAAAAAAGTAAGTGGGAAAGAAACAGAAGTCAGAAATGAAACCTGTTGTTAGCTGATCATGAGTCATGACATTACTCCAAAATATGTATTACATTACAAATGAGCACAATTGAAATAAAAAGAAAAATGCAATTATCAGGCTGGGGAACAATAAATCTTTTTTTACCTACTTACCTCAATATCATCCTCCTCCTCCGAGTCATAGTATGAACTCTGAGGTTGATCATCGGCATCGTCACCTCCGGTTGTAATTACCTCCGTCGGTTGTCTGTTCTCATCAAGTGATAAAACATTTGTATCGTAGTTCAAAATATGTGTTTCGCCATCAACATGAACAAAACCACCCTCTACAACGGGCGAAAACTGTCCATCGCGAATTCCCAAATCCTGATCGTTCCAGTTGTCCGCCATATTTGTTTTCTTGGATACAGCGAGGTCCGCGGTAAATATTATTTACTGCACGTTTTATATAAATTTAAAATTAAGAGTTCTATATAATATGAATGTAACATGAAAATAAAACAACATTAAATAGGTTTGATTTAATCACAGACATAAAAAAAATATAAAAGTATATTCATTTAATACATTTACCACACTTTTACCGTACATGTCCTACTTCTAACCCTTTCCCTCGTTTTTTAAAGGATTTGGCCTGATTATGGGGGGGGGGGTATTCTAAATTCAGTTAATTTTTGTCCCTATTGACTGCATTCGTTTAAAAATACACATTTCTTCTAAAGGGTTGATTGAAGTAATTAAATGTACTGTATCTGAAATATAATGGTTTTTTTTAACAATTTTCTCTATTCTTTACATTTATAAATTATTTCCGTTAATCTTATTTTTTTCCTTCATTTTGTTATCCATTTTAAAGGATTTTTTACATAACTCGACATGATGATTTTCTGTTCTTCTATTCTTGAATTATTAGGTCATTATCCTCTATGCATTATTTTTAGGCTATTATTTCTATTTCTATTCTATAAACCCAATCAACACCCTCATTTATTTACTTTTAAGACGGTGGTGGATATGTACATATCGTAAATTAATATCTTTTGAAATTCTACAGTAATGAAGGCCAAGGGTTTACCTCCGAATGTCTTTGGTCGATTTTTAAATCGCCACTCTTTTATACAACCAATTACTATTTGTCTTTTACAACCGGGTCCACATTTTTATTTTATTTTATAACGAATTGTTATTACGGACTGGGACTATTATACTAACTAGTATTAGTATAATAGTCCCAGTTACGGATTAAATTCGTTATCACGAATTTATAGAAACAGTCATCACAGTTTTTTTTTTGTAATTCGTGATAACGGATTAAATTCGTTATTACAGATTGAAATTCGTTATAACAGATTTTTTAAATTCGCGATAACGGATTAAATTCATGAAAACAAATTTATGGAATTCATTATCACGAATTATACAATTTGTTATAACCGGATTTTAAACCGTTATCACGAATTAAAAAAATCTATGATAACGAATTTAATCTGTAATCACGAATTACAAAAAGAAAATGTGATAACTATGGCAAGCCGTTTTACTATTTATTCTAACTTCAAGGTATCTAATGAACTTTATAAGATATCTCATATAGTTTATAAGACATCTCACATGATTTATAAGATATCTCATATTGTTTATAAGATATCTCATATAATTTATAAGATATCTTATAAAGTATATAAGATATCTTTTCGGTATTTTTGGTTATGAGTACTTCTTGTTTAAAATAAGGTTGGTTTTTGATCTTCCAAATGTTTCGGTTTTAATGCTGCTGATGAGAGGTAACTCCTTGAAATGCGTCGTATACAGCATAGTATAAATTTACTATGTCTAATATTAGTATCTTTGGATTGTTATTTTTATTATTATAAAAACTAGATTATATAAGATATCTTATATATTATATGAGATGTCTTATATATTGATTTATCTTGAAGTTAGAATAAATAGTAAAACGGCTTGCCATAGATAACAAATTACACACATTCGTGATAACGAATTTAACCCGTGATAACGAACTACATAATTCGTAATCACGTTTTTAATCCGTTATCACGAATTACAAAAAAAAAATGTGATAACGAGTTTAATCTGTTATCACGAATCACAAAAACTAATTCCAGAATAACGATTTCTACAATTCTTGATAACAATTTTAATTCGTGATATCGAATTCAATTTAATTTTGAGAGGTCCAAAATGGACTTCCGTAGAAAATCGATATTAAAAGATCTTCAGCCTTGAGCTGTTTTCTGCTTGTTGTCTGTTTGACACATTCCCTATTCTATACACGTATAAAAACTACAATATATAAAAAAGGTAGGAGGTTTCCGAATCACCAGTCAATTTTTCTATTTTGGTACTTTCTGATCCCAAAACAATAATTTTGAAAAATACGGAGGTAAATTTGGACAACTACACACATAAACAAACATCTTCCACAAAAACTGAAATAATCCAAACTTTTAGGAGTTCAAGTGACTAAAATGTACTATAAATAATAGATGACGGACGAACGTAGCGACGGTGTCCCCAAACTTTCTTTGGATACACATAATTTCCCCTGAAAAATCCCCATTTTCTATTATATCGATGAATCAGTGTCTCTAGTATCTTAATTAAATAATTCATAGTTGTTTTGGGTTTGTGAATTTTTGAACTTCAAATAGTTTAAATTAAGCCTCCAAATAACTAGGTTGAAAAATAATTAAAGGAAACAATTGCTTGTACAGCAATTACAAGCAGTTTTTGACAAACTTAATTGACTATCCTTTGAAAAATAGCGATCTCATGGATCTTTCCACTAAGTTATTTAATATTTGAAAAAAGTAAAATTTAACAGCTATTGATTATTTTTGTTCACAGGATTTAATTATTTTCGGTTTAAGCGATAGTTCCTTCGACAAAGGTTTACACAGACATTTTTTATGTGCTCGACTTGTTGATGGGAGACTTACAAAAACCACAGCGTCCTCGAAAGCGCGAGGACGAAATTGGTCTAAAACGATACAATTGGAAAGATTGGGAAAAGAATTATAACCAGCTTACGGGTCTGAGTTATAGTAAGTTGTTTCATGTGTACCAACAAAACGAAAATGAACGTGTTCGTAGTCAGTCTAAAATACAAAACATAGACAAGGATATGGAAAAGATGGAAAGGCTCAATCGTAAACAAATAGAAACATTAAGGGAAGACTATAAAGTTATGATGGCGTATGCTTATGTGTATAAACTTCACTCAATAGGACAAGATCCCGACAATGATGAATTGCCTTTAATCAGAAAACGTTTGAAAGTACAGCCTGCTCAAACTAAACCAACAGATCCGGATATACAGGTTTTACCAGATGACATATTGGAATATTACAATGAAAGGCCAAAATCCTTCAAGCTGCCTTCTGTGGCACCAAAATGGCGTCCAGCTTCTTTTAGCGGAAATCCTTTTGAAGACAATCAAACACCAAGCGAACCTGAGCCATGGATTAATGACCCTTATCCTACAATCAAGCCAGACGATATAGTTTTTGTAAAAAAGGAAAAGTCAAAGGAAAAGGGTGAATCGAAAGGTAATTCCTTGAAATTGCCTGCTATTGGAACTTTTGCTTTCAAACTGTCAAACTGGGAAAGCTACGGGAATAAAAATGCGAACCCACAACGAGAAAAAATCAAGAGAAATGCCATGTCAGAACCACCCTCCAGATGGCGGGGAAGGGAAACTTTGAATAAGTCAAATCGTCCCAAGTCTTTTATTCCGGGCTCTGAATTTTCGTGTAGAACAATATCAACCACGAAAAAGTTTTATGATGACGAGGCAAAGAAAGCACTGCCAAAATTAACAGCTAGCCACAAACGCCTCAAAGAAACACAAAAAATGCTGCACAAAATATCCAATCCGCTCAACGATATCATAGAATCAAAGAAGACTACTTCGGCTATACTCAGGGAATATAGACAAAAACAACATGAAGTGAAAAGGGGACCAGTAAGAGTAACAGTAAATAAAGAAGAAGCAGAAGACAATCCGAAACCTAAAATATTTCAAAATTGGATAATAGGAAACAAATTACATGAAGTAAACGAGTAATATCTCGTCAGATATTAAAAAGAATTGTTTCGGTGGCTCGTTTTCCACTTCAGCATGAATGAAATATAATGAACCAGATAGTTGTAACCTCGCCTGGGCTCGGTTATACCATAATAAAAATGTAAATACTTTTACGCGATATGCATTTCTTTCGATATAAGACATACAATTACTAGACTAAATGTATTCATGGACCATAAGGTTTGCTGATAGGTGAAAAAATAAGTATATTAATCCTTTTTATTTTTCAAATGGTTATTAAAGGCCTTACATCAAAATTTTTCGACTCTGATCTTAATTGGCCTTAATTGGTGTGAGAATTGCCAGTGCAAGGTCGCTGGTTTTCTCCGTGTACTCCGGCTTTATCTAGTCTGTACGACATATATATATAATGGCGCGAAACTCAAATAAACCAAACAAAAACTATTACAAATAAAATTTATAATAATGAGTTTCCTTACACGGTGGTAGTAGTAAACGGTACATTACAGAAAGATTTTCAACTAATTTTGGTCATTATAAGCATTCCAGGGCTAAATAGTTTGGAGTCTGAATTTAACGTGACTATATATACATAGTGAAACGGAAGAAATGGTGAAACCTCCGAGTAGCCTTGAGCTGTTTTCTGCTCCTTGGTCGGATTCTTGTCTCTTTGACACATTTCCCTGTTTCATTCTCTATTCTATCCAACATACATGTCACAATATTCTAAGAAAAGGAACAACGCTTTTAATAATGTTCTTCACCTTACAAAACGAGGCCTACTCCGAAATATCCGCACCCTTCTTAAAGTTTTTTTTTAACAACCGACTTGTTAAACTGATAATCATCGAAGAACCAATAATTATGAATTATCAACATTGAATCATATCATCCCCGTATATATTGGCATAAATGGTGGTCAAGAATGTTATTGGACTTATCAAAGTCGTGACACATTATCATTTTTGGTTAATTCTTTTGACCAGAGGTCGATAGGGTCGCGGTTTTTGTATTGCACTGCAAAGCCAGTTTCACTCGTGACAATAATTTTAGACAGAGCACTTCAAACAAATAACAACAAGGGTATTTTAAAATGTTTGATAGTCACAGAAAATAACACCGTGACACATCTAAAAACTTTTATTAGTGTAACAAAGGAAACAAAATACTTAGTACAATAAATCAGTGTTGTATTATTTCCTCTAGTCTTCATGTGGTTAGAAATTGATAAAAACTTACAAAGACACTTTTCAGACGACCAGCTGTTTTTAAATCACTAATTTTAAAATGAGAAAACTAAAGAGTCACATCAATTAACCAAAATATTCCTGACATATAATATGCAGTGGGGTTTAACTAGTTGATAATATCATTATTACCAAACATGCAAGATATTGGTAGCGAAATATACACAAAAAATTGGAGAAATGGAGAACGAATTTACCATGCAGAGATAATTGTTATTTAAAGCATTGCATTAGGCTTACTTGTATGTCTCAATGAACCTCCTTATTTGTTATCAAGTGTTTTGATACACTCGGATTTTGGGATTTGTGGCACTGATGTATACTACAAGTCCTTTAATGTTCATTTTATACATTATTCATACTTCTGAAATAATAGCAAGACACTCATTAATATTAAATCTATCTTTACCCAACAACCCAAGACCGGTCGCGCTCTTAGCGGTAATAACCCAACAACCCTTTTCGAAAGTAGTTTCCTCCGGTGTCTTCTGCAGTCAAATAATTTTATTCAAATAGATTTATATCTATTACACTTTGAATGTGAGAAAAATCGGATACGGAGTCAACTTTATAAAGAAAGCACAGAATGACAATTATATAACTTAACAAACATACAGAGCTTCCAACATGGTCTTCAATAGAAGAAAACCACACCATATCGCAAGCCCCGAATGGCCCAAGTGTAGGTCTCCGTAGTTATGCCAAGCGGTACAATATCAAGTCAGAATATCAATAAATAGATGAACAAAAAGGTAACTGAGCCAAAAGCATTCATGACAATACATTTCTGACTTAAGACAGACGCCTCAAAATGCCGGGTTAAACTGCTTTCGTGGAGTTCCAACTCTCCCCCTTGTTTGATACGATCTATAAAAAATTAAAAAATTGCAAAACAAACGATAAAAGTCGATCCGAGATGCTTCCAACTTCCATGGTGACACAAAACAATTAATAACCATGCAAGTGCTCGCGGTTAACTGAAACTAAGCTCAGGTAGCAAAACATAAAGACTGAATCTTCAGGCATATCAATCTTAGGAAGCATAAGTCTGTTGTTGGTAATTTAGTGCAGAAATCCCATAATCTATAGGATGACATAGCTTGAAGTTGTACAAGGTGAAAGAACTGGAAAATTTAAAGCAAAAGATTCAAAACGATTTAAATTTTCTTTAAGGAATTTATAAGGTAGTTGATATTGGTACCAAAATATACTCGATTTAGGGATCGGAACACAACGTTGGAACTGTATACCTTGCTGATAAGTAGGTTCAATGATTTGATAAGATCAAAATGGTGTTTATTTGAATTTATGAGCTTTGTAAAGTACGTTACCATAAAATATTGGTTGTGATATACCTTTTTCAAATCAGTTGTACGAGTGCAGTTGAATTTTCGTACCAAAATCGATAGTACTTTAGTGATTCAGAACGTTTTTAGAAGTTTATGATCTCGATATCCCTAATAACATTACTGCATAAAATGTATATTATATTTCACGTTGCATGATGTCACAAGCTGATATTGATATGTATTGTTTCTTCTATGACCCGGCCTTGTAGGTCGTTGATAATTGAAAAAATGACAAAATAATTCTTAATGTGACACTGAATATAAAGGAAGAAAATAAATGAATAAGTAAAAAAAATACTGGCTTTCTAAATTAATCACTTACTTATTTTTTTTTATATAAATTAATTACTTTAAAAATGTTAGCATTTTACTGTTGAGTATTAATTACTTTAAAAACATTCACATAATAATTAATGTGATATTAATATACTAACAATAAAAATATTAACATTTTTCTGTTCCAAATTATATAGCTCTATATAAGATAACAATTAATTAGCCGTTATCTTACATAATTTTGGAACAATAAAATCTTAACGTTTTAAATTTAATTTGTTAGGCCACACCAAATAAATTTATCTTTAGTTCGATCTTTGGATTTCACCTATGTAGATTTTAAGAATTTTTTTTGCCACTTCAGTTTGCAAAAATGCTGAAAAATCGTCAAAGATTCTTCATTTTTCAAGAAATTACAAATAGAAATGTTTCACCCTCCCCTAACATTTGTAAGAATTGGGGATTTTCCCCCATTTTTTGCAATATTTACTTGAAAAATATGTGTCGCACGTACATAAAATTTGATCTTCGCCCGATAAAAAAACTAGTCCTTTAGATAAAAAAAATAAAATAAAAATTTGGCTTGCTCGCTCCTGTTTTTGGCATATGCATATTCTTTAGAACAAAGACGGTACAACGAAAGGGAGGTAATTAGCTTCTTGTTTATATGATTATCTCCCTTTACATTAAAAATGATGGATGTTGGGCCAAGGAAAGGCGAAGGCCTGCCCAAACTAAGGGATCTGCTGCGCAGGCAAAGAGAGGATTCTTTGACTGAGGTGAATTACCTTGAATATGGGAGTTTTAATTTAATTATCAATGATTCTTGTTGTCAACTATAAAGATCATTAATTTGAAGCGAACAATGAGATTCATGATTCATATGATTTCATTTTCAGCCACTTGACTTATTTCTTCCAATGTTTGTTTGGATCAGTCTCCATTTGTATATTGTGGAAAATAGTCATTTCAGTATTTTTTTTTTATAGAAATATGCCTTTGCAATTATTGCACTTCTGAAAATAGTCAATTGTAACTCAGTGGCCTACCTTCCATTAAGCCATTTAAGGGGGTAACACGAATCACCGAAAACCTCCCGCAAACACCGAAAACCTCCCGGAAACACCGAAAACCTGATATAATATTACCTAAACCTCATCAAATGTTGCGAAAACCACATCCATTCGATCGGTATGCCAGTTTTACATCTAGAAAACATAATTTTATTGATACCTTTTAAGAAATGTGACTTTTATGCATGATTTTCTCAGACATAGTGCATTCTATATTAAATCAAAATGGCTGATCGAAACACCGAAAACCTGATATAATATTACCTAAACCTCATCAAATGTTGCGAAAACCACATCCATTCGACGGGTATGACAATTTTACATCTAGAAAACATAATTTTATTGATATTTGTTAAGAAATGTGACTTTTATTAATGATTTTCTCAGACATAGTGCATTCTATATTAAATCAAAATGGCTGATCGAAACACCGAAAACCTGATATAATATTACCTAAACCTCATCAAATGTTGCGAAAACCACATCCATTCGACGGGTATGACAATTTTACATCTAGAAAACATAATTTTATTGATATTTTTTTAAGAAATGTGACTTTTATGCATGATTTTCTCAGACATAGTGCATTCTATATTACCTGTAATTCAATATGGCGGACGGACAAATCGATTAAATGCCCTAAGGTAAAGTACAATACACTATGTGTATACCTTGAATAAATTAAGTTTATTACCGATTTTGTTCATGTTGGACAACCATTAATTACAATTATCAATACACTAACAATGTAAATAATAGAAGAGCCCTCACGCCGATGTGAGGGTAGAATCCCCCTATCCCAGACCTTTATTAGGGCTGTTAAGTTTTTCTTTAAAGTATATACATATACATTTATTTTTATAATAGTATGATTTTAAAAGTTATTTATTTTTATATTTTAAAAATATAAGTTAAAACTATTGAGATCCTGCACAAGGCACGGGCATATCAGTAATAGTCCGCGAAAAAGTTTTTTATTTTTATATTTTAAAAAGATAGTTAAAACTAGTAATATATCCTGCACAAGGCACGGGCATATCTGTAATAGTCCGCGAAAAAGTTATTTATTTTTATATTTTAAAAATATAAGTTAAAAGTATTGAAGGATCATCAATTTAGTAACGCATTATTGGTTTCTATTACAGGTCAAACAGATAGAAGTGGACAGCAATAGAAGTGTGACCATCCCAATTAACAAACGTGTCAGAAATCAAGGAACTGTATAATACACAATATAATCGATGATAAATGTCAGAAAGATTTAATAAAATTACTGCTGTTTTGTTTATATAAAAACTAAAATAATAGCTTATTTGTTATTTGTTTTACATGTATCTTGCTTTAGTATGCCACAAAATATTGCATTTAATCAAGAAGCCTTCATTCAAATTTTTTTTTAAAATTTATTTAGATCGTTTTCAACAAAATATCTATACAATTAAAATTTAGTAAACTTAAATTAAAGAAAACATAAATCTCATATCCATTTTATAAAAACACAATTTTTTAGCATTTTTTTTAAAAATTATAATAAGTAACCATCTTTCATCTTTTTCTAAACAACTATGCTAATTGGGCTATAACAACAGTTATACAATACAACTTTGTTTGTTTTTCTTTAATGTTTAATTGGCAGTTAAAGTTGATTAAAATCATAGAGTACAAATATTGGTTTATAATATACACAATAATTAATTTTAATTTACCTTCAGGCATTAATCTATACCTTGATCAGCCATTTTGATTTAATATAGAATGCACTATGTCTAAGAAAATCATTCATAAAAGTCTTATTTCTTAAACAATATTAATAAAATTATGTTTTCTAGATGTAAAATTGTCATATCGATCGAACGGATGTGGTTTTCGCAACATTTGATGAGGTTTAGGTAATATTATATCAGGTTTTCGGTGTTTCGATCAGCCATTTTGATTTAATATAGAATGCACTATGTCTAAGAAAATCATTCATAAAAGTCTTATTTCTTAAACAATATTAATAAAATTATGTTTTCTAGATGTAAAACTGGCACACCGATCGAATGGATGTGGTTTTCGCAACATTTGATGAGGTTTAGGTAATATTATATCAGGTTTTCGGTGTTTCGATCCGCCATTTTAATTTAATATAGAATGCACTATGTCTAAGAAAATTATGCATAAAAGTCACATTTCTTATACAATATTAATAAAATTATGTTTTCTGGATGTAAAACTGGCACACCGATCGAATGGATGTGGTTTTCGCAACATTTGATGAGGTTTAGGTAATATTATATCAGGTTTTCGGTGTTTCCGGGAGGTTTTCGGTGTTTGCGGGAGGTTTTCGGTGATTCGATGTACCGCATTTAAGGCATCCAAAACAAAAACAAGTGGGCAAGAGTTCCATTTTGCACCCCATACGTACATCTATATTCTTATTCTGTCTAAGATATACATAGCTGGGGGTGCCATATGGAAGGCTTTCCGTAAAATCATTATGTACAATGTAATAAATTGTTTTCTTGGAAAATATTTACATGTGGATGTCATATCATTTTATAATAATAATAAGTTTTATTTTCCAAATTATAGGGCCCATAAAGAGCATAACACAAACAGTACAATAACAAAACATTACAATGCAATTAAAAGAACATAAATATAGCTTATAAATTGAATATCAACTGTATGAGGAAAGGGTCAGTTATCAAAGGGAGATAATAATGATATTAAATATTCATTTTTTGTTTTCCTTAGTTTCAGACCATTAGCAAGATATTCACATAAAATAGATAAAAAGCTATTGTCTTCGTTACTCATGATCCAGATATAGAGATCATACGAATTTAGAATAAGTAAATTTGGGTATTTTTTTTGGAAGGTGAGGATATATTTGCCTCACCTTTAGAAAGTCGCGCTATACCACTGGTGTTATTGAAATAAAGACATTGCCATTGGTCTACTGGCAAAAGTGTTAGAAAAAAGTGCCTATTGATAAACCTTTTTACAAAAATGTACAAAACTGTCTCTATGATTTTGATTACTTATTGTGTCTTTATTCCAATTTTTTAAGAACAATAGAATGGGGGTGGGGTGTTAACTAACAAACAAATTATTTTTTAGTGTTTGCTTTAGCACAATGACAATGGACTTATAATAAAAACAAATTTTTAATTCTACATCTTTTTGGTATATGATTTTTAGTCTTCGAGTTGTTGTTTTGCATTTCCCTTTGGGGGGAAAATAGTTTCTATCTGGTTGACAATGCCAATTTCCTATTTCATTTATCAATGAAATGCACTAGTTGAGATTGGGTCAAGTATCTTTACAGTGACATAGAAATTTGTGTGAAATTGCACTTACTGAGAATCGGCAGGTTGTGCCTCAAAAGAAGGTCTTTAACAGCTTAATTTAACATAATGGCCAACTGAAGTTTGGAGGTCAAACTTATAAAAAAGAGTTTTATAGCAGTCATCATGTGACTGGTTATCAAAATCACCTTTGAAATTATTCTTCACCTTAATAACCAGTCACATGATGACTGGTTAATGAAGGTAGATTCTAATTGATTGCCTGTAATGTTCCCAGATGTTAAAGACAAATTGTTGGTTTGTTGGATATCCCTATGGTTATAAAAAGTTAAAATCTTAAATATCTTTGGTATATATGTTGATTTTGATGAAACTTGCATAGGACGGGCAATTTTTATGAAATACATATATCTCAAACTGTAATGTCAACATTCCTGATATTTGATAATACCGTGCATCTTTTTTATCCCTGATATCTAAAAATTTCTGTTACCTTGCATTATTTTTTATGGTATATTTTGAGATAACATGAATCTTTTATATAGATAAATACATACAAAAACTCTTTCTAAACATCACATACAGGTGGTTCTAAACATCACATACAGTTGGTTTATGACAGGAAAAACATTAAAGTTCAAATAGTTTCCACAAAGGAACAAAATAATATTCTATAATTGTCTTAGTCTTCCATGAAATCCAGTTGAAAAATCATGATAGTCTTATATGAAATTTAATTATTATCTCCCCTTTTTATTTTGTTTTGAAGTGAATTCATTTCTTCTTGGGATTACCATAATAATACAAAATGTAAGAAAGGATTTTTAATGTCCAAACTTGTAGGTTTTTCTTCATTAATCCTAGTTTGTTCACTTTCCCCATTGTCTCTTATTTACTTAAATAAAAAGCTGATTCACAACAAATTGTGCCTGTGAACACACATACATTTGTACATGTAATTCTACATTTTGGCCATAAGTGTGTGTTTTATGTAACCTTTGTATCATTCCAGAGTATGACAGACAGTCCTGATATAGAATTCTTATATGATGATGCTGATACATATCCGAATGAATTGTCAGGTAATGTACATGTAGCTGATAAAACCTAGATTTTTTTTTAGATATATTGTATATATCATTAGCATGTATTCTAAGTTAAGATGCCATCTTCCATTTGAAATTCCTTAAAATTAGTTTATTGAAATTCCTTAAAATTAGTTTATTTTCAAAAAGAAATAAGTTGTAATCTTTTTTTCTGTCAAAAACATTTTTATGCCAGACATTAACCTTAAACCTTTATAGATAGCAGTGTCCTGGTGTTTAGTACATGTGAGTCTCGTACTCTTCAAATTTGCCTTGGACTCTCTAAATTTCTTGAAATTCAGATAAATTCTATTGTGACTCTCAGCAATGTTCTGAAGCTTTGAATTTGGACTCACCAAAATGCAATACAGCTTTGCAAAATATGTCACTTCAGACTCTTGGATAAATAGTATAAAAGAAATTCGGAATAAGTTGATGACTTTTGGGTATGAGAGCTTGTGTGTACTGGTAGTTTATTGATATGTCTGTCTGGCCATGTGCATATTGTTCAAAAGGTTTTATATATACAAACATTTTTTCTGAATTATGCTATAAACATTACTGTTTCTTCTTTATTTCAGAATTATACAGTTACACAGAAGAGTGCGAATTTATATTGAATAGACAAAATTTTGAAGATGGGTTTAAAGCCAAAGGTACTTTTTTTAGAATTCACCATCATTATTCAGGTTTGCATGCATCATAATTGAATGACTTAATGTGCCAAAAAAAGAAAAAGAAAAAAATGCATTAAAAGATTTTTTTGCTTGCTTTGTTTATTATTTCATTATTATATTTTATGTTTCAAATGTTCATTTATTGAAAAGCCGTATTTCGCCTTATTGTAAGGTATCCTGACCATAAATGACTACATGATTATTCAAAAGTTCCCATATGTGCCATACAGCACAATTGAAATGTCCTCCTCAATTATCGGCAAACTTCTGAAATGCCAATATAACTAACTTATTTTTACAGACTCTGCATATAAGCAACAAAGTGTTTCAACTTGAAAAAAATATATATACAAAATTCCAACTTTAAATTGTTTGGTTCAGCCATTCACAGTCAAAGAGAGATACAATTTTCAGTCATGATCTATTATGGTCCGGATACCTTAAGAGTATATGATGTGAAATTCAATGATAAATCACAAAGCACGCCAGTTTCCTAGTCCCTTTACCAGATTTATAGAAGGATCTGCAAAGTGTACTAAAGACACCTTTATTTGTTTAAGAAAAGTTCCTGAATGATTCAGTTGTAACATTTGAGTATGATTTTATGTTTTTGATATACATGTTTTTTAAAAGGTCATATTAAATGGACAGAAGAAACAGATGAAGTTAGGAAAAAGCATATTGTGTATTTACAGAATGAATTAGAGGTTGCTGACAAGGAAAGGAGGAAAACAGCCATACATTCTGTCTTATATCTAGTTCAAGGTATTTTTAATTCATCTATTATTCATGCTTTCCAATGAGATGCAATTAGTTGTTTTACAGGCTAAATGAAGGGGTCAAATAAACTTCAGATCGATAATTATTCAAGTTCTTGGTCATCAGAAGTGACGAAAATCTCTGACGCTTACAAAAAGTGTATCCAAAGCATTCAACTGATTTTTGGACTATGTTTTTTGTTTTAAAACATGGAATGTTTATCAGAAATACAGAAAGCAACCATCAATGAAAAAAATTCTTTGTCTCTTATAACCTTTATTGTCATGTTACAAAGTTGAGATAATTTAAGTACATTTCCTTGGTGATGAAAAGACTAGAGGAGACTATTTATCTCTCTTGAAGGACCAATGTTCTTACTGATCAGATTAAAATTGAAAGTATCAGATTTTTATAATTTGTTTCTATAGTATAATATCAGTAAATTATGATTAACAGGCGTATTTGGTGAGTGTGAATCAGTTGAACAACAAACAGAATGGGAACACAAGAATGTACATATGTTATATGAACAGGGAATATTTACATCATTTGTAGAACTCCTTTCTATGGAAACAGAGTAAGTATATGATGAGTTTATTGGTATGAAAATTTATAACCATAAAATTTAAGTGGAAAGATTATTTAATAAAGAGGCAAAATATGATTCAGATAAAAAGTCATCCAAAGAAATAAATAAATAAGACTTTAATAATTTGTAATATGAGCATAACTTCCTCACACGAAATATTGAACAAGGGTTTCCGTAATGCTTTATCTTGCATGTTAAATATGGTTCTCTCCGTGATGTTGTCTCATAGACAGATATCCCAGATCCTTTATTTTATATTGAGTTGGGAATTAAGATGAGTCATATAATATACATTAAGTTTTCATAGAATGCTGGATGTCAAAGTACAGAACCTTTAATTTAATGCCATCTCTGTAACAGGAACCAGTTGGTGTTTCCCTAAGAATTAAGATGTTTGGTTTTCATAACTAAGTAGTGAAAATCTTTCCATAACAAACTAGTGAATGTATGGTATTTGGAAATAACATTTTTCTGTGAATTAAATTTTACGCATAGTTTTGGAGAATTAAGAGTGATTTGGCTGATAGAAGTATGATGTATAGTATGCCATACCAATATAAGTCTTTAATTTATTTTCAGGAATGCTGATGCAGCATCTGAAGCTATGATTAAACCTGCAGTTTCTATATTAGACAGTCTGGATCTTAGGTAATCCTCTTGGGAAATAAAGATCTTGAGTGATATTATCACTTCCTTTATTCTGAGATTTGGTCATTTTACATTTTGTTGGTGGATAATAATTTAGAGTTTGCACTGCCCACCTAAAATCAGTTGAATGTTTTTAGCAATGAAAGGAATATAACTCGGACTGATATATCAATATTTTGTATTTGAATAAAACTTAAGTTGAAAGTGAAATAAATTAATGGATGTAGTAAAGTAGAAAAGGTCAATATCACTCTGAGTAAAAAAGGAATTTCTTTTACAAAAATCAGTTACCTCGTGAGCTAGCACATTAAAAGTCGGCTCATCGTGGTGGTCTAGTACAAAGCAGGGATCATGTTCATTATCATACATGTTCTTGTCCTGATATGCACCTAGCTGCCACTGGACGTTAAACAAAAGTTCATCCATCCATCAAATATTAAATACAAGGGAGGTAATAATTGTTTAAAAAGCTGAAGAAGCATATTTATTTAGATATCAGCAAGTCAAAAACCAATCACTATACATGTATAAAAAAAAATTTCAAATAAAATTTAGTCTTCGGATTTTAGATAAACCACCTATTGCCAGCTTGAAAGGGAACCTGTTAAAAAAAAAGTAGAATGTGTTTGATTTAAGATCGTTGAAAGATATTGTTAAATTATAAAAATATGATACCTGGGGTAATGCTCACAGAAATTTTCAGATTTATAATATGTATTAAGAATATAGTATTTATAGGATGATATTTAGGGTATTGTAAACCATAGTAGGAACTGTGAGTGCCATTAGAATATTGAACATTTGTACATTGATTGTAGGATGATGTTAAGTGTATTGTATACTATGGTAGAAACTATGAGAGTACCATTAGAATCTGAAACAGAAAAACATAAAAGAAACCGAGAACTCTTTGCTGAAGAATTAGGTATGAAGTACATCACATGTTTTCTGGCTGTTAGTGAATTCAGTAGATTTTTATATAGTAAGCTAATTACTGAATAAGGTGAAGAATTTAAACTCCTTTACAACATTTTGCTTTTTTTTAAAAATAAAGTAACATACATTTTATCTAGAAATTTTTAAGTTATTCTTTTGAAGTTTAAATGGAAAGTGGAGACCGTGATAGCTTTTAATTTTTTTGGTTAGAATGATTGTTTGCATGAAGACTTTTGTGTCTGCTTGTTTGTTTTAAGGATGCTTGCTGGTCATGTTTTGGTCTTTTTGCAGATTTTGGAATCCTTGGGTTTTATCCATTTCTTAAACATGAAATATTTTGCCAATGAACCCCTACTTTTTCTTTTATAATTCAATCATATATACCTTAAAATGGTATTTGACAAAATTTTTTGAAATCCTTTTTATTTTTTCATACATTTTGATAGACTGAAGTTGTCAATGCAAAGATAATGAAAAGTCCAGAGAAAACCCATTTCCTGCAAATTTTCAAGGCCTTATAGCTATAAAATAAGCACACGAACCTATATTTTTTTCTTGCTTATTTGTTTACTATTGATATGTTCTCTCAAACTAAAACACCTATTTCAAATCCTATTTATTTCCTATTAGACCAGCGATCATCCTTAAATACCTCTTTAACTGAGCAAGCAGTTTTCGGGTTTGTTATGTGAAAAACAAATTTAACCACGTGCCAGTAATGAAAGGGGCCCATTGACTAAGGAGAATCTAATCTAACCATGTTTTATGGGTAAAGTTTTCGTTAAAAAGAATTTATGTTCATTCAGTGAATGTAAATCCATCCACATTAAAAATATTAATCTGGTGACTATGGTTGGCTCTTAGCTTTTTCTGAAGCATTATAACAGAAAAATTAGAAATTTTAAGGCATTTTTGTCTCGCCTGCGACGAAAAGTCTCAAAGGCAAGATTAGGTATTACTTTCTGGTGGCTACGGCGGCGGCATAAACTTTTAAAAAACTTTAATAACTTTGCAAATATAATACCTACAATTAAGATTTATGGTCCACAGATAGCTGATCGTATTAAAGGTTTGCCACAATATACTTGTCTTGTTACCCTGACCTCATTTTCATGGTTCACTGACTTCATAAACATAAATATAAAATCTGTGTCCAAGTTTCATGGTTAAATCCATTCTCAGCAACTGTAATGCCTAGGCCAACCATATTTGGTCAATAGATAGTTTTTGGTGGGTACGTGTAAGTCTGACAGCTCCTTTTGACCTTGACCTGAATTTTATGCTTGAGTGATCTGCGTCACATTTTCATGATTAAGTCCATTTCTCAGAAACTTTAATACCTAGACCCATGTATTTGGTCATTGATAGTTCTTGGTGGGTACATGCCAGTCTGACACTTGTCTGTGGACCTTGACCTCCATTTCATGGTTTAGTGACTTTCATCCAAGTTTTGTGATTAAGTCCTTTTTTCAGCAACTGTATACCTAGACCCACTGTATTTGGTCTATTGATAATTCTTGATGGGTGCATGCCAGTCTGACACCTGGGACAAGCCGCGCAATTGTTTTCCTGTTACAGAAGTCATGAAATAATAGGCTGCCATTAAGTCTGTACGTTTCGTTAAAACATGGGAGATGGCTCAAAACAATCGCCATACACTGGCACATATCCAGTTAAATTTTCGGGGTATGAAGTCAGTCTACTTTTTCCGTAATTTCAGAAATCACAAGCCATGGTGAAAAAGTCTCCTTCCGCAAAGTAAAATGTACCTCTTTCATGCTCTCCATGTATAATAAAAATTTTCTTGGTTTTATTTATTTAATCCTTTCAATATTTCTATGTTAAATGCCTCAGGTAAATACAATTTTAAAACAATACTAGTTATTCAGTTATCATGGTTCGTTTTGTTACAGTAGGTCCATATATCATGGTGCAATTATAATTGTCCCCCGCCGCAACGCGATGCGGGGGATATGGTAATGCCGGGCGTCCGTCCGTCCGTGCTTCTGTCCGTCCGTCCGTCCAGATATTAATCTGGTGACTATGGTTAGCTCTTAGCTTGTAAGCGCTCTAGCAAATTTATTTCTTGACCGATTTGGATAATATTTATACAGTAGCTTTAACTCAATGATACCTCAAGGGAGTTCGAAGATGAGTCATGTCGAAATATTTTTGTAGGAGTTATGCCCCTTAATAACTTTGAAAATTGACAAAATGTTCATCTAAGTGTTCTAGAAAATTTATATTCTCCTTGCATTGGAATAATATTTATACACTTGGACCTAAAGGGAGGTTTTATACATAAACTCCTATCGAAACTTATAAAATTGAAAAATACTGTCTTTAAGAGTTTGTTAGGTGGAATACTTTTGATCAAAGCATTTCTGTTTATTGAAAAGGAGTAAATGTACATTTGTATAAATTCTCAATACACATGGTAAAATAAGATTTCAACACTATACCCATATTGTATAAATGTCTTCATACCACTCATTAACTTGTAAAAAACTTTAGCAATAACCACAAATTGTTTGTCCTTCTATTCTCTCTCTTTGAGAAAATTTTGTTATGTTTCACTTGTCCAAGGGTTTCTGATGCTCTAGCGGCGGGGGACTTCGGAATGCTGTTCGATTTTTTTTTTTATGGACTTCTTTCGTATCCCTCAGGTCAAAGTTCATTGCAGGTCTTGAGCCACCTGTCTCTGGACCTTGACCTCAGTTTCATGCTTGAGTGACTTTTGTCACATTTTTGAGATTAGGTCCATTTCTATACAACTTTAATACCTAGACCCACCATATTTGGTCAATAGATAGTTTTTAGTGGGTATATATAGGTATGATACCTGCCTTTTGACCTTGACCTCAATTTCATGGGTGAGTGAGCTGTGTCACATTTTCACAATTCAGTCCATTTCTGGTCAATAGATAGGTCTTAGTGGGTACATGCCAGTCTGACACCTGTCTCTGGACCTTGACCTCAATTTTATGCTTGAGTGACTTGTGTTACATTTTTAACCGGATTTTCATAGGAAAATATCGGTTATTAAATTGGTGATATACGGCGGGCGGGCGGCCGCCAAACAGTGTCCGTGCAATTACTTATGAACTGTTCAACCAAAGCTTTTCAAATTTTAATATGTTGTTACTGATGACAAAATGGAGGTCAAGTTCGATATTGATGATTTTCACTTTCACCGTTCAAGAGTTATGGTTCTTGAAAGATTGAAAAATGGCTTTTCCAGTGGTGTCCCTGTGATAACTTATGAACTGTTCAACCAAAGCTTTTCAAATTTTAATATGTTGTTACTGATGACAAAATGGAGGTCAAGTTCGATATTGACGATTTTCACTTTCACCGTTCAGGAGTTATGGTTCTTGAAAGATTGAAAAATGGCTTTCCCAGTGGTGTCCGTGTGATAACTTATGAACTGTTCAACCAAAGCTTTTCAAATTTTAATATGTTGTTACTGATGACAAAATGGAGGTCAAGTTCGATATTGATGATTTTCACTTTCACCGTTCAAGAGTTATGGTTCTTGAAAGATTGAAAAATGGCTTTTCCAGTGGTGTCCCTGTGATAACTTATGAACTGTTCAACCAAAGCTTTTCAAATTTTAATATGTTGTTACTGATGAAAAAATGGAGGTCAAGTTCGATATTGACGATTTTCACTTTCACCGTTCAGGAGTTATGGTTCTTGAAAGATTGAAAAATGGCTTTCCCAGTGGTGTCCCTGTGATAACGTATGAACTGTTCAGCCAAAGCTTTTCAAATTTTAATATGTTGTTACTGATGACAAGATGGAGGTCAAGTTCGATATTGACGATTTCCACTTTCACCGTTCCGATATTAACAATTTTCAATTTCACCGTGTGTGTACTTATATACTCTAAAAAATTCCAATATTTGTCACTTACTATAAATAGGAGGTCAAGATTGATTTTTGCCTTTCCATTTCTGAACCCTACAAAACCCTACAAAAATTCATTTATATTTCTTTACTTCATCCTGTTTGGGAATCCAGATTTGCAAACATCATTTCCATGCAGGAAAATCCGGTTTGCTGTCATTCGACAGCCTCTTGTTGAGATTAAGTCCATTTCTCAGCAACTGTGTTAACAAGGCTCATCATGTTTGTTCTGTAGATAGTTCTTAGTGGATACATGCCAGTCTAACAACCGTCAGTTGAACCTGAATTTCATGCTTGAGTGACTTAGTATGATTTAGTCTATTTCTCAGGAACTGTAATACATTTGTAACTAGACACACAGCATTTGGTTGAAAGAAGTTTTTAGTATATACCACTTTAACATCTGACTCCTTACCTTTGACCTCTAGTTTCACATTTTGGGATAATATCCAATTCTCAGCAACTGCAATATGTAGATCAACCATTATTGGTCTATAGATAGTGCTTTATGGGTACATGGGTGTCTGAGACCTTCACTTAAATTTCAAAACTTGAGTCACATTTTCATGATTAAGTGTATTTTTCTGTAGCTTTAATACTTGTATCCCAATTGACCTCAATTTTAGGCTTGTGTGACGCTTGTCCCATTTATACAATTAAGTCTATTTTTCAACAAATGTTATAAATTTATTTTATAGACTCACCACAGGGTTGCGTTGGCATTCAAAAAGTTGTTGCCAAAAATATCGCCAAAGCATCATTTTTGTCGCCAGTTTCAAAATTTGTTCGCCAAGTCACCCTCCCCCTTTTTGAAACATACATGATTGTTTTTTATTCATTACTATTTGAAAAAAAACAACCTGAAAAGTATTTGTGATTAAATAAAGTTTTCATCTAAAATGACCTTTATTTTGATGGCAAGCCTAATAAAACATCGATTGTTCCCTGTTCCACATGCATATTTATTTTCATGACTAATAAAATTACCTACCGGTAATAAAAATTTTAATAATATAAATATTACCTTAGTGTAATCAATTGAGCCGTTAAGTGTAAAGGATCTCAGCACGTGCGAGTTATCGATTATTTGTTTTTTTACTGTTGAAACACATGCTGTGTTTAGTAGCCTGATGTAAACTGTTGAATTATCATAGATAATTATACACTGACAAATGATGTTTCTTAGTTACCATTTTAAAATATTTTCACATAAGTGCCAGATTTTTTTTCAGAAAAGATTGAAAAATTTCACCAACTATGTAATTCTGTCGCCAGATTGAATAAAATATCGCATTTGGTGACATTGGCAAAGACCAGCATGGTCCATGCACCATTTTTTGGTCTATAGATAGCTTTAGGTAGCTTTTGGTGGGTACATACCAGTCTTACACCTGTCAGCTCGCCTTGTACAGTTTTAGGCTTGAATGACATGCATGAGATTTTTCAGATAAATTATCGCCTTACCATTACTATTTCTTTTAATGCATTTTCCTATGACTTGCAATGTTGGGTATCAGATAATCATTATTCTGTAACCATGTGGATACTCAGGCGAGACATGTAGTGTGTCTACTCTTGTTGTTATAAATTTTGTATTTTCAGGAAATTTATTTTTATTTTGTTGTTCAATATGTACAATTTAAAAAATATCAGTGTTGTATACTTTGAAAGTTAACCTAGAAACTTTTGACATAATTCAAATATTATAAGATTTTCCGTAACTAAAACTAATTTTTGTTGGAAGTTAGAAAGAAAGTTAGTGACAAATGGTTTCTTGTGTTTTGTGTCTGTTTCCTCATATTAAAGACTGGGGGGAAAATGATCATTAGTTTTTTTTTTACTTTTTATATTAGGTACGAATGGTAAAAAACAACTTTATAAAAGTAATTTAAGGTGTTTTTCTTATTACAGTTCAGCCATATGTTGGTGATACCATTTTGCTTGTTAGTCTGTTTGTTATGGTAACAAAATTCTGTAGTGGAAACGCCCCACATTTTCCAATGAAGAAAGTCCTATTATTGTTATGGAAGATAACTCTGGTAAGTTGTAAACGAAAATAAATCAGTCTGATATTGCAGTTTACTTATAGCATAGGTGTCATTGCCTCATACACTCAGATTAAATTTGTTTATTTCCTTTGTACATAACCGTTTCCAAAGACAACTTTTCATATCAGAACACTTTTAATGTAAAGATGAGATGAAACAGCAGGAAATAATTTTGGTGGTGTACATAGATAATTTTTATACGACTGCAGAATTTTTGCGGTCGTATATTGGTATGACGTTGGCGTCGTCGTCGTCGTCCGTCGTCAGCGTCGTCGTCCAAAGACATTTGGTTTTCGCACTATAACTTTAGTATAAGTTAATAGAAATCTATGAAATTTAAACACAAGGTTTATGACCACAAAAGGAAGGTTGGGATTGATTTTGGGAGTTTTGGTCCCAACAGTTTAGGAATTAGGGGCCAAAAGGGTCCAAAATTAAACTTTGTTTGATTTCATTGAAAATTTAACTATTGCGGTTCTTTGATATGCCGAATCTAACCGTGCATTTAGATTCTTAATTTTTGGTCCCGTTTTCAAATTGGTCTACATTAAGGTCCAAAGGGTCCAAAATTAAACTTTGTTTGATTTTAACAAAAATTGAATTCTTGGGGTTCTTTGATATGCTGAATCTAAACATGTACTTAGTTTTTTTATTATGGGCCCAGTTTTCAAGTTGGTCCAAATCGGGGTCCAAAATTAAACTTTGTTTGATTTCATCGAAAATTGAACTATTGGGGTTCTTTGATATGCCGAATCTAACCGTGCATTTAGATTCTTAATTTTTGGTCCCGTTTTCAAATTGGTCTACATTAAGGTCCAAAGGGTCCAAAATTAAACTTAGTTTGATTTTAACAAAAATTGAATTCTTGGGGTTCTTTGATATGCTGAATCTAAACATGTACTTAGTTTTTTTATTATGGGCCCAGTTTTCAAGTTGGTCCAAATCGGGGTCCAAAATTAAAGCTAATCAAAGTACTGAAGTACTGAACATCAGAGGACCTCAAGTTATGTTGGATTATTGATAAATGACAGGTGTTTATATAGTAACTGCCAGACAGATGTTCACCTTACAATATAGTACACATAATATAATTTGCTATCATATCTGAGATACTGTCTTATAGTAAGAAACTTATCTTTGTGAATTATCCATGAAATGTAGACGTGGTCAAATGAGAACTGCTATATAGGCATTATGACCGTATAGTTGCACACTTGCAAAAATCTTTAGCTTATTACTTATGACAGAGAATCAACATAGCAAATATTTTTTTGACTAGTCACTGAATTATGAGAAAGAGGTCAAGACAATCATATTAAAACAGATAAATTGTAATATTTGGGTGAAAGATACCACATGAACAGTAAACTCATATATCTATTACGCTGAGCTTTTTGGTCTAATTTTAGCCAGTGATGATACTGTTGTATGTGTGTGTGCTGGCTACAAGTATGGGGAACAGGTACCGAGAATTATACTCCTTGCTCAACGCAACACAACTCTCTCAACACAGTTAAGGAATTCAATCCTTCCCAGAATATGCACAAGCTGTTTTAAAGAAAAGTAAAAATCCAAAATGAGGAGAACGAAATGTGTTTATTAAATACATGAAGTCAATAAACAATAAACATTAATAACATTATTTTTCTCTTTCCGCAAGTACAATAGATATCTCTCTTTTCTAATTAGTCATTTCTTATTCATTAAAAATAAAGACGAGATGCCAGTGATTATTTTTTTACTTCTAATACATATCTGCGAGGAGAAATATTATTCTTTGATTCACTTCAACTTTGCTCCACAACCTGTAACTGATGATTTATTTACAAACTAGAGGTGTGAATGACCCGTTATCAGTACACTTTAACCTCACAAAATTATGATAATTAATGGAACTGTGCTTCCCTACTCTACAATATAACAAACCGCTAACTTAGGATCATTCTAATGATATCTCTTAACAAGAAAGATCACATCAAATGTCTAATAGCAGTTTTTCACAAATTAGAGCAACGAAATCCAGCATGTATAAAATATAAGAACTACTATGCTTCCCCACTCTACAAAATGCAACAAGTTGACAATCAAACCACTTTAATAGCATTTCTTAATAAGAAAAGCCACATCAAATGACCAATCATCTCTTTTTGCAAATTAGAGCAACGAAATACAGCATTCCTCTACCAAAATAAAGTTTTTCTCAAGACAACTTGAACAAGAACACCTATACCAAAATCAACAAAGACAATGCTATTATTTCCATGAAGTGAATCAAGAATATTTTAATTTTGAATTATAAAATTGCCTACATAACACCCAATCATTTTAATTAATAATTAATGGTTAATTATGCCAAAACATATAAATTTCAGACAAAATTGACCAAAAATACAAATAATGTATAATTATGGGGTCATAGCTTCAAGATATTTAATAGTAGGTGCCAAAATAGTATATTTTAATTTTAATAGAATTATCACAAGTATTTCTATTTGAAATTTGTAATCGCTTGACCAATTTAGGGCCATTCTAACCCTTCGTGAACCTCTCTTTTCCTATAATATGTAGTAAATTCATCCGCAACAACAATTTTTCGGTACGTCATTGATATTAAAGATTGTTTGATTAATATACTAATATTTCTAACGACAAAACATTTTCATATTATTAATTTGGATTTAAAAAAAAAAAATCTGAGTATTCATTGAAAACATGAATTTAAAAGAAGCGATAAGGAATTTTATTTTGCACTATATAATGTCCGCGGGTCTATAATTTTTATAGGTCGGTTATCATTCCAAAACTAATTTAAATATATGCATATATGCAAATAAGCGGGAAATTTAGGCGATGGCAATACACCCGAGGCCCTGACGGTCCTCTGATGTAAAAAGGGGGTAATTTTTTTTTTTTTGGGGGAGGGGGGGGGGGGCAATTCTCCACAGCATATTGTATTGCACAAGAAGCAAAAAATTGAATATAAATTCAAATCATATGACCAATTCTAAGTTCTTTATTTCAGTTATTCTGTGTCAGAAACCTATTATGTGTCAAATATTTGAAGAAATTTTCAATTGCACAGTATTGTGCAATAGCAAGAAATTGATATGTGTGCCCTGTTATTAAAACTTTATTATTAACAAATTCCATTGGAAATTTGCCAATAACTCTAATGAACTTCATTGTAAATTTGCCAATATAAAATGTGATGATGAAGCTTTTTTGTTTATCTTATCTAAACTGCTTTTAAATTATGTATATTTAAAATTTGCCATCCATGACTATGATGTCATTTTCTATTTTCTATTTTAATATGTTGTGGTGTATTTAAATGGGCTGTTATGGTTGCAAAGTATAAAGAAATGGGGGGGGGGGGGGGGGGTTGAAAACAAAATTTAGGGGGGGGGGGGGGGGGGGGGTAAATGAGAAATTGGGGAGGGGGTAATTTTTTTCTCATTTCATATTTCATAAATTAAAAAGAAAATTTCAAATTTTTTTTAGCAAAAAAAAGGGGGGGGGTTTACAATAAATTTTTTTGTTTTTTGTTTTTTTTTTGGGTGTCAATGTGCAGCTTCATAGTGTATTGCACAAAAGCTAAAAAAAGGGGTAAATTATTATTTTTTTTTTTTGGGGGGGGGGGGGGCAATTCTCCACAGCATATTGTATTGCACAAGAAGCAAAAAATTGAATATAAATTGAAATCATATGACCAATTCTAAGTTCTTTGATTTCAGTTATTCTGTGTCAGAAACCTATTATGTGTCAAATATTTGAAGAAATTTTCAATTGCACAGTATTGCGCAATAGCAAGAAATTGATATGTGTGCCCAATTTTAAATTTTAAATTGGTTATTTCTGATTTATATATAAAAACAAATAATACTGATATGGTTTGAATAGGTAAATTAAAAAATTTTAAGTTCTTAGACAACATTCATTCTGTGTCAGAAACCTATGCTTTGTCAAATATTTATTCACAATCCAAATTCAGTATTGTATCAAGCTTGAATGTTGTGTTCATAATTGCCCCAACTATTCAGGGTTCGACATCTGTGGTCGTATCTAGCTGCGCCCAGCGGAGCATTTTATTTAGACAATGTACAAGTGAGGTAATCAATTTGTGTGATATTAACCAAAAAAAAAGTAGACTGACAGAGAACAGAGACAATAATTTTTTTAAAAATCAATGCAGTGCCAACGATCTTGTATGTAAAAATGTTGTAATCACAAAAATACTTTTCTATTGTAGATATCATTAGGGGGTTTAAAAGATTTACAAGATAAAAAAAATGAAGTGAGAGTAACACAGGGGTTATCTCCCATGCCAGAAGATACATATGAAGTGTGTAAAAACATGAGAGCTTCTTCACCACCAGCATCAGCTGTTGATTTGATAGAACAACAACTTCCACGTAGAGGGTTCAGGGGAGGTAAAAGGGTAGGTGTTTTTTTTTTTTATGAGAATAGCCTTTTCTGATTGTAATTGATATGTACCCATTTAGTTTATTTTCATACATCATCACAAGTTTAGTTACTAGATTGATAGAGTATTTTCAGTAGATATCAAGGTATTTTTACGTATATTCACGAATTTTTCAGTTGTCCCTTTCCAGTTACTTTAATTATAATATAATTGGACATATATAAGACGTGCAAATTTTTATCAGTATGGGTGTATAAAAACTATTCTCTAAGTGAAATGATGTCAAAATACTTTTAAACTATTCAGAACCGGTAAATTAGTTTGATACAGCAAAAAATAATGTACTGTAACATTCATAGTTAAAAATCAGGGGAGATAAATATATGTTAATTTTAAAAGTGTCAGTTGAGATGTATAGTACAATCATAAAATGTTACCCTGACTAAACTTTTGAAATCAAATTTAATATTTTGTTTGGTTTTAGTGAGTAAGTTAATACAAAACAACATTTCTTGTTTAAACTAAGCTTGTTGAATGGTAGGCATACACTCTTTTTGTGAGAAAGAGTATTCATGGTCTTATCATAGGTTAAGAATTTGTTTTATAGACCATTTTCCTGTTGGTAGAGTCTCCCACAAATTTTCAGTCCGCAAAATCAATGTACATTGTACTACTAATCGTTACTTGTTAAAATTGTCGTGTGATATTTCCTTGTTATAACTTTTGGTATCTGGCTGTTATAGTAGAATTATAATTTCTGTTCCTCTTTTCATAGAATTACACATCCATCTTGAAATAAAGTCAATGGATATAATCAATTTCTAAAAGAATATATTGTACACTTTTTGCCAGTAGACAAAGTCAAATGTTTTCAAAAATACATGTAGAAAAAGGTACTTCATTATTAAGTTTAAAATTTATTTTAATAAATTAATATTTATTTCTCTGTTAAAATGCACATAAACTGTTGTAATGAAAAAAACATAATCCACTCTGTAGAAATTAATTGCATGAAAGAATTGTATTTATTTATGAATGAACATAATATTGGATAACAATATTTATTTTATTTACATACATGTAGGATTTAATTTAATTTGTGAATGATCAGTATATTGGATAACAATATTTATTTAACATGTAGGATATATACTAAAATTATGAATGAACAGTTAATTTGATAACAATATTTATTTAACATGTAGAGGAAATACTGTATCTATGAATGAAAAAACTATTACTATACCAGTGTATGTGTGGAGTATATACTTAATGACATCTGCAGAAATCATTAACAAATTAAAAATCCTAACTATGAGTTAATATTCGGTGTGAAAGTATAGATGTGTGTCATCTTAAGTACAGGTATTCATTTAGGCCAAGAAAAATTATCTTTGTTTCTGCTGACTTGTTGTTAACATTAAGGATTAGTAGGTAGGCAATTTTTTATTCCAAGAAATTTTAACTTTTCTATAGGGGAAATATTCAGACTTTTATAATGTTTATTGAAAAGTGTCTTAAAAAGTTCAGAATTATAGGGTAAACCAGCTTAGCAGAAACATTGGTCTTTCTGTCCAAGGAAGTGTAGCAGCATTAAAAAAAAAAAGATATAAAATCAAGTTTTTTGCCGGTTTCATAAATCAAGAATTCTGATATACTTTAAATCACTAATTTTTGTGGATTCCTTTCTGAAAGTGATTTTGTCTGGATAAATTTTTGTGGATTCTAAATATTAATTAACTGAGGGATTGTTTTTCATTGGGGATTAATTTTCGTTGATTATACTTATCCACAAAATAAACGAAATTAAATCCCCAATGAAAATTGATGCTTTTACAGTATCTCACACCAGGTTGTCTTTTTGTTTCTCTAGGAAGATCTGTTTTTTAAGGTTTGTTATTCCCCATATATAACGAGAGCCTACAATCTGCATTTAAGTAAACAGAAATTTCTGCATTTGTACCTTTATTAGCATGATAGTAGCATGTGCTAGATAGTAAATACTATACATGTATATAAAATGATATTAATGAGGATTTTTTTTGTGTGTGTTTATATCCAGTAATCTGATAACACATTTCAAGACACCAAGAAGTAGAAAGAAACATATTGCATTGTTAATGATGTAAGAAGCATTTAGATTGAAAAAAAAAACACTCATTTAATTGTTCTAGTAACATTGTTTATAATAATGTTTTGAGTGAAAAAAAAAATTGAACATTTCAACTTTGAATATTTTCAAACTAAGCAAAACAAAAATTGTGAATGATTCATCTTCACAAATTCAAGTACTGCTATTAAAATCGTGAGGTTTTTTTAAAAGAGAATTTATCACAGATAAAATGGTTATTTATTGAATAAAGAAAATAAATTTTAATTGAAACTGCACAGTTTTGAGACCTTACTTTGCTGAAGTCAAATGTAGTGTATGAGAAATCCAATTAGCTGTGTATAAAACAGTTACTTTAAAATTAAGCATTTGAACAAAGTATATTGCCATAGTAGTTCTATGGAAACTTTGCTATAAAGTGTTAATTTATATCGGAAAATTGGTTTAGATCAGTTATCATAATTATTACCTTACATTTCATATTTCTTACATCAGATGTACAATTAATTGTAGATCTGATGTAAGAAATATGAAATGTAAGTTAATAATTTAGCAGTAACAACAGATCATGTAATTTATTATGAAACAGGAGGGCATGGATATCAATATGGTTATCTACACAGTCACCAAATGGTTTCCATCTAAATCATGATAAGAAATGAAAAATATTGAATGTGATAAAACTATATTTGGTAGTTAGAGCATTGTTTTCTGTCGTATCAAAAGCAACTTAATTCGTATAAAGAATATATCCATATTCATAATACAGTAGTTATATATCCACATTTATAATATTGTCATTGTTGGTTACCTATGCTGACCACTAATATATCCCATAGTGAAGAAAGCACATGTACAAAATGTATATATAATCAGTCATTGGTAGCCCATAGTTGAGGAACATAGCTAGTGTGAGATTAATTTGACATCCAATGTCCTTTTGTTATATTGACCTGAGCTATGGGATGTCTTAGCACACACCCTATTTAAAAAAGCGAAATTTTTGAAACAACGTTTATCAGTGTTTTTAAAATTTTAATATTTAATTTTTTGCAGAGAAAACCTCACATGTTACTTCTGTAATAATGACCTATTAAAATTATCTTTGTCGTCTTGAAAGGGATTTTTTGGGTCAGACAAAATGAAAGTAAATGACACAAATACATAATCTATATGGAGCATGTTTTATTAATGAACGTCTAAATAATTACAGGCATGATTGTTTTTGAAGAGACAATTGTTTATATAAGGTTTTCTTGGTAGAAAATAAAAGTATTAGGTTTTAGTGATAAAACACTGATAAGTGTTGATTCTGGATATAGTCAGCAAATATCCTAGTTTTATATTTGGAGTGTGCCTTGGTGTCATAAGATTTTGGGACTAGAACATAGCATAGTCAATTGACTACATGACATATTATTAGAATCATATGTTTTTTATTTCATACATAGTTCTAAGAAATATTCTTTTATTAACTTCATCATATTCTTTTCTTGTAACTACTCTGATTAAAAAAAACAATTATTTTGGTGCATGGTGTTTCAACTAACTCTATAATGGATCTGAAATCATGCTTCTTAGCTTTTATTTTGCATCATCCAAACATTGATTTAATATTGTTTTTTTAGAATTCTTTCTAAATTTATTCTTATGTTCTTTATAGCTACATTTTCATGTTAAATGTCTTCAGTTTTATTTTCCATTAATTGTTTTTTAAGTTCTAAATTTATTTTCAATAGAAATACTTTCGTAACAGCATGTACTAGTAATTGTCAATAAATTATTGTAAATAACTAATACGTCTAATAAATAATTAAATTAATTATAAAAATCTGATATATATTTACAAGGTATTGTTATGGTTACAGTAAATGTATGTAATATGACTGTATATGTACAAAAATAATGTCTATAAATGCATGATTTTGGTTTCCATGGAATCTTGATTGTTTATAATATAACTAACAATGTTTAGGTAGCAAATGTACAAGAAGATAAAAAGCTTGACAGAAATTCCTGTCATTAAACTTTTGTTGGTCAGAATTTAAAAAATTTGGTTGGCTTGTCTTAACAATTGTTCGCCAAATATCTTATTATTCAGTAATGTTGAAATGAAAACAAATATTTGGCTAATACAACAAATAATATTTCACCAAGAATCTGGTACATGTATAAAAAAATAATTTTGATCAAAGTCATTTCAAAAGAAACAACAATTACCAGTACCTTTCTGACATAAAATAACAATTAATTTTTGGCCGAGTTACACAGAGTGAAATCCTAGTTATATTATGGTGAATTTCAGATGGGTAGGCTGATGAGCAGTGGGAAACATAGGGTACCTATTTTGTGTAATCAACTCCTCCTACAGTTTTCAGTCCGGAACCTTTAAACTTGGTAGAGTGTTTGTATATATAATGGAAATGTGCTACTCCTATTACTGATACATTTGGAACATTTGTGCAGAATTTCTGGATTGTGAAACTTAGTTAGTTTTTGCAACATTCTTTAAGGAGGGTACCTATTTTGTGTAATCAACTCCTCCTGCAGTTTTCAATCCAGAGTATTCGAACTTGCTAGAATATTTGTATATATATTGGACATAATTATGCACCTCCTATTATGGATACATCTGGAACATTTTTGTGGAATTTCCAGATTGTGAAACTAAGTCAGTTTTGTTGCAACATTCTTTTAGGAGGGTACCTATTTTGTGTAATCAACTCCTCCTACAGTTTTTAATCCAGAGTCTTCAAACTTGGTAAAATTTTTGTATATATATTGGACTTATGCACCTCCTATTATGGATACATTATTAGGAACACTTTTGCAGAATTCCTAGTTGCTATAACATTACATATTCTTATAGTCTTTCATTTCATCAATAACAATAACATTTACAAATTTCCACTCCTTAGTCATTATTAAATAATGTAACCTGGCCAGTTGATGCTTTGACCAATTTCTTAAGAACTAAAGACCAAAGTAAAAGCTTGGAAAAATTGCAATAAAGCACTTGAAGTCATTAAACTTCAACATCAAAAATATTACTAAAGTATGAAAACTAAAGACGCACTAATTTCACTTTTTCTTTTCTTTTTTTTCGCAATTTTAGTGTTATATCAGTTTTGAAGAAAACATGTGGCATATTTGTTATAAGGCCATAAAAAATTAATTTATAATTTTATTCAACTCTTTTTAAAAATCAGGACAGGCAAGTTTTTTCTTTTTGAAATGGTGGTAAAATGCTTTCATTTGTCATTGGTATCCATTGGTGCTTTGTGATAAAGTTGAACTCACACAAACTACCATTGTACCATTCTTTCACAGACACCGTTGATATTCTATGTTTTATTTGCCAGATGGAAATCAACGTATTCATATCACAGCAAAACAAACAAATTAATTAAATCAAATTAAAAAAAATAAACAATTCCTGTTTTATCAGTACAGAAATTAATAAATTAAGATGCAGAACAAATTGGAAATAAAAAATTGGATGTGGACTAATACTTGGGCAGACAGGGATAAAGAGCATAGGAATTAATTTATTATGGTTTAATGTTTGGGAAAATAACAAAATTGTAAATGGTGGTACTGGTAGCTGGAACACTGCAGATACTGTAATTTGGTCACAGAACATAATGATAGATTAGATAAATAGATTACATATTGTACATTTGCTACCGAAGTATGGTGTGATATATTAATATGTGTGCTCTTCTGCTAATATGCTTGCTTTTCTAACCTCTTTTCTGTGCGCCATCTATCCTATCTTTCTACGGGCACTGTATGGCTTGCTCGGCATCATCGCAATATAAAGATCTTGGTTAAACAGAGTAGTTTGAATGATGATCCATTTGACAATGGAAACGACACAGATGACCTAATTAAAGACGTGGATGGAATAAAAGCAAATGGTGATGATGATCAGCTTCCTCCTACACCACCAAGGCCATCAACACCAACAGTACATCAACAAAGGTCATTACCATGGAAACCAAAAGTCAGGTAAAAACAAAATATATCACCAGAGGAATTTTATAATTAGAGTATTTGTAAACAGTTGTACATTTCATTACCAGAAATCGATTTTCCAAAACATTATACGTTATTGAGTCCTACAAGAAAAATAAATTATCAACTGAATTCATAGAAAATAAACTCTACAGTTCTTGGTGTTGTGTTCCTATTATTTTTTATGATGGTATTAATACAAATTACAACTGTTTGAAATCTGTTTCTAGATGTGAAAATTAATTATGCATAATACTTTATTTTAAGTTACTATGAACATTTTTTTACTTATGTTATGTATATATGGTGAATATTTTTGTAGAAGACAAGAGAAATAGGTTCTAAAAAATATGATAAAAACATTTCTTATAAAATTACTTAGAAATAAAAATTTGATGAAATAACTTTATCTCATTTGATAAGATGTATAAACAAATATATATGTGTAATGTTATTATTTTACAGACAAAGAGATTTAGAGTTATTTCTGGATCATACACGGATGAAGTTTGTAGGATTCCATGTCAAAAATGATGAGAACTCCCTGGCTGGTCTACCTAGACCTATACATGAAGGTGTTAAAGTTCTAAAACAGGTGAACGATACATTTAAATTAGAAAACTGAAATAAAAAAAAAATAGTATACAAAAATTATTCTAGTTTGGGGACCAAAGATGTCTAGAGGGTAAAATGAAACTGAGTGGATGCGAATGGTAGGCAGTCTGTACTACAGTAGTATGAAAGAAGGGATGGAGTAGATTAATTCTTGTCACAAAGTCCAACATGCAACTGACAATAGTCAAAGGAAAGAAACAATGACATCATAAAGTACAGAGAAAAATCATGCATGCTACTTCACACACACTATAATATGAAAAGAAATAATGACATGTATAGTATAATTATTGTATGATCATAAAACTTACATTTGTTTTATGGTATGGTATGTTATTATCATCATCATTAATTTGTAAATGATTTTGTGTAATACATAATCCATAATAAAATTCAACACTTGCTTTAACTTAAGGTCTTGGATCAAATGTTTAGAATGTTTCCAGTATTTATTTAAAATTCAAGAGAGAATACTGTTAATCCCTAACCAGTGGGTATTCATATAGTTAAAATGTTTTTTTGTTCTTTTATAGCATTTATACATATCATTAACAGAGGTTCAGATAAAAAGGGAAGAAGAAATAGCTAAGAATCCTCTGTCAAAGGTAAGCTTATATTCAATGTATTATAAATATTAGTGAGCAACAAAATTTTCAAAGTACAGTAATATTGATATATTTTGCAAGTATTCTTTTGTTGTACCTTTTACTAATATGAATTTATTCAACAACTTTAAAGGAAAAAAATCATTGGGAGGAGTTATTATTAATACACGTATTGTATTATTTTTTATATATATTTTATTTCAGCCTGAAGGAGAGATACAGGATACTCCGGTGGAAATATTTTATCAGGAACTATTGCCTAACTTGCCTCAGTATATGGTAGGTTTTACAGTTGTCCAAAAATGAGAAAGAAAATGGTCAGTTATCCCCTTGCCAGAGGTTATTCAGGGGAAACTTTAAAATAGCCTCCCTTAAGCCCATTAGAACAAAGGGAGATAAGTACAAATATCTTCTCTGATTAAGGTCTTGTATACCCTATGACGTCATTTAAATATTCCCACAAGTTTTGGAAAGATTTCAAACTGTCAGCCTGAATGAATAGGTGTAAAGTTCTGATCACCATGTGTTTAATTTGGGAGACAAACTCAGAAAAGGGATGGACATTAGTCATGTTATTACCTCCTGTACAATAAATTCCTATGCATGGATGGAAAAAGGCAGTTATTTCTATAAAATAAATATTCTCAGCTTTCGTTTAAGCCCTTAAATGTTACTTTTACCATTATGGTATTGTATTCATTTACTCAAACAAATGTACTTCAAAGTTCAACTTTTTAAAGAACTATGGTACTCAGTGGCCAATTGACCAGGAAGTGTTTAATGAGACCTAAGTAGGGTAAGGGGGGTAACTGACTTGTGTTGCTCACTGCATAATTTGCCACAGTATATAGTAGATTTACAATAATCATAAAATTACCTAATTTGCCTCAGTATATGGTAGGTTTACAATAATCATAAAATCACCTATTTTGCTTCAGTATATGGTAGATTTACAATAATTATAAAATCACCTAATTTGATTAGTGTATGGTAGGTTTAGAATAATTCTAAAATTACCTAATTTGCCTCAGTATATGGTAGATTTACAATAATTATAAAATAACCTAATTTGATTAGTGTATTGTAGGTTTACAGTAATTATAAAATTACCTAATTTGCCTCAGTACATGTACATGGTAGGTTTACAACAATTGTAAAATTACTTAAGTTGCCTCATTGTATGGAAGGTTTGACAATAATCTAAAAAATTGACCAATTTGGCACAGTACATTGCAAGTTTAACAATAATCCTTAAAAATTGCAAAATTAATAAATGGGTTTTATAAGGATAAAAAGGAGAAATGTGAGGAATATTCACAGAAGTACTTGAGTATGTGATTGTTTTTTACATGCAATTTTATCATACATTAAAAAAGTATAGCAACACTTGGCAACTCTAAATTTGTTATTATTATAATTGTATTGAACGTATAAAATTTGATTGCAGATAGCATTACTGAAGATCTTGCTGGCTGCAGCTCCCACATCTAAAACAAAAACAGATTCTATTAATATTCTGTCAGATGTACTACCAGAAGACATGCCGTAAGTTTAATGTTTTTCATTTAAAATCTGCTGAGAGTTTTCATTTCTTAAATCTATTTTAGTGATATGTATAAAAATTAATGTGACATGCAGTGGTGTGTAATTTTACATATACAGTTCACACAAGTTTTATTTAAATAATAATGTATGGTAAAACAGATTTTAGTCAGGTTTAATTGAAGTTTAATTTTACAGATTCTTTTTTGTTTTTGATAAATATTTTTAAATAACTAAAATTATGTATGTAAAATGCTTTTAAGTATATTGATTGTATCAGAAATAAGTATTTGCCATGAAAATAGATGTTCTCATTTGAGATTAAAAGCAGGAATATTTAGAAAGCCAACAAAATACTTATCCTGACTTCTGTGAAATTGACAGACAACAAGTAATGTTGTCTGTATACACATGTAGCTATGCCTCAATTTAACGGAGCTCTTAAAATAGACTTACATGTATATATAACCCAGTATGTAGACCTTCTGTTCATAAATTTTGAACTTTATAATTATGTTTAATGCTTTAGTAGGATTATATGTATTTTTATTCAATTTCAGAACTACTGTACTACAATCAATGAAACTTGGTATAGATGTCAACAGACACAAGGAGATAATTGTCAAGGCTATATCAGGATTAACACTGTTGTTACTGAAACATTTTAAACTTAATCATGTTTATCAGGTAAATTTTAAAAAAACACAGGATAAAATCATCACATTTATTCGTGGATAGTCATTGAGTGTAATAATAGGAAATCTTATACCCCATTCACACTATACCATTTAATCCACATTAGTTTTTAGGTAGTGTGACCAACTTAATCTGGGGTGAACCCAGGTTAAAATTACCCCTCAATTTAGGTAGATTTAATGCAGGGTGAACCCAGGCTAGTTACCTCGGGTTCTAGTGTGAATGAAAAGTGGAGTAAATATGAAGTTGTTGCTATAGTGAAGCTTCCTGTCATCTATCAAAAAAAATATGCATGGAATGAATGCTGATCAATTTGTTTCTTTCACAGATGAAATTTTGGGCCTCGGTGGCCGAGTGGTCTAGGTAGTTCGTCATGACTACTACTGATCACTAGCCTGTCAACGCTGGGGTTGTGAGTTCGAATCTCACCTGTGGCGGGGTGTGTTCGACTCCGATCTTAATTGACAAGGATTGCCAATTTTCCTACCGAAGGTCGGTGGTTCTCTCCGGGTACTCCGGCTTCCTCCACCAATAAAAACTGGCAGCCACGAAATGGCCAAAATGTGCTGAAAACGGCGTTAAACCCCAACTAAACAAACAAACACAGATGAAATTTCTTACCCTCCTTTGTCTTGCTGTCTGTTTTTCCATTCAGTAATTTATTTTCATTCTACTTTTATGCATTAGTGATTGGAGGAAAACTGAAAGTAGAATGGCCACTTAAATTTTGTTGTCAAAGACACAATTTACATTTTTCATACATGCATGGTTATTTTTGGCGAAGGGTAAACCCCAAAGTGGGACAAATTTAAAACAAATGTGAACCAAAATAATGAATCTGGCAAAATTTGAAGTGTGAACAGGGTGTTAGACAAATTTCAAATTCATTCAGTTTTACAATGAATTTCACAAAATGAATATACATGTAGTTACTGAAGCAAAAACAGATTCTAGTAATAATTTGTCAGATGAACTAGGAATGTTTAGGCCAGAATTTTTTTTATCTTTTATAACAGGAAAATGTCGAAAATTTAGGGTTGAGGGAGTGATATAGAAATAATAAAAGTCAAAATTTTGCCCAGTTGATGTCAAAAAAAGGGAAGAAAATCTGTTTTAGAGCATGAAATTCTGAATTGAATAGTCTAAATATATTGTTGTCTATTTCAGTTTGAGTTTATGAGTCAGCATTTAGTATTTGCTAACTGCATACCATTAGTCCTGAAATTTTTCAACCAGAACATAATGTCATACATCAGTGCCAAAAATAGGTGAGTTTCCTAGGGTATGATTTCAATAATCTGACAGAAAGTACATCCACCTTTTATTAAAGCACATAGCATAAGCTATATTTTTTTTTCAAAATATTCCACATGGATGAACCGCTGTCCCTTATAGTCGAACTGCCTTTCTAGGTCATTGCACACATATTTGTATTCTTTAGAACCTTGATTGTTTTAACAACCACATAACTCTATTTTTTTTGTTTGTCTCTTGGAAGTTTTAACTACCCATGATCAATAATATTAATGTAATACTTCTGTATTTCAGTATCCCAGTGTTAGATTTTCCATCATGTGTTATTGGTGATCAAGTAGAACTTACAGCTGAAGCATTAGTAAGTATATTTCCATCATTAGATTTTAGAAGGGAGAGAGTATTGGTTGGAATATTAATCTATCATTATGAAAGACCACTGACATTGCAATATAACTTTCAGTTAACATTCAGACGTCATAACAAAAAGAACAAAACATGTTTACTCTAATTTTCAATTTATGTGTTGGGATAAATTTATTTCTATTATTATTTTTACTTTTTTACTAGGAAAATGGTGATAATCAGCAGTATTGTTGGAGAAATTTGTTTTCGTGTATAAATTTACTGAGAATTCTCAACAAGCTTACAAAATGGAAGCACTCAAGAACTATGGTAAGAAACTTGTTTCAGAAAGTATTATTCCAATTTTTTCTTATATCCAAAAAACATGAAAACATTCGAAACAATCAATTTACCCTCTTGAAAGAGCTTACGGATCCCTGTCATATACAGTAGATTTAATTTCAGATTGCTGGAGGCAATTTTGAGTTATTTCCCTGGATTAGGACGACCTTTCACTTTGTATAATTTTTGAACAGTTCATCAGAAGTTTGCAGCCCAAAATAACAGGATTACTTAATCAAAGCAGAATTTTTGAACTCTATTAAATGATATTGAATGCATTTAAAATGAGACCATTCCTTGCCATGTTTAGAATACATTTTAAAACTGATTTTTCCCTTCAACGAAGATTTATGTGAATTTTTTACTTTTTAAACTGTTAAAAAACATAAGAAACAAACTATTATAGATTTACAGCTTTTTTCTTTTCATATATAATGAAATAGTATATAACAATCACAACTGAACAATGTTACTTTTAGTTTTGATCAATTTTTACTAATATGTATGATGTCAACCAAATCCGTATCTGCATCATTGTTTGTTCCGGATACAGTCTCTGTTTACTTTGCATGATAAACTTCCTTCATGTTTCAAACAAATGCTGAAAAAAACCTGCAAAAGAGAATATTTATATCATTCAGGACACAAGATTTTTCAGCTTTGGACCTTAGAAAGGTTGAGGATTGACTTCTCATGATAAAAAACCGTGACCAAAAGTACGGTAGTTTAGTACATAGATAATTACATGTTTTTGTTTAATTATAATATCCGAAATTGTTTCCCCATCATTCATTAACATTTTCACTATTTCAGATGTTAGTTGTATTCAAGTCAGCACCCATACTGAAAAGAGCGCTGAAAGTTAAACAAGCAATGATGCAGCTATATATTCTCAAACTTCTGAAGATGCAAACAAAGTATCTAGGTCGACAATGGAGAAAGAGTAATATGAAAACAATGTCTGCTATATATCAGAAAGTCAGACATAGATTAAATGATGACTGGGCTTATGGCAATGGTAAATATAGTAAATATTGTAATTTTTATGCCCCGCCCACGAATGTGGATGGGGCATATAGAGTTACCCTTGTCTGTCCGTAATTATGTTCGAACTATGTGGTTAAGTTTTGCATTTAGGTTCATTTCTTTGGAACTAAGCATAGTGTATCAATGAAATTTTATCAGTAGATGTGCCTATGGTAGTACTGAGCAGTCATACAATAATTAGGTCATTATGACCTACATTTTATGCTTGAGTGACTCTGGTTAAGTTTTGTTTTTAGGTTCATTTCTTTGGGGCTAAGCATAGTGTATCAATGAAACAGTGGATTTGCCTTGGGTAGTACTGAGCAGTCATACAATAATTGGGTCATTATGAACTACATTTTATTCCTGAGCGACTCTGGTTAAGTTTTGCATTTAGGTTAATTTCTGAGGGCTGGGCATCTGTGTATTACACAATTTCTAGATTATTCTTTGTAATTGAACAGTATTATACTTCAAGCCAAAAGTGTTTATTTCAATTGGCTAAAGAAAAGGTGATATTTTTATCTTTCACATGGCCTAGGGTGATAATTTTATCTATTAATATCAACAGCTACTGTACCTTTTATTGCTAGCATGATTACCCAGCTGGATCACATTTCTGTAAAAATAGATTTTCCTTGTCAGTGCATATTTCATTGTTTTTTTTCATGTCAATATGACATCACCCAAGACATATGTGACATTGTTGGATAAAGGCAAGTTTAAATTCCAAAATTTTGAATTTTTTCTTTCTCATATTTGAAAAGCTCCTAATTTCAGTAAAGATACAACTTCTACATTGTGCAGTCCCTTTCTAGAGTACAAGTAAAGTAAATAGAATGTTTCACAAATGAAAAAGACAAATCTAAGGCCTTTATTACTGAATTATTCCATTTATAGATATGGATGCCAGACCGTGGGATTTCCAGGCAGAAGAGTGTGCCTTACGAGCATGTGTAGATAGATTTAACAATAGACGATATGGCAGTAATGGAAATGATCCAGATTTTAAACCTGTAGACAACTGTACACTTAGTGTATTAGGACAGGAATTGGAACTAAGTGAGGAATTCAAACAAAATTATGAACGTTGGTTAGACATGGAAGTTTTTGCCAATCAGATTGATTGGGATCAAGTTATAACACATTGATGATTAGAATCTCAGTTTAGCTTGGAAAATTAGGAATTGGTCATTTTATTGAATCAATTTGGAATTATTGAATCACTGGAATGAGATTTTAAAAATCCTATATAATCATGGATGTATGACAGTGTATCAAAATTTGCATAGAAATTGATGGTGCATTGTATTAGTGCACTGTATATGTTACAAATTTTTAAAGTTTAAAGTAGGACTTGCCAGTCCTAATAATTTGGAACTCCAAAACAACCTTGACATTTAAATTTACCCATCCACCATGAAAAATTGGTGGTCTCAGGCAGTCCGGCAGGCTATTATTTCAAACTATGATGGTTCAAATTAGCCAGTGGTTCGATGAAAGAAAATTATTATATAGACCATGAAAAAATCCGGGCAGAAAGAAAGAGGACTCTGGATGCCAAGTAATGACAAGACCAGCTGAAAAAGAAAAGTCCAAAGGCTTTCAACTGAAATTGCGACTAAACCTATCATTGCCCTACATACAATTGTGAGCTATGTTGATTCATTGGGATTTCAGACATGTTTACCAAAATTTTTGAATAACTTTTAACATGTATTCAGAAACTTTCATAATATTTAAAAATTACTTTTTGTATCTTAAAGCCATTTCACAGATTGTCAAAATTCTATCTTATACTAAAATTCGTCAGAAAACCAGATCTTTTGCTATATGTAGAGCATTCATGGAGATATATTGTTTTCTTTATCATACATACATCAGTTGTTATTATTTATTATTAAAGTTTTATAGAATCATTATGGTGCGATTTTATTCACAGATTGAGCTTCACTAAGACAATCTTACAAATCCCCTTAATGACATCTAGGCCTATTGTCTGCAAACTTAACTACAGACAAGATCAATTTATTCAGAAAAATTCTTGGCAGCATATCACTTACCTGTAGTTTAATTTTGCAATCAGAGGCCATAAAGCAGGAACTAATGAATTTAATTCCATTAGATAAATATCAAATAGGATATTTTTCCATAGATTCCTATGTTGAATAAAGTATGGCTATTGCAGCAATTATGGATGACAGATGGGGTCAACTGATACAATTCTGAAAGTGGACCAAATAATAATTACTGGTTAAGTTGTTCCAGACAGAAAGATCTTTTCAAATTTTTCAAAAGGGTCCTGTTTTAATTAAGTGATGGCACTCAACCTAACATGGATAACAACTGATCAACTGATACAATTCTAAAAACTTCAAAAGACTAAGCATCAATCCTGCCAATTTTGGTTCCACTTGACTCATTGGTTACAGAAAAGATCAAATAATATCTCATCTTTTTCTAAAAGGGAGATAATTCTTCTTGTGAGATTTTCTTGCGTCCCACTAAATATGCACAAAGTTGATAAAAATATTTTAATAACACTTTTACAAATTTTAGGATAGGTATGAATTAGCTACTTCAATTTTTTACTATTTTCAACAGGAAATTTCCCATTCAGAATCATATTTGAGGTATGGAAATGCTACCTCTACAAACAATGGTAACATTTTTTTGTTTTCTTGGACAACTCCACAAGATTAACCAACAGAAAATTGTCATATTATTCAAGCAATTACTTCCAAAATGCAAAAAATCATTCTCTGAACTTTTGTTTCCAGACAGCAAATTGATAATGCTCATAAAAGGAAAGGTTATTTGATATAATTCTGTCAGAGGCAATATACAGACCATCACCAGTGTTTGAAACTCCCTGAAAAGCTACCAGACCTCAGGGCTGGCTGTTTATGGAACTTGCCAGTCCTAATAATTTGGAACTCCAAAACAACCTTGACATTTAAATTTACCCATCCACCATGAAAAATTGGTGGTCTCAGGCAGTCCGGCAGGCTATTATTTCAAACTATGATGGTTCAAATTAGCCAGTGGTTCGATGAAAGAAAATTATTATATAGACCATGAAAAAATCCGGGCAGAAAGAAAGAGGACTCTGGATGCCAAGTAATGACAAGACCAGCTGAAAAAGAAAAGTCCAAAGGCTTTCAACTGAAATTGCGACTAAACCTATCATTGCCCTACATACAATTGTGAGCTATGTTGATTAGTTCTTGTATATTAGCAGAGAATAAGAATTCATACATAATAATGAATTTATTCATAATTATATGCAGAATTTAGCACAGAACACAAATCTACATTTCTAATAATTTAAAAAGTGGCATTGTAATTAGTGAAAAGTCTATTGACAATTTATTATGAACATCATGATGCATAGATATATTTAAAAAAAATTCATTCCTGCTTACACTAATCACCATGTAATTCCAAAAAAAAAAAAAAAAAAAAAGAACATCATTTTTTTATTTCTGTTTAGCTACTTTCAACGAGAGCAAATCGGATCCCTAGAGGTTGTTAAATGAAGGGCATGATTTATGTACAATGTATATTGGAAAATAGGGCATTTCCTAAAAAAAAAGGACTGTCCTTCCCATAAACATCAAAACTGCTTTGTGAAGATTAACTAGATATGAATGTCATAGTTTGCTCTTGTTCAAAGTAACTTTCATTGTGAAATTGATAATTTTGTCATCTTTACCAGTTGCATATGGTGCTCATGGCTGATTCATAACAAGCAAATAATTGTAAAAAAAAACAATTTTTTCCAGAATTGAATCATTCTTCAGAAGTTCATAATACAGAACCTTTATATACAGAAAAATGAAGATTTGACTTTATATAAAAGATGTAATGGTCATCATGACTAGCACTTGTTTTTGGATTTAACTGTTATTAACTGGTTCATTCTGAAATGTTCTCACAAAATCTTACAGTCTATCACTCAATAACACAATAAAAATCATTATCTATGATTATTTTTATGAAGAGTTGGAGTTAATTTCAATATACATTGTATATACTTCATCAAATATAATCCAAAATTTACACTAATGTTAAAAAAACAAAAACAAAACAGTAATGTTAATACATTAAGAATTTACAAGTAACTGTTTATTTCAATTTTTTTCGTTAAATGATGCTCAGCTAGATAGTTCAAGAGGAAGTCTTGCTCACATACCCATGTAGAAAAGTCAAATTCCTCATGAACAGAAAGTATATTTTAGATAAACAAGACATCAAACCAGAATTTCATGGATTAATTTAAAAAAAATCATGATTTCAATCAAAACCAGAAAAAATCAAGCTCGGTTGAATATTTACCAAATTTATAAAATAAATTCTTAATGCAGGTACATGATCATATAATAGTGTAAGTTCACTGAAAATAATGTGCAACCTTGTTCACAAGTCAATGTAGTAATATATGACACATAATTAAGTTAATCAATCCAAACATATATGTATATATAATGCATGCATAAAGTAAGTGTAGAAAATAAAATTGATAACTGATCACATTATAACAAAATATCATCGATCATAGCAAAAATTACATACCTTATATAAACTAATAAACCATACTTAAAACATTCAAAATTATATGAACTAAAGATTCAGGACCCTATTACTCTCACTTGGCAGAAAATAACTTTCAAAATGACAAAACTAGGAAAAATTGTACACATCCAATGCTTCATTACAATTTTCAGGTCATTTTGTATAGAATATTTATAAGAAAATTTGAAAATGACCACTCAGAAACAAGAAATGCACAAGGTGCCAGTAATAGCTATTATTTTTTTTATAGACACCTACATTGGGACTGTATAAAATTTCAAATTTTCTAAATAAGAAAGACTTATTAGCTCACCTGTCCTAAAAGAACATGTGAGCTTTTGCCATCATTTAGCGTCTGTCGTCCGTCCGTCGTAAACTTTTTCAAAGATCTTCTCCTCTGAAACCACTTAACCAATCGTACATACATCAGTTGTTACTATTTATTATTAAAGTTTTATAGAATCATTATGGTGTGATTTTAATCACAATTGAGCTTCACTAAGCCAATCTTACAAATTCCCATAAGGACATCTAGGCCTATTGTCTGCAAACTTCACTAGTCTGAATGATTCTTAGGGTATCTAGAATAAAATGTGTGTTTTATTTTCTTGTTTTTGAAACATGGCCACCATGGCTAAAAATATAACATTGGGGGTAACTGCAGTTTTTGGCTTATATCTCAAAAACTAAAGCATTTAGAGTAAAATTGTTCATCAGGTTAAGATCTAACTGCTATGAAATTTTCAGACGAATCGGTCAACCCTTTGTTGGGTTATTGCCCTGAATTAATAATTTTAAGGGAATTTTGCAGTTTTAGGTTGTTATCTTGAATATTATTATAAAGACAAACTGTAAACAACAAAAATGTTCAGCAAAGTAAGATCTACAAATAAGTCAACATGACCAAAATCATCAATTGACCTCTTATAGGAGTTTTTGCCCTTGAAAGATTATTTAAATGTTAACAGAAAATAATGGTCTGAAATTGTCACACATTTAGGGCATTACTTGAAATAAATTAAATGGTAGCTGTACAAGTAAAATGGAGCTTCAAGGGTCAAGATCATTGAAAAATTCCATAGCAACGAATGACAAAGTCCCTAGCAACCATATATATTTGTGTTCAGGATTCTATATTTTAGCTGTACTGGTCAATATTAAGGAGAAAATTGTGACGGGTATACATTAAATAGCAAAAATAATCATTGATGCAAGATTAACCGGTACACAAAAGATAACAGGTGAGCAATTCAGGCTCTTGGGATCCTCTTGGTTTTTTTTACATTTGGCCAATCACAAAGATCTCATTTTTATACTTGAATTGTCCAGTAAGAAAAAGTATCTTTAGACTTGATTGATATCCTTTTATACATGTAGGTCTACCAGTGTATTACTTGTAAATCTTCCATTGTAAGTGCATATAAAGTTTCAAACAGTTCTTTGCTTACTTATGGACTAGAAGATTCCGTAAGTTGAAGAAATGCTATTTATTTTACCTAATCTTAAAAAATAAATTAAAAAGAATGAAAAAAATGTTTTCTTGAGAAAGATATTCAGTTTACAAAGAAATGGCACCACAGTTTGGTATTTATCACTCAGCTTTCAAAACAAAGCCATGAAGGCTCCCAATCCCCCATAATCTTGACTGTTGGAAGCACTCTGTTGTTGTTGTTGATGCTGCTGCAGCTGTTGTTGCTGCACTGTTGTCACAGGAACTTGTGTCATGACATTCTGTATGTAGGTTTGATGATCTTCTGGTATCAATGTAACTGGAGTTATTGGACTTGTACTAGGTAAGGGTCGAGGAGTCGCTGTTTTTCCTTCATCTATAGGTATCACTATATGGTCCATACTGATTGGTACTTGTATGGTGATACCCTCAAGATTACTACCACCAAACTGAGCCCTTCTTATATCTTCTAAACTAAGTGGTACAGAACCATCGGCAGAAATTCCTTGAATAGTATATCCTGAATGATCAAAATTTTTGGGCATTCCTTGAACAAACATTTCATCTGGCACTGGTTCAACAACTGTCTTTGATACAGGTAGTTTTAAGTTTTTCTTATTTCTGGCTGGTCGACCTTTGCGCTTTTTTTCATTCCCAGATTCATGAGTTTTTAAAACATGATGCTTTAGTTTATCTTTTCTACCTGCACTATAATCACATAGATTACATTTAAATGGTTTTTCTGCTAAATGGATTGTCTCATGCCTTTTAAGATGACTTTTCTCAATAAAGCTTTTACCACATTCTTCACATGTATAACTACGGATACCAAGATGTGTCCTTAAATGGCATTTCAACTGACTTCTTTTTGGTGTTGAGTAGTTACATTTAGGGTGGTCACATTTAAACAACTCCCCTGAAAAAGATAATAGTATATGTGTAAAGGATTTATCCTTTCTTTATCAATATACATGATGTAGTAAACGAGTATCTCTTGTGCTTTACATGTATGTTTCCTGTGCATGAGGCATATGTTTTGTTTTCAAAGTTATAGTGTATTTACAAATGTAATCTTGAAATAACCATGAGGTGAATCTTCTTATGTTTCAGAGTTATGATGTATTTAACAAATATATTTTTGGGACAAATTTTCATATTTGACAAATTTGTACAAAATTATTTTTAAATTTTCATCCAGAATCTTAAAAAGCCCATTTGTATTATTTGCCCAAATTCACCCATTTACTGCCAGTTTATTTAACATATATATATATATATATACTGGTTTACATGTATTTATGTGTTCTGTTATTGTTTAAATGTTTAAATGTATAATTTCATTGCGTAATTTTCGAGTAAATCAAGACAGTATTTGTTGAACTTCCTTGCCATTATTCTGTGACATTTTATATTACCTTCATTGTAGTATCCTTGTAAAGCTTAGATGTGACTTTTTTTAACACCACAGTGAATAATGTTAACTCGAGCTAAGGGTCATCTGTTTAATGGCCTCATAGTGGATTACTATAAGTTTGGTTCATTCTGTATGCAATTGTGTAAAGCCAGAAACATTCATTTTCATATGTCTCTTCCCTCTTTATTGATTTCTAATTATATGCACATTACTCTCAATTTTCAAATGAAGTTTTGTCACGGTCTTGAATAGTTTGTAACATCTGGTGTTTACCCTAGTACAAATGTAGTTGTTGTAGACCATACATTGTATCACTACTACCAATATTATTCATTGGAGAAATACAATATTTTTCTTACAATTCTTTACAGATCTTTTCAACCTAAATGAATCAGTCGCATCTAAAGATCTCTATAAAATGTCAAGTCTCCATTCCATATAACATGCAAACAAATCTAAAATATATTCAATGACTTATTTTCCTTTGTTATATATGGATATTATTCTTGACAGCAATAAAATTGATTGAACTAGCTGTGTGTACTGTCTTGTAAAACCATTACCTGTGTGTATCCTCTTGTGTGATGTTAAATGAGATTGGTATTTTGTTGCAAATCCACAGAGATCACATAAATAAGGTCGAAGATCATCATGGATTACCAAATGCTGATCAAGTGTATTCTTCAAAGCAAATGATTTTGGACAATGAGGACACTTAAATGGCTTTTTTCCTGAAAGGAAAGAAAAAACATTGTATTTTGTAAAAAATGTCGAAATGAAATTTCATATATTATATTTAAAATATAAAGTTTGCATATGTATTTAAAAACATAGTTCCTGGTTTTCAAAGTGTATTCTTTAGTACAGTTTATACATTAATGTTTTCAGGTAATCATTTTTAACTAGCAGAAATAACTGCTCCATTTTATGGTAATTTACTAATTTTTCATAACATTTCATAGAAACTTAGATCACGTACAGTCAAACTGTCCAAACTACATGAAAATCTTTCTATATTTTTTGTATTCCACTGTGTGTGTCTTTTGACATTTTGAACATCTGAATAAAAATTAATCTTTGCATTTAGTATTTTTTAGACTGCTGCAAAGTGGCATAATGTGGTTTAGTACTACAAAACTACTTGTACAGACACAGTACAATGTACATGTATAATACCTGTGTGAGTTTTGGCATGAGCATACAAGTTGTTCCTTGTTCTAAATCTAGCACCACAAATTTCACAAGAAAATGGTCTCTGGTCATCATGCTTCATTCTATGAATTAATAGACTTTGAAATTTTTCTGTAAAATATCCACATTTGAAGACTTCACATACAAAAGGAGGACCTTGAAAATGTGTTTTCATGTGATCGTTGTATTTTCTATTTGATTTTGCTTCAAAAGCATGACAAATGTTACACTGAAGTAGTACATCATTTTCATGATTCCATTTTATGTGTTTTTTATATCGGTTTTCCACCACAGTACTATATTTACAATATGGACAGTTAAATCTCTGTCTGATTTGCCGCAATTTACGTGTTCTTTTTGAGGTTTTCTTTATTTCCTCGGGTTCATAATCGTCATCATCTTCTTCAATCTCCTCAACATCTGTAGCCCCATCGAGTTTCTCTAGCTCATCATGTTGATCTTCCTCGTCAGTGAATTCTTCATTGTCTAATTCATTATCTTCTAATTCTTCATCTTCTGGATTATCCACTTGCTTATCAATATCTGTTGAATTTTTGTCACTCATAACTGCCAACTTCAACTGCCTTTCCGATACAGCTGGTCGAATTTCCTGTAGTTGAACTCTTTCTTTGCTCATGAACTTTTTCTTCACTTTCCCTTTCTTTGTTTTAATACTAACAACATTTATTTGGTTTTCCATCACCTTCTCACTGAATGGCAATACCTTTTGATTACTTTCTAGTGACTCTTCAATTGCTTCAGGTTCATCAATATTCTTCTCATTCATGTAACTAGCCTCTTCTTCATCTTCAACAATACCCGAGGATTCATTGAATTCCTCTCTAATACCATCCTCCTGAATATTTTGGTCAACATTTTCGACAGGACCTTCACTTGTAGCCAATGTTGACGGAGATATTTCAGTAGAAATTTGCATACCTGGACAGTCTGTGTTTACAGCAGCATCAAACTTGATGTGTCTTGTTGTGGCACCAGTTGCAGTCACTGCCACAAATTCCTCAACTTCTGGTAAAATTATACCTGAATGAACTACTTCATTTAGTAAATGAGAGTAAGTATGTCGTAATGATGTAAAGCTGTCTTTGTAAGGTCCGAGTGATATACCTGAACTATATAAAGTCTGTAACAGAAGATATAAACTAGATTCATGTGTAGTAAAAAAATTTTCTGTGCGACTAATTTCCAGTAGAAAATCTGATGCTACTGAAGACCAGTCAATGTGCTTTAGTAATAATACTAAAAATTTTTCCCTTGGTTGAACCTCAAATCCAACCCAGCTTATAACTAAGAAAAGCTTTATTTCTGGTTTTAATTGTATCATTGAGCCTTTTGAAAGCAATGAATGAAACTTTTCTGCACTCATCTGTAAGAACTCACTCTGCTTAACTGCATCTGATAAATTTGATTGTAAAAATCCAACAATAAATGCTTCTAATGAATCCAAACTATATTTGCGAGAGAGAAAATAAGTTCCAACAAAATTGCCTAGATGCAAATTACATCTCAAAAATTCCTCACAGTAAGTTTTTAATAGGTCAATCTTGAAACTTACAGCTAGATGCAAAAGCTGTATAAAATTTGTTTCTCTTGGGGCAACAGTTCCTGTATAGAAAAACTCCAATAAATCTGCAAATACTTCATAGCTATCATAATGAATTATCAGTAGATCTTTTTCAACATAATTTGTGCTTGTTAGTGCTTCATCAAGATATGGGCTCCAGGCAGCAACCAGTGCCTTGTGGGCAATAAATCTCATGCCTTTCACATCAATAAACAGGTCACAGTATTTTCCTTCGTCTCTTAATTGTTTCAGTTTCTCCAATATCACCATTTGTGGTTTCGGACGTTGCTCTGTTGAAGTGTTGGTATTACTGTTTGAATTGCTAACATTAGATTGAACTGGATATCCTAATGTGTTTTGCGGAATATCTGCAACATTATGTGTTAGTGGTACAGGAATAAAACTGACATGATGCTGAGCAGACATCAATGATGCATCAATACCAGAACTAGTATAAATAGGCTGACCTCGGTTGGGGTCAGCTGTGTTGTAAGACATGATGAATCACCTCAAATTAAAAAAAATATTGATTTTCTTATCCCATCATTTTATTTTTTTAATCTTCACAGCGGTGCAATGCAGAGGTCTGAAATATAAAAAAGTTTAATGAAAGGCCAAGTTCACCAGGAGTTTTGAATAAAAATTGTTGGAAAAGTTTTCTAAAGAGCAAATTTATTTTTAAGATTATGTGTTTACATTAACTTAACATGATATAAAGAAGGCCATTTACATGTATGTCTGGATAATATTTCAACAATTCTTGTTGATGGAAACATGCATGTACAAAATCTATCAATGAATATGGTAAAAAAATTACTATAAATGTAGATAAGGTAATTAATGACAAAATTTGTAATTTAGAATCTCTGATAATCAGTAATAATCATGTGATAATGCAAGATTAAATATGATTCATTCAACTGACAATGTAATGTTGTGATATAGAATTTATAGGGGCATAATATCCATGTATACTTGCATTGTTTTAGATGTATTAAAATCTTTTTTATACAGTCACAAAAAATTCATAATATTATGAGGTTAAGTAATTACTGCTGATACAGTATCACTTATCAATCCAATATAATTATGGGAGATCTTCCCAATTAGGGGTCAGATTTTAAATGATTTAATAAGGATTTGGGTGAATTCTTTCAAGAGTTACCCCTCTTTTACATCGAAAATTCCACGTCAATTATTTTTGTTGGACAGGTAAGTACTGGGCTAATTGCATCTGGTAGCCAATTCAGTAAAATAATTCTAATTGAATACATTTGTATATGATCCCTACTGTAAATTACGAAACATGTAATTGGTAAACCAAAGTAAGTTAACTGTAAAATATTTTGGCAGGATTTCTCATATTTTACAATCATATTCATACAATGTACCCAGATTCCAATACATTTATACTCTATTGGATACATTTGTCATTGGGGGCAAAATGGGCACGAATAGAACTATATTTATTTATTTCTTTCATATATTAATTGCACTCTTTGACTTGTGGTCAATTGGAGAAAATCAGATCCTTTGGCTATAGTGACGCAAGTATAGTTCTGTATTGTGGTGTCAATAATTTGTGAGAAGTTGCACTACTACCAAGTCTAAATTGACCTAAAATGGAAATGACACATGTGGTAATTCTTTGTTCTGCCTTCTGGTCCTGGAGTAGTTCTTGTTTTAAAGAGTTTCAGTGTGTGTTTACCAATTATTTAAAAAGTAACTTTAATATTTTCTCTGGATCATGTTGAAGAGAAATACGGACTTATGGTTATTTTTGAATCTGTTTAATTACTTTAGTGTTATTTCCTGTTTATCATATGCTTGATAAGTTTTATTGCACTGCAATTGTATCAACATTTTGGGATCATAATCGTTTTAAACTTTGCGATGAAAGTCATACGCCACTAAATGTCTTTTTCCATGGGACATTTTCCCTGTTTTAAGTCAAGAACTTACACTAAAACCGTTGAAATTATCCCCAGATTTTAATAGAGCTGGGAGGAAGTGACGTCATTATTACATAGCCTTTAAAATATTTTGCCGAAATAAAGGCTATGCACATTTTAAGAAGAATGTTTGATGTAAATAGTTAATAATGATTTGAGTTGTATAATAATAACTGCAGGTGTTTTCTAGGCTGATTTCTTTCAGGGAGTAAGAACAACTCGGACAAATGACATTTCGGACCAAGAAAACTCGGACCGTAATTTTCATTATTCGGATCTAGGCATCTACGGCAACTCGCGTGCCACGGTGTGATTGAGGTTGGAAAAAGGAAAAACTATCTTTTTTAATCCTACGGACATTAACTTTTATACTCAATATCCTGCAGTAAAATGAAGATTTTATTACCAATCAAGGGGCTATTTGAGGACAGAGTCATTATAGTGAATATAAGACAACAAATTAGAAATAAATGAATAAATCATGTAACAAATAATGTATAACTTCTACAGTAGCCAACATATACTACTGTGTATCTTTTCTTTCAAACTGCAATTAATGGCGGTTTTTGGGGAATTTCTTATTGGTAAGTAAAGTCAAGAAATGCCAAAGGGATATTCGAAGGGGTAGTAAACGTTTCTTTGAAATGAAAATAAAAATTATTACACTACAAACCTTTTGTTTCCGATGGTCGTAGTGAATAATTGTCTTTTCGATGAGGCGCCGTTTTACTATTTATTCCTTATTTTTATATCAAAATTTCGATTTCTTGATATCAGATAATCATCTACATTTCTTCATATCCGAAAAAAAAAATCGATTTTTTTTTATAACAAGATATCATTTTTTTGATATCAAGAAATCCATTTTATGATATCAAATAATCGATTTTTTTTCTGATTGACGATTTCTGATATCAAAAAATCGAATTCCTGATATCAAAAAATCATTCGACAACTCAGGGATCATACAGTTCCTGTACAACTCAACACATCAGTCCCGATACCATTTAAGTAAAATTTCCCAGTGTATGGTATTCATAAATTTCATACATTTTAAGTAAACAGTTTAAATGGGACAAGGTGTATTTTTAAAACATTTGTGTCAACTTGATAGATACATTTGTATCTAATGTTTGGTTATATTTTTTGTCTCGTGTGATAAAGGGGTAGATAAAAGAGTAAGTATGTTGCGAAACAGCTCATGCGACAATAGAAAACAAGAAAAATAAATGGAAATGGTGAGCTGTCAAAAGGGACGTAAGACGACTAAAATGTATGAAATACACAAGTCGAACAAAACCAAATATAAAATCGTAAAAAAAAAACTTACGATGAATAGTATGAGTAGATAATTATTATTTTTAATGATATTCATATATGTAAATAATGTACATAATGGTGGAAGGAGGATCTAAAATCCATGGATAAATTGTGGTGATGGGATCCCCAGACACAGCACCAATGTAAATAATGAGCACTGCCACCCAAAGCACCTGTTCAACACACAGAACTTGTGCGGTTCTCCTTTGAAGGGAGTAAAGATACAGAGGTAAGGTAAGGATAGCCCAAATAGATAAAAGAGCACTGTCAGGATTACTCTGAAGGCAACATGGCGACCCACTAATGTCTGGACTTCCCCGTAGTCCATTTTTCGTCATCGAACATAGTTGAACTTGTATAATGTAATGAAGTATAAAGTTAAAATATTTTTCCTGACTTCATCAATACTTGAATCTTCAGAATTACTTTATAACATAACTGTAGTGCCAAAATATCTTTATAGATATTACAAATAATCAAAATATTTTTAAATTGATTTTGTTTTACAGGGAAGGTGTAGTGACAGTGTAACTAAATAGTATGAGTAGATAGCCCAAGTTCTCCTATGATATGCATCAGAGGGAATCACAGAAATAAAACCATTTAATGTTCCAAGTTTCCATGGTCCGAGATGTTCCGTGGTACCGAATCTAAAGCGGAACCGGAAGTTGTTGCTCTTGGTAACTACGACTCCTTACATTGGAGGCAAAATTCTGGTCATGTTTTAAAGAAATTTGACAAAAAAACCCAACTGTTTCAAGTTTAAATGGTCTCGAAAGCTGTAAGTGTACATAATCATAATAATAGTTGAAATATTAAATAAATGCCCGGTGCCATGGAATGTATTACATGGAAATGTTATTTCGTAGGTTCGTACATTTGTCGTAGAAAGAATTTCTTCACATTTTTAAAGTTTCAGTGCAAGAATAATAAGACAGTATTTTATTGATCATTTAAAATTATTGAGTCGTTCAAGAAAACAAAAAATTGTACTGTTGATTGTAAGGGGTGTATTCACAGGCGCTTGTCTCAGAAAAAAAAATTACTATATATGCCAAGAGAAAAGAAAAGGTCCCCAACTCGGGCATCACAATTTTACGCGCCTGCTTCGATTTCCAAGGAATTATCCCTTTCACCTTTCGGTCTCGCTCAAAACTTTTGGATCAATAAAAAAAATATTAATTTATCAACATAATGATGTATGACACGCCTACCTTACTTGCCAATCAACAGCGCTTTAGCCATATGAAATCGGTCAAAAGTGAATTATTTATCAGTACTACAATAAATTGCAAATTTGAAGACGAGGATCAAATGAATTGCTGCTTTCTGATTGGCTAACTCAGTATGCTAAAATTAAAACTTGGAAACTAGTGTATTAATTTATAAATAGAACGCCATCAACTCATCAATTTATTTACCAGCAGCGATTTATTATTACTTCGTCATACCATTGTTTTTCAATTAATTAATCATGACAAAAGAACAAAGAAAGGAATTTTTTAAACAGTTCATTTTCTTTATTTTAATTTTTTTTATTTGCTCCTTGTCTTCAAATTTGCAGTTTATTGTAGTACTGATAAATAATTCACTTTTGACCGATTTCATATGGCTAAAGCGCTGTTGATTGGCAAGTAAGGTAGGCGTGTCATACATCATTATGTTGATAAATTAATATTTTTTTTATTGATCCAAAAGTTTTGAGCGAGACCGAAAGGTGAAAGGGATAATTCCTTGGAAATCGAAGCAGGCGCGTAAAATTGTGATGCCCGAGTTGGGGACCTTTTCTTTTCTCTTGGCATATATAGTAATTTTTTTTTCTGAGACAAGCGCCTGTGGGTGTATTTGTGTATCTTATATCATTTTAATTTGACAATTTCCTATACAAAACTCACTATAAAAGGGGGCCTCGGTGCCTGAGTGGTCTAGGTAGTTCGTCATGACTACTCATGATCACTAGCCTGTCAACACTGAGGTTGTGAGTTCAAATCTCACCTGTGGCGGGGAGTGACTCCGATCTTAATTGACAAGGATTGCCAATTTTCTGACTGAAGGTCGGTTGTTCTCTCTGGATACTCCGGCTTCCTCCAGCAATAAAAATTGGCCGGCCTGAAATAGCCAAATGTTTAGAAAACAGGGTTAAACTCCAACTAAACAAACAAATCCAAAACAAAATGTCAAAAATATATATTTGTTAGCTGACCATAGCTGTATCAATTCAAAATGGCATCAGTCTTTCATTGAAAAAGCATATGAATAGCACAGAATTTTTGAATCCACAATACAATGACAATGGATGGATTATTGGTTAACTTTCAAAGCAATTATATAAACCATGTATTTTAAAAGACTGACATGCTGAGTGGGATTTTGAATTGAGGTAACAGTCCATAGAAAGACTTGTCATCAAACTTGCACACATTATTATGACTCTGAGTTGAAGAGTCTTGGCTCCTATTCCTAAATGTTGTATCCTTGATGAAGAAGCAGCAAATATATATCATTTTAAAGTCTTTGGTTTGAATGCAAGAATAACGAGTAATAACTGTAACAGTGAACTGTTACGAAGTCTCCCAAACGAAGTAACTGGTATCTCGAATGCCTTACATTGTATTCAATAAATTATTTGTTTTTCAGAGACTGAAATGGGGAAATTGTTCGTATAAAGTTTATGCATACTTAATGGAGAGGTTACATGAAAATTGTGATATGGGTATTTTTTGTGACCTGAATTTTACAGACATACAATATTACACTTGATCAACCGTTTTTGCTTGTCGACATACTGCATTGACAGATATATTCCAATATTTCTGGACCATTTACGAGAACTGTTTTTATTGTATGGTGTAATAAAATGCATTCGGTTTCATTAAATAAAAAACAATAATAGACTTCTTACCTGTCCTGATAAGTCCTCCCAACATCAAGTCAATGTAATTTGAATTATATTTAGATACAATTGCAATACAACAATAAATTTATTTTTAATGTATGACCAAGCAAATGAAATAATATGTATTAATCTATTATTACAAATTATGTCTGATACATTGATGTCTTCCTTGTATCAATATTATGTTAAATCTACAATATGATGTAAAGACAGAAAATATAAAACACTACATTAATAATAAAAAAAATATTTGAGTTGCTCTATCTATAAAGAAAGACAACTCTTAATTTCTTTTTAACACAAGAACACCTACAAAAAAGAAAAAAAAAACCAACTGGAAAGTCATGATCCCTGGCCAGTAGCAATACCCTGCAAAAATGCATTTAATGGGTTAACAAAAATATACATGTATTTACATTTAAATTTGAGATGGACAGGTTTACAGTTTTAAAAATTATGCTATAACACACCCATGAATTTGATAGATATCATCCAGAAACAAAATTTCTTCTTACTTGACCTTGTTGACATTTTAGCCGCTGGAGTCTATATAACAACAGGATTTATCTCTTTCATTTTCATTCATTAGCATAAGGGGAGGCAAAATTCAATATACATATAAAAATGTAAGGATATGGGGTAAGCATCAATGAACTTATAATGGCCCCTTTGACCCTTTTATTTTTGAAACGGTGACAGATACAAAAAAATTCTGCAGTAACTTTTGTTGGGTTTTTTGTAAGGAATCATTTTTAAAATTCATCAAAATTTAAATCTGATGAAGAATTAAAAGGTTTCAAAAATTAGCGTGTCACCTTATATCTAAAAAGTGATAACAGATATAGACAAAAATGGATCGAAAGTGATTTTTTTTTCATAATAAGGAACATAATAAAGAAGCCCAATAAAATCAGGCAAAAAATAAAAAGTTAGACCAATACAGTTTAGTATAAAATATTATTGGAGAATTTTTTATAATATATCTTCCGGGAATAGTAAATTATCCCCCAGAACAATACCAATTGTGCATTCACTAGGTCTTGTCATGGGCATAATGATTATCCCAGCCAGCAGTTTCGAAGCTATTCAGAAACACTGATGATACATCCAGTGTTTAAAGGGGTAGCAAATGAACTCTGAGGATATCTGAGCTTTTCACAAAGAATAAAAACGTTTATAATTCGTAATTAAGGGCAAAGGATCTCAATAAGAAAATAATTGGTTTAGGTGTTGGGTTTCTTACAGTTTTTTAATTTTATATATTTCAAGATAATTGTTTTAAGGGGGCAGGAATGACACCCATTGAGTAATGAGGTATGTATCATTTAAATGGGAATCACGATATTGTTTATACGCATCGCTTTCAGCCCCATTTCTTCATTATGACGTCCCGCTTGCCAGTCAAAAATTTATAAGATAATTGAACATTGTTGATTTGATGCGAGTGGTGATAGCCCCCTTGGGAAGAGAGGTATGTGTCATTTGGTGTGTCTTACCATGGGGAATAAGAAAATACATGTATATGGTTTAGGGGTGGGGATTTTAACGGTTTATGAGATAATTTGACATTATTGATTTGATGGGAGTGGTGATATCCCCTAGGGAAGTGAGGTATGTGTCATTTGGTGCATCTTACCATGGGGTATAAGAAAATATATGGTTTAGGGGTGGGGATGTTAACGGTTTATGAGATAATTGGACATTATTGATTGATGGGGTGAGGATCACCCTACTGAAAGAATGAGGTACATGTCATTTAATGTGTCTTATTACGGAGAATAATAAAATATATGATTTAAAGCTATGTATTTTAATTACATATGATAATTTTCAAAATATTCGACTTTAGGGGATGGGGATGACTCTGTCCACCATCCAAGATGGCTGCCAGAGCAGAACTAAGTTTAACATGGGATCTAATGGGAAAGTTCACTGAAAGATCTTGTTTGAAACCAGTGAACCAATGACTTGACAGCAATGTTCCAGGCTGCCAGTCAAGATGGACATAGTCCAGGTGAGCGATACAGGCACTTGGTAGCCTGTAGTTTATTCATCTTGTGTATCTATGGTGCAAATCAGTGGCACTATTCACAAAAAATGTTGAGTAAAAATAGTGTTAAGTCGTACAGATTAAAACGAGAGTAATTTTACTGTTAAGATATTTCATTTAAAGGGTTCCCACAATGCAATACCTAATTTAAAAAAATCTCACATGAGGCATTATACCTTCCTTTGTTGCCGAAAATAGGGTATATATATATATATATATATATATTTCTGAAGAATACATAATTCAAATAGATTTGTCATTTTCAATTGTTTTAGCTACAACTGCTTACTGCAATTCAAATTAATTAAAATACCTAATTTATGAAAAATCTGTTCAGCGAACTGAGGTTTACAAACAGTTAGGACTACCCAACTGGCCTGCAGACTACCATTGACACTATAGTATTGATGTGTGCAGTTAAAATTGTAAATGCCAACAACAGGTCATTTTTACCTCCAAGAGCCGTATTTACTTGTTTTAATCATCCAGGGGCATGGTAACCAAGTGGTCTAGGTAGTTCATTGTAACTAGTAATGATCATTAGCTTATCAACACCAAGGTTATGAGTTGGAATATGAGTTGACTCTGACCTTGATTGACAGGGATTTCAAGTCCAGGAGAGCCTCTAGTTTTTTTTTAAGCAATCCCAAAAAATAAATTTGTCCTAATTCAACACCATTTGCCAAATCTTAATTTTTGTATGAATATGCAAATGACTCCATAATTGCATAGTAGATTTTTTAGCTCACCTGGCCAAAGGCCATGTAAGCTTTTGCCATCACTTTTCGTCCGTCGTCCGTCTGTCCATCCGTCGTAAACTTTTCATTCAAAAATCTTCTCCTCTGAAACTGCTGGGCCGATTGGTTTGAAACTTAATAGGAATGATCTATGACATGTCCTCCACAAACTTTCCTCATTTTATATTGATCCGATGAAAAACATGGCCACTGTTGCTAAAAATAGAACATAGGGGTAAATTGCTGTTTTTTGCTAATAACTCAAAAACCTTTACAGATATCGAAAATCTGACAAGGTAAAATTGATCAGCATGACAAGATCTACCTACCCTGAAATTTTGAAGGAAATTCGACAACCCGTTTAGGAGTTATTGCCCTTTTTTCGTCAATTTTTTTTCGTCATTTATTTCCAAAACTATTCGAGATAGAAGTGAAATGTAAATTTTAAAAATGTTTCCCATGTTGAGATCTACCTACCCTGAAATTTTAAAGGAAATCCCAAAACCCATTTAGGAGTTGTTGCCCTTTTTTTGTCAAATTTTCAAAATTTTTTCATTCAAAAATCTTCTCCTCTGAAACCGCTGGGCCGATTGGTTTGAAACTTAATAGGAATGATCTATGACATGTCCTCTACAAACAATCCTCAATTTATTTTGATCTGACATAAAATATGGCTGTGGTAGCTAAAAATAGAATATAGGGGTGCATGTGTTGTTTTTGACTTATAACTTAAAAACCGTTACAGATATAAAAAATCTGATGGGGTAAAATTGATCAGCATGATAAGATCTACCTAACATGAAATTTTGAAGGAAATCCCCAAACCCATTTAGGAGTTATTGCCCTTTTTTCGTCAAATTTTCAAAATGTAACATTTTTCGTCATTTATCTCCAAAACTATTTGAGATAGAAGTGAAATGTAAATTTGAAAAATGTTTGGCATGTTGAGATCTACATACCCTGAAATTTTATCGGAAATCCCAAAACCCATTAAGAAGTTATTTCCCTTTTTTTGTCAAATTTTCAAAATTTTAACATTTTTGCATTTGTCTCCAAAACTATTTGCGATAGAAGTGAAATGTAAATTGAAAAATGTTTGCCATGTTGAGATCTACATACCCTGAAATTTTGAAGGGATTCCCAAATTCTATTTAGGAGTTATTGGTTTGTGTAATTTGAGGTCGGGTTCTGTTACATTTATTTAAGGTTCACCCTTATTCCTGGTCAATTTTATCAACTTCCTGCCAGGACTACCACCATCAGGGAACATATTTTAACATTAAACCTTATGAAAAATAAATCTTCAACAAATTTTCCCTGGACAATTGAACCAATTGCAACAAACTTGGTCAAGTAGTTGATTAATTGTCCAATGAAAACCAGACTCCAGGTAAGCGATACAGGCTCTGGTGAGCCTCTTGTTTTAGTGTACCGGCCTAGTGAAATGTTTGAAATATATAAAGAATACCTCTACAGCTTGTTTGTGAACCTGTATTCTAAGTACACGACAAACAAGTAAGATACTCATATTTATGAGTATCAATCCTACCTGTAGTATTAATACTGCTAATAATCTATCAACTGAGTCTATGATAAATATTTGTGATTGTTGCTAATACTTTTATTTGACTTCATATTGTACAATTTCACTGCTTGTTTTAATTTTTTTTGTGAAAATTGAGGGCCTCAGGAAAGGTTGGTTTTATAACTAACTGTGTAACCCTCATTAAATAAAGTTTTATTATTAATATTATTATTATGGCTATTTTACATTAACAAAACTGAAATTATCTAGTCAACATTTTTTTTATTAAAATAAAACACTCAGTTCTTCGTGGAAAAGGTCAAAATGAGATCAAATGAATTTTGCACTGTCATAATGAATCATACTACATGAAGGATTAGATCAATAATTTACTGATATTCATGAAAATTGGTAACTTGGCAATGCCGAACAAGGCCAAATTTCAGTTTTCTGTTCAATATCTAAAATATGTTGAGATAAAATCATTTGATATTTAGTAGTATTGTATAAAATTTTACAAACTTTTTTTCCAGGCTACAACATCTAGGCCATATTTTAAATATCTCAATTTACTTTATTTGTCATAATAAGCCTCAAACGACTGATTTGAAATTTGAAAATAATTGGGAACCTTTCAATACAAATTCTGTATGATTTTGACACTTCTCAGTTATTCCCCTTGAAAATGCAGACCATTAATGTAGTACCAATTTGTATTAATTTTTCTCATAAATTTGAATTAAAATAAGTAATAAGAATTTTTAATGTATTGTCATGAATGGTGGTCAAATTTGTAGCAATATCACAGCATTATAATGCATGAAATAATAAAAGTGTTCCAGTCCATTATATTTTGATTCATATAAGGACGTTGGTGTCCTTTGTGTCTTTAAATATACAAATTTCACCTGTCTTCACCACAACGTAATGAAACTAGAGGTAGGGACAGCTTTTACCCACACCCCACATTTATTTGTAGACAAACATTCTTAACATTTTCAGTTTCCATTGCATTATAGTTTGCATCTGCAACAAATACCTTTTCACAAATATATCACAACCCATTTTACCATAATTTAACTATTTGGACCCTTTTAAGGACCTATAGCCCCTTAAACTGAAATTCACAAATTTCTTCAATTTTTAGCTCACCTCACCAAAGGCCATGTGAGCTTTAGCCATCACTTTTCGTCCGTCGGCTGTCCGTCCGTTGTAAACTTTTCATTAAAAAAACTTCTCCTCTGAAACCGCAGGGCCGATTGGTTTGAAACTTAATAGGAATGATCTATGACTTGTCCTCTACAAACGATCCTCAATTTATTTTGATCTGACATAAAACATGGTTGTCGTAGCTAAAAATAGAATATAGGGGTGCATGTGTTGTTTTTGGCTTATAACTTAAAAACCGTTACAGATATCAAAAATCTGACGGGGTAAAATTGATCAGCATGACAAGATCTACATAACCTGAAATTTTGAAGGAAATCCCAAAACCCATTTAGGAGTTATTGCCCTTTTTTCATTAAATTTTCAAAATTTTAACATTTTTCGTCATTTATCTCCAAAACTATTGAAGATAGAAGTGAAATGTAAGTTTGAAAAATGTTTGCCATGTTGAGATCTACATACCCTGAAATTTTAAAGGAAATCCCAAAACCCATTTAGGAGTTATTGCACTTTTTTGTCAAATTTTCAAAATTTTAACATTTTTGCATTTATCTCCAAAACTATTTGAGATAGAAGTGAAATGTAAATTGAAAAATGTTTGCCATGTTGAGATCTACCTACCCTGAAATTTTTAAGGGATTCCCCAGTTCTATTTAGGAGTTATTGGTTTGTGTAATTTGAGGTCGGGTTCTGTTACATTTATTTAAGGTTCACCCTTATTCCTGGTCAATTTTATCAACTTCCTGCCAGGACTACCACCATCAGGGAACATATTTTAACGTTAAACCTCATGAAAAATAAATCTTCAACAAATTTTCCCTGAACAACTGAACCAATTGCAACAAACTTGGTCAAATAGTTGATAAATTGTCCAATGAAAACCAGACTCCAGGTGAGCGATACAGGCTCTGGTGAGCCTCTTGTTTTTTTTCTTTAGATAAAATTTTAGTAATTATGGTCTTTTTCTGTTTTGGCCCTTTTTTGTCCCATCCACCCCCCTTTAAAAAAATTTGGAATTCCAAAACCTTATTGCGCATCTACAGTTGGTAAGCAACAATATGGCAACAATAAAAATGATTTAAATTAAAAAATGAAATAGGAGTTCGTTTCACAAGGCTCTTTGTCTATTTTGGCCCCTCCCAGGCCCCCTTTTAGAAATTTGGAATTCCAAAACCTTTTGCACATCTGCAGTTAGCAAGCAACAATATGACAGTTATTTTAGTAATTATGCTTTTTTTCGGTTTCGGCCCTTTTTGGTCCCTCCCAATCCCCTTTTAAAACATTTAGAATTCCAAAAACCTTATTGCGCATCTACAGTTGGTAAGCAACAATATGGCAACAATAAAAATGGTTTAAATTCAAAAATTAAAGAGGAGTTCACGTCACAAGACTCTTTGTATAATTTGGCCCTTTTTGGTCCTTCCCAGACCCTCTTACCTTGTTGCGTATCTACAGTTAGTAAGCAACAATATGGCATAAAAAAAAATTGGTAAAAATTCAAAAGTGAAGGAGGAGTTTGCGTCACAAGAAAGCTTGATGGGTGGATGGACAGACGGATCGACAGACAAACGGACGGCCACAACGACAATATACCCGAACTTTCATTCGAAAGTGCGGGTATAATAAAGATTCTTGTATACAGTTTTTTATGCTAGACAAGGCTTACGTAGAAAGTGATAAGAGTAATATATACGCTGGTCTTTATTGCATCAATAATTTTGACTTTCTAAATGAATGTAATCATTGTGCCTTAAAAACAAAAAGAATTGAAATGATAAATATTAATTCAGATTGAATTTAAAAGAAAATTTGTGATGGAAGTTTGCATAAATTATTTTTGCAGTATAATTCATTCATTAGCTTGTTTTAAAAAAAAAGTTATTTTGAAAAAAAGGTTTTGAGCAGTCCATTTATATGTCCACCATGGCCACTAATACATATACCAGTTCATATAATACCAATAAATCCAAAAATATTTGAATTCCTTTCTTCAGAAACTTGGTGTCCAAGCTGTTGGGAATGAAACTGGAATTTTGGGGCTTTTTTTGTTGTAATACTCCACATACATATATTCAAAATGTTTTCCTGACTTTGTAAAGTATTAATACATGTGTGTAATCCTATTTGATTTTATTTCAAATTACATAGAAACCTATTACATTGCATGGCTGTGTGTATCTCCTGTACAAATATTTACATTTAAATATCATTTTTTATAACAATATACATTGTCGATAGGGTTTTGTCTGTATGTTCACAGTCCATTACTCCATAATGTAATGGTTTAAAAGACCGTGGGTCCTAACCAACGGCATATCAAAACATTGACAAGATTACATTGTGCTTGATAAAAAGTCTGTAACTTTGTCACATGTTGTTGAAAAGGTGTCAGGCTTTAAACAGGTATGTTGTCATAAAAATCAGTTTGATAGGATAACCAAGATATTTTTTTCTTCGAAGATCAAGATTGCGAGACGGTTGAAATTAATTTAGTGTGAATCAATTAATTAGTTAAGATTTAAAGGTAATAAATTAATAATTTCATGCTTTAGTTTAACATATATATATTGGAAATCTTGATGGATATTAAACCTGTCTAGCTACGTATAGATAAAACATATGAAATTGAGTCTGTTGATAAAAGGTATAACCCATGTAATGACACTCTAAGGATCCTAATTTCATATTAAAACTTCAATAAAATATCAGTGCAAATTTTGATTGGGCAACTTGATTCAGATAAAATGAAAGATTTAATGGAAGGAAAATATTTAGCTATGAAAGATTTATTATGACCTGAAAAATAGTCCAAGGTTTTCCTGTCCTGTAATGATGAGAAATTAATTTGGCTTTTCTTTTGAAACCAACATGGGATGTATTATTTACAACAGGTTTACATTGAAATTTCACTTTATATTATACATAAGGACTGTTGGGATTAAGATAAGCTGAAAAGTTAGTATTATCTATAATTTGTTCTTAAAAGTTTCATTTTGGAATTAAAGAGGAAAATTTTTAAATTATAAAAGTCATTTGTTTTGTAGTTTATTAAAATCATTTTATATTTTGAAAAGAAAAAAATTCACTTTATAGCAATTACATGTACAATTAAAGTAGACATATTTTCTTATTTTTCATTTTTTGCATACAGTCTTTATTAGATACATAAAATAATTAAAGAGATAGAAATATTTGCAATGTGGCCTAATTTAAGATTTTAATTATATTCAGTTTGTCTTGATTAAAAATATATAGGTCCTATATGTATCACAAATTTATATTAGAATTAACATGTGGCCAAAAATTTTAAGATCGCTAAAATTTAATAATTCTAAAGGAATTTTATTAGGACGAAATCTCAGTATCTATAATAGCATCTCTAATAGTGATAAAATCTTGATTTAACAATTTTGAGTATTTTTATAATCAAGAGATGGGCATTAACAAAATACAGAAATACAATGATGACTAAATTTTCTTTTTTTTTTATATACACAAACACCTGTAAGAAAGGGAGATAACTAAAATCCAGAAATCTGAGAAGGAATTCTCTAGCCAGCATCAACAGAAAGTACCATTTATCTGGTGTTTCTTGTGTATTGATAATTATTGAGATATCATTTTCCTTTTTCCATTTATTTAAAATAAAATATCCACAAAGTATCATATGACAATGAAAATTTAATGATTGTTTAACATCTTGTAAATAATACCAATTAAATGAAGCTCAATTGAAATAATAAATAGAAATATTGATTTGTTTTTAAGATAATCTTCAGTTTCCACAAAAAGCAATTTCCAAATTAACTTTATTGAATTTGTTTGATTGGACTTTCATAAATTGTTTGATCTCATGCAGTACCAATTATCTTTTTAATTAAAAGTGGCCATGTATACCTCTCCTATTCCATGTTATAACCGTATTAACACAAGACTTAGTGTTTCAGTTTCATGTTTTTTCTTTATTTCAGCATATATGACAGTAGCCACTATTGGCTTCTTTAAAAGACAGGTTGGTTCATATCCTGGAGTGAGACAACGGGGACTCTAATTCATGGTTTTGACATCTGATGTAATGTTCAATGCATATTCCATCTGATTCCACAATGGTAAGTCTTACTCCTTACATTATCTACTCTACACAGTACAAATAGCTTAGCCGTTTATTTGTAACCTAACGGTAATTATTCTAATAATTACAGAAATTTAAAAAAAATATATTATGAGCTTTTGTATGCCATGCACTTTATTTCCAAAAAAAAATAATTGATTTGTTCATTTTTATGCCCCACTACAAATGTGGCTGGGGCATATAGATTTTTCCTTGTCCATTGTACGTATGTCTGTATGTCCCAATTCGGTTAAGTTTTGCATTTAGCTCCATTTCTCAGGACCTATAGTAATATATCAATGATATTTCACCATTACATTCCTCTTGTATAGTACAACACAGTTCAGCAACACTTGGATCGCTATAACCTACATTTCATGCTTCAGTTACTATTGATTAGTTTTGCATTTAGGTCCATTTCTCAGAAACCTATATTGTTTTTAGGGCGGGGCATCCGTGTCTTACAGACACATTTTCTAGTTTAATTTAAAAACCAGTATTCCATGTTTTTCCAACAAAAAAGTTTTTTACTGTTAAATAATGGCTGTAATGTGTCAGAGAAATGCAGTTTTTAAGTAAGACTAAAATGTAACGACAGAATGAAAATTAGAATTTTATTGACAGATCAATGAAATGTTCTGCAATGTCTCATCGATACATGCCCTATGACCTATTTTATAGATTAATGTGATTCATCATGGGTTAAGTTAAATATATAATATTTAGCCTGAGAGATAACTTAATAGGAGTATGTTTTAAAACATTAAAAAAGTCTTACAAAAGAAACCCAACACATTCTTTAATAATAAATTTCTTCATCTAATTTCCAGCCTTTCCTGCCATATTTTCCAGAGTAGACCAAATGAATATTTCTACTCTTTTTTACTTTGTTTACCTTTTGTAAACAAAGAACATCACAATAATTTAAAATTGCAGTCTGATTTTCCCGGTAACATTCTCCTTAAAATACATGTATACACTGGGATTTTACTTTTTAGTTTTGCTGTATTGCTGATATATGCAATAATAAATGCATGCATTAATTTCTAAATTCACAATAAATTCAGAGTCATTTGGCCAAAACTTATATTCCTCAGAACTTTGATTAGTTAAACTGTTATATCGGTTAATACCCCAACCAGAGTTCTACTGTATCTACTGAATCCCTATTTTGATGTATACAAATTGGTTGAGGTATTACAGAATTGTTTCTTTTTTCTAGCCAGGGAAAAAGAAAGGTGGTGGAAAGAAATCTGGTAAAAAATCAGGTAAAAAATCTGGAAAAAAGAGTGGAAAGAAGTCAGCAAGAGGCTCAGCAAAGTCTGCAAAAAGTGAAAGAGAGGGACCTCCAGATATAATGAGTGGCCCAGCAATGGAGAACTTATATTACATAGCTCATGATGCACCAGATGCATTAGAAAAACGAGGCTTTGGTTGGCCTGATGCACCAAAGGGCAAGAAAGGAAAGGGTAAAGGAAAAAAGAAAAAGAAGTGAAAGCTGCATAGAATTATATAGATTCTCAGTGTGCCACATTCTCAGATTCATTAGAGCTTTAAAGATATATTGTAACAAGAGTGCATTGATAGAGATCATTGATAGTCAGTATTTAATGGTTGCATGTGTATCAATATTGTCATGTCTATGTTTGTTATATGTGGACCTGTATAAAGACTGAGTAAGGTTGACGGTTGTCTACTACACAAATCATTTCATGATGCCAAATTCAGTCAGATTTTTGCTGCCAATATTTGTTATTTGTATTTTTCAAGTTATTTGTTTATATAACTGTGATATGTATATATGACTGGTATGTTTTGGGAGGCATACATGTGAGAAGACATTTTTACTCAGTTCAGTATCTTCTTTTTTATTATTAGAACATTGGAATTAACCTGCTCTCTGTGGAGTCTCATGGGAGAAATCATAAGTTCTTACAGAAAAATGGAGGAAGTAGAAATATCTAGTCATTATTTGACAGGGTTCTTTCGATTTAACAATATTTTTTGAAAAATGACTTACATGTAATTGATTGCTGTGGTTTTAATCTTTAGGTATTTTTGTAAAGTTTTTGATTTTTATGCCCTGCCGCAATGTGGCTAGGGCATATAGATTTACCCTTGTCCGTCCGTCCGTATGTGCTTACGTCCCGATTCGATTAAGTTTTGCGTTTAGCTCCATTTCTCAAAAAACTATAGTAATATATCAATGATATTTAACCACTACAGTCCTCTTGTATAGTACAACAAAGTTCAGCAAGACTTGGGTGCTATGACCTACATTTCATGCTTCAGTCACTTTGGTTAAGTTTTGCGTTTAGGTTCATTTCTTTGGAACTAAGCATAATGTATCAGTGAAACTTCATCAGTGGATGTGACTTGGATAGTACTTAGCAGTCATACAATAATTGGGTCATTATGACCTACATTTTGTGCTTGGGAGACTCTGGTTAAGTGTTGCCTTTAGGTTCATTTCCTTGGAACTAAGCATAGTGTACCAACGAAACTTCATCAGTGGATGTGGCTTGGGTAGTACTGAGCAGTCATACAATAATTGGGTCATTATGACCTACATTTTACGCTTGAGCGACGCTGTTTAAGTTTTGCCTTTAGGTTCATTTCCTTGGAACTAAGCATAGTGTATCAACGAAACTTCATCAGTGAATGTGCCTTAGATAGTACTGAGCATTTATTCATGGTGACCTATATTTTAGGCGGGGCATTTGTGTCTTACAGACACAATTTCTAGTTTTAAAAGAAATATGTAGTGTCTACATTATTTTCTTGATAAACAAAAAAGTACCCAAAATGTAATATCATAAGGCTATAATTATAAATAGGCTTTATAATGTAAGGGTTATTCACTTAATACTGCGAATTCATTGACACCAGTGTCGTGACTTAGAGAAAAAATATGTTGCTTCTAAAATGAGTGCATTGTATAATTTATAAAGAGGATGTGACATGACAGGTATATACCTTTCCAAAATTTAAACATACTTCATATTTTGTATGCTGTGTCTAATGAAAATAATTAGGTACGAAGTGTTTCTGAAGTTTGCTAATAATTACAAAGGGCATTGTCATGACTTTGTTTAGAGCATAGGACATTTGGAATGGACATGAGGCCAAGGTCCTGAAAATTGTTATATTTTTTAAAAAGGACATGTATGGTAACAAAATGCTTCATATTTAATTTGATTTTCAAATTAGTGAGTTGATCATATTACAAAATTTAAAAATTTGGAGCAAAAGTATAAAGTTGTTTCACAGTAAAAAATATAAAAGTTTATACTTAAAAGACTTGTATTATAGACCTGTCTTCCTACACAAAGAACCTTCTTTTTAAGATCAGTAGTCAAAAAATATGTGAAAAGAAATGAAACTAAAGCATCTATATAAATTTTCTGCTCAGAAGAACTTACTATTAGATGCATTAACAACAAGAACATTTTGTTTCAGGTTTGTTTGAAAAGCAGAAAATTTCCAATTTCATTCATATTTTGATATATTATTATTATCATTTTTCATTTCTGTATTTCTTAGACTTCTTAACTGAGAGTATGCAAGTGAAGGTTTAGTGATTTTCATAATAAGTAAATGGCCTAACCTTAAAACTATTGTTATTTCCTTAATTTCATTTGTTTGATATTTTTTTACATTTATTTATGAGTAAGTATAGCTCAATATCATCTTGCCTTTAATTATAATTATATTTCATGGTTTGTTAAAGTGTTTTAATGTTAATTTTTACCATTTGTTATAGAGTTCATTTTTATAATTTACGGCCTTAGTTTTGAAAGTTTTATTATATTCTCATTTTTCATAATATGCAAAGTGCTTTATTTTAAAGATGATAATTATGCATATGTTACATGTTTTCTTATATTTGTCCAAACGAGTTTTTGTCAGAACTGTAGTTTTATGTAAAAAATATTTTTTTAATCCTACAGGAACTAATTATCTCCCATTATAAGATTTTTTTAAATAATATTTTTCAGTTCTTCATGGAAGAAACATTTTTCCTAACATATTTACTATTATTTTCATTTTTTTTTTACTTTTAAAGATGCCTTAATATTATGCAAGATAAATTATGAAAATGGCAAATGTATAATTATTATTTGAATCAAGTGTCCTTGCCTGAAAATATTTTAAACAGCATTTCAAAAGTAAAGCCAAAATATAAAAAATCAATATTAAACATAAGTGTCCTTTATACAAATATTGACTTAAGTATACCATAGTCAAATTTAGTTGTTAAATTTCACACATAATCAGTCATATATTGTAAGATCAGTTCGTATATGTACTAGTATTATTCATACTTGAGATGACAGCTTGTATGTGTATTTGCTTAGTTCTCGAGTAGTGGTTTGCAAAGAATAGTTAATAAATATTGTGAAGAGTACTTATGAAATTTTAGAAGTTTAAATATGAAGAATTTGTTGAAGTTTAGGAACATGTTAAATAGTGAGCTGAACAGTTTTGTCATCTGATTGTTAGAGTACTTTTTTGTAAAAAGAGAAAATTGGTAACAAAATATGACTGGAATAAGTTGAAAAGCAAAGATCAAAATTTAATGTGTCTTAATTCACTTTGCATTTTTGAATTTAGAAAATATTTCCATGGTACCAAACGAATATTAACATTATTTTCAGTCATAATTTCTGTATGGATAAAAGAAAATTTTATTTTTGTTTTGTCTTTGTATATAGGTCTAATTGTTATTTATTGTTTTGGAACAGGGAAATATTTCAAGTGTTCTATATTAGTTATTTTATATGTAGAAGAAATATTTTTATACAACATAGATATTCAGTTTTACATTTCAGGTGATTAAATAAATAACAAAAAGAGAAACTATTTCCAAATAAAATAGAACAAAAAACTTAAGTGTCTTTCTTTATCAATATATGATTCAAGTATTCTTTAGATGAAGGGGTCATTAATGACAAAAAAATCTGGGCCTTGTTACTACAGTCGACTCTTGTTATTTCCAACTCACAATCCTATTATCTCATTTTTAGCTCACCTGGTCAAAGGCTATCTAAGCTTTTGTCATCCCTTGGCATTCGTCTATCTGTCTGTTAACTCTTCACATTTTAATCTTCTCCTCTGAAACCACTTGGCTGATTGGGATTAAACTTGGCAGGAAGCATCTTTGAAAGTTCCTTTCTAAACTTTGCTCATTTTGTCCCGATCGGACAAAAAATATGGCCACCATTGGGAATTGTTGTTTCTGATTGGCTGAGTTTTCAAAAGTCTTCTCCTTTGAAATGCGTAACCAAATGGTACAAAACTTGACAGGAAGCATCTATGGGAGGTTCTTTACAAAGTTTCCTCATTTCATTCCGATTAGGCAAAAAACATGGGTGTCATGGGCAATTCTTGTTTGTCATTGATTGATCAAAAAAAAATTTTCTGGCACTGCTTGGCCAAAACTGTCAGCCAAACTTGACAAGAAGCATCTATGGAAAGTCTTTTATTGGACGACAAGCATGGCTGCCATGGGCATTTCTTGTTTAGGATTGGCTGATATAAAAGTATCGTCTTCTCTGAAACCGCTTTGCCAAATAGAACGAAACTTGACAGGAAGCATCTGTGTTGTTACTTTGGTGCCAATCCCTCATTCAAGATGGCCACCAGCAGAGGACTTGCGTGCAAAAATCTTCTGGAGAACTGCTTAAATTTTGAATATGTTGACCTGTAAGCAGCAGGACCTTGATGCAGGAAAAATTTAATCCCTTCAAGACTTGCCACACTTTATAATGATAGGGAGAAGTGAAATTTTAGAGTTTGAAATTTTAAAATTTGGTTTTTGTCTCGCCTATGACGAAAAATTACTATCCAGCAGCGGCAACGACAGCGGCGTTAACTTTTGTATACCTTTAATAATTTTGCACATATAATACCTACAATTATGATTTATGGTCCACAAGGTAGCTTATTGTATAAGGTTTGCCACAGTATACTTGTCTTGTGACCTTGACCTCATTTTCATTGTTCACTGAATTCATAAACATGAATTTAAAATCTGTGTCCAAGTTTTGTGGTTAAATCCATTTCTCAGCAATTTCATGCTTGAGTGACATTGTCACTTTTTCGTGATTAAGTCCATTTCTCAGAAACTATATATACCAAGACCCATCGTATTTGGTCAATAGATAGTTCTTGGTGGGTACATGTCAGTCTGAAACCTGTCTTTTGACCTTGACCTCAATTTAATGCTTGAGTGACCTGCATCACTTTTTAGTGGTCAAGTCTTTTTCTCAGAAACTGTAATACCTAGACACACCATATTTGGTCTATTGATAGTTCTTAGTGGGTACATGCAAGTCTGACACCTTTATCTGGACTTTGACCTCAATATTGCATGCTTGAGTGACTTTGTCAAATTTTCGAGATTACAACTTTAATACCTAGACCCTCCATATTTGGTCAATATATAGTTCTTAGTGGATACATGTCAGTATGACACCTACCTTTTGACTTTGACCTCAATTTCTTTTAATGCATTTTCATTTGAATTAAAAAATGTCGGGTATCAGATAATCATTATTCTGTGTCCATGTGCATACTCAGGCAAGACATGTTGTGTGTCCACTCTAGTTAGTAATAAATAAGATATTTTATAGTAAAAATTGCAGTTATTGCTGAATAGTCTTCATAAAAACAATAGAAAGCTACTGACTGAATTGACAGTCCACCGCAATTAGTTGGGACACATTCTAAAAGTAAATATAAAAACCTTATTACTAATTTACAGATATTATGAAATCAATCTATGAAGAAATTAAATAACTAAGTTTAGGTCACAAGCCCTGTGGGCACCAAATTTTTAAAATAAAAATTCTGAAACCTTATTGATCATTTACAATTGTTGTGTGACAATACTGTAATAAATAAAGTGTATAATTTGAAGAGTTCAGCTTTCAAAATGTTGGAGATTTGTCTCCTGTGGGCCCCAAGTTTCAAAAACTGGGAATGTAAAACCTTATTATGCATGTTCATGTGATGTATAAGAATAACATAAAGAAACAGTATCCATAAATTGAACCATAAAAGATCAATTTAAGTCACAAGCTTATATTTTCAAATTTTAACCCCAAGAAACCTTATTGCACATTTACATATAGTATATAACAATATTGTAAAGAAATAAAATGCATTGAATGAAAAATGAAAGAGGAGTTTAGGTCAAACTTGATTTTAACATTTTCGAAATTTAACCCTGTGGGCCCCAAGTTTTGAAAATCAAAATTCTAAAACGTTATTTATGTATGCTAATACTGTAAAGAAATGATATGCATAAATTGGAAAAGTAGGTAAGTAGATTTTCAATTTGACATGTAAAATAACATTCAAACATACGCTCTTGAGAGCTTTTTACCGAATATATAAAACATACATTAACATTAAAACAATACAATCAGCATGCAAATACAAAATTAAAAAATCATGCAAGCACTAAGCAGAAAGGGGGCTATATGGAGACCTGAACAGAGGTCCATGTGGCAAGTGCCTCACTGGCACCCTGTTCAGGATCACGATACAGTCTCCCACTCCAGCACAAAAATCAGTAAAATAAAACAAGCATGAAACTAAAAAGAAGCAACTAAATACAGAAATGTAGATATTTTAGTAATTTTCATAAAAAAATATTTAGCACCATTGAAAAGATCAAAAATTAAAACAGCTTTAACTTTAAAATTTTCAAGAAAATTTATAAAAGAATTAGCATTACTAATAATTAAGAATTGTAAAATTTAAAATCATTTTCATGTATCCGAAGCATATAAAAATAATTTCAAACAATAATTCCAAACAAAGACTGTCAGTCGAAAAACCAAATTGTGGCAGAAAAAAAAAATTTATTTATTTAAATTTACAAGCAGAGCAACAGCAATCAGAACCAGTCCAGGACTGAACAAGGCTTCTAAAATGCGAGAAACTATTTTCAGTCCTAAAGTGGTCTGGTAAACTATTCCACAGAGACGCAGCAGCAAAAAGAAATGATTTCTTACCATATGTTGTAGTTCTTACCTACGGTACATACAGTATATTACTGTATCTAAAAGAATATTTTGAATTTTTAGTATAAAGAAAATTTTGAAGACATACAGGAGCCAGTTTATGTGTCCTGATACGTCTCACTTGTAGAGTAGGGATCTTTGCATTTTCAAGCAGAATTTCTGCAGAAGATGAATAATCATCGTACACAAATCGCAAAGCTCGCTGTTGTATTTTTTCAAGTTTTTTAGAGTTTTTTCCGTACAAAAGTGCCATGCCAAAGGCCAAAAATTAAAATTACTCAATATAAGGGTATGAAAAATGGTAAGTTTCTTGAGCTTTGTTAAATATGATCCAAGTCTTTTAAGAACATTTAACTGTTGAGAAACTTTTCTGCATAAATTGCTTATATGTTGATCAAATTTTAACTGATAATCTATATCAGTTCCCAGTAATTTAACAGTTTCTTCACACGACAAAATATTATTCTGAATTTGAATAGATAAATTTTTTACAAAGGTTTTTGCTGAAGGGAAAGAGGAGTTTTAATCACAAGCTTAAATTCACAATTTTCGAGCCATGAGTGCCTCAAATTTAGAAAATTAAAATTCTAAAACCTTGTTGCGCATCTAAAGGTAGTATGCAAGCATTCTATGTAGATATTACAACTCTAAAACCCAAAAGTGAATGAGGGGTTGATCGATGTCACAATTAAGAAAGTGTTGTTAACCAGTTTGTGACTTTCCTTTAAGTTAATCCTAAATGTTGAACATACCCATAAAGATATGCCTTTCCATGTCTTTTCAAATACCTATATTATTACATTAATATATATCATACACGTACTGTTACGTAAAACTTCGCCAAAGTAAATGAAGTGTAAAAAAAGTTTAGAATGACCTACCTTTTGCGAGGATACTATTCCACATTTTTAGGTTAAGTAACATTTTTTTTAATGTTTGATCGTGGACTACAAAGTAAAACTACAGTGCACAAATCTTGCACAGGGTATGAAATGATTTTACCCGGTAATCTTACAGACAAAAATCCCAGGGATGTCAATAGATATCAAATAAATGTTTACGAAAATGTCCATTCTGCTCAGATAACGATCAAATGGTAATAAAAGATGAATAGAAAGCGTAAGAGGGTAGATGGATTTCTTTCAGTTTTCATAATCGCTATACCATATGACCATATGCCGAATTGGTTTTTAAAAATTCAAAATTTGCGGCAATTTCAGTATAATTTGACAGTGTTGGCGGATGTGTTGTCGAGAACAAGGACGTATATTAGATGCTAGTTATACGTCCTTGTCGAGAAGTTCTAGAAAATTTAACTTTATTACCACTGAATTTGGAATTAGTTAAATTTCAGACGGACTATTTAAACTATGACAAAATGTTTGTAACGGAATAAAATATATTGAATACGTTTGGTGGTTAGATGAAATGATCTAGCTGAGAGAACTTCATAATAACTTTCTGAATAATTTCTGCTGACGATGAGAACCTATGAGCTGTCACTGAAATAGTCTAATTCAACTTTACTTAAATTAATTCAATCTGTTAGAATAACCAAGGATTTAAATCCTTGTAATAACGTCTACTACTTCAATCTGTCAGAATAGAAAGACTGATTTTAGACCGACAAACCTTTGTTTCATGACGGAAAACACGTTTTCAGTTCCGAATTTGTTTTTCGGCTTCAAAAACTGCCTTCCGGTTTGAAATTAACACCAATATACATTGTAGACTCATTGTAGATATAGTGTAGAGTGACATCCTCGAATCCCAGTAATTGCAGCATGAAAAATAAACGAAAATCAGAAGGATATAACACAAAGCTTATATACGTAAAGTGTGGAGGGAGGCAAGGATTTAAATACTACTATTCAAATCCCTGAGGGAGGGCAGGAACTGTATATGATAGTATTATATGATCCCTGGGGAGGGGAGGTAAATTTTAAAATGTTCTGGTGTATATTCCAATGGCATTCTAGCAACAGGCACCTGTGGAATGGATTGAGTATGTTGCATCTCCCTTTTTTCCTTTGCCTCCCCAATTTTCTCTGCAACATCCCCCGCCTTCATTGTCATATTTTTTTAATATACTTTTCACCATTTTATGACAGAAATAAACTCAATATGGTAATATTATAGCTAAAATCAAAGTCAAAATTTTTTCAACTGACCTGGGACTATTATAACTACTTTATAATAGTCCCAGGACTGACACAGTATAAGATATTAAAAATATATGTGTTGCAGAGAAAAAAGGGGGATGCGACATACTCAATTCATTCCCCAGGTGCCTGTGATTCCAGCTAGACTATTCAGCAATACTAGTAGAAGTAGACGATTAACACAAACGATATAGAATAAAAAGAGGATCATGTCACTTTTAAATTTTTGGTATAAATTAGTAGATTTTCAACAATATTTGATAAGAAAAAATTCTTAATGGCATAATTCCTTGGTTTGAATTAGAATTATCTCCCTTTCATCTTTGAAGCTTACAACATCATATTATACATAACCACATGAAGAAAGGAATGGCAATAATTTTTGTTGTGATAATAATTGTGAGCTCAATTATAATTGAAAAATCTCAGACACCAAAAGCTTGTTGATCAGAGAACAACATTTTTGATTGTGAAATTGAAAATCACCGGTATAGAGTTTGATTGAGAATTAAATTTCTATATTTTTGTTTTAGTCACTATATCTCAACTAGCCAGGAGAGGAAAGAGTCCTTATTATTATTCTGAATATACATTACATTTTTAGTTTGTGGTAAAATGTTAAAAGTTTTACAGCAGGTAGAACTTTAATCTTGATGATAAGGTGTAATCCAATATGTCAGTTTCTTTATAAAACAGAAGTTTGAAAGGTCTTGCATAGTTTTACGTAATCAAGTTCAAAGCAATGAATACATTGCTGTGTAGATAATGTAGATGCATGTTCGTCAGCACAGAAAGATAAGAAATAAATCAGACATAGATATAAAAACAAACGTATCATTTCAATTACCTGTTGTGGGTCTTGATCACCAACTCTTGATAAGAATTATTTTCCATGTGTCAAATCTAAATATTGAAAAAGTTGTGAACAATTGACCTCTGCCTTATACAAGTAATTGAAAAATGTATATTTTTTATATGAATATTGAGATAAAAAGCTGAAGAATAATCTGGTTGATATTATGTTTATAAAGATAAACAAGCACAAAACTGTTTTATGCTCACAGCATGACAAAAATAGCAGTTTAATATTTGATGCCATGAAAAAATGAATATGGACACAATTTGACCTTAAACATCAATGTTGCATAAAGTATGACCTAATCAATCAATTAGTCGACCAGTATTGATACTATAAGTCCCTAAATAACTTAATATTAAAAAACAATAATTTGGTGACTTCTAAATAATGACCCAAACTATATAAACTGCATATGTTACCCAAAAAAAAAAAACCCATGAAGCAATAGTTTACATTCGTATGTTTTTTCCTTTACCTGTATCAAAGAAGGAATATATGTGAAAGCAGGGGAACTGTATGACTTAGATTAGCACGTGGTAATTTGAGAATTTTTTTTTAGCACATGCTTATTTTGCAAAAAAGGCAATCATTGTACCATTTTTTGCATTAGATGCTTTGCAGTAATAATTTCTATCATCTTCCTGACCAGCACAAATATAAATTTCATAATTTTAGACATATAAAGTAATATATTTAAAATGAAGACGGACAGCTTGAAAACTTGTTATGAGACTGGACAATATGAGAGATTGATAATGTTCATCACTTGAGGTGTAACCAATTTTGTATACTAATTGATTCTTCCACCCTATTTGATCAGAATAAATAGCTTTTAAATGTACAATGATTAAATGAAATTGATTAATGGTTTGTGATCTATAGGTGCCAAGAATACACATCTGTCTATTATCAGAGATGATGGTTAGATACATTGGTCAGTATTACTGGTACCTGATGTCTGTAAGTTACTGGTAAGTTTCTTTAATTGATGACATCTTGTCAAACTTTTTTTTACAATATTCTGTTATAAATACCCGGTATGTATATTGCTAAAACTGTTTCGATTTAATATTTAAGTTCATGACAAATTTTTTGAATGTACCTTTCTAAAATTTTATAAATTATTCTATAATACTTTTGAAAGAAATTTAAATCATTTTTTTTCCTACAAACTTTATGTATTTATCTCTATTGAGATATATCTAATATTTTATAAACATTGGTACTTTGCTTTGCTGATAAAATTTTGTTGTCTGTATTATTAAGTACAAAGAGGAATTTGAGTGAAATTATATTATTAGTCAACAATTTTACTTTAAATGCTGTGAGATGTATGGTGAAAATAAGTGTCATGTTTTACGAGTAGAATTTTTTTTTCACATTAGATTTCTGTTGTGCAAATGAAATATGCATAGTAAAAATATAATTTTATTATAGTTATTAACTATATGTCTTTGAAAAATAATTATTATTAAATATAACGATGTAATGATGTATTAACAATTTTTCAAAAAGGAAATATTTGAGTAACTTCTGGGATCGAACTTGCAACCTCCTCCACTCAAGCTGAGCACTCTACCATGACATATGCTGTCAGGATATAAAAATATATCTGCATAACACGGTTTTAAATAGAAACTATTCCATAATCTAATCACAGTCTTTAATACCAATTTGAAAGAGGCTTATTAGTTAACTAAAGATGAACTAAAATAATTTTATGATGCTTGTCTTTGGTTCAGTTTTATTTTTCAATGCAAATGCATAAAACTTGTTTATTTTACATTGAACTTTTGACTTGATGCCTTGTGTTCTAATTTTATAAAGCAAACTTTATTAGTTTAACATACCCCAAACCATCCTTTCTAAAAAACGTAACTGTTCATTATAGTAATGTAATCCTTAGTGTAATATTTTAGGGACTATATTTAGTGAAAAATTGATGATATTTTATGATAAGATTAATTTGTAATCTTATGAAAGAAAAATATAAAGATTTATAATTTGTTACAATGATTATAGGATAAATGGTCATTAGAGGTTATACGATATTAGTCTATGATGAAAGGACTCAGTGAGGTGTAGATGGAGTTCGTTCGCAGGTGAAATAAACACAGGTATGTTGACACATTTCTGTCTTTTTCAATCAAAGAACATCATCTTAAGTTTCCCCATAATATTTTATTTGACATGCATTGTTAAAGGTTCACCTTAGTTTACTTCAAATTCTATTTTTTGGAACAATTACAATACATCAGATACTCCAGTTGTAGGTAAAAGTAGTTTTAGAAGGTAAGAACTTTTTTGGCAACTTAATTTTTAAACTTCTCATTTAGTTGGATATTACAACTGAAATTTTGTTGGGATTTGGAATTTTATACTTTAATTCATATTTTAAGAATCATGTTCAAAGTTTTTATAAAAAGTTACAAAACTTTCTTTGCATATGCTTTTTTCAATTTGATATTTAACTATAAAATGGTGCAAGTGTTCTCAAAAACAAAAGAACAATTATTGAGACTTGATGCATTTGCAACTTTAAATAGGTTTGAACTTAGAGTGCATGTAAACATTGAGTAGATCATTAATAAACCACTTTCATTTTTAGTAACATTTAATGAGGATCATGATGATGACATTTTGTGATTAAGTCTGACATTCATTAGATGCCAACCATAAATACTACAATTAGTTGTAAATTTGAAAATTATTACCTGGTACATGCTTTTATTATTGCTAATCCTAGAAAATTCATAATAATGCAAGATATATGAATGCAATTCATGTATATTTTGTAGGGTTTTAGTATTGGGTTTACTCACTCTGTCTAAGTTTTTACATGAATTTCTGAATTTACAGAATTTTCAAATCCATTATGCATTAAAATCGGTATTTGTATTGCATATACCCCCGATTGTATTGCATATACCCCCGAGGACATTAGCGCAACAGGTATTTATCCCATTTATATCATGATACTATGAGAAGTCCAAGTGGTAGGTTTTAATAATTTAAAATGGGAGTCTTTCAGGAATTTCGTCTTATGCAAAGATAAACTATGATAAATGCAGGAGAATTTAATATCATACATTGATCAACAACAAAAGTAAAACACTATCGAAATACAAACCCAATGGTAGAGGCCTAGAAGTGGAGCATTATCTGAAATAACTGCTCTCTGTGTGATAAAAAATTTGACAAATAAAAGTAATGAAATTTGATAAGTATAAATCAAGTTTTGTCAGAGATCGAGAACCTTTGAGTGATGTGACTCTGGGTGGCCATTTTTTTTTTTTAACAAAGACAAGATATATTAATTCATTGACAGTTGATATTTTACCTCACCCAGGTAATACTTTATTGGCAATAGATCACAATAGGGGGTACATATTGTATCAAATTATGTCCCAAATTATTTATGAAATGTGCAAAATAGAGAATGCTGATGACATTCTTTGACATAAATGTGACTCTCACTGAGTACCATCAATAATACATGTATTTTAAGATAATCGTGCAATGTGTTATAACTGGACCCTTATACTGGTAACATCGAAATTTCAGATATTGAGATAGAATTTGAGATAATCACTGTCAGTTATTTCTTTTCTTGAAAGGGGTGCAATAGGTGCGCATCCCTTCTATTCTAACATGAGACAAAATTTGAAAAAATGACAATTTTTCTATATAAATGTTAAAGGGGCCATAAAATTCTAATAATGATCCCAAGTGTTGAATTTTAGTGTTTTGTCCCTCTAACCTATAATCCTGTATTACCTATACAAGGTAGAACTATGTCATTCCTGTACATGTTTGATGCACAGGGGCCCGACTTCTGGAAATTTATTTCTTTTTTATTTTATTTTTTTGTCGTCTTATTTCATGAGTAGTTTTTATAAATATTCACTGTAACAACGAATATTCTGCGTTTATTATCAATGTGCTAAACACTATCCACGTCCTTATACTAAAAAATCCTTTTTTAGTATAAGAATGTGGATAGTGTATAGCACATTGATAATGAACGCAGAATATTCGTTGTTATAGTAAATATTTATTAAACAGTACTCATGAAATAAGACAAAAAAATAAAAAAGAAATAAATATCCAGAAGTCGGGCCCCTGTGGTTTGATGGAATATTATGAGCAAATATTAAAATATCTGTTCTCTGTCATACAGTGATTTAAATACCTACATGTGTTTCATAAATAAACTTGCAATATATAAAACTATCTGTATTATTATGGACTTCTTACTAGCAAAAATTTTCAAAAAAAAAATTAAATAAATAAATGAATACCCGGTAACAATGTAGGAGAACTGTTCCTGATGGATTAGTATGTATTATTACGGAAAATTCAGTATAGTGGCTGTAGGAAAAGGCAAACCTTTCCTTTAAAAAAAGACAACATAAATAAATGAATAAAAATATAGGAGAACTGTTCATGACGGGGTAGTGCATAATAATTTTAGTATGTATTATTTTGGAAAATTTAGTATAGTGCCTGTAGGAAAAGGCAACATTTTGGTATTGTATCTTTGTGAAGACTTGAATCTGTGGAGAGATGCAATGTTCTGTCATCAATAAAATTTACATTCCCATGGTAAGCACTGTCACCCTTAACAATTCTTAATGAATTTTCATAATAATATCAATGATATATCCATTGAGTTGGAGTATGACCATGATGAATGCATGAGAAATTTTTTTTGATAAGTTTGGAAATATGAACTGTGCAGATATTATTGCTTGAAAGCATATTTAACCTTAGAAATGTCAAAGTATGAAAATACTTTTGATATTTAGCTCACCTGACCCAAAGGGTCATGTAAGCTTTTGCCATCAGTTGGCATCCGTCGTCCATTGTCTGTCATCTGGCGTCATTGTTAACTTTTCAAAAAATGATCTTCTTCTTGACAACCACCAAACAGAATGAAACCAAATAAGGCAGAGATGTTCCCTTTAAGGTCCTTTCCAAGTGTTGTTACTTTGGTTTTAATTTGTCTAATGCCAGGCCGTTTTCTAATTTCTGATTGGCTGAATTTTTAATAAACTTTTGAAGAATGGCTTAACTGATTGAAACTAAACTTTATAGTTATGTTCCTATGAAGGTGCAGACTAAGTATTGTAACTTTGGTGCCGATCCGTCATCCAACATGGCTGCCAGCGGGGAACTTAGTTTAACATAGGCCCTTTAATAAATACATACAAAAATCTTCTTCTAGAGAGCCACTGAATAGATTGAAACTAAACATAGCATGAATGTTCCCTATGAGGTGCTGACCAAGTGTTGTTACTTTGTTGCTGATCCATCATCCAAGATGGCTGCCAGCAGGGGACGTAGTTTAACATAGTACCCTATAGGAAATACATACAAAAATCTTCTTCTAGAGAACTGCTGAATGGATTGAAACCAAACATAGCAAGAATGTTCCTTATGATGTTCTGACGAAGTGTTGTTACTTTGGTGCCGATCTGTCATCCATGATGGCTGTCAGTGGAAGACTTAGTTTAACATAGGACCATATGGGAATTACATACAAAGGGCTTCTTCTTGAAAATTAATGAATGGAATTAAACCAAACATGTCATGGATGCTTATGTCAAACTCTTTTAGCAATGAACAAATGGAAATATCAGGTGAGCGATACAGGCTCCTGGGAGCCTCTGGTTTATCACTTGATTACGTTCTAGTTCATACTGTTTCCACACAATATGCCTGTGACAGGGGAACACTGTTCTGTAATTTACTATTACATCAAGCCTAACAAAATTAACTTTTTAAAACAAGTTAAAGAACATGCATTTAAAAGAAATGCCAAGAAAAAACATAAAAATATGAACAGTATACTATCTGTAATTTGCTGACATTTCAGTAGCTGATAAAGTCCATATTTTAGCTTCAAAATTTTTTGAGAAAAATTGCATCACTTATAACATCAGCTGTTAAATGTCAAGACACATGATAAGTTTCATCACTTTGAAATTAAATTGACGCTGCTTGCTGATTAACAAATGCACAAAGCACTGAGTTAATAGACTGAAGTGCTTTTATCTTTGAATGTGCATTTGTTCAACAGTGCAGCGTCAGGTCAAAAAGAGCAATATATTAAAAAAAAAGTGAGGGTAGAGAAGTGTTGCAATTCTATGAACATGGTTGATATCAGAATAATGCAGCTCCTTGAAATTATGTAAAAAAACATTATAAATGAAATATTTTTCAGTTGTCACAAGAAAATGTGATGCACAGTTTGAAGAAATACTCTAAGTCATAAACCAATTCTACAGGTTATGGAAATAAGGTGAGAATATTTGTTTAATAATGAACATATAATTTGATAATTTATAAATGTTTATAGTATATCTGTACTGTAATTATGCATGTGTTATTGATTATCAGGTACACTGACCATGCACTGGGGCTCCTTTTTCATACATACCTTTCCCTTGTGTGACCATGTATACTTGGTATTCTTTTGGAAAAAAAATGGGATAATTCCAAAAATGGTAAAATAAAGAGCTTGATGAAAGTGTAGAGAAACTTTATTCACCATTTACAAAGATTATATTTGATTTGGAGATATGGGAATTTCATGTAGATTTCTACATAATTATAACTAGAACATAATTGTATTAAGAAATTGTTCTGTAACAATACAGATAACAATCTGAAAGGATGCTGTTGATATTTGATATTACAAAAAGCATGGTGAGTAATTAGTTTTATTGCAAAAGGTTACAGCAATTTCATAATACATTGAAAAACATTTAAAACTGATACCATTAGAGCATTGAATTTTATATACAGGTCTCCCAAAGGAAATGCTACTATTCAATATTTGAAAGAGATTATTTATTTGGCTATATAACTTGATTGAAAATTTTAAACCTTAAAGAAAATGTTTTTGAACAGATGTGTGCTGTACATCATCCACTGAAAGTTAATCCTCTATCCTTATATTTACAGAGTAAAGACGATTATTTGGATTTAGTATTAAGATATGTGTCTGTATTGTAGAGTACTTTATGAAATGGGAAAGAAAATATAAAAGATTCTATTTGTAACATTAGAACCTGTCAGATTTATTGGTGTGGAAATAGAGATGTTAATTTTCATTGTGGTTTGAATCATACCTCAACAAGACTCCATCAGGCAGGTAAGGTTATTTGTTGATTTGAGTCAATGTAATTACAAATTTGAAATAAAAAATTGAATGCATAAATACAATAAAATTTTAAAAAGTATAAATGCCATCTGTATTTGTTATATTTTCAAAAATGTTAAACTTCTGAGGTAGTTTTAAAAAAGTGAAAAAAGAAAATATGGTGAGATGTTTATGTGTTTATTTTTTTTCTTGAGGGTGGGAAAAGGTTAGGGAAAGGGACTTCATGTAGAGCAGTTTAAGTTTTGTGATAAACAAGGCCGTTTCAGATTATTTTTGACACAGTTGCAGTCAGGAATGCAAGTAAATTTTAATAATGTATTAAGATATTGTGGTTTAATGATTTATTAGATTTATGGTTTACCACATATAAACATATGTATGTATAATGTTAAAGAGCCCACATCCAACTGCAATAATTATACATCATTCTGTAACGTAATTGAGCTGTTAAAATAAGATTAATATAAAATACTTAAATCTAATTCAAACATTAATTTTTATTGAAATATTTAAAATAAAATAAGAGATACTTAATAATGAAATGGTTTGGAGCAATATAATTAGAAAAGTGAATAATATAAAAAGGATAGTTGTAGAAGTCAAAAATGAGTTCATGATGATATTGAATGTTATGTAATTATCAATTAATTTCTGTAGGAGTCTAATGAGATGTTGTGCAATTGATGCACGCCCATATCTTTTCATTTTCATACTATATTTTCATTTTTTATGAAACTTTCTGCCCTGGTCTTACCTTTAATACTGCATTTGAATTCTATGAGATGAAGATACTTGTGAGATTGTAGAATTTACTATCATCTAAAGATAATTTTTACCACGAACTGATCAATTTTGACTTTAAAATTGTCAATGTCAGTCCAAAAGTGTGATATACACAGATACATTTACTACTGTGTTCTAGTCTTGATATCTGTAAATGTTTCAGATTTTGTTATTTTTGTGTTTGCTTGTACCTTTTAATACAAGTTGTCAAGAATTCAGCAATTTTAGGTCACAGTCATATAAAACCTTGAAGTGACAATCTAAGATGCAAGTTTTTGCTTTAACAGCAGCTTATTACTGTCCTGGACACCTCAGTCCGTGGAATGGATTTTTGCACAATTTTAATACCTTAATTAATGTGAATGGTCTAGTCACTTGGGTGAAAGATGCAATGAGTTAAATCGTAACTGAAACCTTTGAATGTACCCAATTTTGTTCAGTCATGTCTTCCAAAGAAACAAAAAATTTCCTCGTATGGAATTTTCTATGTAAAAGGGAGATAACTCTTCCTTCAAGATTTTATAATGATTACATGAAATATGCACAAAGCGCATTAAAAATATTAAAATAACAGTTTTACAAATTTTAGAATAGATCTGAGTTGATAAAGTCAATTTTTTAAATTTTTTTCAAATTTTCAAATGCATTAATGTTACAGCAATTCCTCATTCAAAATCATTTGTGAGGTATACAAATATAACCTTTATAAACAACTTTATAATTTTAATGTTGTCTTGGACAACTCCAAAGGCTAATTAACCAACAAAAGATTGTTGGTTAAATCTAATGTTTAGACTTTCAAAATGCAAAAAATCCATTTCACAAACTGAGGTGTCAAAACAGCAAGTTGGTTAAAAGATACATTTTAGTTAAAATATCCAAGATAGAATGGAAAAATTCATAGTCACAATTTTGAAAGAAAGTTTATGAAGAGAGTCTGTCCTCAGTTTAATTATAAAGATATCCAATATCTTTTCACTTGTCATAAAATTTGAGAAATCTAATACAAAATACTTAATTTCATTTGTTTGCAAAATAAAAAGAGAAAGAACACCATACAGCGAGAGAAAATACCTTAAAAGTTTTGTAAAAATTGATATAAATTTTTGTGGGGAATTTATTTGATTGGATGAAGTGTCCAATTGCACTGTTATTTTAGTGGTAAAGATGTAGAGATTTTTGTCTTGAGGCTGGTGTAGTATTATTGTTGTGATATATGGTACAGTTTACTCACCCTTAGCAGTTTATCACTGTCAATTTATAATAGCTGGGGGTCAGGGATTAAACTAATCATGTCCCCTCCCATCTGTAACATAAAACAGTATGTTCCTGGTTTGTTTTCACTGTTAACCTTTAACTTGCTATAATCTGTTAATTTCTGTAAAATTCTTATTGGATTTATTGTTTTACACTTATATTGATGTGTTGATTTTGAGGTAAGGTATTTTTTAAAAAGTTGGTATTGCATTTTCATAAATATATTTAATTTTATTCATTAAGTATGTAAATTCATTATCAGTCAGCCAAAATAGTAAGGTATTCGTTTTAAAATATCATAATTTGTATATATGTAAAAAAAATTATGTAAAGTACAAGTTTTAGCTCATTTAAGAAAATTGATCATCTTATTAAATTTTTATCAGCTAACATTGGAAACAGGATGGTTAATGCTGTAAATTCTGATTTTTATGCCCCGTCCACGAAAGTGTGGGAGAGGCATATAGATTTACCCTTGTCCGTCTGAACTTCCATACATCTGTACATCTGTCTGGTTTGGTACAGTTTTTGCCTTTAAGTCGATTTCTTAGAAACCCATTGAGATACATCAATTATATCAATTCTTTCAATCCATTTAAATAATACTGAACACCGTCTAACAATATTTTGGTCACTTTGACCTACATTTCATGCTAAAGTTTTGTTTGGAATCCATGGTGCTATATCAATGATACTTGATCACATAATCCTCTTGCATTATATAATGGCTTTCTCCAACAATTGGGTTAATATGACCTACATTTCATGCTTAAGTAACTTTGGTTAAATTTTTGCATTTCGGTGTATTTTTATAGATCATATGATAGTACATTAATAATATCAATGTGTATAGTACAAAACAACTTTGTATGTTTTGAGTCATTTTGACCTATATTTTATGCTTGAGTGACTTTGGTCAAATTTGTTCTTTTAGGTATATACGTTGTGTGATATATTGATGATATTTCACAACTACAATAATCTTTTAAAGTACAACTTAAATTGACAAATTTGAGTCACCATAACCTATATTTTATGCTTAAGTGACTTTTGTTAAATTTTTGCATTGTAGTCCATTCATCAAAAACCTCTGATAATATGTCAATAATATTTTACAATTACAGCTGTTCTATTTAACACAGATCAGCAAAATATGAGACAACATGACCTACATTTCATACTTGAATGACTATTGAATTTAAGCCTCAGTAACTGTAATTTCATTTTTTTTCAAGGGATACCAATTAATGAATGTATTTAAAATATTTATAAAAATTATTTCCCATCAAAAACAGTACATAGGAATTCTATGTTCAGGAGGATGGGACATCTGTGTCTTATTGTAGTTATAATAATTTGCTAATTTCTATTTTGTTCTGGGTGACAGTTGCTAAACTTATTAATGAAGACCTTACAGAACCAGTATAACATGAGTTAATTATCCCCATATCAGTATTTCTCCCTATATATTTTGTAAATGATAATGGTTCGGTCTTTCTTCATTGTAAAAATATATAGTTTTTTTATCACACCTGAAAGCAGTGTTCCATTTGGAAAGGGGTATCGTATTTATTTGACATTTAAACTTAAATGGACACATCACATTAAATAATCCATGGAAGGAATTTCAAAACATGATTAAATTCTTTCCTATATTATGTAAAAGATTAAAGACTAGTATACATTATAGGTATTTTATTCCTAATTTTAGATCGATATTCATTTTAAGTTTTTAATGCTGTTTAATCTTCCATGAGATACATTATGCCTATATTTGACACTATTTATTGGTGATATATACTGAGATTTATGTCGAAGTCAGATTTCAGAATAATATAGGAACCTTAAAAATAGGATAAATTGCAATGTTTATAGCATCAGATGCATTCAAGAAACTAATTCTAAATTTTATTTGTATTATTGTACGTAGTAATGTAAGTGTTATAATATTGCTTTAAAAGTCAGAATGTTTATACATATATAGCAATTAAAACAAATTTGGGACAAACAATAAATGTATTGGATGAAGAAATCCCTACCACCCATTTTCAGAATTTGCTGTGAGGTGGGGTGCGTTTGACTATGATTTAATTGATAAGGACTGTCGATTTTCTTGCTGAAGGTCTCTAGTTCTCTCTGGATACTCCGGCTACCACCACCCATAATGGCTGGTTTCAATGACCAAGAGAAAATTGAAAAGGTTTTACACTTTAAAAAATGTTTCAATTACCTGTTTGTTTTAGAGACCAAAGACTTTCCAATGGTTACTTACTTTGCAGTAACATTGTACTTATGTTAGTTTTGTAAAGTGTCGTAAGTTTTCTCATTTTGAAACATAATTACAGTATAAAAATCCATTTACCCAGAATTAATTGAAATATGTTCATCTTGAATGTAAAGACAGTTTTTTTAAGTGTAATTTATGTACCCTTTCCCTGTTATTTATACATTATTGGAAAATTAAAGAATTACTTTACTATTATTTAAGGGTAATTATATCCAAACAGTTGAAAATGTCACCCAGAGTAAACAATGTTTATTTCACTCTTTGTTACTTAATAACCATTAATAATTGTACTATACAGGGATTATTTTCTGTCGACCATGAAAAATTTATCTAGCAGAGATAGGTCACAGTTGTAACAGAAGAAAGTTTTTGATAAAATTTTGCAGATACAGATGTAACAGGTAGACCTACTTGGTGGGTTAATTTTTTCTGGAAATTGAAGAATTATTGAAAACTGTGAGAAAACATTTTATCTTGGGAGTTACATCATATGATAGTTTATATTGGATTGGCTGCCATTGCAGTGTGCTGTTGAATGTTACAAGGTTTTGTACTTTGTCTCTTTAGAGATTAATAGTGTTCCAGAATTGAAATATTTTTTGTTCAGAAACTGCAAGGCATATTGGTAGAAATTTTTTATTAGAATCAAACTTATGTGTGGTTATGACCAAAGGAATGAAATACTAGTGTGCTTACTAAAGTATTCTAAAAACATTTTTTGGGGAGATAAAAGGCTTTTATAAAGACAATGTCTCAAAGGATTTAGTTGTTTAAAAAGTAATCACTGTTAAAATGAGTCTGAAAAAAGTGTCATGTTTTTGCAACAATCTCAATTTAGAAAGTATGGGATTTTATTGAATTTTTTTTATCTTATGAGCTTAAATACTTAAATGGTGTATTTTATTCTAAATATGGCATAAAATTGAAAATAAATAATGGTTGTAATTTATATAATTTTGGATAAATTCTGATTTTTCAGATATCAGAATAAAATGACAGAAAATTGCTATATCTGAGTTGTGACGGTTGTGTGGTTATTTTGACAAAATGTCTGTGTGTTTGTCAAAGACTACACATTCTCTTGGAAGAATTTTTATATGGATGATAGTTATAGCCTGTATATCTTCTATGGTAACATATCACATAGGACTATTATTACCATGGGTACAGTTAAATCAGTCAGCCGATCAAGTCCAAAGACAAATAAGGAGTAGTTCTATTTTGATTAATGATGAAATTAAGAGATCTCTGGATAGTAGAAACCAACACTTACACAGGAAATTATCACAGGCCTCTGACCATCAGTCTCTTCAGATGTCATATATCTTAGCAAAGCTTAAACAGGTAAGTTGGGTTTCCTTGAAGGCCTTACAGTGACTTTAAGATGAATAACTGCAATAAAAGTATTATTCTTTACTTTAACTTTTGTAGATTCATGTTAAATATTTTATCTTTCATATTATAATAGTGTATTTCTTTTGCACATATCAGAAAACTTCAAATTTGGATAATTTAAATGCAGAATGAAACTGGTTTGATAGATATTTTAAGATTATCATGTATAGAGCTGTACATTCAATTACCAAGATTTAGTGATGTTGAAAAATGATATACATTAGCCAAACATCAGATTAGCTTATCATGATAGGCTAAACAGGCTTCCTAACATCTGCTGTGTTTACATAACTAATAATGAGAGGCACACTCTGGTGTTGACAGGTTCCTTAACACAAGATAAATGACTACATATCAAGGCCACTTAGACATTGTAAACATTTGAGATCAGAATACTTTGATGATTGACAGGTTTTCTTGTGATTGAAAGGAATTTACTTATAAATTCCAAAGTGATCATTTTTACTGACTCGCTCAGACTTAGTAAACATTACGCTTTCCAAATGGTGTTTTGAGAAAAATCATCTGTGGATGGTACAAAATTATTTAATAAGATCAGTTGGACCTACCTTGACATACTCTAACTTTTTTCGAGCACACCTTTCTCTAATATTCAAATTCTCCTATTAAATTTTTTATTAAAAAACACTGAATTCATGATTTTTGCACTGCCAGTCTCTAAGTTTTAGTTTTTTTAAAGCTTTTTACAGAAAATAAAAGATTTTTTGTTGCAAATGAACAAAAAACAAAGTTATTATAAGTCATTAATTTCAGTTCAAATCATTGAAGAAAAATAAATCTTATAAGTCAGATTTAAATGATACATGACTTGTAAACAAAATAAAAAATGCATTTAGATTTAATTGAGTAAATCTATTCTGAAATTGATTAGTAGAGTTTATAATTACATGATAGATAGCAGGTGCTTGTTTGTATGTTATTTATGTAGATAGTAATTACACCATGTACCAACATAATTTACACATGTCATTATATATGTCTACCAGGATTGATACCATTGTTTAAATCAATTAATCTTAACAGGGACCCTGCCTCTAGTTATAATGTCCTTTCCTCAGGGATGCTGTTAAACAGATTATTTTATCTTTTAATGGTAATAAATCTTCACATTTTTGGTGACTTTTATATAGCTCAAGTTTCTAATGGACTTTGCAATAAAATATAATGGGTTTTGCTCTTAACATTTGGGACCTTTAACATAAAAACAGATATTGTCCTTTTTCAACAATGAGAGAAATGTAAATTACTTTTTATTTTATATAAAGCACAACTAAAATTTTTGAACATCTGTTTTCCCAGGATTTACACAAAACAAAATAATGTAGAGTGGACAGAATTGTATTATGGCTTCTTTTTCAGCTCACCTGGCCTAAAAGGCCATATGAGCTATTACCATCACTTGGCATCAGTAAACTTTTCCTTTAAAGATCTTCTCCTCTGAAATCACTGGGCCAATTGGGATCAAACTTGGGTGGAATGATCCTTGGGTGAACCCCTTCGAAAATGTGTCCGGCATCCTTGACTTCTGAACGGCATGGCTGCTGTCACTAAAAATAGAAAAAGGGGGGATGAATTTAAAAAATCTTCTATGTAACTACCCAGTACATGGCCAATTGGAACCAGACTTAGCAGCAATGGTCTTTAGATGGTCCTCTTTCAGAATTGTGTCCCATGAATCAGACAATCAACAAAGATGGCCACCACAACCCAACATAGTTTAACATAGGACCCTATGGGAAATTCATTTAAAGATCTTCTTGTCTGAAACAACTGAACCAATCAGAACAAGATTTGTCTGCAATGGTCCTTAGATGGTCCTCTGTCAGAATTGTGTCTGATAACCCAGAATGTCAACCAAGATGACCAACAAAGCCAAAAAAGGACCCTATGGAAAAATTTAATTTGCAGATCATTATACCTTAAAGTTGGCCATTTTGAACCAGCCTAATGGCAGCAATGGTTCTCTTTCAGAATTGTGTTTGATAACCTTGAATGTCAACTAAGATGGCCACCACACCCTAACTTTGTTTAACATTGGACCTATGGTAAAACCAGCCAAGATAACTGCTACACTTAAATTTTCAATCCTGCTGAAGGTTGACAAGTTAAATCCAGGTGTGGGATACAGGCTCTTGCGAGCCTCTTGTTTATATCAAGCAAGCCATGGTATCTTAAGGAAGGAAAATTGAAATCCTGTAAAATTTTGTATTTATATTGGAGTCAAACACACCTCAACTTGAGTTGGATTCAAGGTGTTGATTGGCAAGTGGTAATATGAGTAGTTACATCAACTCGGACTACAAGTCCACTGAACCATAGTGGAAATGAAGATTGGTTTTGATGAATAATTGGAAATAGTTGTTTCTATGACCTAAAGTTTATTAGAAATCTCTTGACTTCATAAAGTTTTACTAAACATAAAACATGGAGAATACATATTAGAATTTTTTTTTTGCTTCTTAAAAGAAAACAACAAATTTTCATCTAAACTAAATTTTCAACTTTTCCTTCAAGCTTTCAAAATAATGCAAGAAGATTGAGGCAGTACTTGCATTATTCTTTATTTTAAACTAAAAATTCAAAGAAAAAGAAATTCTGCCTTAAAATATTCTTTCCTAGCTTTAAACCTTGGCATTTGGCATATTTTGTGGAATTACAAAAATAGACCTTATTGACATTAACCTCAAGAATTAAAGGGGAGATTAATCCAATTTACTTGATTTTTAGATAGAAGCAAGAATACAGTCAATATCAGCCTACAAGAAGGTATTGAGTTCAGGATTAGATAAAAATCAGACAAACATTTTGAAGACAGCATTTTCTGAACACAGCTACACTATTATCTCCAGTGATGAAGTAACAGGTTAGTATTACAAGATATCTATTTTTCCCTGTTATATGGGTTTACTATTCAGTCATCTTCATACTATGATTTTAATATAGTTTCTGGATGAAAAGTTTCTGATACCAGTTTTGATAAATAGTACAGGTATGAGCATTGATGGTGGAAATATAGAGATGAAAAAAAAATTAACCAAATGTTGTAGATCCAACAAAATGTCATATTGACCAAGGAGGGTAGGACCAAAAACTATCTAAAACAGAGCTATGTAATGAGGGAAATATACTCCTTAGAAAAATTTGAGAGTAGGATTAAAGGTTTTGATAATTAATTACAATTTGAAATTTATTATAAATTAATGTCTATTAACATTCCATTTCAGATATTAATGGTAATTGGTCTGTTGTATGGACATCAGTGGGAAATCAGAATTTTGACAAACTGTCATATCAAAAGGTACTGAAAGCTTTCTGAAAATCCTCAACAACTGGCTTCATAAAATAAGTGAGAAACCGTTTGAATTTTATGATGCTGCAAGGAAGTAATTTGAAAAAATGGCAGGTGCCAAAATGTCTTGAAAAAAAAGGCATGACTTAATACCACCTGCAATAAAGTAGGCATATATTTTTTAAAAAAAAGGTTGGGCCACCTTGCACATTGAAAAAAGAGCAGGCTCATATATACAGCAAAAAATCAAGGATTTAAGATCACCTTCTTGCCCTTCAATGAAAATAAAAATTAATCATGTAAGAGGCATCCCTGAGGTAAATGACATTAATTTCAATTTTTCTTTTATTAGATATATATGTATTATGTGAAAGTTTAGATATTCACAAATGTATTTGTATGTAACTATGCTTTGCCATAACGATTTATTGTAAATGTGTTTGTGCAAATAAATATTGTCTATTGTCTATTGTGTATCAAACCATGTTTATATATCATTAAATTGACCTTGGGGAAATTTTGCAATGCTCCTATAAAATATGTTTTGAATATGCAAGGTTAATTGCATTAATTTTATGTATAAAAACTGGTGCCTGCAATTCTTTCAGTGTTATCAATAACTGTGTCTGTTTTTAAAATTTATGAAAAGGTCTTTATAACTAATGTTTGAGAAATGAATTAAACTACTTTCAAACTTCTTTATTTCTCAGTGTGAACATAGATGAAATCTGTATGTGGTATGAACATGTTTTCTTTTGAAATAAAATTTTGATAGTCATGTCTTTGAGTATAAAGTCATATTTTCACTGTAAATAACTTCAGTGGAAAGAGATTCATCTATTATTAAAAATGGGTATGAAGGAAGAGTAGCTACAGAATGTTATTGTCTTCCCATACTACAAAACTATCAAGAATCAAAGGAGTTCTACAACTGAAGGAAGTTAAGTTTTATGACTGAAATTTAGTTAAAAAAAAAATTTCAGATTCTCATCATATCCCTAAAAAATTGGGAGGCAACTTGAGGGAAGAATTTATGATATATAATATTTTTTTTTCATTTTACAACTAAATAAAAAAATAAATTTCAATGAAGATGACTAAATTTATAAATTACAAATAATATGCACTGATAAATGTATATGTCTAATAAAGGTTCAAAATCAGTCTTTTTCAGCACAAATATTTTGCTGCTATTTAGTTTTTGATTTGATTGGAAGAATATACATAAACAAAGAAATACAGAAAGAATAAATATGCAGATCTTGTAAATTTATAATAAATTACAAAAATTACAAAATAACAAATTGTAACTGTATATACATCATGTTCAGCTGGTTATGTTGGAAGCTGATATCTCAGTTTTGCTACTTTCAATAATGGTCAACTTGAGTGTTATCAGATATTTAGGGGTTGATCAAGGGCAGGTTTAATATTTATTTGAAAATGGACTACCGTATTTTTCGTTGTATTATTTGCTATTTTTTTCTCTGAGAATTTACCCTGCATCTTAGACAGAGGTGGACTTTTCTATGACTTTTTTTCAGATATTTCACCTTGTGGATGCAAAAGATACAGTATTTCCTTAAACATTCAAACATATTTTTGATTTATATATGTGTGAATACAGGGCGGCTTCATTTGAGTTTTCACATAATTTTATTGTTTCAGTACAATAAAATACCAGGACTACAAAATGTTATTGAACAGCCTGGATATATCTGTTATCTACACAATGTTTACAGTAAAATCACAGGTATATACTATAATGGCTGTACAAAATTGATAAAATCTTGAGGGTTCAGAAAAAAAAATTAAAATATTGTGTGAATGAAAAATATTGTGAAACAAAAGAAAGATTTTTCTGATTTTTTTTGTTTTCTTAATTTTTAAAATAATATCTTAGATGATTAAAATTTTCAATTTTGTTAACTTATGAGATTTTAATAATCTTATTTGTTTCAGAACGTAGAAATATTTTGCAGAGTTACTGCAAATCTGATAATCAGTAAAAAGGAACAGTTCAATCTCACTTCAGTTTCGATTCTCTTAATATATAGAATGATTTAATACAAAGATATTGTATAATTAGTTTCATGTGCTATATACTGTCATTGTAAAAATTCAGTTTTGACGAAAAATCTGTCAGAATTTGAAAAATTAAACAGTTTCCTTTCCAGAGGCATACAACACCAGTTGTTTTGATTTTGTACAAGAAAAGAAGAATATTACATACAGTTTACAAAATAAAGATGGTAGACTTCAGAACAAGTTTGTCACAGATAATGGAACATATGAAAGGTAAGTTGCAATATCATAGGTCTTAGCAGAGTAATTATCATATGTCCTAAATTTGCACTTTAATTTTAAAATATACATGTGAAACAGATATTCACTGAACTCTAAGATTCATTATGAACTATAAGATATAGGAAAAATTTGTGAAGGACAGAAAAATATTAACATTTAGAAACCATATCATCAGTTAATCAAATGATCAATTTTGACTCTCTAATTTCATGCATTTTTTATCCAAAGGGCAATGGAGAAATTATGTATTGTCTCCCTTGAGTAGCTTCATAAAGGGGAGATAACAGAATTATATGTCTCATTGTAATGGTATTTGCTATTTTTAATTCATTTGTTATAGAAATAAAGGCAGTATATGGCAGGATAAGGAAGGTTTACTCACAAAAGATAACAGAATCATTCAGCTATATGTGTATGTGACTTCCATGTTTCCTCTCAGAATTTATATCTATCAAGGATCCGATCTGGACACAATGAAGGTATACTGCATATAATGATCATTAAATAGAGTTGATCTAGTTTAAAAATTATTACTTTTAAAATATGTAGATAAATCTCTCGTCAATTTTCAACAAAATTATTGCCATTGAATATAAATTTTCAGACAAACAGCCTTATAATTATTTTGAATAGATTGTTATGCAAATAAATGTTAGAATAAATTTCTAATAGTAACAAATTTGGATTCATTTTCCAGTTTGATAGAAAATACAATTTTCTGTAAAAAAAAAGCATTGACAGGTGCCAAGTATTTATCCATTTCATATATACATTTTGAGAGTTATCTCCCATAATAAGTAAGAATTTATCCTATTTCAGACTGATATGCTGCACAAATATGGAGAGAAGTTTGAAATTCAGTGGTGGAAAACTCTAAGGCAGTCTATTGTAGTTAGCTTGTTAACAACAGAAAATCTTGTTTTGAAATCAGAAAGTCAACAGGGCTACAGGTATTTGCCTTATAATCGTTAAAGACTTGACTTGACTGTTGGCTTTTGCAGTCCATTCAATTGGTTGTTTTGTTTTATGGGCTCAATTGCTGATGGCCATACAAAGACTGGTGCCTGGTGGATGCTATTTGTCAATTGTTTATATTTTTTTATTGGTTTGTTCCATTGACACATAATTTGTATCCTATCAATTTATATATGAAAGAGTTTTGTCATAATATTTGATAACTTTATGAAGGTTTTTAAAAACAAATTTTGTGTTGTATTTAACAAACATTCATAAAATCATAATAAACATAATATCCAGTAAATTATATCTTTTACATTTGTTTTGTTGAAACTGCAAACTGACATCATTCAGAGTGAAATAATAGTTGTTTCATTGTAAATGTAATAGAAATTTAATATAAAGGTAATTTTTAGGGTTGTATTACTTGTCAGTTTTATCTTTACTATTACAGGTGTAACAGATGTACACAGTTGTTATATTATGATATTTTGTTTACCGAAAATTTGCAACCAATAATATTGAAGGTAAACATTTTTTACAGTTTCAAAAATATGTTCTTGTTTAATAACTTTTTTCAATTTTTAATTGTCAGGTACTTTACTAAAGTTAATAAAAAAATTGCCCTGAATCTGTTTATATAGAAATAAATATTGATTAAGGTTTAATTAATTATTCAAAATATAACGTATTGGTAGCAAAAAGTTTTTTTCATAATGAAGATCCAAACATTTCAAATTACACAGAATATGGACTTGTTTATTTTTTGAAACACTGACACATGTATTTCTGAAAATCATGTAAGAGGCAATTTATGGTTAGAAAAAACAGTCATGTTTGAACATTGCTCTCCAAGTATGTGTCAAAATTCAAATCATTTTTAGTTTTCATTTTGCTGTTGATAAAAATAAATTCAATATAAAGGGGAGATAACTCATTACATAATTTTTTAACCAGATTTCATAAATGATAAAAATTTATGTGCCAACAATCTTATAAATGCATTTAGAATTGTTTTTGTTGTTGATTATTAATGCTAAAATACCACTTTATTTTTTTAAGATAAGGCCAGTTTTACAGCTTTTTAATTCTGAGGTATTGAGAAATATTGTTGCATTAATGGTTACCAACAGTACAGTTTCTACAGATATCGCAGTAGCGCTTACAGAAAGCAACAGTGATATTTTGATAGGAGAAAAGGTATACCATATAATATTTTCTGTAGTTTAAACATATTTATTAATTAACTCTGAAAAGTACAGCAAAATACAAAAAATCCAAAAGACAGAAAACAAATGGTTATGGTTATATATAAATTCCTGTCCTTATTTTCTTCTTTAAAATCTGATATCATAATTATTACCAGTAATATGAAGATAGAAGGATATGGGATAATGAGATAATGCTGTAATCTCTAACCAAAAAATTTAAATACTAAATAAAAAATATAAAAATGATGATAACCATTAATTCATTATTTCATGTTTTTGTGTTGAAAAGTTACAAACAAGTCAACTTTTATTTTGCAAATTGGATGTGGGGAAATTCTTGTACAAGTAAGGGAAAGTTCTTTTTTTTTGTAGCATGAAAATGAAGTATGTGTTGTAGCATTAGCAGATAAAAATATATAGTCTAATTTTATACTTTGCCATCCTTTTTATAGCAAGCGCAGCAAGCGTTATAGGAGCATATGCATTTTTTACATATGGGTCATTTAGAAAAGTGTTTGTTTAATAGGGGCAGCCATATTGTGCTACATACTAAGGCTAGAAAAAGTTTCGTTGGCCGAAAACGAAAGTATATGGGAAATAACTTGCTTCAAATTATTATTCAGAATATGAAAATGAGTTTCTGGAAAGGGCTATTGCTGTGCTCGCATCATTGGCCACGCCATCAGCATATTATACATTTAGTGACTACCCCTTTGAACAAAAATAAATCAACTGCAATGATTTCTTTTGATTATGATATGGTCATGTAAAAAAAGATGCATATAAAAAATATAAACATCTGTTTCTTCACTAGTTTTGTATAAGGTTGACCTCTTATTTAATATGATATGAAGTGATGGAAATATAAAGGGATCTATTTATTTACAGTTTTCTTTTTTAAGATAAAATATTTTTTTTTTCAGGAATGTAAAAAAGGAAATGTTATCTGTTTGTTGGATTCGGATTTACTTTATCTCCTGGAAAATGCACAAGAAAGTCAAGCCACTGCAAAGTTTGTTAAAGTAAACCTCTTATTAAATAGCAATCTAGAATGAAATACCACCTTCTCATTGAGAAGAGCATAGCGGGTCCAACTTTTTATACACTTAAATTAGTAGAACTCCCAGAATCCCAGAATTTTTTGATGTTTGTTATCATTAATTTTTACACATTTTTTAGACTACAAATTAAAAAGTAAATACTTATTCAATTTATAAAATTCTAAATTCTGAATACAACAATCTCAAGCAGATATTTTTGCTACCGTGGAATGAAAACATACTAAGCAAAATTTGTCTTAGAATTTAAATATTCTGGAGTGTATTTATGATTTGTGAATATATAACTATGAACCTTTTACAACGGAAAGCCTTCTATTTTCTGGACATGACCAAGAAATTTTATTTGACTGGTCATAAAAAGGGTCAATTGGATGTCCAAAATTTCTACTCTTTAATAAAAAGATGTACTGAAAAGTCGCGATGCCAAAATTTCGAAGTTCGGCAGAAAGGTGACCTCATTCAGGTCATTTCCTCTTGACAGTTGACTGATCTTTTCAAAATGTTTTTACAGCAATTACTATTGTCAATACAGTAATTTACAAAGTTGTCTGGTTATGATGCTTGATTATAATTAATGTACACCTGTCAACAATTACCAAAAGTTCAATCGAGGTCATTCATCAGTGAAGATCAATCAGGTGTTTTTCCCCCCTTTCTACTTTGAAATTAAGAAAATCCATTACAATGTATGTATCGGACGATCTAACAGTTCACAATCACACACATGAGAAGATAAAACGCCTCGGTAGTTTAAACTCTGCAAAACTTAAGAGATTTCCACATTGTTGTCATTTTCTGCATGTGTATTTTAGTAAATAATCATTGAGCATGCGCGAATAGTTGTAGTTTGATATGAAAAAGTAATAAGAATTTCATCTTTGGGGAAGACTTTCATATACTGATTTCAAAGTTTTTTAAACTTGAATTTATTTTATTCATTTATTTAGTTCATTTCTACTCTATTGTGTAGTCCATTTCCGATGTCGATCTATTTATACGTACCAAACATGGTTCTCTAAGAAAACAACTGTAACATCGAAATTATCAATACACAAACAACGCCGCACAGAATGTTAAAGAGTTGATACACACAACATTTATTTCAGGTCTTACCCAAAACATTTATAAATCGTGCATAACATTATTTGTATGAAATAAGATCGTGTGTTGAGATTGCTAAAAAGAGTGTAAACTGACAATTCATGTCTATCAAAAAAATGTCCGGCAGAGTCTGATAAAATTTCTGGATCCCTGCTTTGCAATGCCTTTTCTGATACTCCAACATTTTTATACTTTATGTTAAAATATTTTAGGTGTATCCTTCATTATTAGATGATTACACTATGGTAATCAACAAACTTCAGCAAATTTGGATGAATAATACAGCTCTACATGATCTTGATATTAAGAATAATCACAACCATATCCCAGAATTCCATACTACACCTGATCTACATTTTCTCCTCCATCAGATGGAGAATTACATTACAACAAATGCAGATTACTCACAAGCTGATTTAATCAGGTCAAATTTGTAAGTAGTTGTAAAATCTGTCCTGGCATACTTTTGTGATGGAATTTTTGTTCATTTTAGAAACCCATTATGAAATATTTTTTTAAAGTTTGTTCAATTTTGGAAAAGCTTAGCGCAGTTTAAAAAAATTATGTCTAACTTCATACATTTTGAATAATTAATGTCAGAATGTATACTTTTTGTAGGGAAATTTGTGCTTTTGACATAATTTTAAAAAGGTCCGGTTTTATGATTTAGTGACTGACATTATCTGAAGTTAGTAGCTAAATATAGGCATTGGAGTTATTGGGAGAAAGATCAAAGAGACTATGCTATGTTAAGTTAATGAATATTTTAGACTAGAATGATGTATAATTCTTTAAATTTTATTTTTTTAGATTAAAAAATCAAAATTTTCACAGACATCTGAAGAGTAGTGACCAGAAGGACTACATTTTACTTGGTAATTAATCTTTAAAATTTAAGACAGTTTCATTATTTACGAATATAATATCTTTTAAGATGATCAAATGTCAATCTTACCGAGAGTAATATATATATTTATCAGATTTAAACTTAATATGCATCGTATGTTTTTGAAAAAATAAGATTTATACTTGAACTCATGGTTTATCCATGAATTTTTGTCACTTTTTTTCACACCAAAATAGTTATTTTAACTTCCATTTGAAAAATACAATAGTTATCATATGTTGTCATACATTATGTCCTTTGATAAACCTCTAGATATAAGAAAGATGGTGTGAGAATTTATTTTTTAATTTCAGATGACCAGATTGTTGATCTTTGCAGTAGAGGTAACTTTTCCTATTTTCTCATGGTAAAAGTTTTTGCTAAAGAGTTTATTTTTTCTAATCTGATGGGAAAAGATGTAGGAAAGTTACAGAAAAAAGTTCAATTTTGGAAATTAAACCGAAAAATTGCTATTTAATGTACCATAAAGAAGGAAGAAAATTATTGGTACTTATTTATGGTACAACTGTAATTTCTTATTAACCAGATCTTCCAGTGGCAAAATCTTGTTGTTAGTTTTGTGATGGAGGAAAATCTAGTTTGATGTCAGTTTGAAAGCTCATTTATTTGCTTGTTTATTTATTTGGATTGTAAATATTTTTTAGCCATATGGCTTTATTGTGACAGACATTTATTTTTTATTTTGGAGGTAGATTGCCTTATGACAACCATTAACCTCCAGAAGAATTTCAGATTTCAGGGGAAATGAAAATAATAAATAAAATTTTATAAAAGCATTGTAATGATTGTTTGAACATTTTATCTGTTTGTTTTTCTTACAAATATATTTTATATCAATTTTTTTTCAGAACCCGAAGATGCAGGTCTGCTGAGCTCCATTACAATACAGCCGTCATTGACCTTTATATTTAATCCATACCAGTACACATATAGTATGAGAGTTGGCTATGATACAATATTACTTCAGATACATGCTGTGACAAAGGGTTGTCACACAGAGGCCAGATTTGATGAAATTACTGGTTGTGTAAGGTAATAAATCTAATATATATTTAAAACATTTCAGATGTAATGTGAGATCGGATGGCAAAAATCTCTGGATAATTTGTGTAGATATACATTTTCAATTTTTATTCTAAATACAAAATGCCTATTGTTAGTTTATAGCTAGTCAGAATACATAAACAATATAAAAAAAAGAATTATTCTCATAACAGTATATGTTATCATGTATATAACAGTATATGTTATCATGTATATAACAGTATATGTTATCATGTATATAACAGTATATGTTATCGTGTATATAACAGTATATGTTATCGTGTATATAACAGTATATGTTATCATGTATATAACAGTATATGTTATCAAGTATATAACAGTATACATTATCATGTATATAACAGTATATGTTATCATGTATATAACAGTATATGTTATCCTGTATATAACAGTATATGTTATCATGTATATAACAGTATATGTTATCATGTATATAACAGTATACATTATCATGTATATAACAGTATATGTTATCATGTATATAACAGTATATGTTATCATGTATATAACAGTATACATTATCATGTATATAACAGTATATGTTATCATGTATATAACAGTATATGTTATCGTGTATATAACAGTATATGTTATCATGTATATAACAGTATACATTATCATGTATATAACAGTATATGTTATCATGTATATAACAGTATATGTTATCGTGTATATAACAGTATATGTTATGTATATAACAGTATATGTTATCGTGTATATAACAGTATATGTTATCATGTATATAACAGTATACATTATCATGTATATAACAGTATATGTTATCGTGTATATAACAGTATATGTTATCATGTATATAACAGTATACATTATCATGTATATAACAGTATATGTTATCATGTATATAACAGTATATGTTATCATGTATATAACAGTATACATTATCATGTATATAACAGTATATGTTATCATGTATATGTATGTTACTGAAGATTGAGTAACCATTTACAAGATAGATAGATGTTACATGCAAAACAGAGAAAGTTGCTATTAGCAACAAAGACAATGTATTTATGCATAAATTAAGAAATGATTCAGAAGGAAAAGACTGCTTTTCACTGAATTCAAACTATGAAGTACAATTTTAAATGTATATTAATTACCAAAAATGAAAAAAGAGGAGAATAATGAATGAACTATGATAAAAACAGAAATACATTGGTATTAGCCTAAAACTGTATTTTCAAATTGTCATTATATATTTTGTTAAGTCTCTTCTTTAGATTAAGTTAAATAGAATTTTATACTTATATTTCAGCCAGTGTAATTATACCATAGGACTAGAAGAGAGTACAATCAGGATACATATTGTAGATACCAATAAGGAAAAGCCAGTAATCATCAATACATACACACTGACTATCTATAGGAGATATATAGGGGTACTGGACAGCAATAAACCCAAAACTGTACTGCAGGCTTGTATTCTTAAGCAGGTAAATACAAAACTTAATGAGATACTTGCAGAAAGTAGTTGAGGTTTGCACTTTATTTTTATTACTTCAGAAGTATTTCTGAAAAATTATGGATAAGGCAAAATCAATGTATACTGATGGTTAAAATTTTATTTCTGGTGATAAAACAGAGACTGATTTGGTATGGTTAAATGATATGGAAAACACTTGAGTTAGTAAATGTGAAATAAGAGATTCTTCCTCTTTTTTATCAGATTTTATCATATTTTTATGTAAAATGCAAAAAGAAAAAAAAGGAAAATAAAATTCAGTTCTCGTCTTCTTATCATATTTTCACAAATCATTAACTGATTAACATTTTAATCTAGGACTGTAAATTGATGTATCTACCAGAGAAGGAATGTGGGTTGCAATCTTCAAAGACCTATGGGACATGGAATCATTTCATTGCTGCATTTACAAGAAAACCTTACTGCACCAGATATCAGGACTATTTAGATGGTATATATTTCATTAATTAGTCCAAAATATAATGATGTACTAATTTCTTTCAAATCTCCAATTAAATTTACTAAGGATTTCTAATGCCTTTGTGAATGAATGGCCACAGTAGTTGTCATTTAACCACTAACGATAATAACAGGCTCAACACTGAGGTTCTGGTTAGGAACCCAGCTCATGGTAACTCTGATACATGTATATCCAAAGATGGTGTAAGAAATAAAACACCCAAATCAAACATACAGAATGCTAAGACATTTTATGCTTTTGAAATAAGATGATTCATATTTGACTAATTTGGTTAACTTTTTCTGAGATTTTGTTTTCATTATTTATCTTTAAGGCCATTTTTTATAGCTATCTGGACTGTACCATGCAACTCATGTGATCACAGAGAAAGTTGCTATTGGCAACAAGCTAAATGGCAACCATCGTCATGTCAACACAGACAATATAGTCATGCAGAAATAAAGAAATGCTTTAGAGGGAAAAGATTGCTTTTCATCGGAGATTCAACAAACAGAGGAATCATGCATTATATTTTAGAAAGGGTTAACAAGACTTTGTTAGATTGGGACAAAACACATGACCTGAAGTTGTACACAAATGTCAATGACAGGGAAACAACAATGAGTTTTGCCTATTACCCACAATTCTGGTTACCTAACAATCACAGACCAGGATTTGACAAAGCTATTTATCAGCTTATAAAATGGTATATTATGTGTTCATTGAATAATATTTGGCATTTTAGATGAATTCTTTCCATTGAAGTGATAAATGATTAATGTAAAAATTAATTAATTAGGATGTCGGAATATCACTATTAATGTATTAAATCTATGTGTAAAGAATCTGTTTTTTTAATCATTAGATTATAATTGACGAACAACTACATATGTATTTTCTTGTAATTTTTGTTATCTCCCTTCTGCTAAAACAACAGACATAATAGTTAATCAGCTGATACAAAAAAATAAAAAATAAAAAATGTTCTTTAGATATCATTAAGAGTGTTATAAAATGTTACTATATTCCAGGACATCACCTTTGAAAAACAACAGTGATACAGTGCTAATTGTAGGAGGAGTACATTGGCTGGGAAAACAACACATAAACATCATAATGAATGCCCTGAAAAGGTGATTTCTTTGAAATATTTAAAATATATGTTGAAGTTTGGGCTAAAGTATGTATTTGGCCTTTCGTATGGGCTATGGTTTTCCACTGAAGGCCACATGGAAATCTTCAACTATCTTGTATTGTCTAATGGGATGTTTCTATGAAGCATTTCCCATACCATATAATTTCCTAATACAAAACAAAAATTATACATAATATTTTGATGTTTACAATTTTAAAAGCTTGCAAATTATTGTATAGTTGACTTGTTTAGAGGTAATCTTTATCTTTAAATTTTCTGTTCGTCTAAAATTGGTTCTTTAAAAACCATAAATATTGCTTTCTTTTTCAGGGAAGGATTAACTGGTATAAAATTGATCATGAAAGGACATGGAGCTGGTTTCCATCAGCATGTAGATGGATTACATTTTGCATCATTGGTAAGTATATTGTAAATGTTAGAAAGATGGTTAGGATTATTTCCTTTGATTTTTCTCACCAAAATAATAATTGGACATTTTAATTAATTAAATTTTACCTAGGAAAAAGGTGGAATTGGACCATAGATTTGTCATGAAGATAACTATTTTGTATGGAGTACAGAAACGGTTGCACTCTTAAATAATTCTGAGGCATCATCACAGTATTTTTATGTTTATGTGTTGTGTTTGAATAATTAATGAAACAAGGTTTTTGGTTCATAAAAGGCAGAAATCATCAAATTCCTAATTCTGAATAAACCCATATTTTGTGAGACATAAATTATCGCAATCATATACACAAGAGTGGACACACAAAAATGTCTCGCCTGTCGAGTATTTCTAATGAAAGTATATGCTATCAGACATACATTATAAATTTTAAGCTGTAAATAATGAGATAAAATATGCAGACCTATTGCATACAGTATTCGAAAAAACCACTGAACCATGAAAATGAGGTCAAGGTCAGATGACACCTGCCAGTTGGACATGTACACCTCACAATCCTTCCATACACCAAATATACTAGACCTATTGCTTATAGTATCTGAGATATGGACTCGACCACCAAAACTTAACCTTGTTCACTGATCCTTGAAATGGGGTCGAGGTCAATTGAAAACTGTCTGATGGGGATGAGGACCTTGTAAGGTAGGCATATACGAAATATAGTTATCCTATTACTCATAATAAGAGAGAAATTAACATTACAAAAAATCTTCTTTTTTTTTTCAAGTAGTCACTGAACCATGAAAATGAGGTCAAAGAAAATGTACATATGACAGACGGAAACTTCGTAACATTTGGCATCTATATACAAAGTATAAAGCATCAGGTCTTCCACCTTCTAAAATATACAGCTTTTGAGAAGTTAGTTAACGCCGCCGCCGCCGGCGGATCACTATCCCTATGTCGAGCTTTCTGCGACTGAAGTCGCAGGCTCGACAAAAACTAAGTAGTTATAATAATAATAACACCATCCTGTATATTATACTTCAGGCTAACCAGCAGAAATTAGTACTACAAGAAAGAGAAGTGGGTAGATATGCTCTTTATCATGGATTCCATGTAGTTCCAACATTCAATATGACGATGGCCAGATACAAAGATTTTCTGCAAGGAAAATGTGCATGTCATTTTCATAAGGTAAAAAAATTACTGGTGCAATATCATGTGTTGGGAAATAAAAGATACTGAAGTCTAGAAACAAGATAAGTGTGTGATAAAAATTAAGTAAGGTAGAGAAAGATTGTATAAAAGTTTTACAAAAGAAAAACATTACATACAATGAATCAATTTATGACAACCATAAAAATTCAGGCTGGACATTGGCCTGAGCAAATATTTTTGCAACAATCATCTTTCTTTGTTGGGTATTAAATAACAGCTTTTTATTTTGTATAAATTCCATTATTTGTTTTAAAAAACTATAAATTATCCTTTTATGCTGAAATAATTGTACATTTTTTGTTTTTCTGTATCTATATTTTGTATTTTAAAGCAATCTATATTATTTTCAAGGTTTCTATGACAACAGATAAATATGGACAGAGGAGGTATAATATAAAAGGGGAAGTAAATACTGTCTACTCAGAGATTGTTATTAATTCAATATGTCAGCAGAATCCAGGATGAAAGACATCAGTATAACTTGGCTTTTATATTATGATGACAACCATCTTATATGGTTTTCCCCGAGCTTGAACGTCACATGTAAAAAAGCGTGTAGTAAAAACTAAGGAAACGGGATTCATAGGATCAAATGTGGATCTGGCAAAATATGCATGCTATTTTAGATCCAGAACTGAGTATTGTTAAGATACGTACATATAAAGATTATTTTATGGAGCATTTTACTATAATTTGTTCTGTTGGCCATTTGCCAGTTTGTTGGAAATTTGTTCTGGCCTTCTTGTTTTTCTGAAAGATGTAAACTTCCTTTTAAGTGACCTTCTTGTTGTTACAATTTGTAGTATTTTGTTTTCTGTTAACTCTCTACTATAATCACTGCCTGTTACTGGTTATTTATTTTTTATTTAAATATCAAGCTAAATCAGTTTTATTTTTAATATTTTAAACTATGCAGCTTTAATTTGATATTGTAAAAGTGCTTCATTTTTTATATTTATTGGTGTTTGTATAAAATTTACCACAGAAGTTTTATTTCTGCAGTTCAAGTATTGCCATACTTGAAACCTGTGTCTTTCAAATATATTACTAAGTATATATTAGTACATTGTATTTTATAAAAGTAATAAATTTATACAAAATTTTTTAAAAATGTATGCAATTTTAGAATTTTTATTCTTTTGTATCACCAGTTCAGTTGCTAGTATATTGGTATTGGCCTTGAAATTGATACTTAAAATGTTTTATGAAATATACATGTACATCTCTTGTGCATATTGTCCTTAGTCGAATTCAGTTTTATTAATATTCAATCCTTTTGCATTGGAATGTGCTCTACAAAGTTTTGATTGGGTTTTCACATTTTGTCCTTCATTACTGCTGATTAGACATTAATTATTGACATGTGCACATACAGAGCATGAAAACTGGTATAACGAAAGGTTTATGGACTGGATTGTACACCCAAGCCTGTAGGGGTTCACCAGCTTTCTTGATAATGAAAACAATCTTTGTTTTAGGTTTTTGGTATTTGAATCTGGCCCTCAGTGATTTGTTTTATTGTTTCAGATTTCTATCTTTTAAATACTGTAAAAACATTGCCATTTTTATTTCAAATATTTGAGATATGTTTGAAAAAAAAAAAATTCTAATTATGGTAATGTTTAACTAGAGAATGTATCTGTAAGACACGGGATGTCCATCCCCATAGAATTGACATCGAGGAGAAATCATTTTGGCAATTATTTTAAATATATCAAATATATGAAAGTGAGATATTCTATCCTGCTTGTAAGAGTTACGATTCAAAAATAATCTTGATAGGATATAAGTTTTATAGTATTAATGATATACTGTAATTTCATTTATTTTCTTGGTTACCAATTTTGTGGATTTGGAAAAAAAATGATATTTAAATCTGCTAAATTCCATGGTTTCACCATATTCTCGCATTAATGTAACCAAATACTCTAAAGTATTTCACTGAGTATTTAAATTTGTGGTTTCCTGCTGAAAAATAAATGGCATCCCATAGTACCAAATTCAATTTCTAAGATTTCGAGCTAAAATTTTGGAATATTTTACCCGAATGACCGATACAAAATGGTGACAATAGCTATCTGAATACAGGAAGCAGTATTACATTATTCAAATGCAAATGAACTGTCTGCTCCAATGCCTTAACTTGGCATGAGGTAGATTATTCCACAAGTGCATCTCATCCATACACATGTATGACCAATTCACTTGAAATTTTTGCATAAAAGAGAAAAAGAAACTAGAGGCTCACCTGAGCATGGCTTTATAAGGCCATTTGAAAATGGATATCTTTTGTATTCTGTTAAACGCAAGATGTCAAAGTGATCTTAATATTCGACCTTTGACCTAAAAAAAGGTCGATCATTATACTCGTGCTAGCAAAGCGGCTGGGATATTGTTTCAAATGATTTGCATCTGTCCTGCCAACTTTGGTTAGTCTGTCCATTACCGGTAGTTCCTGAGCAAATCACAAAAAAATCCTTTCCCATAGGGTTTCAATGGAAACTTTGAACAGCTGCACCCACTGGTTGATCAGATGATTCTTAATCAAAAGTGGACCGTTTGTAGAGGTTATTGAAATCCTTCAGTTTCAAAACATTCAAATATGTAGTTTCATCATCAAAGATTATGGAAAACTGGCCCATCAAAATCAAAGAATGCCTCTGGCAGCCATGTTGTTCATCCAACGGGAACCAAAGTTGAAAGTTGGTAGAAGTCCTTCAATACATCATTCCTGTTAACTTTGATTACAATCTGCCAATTAGTTCCTGAGCAAATTACGAAAAAGTCATTTCCTGTATGGTTTCAACTTTGAAACTTTGAACAGTCACAGCTGTCAGTTGAGCAGATGAATCTCAACCAAAAGTGGATCGTATGTAGAGGGTATTGTCATCAATCATGCAAAGTTTTCAAACATTTCATAATGTAGTATCAGAGATTTTTGAAAATTGGCCAATAAAAATCAAAGATGGCCTCTAGCAGCCATGTTGTTCATCCAACCGGAACCAATGGTGGACTGTTTGTAGTTTCAGAGATCAAAATGTGAAAACTTTATGGACAATGCACGCAAAGTGATGACATAATCTCACATGGCCTATAGGGCATGTGAGCTTAAAATGCCCATTGTATAGATGCTTTATTTATGAAAGGAATACATTCTTATAACCACTTATATTTGTAGATATATTTGCTTTAGACAACTCCCCTTTATAAGAGGTTTGATTGTATCAGTTATGATAAAATTCACATGAAAAAATCCATATGTACTCAACTGCCGCGCCTTTATATCTAATCCTGTCAGACTGATTTTCATCAAATCCAGCAACAACCCAATTTTACCTTCATATAGGTAACGTCACACGTCATTACAAAAAATTTTTTTTTCAAGTCCTTCATGTTCTTTGGGAAAGCCTTTATCTGAACTGAAACCTTCAGATATTGATATACATTTCACACATGATACATATATTAGTGATATGGACCAAAGATGGCTAAAACAGAACACTAATTCAGAAAGGAAATATTTTACTTGCATTTAAATATAACACACATAAAAGTTCATACTAATCTGTCATACAAACAATAAATAAAATCAAAGCACAAACCATACGACAACAGTGTTCTTGTTTACACAATTCTGTTTTCTTTTTGTTTTAAAAGTTTTATACAATGCAGGTTAAACTAGTAAAAACGTTAACATTTTCATTTATTTCATTCAGAAATTTCATTCAGAAATATAATCCAATGTAACATTTTTCTTGATTTATTGAAAATCTTTCTTAAATAGGGCACTGTTACCATTAACTGTGGTAAACTTTGAAATAACTGTTATATTTTACCAAATATTTCAACTGGGTTGAATAAATATATTTGCTTATACTTCTAGAAAAAGTTCTAATCAATAATGTATATATATTTAATTTTCTGTAAATCACATTCTTTCAAGAAATGGTTAAATCAGACAAATATTAAGTCCTCAATTCATTATAACATTCCTCTGTATTAATTTTATCATATAGCACTTCATTGGCAATTGCTAAATACGAGTACAAAAAAGTACATGATAAAAAAGATCAAAACATGGCGTATTCACATCAGATTAATTTTCTGTCCATATATATATATATACCCCCTCAAGTGAATTGGCTCCCAGAGTGATTTTATAATCATAATTATGGACATAAGACATTTTCTGAAATTTTCAAAATAGGTCATTTCCTCATACTGTCTTGACTCCTTTTCCAAAAATCTTATTTAATATAAAAGGTACAGGTATGACAGGTAAACTACAGGTAAGACAAATGTAAGTTTAGATCACATATTACATAAATACATAAAAATGTTATAGAGTTATTCCATGTTCATTAGAATAATTCAGTCACCTGTCAAATCGAGGAAATTGGCAATAATTGGGGATGGGTTTTTTTTTACAGTAAAATGGATGATTGAAGCATGGAGAATTTGTGTATTAGTGCAAAAAATCTAAATATGGCTGTAAACCTATAACAAAATTCAACTTCAACCCACCAGTCGTGAGAAGGGGGCAACAGGCTATCAGAAGAAGTACATTTTTAGGAAAATACGAGTGAAAAATAATTTAAAGAAAAAGGACTGAAAATGGGTCTGATATGAAAAATGCCATCTTATATTCTGTAAGCATTAATGAAATAAAAACTAGAGGCTCACCTGAGCCTGTATTGTTCACCTGGCTTCTATTAGCCCATTTGAAAATGTTAGCTCTTTTGTATCCACAAGGCTGTTAAAGAAAAGCAAAATGTCAAAGTAACCTTGGTATTTCACCTTTGACCTAAAAAGGTCAATAGTTTGCATCTGTCCTTCCATATGAGATTCCTGCCAACATCAGTTACAATCTGCCCATTACTTTCTGAGAAAAGGAAATGTCATTTCCAATATAGTTTCGATGGATAGTATGAGCAGCCACAGGCAGATGGATCTCAACCAAAAGTGTATTGTATAAAGAGGATATTGCAGTCATCAATTGTGTAAAGTTTCAAAACATTTCATCATTTAGTTTCAGAGGAGAAGATTTTTAAAAATTGGCCTATCAAAATCAAAGATGGCCTCTGGTGGCCATGTTGTTCATCCAACCGGAACCAAAGGTGGAAATTTGTAGTGGTCCTTCCATACACCCATTCCTGCAAAATATGGTTACAATCTGCCCATTAGTTCTGAGCAAATGACAAAAAAGCCCTTTCCCATATGGTTTCATGGAAACTGAACAGCAGCAGCCGTCAAGATGAGTGGATGAATCTCAACCAAATGTGGACATGGAGGGGGGATTGTTGTCATCAATCCTGCAAAGTTTCAAAACATTTCATAATGTTGTTTCAGAGGAGAAGATTTTTGAAAACTGGCCAATCAAAATCAAAGATGGCTCTGGTTCCAACCTGAGCCAATGCAGGTAAGTTGGTAAAGGTTCTGCCAACTTTGCTTTCAACCTGCCCACAAGTTCCTCAGGAAATGACAAAAAAAGTCCTTTCCCATATGGTTTCAATGGAAACTTTTAACAGCCACAGCTGTCGCTTTACCTGATGAATCTCAACCAGAAGTGGATTGTTTGTAGAGGGAATAGTTGTCATCAATTTTGCAAAGTTTCAAAACATTTCATAATGTAGTTTCAGAGGAGAAGATTTTTGAAAATTGGCCAAGGGAAACACAGACGGTCTCTGGTGGGCATGTTGTTCATCCACCTGGAACCAAATGATCATCTGTAGAGGTCCTTCCATATATCATTCCTGCAAAGTTTTGTTACAATCCGTCAAGTAGTTTCAGAGAAGAAGATCAAAATGTGAAAAGTTTATGGACAACAATGGACGATGGACCGGTGAGCTTCAATATTAGAATTTAGCCCAACTGTTAAGTATTTTGTTTTGCTACTTTCATACATGTTAACATGTATTTAACAAGTTTTCTAATTTACTGTGTAGTATCAATGAGACACCATCATTACAAATAAAGTCTAACAAACAAAGATAACAACCACCGATATGTTATTTCACTTAAAAATATATACGTCTGTGGTAAAAATTTACCATCTGCTTGATGTTAACTATACAAACTATCCAAAAATAGACAAAATTATTGGAAAATTACATTAAATCTTGATATACACTTGTAGTACTCTTTGTTTCAATTGAATCTTTATTTGCATTTCTCAAACATTAATATTTAAACTGGTCAAAATATTTTAATTCACAGTAGTAGACATTTTCTGAAGAGTATATCAGTCAATTTTGAAAGGCCTTGAAATGTCAAGTTTACTATTGTAAAAATGTAATAAATGCAGAATCTACTTCGAAATTTCTACACTATTTTTTCCCATAATTTCAGATTTCAAAGGAATGATAAAAGAATCCTTACACCAATAGTGCTTTAATGAATTAATGTTCATGGAAGTCCATCAAAAATGAAAAACTGTGAGAACTAAAACTATATCAAATTAGCCAAATTCACACGTATACGGTACCCTATGACCAGACATACAAAAATCACATGACACCATAATGATGGTATCTATTATATACAATGCTTGTGTAGAATTATCTTACATTGCACGTTCCCTTCACATAATAAAAACAAACCTTGTGAGCACGATTCCATATTCTTTAAAAATGGAATATTTCTATTTACAAATAAAGAGTTCATCTAATTCACCCTGCCAAACAATAATTAAAACATCTTTTGGAAGTACTTTAAAAATTCTCACTCACATATCCTCAGGAAAATTTAAAACTAACTTGTGGCTATCACACATAAAAATTTAACATTTAAAATTGAACCAAGCCCACTCATTCATTTCATTATACATCCAAAACATACAGACTAACCAACATACATACAAACATTATACTATTAATATAAAGGTCTATTTCACTTGGAAAACTTCAAAAAAACATTTAGCAGCTCTTCAATAAATGTATTCAATATTTCTAACAACTTAACATGAAATATCTGTGTCATTTTGCCGAAAAAGAAAAATGCAAAATGATAAAATGCAGTTTGATATGATCTATAAATCACAGAAATATAGCATTGTATCACTGAAATGTATTTTCAAGGGGGCAACTGTGGGAGAGATGGAAGGCCCCCTCCCTGTTCTTATGGAAACAGACATATATATGGGGATTTACTGAAATTTTTGTCTTAGTTTTATGAATTTTTCACTAATTTTCAATAAAAATATATTCCTGAAACTATGTTCAGCAACTTCCATCCACAATAAACCTAGATATTTATTTTAAATGACGCTGATTATCTTGGTTCAACAAATACATTCTAATATAATATCTCAGTATGTATAACATGTGAAAAATTAATAAAGTACTTCGGCACTGCAAATAATACTTTCACATCAGTTTTTTTGTTGTTGAAACTTCAATTTATTTAACCCTCTCACTTACTAATGTCAAATACGCTACCACACAGTACACCATCCTAGCTTTTCTAACACACAAATGCAAAACTTTCAAAGCACATCCCAAAAACAAAACAGAAGTCAGCATTTTAACGGAACTAAAAACTTTCACTTATATATGAACAAAAAATGCATCCGCACAAAAATCTTTAAATATACACAAACACTAAGACTATTTACAAGGACTTTTTACACAAAATCACAGTAAAGTTTTATAATGAATTATAATGCCATAAGTATGCATGGAATAATGATGGGAATATTGCAGCTTAAGGCAGCAAAAACTATCAATTTTATGATATGAAACACAAAATGGTGTATCGTACTCCTCATATGATTTGTAACAGATTTTACACCGTAATGATAAAATTATCAATCCCGAATTTTTCAGAGATATAAAAATCTGTAAACAATTAATTAATTGTATATAAATTTCATAATAAAATAAAACTCCAGCAAATTATGTATATTATAAATGATTTTATGCCCTAAATTTTTCTTGGTGCAATATGGAGTGTAACAAAAATCAATTCTTGAATTGAACATTTTTGAAATGAATATATTCATGTAAATGTATGAAAACAAATGGACCTACTATGTAGTACATGTAAATCTTTTCAAACCAACTTGAATACAAACCAAAATGATATCTAATACATGAAAGATAAATGGTATTTGACATAACATGTTCTGAAAACAATGTTTACATTGCACAATATTTTATCATGTAAAACAGTTCTGTCCCAATCTGATGACTGGTTTAGGGATGTATATACATTTAGTGAGTATCATACAAATTATCATGGCAAAAATTAAAATTCATGCTAAAAACCCATCATTCATTTGTCATATCTATCTAATGTATGAATTATGTAGGCTAAGATCAAAATCTGTTTTGAAGTATCAATTATCCAAACAAATTTGGTTCAGGTTCTCATCTAATCTATAAATAGACAAAGGAGGGCATATGAATTTATGGTTTCACTCTTTACAGATTTTAAGCATTATTCTTCAAAGAAAATAGTAATTTGTTCTATTTTATGACAAAATATGAATAAAAAATATTTGGTGGTGTTGGTATTTGTAAATGCAGAGATGGGTTGGTATTAAAATCTAAGAATTTTATCTACTAGCAAATGTTGTAGTACTCGGTTGAAGAAAACTTAATATCATTCAATTTTAAAATCTTTTTCTCTGCTGTCAATTACATTAATATCATCTATACAATTCAATAAGAATGGATTGGATTTTTTTCCATTGAAACTGAATACAAGAATTATCCTGCAAGGAAAATTAAAGTTTTAATAATAAAATAATTCGTAGTTTTATTTAAAATTTCATCTAGATACAATATTTATTTTTTTCAAAATTAGCTTTCAGTACTTTTCCAATACAATTTGCTCTACATAAACAAAGGTTGTCTGGGCATTAAATAACAATTTAAAAGTATAATATTTTGAGAATCTCATTTATGTATGACTATCAAATGTAGGACAGGTTTATATAATGGATCTTTTATTTTTCCATTATAATAAGTATGATATTCATCGTAATCTTATATGTACAATAAAAATAAATAAATAGCTTAACAATATAAACAGTTCCTCTTAGAACAGAATCATGTGTACCTCTTATGGTTAAATGTCCAATTCAATAGCTTAAAACAGCTTATACTGATATCTACATTAATAAGGTTAAATGTGTTAGCTAATCATGATAAAATTGATATGCAATTTGACTGGCCATTTCTGTTACTACTGACTGAAAATTGTACATCGAACAACACATTTTTAATCTGGAACCAGGAGCTGTCTTGTATGACTGCAAACGAGGTTTCCCTCCATCAGTTTGGAGACATCTGACAGCCACACTTCAACCAATTAACAACTAGCTTTTTTCCATTGGATATCCAGTTAAAAATAATTTAATTCATATTATATCTATGTGTATATTGTAGGATAGACATGAATTATCTCATCTAATATGTTTTGATTTTGTAAGAAATCTGAAGGCTAACATGTCCTTTCATTGAGGAAATAAGGGACCAATACAATGTGCTCCAATCCTCAAAAGGATAAAAAAAATGTTATTAAAGAAATTATCAAGATGGAATTGACATAAAAAATCCTTGAAAAGGTTGATTAGGTTTCAATCTGAGTAAGTGCAACAAATATGTGCAAGTTTTCATTGCACATACCTGTACCAGTTATTCAAATATGACTGTATATTTTCATCAGAAACAAACAATTCTTATTTATTCCCAGTCATTGTCTGAGAAACCATGTTCAGACAATTGCTAATATTTCCAACGAAATAATGGAGTTAAAAACTATTTTAGGATCAATACAAATATATGTCCCCTCTATCCTAGTGTATTCCAAACAACTTTTCTTCCTTATCCATGATAAATTAGTCTACAGAATTTCTATAGATTCTTCATAATGTGTGCATGTAGATTTTCACAAATATTTGCTAAAACCTTTATTAAATGATAGCACTTTCTATATTTTAATTTACATGTTAGTATATGTCTGTTCATATAATCTATAGAATAAATTATAACAAGTCATTTCTTAAATGCTAACTTTGATCTTCAGTATCAATGCATTATTTACAAATTCCATCAAAAGTACACATGACCTGTATTCTAAGACATCAATAAGATAAAAGAGAAAGACTTGGTAGTGTGTATATAATTTTACATCAATAAGCTGGCGTAGGCGAAGAAAAGATGAACTGTGAGTACTGGCTGTTAATCGGAGTTTTTGGGGACGCACACATATACATAAGATCATAGTCCTCCGAATGAGATTGGTTTAATGTCGGTTCTGATGAACTCCGGTGAACTTTCGGTAATGACCTTTCTAATGTCTCCAGTACTGATAATATCTGGAAAAATTGTAATATATATTATACAATGCAATTATTTGTTTACTTTCACTTATTCTTATTCAGAATATCCTAATACTATAAATTCAGGTAATACTTTTACATTAAATATGTATCAACAAAATTGCTGAATTTATATTTTGTTCAAGCTTTTTTACTGTCAGAATTCATTTACAATTTTGACCCAAAAAAAAGAGCACTTAAAAAATGTGTTTTATTGATTGATTGACTTATTTTGGTTTTAACATTTAGGAATGTTAAACATCTATAATAACATTTAGCTAAAAAGTTCCACTCAAACCAGTTCTGTACTTTGAATTAGGCATTACTCATTTTTCCATATTGAAGTTCTCAATGTAATTTTAAGATGAAGAATATCAACAAAAGCAATGTTCTAAAACTTTTGTAATGTGCATGTGTGGATTTAAAGCAAAAATTTATCCCCTATAATCTTTATTATTCATTTGAATATGAAAGGTTCATTATGGGCAGCCATTCGGGCAAAAATTAACAAAAAATTAAAAACAGACGATAAACTAAAAACAGACATACATTTTACTAACAGACAGACGATCGGGCAAAAATTAACAAAAAATTAAAAACAGACGATAAACTGAAAACAGACATACATTTTACTAACAGACAGACGATCGGGCAAAAATTAACAAAAAATTAAAAACAGACGATAAACTAAAAACAGACATACATTTTACTAACAGACAGACGATCGGGCAAAAATTAACAAAAAATTAAAAACAGACGATAAACTAAAAACAGACATACATTTTACTAACAGACAGACGATCGGGCAAAAATTAACAAAAAATTAAAAACAGACGATAAACTAAAAACAGACATAAATTTTACTAACAGACAGACGATTCAGTAAAACAGACAAAATATGAAAACAGACACAAATTTTACAAACAGACGTAAACTTAAAAAACACACCAAATTGAAAAACAGACGTTTTTAAGTGTTATATATATTTAATACTTCTATATATAAAAGTTAATTATTAAATATTTTTTTTCACCTTTTTGCTAATATAATATGAACCAATTAAGCTGTTAGAATTTTAACAAACATCTATACAAATAAATACAATCTGGTTTAATAAATCAAACATTTTCATAGTAATTAACTTGGACACACAATAATTTTGATTCTGGTTCATTTGACAGGGGAGATAATAAAAAAAACTTTTTAATTTAATACTCAAGACAGGTTTTTATCCTAAAACTTGGAACACAGCGAGTCCTTGTGAACAAACCACAGGGGCCCGACTTCTGGAAATTTATTTATTTATTTATTTTTTTTTTTGTTGTCTTATTTCATGAGTACTTTTAATAAATATTCACTGTAACAACGAATATTCTGCGTTTATTATCAATATGCTATACACTATCCACGTCCTTATACTAAAAAAACCTAGGATTTTTTAGTATAAGGACGTGGATAGTGTATAGCACATTGATAATAAACGCATAATTCGCGTTGTTATAGTAAATTTTTATTAAAAAGTACTCATGAAATAAGACAACAACAAAAAAATAAAACAAAAAAGAAATAAATATCCAGAAGTCGGGCCCCTGTGGAACAAACGACCATTGTTTATTTAGAGGAGGGGAGAAGGTCCCTGTGATCAAACTTCGTAATCAATTTCTTATTTCTTTGTTTGACCGTGTTAGATAATTACTTTTGTATTTTTATAAAAGAAAGGTGAGATTGCTCAATGCTCTACTATTTATATTATCATATTTATTTTTACATCCTTTATAGACTGCATACCGATATTAAGAGCATGTTTCAACATGCATTTATAAAGGATGTTTCATCACACGATCATGTCCCAGAGGAAAACATTTCCCCCTGTAAAACTATGAAATAATGTCAAATCCCTGAAACTAGAGATTAAGAATCTTTTTAAAAATAAATATGATAATATAAATAGTAGAGCATTGAGCAATCTCACCTTTCTTTTATAAAAATACAAAAGTAATTATCTAACACGGTCAAACAAAGAAATAAGAAATTGATTACGAAGTTTGATCACAGGGACCTTCTCCCCTCCTCTAAATAAACAATGGTCGTTTGTTCCACAGGGGCCCGACTTCTGGATATTTATTTCTTTTTTGTTTTATTTTTTTGTTGTTGTCTTATTTCATGAGTACTTTTTAATAAAAATTTACTATAACAACGCGAATTATGCGTTTATTATCAATGTGCTATACACTATCCACGTCCTTATACTAAAAAATCCTAGGTTTTTTTAGTATAAGGACGTGGATAGTGTATAGCATATTGATAATAAACGCAGAATATTCGTTGTTACAGTGAATATTTATTAAAAGTACTCATGAAATAAGACAACAAAAAAAAAAATAAATAAATAAATAAATTTCCAGAAGTCGGGCCCCTGTGGTTTGTTCACAAGGACTCGCTGTGTTCCAAGTTTTAGGATAAAAACCTGTCTTGAGTATTAAATTAAAAAGTTTTTTTTTATTATCTCCCCTGTCAAATGAACCAGAATCAAAATTATTGTGTGTCCAAGTTAATTACTATGAAAATGTTTGATTTATTAAACCAGATTGTATTTATTTGTATAGATGTTTGTTAAAATTCGAACAGCTTAATTGGTTCATATTATATTAGCAAAAAGGTGAAAAAAAAATTTAATAATTAACTTTTATATATAGAAGTATTAAATATATATAACACTTAAAAACGTCTGTTTTTCAATTTGGTGTCTGTTTTTTAAGTTTACGTCTGTTTGTAAAATTTGTGTCTGTTTTCATATTTTGTCTGTTTTACTGAATCGTCTGTCTGTTAGTAAAATTTATGTCTGTTTTTGTATTTTTTGTCTCTTTTTCAAATTTGTGTCTGTTTTTTGTGATTTTGCGTCTGTTTTTAGTTTATCGTCTGTTTTTAATTTTTGTTAATTTTTGCCCGATCGTCTGTCTGTTAGTAAAATGTATGTCTGTTTTTAGTTTATCGTCTGTTTTTAATTTTTTGTTAATTTTTGCCCGATCGTCTGTCTGTTAGTAAAATGTATGTCTGTTTTTAGTTTATCGTCTGTTTTTAATTTTTTGTTAATTTTTGCCCGAATGGCTGCCTATAGTTCATTTGACACACTGAAAAGTTGGAGTTCTGATTTGTCAGGATAGTTTCTTTTCAATTTTCCACCCCATGGTATCTTCATAAGTATTTATTTAATACTAACCTGTGGAAATAAAGGCCTCTGTTCTCGTTCAAATTTACAGCAGTCTTGAAATAAAATCTTAAACCTCTTAGATGAATCTGATCGTATCTTACTATAATCAGGCCGCAATTTTCCTTTACCAACCATAAATAATATCTGAAAAATTAATACATATTTATGTCTGCTAAATTAAACAATAAGGCCATAGCAAATTAATTCTATATTTGGTGTCAGCGCCCCCATGTGGTTTTCTTTATAAAACAAACAAGGTAATTTTTTGCATATTTGACGTTGTTCTGTCATTTTAAATGTACCATACATGTAGGTGTTATTTGAGTTTAATCACATCTATTTTATATGTCTTAAATCAAAATTTCATTGAACAGAAACTGCATACTATGATTTGCTGGAAATGATGGTTCAGTCAATTTCTACAACTTTACTTTGATACCTCTAAAGTCAAGATGGTCTAGGTCAAGGAAATTTCAGTTTTACTGCCAGTTTTAATATTTGTTTTAATTTTTATCTTGTTTGTTTGCCTCATACCCTCCTCCATTTGAAAAAAAAGAATTAACTTGCTTTGGCCTAAGATAGGAGGAATGTTGGATTAACACACATGAGAAACTAATACTAGTAGTTGCAATACTGAAACAAAGAATCGAGTGACTAAAAGTTTTTTAACAACGAGCGAAAAGGCTCACAGAAGGATGACACAACACTAACACATAACTTTTTCACAAGTAATAATCTTATTCATGGAATATACACAATTTTACTGAAAATTTGATGGTATCTCTGAAATAAAATAATTCAATTTTTCCTCTGGTGTGCTAAATATTGTTTTATATTGTAAATGAACATAAATCTTGTTATATTACCTGATCTTTGTTACTTATATTTGTATATGGAAGTTGACCCGTCATCAATTCATACAGTACAATACCAAAGGAATAGACATCTGACTGGTTAGTATATGGATTATCTTCCTGCATACGTATCACCTCAGGTGCCTAAAAGTAGAAACATCAGACAGTTAATTCTCTGGATATATATCGATCACCTCAGGTGTCTAAAAATAAATTCTTCAAAGGAATCTAGTCACTGTTGATTGTATTTCTGCTCATGTACTACGTCAAACAAAGTAAATCTAAGAATATCGTTTATATAAACATAAAGTGGCCCGTGCTCCAGTTCCATAAACATTCGTACGACTGTATCTATTTGTGTGATCTGATTTCTGGTCTGCAGTATATCTATTCTATTAATATCTTGGATCCAGTCTCGATCGTACTTGTACGAATGGGGGGCCATGTCTTCAATTTAACTGGAAAATTCAAGTCTTTATTTTATAATTGCACTAGACATTGAACCCGCGCGAGCGCGGGAAAATAAGCAGTTTTTTTTGTTTTTTTTTTTGTGGTGGCCATATTGACTTTAAAAAGTTTTTGCGGCCATGGCATTCGTGGAACAGGAACTCAATGTGGATGTTGTGGCAGGCTTCCCATAAAATTTCCTGTCAAGTAGGTGGTATCAACTGATAGTTTCATGTCTATATATGCTGTAGTATTCCAGAAATGGATGTTAATGCAAACTTTAACCAAAGTCAATGAAGCGTGAAATGTAGGTCAACGTGACCTAATTGTCATATGGTTGTTCGTTACTACCGAAGATGTATCCACTGATGAAGTAGACTGTATGCCACGTAGAATTACCAAAATGGACCTTAAGGTTCCATCATAGTCAAAATCTATGACGAAAATACAACCACATAAATTGTCAATATGTTTATGTTACAATTAATTCTGAACTGGAACTTGATGAAAAGCTTTCATTAAATACACATTTCATAATGCATTACCTTTTTCATTCAGAATAAATATGAAAAAGAATATGAATAAACATTTCCTTAGTGACGGATGAATTTTTCAAAAGATGCCGTGAGTTAAATAGAGTATATTTTTGGAAAATAATTGTTCCAATTGTTCATTGTCATCATGGGCAGGGCAAGCGAGGCTTAATTTCACAAATAAATCCAACAGACGATAAAAGCATTTTTAGTGTGTGGCTGTGTATGCTGTCCACGTTTATAAAGATGTCCGAGATAAATTTCGTTATTAATGATAAAGATGACCATTTGTTAAAAATATTTTTATCTAGGGCTTACAGGGAATTGTATGGTAGAGATATATTTAGACAGGTCATATGACAAATAATGTAAAAATGGATAATGGTTGGTTTTATCACTTTGTGCAAAGTAAACATCTGAGCAATCCAAAAAACAACTAAGTTAGGAATTCCTCTGAACTTTGCCTTACTTCTTCATAATCTTCAAAGTTCATAATGTTTATAGTTAGGAGAAATTGCATTACTGTAGAAAAAACAATCCTGAATACATGAAGCGGAAACATCCCACTCGAAGGAGAATGTTTTTAATTTGTTTTACTCTTCTTCCGTAATTTCAAACAAAAATACATTTAAAATATGTGCATAATTGTTTATTTAAACCAATGTGTTAAAATGATGCATTCGAGAACCTTCTAAGGCATATGTTGGGAGAATTCATACCGGAAAAGTCCATGCAAATTCCATTTGCACATAAACAAAACTGCAGTTTAAATTTATAAATGCAGATTGTCAAATCCGATAATAACCTTTATAATCTGAACCATACATCGTTTATTTTGAACCACGCGTTTTGCCGCCTATTCGGCTAATTCGTAAATTTAGTATTATAGATATTATCTACATCACAGTTAAAAACTACTACTTTTAATAGTTTGTTTTGTCTAGTTGGTGTTTTACGCCATTTTCAGCACATTTGGCTATTTTGCGGCAGTCAGTTTTTATATGTGGAGGAAGCCGGAGTACCTGGAGAGAACCACCGACCTTCTGTCGGAAAATTGGCTATCCTCGTCAATTAAGATCGGAGTTGAACACACCCTGTCAAAGGTGAGATTCAAACTCACAATCTCAGTATTGACAGGCTAGTGATCATTAGTAGTCATGACAAACTATCTAGCGAGGCCCTACTTTCAATAGTTCAAATGTACATAAATTTTGGAAATATACAAGACATGAAACAAAGAAATAATGAACCATCTGGCAATGTGTAATCTTACCATCCACAATATTGAGCCTGTTGGTTGCTGGAATTGGTGTGAACCACTCCACCGTGTTTTCACAGTAGCCAGACCAAAATCACCTATTTTTACTGTTAAAATATCTGTTAAAAATATGTCTGAGAAAAAGTTGAGGAGTCAAATTAAAATTATCTCTGGTTCATTTATTGCTTAACATTATATTTTTATTAGATTCGACCCTATGATTTGATTCTACACAAACAAGATGTACTTTGAGCTATTGCTCACTAGTGATAACCCCACCGTCATAAGGTAAAACAAGAGGCTCTCAAGAGCCTGTATCGCTCACCTGGGACATGGCCCACATCTGATAGCATAACGTTATTCGAATGGCATATATCCCATAGGATTCAATGTAAACTACTTTCCTCACTGATGACCATCTTAAATGAGGTAATTGCATCCTGGTAAACTTAGAGTCATCTTAGGACCACGGTTACTAATTGTATATAAGTTTGTTATAAATTTGACTTGTGATCACTTGTAGTTTAAGGGAAATTTTTTGAATATTATTGCCATAGGGTCAAATAGTAAATTATGTAAGTGTTTCAAGGAGTAACCAGCATTACAATCAAATAGCATAGAGAACCATAATCCAAAAATAGTTAGAAAGAAATACTCATTTCCCCAAAATAGAAAAAAAGGAGGTCAAATCCAATACCAAGGATTTGAATGTAAAACTACACAAGTTGCTGAAGTTTGCAAATGAAGGTCCTAGTACTGCTGACGTGGCATGACTTGTTGAAATTGCAATTCAGTACATCTAAAGTTTACTATAGTTGGACTTCACATTTTTTATGATGTCGTGTGCATTTACTCCATATCTTTTCGTCAAATATTGGCATGTACTCATTAAGGTGTTTCCAGTCTCAAGTTTTGAGATTTGATCAGGGACAATAACTGAATATTGTTTCTGATTATCGGGATCCTCTGGTTTTTATCCATTTAATTGCATTAAAATTTTTACCTACTGGTGAGTCATAAGTTGAGATTCATGGTTCAATAAACTAGTGTGAAATAACAAGACTTCCGTTGATGCAGATGTATATGAATTCTCATTTGAAATTTGTGTTTTGATTTCATTTTCAATGAAATGTTGGTTTTCGTATGTTTTTAAGTATTTTTTTACATTTGATTCCATTGAAATTCTTCAAATCATGTACTGTGGAATGTGTGAATTCAAATGTGAATTTATTTATTTTTTCTTGTATAAGGGATTGGAATCTGTTCTCTATGCAACTGGTACGGGTAACCTATTCTTCTGCAGTCAGACATGTAAACAACTTGACTATCTTTGGATAGTTAATTTGGTTTTTATATAGTAAAAGGTATAGGTGGGAGCAGTTGCAAACGATAGCTAATTGCCGGTCAGTTGGATAAAAACCATGGTCAAAATAACCTCAGATGCAGATTAATTGCCTGTAAAAAACTTTGAAACATATGCAGTATCTCAGAAGCTGCAAGAGTCTCGAAGATGCATCCACAGACCACAGATGATTGATGTAACACATAAGGTATCTCATACATAAACATTAATGCAAACTTTAACCCAAGTCATTGAAGCATAAAATGTAGGTCAGAGTAACTCAATTATCATCTGAAGCAACATCACTCTCCAAAATACATCAACTAACCAAAGATGGTTATGTAGATTCTCGGAAATGAACCTTAACGCAATTTTTAAACTGAGTCATTGAAGCATAAAATGTAGGCCAAAGTGACCCAATTATCATCCGAAGCAGCATGACTCTCCAAGACACATCTACTGAACAAAGATAATTGATGTGCCACATGTAGTTTCTCCGATATGAACCTTAAGGCACACTTTAACCAGAGTCATTGAAGCACGAAATGTAGGTCAGAGTGACCCAATTATAATCCGAAGCAGCATCACTCTCCAAGACGCATGTACTGACCAATGATGTAAATGGATACATCAAAAAATGCACTGTGTATATAGAGTATATACTTAAATACTAGTACACTTTGATACTTGGGAAAAAGGGAATAAAAATGTAGGGAAATGGGAATAATTGTCAAATGTGAAAATTGGAATCATAAATTTCATGAACTCCACAAATAATGAAACTTCACCAAATACAATACAAGAACCCCACAAATAAAAAATGTAAAAAAGGCAAAACATATCTGGGAAAATGGAAAGTGGTAATGTTCCCATTTTTTATTTGCATGGAAAAGATCATAAAAAACACTATCCCGCCATCTCAACTCATGTATACATAGAATTATGCATGTAAAAGGCAAAAGATATGTTGGTATGTACAACAACCCTCAACCAAAATCAAAACAATAGAAATTTTCCACTCAAGCAAGCACGTTTTCTCACCAAAAGTTGAAACAGGAAGTGAAGAGTTTAGGACTGGGAAACACTAAAAAGAGACAAGAAGTGTCAAGAGCAACAAGAAAACACCCTAACATCATATATACTTTTATGCATTTATTCTCAATAATAAATAGTTATATAGAAATATCCATGAAATAAAAATCCATGAAAAACCTACATTTAATTTTATTTATCTCTTTTTACCATTTAATATTATATAACTTTACAGAATTACATTTTTTTTTATTTTACATTTAATAGATCCGTTATGCTAGCAATTTTAAATATTTAGTTTTTAAATTTAAAATGCTCATTAATATTATTTAGAGGCACAAAACATAAAAATTTTTAAAACCTGTAATTACATATTTTAAAAAAATAAGCATAGTCATTTTAGACAACAAAAAGCATATTGGACATGTTACACTGGTCCAATAAGTTAAACTTTGGTCTCAGCTAGCATCCAGCTTGGATCAGGTACGGATCAAAGCCACACAATTTTTGAAGGTGACCAGTTTGGTTTCAATTGGCCAAGTATTTCCAGTCTCAGCAGAAGAATTTAAAACTTTTCCCATAGGTCAAATATTAAACTATGGTCCCCGCTGGCACCCATTTTTGATTAAGTACAACCCTAAGCAACACAATTTTTTAAACAGGGCCACTCAAGGTTTATTATGACCAAGTTTAGTTCCAATTGCCCAGTTATATCTGATGATAAGATTTTTGAATGTTTTACCATAGGGTCCAATGTTAAAATTTGGTCCCCTCTGGTGGCCATCTTGGATTGGCTACGGACCCAAGAGACACAATTTTTAAAGTAGACCGTTGTAGCCAAGTAAGACCTGAAATTAGTTTCTATGAGAACCAAAACTTCTGCTATCCATTACAATTTCAGACCACCTTTCAAAAAAAAAATCGGGCAGGGGTTCCCCCTATAATCTAGGTTATATATACTGCTGAAATTAAAACCCATCAAAATCAGATATATATTAAATATTCCATCAGACATTAGAAATTTTTATTTCACTAATGCCAAATTTTGAGTTAGAGTTATCTTTCTTTGTATAAGAGTTGCAATGTAAAGACAAAAGAATTTGAAACGCTTGTGGCCCCGCTGGCGGCCATCTTGGATAGGATACGGATGTGAGCAACACCACTTTTGAAGGGTACCACCCAAGGACTCATGTGATTAAGTTTGGTTCCAATTGGCCTAGTACTTTCAGAGGAGAAGATCTTTGAATGTTTTATCCCATAGGGTCCAATGTTAAATTATGATCCCCGCTGGCGGCCATCTTGGATGAGGTATGAACATGAGCGACACAATTTTGAAAGGGGGCCACCCAAGGACTATTTTGACCAAGTTTGGTTTGGATTGACCCAGTGGTTTCAGAGGAGAAGATCTTTGAATGAAAAGTTTACGGACGACGGACGACGGACGACGGACGCCGGACGACGGACGACGGACGCCGGACGCAAAGTGATGGCAAAAGCTCACCCTGGCATAGCCAGGTGAGCTAAAAATAAATGAAGTCATCAAACAGGAAGTTGATGTCGCCTTGGTCCGAAAACGTATTCCACAATATGTTGTACCAATAGAAGGCTTGTGACAAATTATCAAGTACCTGTGATGAGTAGTTGCAGAGAAAAGTGTGACGAAAAATATTGTTACCGACAGACAGATGCACAAGGGTAAAATAGTATAACCCCCTCTTCTTTGGAGCAGGGGTATAATTATTATTAGCCAAAATTTCATTCACTTTCCAAGAAGTTGCATAATTATTTCTTTTTTACCTTTTCGGTTTATAAATAAATTTGGTTAAACTAAGTTTTAAATACACTGGAAAGCAGTATGAATTGTTCATTCAATAAATAAACATTAAACACCTTTCATATTTCCCATTTAAAATTAAAATGAAAATTTCTAGATCTCTCCTATGTTATAATTAATATATTTGGTGACAAATATTTTATTTTTATATCCTGCTAGTAACATAACATCTCCTGTCATCAGTCTTCATTTTCAATGACAGTGTTCTGATCCACAGTGTTTTCTTTCTCTTATCAGTTAGAAATGTTCATTTTTTTTCTTGATAACAGAAGATAATTTACTGTTGCCGGATAAAAACAATATATATACAGTATAAAAGAAACACACATTTTATTTATAATTGGAACAAGACATCTGAGAAATGCTCCTTAGAACTTGCATTTCTACTCGCTGCTAAGGTTCAAACAAATAAACTGTATATTTCTGAACAATGTAAAAGTATGTATCTGCCATATGATAAAAGATAATAGATATATACTGTGTATGATAAAGGATACTGTTAGATTTGAGATCTCTGTGAATTATTGACTTGGCATGGAGGTAACTGAAAGAGAAGAAATAAATATGATTTGATATTATCAATTTTATAGAATTAAAAATACTTTGACAAAGGTAAGCTTATTTCACAGACTTAAATAATTTCATACAATTTTCATTTATTGCTTTCTTTAAATATTTTATTATGATTTCACACTCTATTGGGAAATATTTGGTCCAAATTATTGAGGTTTAATGCCACTTTTCAGATTTTATTGGGGTTGGAGGCTGAACACATGTCGCCATATAAAAATGGCTTTGTAATCAAAACTTCAATGTTGACATGCTTGTAGTCAGTAAAATTACAATGAAATACCTAGACCAAGGCCTAGCTGAAAAAGGAGTCCTAATACTAATTACTAAACAAGAACACGACAATATTCTTTTAATCTTACTAATTTTTTTCTCCAATTACGATATTAATAAATAACATACACTTTTTAGAAAACTACAGAGAAAATACATGTATAATATCTTTTGACAAATTTGTGGAAAGTAGTAGCTGAAGATATACATACTCCATGCCTTGAGCTGTCTGTCTGGCTATTTCCATTAATGTTATCATCTCAAATTTATGTTCCTGTACATGGAGATGTTTATATAAACTAGAACCTTCACACCACTGGGTTATAATGGCTAGCCATGGCTTTGACGTCCAGCCCATAAATAATAATATATTTGTATGTCGGGTTTTTCTGAAATATACAAAGAATCATAATTCATATAAATTATTCGCTAAAAATATCCAGTAATCTTAAAATCATGACATACTTCAAAACTGGCAACTATTTCTTATAAAAACTAAACGACAGTATAAAAACTGAACGACAGTAAACCAGGTCTCCATTTCACCAAAAATCAATTTTTAACAATGATGTAATTGCCTAGCATTCTATATACACTAAATAAATGTATGATTTTTTGTGAAATAAGGGCAAGATTTTTCCTTCTTGACCACTGGAGCATGCCTATTCAACTATCAAGCTGACAGCCCACGATTATATTGGAAGTAACCAGATTTTATTTTTTTTCAATCCTTCGGGAATTACAAATTATTAGAATTAATCATGGTGAGAAGTATTATCTTGGGATCAACATATTACTCTGAAATATCAGGAATTTCTACATAACAAGAGTTGACTGCATGTAACAATAATATTCACTTATTTACCTTAAAACAGCTACTTCATTTTTAAAGGCTTTTAACTGTTGTGGAGTTGGATCTGTAACATTCAGTCGTTTGATTGCTACAAAACCATGGTAATGTCCTCTGTATACTGTTCCAAAAGACCCAGATCCTATTTTGGAATATACTTGTATCTGATCACCAGCAATCTCCCAGTCTTCATTGGAATCCCTTCTCTGTCTCTGTTCATATATACAATATCAATAGAACCTCAGTTTTTCTGACTAGAATTTCTTCAAGCTCAGTTTATATCAAACTACACTGATTCAAACTGTATGTTATTCAAACTACACTGATTCAAACTGTATGTTATTCAAACTACATTGATTAAAACTATGTTATTCAAACTACACTGATTAAATCTGTATGTTATTCAAACTACACTGATTCAAACTGTATGTTATTCAAACTACACTGATTCAAACTGTATGTTATTCAAACTACACTGATTAAAACTATAGGTTATTCAAACTACACTGATTCAAACTGTGTATTATTCAAACTACACTGATTAAAACTATAGGTTATTCAAACTACACTGATTCAAACTGTATATTATTCAAACTACATTGATTAAAACTATGTTATTCAAACTACACTGATTAAATCTGTATGTTATTCAAACTACATTGATTAAAACTGTATGTTATTCAAACTACACTGTTTCAAACTGAATGTTATTCAAACTACACTGATTCAAACTATGTTATTCAAACTACACTGATTAAAACTATAGGTTATTCAAACTACACTGATTCAAACTGTATGTTATTCAAACTACACTATTCAAACTGTATGTTATTCCCTTGGGTTTTTTGGGAAGGAATATTTAACCGTAATTATGAAAAAATCAGGTTCCATTATTTATTTTTCATTTACAATTTCTCAAGAAAATACAAAAAGGGTTTTAATATCAATGTATGTTGCAGCAAAAAGACATAGACCCTGTTACATAGAGATTTTGTCTATGAGATACAAATGAATGTTTTTGGCATAAGTCCTGTATCTTATAATCACACTTCAGGTGAGTATTTACCCCTGCACATATCCATAGTCAATCATTCAAAGTTAACAATTCCCTGCAATGGCAAGTTTTTTTTAACTAAATGCTCTTACTTTATTTAAAACAAATATATTTTGCCTTGAGTTTCACCTTCAGAGAGAAAGACCTCATATAGGAAATGTCTGTATGGAATACAAACTGGATCACTTACACGAAATTTTCCTGGGTCAGCCTCTACAGAGCTAGCTCTCTGTCTTTTATCACCAGTGGTTGGTGAATGTTGTGAACTACCTGTTGGACTACTTCCAGGACTATGCCCATGGTGTGAACTGGGTATTGGTAATGTATGAACTCCCACATGGCCTGTAATGATAAAAAATATATATCTATAAATAACACATGCTTTGTAACAATTCTGTACTATTGTAACAACAGTTATCTTTCTTTCTGTTAAGCTTGTCACCAGTATGACCATATCACTATCAAAAACAGTATGTTGGTTGTTTAAGATTTTTTAAGTTAATTTCAAATTTTAACAAAAGTACATTATTTCTTTTATAAAAATTTTCAAAAAATTTCTGATTAATGAAAAACTGCAAGGTGCAAAACAAACAGAAAACAGGCAACAAAACACTATGATCTGAAAGACTACATATAACTTTTTTCAATCTACAACGTATGTAAGAAAAATCAAATTCTAGCCTTAATGCAAAACTCTGCAAAATATTTCTGAATATCTAATTTTTTAATCTTCTTATATGGGAACACAAAATCTAAAAATTTAAAGTCTCAAGGATAATGACGATGGAAATTGGGATAAGAAAATGTTTCAAGAAAAGAATACCTTACTTGTGATTTTGGCTTCCTTTTATGCCTATTCAAATTTCCTTTCTTTCAGATTTATTTTTTCAATTATCTTTTAATGTTATTTTAGTTTACGATCTGCACTGTTACATTAAATGGATTCTTGTTTTATTTTTCAATTTTTTGGTTATCATTCTGTTCTACAGAGCACCATGACAAAATGCAAACTTTAATATTTTTTTCTTTCATTCCGTTTCATGTGTTTTTTTGTAGGTAAGGACCATATTAAATTGATACATGCATGAATTATTGTAAAAATTATTAATATTCTTTTTTCTGATGAACTGTATCAGTTTTATTTCACATGATATGAAAATGAGATTAACACTTCAAAAGAAACTCATAGAGAGAAACCAAACATGCTGAAATTGAATGGTGGGGGTCAAATTTCACTCAAGAATGTTAATATTTCACACACCATAACATTCTAGCTATGATTTTACCTCGAGGCTTACCACCGTCACTTTGGTGGCGTTTAGCTTTGTAAACATTATACCCTGAAATAATCATATCAGTTATTTTCTTGTTTCTATTTTTGACCATAAGGGAAAGTTTAAATAAACTGTCGACTTATACATAAAAATAACTGATATATCTGTATTTATTTGTAAATCATTTTAGAAACACAATGGTTTTTTAACATTTTTCCATCCCTGCAAGTACTTTCAGCAAGAAGGGAATAGAGTGGATCCATTTAATACTTATGTACTTATATTCTCCCTGAAACTGAAGTGAAATAACTGGTAATTAACTGCTATTAAAATCTCTAAAAAAAATTTCTGATCCCCACTGACCAAAATTTCCTCTGAACCTGTAACCATAACCGTTAAATGAACCCAAAACACTTGAGACAACTGATTTCAATATCGTATTCTGAATTTTAGGGCTTGTACAAATACAGAAAAGTTTAATTTCAATTCCACCCAACTTTATTGTTTTGCAAGAGTTTTAGGAAATTTAATTCACTCAGCAGTCAGTTAAAATGATCTGTTAGTTATAAATTGAAATGGCTCATACCTGTATGAAAGGTGACACATGACAAGAGCAAAAAAATCTTAAATTTTAACTATTCATCTTCAGTACAATCTTTCTTTTTGTTTATTCCTATCTCGTGATATAATTTACCCCATATAATGATTCACCTAACAGGATAATATTCTTTTTTATCAACTATCTATATGTGTATTAAACAGATTTATGCACACAGAAATAACAGATTAGACTATCATTTGCATAGGTTTACTGACCTCCATCTTTCATTGTAGCCTCCTGTAATACTTTACTATCCTGTAATCATATCAATCTTATTATTTATACTGTAATTACATATATGATATTCATTATCCATTAATCATATTAATCGTCATACATGTATGTATATATGTAATCATATTAATCAAAATAAGTATAAATGTAAATATGAGAAACCCTTTTATAAAATATCAAGGCATCTGTAATTTTAAATTCACATATAAATGATATATAAACTATCTTAGGTATCCATGCATGTTTTATAGATTTTTAGCCAAAAAGTTTCTCTAATTCAAGAGAGTAGTTTTACATATATATTTTAGTAGTTATACACATATGTTAAGATGTATACTGCCTGTAAGCATATATCTTTTGAATTGTAAATTGTCTTATTATATGTTTTGTTTTGTAAGAAATGCAAAAATATTTAAGTATTTGAACTTGAACTTGATAAAAAAATATCCGTTGATATTGTAGTATTACACTATTTTATTGAAATGATTGGGCTTAGTTAACCTTTAAATTTGCATAAGGCCATTTGATTTCATTTTGTGTATATTCAAGACAACTTCTGTTATAAGCATTATGAGCCATGTTCAGTAACGTCAGTTTGATACGAAAGAAAAGACGAGAAAAGGGTTTATAGCCTGACATATAATTCATTTCCAGCTAGCTAATTATTTTTGTACATTATACAGATACATCATGCTCGGGAGGGGAATTTGTGAAAAATACCAGTTGAGAGACGTGAAATTTCCCAAGCCCAATGGGCAAGGGAAATTTTGTCTCGAGACTGGTTATTTTCGCAAATAACCCTCCAGTGGATGATGTATCTGTTTAATAACACCGAATATCAAAATAAAATGTTTCCATCTACAAACCCTTATACTAAAACGTGGTGATGATGTAGACATTTCAAGCGTCCAGTCGGATAAGAGAATTTTTCGCAAATACCACGGTTGAGGGTAAAAAGTGCAAATACATTTTGGCAAATACCCTGCTGCCTATGAAATCGTTTGTAATGCATCATATTTGTAAAAATACCCCTCTAATGAACCAATCAGATTACAGCATTCTTATATACGGTGCAATTACATAAAAAATAGTTCCTAAAATTCTTAACATCAGTCTCCGTACACCAAATACATGTATGCACATATAAATTGATTATAACTGCAAATATAACTGTCAATGAAATTGATTAGTTTACCTGACACACCTAATGAGAATAACTATCCCATAATTATTCAGTCAATGTAAGCCCTGCCCGATCCGGTGAAAAAATCGAGTAATATTTCAGGAAAATTAATGCTAAGAGAAAAATTAATTGACTGTTACATCCCCAATCACTAATATTTACATTTCAATGAATTTTATAAAAAAAAATGAAAAAAATTCCCAAATAATTAAAAAAAATCAGTTAAGAAATTTAAGACATAACACATCGCATGAAGCAAGTGTTCACTGTGCAGAGATAGAAAATTATGCACACATTAAAAGAAAGAATTAAAATGAAGAATTTTATTTAATCATGCTATTATTTGCAATGGAGAATGTTGTATTCTACAGTAACAAATCAGAATGCTTTAATATTGAGCCAGACAGAAATATGCATGCACTACTTTTTTCTGTATGAATTACCAGTATATTATAAATTCCTTGTAAAAATGATCTGGTAAGTTTTACTTATATTCTACCTTTATGCTTATTTTAAAATAGAAGATAATAAAAAGGCACAAACTTGCTAATGCAATTTTTACCCAATTTCTAGTGATCTGTTTTAGTGTTCACAACGTTTGGAAATTTTTGCCTTCCAAAGTTTAGCCTCTGTGCCTACCTGAGGAGGTTAATCTATGGAAGACACTTAATTGACCAAATGGGTTTTTTATCACTAGAATAATAGAAAGATGTGTGTATTTACCATATTTTTGAATGGATGTGTATCTAAGTGCAAAACCTTCAAAGTAATATGTTATAAAGCATTTCAAGTTATAATTTTATAATTAACCATTACCAAATATTCAAAAACAGAAAAATGGTACCCTTAAACATTTTGCCTTGTGTTTTGAGTGCATTTATTATCAATATATTTCAAATTGTGACAAAATGGCAGACCATTACCCTTTCTGCATCACATGTAGGGTAACAAGCATCCAAATTCTTGTAAAATGAAATGCTGCAGTTTCTATATACATTCTGCTTTGATAGCAAAATAATGTTATTTTTAACATTAATCAAGCTTCTCTTTTTTTTAAAAAGAAACTAATGTCTGTAAACCTGGGTTCATGTACTGGCCATGGATTAATTTTCTATAATTTAAGTACTAGGGGTGTAACGATTCACCCACTGATAGTATTAATCGCCACTTCAGAATCGCGATACGTTTCCGGTTAAATTTCAGAATCGCCATACCGGTTTAAAATTATCGGTGGGAAAAAAAAATTTCAGTTTTGTCAGCATTGTCAGTCTTAGTCCAGTTTCAAATGTTTTATAAATTTCGACATGGCTACGGAGGAATATGCAATTCTTTCATTTTATTTATTATCTATTAACAGCTTTGTTTGTAATGTTTCAGAGTCAAAGTTATTGTGTTGTACAATGTTTGTTTATTTGCCAATTTTAGAGCAAATTTTGACTGACAAAGTAAATAATCAAATTATGGTGATATATTGATATCTGAAGTAAGTATCACAAGTTTTCCCATGGTCCTGAAGCTTACTTTAAAAGTATTTCAATCAATTTAAAATTACCTTATCACTTTGCTAACAGATACAATTAGCTCAATTGTAACTAACACATTTGAGCTAATCTACTTTTGTTCAATCACGTCTTCTAGAATCAAAAATATTTGCCTACAGAATTTTCAATGCAAAGGGAGATAACTGTTCTTGGAAATTTTCTTAAATTAAGTATAACATTCAAGAGTTGCACGAAATATACATGTGAATGAAAAGTATTTTAAACAATGGTTTCACAAATCTTAGAATAGGTTTGTTTTACTTTTTTCACTTTTAATATTTCCAATATTTCAACAGCAACTATATTCCCATTTCTATTCAGAATCATATCTGAGGTTTAAAAATATAACCTTTAGTGAAAACGATAAAATTATTAGTAGGTTTTCTAAGATGATTTAACAATTATTCAACCAAAATGTTTTTAATACTCAACAATTTCAACTTGAAAATATCCATTACATGAACTAAGGTTTCCAGATAAAAATCGCAGTATTCCAAAAATATGCATATATATATATATATGTGTGTGTGTATGTGTACAACATGTATAGTAATGGGCTCTTTGTATATAATAATAGCATTATTAAAAGATCTCTGTTTTACTTGAGAGATACTGCAGTTTAAACATCATTATTTTCATGCTGGGGTTCTACAAGGGATAAACTTTTACAGCAAGCAATATCTATAACTTCTGATTTTATTATCAAATAATAAAATAAAAATAAAACAATGACATTCAAAAATAAAAATTTGCATACTACTAAAATTGTAAATTCTACTATTTTAACTGAAAAAATACAATACAAATCTTGCATATCACATAAAAATGAAACTAAAATATAGGAAGTCTAACATTTACAAAATGCCAGAGGTATACTTATCCAAACCCATAAGACAGTAAGAAAAATCCCCAATGTAATATTCTACAAGATGAATCAAAGTTAACATTTCCCAAAAGGACAATTTTCCTAATATTCATTGTTTTAATATCCAATAATTTGTAAGTCACAAGGAGGCATAGGCGAAAAAAAAGAAAGTGGAATCATTTCAACCTTTTCATTGAAATAGGTACAGATAACGTTCCAGAATGACTGGTTGAATGTCACCGCCATGAATTTTAATGAACAAGCCTTATAGCAGGTTTTGCCCTTTTTAATTCTCAGACAAGCTGACTGAATTTTTTTGCTTCTAATTGTGCAATCCTCCAATTAACTAACTGAAAGCAGATAACTGAGATATTTTTAATTGTACTATAAATAAGACATATCTCCTACCACCAGCAGATTTAACATTCTGTAGCTTTGCCAAATTTTCAAATTTTAATAAATAATATATGATAATTCGAACTACAAATTCTAACATTTTAAATGCCTCCTTGTGACAGTAAAAGAAAAGATCTCCCACCTCCTGTCAACATACCTCATCACTTTGGACTAGAGAAAAAACATTTGGTACAGATTCGGATCGAGATACATGTCGTAATGGAGTGGAAACCAATGGCTTAGGTGTTGGATTTGATGGCGGCAATCTAGATACATAAATTAAAAAATAAAAGTTAGTGTCTAATGTTAATAAACTAAAAATATCAGGCATTGCAAGAAAACAAGCTCCATCAAACAGCAATATTTATGTGGCATAGCTGATTTACAAAGCAGTTGAATTTCTACCATTTAAATTGATCTAAAAATTTTTGTACCTTATTTTACTGTATTGTGATGTAAAATTAATCAGTTAAAGAAAAGTCTAATTACATCATTACAATTTACAACATCAAGTTTTATTTTATACTGTGCAAGAAAAATTTTAAACTGATGTTCCACAAGAATCATAATAATAATGAAAAATTCAACTACACTGATATTCAGCTGTTTTAAGATTTGCACTACATGCAGTAAAATATTTCAGAAGAAACCTAAAAGCGATTCAATTCTTTGAATTTGTTCATAAAAGCAGAAGTGCAATGGTTGCCACACTTTTATAACTGCTGTTTGAAAATGCTAAAAAAAATATATAATTTCAGGGCACCACAGAGATGACAGTAAACTTTGATTTGGGGGACCTACCTCATGTGAAATCTCACCAGGATTGATTAGACACACATTGGGGGCAGAAGATGATCGATCTCTCTGCCCCAGGGCAGGTTTGCTGCGCTGAGGTGTATTTGGTGAGACAGGTATGGACTGATTTCGGCTGTTAAAAGGAAAAGACGGAGTAAATGTGTCCACTGGAAGTTTACTGAAATTTAAATGTTAGTCACAAATGAACTTAATATTCTGTCTTAACTGGTACTCTGAAAATGTTAATAACTGTATAAACATTATAATATTGTCTGAAATAAATCTGAAAAAATAAAAAACAAATCGTAAATCTCTTAGTTTTAATATAACTCATGAAGAAGTTGTAAAATTAAAATTGAGGAAAAAATTTTATAAATATAAAATTATTCCAATTAAAAGGACCTTATACCGAAGGTTCACCTCACTATAAAAGTAAATTTTATTCCCAGAGCGGAGGTCTTTTTTAATGTTGGATACAATATAACATACTTATGTCTCGCCCAGTCCTTCATACTGTCCCAGGAACACACTGGATTCACTTTATCTATACATCGCTGATGGAATCTTATACCACATGTCTGACATCGTAAACTTTGGAATAAAGAGCGACCGCATCCATCACAGAATGTTAAAAGTAAAAATGTTTTCCTTATCTGAAACCAAATTACATTACAATTTCATAGCCATCTGAACACATCTTTCTGATTTTATTTTAGTTAAATCAATGATACATATTTTATCTAGTGATATGCAAGATATTTTATCAATATGCAGGAATACAGTAAATCAATTATGATTTGAAATAATTCCTGTAATTTACAACTGCTGGTACATGAAAATAAAATACAGCAATATCTTATACTTTTAATTGATCAATTACAGTTGAAAATACTTTTCCAACTTTGCAAAAAAACTGGTTAAAATCTATAACAGTGATATAAATGTAAGATTTTGTGTGTATGCAAAGCATTAATATTTTTCAACTGATTGCTGGGCATTCTTTAAGGTGACCTTTTTAATGTGTTCGACTCCACACCAGCTATTTCAGATTTTCAATAGTTATACTTTCAGTACATGAGTTCAGAAATAAGTTTAATTTTATACATAAATGTTCTTTCACTCTTCCTTCTGTAATTTAGTACAAACTACCATACTTACTATATTATGTGTAAACATTGGTAAACTGGTTCCTGACAATGATGGTCTGTGAGACTTAGATTGAACTTTTAACTCTTTATTAGATAAACTGCCCATATCAATATCCCATGATATAGGCATTCTGTAAAACAAAGGTTTCAATGGTAAATATTACATTTCTTGAAGTAAAAAAACTGTGACAGGCTAGACAATGAGAAAGAATACTGTGTACAGTGTAGTAAGTGTAATGAAGTATGGCTTATAGTAAAATGAAGATAACAAGAAATGTCAGCTATCAAACACCTACCAATAAATGTTGCAACCTCTGATCAATCTATATCACAACAGAAAGACAAATTTCTGTCAATATTGAATAGAACAAGATGTTGGGACTGAGTCTGTATTATCCTATTTGTCCTCTTCATGGGTAAAAAGCATGATACCTTCATATCAATTTATAGTTTATTCCTTTTTTCTTCAGTAAATAAGAATATGACTGATTGAAAGCAAACCAGATTTTTCTTTATCACTTTGAAGTCAGTACCCACTTGCCTGCCATAAATTGCCAAACTAATTACCAATTTTTTTCCATTGAAAAATCTGGTTAAAAAAAGATTTTTAATGCTTACATGTACTAAATACTTTCAAGTCAAAAATTAATAGCAAGTGCAGTGAGTGCTATGGGAGCATATTGGGCATTTAGAAGTCTTTGTTTAATGGGGGGCAACCATTATGCAACCCAAAGTGAATTTATTTGTTAAAGCGAATATGGCCATATTGTGCTACATACTATTGCTAGAAAAAGTTTCACTTGCCAGAAATGGAAGTAATAAAAGTAAGGGAAATAACTTGCTTCAAATTATAATTTTAGAGTCAGAATCAAGATACCGAAAATGAGTTTCTGGAAAGGGCTATTGCTGTCCTTGCATCATTGGCCATGCCAACAGCATATTACAATGTTTTTGTTAATGCAATAAATAAGAAACGATACCTGATTAATGTGTGATTAATGTGTGCTTCTTGCATAATTATTGTCTGATTTACAATGGGTACCTGTAAGACTGGTTTAACCCCATCAGTGTTCGGTGTCTGTACCAGAGCAGACTATCCTGACTCTTTGTTGCATTTATGTTTCTGTTTTGTGCTCTTTTTATGTTATTTTTTGCCTGGGGTTCTGTTTGGTGGTAGGCATTGTTGTTGACCTTTCCTGTTATCCATTTTGTTGTTTGTTTATAAATGAACATAAGGATAAATCTTGTAGAGAATTTAGATTTTAAATAATTATTAAGAAATAGCATAGAAACTGGCTTATAGCAAAACTACCATTATAGAGTCATAGCTGACTGTCGAATTGTATTCACAAGGTCCAGTTTTATGTGTTAATTATTGTGTTAATTTCATCCAGACCTTGCAAAGTGGACTCTTGTCCCCAAGTGTGACAATGAGTCAGAGACAAAGTCTCACTGTACAAGGAACCTGGGTTGATCTTTGCTTGTGATACATGTAGCTGGTGTAAGGTCCCTTGACTGAATTCCGAGAGAGTATCGTAACATAGTTACTCAATCCGAATATCAGTCCTATTACAGTTTTTGGTGCCGTGACCTCTAGTGAGCTTAGTCTGTTAGTAAAAAAAAAAAGAATCCTTGTGAAAATGGCATATTCTAGGGAAGACTATGATAGAGCTATAAGCCAGTTTGATGATAGGGATTTTTCAAAAACAGATAAATATATGATTTCAAAGACTATGAAAGGCATGAAGATAGGGAATTGGATAAAGAAGAACAGCATAAACCTTGCTTTAAACAAGAAGATAGAATGTTTAGTGTGATAAGTCCTTTAAGATCTAGACATAATTCGCCAACTGGTAGTTTAACAAGTTATATTACAGTTTCAAAAACTCCAGATGAAAACAAAAGTAGGGCATATAATTTACATGAAACACCTAGAGCCAGATGGCCAGAGCATAAAGAACCCACTAGTCATTTTACTCCAACTCCAGAGAGAGTTAAAATAGGGTTTAAATATAAAGAACCTACTGGTCATTTTACACCAACACTAGAGAGACCTAATTGTAAAACAGAAAGGTTTGAATTTGTAAACAGGGATAAACAGGATGATAAATATAAGTACTCAGAAGATATACATAAAGTTTTCAAACCAAAAAGACATAGCCATAAAACAAGTTATGAATTTCCAAGTAAGACTAGGGATAATGTAAAATCATATGATACATACTTGGAAAATAGGCATAAAGTTTTCACCCCCAAAAGAGGGTCTGACTTTAAACATGCTGTTGCTACAGAAATTATCAGTCCAGTTCAACATAATATTATTAGAAAAGAAAAAGAACCCCAAACATTTGATAGTAAAACAACTGATTGGCAAGATTACATTGTACATTTCGAGCAGGTAGCAGACTGGAACAATTGGACAAACCTAGAAAAAGCTAAGCAGATAGTAATGAGTTTAAGGGGTCCTGCTCAAAAGATTTTAAGTAATCTATCTAAACAGGAGTTAGGTTGTTATGAAAAAATCAAAGAAACCTTGAATCAGAGATTTAACCCCAAAGAAAGGGATGTAGCATATAGATGTGAATTTAGATCAAGGAGACAAAAACAAGATGAAAGTGTTTCAGACTATGGTCATGAGTTAAGAAGATTGGCTTGTTTGGCTTTTCCGAAAAATGATTGGGAAACATTGGAAAATTTTTTGATTGACAGATTTGTCAGTGGACTTAGTAACCATGATCTACAGAAACATGTACAATTTCAACACCCAAAGACATTGGATAGTGCAATTTCACATGCAGTTGAGTATGAGGCTTTTGAAAATCCTCAAAATCATTTTAAAAAGCCACAGTCTGAAACACTCACAGAAAATCTTTCAGTAAAAGCTATAACTAAAAGTAAGAAATAAACTTTGAACAAGACAAAGAACCCCTAACATTAGAGCAAATAGCTAAAATGATAGAAGAAAAACTCAGTCAATTTAAAATAGACAATGAAAGATCGAGAAATACAGGATACAGAAATTTTAGATATAACCGATACAGGTCATATTTAAACAAAGCAAATGTAACTTGTTATAAATGTGGAGACAAGGGTCATTATCAATATGAATGCCCACAGCTAGTTAAAAATCAGGGAAACGATTAAAGGCTGGGTTCAAGGCCGAGACCTCAGCCAAGCAAACTGAAAAAAGGCCATTGAAAAGAAGAAAATGATAATCAAAAACATAATACTGACATAAAAATAAATGCAGTAAAACAATCTTGCATGTTTGCTCAGTGTAATGTCAATGGATCATCATTCAAATTCTTAATTGATACTGGATCTCCAGTCTCACTTATTTCCAAACAAACCTATGAAAAATTGAAAATCAGCCAAGTTGAACAAATTGACAATGCACTGACAATTGCAAATGGAAAAGAGATAAAAGTAAAGGGAAAATGTTCAATCAAATTACAAATTGACCCTTTTGAATTTAAACAGGAAGTAATAGTTGCTGATTTAGATAACACAGCTGGGATATTAGGAATGAATTTCTTTGAAAATAATTCTATAGATATCAAAATCAAAATTCAGAGTTTAGAAAAAGACGGTGTTACCATTCCTCTTTTCAAAGAATGTAGTTCGCAGTGTGCCCGTGTTCAAGTATGTGAAAAAACAACTATCCCTCCTTTTACAGAAAAAGTAGTAAAAGGGGAAGCCATAGAACAATTATCAAGTACTTTTGGAATAACTGAACCTTTAGATTGGGCTAGACAAAAAGGGTTACTATTAGCAAAAACCCTTGTTGATAAAGACAATATTTATTTTTCCATTCTAAACCTAAATTCAAAGTCCATAACGCTTCAAACAGGGTCATCAATTGCCAATCTTAGTACAGTTAAGGAAATAGTTAATGAGGATGTCGAATCTCTAGAAACTTAAATCAGAACTGATAATGAAAACTCAAACATCAACATGATACAGAGTGACGTCAGCTGTGTACCAGAACATCTAAGTTCTATGATAGATAAAATATCCCCAAAATTAGAGGTTAAGGTAAGAGAAAAATTAATAGATTTAATCAATGAATATAAAGACATATTTGTAGGTTCTGATGGTACTCTTGGACGCACAGACATTGTTAGTCATTCAATAGATACAGGAAATTCTAAACCTGTAAAATTACCCCCTAGGAGAATACCAATTAAACAAAAAGAGATAGTTGAACATGAGTTAGACAAAATGCTGAAAAATGAAATTATTGAACCAAGCAATAGTCAATGGGCTAGTCCTATTTGTTTAGTCAAGAAAAGGGATGGTTCAATGAGGTTTTGTATAGATTTTAGAATAAAATGCTCCGCTGGGTGCAGCTAGATACGACCGCAGATGTCGAACCCTGAATAGTTGGGGCAATTATGAACATAACATTCAAGCTTGATACAATACTGAATTTGGATTCTGAATAAATATTTGACACAGCATAGGTTTCTGACACAGAATGAATGTTGTCTAAGAACTTAAAAATTTTTAATTTACCTATTCAAACCATATCAGTATTATTTGTTTTTATATATAAATCAGAAATAACCAATTTAAAATTTAAAATTGGGCACACATACCAATTTCTTGCTATTGCGCAATACTGTGTAATTGAAAATTTCTTCAAATATTTGATACATAATAGGTTTCTGACACAGAATAACTGAAATCAAAGAACTTAAAATTGGTCATATGATTTGAATTTATATTCAATTTTTTGCTTCTTGTGCAATACAATATGCTGTGGAGAATTGCCCCCCCCCCCCAAAAAAAAAATAATAATTTACCCCTTTTTTTAGCCTTTGTGCAATACACTATGAAGTTGCACATTGACCCCCCCCTCCCAAAAAAAAAAACAAAAAACAATAAAATTTATTGTAACCCCCCCCCCCCATTTTTTTGCTAAAAAAATTTGAAATTTTCTTTCTAATTTATGAGAAAAAATTACCCCCTCCCCAATTTCTCATTTACCCCCCCAAATTTTGTTTTCACCCCCCCCCCCCCCCATTTCTTTATACTTTGCAACCATAACAGCCCATTTAAATACACCATAACATATTAAAATAGAAAATGACATCATAGTCATGGATGGCAACTTTTAAATATACATAATTTAAAAGCAGTTTAGATGAGATAAACAAAAAAGCTTCATCAGCACATTTTATATTGGCAAATTTTCAATGGAATTTGTTAATAATAAAGTTTTGATAACAGGGCACACATATCAATTTCTTGCTATTGCGCAATACTGTGCAATTGAAAATTTCTTCAAATATTTGACACGTAATAGGTTTCTGACACAGAATAACTGAAATAAAATACTTAGAATTGGTCATATGATTTGAATTTATATTCAATTTTTTGCTTTTGTGTAATACAATATGCTGTGGAGAATTGCCCCCCCCCCCCCCCCCCCCCCCCCCCGAAAAAAAAAAATAATTTACCCCCTTTTTAGCTTTAATTTTGGACCCCGATTTGGACCAACTTGAAAACTGGGCCCATAATAAAAAAACTAAGTACATGTTTAGATTCAGCATATCAAAGAACCCAAAGAATTCAATTTTTGTTAAAATCAAACTAAGTTTAATTTTGGACCCTTTGGACCTTAATGTAGACCAATTTGAAAACGGGACCAAAAATTAAGAATCTAAATGCACAGTTAGATTCGGCATATCAAAGAACCACAATAGTTAAATTTTCAATGAAATCAAACAAAGTTTAATTTTGGACCCTTTTGGCCCCTAATTCCTAAACTGTTGGGACCAAAACTCCCAAAAACAATCCCAACCTTCCTTTTGTGGTCATAAACCTTGTGTTAAAATTTCATAGATTTCAAAAATTTTGCGGTCGTATAAAAATTAATGATAGGACAGTTAAAGATGCATTCCCCTTACCTCGTATTGATGACACTTTAGATACATTGACAGGTGGAAAATGGTTTTCTACCCTTGATTTAGCCAGTGGATATTGGCAAGTTCTGATGTCAGTAAATGACAAAGCTAAAACGGCATTTGCTACCCATAAAGGATTGTATCAATTTTTAGTTATGCCAATGGGTCTGACAAATTCCCCAGCAACATTTTCAAGGCTAATGAATATGGTTTTAGGAAACCTTCAATGGCACAAATGTCTATGTTACCTTGACGACGTTATTGTTTTTGGTAGTACATTTGAAAGTGCACTAAGTAATTTAAAATCTGTATTTCAGTGTTTTAGAAATTATAATCTCAAGTTAAAACCTAGTAAGTGCACACTTTTTCAAACAGAAGTAAAATTCCTCGGTCATATTGTATCTGAGAAAGGAATAAAATGTGACCTGCAGAAAATTGAAACATTGAAAAATTGGCCAGAACCCAAAAATGTTAAAGAAGTTCGTAGCTTTTTAGGACTTGCCGGATACTATCGTCGATTTATTCCCGATTTTTCAACTGTGGCTAAACCATTGACGGAATTAACTCAAAAAAAATAAATCATTTCTTTGGACAAAATGTTGTGAGAAAGCTTTTGAAAAGTTAAAAACGTGTCTTGTTTCGGCACCTGTTTTGTCATTTCCAACTCCCGATGGGACTTTTATTCTAGACACTGATGCCAGTCAATCTGGGGTAGGTGCAGTACTTTCTCAGATACAAAATGGTGAAGAACATGTCATTGCATATTCGAGTAAAACGCTAAATCGTGCTCAGAGACAATATTGTACTACAAAAAGAGAATTACTCGCATTAGTTATTTTTCTTTGTCAGTTTAGACATTATCTATATGGACAAGAATTTATTTTAAGAACAGACCACGCCTCTTTAAGATGGCTAAAAAATTTCAAGAATCCAGAGGGTCTTATAGCAAGATGGATATCAATCATTGATACGTATAATGTAAAAATTGAACATAGGAAAGGTCGGCTACATCAAAATGTTTGTCAAGGTTACCAAAGCGAAAATGTAAGAGAAAAGATTGTCCAGACTGTTACCAAACTGATTTTATGAACAAAATTGTCTTAGGGAACAAACTGATTTTGACTGTGATCAAAATATGGAATGCCATGCAATCCACTGTCCAGTCATTCAGAACTCTGACAGTGATACTCGCATGGAATGCCAAGCATCCAATCAAAGTGTCAATGCTGTTCATGATAACAATGTTTCATCTGATGAAACATTTCCTAATTGGTTGGAAACATGGTCCTTAAACGATTTAGCTGAAATGCAAAAGAATGACGCTGACATTGAATTTATTTTAAATGCAAAATTAGAAAGCGATGATAAACCCCCAAAATCAAAATTAGAGAACAAATCAAATGAAACTAGAATACTCTGGGGTTTGTGGGAATTACTTTAAATAAGAGAAAGAGTTTTGTATAAGAAATTTGAAAAAGAACATGTAGGCAATTTATATCAGCTAGTTACTCCAAAGAAAATTAGAAATTACATTTTTGAACAACTTCATTGTAAAAGAATCTCTGGCCACTTTGGCAGAGACAGAACATTAGAACTTATAAAACGCAGATTCTACTGGCCAAACATGTCTGAATCTGTTAAAAGATAGTGTGAAACTTGTGATCTTTGTGCAAAAGGGAAACCAGGCCCTGGTTTGGGAAAAGCCCCTCTTAAATCTAGTAATCCTAGATTTCCTATGGAGCGGATTGCCATTGACATTATGGGTCCTCTTCCTGTTACTGATCACAATAATGAATATATCATGGTAGTCAGTGATTATTTTTCTAAATGGACTGAAGCATATGCTATACCCAATCATTCAGCAATTACTGTGGGTGATAAGCTTATTACAGAGTTTATTTGTAGATTCGGCTGCCCCTATCAGTTACATACAGACCAGGGAAGGGAGTTCGAATCCAATCTATTCACACATTTATGTAAAACACTTGGTATAGACAAAACTAGAACTTGTGCATATAGACCCCAGTCAGATGGTATGGTAGAGCGTTATAACAGAACGTTAATTAATTTAATACAATTGCTCTCTTTGTTTGTTAATGATTACTATACTGACTGGGATGATCACTTACCATTTCTGACAATGGCATATAGATCGTCACAACATGAATCAACAAAATGTACACCAAATTTACTTATGCTAGGTCGTGAGATTACATGTCCTATTGATTTAATGTTTGGCATACCACAACAAAACATTACAGAGTGTCCTGTGAAATATGTAGAATGGATTCAACAATCAATGAGAAAAATTTTCAGTTTTGCACAGAAAAATTTAGAAAGTAGTGTAATTAGACAAAAATCAAATTATGACAAACATTTAAAAATTCGACGGTATGAGAAAAACTCTTGGGTATGGAGATGGTATCCACCAAAAGCCAATAAGAAACTTGATCTTGGGTGGACAGGTCCATTTTTAGTTCTTGAAAAACTTTCAGATCTATTGTACAAAATACAATTTGATAAAACATCAAAACCCCTTATAGTACATGTCGACCATCTGAAACCCTATGCAGGTGAAAAACAACATAAAAACTGGATTACAGAAAACTCAGACATTTCAGATAGTTCTATGTTATCAGAAATAAACTCAAACAAAACAGAATTACACATGGAAAAGACAGAAAAAAGTCCGATCAAAACTAGATACAGTCGCACAGTCAAGCCAAAGCAAATTTTGTCACTTTAACATGTTGTTTAAATTTCATTTACATAGCTTTGTATGATGTTATAAAGGGCCCAATAACATTATTGAAAGCTCTGTATTAATTTTTAAAGTCTCGTTACAGATGGCTGGTCAGTTTGAGATTGGACTAGACGAATCGGAACAAGATGAATTCTGTAATCATTACTTAAAAGAATTATGGCCAACAAATGGTGCTTACTGTAATGTTAAGAACTGTGACCAAACCGTGTATTACCACACCTTTCTGGCATATAAAACCCATTTTGGAAAGATACATCAAGAAGTCAAAAAGTTATTTCTTTGCAAAATATGTAATGTTTCCAGGACCCAGAGTAACTCCCTCATAGGGCATATTAAACAAAAACACAAGGACAAAGAGCCAAGAAAATTTATGGCAGAAAAGACAGTTAAAAACAAATTTTTTATGGATCCTGGTGAAACTATACCATACCGCATTGGAAGTAAATCGGAGCGTGCTGCCCGGGAAGCCCTACGTCAGGAAAAACTTAAAAAGAAAAATGAGGAGCGAGAAAAGGAGTCCGAAAGAAGAAATATTGTTAAAGTGTCTTTGAATCAAGATTTAGAACATTATAATTCAAGAGAGGATAGGGACAAATACAGACTGAAGTTGGGGTAGATTTGTTTTACTGTTTAATAGTAAACAATGCATTCAGAGACTGTTAATTTCTTTGTTTAAAGAGACAGTAAATAAATTTCTATTTTGCTAGTTGAAATCGATTTCTTTTAACATTTAATTTGATGAATTTGAAACTGAATTTATTTATATATGATTTATGATATTTTGCTTCTTGATTTTTAGATCAAATGATATACATTTGATCTTGAGGGGGGAGGAGTGTGGCAGAATTGAGTTTGAGTTATCGTTCTTTAATAATGATATTCTCACTATTTCCTGTTTACTTTTTATTTGTAATTCGAAGTAAAGAAAACTGGTATTAGAAAAGTAAGTTTAAATGTTTTCTTCATTATTTAATTTTGTTGGACTGTTGGAAGTTTAAAATTATTATTTTATAGAGCTTTAAAGTTTTGCTCATTACCATTAAATGTGAACACAAAAAGTTTTATAACACTTTGAACTTATAAATTGTATATTTGTCCAAGGAGATATACACTTCCTGGAAGGTAAATTAGAGAGTGCCAAGCACTTCACTTTTCCTTGGTCCAACCGTTTGGCTTGCATCTAAAAGTATGGAAACCTTTTGGTAACATTTTGTAAATCTTCTGTTTGGCTTAAAATAAACCTACACCTGGTCAGAATTAAATGCCCACTCCTCCTTATTATTTTGTATAAGTATTGATGCCTTTCAGAGTCTATTTTTGCATGATTTATGCCGTTTTGGTATGATTTTTCTTATACACTTGTTACATGTAAATTTACTCCAAAATAAATTATTTATTTACAGCATTATGTTTCATTTCTATTTAGAAATAGCATAGAAACTGGCTTATAGCAAAACTACAATTATAGAGTCATAGCTGACTGTCGAATTGTATTCTCAAGGTCCAGTTTTATGTGTTAATTATTGTGTTAATTTCGTCCCGACCTTGCGAAGTGGACTCTTGTCCCCAAGTGTGACAATGAGTCACAGACAAAGTCTCACTGTACAAGAAACCTGGGTTGATCTTTGCTTGTGATAGCTGGTGTTAGGTCCCTTGACTGAATTCCGAGAGAGTATCGTAACACAGTTACTCAATCCGAATATCAGTCCTATTACAAATAAAAAAATTGCAAACATATGCATATCTTTTGGTAAAAAACAACTTATGTGATTTGTAATTTTCTAATACATGTCATAATTCAAAATTAATATCAATTAAATTCATGTTTTCATTGCATCCATGTAACCTAACCTAATAAAGGAATCCACAGGTTAGTGGTCCCTGTTAGGGAAATCTATGTTAAAAAATTAGGTTAGATTTTATCAATATGAAAATCGACCATCTTGAATCACTGACAGCTTAGTTTATGTAGAGAACTGTTTACCTTGTCCGAACATCATACACTTCACAACTTTCTGGTTCTATTTCACGAAGACTCATTGGTTTCTTTAAAGCATCTTTTAACGTTTTGCCAGCTTCAATTCTAACCTAAAAATCACATAATAAAAACAACTATGAACCAGTTGTAAAAATTAGATCCAAAAATATCTTTTCTGTTAGCATTACGTGATAATTTCCTTTTCTTTATTATAGTACAGTGTGTAACAGTGTCCTAACAATAATATCAAGTTAATGTCAATACAGGTTTGATACGAATCAAGCATACATTCTTCTGAAATTACTACAGTGGAACCTGTGTAAACCGAACAGCTATCGGACCATAGAAATTGGCCGGTTTTCAGAGGTTCTGCACTTTACTGAAATCTGACCAAAGTAAATAAAATGAAATATCGTAAGGCATGTTTTTTTCATTAAATTTTACCAAATCATAGTCTTTTAGCTTCAATGTTATTTTTTGTAGAAACAAATGTTAAAAACTGTTATTTAAACAGAGTTTTTCCAGAACATACCAATGAGGCTTTGTTTAAAATACGCTTCTCAAAGAAGAGAACAAAAGTTCGGCTGGTTTTAGAGGTGTATTTGACATGAATATATATGTCTAGGACATTCAGAGGGGCCGGTTTTTGGAAGACTTTTTTTACTTGAAAATACATAAATAGGTGAAAATTATGGACAGAATAAAGCGTTCAGTTTGAGGAGGAATTCGATTTTCAGAGGGGCCGGTTTAGGGGAGTTCCACTGTACTGTTTTCAGTCAGAAATTCTTACAAGCAGTTATTCATTATTATGACAGACAACATGCAACATTAATTCATGCCATTTTAGTACTTTTCTGTTCAAGTATACAACTAGGAGAAATTAAAATGTGTCCTCTTGCACTTTTTTGAAATAATAAAAACATTGGAGAAACTTCTGAATTTAAAGTAATATTTACACTTTGTAAGTACTGGTACATTAAATAAATATGAACTTGAGCATGAATACTTATATTCAGAATATTTTATCAATCAGTTCTATCCAGGTCCAAAACATGCTACATTATACATTAACAAAGTTTTTTTCTCCAACATACTCATATTTTCTTCCCATTGACCTTGTTTTAACAATTTAATAATCAATATTGACAAAATTTCCATTTGTGCATAGATAAGTTAAAGTCTGCTAAATCTATTTTTAAATGAGGTCTACATATTGTTACTGGTCTGTAAAAACACTGTGGCCAATGAAGAATCACAAGAATTCCAACTGCAGGCATTTTCTAGCTTACTTTTTGTTGTTTCCTTCCCCATCCCCGTTGATCTCCATGAAAACAAAAATGGCGGCAAGAAAATTTTTTATCAAAATTACGGTCTTTGGACGCAGCTGGTTAAATCTACGTCTGTCCCAGGGATGCGCAAGTTTAAAGGATGATGAGTCTGTCCAATTTTCACACGTCCAGGACGCATGTACGCGCCTTAGCCTTTAGTTGGGGGAATGGGGAGTGGTAAAATAAAAATTTACATACTGATGACACCTGGTCATTAGGAAAATACACCCTCAGTATGGGCCTTGATGGTGTAGGACTAGGTTGTTGTGTTACATTTGGCAACTTTGGTCCCGGAGGTGGAGGAGGTGGTTCCGGGTCACTGCTGTGTTGTTCATAGTCTGTCAGTAACTGGGACTCTTTCTCTTGTAATTCATGGATTTTGTTTGCTAAAGCTTCATATTCCTGTTAACAACAAAAATAGATATTCAATTAACAAAATAAATAAGAAGCATGATTTCAATTTAAATTTTTAGATGTGAATGACAAATTTACATACCATGGTCATCTTACCTGGCAAATAAGATATTTTTGCATTAAATTTTTGTTTAAACAATATAAATATTATGCTATTATTGTTATCAATTAGAATTATTAGGGTTGTTTTATTTGAATAAATTTCCCCATGTAAATATCTTCTTCTTCCTGGTGCGGAAAAATATAACACAAAATTCAGCATAAAAACATGTTGTTTCCATCTTTCCCAAAAAGAACTTGCACACTATTACCGAACTGAAATGTTTCATATACATTTAGACATGAAAAGTACCAAAAGGTGAAATTTTGGCCACTGCAGTAATGGGTTTAACCAGATTTTTCATGGCTATTAGTTTGGCAAATTACAAAGACAAGAGGCTCTCAAGAGCCTGAATTGCTCACCTGGCAAACAATGCACTATAAACTAATTCTTATCATCACCATTCACTAAGGATACCATGTTTACTTTAAAAACCAAATATTGTTGAAATCGGAGCAAGTGTAAAAAATGGCGAGAAAATGGCAGCCATTTTAAAAATGGCCGTCCAAAACAAACTTTCATCATCACCACTCAACTCGGGATACCATGTTTACCTTGAAAGTAGCTTTCATCTTCATTTTCTTTCTATAATTCAGGAAAAAATAGCAAAAAACAGCATTTTGACCCCTATGATCTATTTTTAGTAACAGTGGCCATGTTTTTCGACAGATCAAAAATCGAAGCATAAACTTTGTGCAGGATACCCTAAGGAACAATTATGCTAAGTTTTATCCAAACCATTCAGTAGTTTCAGAGGAGAAGATGTTTGAAAAATTGTTAACGATGACAGACGACGACGGATGCAAAGTGATGAGAATAGCTCACATGGCCTTTTAGGCCAGGTGAGCTAACAAGCAGCTCCAAACTGTAATGAAGAGAAAACTGCTTTGCTACCACAAGGACAGCTTTGTTTCAAAATTAAAACAAGACTTTACAGAAAAATGCTGCAATCTGAAATTGCCAACTGATTTGATAAATGGAACCTATAGTAAAATTTACTCTGCATCATATTATTTATGCACACCTCCAAGTGGGCAATGTCTAGCTCTAGAAAGGGAGAAATATTAAGTTGTTTTTTTACCTGTAAATACATAGGGTCTGGCTTTGAATTGCTTCCAAATTTAGCATTCAGTGCCTCTAAATTTTCCTTTGTTAATCTCAACAAATTCTGTACATTTCTTATCTGAAAAAAAAATCAGGAAGATATATTAGTATAATGTATCTGGAGAGAGCAACCTGGATATATGTATAGTATACGTATCTGAAGAGAGCAAAAACAATAAAATATACCTGACCTTCTATATATAATGACCTATTTAAGCATGGAGGTCTGTCACTTTTTAAATTCTCAATGCTTTCTTTAAAATTTTAGCACCAACCTGAAATATTTCATTGCCACGATTCATTCTCGACAACAGCAAGTAGGACGAAACGGGAAAGGAGTATAAAAAGTTTAGTTTGTAAGCTCTCACAATGTGCATTCCAAAATATCTGTAATATTCCCAAAAGAGACTGATCAAATCCAAGACAATTGAAAGCAAATTGTAATCTAAATCAATAGTGTTCTTTTTCTTTCATTCAAAAAATATACCAAAACAAAGCATCTTTGTGAATAAGAAATATTTTGATAAACTGAGAACAATTCCAAACAACAGGTTAGAAGAAACACTTAATAAAGAGAATCGAAACAGCTCAATATTGTGTCTATTGTGGACCAAACACGATGTCTGGCATGAATTTATGTAAATTGATTATTTAAGACCATTATGGCATCAAAAAAAAATCACAACATTGGGTTTCTGTAACATGAGACCCCTCCAGTTACATTTGCATCAAAGACTTCAACATGACTATTTGGGATATTTCACAAGTAGAAAAGACAATAATCATTACATTGGAAACAAAAGGTAATGTAATACTTTCTACTATCATTTTAAACAAAGGTTTGAGATATTCTAAAAAAAAACACTTGCAGTTTGAAAAAAGACTCACAATTGTTTTTAATTGACCAAAGTAAATTTTAATAAATATACATTTCATGATTGGTTTTTTTCTTTCATCTAAACTTTGCTAATGAGAAGATGAAATGAGCTCGATTTCAAATTACCTCCACCCTGGTGGCAAAATGAAAAATATCTGACAGCAAGTATTCATACTTATTATCTTACATGTGTTGTTACCAGGAATCTAGAAGCATAACAACTTGACTAATTTTTGTCAAAGTATAACCATTAGACCATGGGGTGAGGTCAAGTACAATAAAATGAGATCATTACCGGCTGATTTAATCTAAAGTTCAACTTCAATTAAGCCTCAGCAGAAAATCCGAAAATCAAGCATCAGTTTTGATAACTGATACAGTTTTGAAAGTGATTTCTCATAAATATTTCCAGGGCCCAGTTGCTCGAAATTTAACAAATTTTTTCAATTTCCAATATTTCCTTTGTTAAGCAATGCTTTTTTGCAGATTTTTTCTATGAAGCACAAATCACAAGATTAACACTATTGTTTGATTTATAAAAAGAAATATACAGAACCATGTTTGTACGAAAAAACAAAATTATTTAAATTTTTGAATTTTTGTTAAAATTTAGTATTGTACTATTATCATTAAAGTGAAAAAATATTCTTACCATTGTTACCATACTGACAATTCTGATTTTTAAAAATAAAAAAGAACAGTTTCAAACTGTTCACTCTATAAAACACAACCATGCATGCCAAGAATGCAAACATTTTCAAAATAAATCTAAACAGCATGTTGTTTAAAACAATACAAACATCATACTTATGACATTTTCATCTAAAATGGCATATATAACTAATACAACTTTTTTATTCACTGCAAAATTGTCTACTAAAATAATGATTTTTTTAACTTTTAGAGTTTGATCAATTAAAGTTAAATGATCTATTATCATCCCCTCATGCTATAATAATATTGGGGAGGGTGGGAAGATTTTATTTCTGTGTTTAGCAGGTCCAATGTGCACTGATATTTTCATGGTTAGAGGGCTTGCAGTTGATTTGACCACTCATAAAGTCATTATGTATATCAAACAGTTTTTTCGTATCATAAAAATTTGATGGATGATCATTTTTTTCTTTTGCACTGGCCAACAACATCATGCATGATAGCAACAACCATTTGTTTTAATTGACTAAAATAAGAAGTCAACAAATTTTGGGGAAATGGACACAAAAGCTGCATATCTGCATCATTTGCACTTTAAAACACAACAGATGCTCCTGAGAAATATTTTTGGCTGTAAAGTTACGCTCTTTCTTCAACAAATACGCAGAAGTTTCAGAATTTCATATTCAAAACATTATTGAGGAATAAAGTGGAAATATTACTTACGGTTAACATTTTAATGATGCTAAATCTTTAATCTGTATTCTTTATACATTTGTAAATGTTATAGATTACTAAAGTCTGTATTGGAAGGATCGATCATAAGAAATGTAAAAGTGTTGATGCATAGTATGGAGAGATTGAATTGACTGTCAGTATTCTCCAGAAATTTTGAATGCATCACATTTAATGTACTTTCATTTTCGTATATATACCGCTTCGGACAGTGTCGCGGAAATGTGCACAATGTACAACAGCCTTGCATGTTTATTTGGGAATGATGTATTGTATTTATATTACAGTAGACTCTGGCAAATCGAATAAATAAAATGTTAGTAAAAAAAAATTGATTACCCAGGATATTCGATTAGCCATTTGCTTCATTTTTAGGTCAAGGAAGGCCTTTGATATTGTATTTGAATATAATCACACAGAGTATTTTAACCTGTTTAAAATTTTTGTGTATTAGCAGGAAAAGAAAAAAATATCTACAGTGAAGCCAATATTACCCAAAAAAATTTATAATTTCATTAATGCTGATCAATTAAAACTTCTAAACATATGAAACCTTTTTGTGAGATAGTTAAAAACTGATCAAGTTAATTACAAAAATTAATAGATTCAGATCAGGAAAACAATTTGTGGTATGACAATAAAGTTCCGATTATGCACTTATCACTGTAAGATTTCCAAACGTCTATAAATAAACAATAGCGTGGATTTGACTGAAAAAAGAAAGGTCAATAAGAGATGAGAGTTCAAAAGCAGCAATAGTAAAGGAATATAAACATATTTTCATTAATTTTTTTCATAAAGACATATTTTTATTAAATTTTTGTTTATAAATTAACACAAAATAGATTAAACAGAGATCCATTCAGTCAAAGAAGTAAACCCCAAATCAACACTTATGATCAAACGATCTCATGTGCTAACTTAATTCAATACACAAAACAATAAAAAAATTAACAAAAAAAGTATATTTTATTTTGATTATATTCACAATAAGAAAACATTTTTAGATGCATATACATGTATTAAAAAAATAAATATGTACACAAAAAAAATTTGCTTCTTGGATTAATATTTGGTTGACTTCTAGTATGATTTTCTGTGAACATAAACAAAAATATTCGATTGTAATGACATTGATGACAAAACTTTGGTGAATATTATATCCAAATAAACGATACATTCTATTTACCAGTATGCAAATATCTGATGATATTAACATTGAATTATATGGGAATGGTTTGGTGTTTTGATATTATATTTGAATTGCCGATATATTCCTTACTCAGACATCCGATTTCATTGAATCTACTGTTAATATATTAAATTATGCAATAATTTGTTCTATCTTTCCTTGTTTCTATTAAATAAAAATAAGAAATATTTATAGTTCATTATTTTTGTAAATGTCTGCCCATTATCTACATCTACCAAATAGTGACCATCTTCAACTTATTGAAGATTACATGTATGTCGCAGAAGCCTGAGGAGGAGCATATGTACTTACAACAAGACATAGATTAATAAATTTACAATTTGAAAATATATTCAAAGAGAGTTCTAAACAAAAAATATGTATAGAAAAAAAAATGAGAATGTATGAATAATATTGTTATTTAGATATGACTGCTTATAATCTTCATGTACATGTAATTGGGGCGAAAAGCCTTTGAGTAAATCATATAAATCATAAACGTATATCATGAGTGAATAAGCATAATAAGTGTTGGCAGCTGGTTTGGATAGACTGAATTGTCCGAAATCTGTTCTTGTTCTGCACATCGTTATTGTTCACACAGAGATCTCTTCATTCAATAATTGCTCCTGTATTAGTTGGAGAAGTATATTTTGGCAGCCTTTTGGTTGGCATTGGAATAACCAATGTTATTTTTCAAAGTTTCATTCATTATTGGCTTGTCCTGGTTCCGTATTAGACAGTCAGATGTTTACATTTTGCATTTTCCCAATCACCATTTTGACCTTTGATATTGAAGTTTTCATTGACATAAGCTAATTAGCGTCAGCTTGGGATCGTTTAAATCTTTAACAGTTATATAGCTTAAGGGCAATTAACACCTATTTGATCTCTGTTTAGTGGCATTGAGGACTAATTACAGGTGTAATTAATCAAGGGAATGATGTTTTCTTTTGATAATAAGCGTCAATTTGGTCGTACACAATGTCTGCAAAATTTCAACATGTTAAAAAATATAGCATTCCAGCGATTTCTGATACCGTTTAATTTTTACCATGTGACCCCTTTTTTAAAACATTTATTACATGCTCCTTATTTATTCCTACAGGAAATAACCTGACTTGAGAAATAATGTTTTCTTGGTAATTATCTTTTATCTGAAATTGTTTCTGAAGTATGATATCAAATCTAACAAAACATCAATTTTTGTTTGTTTTTGCTTACATTGAAACCAGAATTGACATCCTAAGGCCAACGAAAAATAACTTTTTTCCGTCCTAACATGGTCAAACTTTTAAGGCCCAGCAGGCAGTGTTTTTTTTTTTTTTTGGTAGCAGGTTTTGATTTTGCTCTTTGTTTTATTTTTTTTTGCAGACTGTGTTGTTGATTCACCTTTCAGTTCTTATACATAGCTTCTTACAATCTTATGAGTGGATTATCAGATTTCTCCAATCGAGATAGTAAAATTCCATAATTTAACTATCGAAATTGGAAAAATCCGATAATCCACGAGTCATAATGTAAGATGCTGTTTCTCTTATTTTTAAACTGGTCAACATCATAATATTCTCCCAACGTCTTCCCGTCACTATGGTTACCAGTATGTATTCATGCGAATCTTGTATTAAAAAATATCTGACACTTTCCAAGTATTTAGCAATCATAATAAATACAAATTTGTATTAAATATAATATAATGTCATGTTAAACATGATAGATTATTTCCATACATCAGTTGTTTTTTGATCCGGAACTATTTTTCCTAGCGGGAGTTGTACTTCACAACAGCTGTCACAATGGCGGACGGAAAGGAACAAGAACACGGCATGTTCAGGTTTGACCCTTAATGAATCATGTCTGTCCCCCGACTAGTCAGATTTTCTGTCTGATTTCAAAACTTCATTTAAGGACATCTTTTATTACAAAGCAGAAGATGGGGTCATGTTTGTTTATATGTAACTGAGGACATTTTTTGAAGACCAATCATATTCCGAGAACCAAAAACTCACTAGTGAGATTATCAATTTTTCCAACACGGGTCCAGAGATTGTTAAATTGACTGAAAATTAGAGAACTATATTTTCATCACGCATATGACTATTAAACAGTTATTCAATTGACTCAACATTTGCAATGAAATTCCCAGATATCTTAACAGGTGAGTGACATTGTTATACAATCTTTCTTTAAAAAAAAAAAAAAATTCAAATAGATGAACAGTACTTAATTAGAACAAACAAACAGTGATCACAGATCAAGTTGGGTTGACATTCAAAATATTTTGAATACCTTATTTTACACTCCTGAATTTGGAAAATAGTCTTTTGACCTTATTAAATTTTGTAAAATCTCAATTTTTTAAACCCTTTTATTTCAAAACACTGACAGCTATTACCTGATTACACTAATTAATAATAAGAATTTAATATTTTTATTTCTTATTTAGATAATCTTGAAGTGATTGTCTTAACCAACCTTTCTGGATATCAGTGTCCTAGTTTGTAAATTCTACCACAATTTCTTAATACAGATTTTGGAAATTTTATTCCATGATTTCAATAAGAGATATTTTTTAATCCCATCATGAGCTCAAACCTATAATTAAAAAGCAAAAAGCTATTCGATAAAAGAATATGAAACTGACAAAGGTGTTTTTAATTTCTACATTGATCAATTACAGACTAGTAAACAGGTGTTATGTCTGGTTCATAATATAAACACTGTGAACTGTGGTTTTGTGTACTGTACTATTCACTTATCAGATACTTCACCCATATAATCAACCAATGACATTGTCACTGTTTTATAAGACTGTTTATGTAGGATTGAAAAAAAAACTTTCTGCCATTCTACTGGTATGCCATAACTTTTTTTGCTTCTCTTGTCAAATGAAAATGAAACCAAATGTCGGAAAATGAAAGGAAAAAAACATCGTTAAGACATCTATTTTATGCGCTCTTTCGGGAACAGGGTGGAATGCATGTGGTGTCTACCTGATCTAACAGATTTGCAGTTTCATATGCGTCGTCCCTTGGCGGTGTATTTGATATATCTTGAATATCCCCATTCATTGTCACTGGCTTGTGAACGACCGCCATTTTGCCTCTTTAAGAGGCTTTCACGTGACCTTTCTTACATTATCGCATGTTCACGCGATGTTTTAACGAGGAATTCCGAGACCAACAAAATCGATTCTTTTTTCTATCGATTTCCATTACAAAAAGTTCGTCGCTGGAGAAGTATCGTCGCCATTACTTTTGAGTGAAACGTGTCTTCTCCGACGTCCGCAATAATGATATAACGTCTTCAGAAAATCAGCAAAAAATCAGATAATTTTTTCATCCATTGATTATAAAACGAAAAATAAATAATAATCGAACCTATTGAACCCGCTGTAGTGAACATGAAGTCGTAAATGTTTTACTGAAATTATATTTTACTATAATATTTGATAATTAAAGTTCTAAATTGTTAAACTATGTTAAAAGAAACACGTTTTTTTTTGTGTTAGATTGGTGTCAAAGCGTATATATTGTATATATACAGAGAAATCATGTTTAATAATATAGGTGAGCTTTGTACAAAATTTAAAGATCTTCCAAAGGAGGCAAAGTTTATATGGCTTTTTACAAATGAAGATATATCAGTACTCAAATTTCTGGGGAAATATATAATTGATTGTCTAAATATCAGACGAGGTTGATAACTCTGATCCTGTCCAGCATAGCTTTTATTCTATTTTCTTTTTTATTTATGCTAATGAATCAATGTTGTATATGTTGTTTGGACAATAAAATATTCTTATTCTTATATATGTTTATCGAGATATATTTCGAAACGATGGTTACAATTAATTAATCGGCATAAACTAGAACAACTGTTTTCTTTCCTTTATTTTTGTTAGTGTGTTGCACATATAATAATATAATAATAAATTATTTATTTAAAGAGCTAGGGTGACTCAATTAGAGAAGGTCTAATTTTCATCGAGGCCCTTAGAAAAACAATAAACATATGTCCGTTTGCTGTTTAGAGGAGGGCTGAAGTCAAGGGCCTTAACATTGTCTTCAAAAACAGATTTACCTGTTCAAGTCAAAACATAGTACATGTGTTAATACTTCAGCCATATCTACAGTGGGGAAACCTGCAGACGACCGGGTTTTAGATCGACATATACGTTCCATTAGAAACTCGGACACAGACTAGCATGTCCAGTATGAAATCGGTCATGGTTTTGAGTACTCGCATGTAACCGTCCTCGGGTATAAAAAAGACAACTCTCGGAAAAAAGGATCATCTTTTTAGGCGCACTCTAAGACCTTGTGTCACGGATGTGAAAAGCTGTATTATGAAATTAATTTTTTGTTTACAGTATAATATACATGTTATATTTACATCCTCCATTGGTAAAATTTCATACCTTCAATTTCAGTTTTAATTTCATAAATCACACTTCTCTCATAATCAATTTATCTCTTACATTTTCGTGTCTTTCTTACTAACCACTAATGAAACCCTTTTAGTGGAAATATTTAAGTTTTTAATCTTTTTTCTTATCACCAATACTCTTTTTTTTCTCTCACCTTTTAGTGTTATTTACCGTTTGGATACGTTGTTCACCCTTTATTTTGGTGGTTATATACCCACAATTTTAGTTTTTATTTATATGTTTTTCTTTGTTGTTGTAACAATGTTTGTTAATTTATATCAGCACTTTCCGAGGATATTTAGAGTGGCTTGTTTCTATCAATCCTCGGGTTGATGCTTTCATATATACATTCTTGGGATATATAATATCTTCATACGAATTTAACTCAACACTGGGTGAAGTTTGTTATCTAAAATTTACTTTTCTCACAGCAAAAGACTAACCAAGACCCAAAGTATTTGTATACCAATGAGCCACTACCTAACTGTTCAATGATTTATTATATGTCTTAGGATGCCTTTTTTGTTTTACAAACGCATTTATAGCCCAGGCTTAATGGTTTTCACTGGTAATTAAATCAGAGTAATAAAATAAAATAAATTTTTTATGAAAAAAGTAGAACTTTCATGATGGCCGGTTCATCTGAATATTTTTGGCTGATGAAGATACAATCATTTCCGAACCTACAAATTTCAAACAGAAAACCCACACTGACACATTCATGTGGTTAGACAAAGATAAAAACAACAAATCGACCCCAATCCGAAGTGCCTACGATAAAAAGGAGGTAAACAAAGTTGGAAATAGGATAAAAAGGGGTAAAATAATAGGGATGTAGGAGAAAATTTCGGCATTTTCTCCCGTATCTGTTGATAGGGTGCATATTTTGGATCTTTCCTATTCCAGGTGTCATTTTCAGGCTATATGTCAGATTTGACAATCCATTTTTACATCAACTTAATTTTATGGTATTTTACTGAATCCTTACATATGGCTTGAATAGAACTTCCATGTAAACTGGGGACAATCAATTTTGACATTAGATTCCATTTATATATTTTTTTCTTTCCTTTCATATCCACTTTTATGTTATTATTATATACCCTTAGTCAATTACATGTAATTAATATCCAACTTTTGAGATATATGCTCGTTATTTATTTAACTATGATTCTTCATAGGGAAACGAATTAATATTTCGAATCCCTTTAATTAATTCTTACATATGTTTATATACTACTTATTAATTGTGTTGTATGATATCATGAATTGATTAATAAAATATGTTTACACTAAAATGGGGAGGTCTAAAATGGAGAGGAAGTGCAACTATCAGATAGTCACGGTTTTTTAAAATTATATTTTAAAAATTTCATTCAAAAAGATAAATTGCATGTTATATACCTTTTTGAAAATAGGTTTATCTCCTCAAAATTGTAGTTCGAATCACGACGACTCAACGACCAATATATAAAATGGTTAAAAAGATATATTGAACCAAGATTCATCATGTATTACATAGTTACTAAATAAGGATTAAGCAGTATTTAATTATGCCACTTTTGATGACCTCCTTTGCAGTCATATTAATTTATTTTATTTCATTGGAAGTGGAAATATTGGTCCAAGTTTAGGTTGGAACAGACTGCTACAACTTTTTGAAATGGACTCGGGACTATTAGATTGACGATATATCCTTATTGGCCATGTGTTTTTAACTGCTTTTTGTGCTTAGTCATAGCGGCCGTATTAAGACCACTGGAATAATTTTTGAAAGACAACTTAAGGACAGTTTACAAAATTAGGGAACCAATTGACCAGTTTCAGACGAGATTTGTTTGACTGCAGGATTCCTCTATCTTTATTAAATGTAGCCATATTGGTCCAATACCCACACTCTAAACTATTTTTGAGGGACATAGGATATTTTAATCAAAATATAGTCTCCAATGGCGCAAAAGTTTCAGCGAAGGTTATTTTTTTTGTAAAATCTAGGAAAATCTCAGTAACCACTGGCTGTAGAAAGATGAAACTTGGGTAATTGATTGCACGGTGTGGCAACTGTGCCAAAGGTTTTGGAATTTAAATAGTGCCCCTTGGTGCCAGGCTACAACGGGAGCCTAAGGGTACATTATTCCTTTATCACGCAACTCCTCTCAGGTTATTTGGAATATGGAACTGTAAATTGGCTCAGTAATTGCCCTGTCAATGTAGATTGTGCCAAAAGTTTTGGAATTTGTATTGCGCCCCTGTGTGCCGAGCTACACGGGAGGCATAAGGGTACACTAATTCTTAGTTGCGCAATTCCTAACATTTTTTGGAACATGGAACTGAAGTTGGCCCAGTAATTGCCCTGCCAATGCAGAATGTGCCAAATGTTTCGGAATTTTAATAGCCCCTGGGGGCGGGGCTACACAGGTAGCCTTAGGATACATTATTCCTTTGTCATGCAACTCCTCTCATGTAATTTGGAATATGGAACTGAAAGTTGGCTTAGTAATTGTACCACTAATGTAGATTGTGCTAAAGGTTTCGGAGTTGTTTTAAGATGTGGTTCCAACTTTGGTAAATTTCCTGGAAGTCGCAAAGACCATTATTTTTTTTTTATTTTTTGACAAGAAACCATGTATTTTCTGGATCACATCAGCAGTAACTCATGTTGGGATCGTCTATATGTCAAAAATATGTGATTCTAACTTTGGTAATTTCCTGAAAGTGTCTAAGACTATTATTTTTGGTATTTTACTTAGCAAATATATATTTCTTTGGATCATATTAGCTTTAAAACTAATCTAGATCAGTTGAATTTCAAAATATGTGATTCCAATTTTAGTAAATTGACTGAAAGACTACTTTATTTGTGATTTCTACTTAGCAAACATTTATATTTGGAATCACTATAGCAACAGCACTAGTTTGGATTGTATGGATTTCAAAAACACAATAGTAGCGCGGGGATATGCAGCGGGGCTGCTTCAACTAGTTTTTATTCTGTACATTTCTTAAGCATTTTCTGTAGCATTCGGGTGTTTCGCCACATTGCACCTTGACCCTAAAGGCAGAATTAACATGTTTTGTCGCAGTTATGATTATAAGTCAATGGTATTCCCATTAGTTACAAACTGTATAACAACAGAAACAAAACAAATTGCTACAGGTAAGACGTAATCGTGCAAAAAACAAAGGTGCTTCCAAATTTTGACAATCTTTCAAAGATAGTGTCCGACTGTTTGATTTCCAGGACAATTTCGGCATGCATAATAGGTTTAACGTCTTCTTGTATAACCAGTGTTCCGCTAAATTATTTGCTTTGTTCAAATAATTGATAATTTGAAGAAATATATAAGTAACACCAACTTGCCTCTTTACCTCCGCTTCAAATCCGTGTCTCCGGTCGCACATGATCAACATTCCCACATGTGGCTTTGGACACGGTGAATGGCCTAGTGTGTTACAGCTGCAACAGATATTAGTGGGCTATTTAACCAGAAACAGCATTTCAAACTGATGACATCGTTCTAGATGTCCATCAATAAACACTCCCATACTTGCGCTTAAATTGAAACAGCTCTTCCTGTTTCATTGGAATGATACAAATACCAGCAAGTGTCGTATTCAGGATGACGACAAAAAGCACCTCAATGACCCAAATGACTTAACACGCCTTATCACTCGTGTATGATATCCACCATTCTAAAGTGACTTCTAACATGTTTAAGTCCTGTAACTTTGATAAAAACACAAGTTCTTTCGAGAATATTGATGGATGGATGAATTATTGTTTAACGTCCAGTGGCAACCAGGTGCATGTCAGGACGAGAACATGTTGATATGATAATGAATATGATCCCTGGTTTGTACTAGACCGACACTCTAAGTCGGATTTTTAATGTGCTAGCTCACGAAGTAACTGTCCGGAGGAAGACATATCACCTCATTCGGACACATTATACTGACTCCGAGCCGACCAGTCTTTGCTCTTACTCCTAGATGCCGCGTGCTTGGCGGAGAAGCATCAAATACCAATTTTAATGTCTTTGGTTTGACCCGGCGGGGATCGAACCCGCGACCTTCCGCAGTCGGGGCGAGCACGCTACCACGAGACCACCGAGGCGGTCTCAGAGAATATGTTCCTTCTGATTATTTATGGATGGATTATTCTAACCTGCAATGGCAATGTTTATCAGGACCAAAACATGTTGATATGATATAAATATGAACCCTTCCTTGTACTGTACCGACACGCTGAGCCAGATTTCTAACGTGCATGCTCAGGAGGTAAGTGCATAGGAGGACAAGTCATTCCACCTGCACACATTTTCTGACTCCAAGCCGACCAGTCTGCTTTTACTCTTAAATTCCACTCGCTTGGCAGAAAAGCATAAAATAGCAATGTTAGAATCTTTTGTTTGACCCGCCAGGGAAGGGGAACAATTGCTAGTATTTCGGTTCTAGCCGGAAATTGATACCATAAATTTAACGTTACAAAGATGTTAAATTTGTAAACCTACGGTGCATCTCCCCAAAGCATCGCTCTGTCCTTAGACATATTTGGCTTTACCCTTTCGGTCATTTTTGTTTGCTCTTTAATTTTTTTTAGATTGTTGTTTTGGTTTTCAACATTTAAGGTCTTGAGCACAACTGATGTGTCATAGATCAACAAAAAGTGTACATCTTAAGCATCAGAATTATACAATGTACGCTCTCTATTGTCTGACAATGATTCTTTGGAATGTCAATCTCCCATCCATTAACTCAAAATTATGTAGTGATTCCAACCTGCCCCAATTTTTAAAATTCATACTTATTTGAAGGAGGATCACAGAATTTATATGAATTTTCTATGGGGGGAGCAATCTAATTTTTGGATAGATTGCAAATCGTTCCTTTAGCATCGGTCTCCAAAACCGGAAGTGTGGCCTCTTCAATACAATTAGACAGTTGTACTATAGTGTTTCACTTCGCCCCAACTCTCGTCAAAAGCGAAGTTGAAGTCGCCTGAACTCGTGTCAAAAGTAATCAGTGCCGATTGCTGCTTTGGAACGTCACATAATGATTTCTCCCCGTCTCCCTCAACTTCTCCTTGTTAGCTTCAGAGAGAAAAGTCATTTCTCCCTGTCATCCTGAAGTAGGCTGAGCCCTGGTCCCAAATACATTCAAACTAACATTTTTGACACATTTCCATCCATGTTTTGAAAATACAGCCATTCTGATTGTTTAACTTCTGTTCCATTCACTTATAATAGGGTAGCGAGTTATCATCTATTCTTTGGAACATTACTTATAAATTAATTTATTGTCAAAATTAATTGTGCATTTACTAATGTGACGATTATTTCTTTAATGGACCTATTATTTGAGAAAAACCTTACGATTATCTGTTAACTCGGACATGCGCTAAAATCTAAATTTTTTAAGTTATGTCAAGTAAAATTACGATCCAATAACAAATATTTTAGTAAAATTTATAACTTAAACACATTGAACTGTTATTGAAAATTCTCTTCGTACCCCATAATGAGGGGGTGGAAAGGGTATTGGGAGACAGGGAGAAAGGGGGCGGGAGAAAGGAGAAAGGGGGCGGGAGAAAGGAGAGAAGGGGCGGGAGAAAGGAGAGAAAGGGCGGGAGAAAGGAGGGAGAACTATTAAAGGGAGACGAACTTTAATGTTGAAAAAAAATAAAGAGGTAAAAAAACGAAAAAACTGGATGCTAAATGTTCTAATAAATGGACAAATCTTTGAAAAAAGGCAACATTTATATTTCCCAAACCATTTTTGCCATTTCCGATCATTTCATTAAAGAATTTGATGTTCAATCTGACTTAAACTAACATGATACTATAGACAAATTATTTTATCGACATTTCAAACCATTGTTAACATGTTTAAGTCTTTACGCATGAAAAATCTAAATTCTCAACGTTTACGCGTGGGTTTGATGTGGGATACTTAGGCATAGGAATAGTACATCTTCGTCCCAGAAACCATACTTCTGAGGGCTTAATACTTGTAAAGATAAAAATATTACTTTGGCATTTAAGTAGGTAATGTGTGTAGACTCTTTATAGGCCAATTTCGACCTACTGCACATTTATAAATGAACAACAAATGGATAATAGGACAGGTCAACAATGACATATATTCCAACCAATCAACATCACCCAAACAGACAGACCCCCAAACAAAAACAAGAGGCTCAGTGGGCTGAGCCTGTATCGCTCACATGGCAGTCACAAACTTTTGATTTGACTAGATTGATTTCTGGAAACTTTGTATATGATCTTCTATAAATGCTTCATACCAAGTATAAGTTCATTGGCCAAACGGTTTCAGAGGAGAAGTTTTAAATTTGACCGATCAGAACATATACAGGTTTCTGGTGGCAATTTTGTTTCACGGACTAGAAAGATTTATGCAAAGTTTGTAAAGGGCCTTCTATAGATGCTCCATACCAAAAATCAGTTCATTTGGCTTTACGGTTTCAAAGGAGAAGAACTTTTAAATTCGACCAATCAGAACATGTAAATGCTCATGGTGGCCATTTTGTTTCACGGACCATGATGAGCTATGCAAACTTTGTAAAGGGCCTTCCATAGATCATCCATACCAAAAATCAGTTAATTTGGCTTTATGGTTTCAGAGGAGAAGAACTTTTAAATTTCGACCAATCAGAACATGTAAATGCTCATGAAGGCCATTTTGTTTCACGGACCGGGAAGATTTATGCAAATTTCCTAAAGGACCTTCCATAGATGCTCCATACAAAAAATCTCATCATCACCATTCACTAAAGATACCATGTTTACTTTAAAAACCAATTTTGTTGAAATCTGAGCCATTTTAAAAATGGCCGTCCAAAACAAACTTTCATCATCACCATTCAACTCGGGATACCATGTTTACCTTGAAAGTAGCTTTCATCTTCATTTTCTTTCTATAATTCAGGAAAAAATAGCAAAAAACAGCATTTTGACCCCTATGTTCTATTTTTAGTAAGGGCGGACATGTTTTTCGACCAATCAAAAATCCAAGCTTTAACTTTTTGCAGGATACCCTAAAGAAAAATCTTACCAAGTTTAATTTGATTTTGAATAGTAGTTTCAGAGAAGAAGATTTTTGAAATAATAACATAAAAAAGCCAAAAATGTCAAAAAAGGGCAATAACTCTAACATCAGTTGACAGATTTTCACGAAAATCAGCACATAGGTAGCTCTCATCATGCTGAACACTTTCAACCTGCCAGAATTTGCCGTAACCTAATGATTGTTTAGATATTTGCGAAAAACTGTTGTTTGACCCCTATGATCTATTTTTAGTAACAGCGGCCATGTTTTTCGACGAATCAAAAATCCCCACATCAGTTCTATGCAGGGTACCCCAAGAAACAATCTTATTAAGTTTCATTTGATTTTGAATAGTAGTTTCAGAGAAGAAGATTTTTGAAATAATAACATAAAAAAAGCCAAAAATGTCAAAAAAGGGCAATAACTCTAACATCAGTTGACAGATTTTCACGAAAATCAGCACATACGACAACGGACGACGACGACGACGGACGCCAAGTGATGGCAATAGCTCACATGGCCTTTGGCCAGGTGAGCTAATAACATAAAAGAGCACAGAACACATCACAGAGTCAGGATAGTCCATGCATATTTCAAAATTTTCCAGGTCACCTTAAAATATTTACGTTATACACTTGACCATACAAAGTAAGGTGTTCTCGAGGACAGGGAAAAATAGAGATGACACAATAAAAAACTAAGTCTAATTTCATGATCCTCATACATGACCATACATATCAAAATGAGTTTCTTGATACTGGGGCGTGCACAATGCACCATTAACAACATTCCAACATTGTGTATTAATTTGCGTACGAGTCGGAGGCAGGTCTTGTTCGTAAAATCAGTATATGCTTTAATAAAGACCTATGCCACCTATATATGGTCATATATTAATTCAAATTTGTATTAAAATCGATTGATCTGAAAAAAGACGGTTGTTAAGGTGGGAGATGGAACCAGAGGGGCGGGAGAAAGGAGAGAGGGGGCGGGAGAAAGGAGACGAGGGGCGGGAGAAAGGAGAAAGGTACCCCCCTTTCCACCCCCTCCATAATGTACATCAATTTCGATATTTCAGGAAAAATGTAATACATTCTTATGATTCATTGAATTGCTCTCACATAGCAGAGAAAAAATCTAATAAAATTCCATTTGAAATTATACACAACTACAGTTGCAATCTTTCCATTGGTGATTTCCAGCACTTTGATTCCTCTAACCGGATAAGGCTCTGAAAAGGGAGGGTTGAGAGTAGATATGTGAATGGCTTTATGTCATCTTTTATTCAGTTAAGCAGAATGAAAACTGTGCATCATACTGTATTTTGGAACTATTCGCTGCTATTTCATGACATGCTTAAAACATAGCACGCAGTGCTTTTGTCCAGCACTGATGCTAACATCCCACTGTAACAGGCATTAATATTTAGTTGATTTGTAAAAAGGATTTTTAAAAGGAGGAATCAATTTTTTTCCCGAATTAAAGAAAAATGGATGTAAATGAATTATTTCAGACATACTATTAGCAATTGATTTTGAATTACTACAAACAGATGTATAATTGTTCACTGGTCCTTTATATAAAAAAAAAAAAAAATTCTCTACCATTTTGCTTAACTTTAAGAAGATACTAAAGTACTGAAACTAAAATTCACATATTAAAGGATACTCAAAACTGAGATATAATTATAAAGTGGGAATCTCGATGTTTTCAAATATATAAAGACCAACCCTAGGTACCCCTCATACACCAATGAATGTGCGCCTTATGGGAAACAAAATACGTTTCGAGTTGAGATCTCAACCATTTTATAGTTATTTGAATGTTAAGGGGTTTGAGAGGGTGGATAAATATGACAGTTGACCGTCAATTTGGACTTTTACAATACATTCCCATAGCCATCTCAATTTTTTTACATCAAAACACAACAATGTTTAGTGCAATTGGAAAATCTTCCAAAAAATAGAATTTGTTCGTCCCGTTCTCATTTTTAACTCCACATTTTGGCACAAGATCGACCTGGCGTATGCATCTTAAGAATTGGAAAACATAATAATACGTCATACTTTCGGCATCGTTATTTTATTTTGCTTTCAAAAAATTATCTTTCTTGTTCTTTCAAATAGCTGTTTTAATGTCAAAGTCGGAAACGGCAGCAAACACTAATCGACCCGCCATACTGTTGACAAATTCGTAACACGTGACCAAAAGTTTTGGAGCATCTCACAAATCATTTTTACTACACGTGTTCAACGTTTGTTGACATTCGTCTTGCTAGAATATATATAACCATAACCTTTTAATATCTAATAAGAGGATTTGTTTTCTAAAAGAAATCATTTCATTTAAATATTTCAAATATTTTTCTTTGAGAAACGTGAATACACAAGTCCATTCCGAACTTGTTTCGTATTTCTTTTCGAAAGATAACTTCCAGGTAGAAAACAAATCAATAAAATATATTTTAAAATCGTTCTCATTACAACTATTTTTAATACAGTAAATGGTTGAAATGGTTAAGAATGACGAAATTAACACTTGATGAGGACTGAAAGTAATTAACTTACTGAAAATATTAAAATTACCGACTCTCACCAGCCGATAACAATAATACGGACAATCTTGGTCGTAAATTAAATTGAATTTCCCTCGCCTTCGCACTTCTGTATTTTTGTCATATTCATACGCTAAAGTTTGCTCGACTCAAAACATTTTCTCCAACACCCGTTTGTTATTCAATAGAGTTATCTTTCTATATATGCTATTTTTTCAGGTGAATAACTGCATGCAACCCTATGCATTGCACCTTGATTTAAAATTATATTGAGTTCATAGGAACTATTTGCAGATTGGGGGTACTTTGGCTTAACAGATTGTCGTGTTAACAATACTCCAGCACGGCTAGTTTTTATCAAAACTACCAGTGCTGGACTAAAAACTTATAATGACGATCAAAAAGTCTTCATTACTGGTATATAAATTACACATATTTAACTGACATTTGAACATCCAAAACCACTTGCTGAGTTTCAACAAGTCAGGAAAATCCAATAAAAAATAATCTCATAGAGTAAATGGAAACAAGTCGTTTCGGCCATACTACCAGTTCGGCCATAGAATTAAAGTCGATTCGGCCATGGAATATTTATACGGAATCTAACAAATATTTAACAATTTCTAAGCTCAAAATTTAAGTTTTATTTTATATATATAATAAATATTTGGAAATTAATCATGAAATTTCAGAATATTATTTATTTACGAGATGATTAATGATCAATATAAACTAGATATTGTAGATCAATCGTAATTAATTGCAAGACAAATAAAATGTAATTATGTTCATTACTTCATGATAATTAGTTATTAGATATTTGTTTGTAGTGATATAGAAGACGCTGATCCTTCCGACTCCTTTGTTGCTGACCAGCCTGTTACCTTTGAGGTGGCTGACGGTGGTACCAAAAGAAGTTTCATTATTTACAGAAAAAAATATGATAGTCACAGTGTGATGCCAATAAACCCAGTCCTTTAATAATAGATTTAGACATACAGCTTGACCACTTTAAAAAGTTTAAGTATCGGTGCCAAAACTTTTTTCTTCTACTAAGTAAACTACTAAGAATACCTCTCGTAAGAAACAATGATGCTATTAAGTATATATTTCATTATAAAAAGTATGGCCGAAACGACTATGGCCGAACTGGTCTATGGACGAAACGGTATATGGACGAACTGGTTTATGGCCGAAACGTCTCGAAAGCGAGTACATATGTGGACAACCAACCTTCCTGAGCAGCCATGATGGGATTGGAACAAAATTAAAAGGGAAATCAATGTCTAGAACATGGATTAAAAGAATGAATAGTCAAAATGATGATGTAAGGTCTTTCATTAATTTATTTTACACTGTCATGATTTAAAGACAATGTAGGAAAGACAGAATTATTTACATGTTTCACTGCAAATATGTATCAAAGAAATAAAATTACATTTCATTAAATAATTGGATTAATATCTTCTAGCATACATTTTCATATATCATATCAAAAGAAACTATTTATGAACAGAGAAATTCAATTTTTATGCTAAAGTCGTAATGTCTTTAAACTCTAGTATATAAACTAAATATGTTGTTTCTATTTGGTGAAAGACAACTTATTTTGTGTGTCAGCAGTATTCTTAAATAAAGAAAAAACCTTTGACCAAAACTACAAGCAATCTTAATTTCTATTTCCTGCATGAGAGTCCATCTGCAAACATGTATGAATAGCTCATATCAAATTATACTGATTTCTCCTACATACATGTAATAACAAGGGTCATTACAGCTGGTGGAATGAGATATATGTATAACAAGTACTGATAATAGCAGTAGACGCTGCCTATTTGTAGTAACAATGCATCTCTAACAATTTTCCTTACAATATCATGATAAAATGAGGTAATATATATGAACACATTATGGTATACTGATGACTTTGATTAACATTTTACTGGCAACAGTAAATGATATTTTGGCATAAAACACTGTAAAATTAAGAATTCATGGCAGCCGTATATTCGTTGGAGATTTTAATATGAGTAACATTATTTGAGCAAAATTGTACTTTGGAGCCAAAAAAGTCCAAACAATTGTAGTATTTCCCCGTTCTGACAGTTACTCTGGTGAGATTCCAAAGAAAGGCATTGGAATTTTAACTATACTGTCAGATACGTGCAACCGATAATAAATGGAAAATTTTAATACATTGAAAGCAGCACACCGTGTTACAATTCATAATTTCAAATCCTATTTTGGTATTAAGCCCTAATCTCAATAAGGATGGATACTTTTCTGCCAAATGCAATTGAAATTAGAACACAAAAACCTTCAATAAAAATGTTAACCAGATTATTATAATGTATTTTTTACTGGTATGACATTTTATGCTTAATCCGGCTTACTGAAATGTCAATTATGTCTTGCAAATAAAAATAAATGTGAAAAATAATCAACTAAGCAATGTTTTATAAATCTCTATATAATAAATGTTATGCAGATGTCCAAAATTACCAAATGGAGAGAAAGCAGAGGAAAGCATAGAAGCTACCAAAAATCTAAAATCAGAAAAAGAATTGAATTTATCAGAGCAATATACAGAAGCAAATATGACAAAAGCCTTGAAAGCTCCTATGGAAATAAAGCATTAAACACATTTACTTCTGGAATCTGAAGCTGTCTTTTGAATGAAATGATTTTTGTAATTCATACACAATATTCCAAATCCTGCCTATATTGTTATATTAGTTTGTTCTTCCAATTATTTAAATGACACCACCCTGTAAAAAACACTGTAGCAGAATATTTGTTAATGTTTCATTTTTTCTCTCAGATTTGGTAATAGAAAACATACTAATCTGTAAGTACTGATTCAACACATACAAACTGTATGCTAATTTTTGCTTAAAGTGAAAGATTCAAGTTCTCAGTTCTCCACTTACCATTGTGGAAGCTTTGGTTCCTATGTCTACTCTTTCTTTTCCAAGCATGACTGTATGACAACAAGTGCAATAATTAACAAATATTAATCTTTGCATATGTGGAAACATAAAAGTTATTAATAGGAGACAAAAAAATGAAAATAAATAATAAGAACAATGATTACATCTTATTATGAACAAGGATGAACTGTATAAATAACATTAATGTACATGGATGACTCAAACATAATAACTTTCAATAATCAACTTGAACTGTGATACTATTTATACATATACAAGTAATATCAATGAAAAGGGTTCCCACACTTCTTTTCTTAACAAACAGTTGCAGGGTTTTTCCCGGATTTTCCAATTTTCAAGTGTGCTAATTAAAATAATTTTACTTATTTTTTTCTTGTGAAAGGGACGATGCATCTCAGATTCTCTACAAAGCAGTGTGTATTTACCCTTTGAAGTTACTCTACATACTAAGAAATGTTTTTATCATACAGAAGTATGAACAGTTTAGTCCCAGAGCAATGTCCATCCAACTTGCCGGTCTGAATCGGTGTAGGGATGAAAAAAAAAACAATGATCAAAGGAGAGTAATCTATTTTATCTAATGACTCCAGGTCAACAAATTTTTAGGGTTTATCCTGGTTTTTTTCCATTTTTAAGTTTTAGGGATATTTTCAGGTCAGTTTTGCATGAAATTTTATTTCATTGTTTATTTTGTTTCACCAGATGTGTGGAAGCCCTACATGAACTGAAACAAAAATGAAATATACATATCTGCAGCTCATATCCAATAAGTCATTAAAATGAAGAAGCCAAGAGACCGATCAACTGGTTGAAATAACCAGTTGAAATAAACTGTCTGAGTTTTGAATGTGAGTGAAAAGTGATTATTTCTATGAAATGACAAATTACATAATAAATTTAACAAAAAGTGACTACATAAATTGATATAAATGACAACCATTTAACAATGAATGACGAGACTGTGAAATAAGGCAGCTGAATGTAGCACCAGATTTCTTATCACAGATCATTATATCACATCAGATCTCAGGTGTCTGTTCAACCATATGAGACACATCATATTACTTTATATCACAATTAGTTCTTAAATAGAAACATAACATGGTATACTTGCCAAAATACAGTTTTATGACATTTTATTTAGTCCTATCAATTCAGCACCTTTTAAACCACCATAATATTTAACATTTTCCCATTGAGATGTTATTCAGTATTACATCTTCACTTTAACTAGCACCCCCCCCCCCCCCCCCAAAAAAAAAAAAAAAAAAAATACCCAACGCTACAAATTAATAATAGTTTTGAATATCTAGCCACATTTCACAAATAAATTAAGCTTATGTTTTTTGATTTTTGATTTGTTTGTCTGTTAATATCTGTGTCACATCTTCTTACACACACCATGTACTTTACAGCTGACACTACTATCGATGTTTGGCTTAAATATTATTAGACCATTGTAAGCACCATATGCATTTGGGCGGAATTCTATTGGGAATCTTATAAAGCTCTTTGGTCTACAAATAGAAATGAGAACATTTAGTACTATATATACATATGAATGAATTTAAATATAATTGCATTCAGTTCTCTTTTACCTCATAACTCCTGTAATTTGAAACTAATCGATATGATTGAATCGATTATCTCTGGATAATTTATAATTTGTAATTAATTCACACCTGATAGATCAAAATTCTTTTTATCTTGAAGTAATTGATTGGTTGCAAGATAATTTATAATTTGTAATAAATCACACCTGATTAAATAAAATATCTGTTTTCTAAAACTATCTATTATGGTCCCATCAAATTTGAGATAATGCAAGTCAACTGTAAATGTACTTATATTCTTACTTCAATTTTTAAACCGATAATTGAAAATCAAATGTTTATAAGTACTCAACATTGACTAAAAAATCGTTCTTTTTACCGTAAAATCTCTATTTATTCGTCGACCTAATTATTCGTCACTTTTAGTATTTCATGGAAAAATGTATTTTTTAAAATCTATTTTTTCTCGTCACTTGCAAAGTTTTCAAATCGCGACTGTTGTGAAGTCAGAATTTTCAACATTTATCGTGAACTGAATAAGTTCTTGTCACCATCGAGTCTTCCATTCCTCAAAACAAATAAGTTTATTCACCCAAAACATGAAAATAATTGTTATAAATACAAAATTTTAAACAAATTTAATCGACTTTTTGCACCTGGAAGTTAGGTTAAGATAGTAACAACAAAATAAAGTTCGGTATAACTATGCTTCTGATTCCACATTAGATAACAGACAAAATTTAAATAAAAATTATAAAATTAAACATATTTTATTTTATAATTCCTTTTCTTTAACCTATAAATTGAATTGATATGATCTTATACAAAGACGAAAGAAACAAATGAAATAAATATTCATTAGGTTCCATTCCGAATCCGGATTACGACCACGTGTTGTCTACATATCAAAACATGGCAGATGGTTGAAAGTTTGTCATCGTTGTTTGTTTTGGATTTAAAATGGCAATTTTCATGAGTATTGATGATGAATTCATGAAAAACAAATGAAGAAACAACTCAGAAAGTACAGGCTTTAATTTCATCTTGTTATACTTATCATTCATTAAGCAAATCAATCTACTGGAAGTCAACAACGATCCCACAACAAAAAAAACCTATTTTTTCGTCAGTTTTTCAATTTTCCTCAAAAATGGGTGTTTTTTAATGACGAATAAATAGAGTTATTACGGTATTTAAATACTGAAGTATACACAACTTTAAATTTTTTTTACAACAATATTTTACATTAATGTCAGTCGACTGCATCAAAAATCAAAATGACAGAAAACATGGATACAAGAAAAAAACTTTGTAATGTAAGCAATAGCAACTATTCTCACCTCACTACAAAGCTGGAATGTTTAACTACAAATGGTGGCTGTGGTGGGATAACTTCAACCTGTAAAATTGGATGTAGAAATCTTATACTTTCGTAGTTTACGTAAGATAAAACATTTTTTTTACAAATATTCCACAATTTCCAAAATATGCTCAATATATGCAAGTTTCCTTTCTGACATCTCCAGTCAAAAACCAGTGGCCTGTATTTCTACCATTATTTACAAATGTCTGAAACTCATGTTTATTTTCGTGACAAAGTTAAAATTCAAAAAATATATTTTCCTTATAAATGTATTTGCCTTGAGATCTGTAAGGCCATTTATTTTTAATTAGTTGGTTTACGGATCCGCCGACCCGATTTTCGCGATTTGAAAAAATAAAATAAAATTGAAAATGTTGTTTTTTTTTATTATCGCCGACCCTCTGAAATCAGCCATCCCAAAAATAAAAATAAATTAAAAATCCTTTTTGCATCAAAATTTCATAAAAGATTATATTCCAATTCGTTTAAAAATATATTATCCACCAATTAAATACTTGTAAACATGATAAAAAAAAAAAAAACTATTTATAGCCTTTAGTTGATACCAATTTCCAGAAAAAAAATTATGAAACGAACTTCCTAATAGAATCCATGCAGATTTTAAGTTCGTTTTGTATGAATATCTCGATTCGGTAAGATATCCAATCCACTCATTTTATGTTGTCATAGTTGACAAGTTGGATCCCTTAAACTGTTAAAAAAGGGAAAGGTCTACTGAACAACACCTTTCAAGATAGATGTTCTGACATTTGGGTTTCAAGAGAGGTCTGATCATTTGCAACCTTTGTATATTTGGCAATATAACCAAGTACAAAATCAGTCTTCATTATACATGATTTTCCCTATTTTTTTTCTTTTTTTTCCTGACCGACCGACCCTATTTTTAAAAAAAAAATCCATAAACCAATTAATTAAAAATAAATGGCCTAAACAGCCCAATTAAGGTATCCGGACCATAATAGATAATGGTCGAAAATTGTATCTCTTTTTGACCGTCAATGGCTGAACCAAACAGTTTAAAGCTGGAATTTTGTATATATATTTTTCTCAAGTTGAAACACGCTTTGTTGCTTATATGCAGAGTCTGTAAAAATAAGTTAGTTATATTGGCATTTCCGAAGTTTGCCGATAATTACCGAAGTCATTTCAATTGCCTTGTATGGAACATCCTGGAACTTTTAAATAATCACGTGGTCATTTATGGTCCGGATACCTTAACTGAAAACAATACGTGTATACATGTGTAATAAATAGTGTAAATACTACTGATGGCTTTATACACATGTATCTAAGAAACCTCCAAGCAAAACCACTTTTATCTTAAATGTGCTGGTATGGGAAAAAAACGTGTCTTGTGTCTGCACTTTACTAATACTGTTTAGGAGCTTTACCACATTCAACAGCTGTCTCATATTTCATATATCATACACATATTTATCCTGCATTTATGCTTTTAGCTGACCAATATAGCCTGCCCAATATTGTTTTTCGATATTGGGCCAGTAGCCAAATATAGTCTCCTGATACCATTGTCTTCACATTCAACGATATTTTGCATTGCGTTCTGGTTCACAGTGATTATGAAGTGTTTCGCTAGATTATGCGCCAAAAACGGTCCTTCTTCAAATCAGCTATAAATGTTCCATTTTCATGCCTTTTTGATCAAATAGATAACAATTTAGTGTTGCAGGATAAAAACAATATATGTACATTGTCAGAAAATATAAAATTTATTTGTACTCGCCGCAAAACGGGTGAGAAATGCTCCATAAACCTCAAATTTTTACCCGTTTCTAAGGCTCGTACAAATAAACTTTATATTTTCTGACAATGTACATGTACATATATTGTATATATAATAATAGTCTGAATGTAAGTCTAATAGGTTAAACCAATACTTACAGTTTGAGGTGCTGATGATCTATTCTTTAACTGAACTTTAATAATCTGCACATGTCCTATATCACACGGTGAAAATTCATGGGTCATTTCTTCATTTTCAAGTGTAAATAAGGCTTCACTTCTAAAACATGCAAAGTAAATAATTTAACATATAGTATGTTTTGGTGAAATCTGTTGAGGGAAGAAATGCAGAATTTTAACATCTAAACAATTTGAGCATTTCCCAGGAAGATTTCTTTTAAAATATCAACTGAAAGTTAATTTTATTCAGTTCAGTTTTCATATTTTGTTTAACAAGTCATGTGCACAATGAAACATAATTTTGAAATCGGATATGTATGCTGGTTTCTAAAGACCTGATGACACTTACAAAAATTTAAATGTAAAAAAACAATAGCATAAAATTATGAGAATAAAAAGACTGAACAGAACAATGAATATCTAAAATACTAATGTTAAACCAAAGAAACGTTTATTGTTGCAACTTTACACATTTTAAATAAATGATTTTTATTTCCTTTAATAGAAAGATTTACCTTCTTTTCACTTCTGGTTCTTTAGGCTTCTTTGGTTCCTCATCCACACCCTTAATAACATTAATATTATTCTGACAGATTGGTTTTAAATTTGACAATTATGATATTGCTTCAAAAATACGTATGATTTTTTCATGCAATTCAATAGCTATAAACACATGTGACTTTCTTTTTACTTTTTTATCTAACTTATAGCAAAACAAATTACAAAAGTGTTGAGAATAGGATCAAAGGTGTAGAGCATTTAAAGTTTCAAAGACACCTGTTTACTTTATCATTGAAAACAAATGATGTCTTTTTCACATGTAACATATGATAATTTAATTCTATTCATGTTATGAGTAAATATGATTACCTCCCCTTTTAACTCTACTCTGACATTGTTTGCTAATGATCCACGGGACTGTATCTCCCAAAACTGTGAAAAGATTCCTTTTGATCTGGGCATAAACTGCATACAAATCTACAACAATACATGTATGTCAAATCTATAGCACCTACCGATACATTTATTACATTCGTAACATTATACATTATTAAGATGCTGAAAGACAGAAATCAAGATTTTCTTCCATCACTATCTGGAGATGCCTTTATGCATTACTTTGCTAATCTAATAATGTGATTTTTTCTGTTGGAAAATCCAGTTAAAAAACCAGAAATCTACCATTACGAAGTTTGCCTCGTTCCCCCTGATAAATTTAGTGTGTGGCATTGTAGTTCCCCGAGATGCACTCTTACAGTAAGTAATATGATTGAAGGTCGCTTGGTATCGGAGAACTGAACTCTTGACAAAAAACTTAACCTAAGCGCAATAAGCAGGTCAGAGTGACCTAATTTTGTTGGGAGGCTGTTTAACTTCCCAAGATGCACCCTGATACCAAGTAATATGATTGTAGGTCACTTAATATCACGCGGAAGCAAATCATAATTTACCGATAATATTAACTCAGACCTAAAGATACAGCCTTGTATACCTTTCAAATTCTTTCACTTTCCTCAGACAAATGAAAATATTCAGTATCTATGACAAGACTCTGAACAAATTATCCCTTCCCACAGAAAGTAACCCTAGCACGATGGATTCTCGGACAAGAGATTTGTTTGTTTGTTTAGTTGGGGTTTAACGCCGTTTTCAGCACATTTTGGCCATTTCGCGGCGGCCAGTTTTTATTGGTGGAGGAAGCCGGAGTACCCGGAGAGAACCACCGACCTTCGGTAGGAAAATTGGCAATCCTTGTCAATTAAGATCGGAGTCAAACACACCCCACCACAGGTGAGATTCGAACTCACAACCCCAGCGTTGACAGGCTAGTGATCAGTAGTAGTCATGACGAACTACCTAGACCACTCGGCCACCGAGGCCCTTTGGACAAGAGTAACTACTTCACTATTAAAGTTGAAGAGCATTGGTTTTAGGCCATTTATTCTTTATTTTACTTAAATTCGGAACAAAATATGTTATTTAATAAAATATTTTTTGTTTTGTTGAAGCAAACAGTGATTTTCAGAACTGAATATGTTGAAAATTTTAAAGTGGGATCAAATTCTGAAACCTTTTTCTCCTATATCTATACATGTATTATGAAAGACTAATTGTTGTCTTGCATCCAGCAGGCAACACACCATTCATATTCAAACAATAATTTAGAGTGTACTACTATGATGGGAATCAGTGTGTAAAGTTTACCTGCATTTTCTGATTGCCTTCTAAATGACCAAACTTCTCAGAGAAAACAAATACTTTGTATGTTGCTCTAAATACATCTTTAGAATAGTCTGCACCCTGTAAAACATGAATCAACTTGCATGCAAAAAAAAAATATTCCATAACAAAGCATCCAGTGTTGTATTAAACAATTCAAAGATATCTTTTAGCAGTCCTAAAAATACACCAATTATAGGGTTTACGGAGAAAACAATTCATTGTGTGAAAATTTTACAAATAAATATAGGTTATTCTTTTCTTTTTAACTTCACAATTCAGTGATAGCTTGATTGTTTGAATTCCTTTAAAGGCACACTTTATTTCTTTGCATGTTTTAAAAAGTCAAAAGAACAAAAACCTAATTATCTAGCCTTATCAATATTTTTCGATGCCTGACTTACCTTGACATAAGCTGGAGCAAATGATGAGATGGTCCACCTTAATGTCTCTGAGGATACATTTATCAGATCAATGTATGTTTCTATAAATACAATCAGAGATACTGTAAATGAATTTGTATAATACTGTTTACTAAACTGTATAGATTTTTCAAATATTTTTTTTCTTATCAAGAAGTTCTATCTTATTTATTGTTTGGACTGCATAAACTAACAAAATCTATGTTATTTATTCAAAATCTACCTAGAAACTGTCACTTAAATATCACAATCAGTATCTGAATTATAAACCTGTGAGTACAAAACAAAATCATACAAACTGAACATTAACAAAGGTCTTTCCCATTTCTTAAATGTGGACATGTTATAAAATTATAAACTTCACTGTACATTTATCATAAACTGTATACAAAATCACATTCATATAAGTATCACATCAAAAAGTGTCCTTTCACTATCTCAGTAATGCAAGTTAAAACATCTTTTCTTCAAGTGATTGGTTTTAAGTGTAACTAGTTATTTTTCATTAATACCTGACATATCACCAACTTTAGTAGGAGAAAAGTTCACTTGTGTCGTGCTTGTCTGTAAGGCTTGCCCCTGACTGTCTATATCTGGTGGTATACTGATAGACGGAGCAGCTGATGCTTGTTTAAACAATGGCACCAAATTTTTATTTACACCTTCTCCTACAGTCACATCCTTTCTGATCTGTACATTTAAAACCTACAAAAATATATGCAGCTGTAACATGCAATCAATACAAATATCTATAAGGGAAATGTTCACTGACGTCAAAGGTATTATGACACAAGATACTTTTAGAATGTATGCATACAATGATTTGTTTGTATAATAATTAACACTTATATGGGGCATCTGTCATTACTTAACATGAAACATTGAAGACATTTGGACTAATTATGGCTATGATACTATTATTAGAATCTTAGCCCGTACTGATCATTATCTGGGATATGGACTTGGCTACTGCCTTCTCTTAACTATTATCTGTCCTCTTATACACACCATTACATATGATATGGACTGTTCCACTAAACCCTGCCTTCCTTTAGATATAATATTACCTTATTCTGATCATTCTATAGGGACTGTTCCAATTCACCCTGTCTTCCCTCAGTTATAATCTAATGAATTACCTTGTACTGATCATTACATGTGATATGGACTGTTCCACTCCAAGGCAAGGTTTCCATATTCTGTAATACACTTGCACTAGGACTTATACACACTGATGTGGTACTCCTATAAAAAATCAATGATATTATTATACACATGTACCAAAATATATCATGTCATTCATTGTGTGCATTTTTGATTGATATCAGTTTAAAACTTATAATGTGAGAAGTAAAACTAGGTTAACATTTTTTAAGTAGTTAGAATGGTTTTCAAATATCTTTCTCCATCATCTATAACATCAGAGAACCCAAATGGCACTGGGAACCCAAAATGCAACCACTACGTTCATTAAACGTGGACATTGGAACAGAAGATAAATGTTAATCTTAAAGACTGCCATTTGCATACACATGTACATGTATAGGCAATTTAACAGAGTAAAAATGACTGATGTCCATTTTCTCATTATAACATACCACACACAAAAACTTAGAAACCTTTCTCACCAGGAAGATCTACTAGAATGATGACACTTTGTGAAAACGATTTTCCATAACTTTTTGAAAAGCTCAAAAATCAATTGCCATAAATATAATATATGACTTAATTTAAGCATTTTTCCACAAGTTTCAAATCTGATAATGACAAATAATGGTGCAAATTCAATTACCTCAGAATGTTTATCAATATAGAAACAGGTCTCAATTTGGGTCCCCTTTTAAATTCCCTCACAGTGCCAACATTATTACATTTACTTATCATGCACATGATCATGAGAGACCAGGGTTCAGACTGAATATCCCAATATGAAAGTCTATAACAACAGTAAAAATATTTCATTTCAATGCTGTGGTTATACACATTTCTGAATTTAACACACAAAACAGTGAAAATGGTTGCAATTTGAGTACTGTGATGTTAAAATGAGATCTTCAAATACTTGGTTCGTAAATATCTTTCCCTAGCACCTATAAAATAAGATGTCTTTCGACTACTTGGATGATGTAGTCTAAAGGTCTACACTGTATCTAAGTATGAATTTCTGGGGATCTTACTTTGGTGTTACAGTAACTATCTCTGGAGTTATCTTCACCCACTGTGTCAGCCAGGACATTTTAAACCTGTAAATATAGTGACAGATATAACAAAAAATAATAAAAATGGTAAATATCAGCTAAGCAATTCAAAGTTACAAAAGCAGTCCAAAACTTTAAACTTCATAATTTTGTTTTTGATCTAACATCTCATGACAGAAAATATAAAATACTGTTAAATTATAAAACAATTTACACTTATTGTAAGTTAAAATGTTTCACTGTCTTAGTTAACATATCTTACGTGAGCTCTCTGTTAAGAAAGTTGATGATTTGGAACTTGGATACATCTGGTCTATCATCACCTGTAATTCAAATTTGTAAATCAGTCAAAAAATGTTGATTTTGATGAAATGGTTTCTATAGTTAGCCTCACAATTTTAATAAGACGTACAAACTTACAGTAGGTATATTCAAATACCAAATGAATCGACAATAAAGCGGAAAAAAGTGCAATACAGGACTGTTTTGAAAAAGATGGCGGCTCTATCATGTAGTTGAGACAGTTATAAAGAAACTGAAGAAGGCCAGAGGCTGAAAAGTCTTAATGATGGTTCATTTAAATACAATAATATAAAGTATGTTCCCTTTTGAAATTTTCAACACAAGAATAAAAGTTGAAGTATAATCAAAATCCTAAGGAATAAAAATTTTGGGAAAAAAGGATTGAAAGAGTTTAAAAAACCCATGTTCTTTATAAATTTCATTTTGAACAACTGTTTTTAAAACATTACAACAAGAAGCTGTTTGAATGAAAGTAACACAGAATTTCTTTCACCAGTTTGGAGCTGCACATCCATCCATTTACCACAGAAAAAAAATTATCATTTTTATTATACTGTACATGTACATTATTTCATCAGGTCAGGACACCAATCTGCCACGTAGCAACAAAAAAGTTACTGTTGATGCTTTTTAATTGATCCTTCAAGATATATCTTTACGTAAAAGTCCAATAGATGTTTTCATTCAGTAATTATATTAACACATGCACTGTATTAACTTACGTTGTGTAGGTGCATGAAGTATAAGTTGGTCTGGTTTGATGGTCCAATCTGACTTGTCATCATCTTTTAACAGGGACCTTGTGAAGACTGGACCAGTCACTAGACCTGCCATAGTGCTGGAAACAGATTCTCTTACACTGGAAAAAAGATTTAATAACCTAAACAAATCTGTGATTGACTTCTTTCAGGTAGATACAGTTTGACAAAAATTAAATATTAACTGCAGTTATTCTTGAATTGAATCATGATAATTAAAACACATGTATTAAATATAACGAACTACAAAATTTATATGTATTACCTATCTTTCACAGGAATCACTGACATATCAACCATATGAATATCTGGTGTCCTAAAGGGACTTGTATGCACGATAGCTGCTTGGTTTCTTACTGGCATACTGGATGGAAGATTTCTTGGTGGCAGATCTGTTGTCAAACTACCATTGCCAAGATGAGATGCCAGATAGTCTGCTGGTACAGTGGAACCTATGTTTCCATTTGGAATACCTCTAGAGGTTGCAACAGAGCTACCATTTTGCATAGTAGCTGCAAGGTTGCTATGCTTGTATACCCCTGATTGTACGGCTGATGCTACTAAGGTCACACTGACCTTGGACATATTTTTGTAGAACAGGTCAATATCTTTTGATGGCCCAACATCTGTGATAGCTGTAAAAAGCATTATGTGTAAATTTATAACCATACAACAATATATCTAAACTATATAAAATTAAAATCCTTCTTAAAAATATATAAAATAAATCAGTCCTCATTTATGTTTTGCTGAAGAATATTTTTTGCATATCAAAAATAGTATTTTTTAAAACCATTTACTGCAATTAAGACAATACATGTATATGTAAATTGTCAGAAGAAATTATGTTTTGCACGAGCCTTAAAAACAGGCACATTGTAGAAATGCAGTTGTACAGAGCATTTTTTGTCCTTTTTGAGCCAATATTCATGTACCTATGTGGTTTTTATCACGTAGCACTAAAGTGAATAAATGTCATGAAAACAGGAAATTTTTAGCTGAATTTATCTTTGGATATTTTGGTGAGATTGCCAGGAATAACATGATGTCACAGAAATGTGTCATCACAATCAAGGCTTTTTTTGTTTACTGTACTTATAAAAGAATTTTTTTTTATTGTAAGTCCCCCTTTATAGTTATAGCAAAAGTAGTGATTTTAGGATAAAACAAACATGGTCTGTAATGTGTACGTGTGAAAGGTTAAATGAGCTTTATACCATATATCACTTTGACAGCTTCATCTTCTGTAAAACAGTTAATTGTATACTTGAAGTATGAATGTTTTAGAATAGATTAGAAAGTCAAACTAGATGGATTCATTTTTTTTTAATCTGAAGTTACTGGACATTACATGGTCTATTCATTATGTAAATTAAAATTAAATCCTGTCCTCAGTGTTTCTAAACTTGTTTCATTCTATTACATATTCAAGAAAAAGTTTAAACATAGTACAAAAAAAATAAAGCTTGTTGATATTGAAACACACTATCCAAATTGTTACCTGCTGGTAATTCTGTGACACAGTCTTCATCAATATATTGAGTATTAAAGTTGATTGAGTACAATACATTATCATCACAAAGAGACTGTGGAACTCTTCTCCCACTCTGGTTCAGATGTGCAACTCTGCAAAGACATACAGTGTGTTTACAGTTACTGAAACTATCAGCTGGAAATTAAATATAATTAATCAGAATGGTTCAATAATATACAAGTTATAAAGTAGGAAACAGAATGTCTGAATAAATGAATTTCTTGAAATTTTCTCAATTCTTGTCATCTTAATAATGACACATAGCAGAATAGTTTCTAAACATCTATTAATCAAAACATGCCTTGGCTGCAACTTGATCACTATCACAAAAGCCACAAATTTTCTGATCTTCTGACTCCACTATGCACAAGTGACTTAATTACTAAACAGGAATACCACTATTGCTATGTATAATGACTTCAGTGTTGGAAAAATACCACTTCACTTACCTTCTCATTCTCTGCCTACTGATTTCATCACCAAACAGGAATACCACTATTACTATGTATAATGACTTCAGTGTTGGAAAAATACCACTTCACTTACCTTCTCATTCTCTGCCTACTGATTTCATCACCAAACAGGAATGCCACAATTACTCTGTATAATGACTTCAGTGTTGGAAAAATACCACTTCACTTACCTTCTCATTCTCTGCCTACTTATTTCATCATCAAACAGGAATGCCACTATTACTCTGTATAATGACTTCAGTGTTGGACATATGTAAATGCCACTTCACTTACCTTCTTATTCTCTGCCTACTTATTTCATCACCAAACAGGAATGCCACTATTACTCTGTATAATGACTTCAGTGTTGGACATATGTAAATGCCACTTCACTTACCTTCTCATTCTCTGCCTACTGATTTCATCACCAAACAGGAATGCCACTATTACTCTGTATAATGACTTCAGTGTTGGACATATGTAAATGCCACTTCACTTACCTTCTCATTCTCTGCCTACTGATTTCATCACCAAACAGGAATGCCACTATTACTCTGTATAATGACTTCAGTGTTGGACAAATACCACTTCACTTACCTTCTCATTCTCTGCCTACTGATTTCATCACCAAACAGGAATGCCACTATTACTCTGTATAATGACTTCAGTGTTGGACATATGTAAATGCCACTTCACTTACCTTCTCATTCTCTGCCTACTGATTTCATCACCAAACAGGAATGCCACTATTACTCTGTATAATGACTTCAGTGTTGGACATATGTAAATGCCACTTCACTTACCTTCTCATTCTCTGCCTACTGATTTCATCACCAAACAGGAATGCCACTACAGCCACAATTTCTCTCCCATCAGTACATAAAGCACACTCTCTTTCTGATGGATTAAACACTATGGTAACACACTGCAATATATATACAGATCTTTACTGTTATAGTAGACTTTACTAATGTTGATTGATAAAAAATTGTTTAATTTGACATATACATGTTTATTTATGCGAAATAAAACTTCACAATCCCATATGCCAGAATTGCCTATATAAATTTAATATCTAATCAAACACCACAAAGCATAGGAGGATGAGCTAAAAATGATGGTTCCAAACATCATACTGATATGTTAAAGCTTATTGAAAAAAAATAATTATTTGTGCATGCAAGATCTGTGTATTGTAAAAAGGGCATTTCAGTCTAATATATTCATCACACTATGAGGAGGATTACAATATAGATGAAACCTGTGGACTATTTAAATGCAGTAGACTCCTGATGGTTCAAACTCAGTTCACTCGAATACTATGGATTTCTTTGAACCTTTTCAAAAGTCTGGTAATTTTTTCCATTATGTCTATTTAAATTAACTCTCGGTTTTTCGAACACCGATTTATCAAATTCTTGAACTAACTGTCTTGTCTGTACATTAGTAATATAATGTAATTTGCTTTCAATAACTGGTGTTTGTGACAAATATCAATAAGTATGAAAAACCAGAGGTCAGATCAATGATTGACAAGGTGATTACTTGTCAGTTACAGGTAATTGTTATAATCTGCTGGATATTTGTTGGTGATTTAGATTTGATTAGTAGGTGTTCTTTTAACAATCAAATAGATAAAAGGATCTAAATTAAATTTAAAAAAAATGTTTGTTATATTTTTTGATTATTTTCAAAAGCAATCAAAGCTGCAAATAATTTTGAGAAAATGAATTATTTTTTTGTATGGTCTTTCAATTTCTCCAAAACATCCCATGTTAGGCCTTTTCTTTCGTAAAGTATGCTAAGATAATGAACTTCCCTCAATGATTAAGCTTTATATTTATTTAATAATTAACATACAAAAGTAAACATGAAATCAATATACATACATGAATAAATGATTTATTCAACATAAAAAAATAAAACAACAATTCACCGTGGCCAAACAAGGTTCAATATGGAAAGAGCATCAAACTTTACAGTAACACAAAAGTCAATGCAGGTCCGGAACAAAAATTTTCTGGACTATGTTGGCTCCAAATACTGATGCCTCGAACTAATTTAACAGACTCCTTTGATTTCAAGAAATTGAGATTCTACTGTATACAGCTACATGTAATTAACCCTAATACTTACCTTAGAACTTTGTTCTTTTACAATAAACTCATTTGGTTCAATTAAGACCTTTGGAGGTTTTATCAAATTCTTACACCTTGGATCTATAATTAAAAAAAATAAGTGTATTTACAAGTTATAACAATGAATCATTTTCATCTGTGAATATGAAATATATTTGGGCTAACAAGAAACGTCTTTTTAAACACTAAAATACAGGACTGAATTTGTTTTCACAAGCAGCAAGTTTTAACTGAATAAGCTTTAGTTAACAGAAAAAATATATTCTCATCATTCTGACAAAAATAAGCATATAATTTTGACTGTCATTGTTAAGAACATAATATATCTAATTCTTAAATTATAAATACACTGCTTTAACCCATAAGGCTTTTATATCTAAATTTCTGACAATGTATATAATTTTACCTGTAAAACTAACAGCTTTGACATAAGATGCTCTGGGACCAACATTTCTGATGACAATTTTTTGTATCTGACATTTATTGGATTCTATACCAGTGAAGTTCAGCCAATATTTAAGATCGGACAAACTGTCACCTTGTATTACACTGGTTCCTTCTATCATTAAGATACTGGTACCTCCATAACCTTCTAACGGAATCTACAAAGTATACCCATACACGTGTTAGGTAAGTTCAAAGAAATAACATATTATTGACTAAAGATGTAGAATTTATTTCTTTTATCTATCTTCATGTTTAATATCAACCAACCCTCCTTTAGAAGTTCACAATTAAAATATTTTTTATCTAATATTTTAGGTAATGGGATAAACTCTGCCAACAGCTCAACCCAATAACAATCCTACAATGTATGTCAATCTACTATGAACCGGTATTTTTATTTTTAGTTTATTCTTTTCTATCTTGAGCAATGTTGATGAGACTTGAATTGTTGAAACATGTCTTTACCAAACAGAAATCTATGTATGCAGATCAACACCTAATTTCAAAAAAGCCAAAGCCCCCACATTGCACCAAAACTGGGATCACAGAATGTTTATTTTACACATTCATATCATAAAGTTGTCTTAAAATTATCAATACACACTAAACTGACCTATTTCTTATGAAACACTCTTACAATTAACTTACAGAATATTTAACTGAAAGCCCTTCGGGTTTAACCACTAATTTCCCATGATGCTGTCTGACAGCTGACGGACGATATTCCATGTTCACAACAAACTTCTCTCCAGAATTAATCATCACCTCCCTGCTATATGATCGCCTATCGTTCCACACTAACTGTTAAAATAAACACAAAAACTATATAAACATAGATTGTACTCTAATGCACAAATTATTAATGTTCAGGGAAAAGTGAAGCACATCTTCAAATATCCATTCAATGTGCTAAATTTATATATCTAAAAGGGTCTGATAACACAATTAATTCCTTCAGTGCAGTCTATTAAATTTTGAAAATTTGTTAAAAACAAAGGTGTACTTCAATATGCAAAATCTGAATTACATGTATGTTGAAAGGATACTGACAGAGTTATAAACTATGTAAATTAAGATTGGATCACCACATATTTTAAACTTTCCACTATGCTACTCTGAAAAACACGTTTTCTTTTTACCTGAAAGCTGTCTGTATCAGATCTGATTTCCAAAGATAATTTTAACTGATTCTGTAGTCTATTCTTTAATGTATATCTCTTTATCCTGAAAAAAATATATCATGTGTCCATTCTTCACAAGAAGGAAAAAATCCTAACTTCAATAATATTTGAATGGACAGAAAAAATACTATTTGTATAAAGTCATCTTACTGCTCAGAATTTGTATTACTTTTAGAAATGTTATGAGAAATTTTACTTTGTTTAGCATGAAAAAAAAAATAAAATTGCATTTATTATCCCCGCACTTCGAATGAAGTTTGGGGATATTTGTAATCGGTCCATCTGTACGCTGTCTGTCCGTCCATTCGTCCGTTAGATAACCTTGTCTCCAGTACTCCTCGTTCATTTTTAACTTCATGCATTTAATTTCTATACAGTATTGTCACAAACTATATGTAGATGCGCAATAAGGTTTTAGAATTTTGATTTTCAAAAATTGGGGCCCACAGGGGTCGAATTTTGAAAACTGGAAATTTAAACTTAACTCCTTATTAATTTTTCATTTTATGCTTTTTACTTCTATACAATATTGTCACATACTGTATGTAGATGCGCATGAAGGTTTTAGAATTTTGATTTTGACAACTTGAGGTCCACATGGGTTGTATTTTGGAAATAGTGAATTTAAGCTTGTGCCTTAAACTCCTCTTTCATTTTCTTTTAGATTTAGCAAATTATTTGTATACATAATATAATATTGTTCTTTATTTTCTGTATATGTTTGAATAGGTTTTTAATTTTGAAAATCTATTATGGGATCAAATTTTGGGACCGAAAATGGTGAAACTGCTAATTTTGCCTTGTCTCTGGAAATACTCATTCATTTTTTGTTTCTGTGGTTTCATTTGTTTATAATATTGTTCTTCACTATGTTTAGATGTGCAATAAGGTTTTCAATTTTGAAATTCAATTCAGGGTTCCAATATTCAGACTGAAATTGTGAAATTGCAAATTTTTCACTGTTAACTGTTTTTTGACTTGTGCAGTGCTGGGATGGACATCGTTTCTGATGACACCAACTTCTAGTCATGCATTGTTTTGATATGAAGATTAGGTAAAGATATGAATAAGGGGTTTGCTAAGCTCAACATGTTGACAGGTGAACAGTTTTGAACATGCTTGACCCAATAAAGTGTTGGATATATCAGTACACATTTAACAGTAATATATTGGATCTACCACAAAAACCAGATGAAACTAGAAAAGCATGCCCTCACACTTGATAATTATGGACAAAGTTTTGTTAGGAGTGATTTTTTTAAAATGAAGTGTGTCTGTAAGACACAAATGAGGCCCCCGCTTGACCATGTTCCCTTCAAAAAAATAACTTAGTCCAACTACCTGTCATTTTGAGAATATTTGAAAAAAATCAAATACATGTACCTCCATTATCTGTATTAACATCCTACAAAATATTAAAGCTGTATCTCCAAAACTGTAAGAGGAGATAGTCTGACAAACCATGTACCTGTATATGGACAGTCGAACGGACAGACAGACACTGGTAAATTAATATCTTTTATTGTATAGTTTACAAAAAACCGTTTAAAAAATATCAAAATCAGATGATAAATAAAAATATTTGTGGTCATATAAAAATAAAGACAGGATGCTTTTTTTGTTACTTCATTTCAAAACTTCAGGACCGAAGACAAAAAATAACAATAGTTTCAGACTAAAAGTGCACAAATCTCTCAACATGGTCTAATACTTACACAGATTTTCCTACGGGGATTCCACCAAAGTCTAAAAACTGTCTGTCACCTAATAAAACAGGTCCGTGTGGCTTGAGTACATGTATCGGTTCCTTTTTTATTTCTGCTCTGATTGGCAAGTCATAATCTGGTCCATGTGGCATGATGGACATTAATAAAACTCTACAAGAAATAATGATTTGGAGTAAAAAAAAGTTCATTTCTTTGCCCCTCTAAATGTCTATAATTATTATTCTGTTTGTGATGCAGTAGTCAGCTAACATTATCTTAGAATTAACCTGATTTGTTTGGATTTTACACAATTCTCCTTACAACTGGCTATATCATAGCAGCCAACTTATAGCGGAAAAGAAAGCTTGAGTACGGCAAAGAGAACCGACCTTCCACAGAGAAAGTTGCAAGCCTTGTCAATTCTGACTGAAGTAGAAAACACTTACCCTCAAGTTAGCTTTGAACTCACAATCTCCTTATTAACAGGCTAATGATGAACTACCTAAACCACTTAGGTCATCTCTAAATAAGAAAAAATTCTGTTGACATTAGATTGTGATGCTTAAGATATTTTCCACTTTAAATCCCTTTTCTACAAAATGTGATAAATAAATAAAGACTTACGTCTCAAATGATTCCACAGTCAAACTTTTAACAGGGAGAAAAGATACTGTTATTTGGGACTCCTGTCCTGCTGGAATGGTTAACTGGGACGGATCTACTGTAAAATACTCCTGATAATCTACAACTCCCAGTAATAATTCCATGTTAATATTTCCAGCATTCTTCAAATTAAACTTCTGATTAACAGGTTGATTGTTTGCAGTTTTGAACTGCAGCACCTGTAAAGATAAATATGTGCAAATTCCATAATATTTTTACTCATTTAATGAATCCTGTACTAATATCTAACGTGAAAAAAAATCTTATTCATAAGCTTGGTCTTCTTTTCTACAGTAATTATCATTGATTAAACCAAGTAAAAAATTAAGTGTGGTTCCTATTATATCAAGATAAATGAAACGCAGCAATCAGAGATTGCACATCCCCCCCCTCCCAGCAAAGTCGGAATGCACAAAGTCTGAACCCCTCATAATTTCAAATTGCATAAATAGAGAAAAAGTTTGACACTGATCTTTGGATATCAAGAAACAACACAGAAATATGAAATTGGACTTCTACTGCTCGGACAAAGTCGAATGCAAAAGTTTTAAGATGGATAAAATTGAAATGGCCTACATCAAATGAATGTAAGTCTTAACTTGTCATGTCCATTAAATATATATATTGTTTAGGGGTGGGGATCTAAAATGTTTGTGAGAAAACTTGCTTCCAGCTAAGCCTAAATACATAAATTGTGAAAGCTATAAAATTTATTGGTATCATTTTGGTTCCTGAAGAAAAGAGCTGGAAAAAATATAAATGTTTACTATAGATTTCACAAAATACACAACACCAATATTAAACATTTTAAAATATCTGAACTGATCTTTTAATAACGAATACAAGTAGCTATGGTTAAGGGTTGGGCATCTCATTTAGAGATAACTTGTAATTTTCTAAATAAGTGGGGTGGGGCCGACCCCCGGGATGACCATTAAACTGGTCTTGTCATGCCCACTAAGAATATATATGGTTTAGGGGTGGGGATCTCAACTGTTTTTGAGATAACTTGTAATTTTGTAAATGAGGGGGGTGGGGCCGACCCCCGGGGATGACCATTCAACTGGTCTTGTCATGCCCACTAAGAATATATATGGTTTAGGGGTGGGGATCTCAACTGTTTTAGAGATAACTTGTAATTTTCTAAATTAGGGGGGTGGGGCCGATCCCCGGGGATGACCATTAAACTTGTCTTGTCATGCCCACTAAGAATATATATGGTTTAGGGGTGGGGATCTTAACTGTTTTTGAGATATCTTGTAATTTTCCAAATGAGGGGGGTGGGGCTGACCCCCGGGGGTGACCATGTAACTCGTCTTTAAATGTGGAATAAAAATATATATGGTTAAGGGGTGGGGATATGAACTGATCTTACCATATTTTGAGATTTTACATATTAGGGTGTAGCCCCACCCCCCGGGCAAAAATCAAAATTCCGAAACCTTTGGCACAGACAACTCTTCAAGTGTTACTAGTGTACCTAATTTCATGTTTCTATCTTCTACGGTGTAGGAGGAGTTCTTGGACAATCGTTTTTAGACATTTTTTAACTCCTTAGGGCATTGCCCCTAGGGGCGGGACCAAAATTTTGATACCCTCTTTCAACTTGGGAAAGGCAATATAAGTAGTGACATAAGTTCCAATATCCTAGCTTTAACACTTTTGGAGATATCTCCATTTATTGGATATCGCGAAATTCGTTTTTCGCTCATAATTTGGCCCCAAGGGGTCGAATTCCAATTTTAAGGGGTCTATTCCCTAGTGGGTCATATACTCTTCCATGATGCCAAATTTCAAGTTTCTATCTTTTACCGTTTCAGATATATGCCTTGCCACTACAGACGTACGTACGTACGTACGTACGTACGTACAGACTTTATTACATGATCCCCCCGCTTTCGCTAAGCGGGGGGGATAACAAAAGGTTACGTAGGTAGGGATTTTTTTTATTTTACAAGTTTTTTTCAACATAGAGTCTATGGTAAAGACATTCTGACTTTCATAGTGCTTATTGAAAAATTCAAAAAAATCTTTAAGGTAGGTGCAAAAACAATTGGGTAGGTAAGGTAACTGGAACCACACATATTTTTTATTTGACCTTACCTCAAATTGTCTCAATAAGTGCAATTTTGGTCATATCACTAATGACTGAACAAAAGATTATTTTAAACCTTGGAATTTTCTGGTCTGAGGCACCAAAGTAAAACGATTGGTTTGTTTTCAATTTTTAATAACACATACAATGTATACACCTCAACTTACTTTTATCTTAATCAAGACTGCCAAAGAAAAACTTCTCCCTAAATTGTTCCTTGTCCTGTAAGATGCAGTAAATCAGGCTGGGGTCTGGACTAAACCATTGATTCTGAGACATTACAAGACTTACTAAGCATCCATGTTTTAAAATTATAATTCTTTTAGCAAATTATTAAAATAAAAAAAGTGTACCGGTATGTTATATATTTAAACTAAAATCCACCATATGTCTTGTATTTTTTTGAAGTTATTTGCCGATGACAAACTTTCTTGATAATCAATATAATCCATTGTAAATAGCTGTCTTCTGAAGTTAGGCATAGGTACAAATTTTGGCTTTAAATGAGATACATTGTACTAAATACGGATCAGCATATTTCTTTTCTTTATTCATTTAAAAAAAAATCATTGTATTTTTCTCGAAAGATGAAGGAATAATCTAAATGGAATTTACAGCCATGTGTTTTCATCGGTATTTACCATGAATTTGTCTTGATTTGATTGGATAAACTCAGTACTGCCTTCAACATACAGTATAGACTAAAAATAAATATGAAGGTGTAGTCTTAATATTCTTCAGATCTACTGAAGTGAAGTCTAGCCACGTCCACTGCTCTGCTACAATTAGATCTATAGTACTAATTAAAGGTAAATGTGGAGGTGTAGTAACCTTGTTTTGATAAATGACATGTGCCCACACCCACTACTGCCTTCAAAACTATTGTACAGAGTAAACATTAAAGCAAAGGTGTCCATAGCTACTTACATGTTCCTCAAGTTATCTTGATAAGTGAGGTTTGGTAATGCTCACCATTACCTCAGATCTATCATACTGATTAACAGTAAATGATGTGTAATAACTTACCTGAAGTTGTCTTGATAAATGAAGTTTGGCCACTCCCACCACTGCTTTCAGTTCTATAGTACTAATTAAAGGTAAATGTGATGGTGTATCCACTTCCACATCTATTCTGGCAAACATTTCTGTTGGAGGGTACTGCGCCATAGCTTCAAAATAAAAGTGATAATCATACTTTAAATTCTGAAATCATGAAATGTTTTTATTAACCCTTTCAATGAATCAGACTTGTCGAATTTGATCAAAACTGATTGGAACTTTATCTCTTGAAATAATTTTTCTAATTTTTTATGACAAAAACGCATATTTAGAGCGATTCTAATGACATTTGATGAATTTCAACATCACCAGCTGTGGAAAGCCCTATTTGCTGCCGAATCTTCGCGTTTTCATTCAAAAACAAAAAATATCGCGAAGTGAACATATTTTATAAACATTTAAATTAAAATAAAGAATAAATGGCCTGGAATTATTGCCCTTAAACATGAACAATGAAGAAGTCACTCAAGTCTGCCATCTTTTCAGGGAAGCCAACATGCAAGAATTACTTCCTGTGGGGAGTCTATCGGCGAAACGGTTGATGCAAAAGTGCATAATACTACAATATAGTTTGAGATACAAAACAAGAGGCTCACCAGAGCCTGTATCGCTCACCTGGAGTCTGGTTTTCATTGGACAATTAATCAACTATTTGACCAAGTTTGTTGCAATTGGTTCAATTGTTCAGGGAAAATTTGTTGAAGATTTATTTTTCATAAGGTTTAATGTTAAAATATGTTCCCTGATGGTGGTAGTCCTGGCAGGAAGTTGATATAATTGACCAGGAATAAGTGTGAACCTTAAATAAATGTAACAGAACCCGACCTCAAATTACACAAACCAATAACTCCTAAATAGAATTTGGGATTCCCTTCAAAATTTCAGGGTAGGTAGATCTCATCATGGCAAACATTTTTCAAATTACATTTCACTTCTATCTCAAATAGTTTTGGAGATAAATGACGAAAAATGTTAAAATTTTGAAAATTTGACGAAAAAAGGACAATAACTCCTAAATGGGTTTTGGGATTACCTTCAAAATTTCAGGATAGGTAGATCTTGTCATGCTGATCAATTTTACCCCATGTCAGATTTTCGATATCTGTAACGGTTTTTAAGTTATAAGCCAAAAACAACACATCCGACCCCTATATTCTATTTTTAGCTACGACAGCCATGTTTTATGTCAGATCAAAAAAAATTGAGGATCATTTGTAGAGGACATGTCATAGATCATTCCTATTAAGTTTCAAACCAATCGGCCCAGCGGTTTCAGAGGAGAAGATTTTTGAATGAAAAAATTTTGAAAATTTGATGAAAAAGGGGCAATAACTCCTAAATGGGTTTTGGAATTTCCTTCAAAATTTCAGGGTAGGTAGATCTTGTCATGCTGATTAATTTTACCCCGTCAGATTTTTGATATCTGTAACGGTTTTTAAGTTATAAGCCAAAAACAACACATCCGCCCCCTATATTCTATTTTTAGCTACGACAGCCATGTTTTATGTCAGATCAAAAAAAATTGAGGATCGTTTGTAGAGGACATGTCACAGATCATTCCTATTAAGTTTCAAACCAATCGGCCCAGCAGTTTCAGAGGAGAAGATTTTTGATTGAAAAAATTTTGAAAATTTGACGAAAAAAGGGCAATAACTCCTAAATGGGTTTTGGAATTTCCTTCAAAATTTCAGGGTAGGTAGATCTTGTCATGCTGATTAATTTTACCCTGGTCAGATTTTTTATATCTGTAACGGTTTTTAAGTTATAAGCCAAAAACAACACATCCACCCCTATATTCTATTTTTAGCTACGACAGCCATGTTTTATGTCCGATCAAAATAAAATGAGGATCGTTTGTAGAGGACATGTCATAGATCATTCCTATTAAGTTTCAAACCAATTGGCCCAGCGGTTTCAGAGGAGAAGATTTTTGAATGAAAAGTTTACGACGGACGACGGACGACGGACGAAAAGTGATGACAAAAGCTCACATGGCCTTTGGCCAGGTGAGCTAAAAATGAAGTATTTTAATACATATTACATATTTATTAAGGGGAATAAGAGCTTCATATTTCTTTTATAATCTACATTAGTAATTAAGGTATTTATTTTACCTCTACCACACTGTTTTTCTGGAGGTCTACAGTAAACCTTGATATCATACACTGTAGGATCAGAATCGGCCTTCCGCCCAGGTACACACACTGGAATAACTGTTCTCCCTATAGCTGCTGACTGAGGCCGACTGCTTCGTGATATTACTGAGACATCGGCCAACTTAGTATCAAAGGAAAAGGAATGCCATGATCCATGACTCTAAAATATTATTCAAAATATTATAAACTTTGCAATTAATATAATCAATAATTCTTTTTAAACTTTTATTTAGTCAGAACAACATTTTAAGATTATAAGCAATTTAGTTCTGAACCTTGTATAAGGCACATAAAACTCGCTATAACTACTGGAATATGCGGTTATGGATATTAACTTTTATGACAATATGGCAATATCTACTGCATGCAACAAATTTCTGAAATGACAGTTTCAGTATGTCCATTATAGATAATACTTTCAACTTTACTAACTTGTGATACGTACCAATGATATCGACAGCCTGACAGGAATAGTAGCCTGTCCTCTGTTGATAATCTGTAAAGACATTTCCTTGCAGGATCCCCAGGCAATATGGCCAAAGTTCATACATTTATTGTAACCCTCTGTTCTAACCTACATACCAAAAAATATAATTTTTATAACAAAATAACTCATATAATTATAATTTCTAGATGAATCAAAACAATTAAAACAGACACTTTCATGATACATGTAGATTCTGTGTCAGAGTTTCTATCTTATTGACATTTACTTCATTTCTTCTTTCTGTTCTATATGTATGTTCATTGTCAACTAAATATTTTTTCCAACTTCAGATTTGAATGGGTTAACTTTTTATAGAGAGGTGTCTCTGTCTTACATGATTGGAATTAAACAAAAATAAACTTATGGTATCATGTACACTCTTCAAAAGTGCTTTTCATTCTTTGAAATCTCAATCATAAAATAATCTATGATTCTTTAGGCATTTTTAACTTTCATGTATATTTGTTTGTACCTATTTCTTTTATAACCAGTGATATAATTACTACACCTCTTCCCTCAGAATGATATATTATACACCAGCTTATAATTATTACATTGAATATCACAAACACCTTTTATAATTCTAATAAATAATTATTTTGGTTAATACTGGTAGTTTTTATATATATGACAAAAATTCTGACTCCCTCTCCCAGTTTTAACAAGAGGATGGATGGACGGATGAATTACTGTTTATCGTACAGGGCAACCATTTGGAGCATATCAGGACGAGAACATATTTATATGATATGAATATGATCCCTTCTTTGTACTAGACTGACATGCTAAGCACGATTTTTAATATGCTAGCTCACGAGGTAACTGTCCACAGGAAGACATTAACGCACCCAGACACATTATACTGACACCAAGCCAACCAGTCCTTTGCTCTTACACCTAAAAATGCAGCGTCCTGGGTGGAGAAGCAGCAAATACCAATTTAAATGTCCTTGGATTGATCCGGCCGGGGATCGAACCTGCTACCTTCCGCAATCGAGGTGAGCACGTTACGACGAGACCACCGAGGCAGTTTTTTACAAGAGGTAATAAAATTCTAATACCACACGGATCCCCGCATATACTCTAAATCAAAAGAACTGGAGCATCCATTTTTACTTTCTTTGTACTCTGGCATTTAAGAGACTGAGTAATAATCTCTACAGGAATAACACGAAGGATTTTGAAGGGGAAAGAATCTACAGGAAATTCAGTAAGGAATTGTATAATTCACACCAGTCACTCAAGGAAATAGTAATGTAAAAGAAGAAAATTATTTATCAAAATACTTTCATTACAGTCTCATAGACAATATAAGGATGGATTTTTTTGGTATATAAAAAGAAAAAAAAAACATGGATTCTACAAATACAGTATTAGTTCATTCTCTGATATCTCCAGGGATTGTACTGTATCTGTACCAATAAAGTTATTTTGAACATATCTTTCACCAAAAAACAAACTGGTTTAACTTTTTATAGTACCAAGATAATGATTTATAACAATTTACTATGATTGGAGAGGCAAACAATCTCGCTGTCATCAGACTTAATTGCATTTAAATTAATCAAGTATTTGTATTCCATCTTACAGGGTTTTAATAAAGTTAATATTCATAAACCGATATATTTTTATATAAATATTTATATTTTCATAACTGAAGATTTTTTAAATGTACATTTTAAGCTGAAACTTATCACCAAATGTCAAACATGAAGACTTTAAGAGTAAAATGAAGATTCCTCAGTAATGAAAATTGTTATAGGTCTTGCAGTTTATTGGTTCTAAACATATAAAGGTCCTTCACTGCAAATAAGGTAAAATATAGGACTAATCTCAATTATACCATTTTTAAAGGATCTTATTGTATGATTCTTCAGCTACCTGCCTGGGCATTTTCATCCATGGATGTTAATTAAGTGTAAATAATTTAACAGACCTCCAATACATATGGTATATATGAAACTATAAAAAAGGTTTTAGCAGAAGTAAGTGAAAGGAGATATACATTCTGTGTTATCAAAAGATACAGTAAGTTTCTATGGAAACAAAATGGTGTCACTTTGTACTATTCTTAGAATAAAATTTTCTATAAAACCCAGGTTTGATTGTTCGCCTGCTCCTACCCATCACTGGTTAAGGAAGAGTTGCAGATGATACAATCTACACAGTCAACATAAAAGCTAAATTTTTTCCTAAAAATCTGATGACTGGAAAATATTTAAGTTGAAATATTTCACCATGGCGATCCAATGATGTGTGAAACAGAAGCCTAGAAATGACACCAAACTAACTGTATCTATCTGACAATAAATCTTACCTTGTCAATGAAAAACTAAATATATATTGTGAAACACATCAAAACCTAACCTTTTACCAGCATGAATCTATAGATTAGCTTATTTATTTTGTAAAATATTTGTGTGGAGTACTCAACTTCTAATAATTCTTTACATGAAGAAATTAAATTAATGAATGACATATTAATCTCTTTCCAAAAACTTCACTCAGTTCAGACTGGGTAATATATCTTAAATACAAATAAAATATTTCTTTTTGTTTCTGAGACCAAAAATAAAATATATTTGATTTTAGCATTAGAAAAGTGATACATTTGTTTGAATCCAAAAACTCTTTGCATTTTATCCTTCATTAAATTACTGAATTCACTGCTTAAGTTCAGGCATCCGATAAAATATAAACTTTGTATGAGTAACACATACACCATACATATGTCTGGTAAAAAACTGAATTTGTAGTACTGTATTTTTTCCAGTGACTTTGTACAGTTTAGGAAAATACTACATATAGCCGTCTGAACTTTTATCATATCAATTTTACCTGAATTTGTGGTTCTTCAGCAATAGCCTGAAGTGTAACTACAGTTGGAATTTTCTCTATATGTACAGTGTTATCCTGCAGAAATAGCCCAGATGATACATTCAGTTGACCCACATAAGCACCTGCTATCTTTGGTATAAACATCACCTAGAAAATATATAAATAGAACATTATAATCATGTTATAAAAATTTCTCTGCCTATTCCTGTTTGATGAATGAAATAAGGTACATATATTTCAAAGCTAATTTTCCTTAAACTTTAGGCCACATCATATTGATTTTTAGTACTTTCAAATTTTTGTGTATTTACATAATTGGCTATCAATAATGTAAGATTTTTCAATAGCGTCTTAGAAGAATGTTTCAAATGCATCAGACCTTTGAATAAAATGTGACGTAAGTACATTATTTTAAATAAAATACTGCACTGATAATAATGAATGGTTGTTACACTCATACATGTGACAAATTCAGAATGTGTATGGGTAAGATTCTGCTCATTTAAGGGTGAGATTTCTGTAATAAACTATCACACAATAATTAATGGATTGAAGCTTATGCACAAGAGTTGTTGCTAGTCCATTCTGTTGATTTATTTCCTTGATATTAAATTTTCAGGTATTCATACTTAGAACAGTACACAGTTATCATAGTCAATTACCTGGAGCTTGTTTGTATTACAAACATTCTCAATGTTCTGTATTTTGGTACAGACGTATTTGAAATCTTTTTCAAATCTGTTACCATAACTTCTAAATAGGACAATTGTCTTCCGAACAAACAAGAAAGGATAAAATATATCAAATATAACATATCTGATAAGAATTTTTGACTTAAATAAGGGAGATAACACAACATTGTTTACAAAAATAATAACAAGTTAAGTATGACGACGATCACTACTGAAGGACACAAGTTAGCCATAAAATGATAGTCAGTATAAAATTAAATAAGAAGGAAATAAAACATTTCAGTATTTTTCATATCAAGGGCGATATTAAAAAGAAAACAATTAGCATTTACTGTTTAAAAATTGATGGCTTTTGTAAACATTTTATTTTTCTACTAAGTTGAGGAAAGAGTGAGAAATGCCTGTGCATGTAGTTGTGGGATTGGTTAAAAATGTGTGACTCTCACACCCAATGCATGGGATATCACATGTATGTACACTGAAAAAACAACGGACTAATTCGTAATACTTACAGTTACATTTTCTGAAGTATGAGGTTCAATGATTACTTTCTTTTTCATTTCAAATGGTAAGTAATTGAGAAAACATATTTCTCGACCATCAATTGTCCAATCTTGAAGCTGGAGGAAACATTCTAACCAGCTGTTGGTTGGATTATTTAATGTTAGTGTTGTCTCCGTTGATATTCCTACACAGCAGACATCAGCAAATTTTAACACACTGGGAGCAGTTACAGCTGATAATTTTGCTCTAGGTGGAGTTCTTGCATCAGGAACATCTTCAAAAAAAAAAAAAATATTTCAACTAATAAAAAAAAGGTAATATCAAAATATTGGTGTTTGTCACAAGATTATAATTCCTTAAAACAAGAGTGGATACACTACATGTCTCGCCTCAGTATGCACATGGACACAGAATAATGATTATCCGATACTCGACATTTTGCAAGTCAAAGGAAAATGCATTAAAATAAATTGAAGTCAAGGTCCACTAAGAACTATCTATTGACAAAATATGGTGGGTCTAGGTATTAAAGTTGCTGAGAAATGGACCTTTTCGAAAATGTGACAAAATCACTTAAGCATGCAATTGAGGTCAAAGTCCAGAGACAGGTGTCAGACTTGCATGTACCCACTAAGAACTATCTTAGACCAAACACAGATAGGTCTAGGTATTACAAGTACTAAAAAAAGGATTTATTAAGAAAGTTGGATGAAAGTGACTCAGCCATGAAATTGAGGTCAAGGTCCAGGGACAAGTGTCAGACTGGCATTTACCTACCAAGAACTGTGAATAGACCAAATAGAGTAGGTCTAGGTATTACATTTGTTGAAAAATGGACTTAATCAAGAAACCTGGATGAATGTCACTCAACCATGAAATTGAGGTCAAAGTCCAGAGACAGGTGTCAGACTTGCATGTACCAACTTAGAACTATCTATAGACCAAACATGGATGGGTCTAGGTATTTAAGGACTTAACCAGTAACAAAGTAACAAAGGCACTCAAGCATGAAATTGAGGTCAAGGTCCCAAACCAGGTGTCAGACTGACATTTACCCACCAAGAACTATCTATTGACCAAATATGGTGGGTCTAGGTATTCTAGTTGCTGAGAAATGGACTTAACCATAAAAAAGTGACAAAGTCACTCAAAGATGAAATTGAGGTCAAGGTCCCAAGCCAGGTGTCAGACTGGTATGTACCCAACAAGAACTATCTATAGACCAAATATTGTTGACTTGGTATTACAGTTGCTGAGAAATGGATTTACATGTAAGCATGAAACACGCAGATTTTAAATTCATGTTTATGAAGTCAGTGAACCATGAAAATGAGGTCAGGGTGACAAGACAAGTATACTGCAGCAAACCTTATACGATAAGCTACCTTGTGGACCATAAATCTTAATTGTAGGTATTACATGTGCAAAGTTATTAAATTTTAATAAAGGGTAAGCCGCCGCCGCCGCCGCCGCCGCCAGAAAATAATACCTATATCTCACCTTCACGACTATTCGTTGCAGGCGAGACAAAAATACCTGTGTCAGCCAATGTGTTCTGGAGTTCTTTTGTTAACATTTATATTATTTCCATATTATGTCTGTCTTTTAGTTTTAAAAAAATTTAGAAAGCACATTGTGTATGAATCTGTACACATGTATCAGTCTGAACCAAACTAAATATTCAGAAAATTAATTTAAAAAATAGTATGTAGTGGTGCATCATGGACTAATATCCTTAATGAAAAACTGTTTTATTTCCAATTTCTGAATCATGCAGAAGCTATATTTAATTCTCTCTTATAATTTTCTTTAAATTTTTCTTACCATTTTCCATCACTGTTAGATTTTCTGCCTGAAGTTCCGTCATCATTCCAGTCGACATCATAGTATGCATGCTACTGGGAGTAATGATTGTCATATCCACTCTGTTATTATATGGTGTACTTTGATATACTGGAAGACGATTAGATATACTTATATCATCACCATGCCAATCGTGATGAGTTGGTAAGGGTATATCAGACTCCCTATGGCTAAACATTGAATCTCTGCCATTTTGATATGGTAAAGGTCTAGGATGAATGTCACGGCTAACAAGACGACCTGGATCCTCTCTCTGTAAATATTCCTTTGCAAAGTCTTTTGAAATCATAGACTCCGAAGTTAGTAAGGTAGGTCTTTCTGGTGGCTGAGTCCTTGGCAACAAGTTATGACGGAAGCTTGGTACTGGAGGCGGCGGCATTAAAAGATCATCTACTATTTTACTTTGTGATCTTTGACTTTCAGGTACATTATTAATCTGAGATCTCTGATTAGTCATAGCATGATATTCTTTATCAATGGAAGCTGAATTATTTGGACTAGATGTTTTAGAACTTTGTGAGGCATTCTGAACAATACTGTCGACAACATTCTGATGATATGAATTTTCACTTGAGCTCTGTCTATTTTGCAAAGCCCTCATGTAGTCTGATGTTTGAGACTGACCATGCAAACTTTCTGGCATCGTGTGTGAGAAAGGCTGATGATCAGGGTAGTTCCTAGAATTTATAGGACTTTTAATCTGATTTGGTGACACATAATCTGAATGTGTTGGCAATGTACTTGTCAACATTTTAGACGACTCATGCATATTTTCAAGATATGAAGACGTTTTCACAGGAGTCAATGTTAAATTTTCTGCCGAATGGCTGTGTTTATGTTTATTAGCTTGTGCTTTAAGAAAAGCATGATGTTTTCTTGGGTCAAAGTCAGAATGTCTTTTATTTGAAGATTGTTTGTCTTGATATGTCTTATCTGGAGCAAAATTTCTGTTTGAAATGGCATCAAAGCCTCTCGAGTCAACTAACTGAATATCTTCCGTTCCTTCAAGTTCTTGTCTGAGCAATCCTTGGTGAAATTCAGAGGACTTGCTATACTCTGTACCATCTGGAATATGATGACCAGCATAACCAGATGAACTTCCTCTTGAACTTCTCTCAATTGAAATACCATCAGAATATAATTGTTTTATTTCATTATTTTGCGAAGTCAAAGGAATTTCAATACTAGAAACTTCCTCCCCTTGATAGGATCTACTTACATACTTTTGAATGTTGTCTCCTTCCCCACCAAATTTATCTAAAGATTCATTCACTTCATCCGATCTGGGAAATTCTGTAGATTTTACAAGTCTACACATACTAAGTCTTGGAGAATATCCATCAAAGATATTATTAGAAGATTTCGGAGGAGTAGATAAGCCATTCTTACTAGCTTCTGTGTCTGATTCTTCACCATCAGGATTTGTTTTATTTTCATATGAAAACATATTAAATAAATCCCTTTTGGATTCCTTATCATTTTTATTCAATGTTGGACTTTGGTATGGAGTTAAGTCAGATAAAGTCATATGATCGGAAGATAGCTTGTCTCTGGCTTTCAGATTCGATCCTTTCCTGACGGGCAATTTAGAAGTCTTATCCTTAGCTAATGGTTTATTTGACATAGTCATCACCATTTTTGCAATTTCTTTGGGATCCTTAGACATAGATACTGACTGCATAAAGCGAGATATATCACTTTTGTGTAGTGTACCTACAATACATTATACTTATAATATATCTACTACAGATTTCTAATTTTCGTATCCAGAGAATTATTCAAAATATTTATCTGACAATCCCTACTTTTCTCATTACTGTAATGTACATGTATGTATAATAAATGACAACTGAAATCAACCAAATCAAAGCATTCACAGTGTGAAATCATTGTTGGTTGTATGGATTTTAAAACTGAGCTTAAACAAAGTGTAACTGTAGTATGCAGACATAGGATATTATAGATGTGGACTTACAATATCTGGTATTAAAGTATTACTAAATGCATTTTTAAATTTCAAAATTTATCCTTTGGCTCATTTTCAGATTTTTCAACTGATTAATTGTTTCAAATCATAATACATGAAACACTATCAACTGCACAGCCATATTCTAAATTTCAACATTTTACATGATAAGGCATCTGACTTTGATAATTCCTAATGTTACTAACTGACATTAACTTCCTAATTTGATCTGAATATAAATTTAGGCTACACAAAAGTAGTTAAAATTTCTATGACATATGCATACACTTATCTTAAAATACTGTGAATTCAGTTATTTTCATTTACATCAATTTTTGTGGAATTGGGAAAAGACACATTCTCGAGTTCTTAATTTCATGGATTTCAAATTAAAAAAAAATACGAACAGCTATAATTTTGAGAAATGTGTTCAAATTCTAAACTTAATCAGTTAAATATTGTTTGATTTAAAATATACTTAGAAGTGTAAACAACATCGGTAGTCTTAGATTTGATTAGAGACCTAAACATGTCCATGAAATCCACGAAGATTATGTGTTTCACACTAATTGCTTCCCATTTGTTTTTGTGAAGTTTTACACAAGAACATTTCCCAAGTGTATAACTCCATATCCACTTTATTCTTTATTACAGTATACTAACCATCATCATAAATAATGCTTGAAGTTTGATCACTCTCATTACTGGTCTCTATTAGTGTATTATTGTTGGTTGTTTCCAGCAGAGGAAATGGTCTTCTGTTACTAGGTGGTGTTTTAACTGTCATACCAAAGTCAGGCTGAAAGAATATAAAATCATCTCATATTTCTTCATATACAATATCTAGAGAAATTAAATACTGGGTTAATATCAATAAGTTATCTTCTACTATGAAAGGTGTTGGAGTCTCAGATTACACAATCTAGGTACTCTTCAAACATGTTGTGCCTTAAAATGACTTACTTCAACAAATGATAAATTTGACATTTTTTTTCTCAAGTCACCCGAAAAGAGGGGAGGTGCACACTACAATAAAATCAGATAGCTGTGCAAAATTTCAGATGGAGTAACCAGACTCTTGGACCTGCTTCTGTCTACAGCAATGCAGGTAATGGATATCTTGAAGTACGAACAAGTACTTTGTGTTGTAGATTTTAGACGTTTGTTTTCAGTTTATGTATATTCATTGGTCAAATATTTAGGAGAGATATGAGGGCTACAACACACAACAATAAACATATTTTTAAAATGACACTTTACTTACTCTGAGACCCTCTCCACCCTGTGAACCTAATGCTCCAGATCTACTATTTATGACATTTTACTTATTCTCAGACCCTCTCCATCCTGTGAATCTAATACTCCAGATCTACTATTTATGACATTTTACTTATTCTCAGACTCTCTCTTTACTTACTATGCGACCCTCTCCATCCTGTCAACCTTATGCTCCAGATCTACTCCTTATAATATTTTACTTACTCTCGGACCCTCTCCATCCAGTGAACCCAATGCTCCAGATCTACTCTTTATAAACTGTCCAACAGATATTCTACAGATATCATCAGCAGGTATTGTCATTTTACTTTTGTTTGTCCACATATCTGAATCAGGAAATACGTCAGTCTCCATATTTTCATCCTGGATTTACAAATTGTCAAAATAAATAATATATCAGTGTTTATATTTTATTAAACATTATCTACATGTATAACAATAGATATTTATAAAATCCTATAAATGGAAAGGTAGACTGTTTGATAAAGAGTATGATATGTATGTTAATTCCTAGGAAGAAATAAAATATTATGCAATCTTATCTCAATTGTTTTAGCAATTACGATTATTGTTATTTTTCTTATTTTTTTTTCACTCAGAAAAATTCATGAAACAAAATGTGATAATGTTATTTATCTTTGCTGTCAGCTAAAGCTGTTAAAAAGGAGAAAAAAAATTACCTCTCTGAATATATTTTCTTTTTCAAATTCTTTTTCATCTATATCTAATAGCTCTTTAGCCTTATCTGAAATGAAAAAAAGCTGAAAATTTATACAATAGTATTTTGGGTTGCTGTTATGCCTTGTGGACAGAGAATGAAAATAAACAAGAGGCTCCCAAGAGCCTGAATCGCTCACCTGTTATCTTTTGTGTAGATCTTGCATCAATGATTATTTTTGCTATTTAATGTATACCTTCGCAATTTTCTCCTTAATATTGACCTGTACAGCTAATTCATACTAGCTAGTCTGATTGTTCATATTGTTCATATGCATTGGAGACATGCTTTCTTTTTGACTTGCACAGGTAAATTATAAGATCCTTAACCCAAATATATACAGTTGCTAGGGACTTTTTCATCGGTTGCTATGAGAATTTTTCAACGACCCTGACCCTTGAACCTCCATTTAATTTATTTCAAGTTATGCTCTAAACATCTGAAAATATGTCCGACCATTATTTTCTGTTTACATGTAAATAATCTTTCAAGGGGGTCAATTGATTATTTTGGTCATGTTGACTTATTTGTAGATCATACTTTGATGAACATTTTTGCTGTTTACAGTTTGTCTTTATCTATAAAAATATTCAAGATAACAACCTAAAACTGTAAAATTTTAGTAAAATTAATAATTCAGGGGCTAAACCCAACAAAAGGTTGACTGATTTGTCTGAAAATTTCATAGCAGGTAGATCTTGACCTAATGAACATTTTTACCCCCCTGTCAGTTTTGCTCTAAATGCTTTAGTTTTTGAGATATAAATCAAAAACTGCAGTTTACCCCCTATGTTCTATTTTAGCCATGGCGGCCATGTTTCTTGATGGACAAGAAAATAAAACATATACTTTATGCCACATACCCTTAGGATCATTCATACTAAGTATGGCTGTAATTGGTTCAGTGGTTTCAGAGAAGATCTTTGAAAAATTTACGACAGATGACGGACGCCAAGTGATGGCAAAAGCTCACATGTCCTTTTAGGACAGGTGAGCTAATAAATTCAGCCAAAGGATAGTTCAGATAAATAATTTCTTTAGTACAGAAATTAAAAATATTTCCATACTTTCAAAGAGTTTATGCTATCTGACAATTTTCAGCATGTCTCCAATGCATATGAATGCAGTAAATTATTTCCAAATCTGCTGTATTCTCTGTTTATGGCTGTTAGATTTGGTCACCTGAGTCCAATTTCTAGTCCAAATAAAAGAAGAATGAGTCTGAGAACACGAATGCCTCCGCTCAAGCTGGCTTATATGTCACTGCTAGATTTTAAAGAGTTCTATTGTTCTAGTCGAACTCTGTCTGTGTGTTGTGGTTCTTAGCATTGTGTATGAGTTTCATAAAATTTTAATGAGGCAAACTGAAGTTTCAGTGCAGAAAAGAAGAATTTGCAATTTTCAAAGTTATAAAGGGGGATGACTCTAGAAGGGTAAATGACTCACTGCCCAAATTTAAACTCTGTCTGTGTGTTGTGGTTTTTAGCATTGTGTATGAGTCTCATAAAATTTGGATGAGGCAAACTAAAGTTAGAATGCGGAAACAAAAATCGGACAGGCAGAAGGATGGACAGACGGTCAAGGGTAATAATAAATGCCCCCTTCGCATAGCGACGGGCATAAAAAGATTGAAATTCGGACTTTGTCCAGATAATAACTGGTATTACAGCAAGATACTTTGAGAACCCAAACATGTATTTATTTCTGTAAAAATAACATACCGATGGGCATAAAGTCTTCATTTACAGTAAAATTTACACCAAGATTTCCCTGTGCTACCATTTCATTGACTAATGCCTTCTGTTCCTTTGCTTCCGTTGCAAGTGAACTGACAAAGTTCAAATCTATTCCACGTTTTTCTGAAAAAACATACAACTTTTATAAATAGAATCCACATTCATGCTTAAAAAAGGTTCAGTAAATGGATAATAAATTTTTCATTTGAACTTTTGTTCTCCTAACATCACACGTTCCATTTCCATTCTGATGTAAATTTTTGAGTTTGTAGGACAGCATTTTGCATCTAAATTTAATCTTCTTTTATTATTTGTTAACAATTATAAAATCAATAAACGTGTACTTTATACATAAATGATATAAGTTTCCTTTATACATCCCATTTCTCACCTTCCTGCTGTACAACATGATGATATTTATGACTACTACTCCTCACAGACTGACTGGGCTGAGGTGACTGCAAGGACAATTTAGGTTCTTCTGCAAATCTAGGACTACTTCCACGGTGAGATTTACTGTCTATACTAGTCCGTGGACTCATAGGTGGCTCCAGCGTAATATCACCTGGTGGAGTGAGGTCAAGTTTACCTGTTGGGCTTGCTCCAAATGATCCAAAGGAATTTCTGACATCACCGAATGGATTATCATTCTCTTCTGTCTAAAAACATCGTAAAATTGGATTTAATTAAACATTATTGATTACTTTTGCAGAAAATGAGAATTTCCCACAGATTCAAAGTGCCAAAATTAAAAGTTTCTGATATTCAGGTAAATTATATACATGTGTGTAATTTTCATCTTTGATTGAAATCAGATATTTCATTAAACTTTTCCTGATATCAAATTTTTTGCCAAAATGCAATGCAAGTATTGAAATTCATTCAATTTCTTTTAAACCATCAAACTTGGCATGTTCTAATCAATAAATTTTTATGTAAAAACTGATACCAATGAAAACAAATGAATCCAAAGTATGCCTATATAGCATCTTTTTAAACATTTCAATCTAATATAAATAAATTAACAAAGAACTTTAATATTCCAAAGGTATTCTTATTTTTAAAATCAAAATCAAAATAAATTATTTACATCAAGCACATCCTCAGCATTAAAACCAGAAGCCTCTAGTCTATTACCAGCATCCTTTAATGACTGATGTGACAGTTCCTCTGTAAATAAACTCTTATCAACACTCCACTGTAGCTGTGAAGCACTGTCACTGGCATTAAGCATTGGTGTTGGAGCTAAGTATCTAGACTGTAACAATGATTCATTCTCAAGATTGTTACCCTGTAACATACATGTACATGTACAATCAAATTCAATTAGTATTTTTCATAATTACATAGAAATGTAAAAGCTTAAATACTTCTTTTTCATCAATTCTTATAAGTCATTCTGTTTTCTTAACAACATTAGATAAACAATTTTTTCCATGTAATATCAGTTTTGGTTAAAATTTCATTCATTTGTGTTTCACTTTCAGTACTAAATGTCTATATCATGGAGGTCAATTCTAATTGATGAAGCAAGCCACTGTGTCATTAGAGAGCTTCCAACCTTCAGCTGGAAAATTGACAATCCTTTAATTGTAATTGGAGTAAAATACACCTTACTGCGAGTTGGATTTAAATTCACAAGCTCAGTGCTGACAGCTAGTAAGCATTTATATTACTAGTTACAGTGAAACTCCACTAAACCAGCATCTCTGAAAACCAGAATCATCCGCAAACCAAACGCTTTCTATTGTTCTTGAATTTTCAAGTAAAAAAATCCTCCAAAAAACAGCCCCTCTAAAGAGAGAAAATTTGTGGTCCAAAACATTAGTATTCCTGTCAGATACACCTCTGAAAACCATCTGAACTCTCATTCTCTTTATTGAGAGGCATATTGCATACAAAGCCTCATTGATATGTACAGGGAACTTCCTTTTCTACTAAAAAATAACGACAAATCTTAAAGACTCAGAATTAGTTACATTTAAAGAATTAACCTGCATTTATATGTTGTATATGTGTAATTTTCATGCCTTTCAATATTTCAATTCACATGGTTTATCTACTTCTAGTCGGATTTCAGTACAGATTCAATTTAGTCCAGAACCTCTAAAAATTGGCCATTTCTATAGCATTATAGTTGCTCGGCTTACATAGGTTCCACTGTATCATGAATTATTTATATCACAAGGCCACAGAAGCCTGCAGCTTCCATCCTGTGTTTTGTGTAAAGTCGTACAAGAAATTACCTGATACGTGGAATATCTATCAATGCCTTTTTCTGTTAATAAATCATCCCCCATTGGCTTCACTCTTTGTTCCTACAAATATCCATATAACAAATCCTGTTACTGAATTCATGATTTTGTTTCTAAACCTCCTGTAGAACCATACATGTATATCAGAGCCCCCCCCCCCCAAAAAAAAAAAACAAAAAAAAAACAAAAAAAAACATGACTTGCATGTATATGCAATATGTACATGTATATCTTACTCATATACAATATTGAAATCACTTTCCGTCTCACTTTTTTTTCATATAAAAATTTCTCTTAGTCCAAAATAAAACCAGAAATGACCCACATTTAAATCTGACAAATAACCTCTATGAAAGCTAAAACTAGCAACAGTCTCTGGTATCTTGCCTTTTATACTGTCCAGTATAGCAATTTTCATTACATGTAAGATAATGTAATTATTCTATAGTCTTAATACAAAATATCAAAATCAAAATTTGTTAATTTGCTGTTAATTCTAACCTGTAACAGAAATTAAAACCTTTGTGCCACCATTTGACCCCATGTGAACTGTTCCTAGACCCACCATAATGTTATCAAACATGATTATTTATACTGCAATAAATGCTGGTGTAAATATACCTTCCATTGTGAATCAATACACTGCCCTAACAAGTGCTAAGGACCATCCTAAACAATGAGGTGTGAAAGTTTCCTCCATGTTGAAGGATTTACTCATACTTTCAAAGTTTCCTCCATGTTGAAGGACTCAGACTTTCAAAGTTTCCTCCATGTTGAAGGACTCGGACTTTCAAAGATTCCTCCATGTTGAAGGACTCGGACTTTCAAAGTTTCCTCCATGTTGAAGGACTCGGACTTTCAAAGATTCCTCCATGTTGAAGGACTCGGACTTTCAAAGTTTCCTCCATGTTGAAGGACTCGGACTTTCAAAGATTCCTCCATGTTGAAGGACTCGGACTTTCAAAGTTTCCTCCATGTTGAAGGACTCTGACTTTCAAAGTTTCCTCCATGCTGAAGGACTCAGACTTTCAAAGTTTCCTCCATGTTGAAGGACTCAGACTTTCAAAGTTTCCTCCATGTTGAAGGACTCGGACTTTCAAAGTTTCCTCCATGTTGAAGGACTCGGACTTTCAAAGTTTCCTCCATGTTGAAGGACTCGGACTTTCAAAGTTTCCTCCATGTTGAAGGACTCGGACTTTCAAAGTTTCCTCCATGTTGAAGGACTCAGACTTTCAAAGTTTCCTCCATGTTGAAGGACTCAGACTTTCAAAGTTTCCTCCATGTTGAAGGACTCGGACTTTCAAAGTTTCCTCCATATTGAAGGACTCGGACTTTCAAAGTTTCCCCCATGTTGAAGGACTTACTCAGACTTTCAAAGTTTCCTCCATGTTGAAGGACTTACTCAGACTTTCAAAGTTTCCTCCATGTTGAAGGACTCAGACTTTCAAAGTTTCCTCCATACTGAAGGACTCACTCAGAATTTCAAAGAACAGCAATAACACTTTTGTTCCTTTTAAATTTTTGTCATGTAATGTAGGGATTGTATGTCAAGAATTCCACAATACCTCCTTTTGTATATTTATTTTTTCTTTTATTAATGAACATGAGAAACTAACCCATATAACAACAGAATGCAATACAAAAACAAAAAACAAGAAAAGCAATTTTATAGATGTTTGTGTAAGTCATTTTGAAATCATTAAAATATTTAAAAAAGACAATTATTCAAGGAAAGAATTTTATAAAGAGTCAAACTATCACACAGGAGGATATCTAAATTAACAGTGCAAAGGATTCAGAGCAAACAAAGTATAGTACAAATTATTCATATTCATATAGTAAGTTAACATACATCTCCTTACTGGTTGAATTAGTCCACAAATAATAACTTTTGATTATGGAAGTAGAAAGTACATTACTTAACCAAAAAGAGACTTTATAACAATAAAATGCATAGGAATTAAAATGTCATGTGTGCTAACAAAGTCATTACAAGTATTTTAGTTATTGAACTGATATGCCAAAAATAATAATTTTTGTTTAGCATGTTTGAATATTTAAGTTTATATAGCTACCACCTGGCTACTGAGGTGTAAAATTGAAAAAAAACAGAGATTCCAGTATTTGTAAATTTCAAACTGAAATTAGCACAGTTGATTCAAATCATCAAAACTTGTGTCCATAATTCCAATAGCTAAATGTTATAAAATATATAAAAATTGTTTTTCTTCCTTACTGAAAGTTTTCTATCCATCAATGCTATAGACTTGTAATAATCAACTGAGATATGACTGGAATCTCCAATATACAGAATATATCTAGCTTGTAAAGACCAATAGTGCATGATCACACTGTTTTTTTACTTACTGATATGATAAATTGCTATTCAAAAACAGGCACAAAGTATGAATGAATATCAATACTTGTTTCAGTGCTATTTTATACTTTACAAATGATAAATGCAGAAAAGCTGTTATGTAATTCTTATTATTTAAATTAGCTAAAAAATATTTGGATACAAAATGAATTAAAAATTCACAATTTTCTGAAAAATATTCCTATGTTTTTGAGGAACAATTTTTTTTTGCAATTCACCTTTCTGTCGCCTTATTCTCCCCCTCTGAAATTTATTTTCAAAAATTTGAATTAAACAAAATTTGTTAAAATTAAATGTCTGACAGATGCTTTATCTCTTACCTCAATATCAAGACTAGCAGACGGTGCTGGTATTACAGGTCTGAAGTTGGATCTAAATGCATCTAGAAAATTCTTAGCATCAGTTGATTGTCTCACATCCTCACTGTAAATAATAATTGTTTGCTCTGCATCATACAGTGTGTATACATATTCATATAAGAACATTTTTTTTATATAAAATGCCAAAAATGCAATTTTAGGCTTTTTGTTAAATACATTAGACTTTTTGAGCAAAGTCCAGCAATACAAGCACTGTTTTCTTTCTCTTTGTATTATTTTCCAATATTGCATGGTATCGCATACAATGTATGTACCCAAGTATTTTTTTATCTTATGATAAAAATTTCATTAAAATTGTTCCATTATTATGACATAAACATCATCTTATAACTTATCTGTAAGCAATTAATATAGTTTTACATTTATTCATAAGATTTTTTTAAATAATGTTAATTTTTTTGTAAAATATTCTTGTTTTTATTCTTTCATACCATCATAATGTCTGCTCCTTTTAGATATATTCTGACATCAGTAAACTGACTGCTTCAAAACGGTATATGTAAGTCATTGTAGAAATTTTATTACATTAAGGATGCTCGCTGGTCATGTTTTGGTATTTTTGTCAGATTTTCGGAATCCTCGGGTTTTATCCATTTCTGAAATTTTTTGCCCATGAACCCCCACTTTTTCTTTTATAATTCTATCATATATACCTTAAAATGGTATTTGACAAAATTTTATGAAATCCTTTTTCTTTTTTCATACATCTTTGAGAGACTGAAGTTGTCAATGCAAACACAATGAAAAATTCAGAGAAAACCTATTTCCTGCAAATTTTCAAGGCCTTATAGCTCTAAAATGAGCAAATGAACCTATATTTTTTTCTTGCTTATTCATGTACTATTCATATGTTCTCTCAAACTAAAACACCTATTTCAAATCCTATTTATTTCCTATTAGACCAGCGATCATCCTTAATGAAAGTTTTTATATACATGTATCACAAATAAACGTCCAAGATTTTGATTACTAGTGTGTATGTATCTAAACTCATATAAATATGTAGCAGTTTACCTTTCTGATCCACTGCTGCCATCACCACCACCTCCTCCATCACCTGGGACAGGGGAGGTAACTACATCTCCTTCAGCTGATTGTCTCATGGCTATTGATAATGGGTTTCCTGTCATCTCCTGCTGACTAGTACCTTCAACACCTTAATCATAAATTTCAATTTACATATATTTATGAGAATAATACTTCATTTTCTTAATGCCATAACTGAATTTGAAACATAAAGCTGTTAAAAGCAAATAATATCATGTTCAAGCTCAACTGATAACAGATAACAATTCAATCTTAACAGTTGCTTTACAGTCGCTTTTTCTTAATAGTTAATAGTTGTTTTTTTTTTCTTCTTAGAATATCTTCATTTACAGATTAGGCTAATTCAAATTAACTGAAAGATTAACATTCCCACCTGCTCCTTAAAAATCTATGATATTCTCATTTTTTATTTCTTTTTCTAGACTTTCCAATATTTAGTAGTGTTAAAAAGTACAAAACCAGCATATTTAAGAAATTTGGTTCTACAAATAAATCCTCTTTGTCATTATTGGTTTGTTACTTTACAAACCTGGTCTAGGAATTGAAGCTCTGTTATCTGAACACTGGCCAGCACCAATCTCTCTCTCAAGGCCCATAGACTATAAACAAACATATATTTTACAAACCAAACGAATAATACTTTTTATTAGCTCACATGACTTATTTGAAAATTCATAACCACTCGTCATACATTGTAAGTTTCACTGTACCAAATACATAGCACAATGAAAACTAGTGTCATTGAAAAATGCATATATATAATTAAACTTCAGAAGCTTTTTTTTCACAACAGAAAATATCATACAATCCCTTAAGAAAATGTTATTAACAGTAAGACGGATTAGAAATATTTGTGTATACCTGTCTAGCCATTTCTAGTTCATCTTCTGTATCTATCTCACTGCTCTGTGTTGTCTGTTTTCCTTCTACATTTCTCAAATCATCATTGCTACCTATATCTATAGTCATAATAATTTAATACCTTAATAAATATGGAACTTCCAACTTTTATATACATCAATATTTGGATTTGGACCCATAAAGTAGTACTACACACAGTATGACCAAATTCAAATAATTACACTTTCTACTAAATACACATCAAGAATATTTGAAATGTTTCCTACCCAAGACCATTCAATGATCAGATTTGATTTCACAGATCATGATTTTCTTTTGTCCAAATAGGTTTCTGCATTTTCAATACCTAATTTTCATAGTTTTAATTTCTGGAACATCAGTTCCTTGATCTTGACTGATCTAAACACAATGAGTAGTTTGACAACACCTTTGGCAAAACTTTGTCTGCTTTACAACAATCTTGGACTATCCTAAATCTTCGATGCTTTCATCTTTCCATTGGGAGTTCAAACCACCAGAGTTTTACACTTAAGAATCACTTTTTATATCAGCCATCCAATTACAAAAAAAAATATTTTTAAACAACAACTTTGTAATTTTTCTATCTTTAGGTGTAGGGAAAAAATTCAATATAATTAAGTTTGTCCTATTATCAAATGAAGAGAATTCTGCAAATCATGTGCATTCGAGAAAAGCAATAAATGATTCATTCTTTATTAAATAATTTGAATCATTCCACTGCAGACAACAACAAGTACATATGTGTCTAATGGACACTACATGCCCCACCAACGATGTACCGTAATAATCCTAATTATTGGAAGGCCTAATTATCCGACACTTTTGAAAATTAATGGAAAATTGAATTTTTTTATAGCTCTATTTTTTCGATGAACCATTATTTTGATTTGCTTTTCTTAAAGTACATAGACCAGATTGAGTCAAAATATGACAACGATGTGGACGGAAATATGAAAACTCTATTTTTAGGACTATTTTCCAATTTTCCAAAAAAGTAGGGGTATTTTAATTTTGAATAAATAGACTAAGAGAATTCTGCAAATCATGTGCATTCGAGAAAAGCAATAAATGATTCATTCTTTATTAAATAATTTGAATCATTCCACCGCAGACAACAACAAGTATATATGTGTCTAATGGACACTACATGCCCCACCAACGATGTACCGTAATAATCCTAATTATTGGAAGGCCTAATTATCCGACACTTTTGAAAATTAATGGAAAATTGAATTTTTTTATAGCTCTATTTTTTCGATGATTTCAAAATTGTCAAAGTTACAATCGTTGTTCTCAGGTGGTGACAGTCAGTAATTTTAACTTCTTAGGTAAGTAAATTACTTTGAGTCCTCATGGAGTGTTTATTTCGTTTATTTGTAAACCATTTAAACTATCTATCTTAATAAATTTGATTGAAACAAGATTGATTTTTAAGTAAATTTTATTGAATTTTTCCTACCTGGAAGTTTACTTTTGAAAAGAAATCCAAAACGAATTCAGAACGGAATTGCGTAATCGCATTTCTCAGAGAAATAAATTAAAAATTTTTCAAATGAAATGAATAATGTTTTTACAAAAGAAACCCTCTTATCATTGTTTATAAGATATTTAAATGTAATAATTATAAAATATTCTATAAAGACGATGAGACTACAAACATAACATGTGTTGTAAAAATCATTTGTAAGATGTTCACATATTAGTCAACAACATGGCAGGTAGTTTGAAGTTTGGTATTGTTTTCGTCTTCAACATTAAATTAACTATTAATTTCAAGGTACAAAAAGATAAATCATGAAAGCAAAATCAAATAACAATACCGGAAGTATGAACCATTATTTTGATTTGCTTTTCTTAAAGTACATAGACCAGATCGAGTCAAAATATGACAACGATGTGGACGGAAATATGAAAACTCTATTTTTACGACGATTTTTCAATTTTCCAAAAAAAGTAGGGGTATTTTAATTTTGAATAAATAGACTAAGTACAGTAAGTATTTAGTAGACAGAATTACATTTGACTTTGAACTCCCTTATGATAGGGTAGATGAAATACTATCTCTCAGTACTTCATGTAAAACTATCTTAAACCTGAACCTTAATCTGGATTCTAATATTGAAATTCTATAAAGAAATTCAAAGTCAATGACCCATGACCTCAAGGTCAAGGCATCCGTTTCGCATTAAAATCTTGCTGTTCATATCACAAGCTATCCATGTACAAAATTTCATGATGATACCATAACTCCTTCATGAAAAATTAATTAAACCTGAACCTTAACCTGGATTCTAATATTGAAATTCCATAAAGAAATTTAAAGTCAATGACCCATGACCTCAAGGTCAAAGCATCCGTTTCGCATCAAAATGCTGATGTTCATATCACAAGCTATCTATGTAAAAAGTCTCATGATGATTGTTTCAAGATGATACCATAACTCCTTCATGAAAAACTGCCTTAAAACTGAATCTTAACCTCGTACGGACAGATGAACACACAGACCAAAGAACTATATGCCTGGCCTGCCTTACAGGTGGGGCATAAAAAGGGTGGAAATATGGTCTTATCTGTAACATTTTAATATACTGTAGGTTTTATATCTCTTTGAAGTTTTGGTAGAATAAGGAATTGTATCCCTGTTTTCCTAGGTAAATCTAATCTTATCAATCATAATATTGTTATTGCCTGCACAGTTAATTCATGTTTCCATATCCATATATTCATGATACACTTTTATAGTTAGGAAACCATACTTAATATAATGTTATATATTTTTAAATATGAACACAATTTTTAGAATTAAACAAACCTGTAAGCCAGAATACAACAATTAATCAATGGTTAAAAACATATATATTATTAGAAATCTAACTATTTTTGTAAGTCAAAATGTACACAAACTTACTTTTTAACTCCTGAATACATGCTTAAAATTATTAATTAAATCATCATGATTAAATTGAAAATAGGGAAAAGCTATTGTAATTATCACATTTAAAATTAACAAAAAAATTTATAATTATCAAAAATACTGTTGAAAAAAATCAAGAACAGATTAAAAAAAAAACTCAGTCAGTGGAAGGTAATTGTAATATCCACTCGGCAGTATTGGGTTAGTACACCTTCTTTACTGTCTTTCTAATAATTGGAATAAAAACAGTTTATGGCAGCCCAAAATTAGTTCCAACATTTAGCTACAGGTAGGTCTATGTATTCCAGCTAAAAGGTACAAGAATATAAGGCAAAATAAATAAATGTTAAATTAAAATCAGTAGTCTATGAACTACATTCTAATGCAAGATTGTTTGTATCTTTCTGTTGTACAACAGCAAAGTATTAATTATTAATGGAAAGTCTGGCTGAGTGTTGTTATCATATTAAACTTCAAGACTTACCATCAAACAGTGTCACTTTACTCAAACTTGGAAATAACTGTGTATTTTGAGTGTTGTCTGTGCTCACTCTTTCCATAGCTTTAAGATAAATAGGATCAAGTGCTTCTTTTTCTTGTGGTAGATCTTTGAAATACAACAAGAAACAAAATAAAATGTAACCAGTCCTCCCATTTCATTTAATGTATAAAATGCCACTGTTTTATTTCAGATACAGGTACAGTGTATATACAGTTCTGTTGTCAAGAAAAGTATCATTTCTTTAAAAACAATTATACATCATGGTATAACACACAATTAAAAGCATAAAATTATACCATATCTATACAGGAAGACATCTTTTACAGTAAAAGGCTATTTTGAAGGAATTTATTCATTTGTAAATCTGATTAACTCATCATCAGTATTATCTTAAGGACTTTTATGAAAGTTTATAAATCAAAGGAGAATTTTACAAATAAAAAAAATACTGTAAAAATGGCTTAATACAGTACTTATAATCCTAATTCAATGAGATAATCAGAATTTTTGTTTATTAAATAATAAATGAAAGCAATACAGACTAAGGTAACAATGCATAGATTTTTCAAGTAAGGGGTCTTACCACCAAAAATATAATCAATATACTAGAACAAAATCACCATGTAAGAAACCATTGACACAATGAAGGACATGTATGATTTGGCCTGATATTTGGTCCCATTGAATTCCAAAATCAAAAGTAATCAGAAACTTCTTACTCTCAGCTATCATTATGTTCTGCTAAAATATTGTGTTTTAAGGAACAAGTTTTGTTCTCAATAAGAAATTCCTGTAATCTACATGTATTTAACCTGCAAATTTATAAAATGAAATAAAAAAATTAAAATACATGTAACATCAGTATATTTTAAATAAATTGACATCGTACATGTCCTGAACAAAAATAAATGTCACAAGACATTTAATAACCTTTGAATCCTTCATCAACACTCTCAATGCCAGTCTCATCAAAATCACTAAAATCATCATCTAACTGATCAAGTTCCTCATTGTCAAGGTTCACCTCTGGTAGAGTAACATCCCCATCCTGCTGACCACTAAACATCTGTTTAAAGACGAGGGATTGTCGGACTGGTCCTTCTGGTACAGGAGCTGGTTTATCCGAAGGCTTTTTCTTTACTGTTTCAACATCATGTCTGTAAAAATATGTAATTACTGTTTCTGCATTTATGTTAGGTGACAATAAACACAATGACGACAGTATAATATTGACAGGCATCATAAATGGTTTGTATTTAGCATGGTTTTTTTTCACTAACAATGGGGGTATTAAGGTATCCGGACCATAATAGATAATAATCGAAAATTGTATCTCTTTTTGACCGTGAATGGCTGAACCAAACAGTTTAAAGCTGGAATTTTGTATATATATTTTTCTCAAGTTGAAACACACTTTGTTGCTTATATGCAGAGTCTGTAAAAATAAGTTAGTTATATTGGCATTTCCGAAGTTTGCCGATAATTACTGAAGTCATTTCAATTGTATGGAACATCCGGGAACTTTTAAATAATCACGTGGATACCTTAAATACTTCACATGTAAATTATGACATCTTGACACTGGTGTGGATAGTAAAAAGTACATGCCACAAAAATCCTTTGATGATAACAACAACTGAATATCTATATCACTCATATTGAATTTTTTCCCACCCATATATTATCAAGCAAAAAATGGCTGCAAAATGTCAACCTGCATGCCAAAATTAAATTTTATTGGCGGAGATCGGTGTTTACCATAAAAAGATTTGTATAAGCTCATGGTTTTTACTATTTTTTGTTCAGCTGTACAACATAATGCTTCATCATAGTAAAAGTTTTTACAGTTGAGTAACCGTATCTTGACCAAAGCATGGATAGTAAACAGCATATGCTACATTCAACAAGCCTTTAATGCTATTCTTAACAAACCCACCAAACACATTTAGTATGTCATTCAGGTGAATGTTTTGAAGAATTATTTTAATGCCCATAACTATTTTAAAACACATTTAAATTTTAAAAAATCTAAAAGCTGGCCATTTTTTTGTTTGTGTATTAAATTTTGTTAATTTTTTGTGATATCAAATTTTCAAATTTACAACACTTCTTTCTACCTAAGAGGTAAGAGGAGTAAACAAACCTGAAAAAGGCTGTTTTCAGAGTTGAGTGACTATCACTGGTTGATCCTTGATGTTGACTGTTTCCAAGACTGGTTCCATGGCTACTGCCATGAAGACTGTTAGTCTTACTATAATTGCTACTGGATCCTTGTACAGATCTATTTCCTGCCTTAGACTTTTCCATTCCAGGAATATCTAGGTTGAACATACTGCCAGTTAAATCTTAAAAAGAAATTTCATGGACTGATTAGGTAATTGTATGTTTTGAAACCAACTGGCTGGCGAGTCCTGATTTACAAGGATTCCTGCTTCAGACAACTGAACACAAGTCATGGTATACTGATATTGAAAAGGTGTTTGAATTCCCCACATGTAAATAAAATTGTACTCCTATCTACAAAAAAGAACTGGATAAAAAAGACAAATAAATGTAGATATTAAAACAGAAAATCAAACTAGTTCAAAGACTTCAAGGGACAAATAACAAGGACAAGACTTGTGTCAAACTAATAAAGCATTTTGTGATTGAAACTTTGAAAATAACATTAAAATCTCCTGAATAACAAGAATGTGTTATAAGGGGTTATAAAACATAAAGATTCTATGAAAATAGTTGCCTATCCTTTTCCAGTCAAGTTTCAGTATTTTATCCTCTGAAAATCCCTAATATAGGTACTAATATATATCAATAGGACCTTCATATTAGAGTCTATGCCTATAGCCACAACCACAAAGCTCTAGTCAAGTAAAAACGGAAACTGATTGTTCTACCAAAAAATTCTTTATCCTTCTAAATGACACCGATTTAATCTTATAATTCCCAGTTTGATCTGTTAGAATTAATATCCAATTTTACTGCATGAAAAGGTTACTGCTGATTCATAATAATTGCTTTAGACAAAAATAAAACTCCCCAAAAACTGACAAATAATCCATATTATTTTTGATATAGAGGTCTACTTACCACTCATGGCATCTACTTGAATTAAACCTAATGATGACTTTCTACTCGTATCAAAGTCTGACCTGAAAAATCAAATAACAATAGCATATATGTATACAAATTCATTTTCTCTAATTATGCAGAAACTACTCAGAAAGTTAGTTCAACTGAACAAATTGCACCATTGAACATTGTGATGTATAAATATGCTTTGTAGAATTTAAGTTTGATAGAAAATATTGAAATACATTTAAGTCTTTTAGATAAAATTATCTCTGTAATTATCTTTTAAAGGTTTTTTTTTTAAAGTTTAGCTAGTCTACAATTAATTAACAGATCAAATATATTCGTAAAGTATTTATATCCCATTAAAACTATGTAAAAACTAAATACATCTGAAAAAGTTATTTATATCAGGATCTTTCAGTACATTTAATACTAACCCAATGCCATAAGGAGGCTGACCCCAGGATATTAAATTCTCATCCTGTTTTGGAAGGATCTGATCTGATTTGCTACCAGTAACTTCTATTGGTCTTGGATTTGATTGGTCCAGAGCACTGAAGGACAGTCTCAGCTGATGTACTGATTGGTTTCTTCCTCCTCCAGGTGGTGTTGATAGGGAGTTATTATTAAGAAAGGATCCACTCTTGATATCATCATCTTTCTGTTTATACCTCTGATTTCTGACAAGACAAAAACATTTTCAAACTTATAGAAAATGTTAGGCATGTACAGCATATTCTGTAATTGTTTAAGATAATTCAGTTACATTTTGATTTAAAATGTACACCACAACAGCTAATGGAACAATCTAAACTAAAATACTGCAGATGAAATACAATGGAAAATTTCTTGTACACTATAGATTGTGTCTAGAAGACACAGATGCCTCATCCTCCTGAATTCCAATCTATTATTTATGATGGGAAATAATTTTTAAAAATATTTAAGATGCATAGAAGTTTCATACTATATCCTGCTTACTGTGGATTCATTAAAATTTGTTGTATACCAATTTTTGGGGTTTTTGTGGGTCCCAGTAAATCACGAATTTAAATATCCAATGAAAAATAATATTTTTACTTGAGCTTAAATGCACTCAAGTTTAAAACCCCAGACAACATTGAAGAATTGCATTTTTACAGCATGTACTTGGATACTGACATATGATGAGTCAGCTATATCCACAGAGGATTCAGTGTTTCATGTAATTTTGTCTTTGGTACATTTTTGTAACATATAAATGCTTAAATAATTTTATTTAAAAATATTTAGACGGTAAATTGTTGAGGAATTCACTTCCGTTTTTTTATTAAATTCAAACATTCAATAAAATATTAATCCTAAGTAGGCCTAAACAATACACACTTTCTCATAAATTACAGTAATAACATCATGTAATCAAAGTGCATAGGCACTGCTAGGGTTAGGTTGCTAGCATTTGACTTTTATTTGTACAAACATTGCTGATGATTATTTCAATAAATATGCACTAATCAATCAAAGAAAGCACGAGTCGGCTAACGCTTCTTGAATTATCACTCTAAATTGAATTTTTTTAAAAAGACAAACGCATAATAATGATTTGATGAATTAAAATAAACAGAAATCAAAGGTCTTCAAGTTATTAAGGTTATATAAAAAGACAAAGTTTGGACAATTGTAGAAGGGGGTCATTTCTACAATATATTTACACTACCTTGCGCATGTGCAGGTAGATCAGAATGTAAACATTCAAGCTTTCAATTAAAATAAACCCATTATACTTTCGATAATACCGTTTTCTAAATTAATGATAAACACATTGTTTTTCAATCTTAATGTGCAAGTTGTCGGCATTTCAAATAACCTGTATGCAATTCTATCACTGACCAACAGGTTTGACAAAATGAAGTCACGATGATCAGGTCAAAAGGTTAATCAAATACACAAAATACCATCAGAATTACAAGAAGAATAAGCAAATAATGTGCAAAATATGTTCTGTATAAGTTAACAATCACCTTCACAACAAAAATGGAACTTACCTTTGAAATCTTTTGAAAATAAGATCGGAGTCGAAAATATCCGTGCAAATGTCACAGTAAACATTCAAAATCCTTACGCCGATATCTGGTACATTTTAAAAGGCGCGAATACTTTACACGGCAGACCTGCCAACTTTTGAAAACCTCCATGGGGGATTTTCCCTGGGGAAAAAATTTAAATGTATCGCTTCATCTTATGACTGTTTTTTTTATAATGTCCAGTAGAAAGTATTTCATGTATATTTAGGATCAATTTTGGTTTGTTTCTTGAACTCTTGAGATTGTTTTGATGCTGTGTGTATCATTCTGTGTAAAGATGTTTCTTTCATTTGGTTCATTTGTTTATGGCAATCGTTTCTTCTTGCTGGGTGGAGTAACAACCATTGTGATAGTTTGAACTGTTATGATTCAATTCCAATTATCATATCCTTTTTATAACAATTGTCTCAATGTGCAAACAGCATCCAAGCCTTTACGTTTAATTTGCCAAATTCTTTTGATCAGTTATTAAAATAATTATTAACTATGTTCACCTGATTAAAGAATAGTTAACTTGATTAGAATATTAATCTCAATTAAATGATAAGTAAAAAAATTAAAACAGTTAGTTATGTAACTCCCAAGCTGATCGGTATTAATAACAAAGATCAATAATTTTATTACCAATTAAGACCCATAAAACTTTGACAAATCATTGATTTTATTGAGGCACGTGTATATGTTTACATAATACTTAGTGTCAAAACAGATCGATAATCGTCAGGTAAATCAACATGACCCGAATATCAGATACTACGATGAATTTGATTGGATAATATCTCCGGAAATCGGTAAGAATAACATTTTCTCGGGTATAATTTATGAAAATCGGGTTTTTTGCTTGTTTTAGGAACCCGATATCGGGATTCGGGTTGAGGCATGAAAATCGGGATAATACCGCCAAAATCGGGATAGTTGGCAGGTCTGACACGGCTTTCAAAACAAAAAGGAAATCGTCAATAAAACACACATCTTTTATTAAATAACTGGACAATTACACCTCTCGGTGTGTTTCAGTTACATTTCTATTAAAAAACAACTACAACAGCAACAACAAATATTAGGACTATTTTACCGCGGAATGTTTATTTTCTTATATGATATTCCAATATAAACATAGTCGTAATTCGGAAAGAAATTCGTTTCTTTGCGCATGTGTCATATCCCAAAATCGAGATAAAAAGCTGCTTAACTAGCCTTGCTTAAGCTTCAATCCTAGATAAGCTTGCATATTTACTCATAAAAACATAGTTTCAAAAACTTCTGGTCCAACTTTTTCCACAAAACACCAGATTTCCAAAGTTTCCTTCATTGTCTAACCAAACGACCGACGGCATAAGGGTTTTGGTTGCTTAGCAACCTAACCCTAAAAATTATGTAGAAATTATTGAAATTATCGTAATCGGATTAAAAATATGGACGTATATGCCCCGAGGTATTTGGTGACAAGATATTGCAATTTTGTCAATATTTCACACCTGATTAACCTAACAAGTAAATAATTATGGATTTTGTTAATATTGTTAAATTCATGACAAGCGTTGTTCCGTTCAAAATTTGAAGAATCTGTTTTTTAGACTTTTGTTTTATAAGTGCTTAAAATCAGTACTTTACTGTAAAATATCAATGTCTGATCAGCACTTTTTGTCACAGTTCATGATATCTGATATGCCAAGCCATAAATTTCAGTATTTCAACAACTTTTTTTATATTTTTTTCTAAGCCAGGAATCCTCAAATTTATGTATCCCACGCAATGCCTTTTTTCTCTATCCACGAAAAAAAATGAATCCACAGTATATTAATTGGTATAACATGAAAGATAATGAATGCACAGTTACAGAGGCTTAAATTAAATGCATGAAATGTAGATAATGTTGGGTCATATGCTGTTGATATGTGTTGAAATAAAAAAGACAAATGTAGTTGTAAAATATCACTGATATAGAATCGTACTGTAATTTTTCTCATTCTTCATCACTTTTTGAATATGATGGAAAATATATTTTACAAATCTCTAATTTTCCATCACTTACAAAATTCTCAAATCTCAATCGTCATGAAGTCGGAATTTTCCAACATGTACAGACAAACAAGGTCTAATATATATGTCCTTACAATATTCATGTATAGGGCATAAAGATTCAAGGGTAGACGAAAATTGGAATTTACTTCTGATAAAAAGACAACAAACTCATTTCATCTTATTATTAACCAAGACAAAGAAGAAAATCCAATAATAAAATTTATATTTATTAAAATTAACTGTGGTCCATTAGAACACTCAAAAGCCCCAAGTGAACATAGCATTCAGCAGTGAGGCTTTCTTTTTCATCAATCAAGTGATCTACTAGCTAATGTGAATTTTTTTTCCCAACGTATTCATAGTCAGGTTGAAGTCTTTGCTGCATGTTGTGGGATTTTTTAAGAACCCAATGTTGCAATTTTCTTTAATGCCATAATGGTAATAAATTTAAATATAGAATTTACATAAATTTAAGCCAAACATCACAACTTGTCCATAAATGACAAGCTCTTAATATAAAAATTCCTTTACACTGTTCAGACCTATTTGTTTATGATTAAACAATGCACCATGCATAAACCCTCTAGGGAAAACACTGGATTGCCACTCCTATCCCATTATGAATCGTTCTCAGTTTACCAAATACTTTTACTAATACTAATACTATTGCATTGTTCTGGTATATGCATGTATTTCCAAGGAAAGATTATGAAAACTTAAACAGATCATGGTGATCCCTGACCATTTTAGATAATTTATAAAACTTTCACTACAAGAAGACCTTAAGTACAATGTACATTTTGCATTTATTCAAATAATCAGAAATACTTTGTACAACAAAGAAAAAATACCTCTCCTCTCTAGCAACAGTGGACACTGCTAGTGGTTTATTCCTTGTAAAGGAATATTCATTCCCAATGTTCGTTGTTTGTCCCTCCTCAGCAACAGCAGACAAATCTTCAATACTTATGCTGTCTTTCAAATCCATTTCCTCTTTATACCATCTTAACCTGGAAACAAATTCTGATAATATTGACATTACAAATGACAGTAATGGTATTATCTTTATTTTTTCACTTATAGCTTGTCTCCCTCCAATAAAGTATTATCATGTGGACATGAACCTGTCTACTTTTACAAAGATTATCTACATGTATTTGTTCATTTATTTAGTAAAATCATTCACAGCATGTTTACATTAAGATCAAATATCTAGTATGAACCAGAACAATAATGCAAAAAGTAATTCACTGATCCTAATGATTTAAATCATAACCCTTTAACTCAGGGGCCAAACATGGTGGGTCTAGGTATTAAAGTTGCTGAGAAATGGACCTAATCTCGAAAATGTGACAAAGTCACTCAAGCATGCAACTGAGGTCAAAGTCCAGAGACAGGTGTCAGTCTTGCATGTACCCACTAAGAACTATCTATAGACCAAACACGGATGGGTCTAGGTATTACAGTTGCTTAAAAAAGGACTTAATCAAGAAATCTGGATGAAAATCACTTAAGTCAAGCATGCAATTGAGGTCAAGGTCCAGAGACAAGTGTCAGACTGGCATGTACCCACCAAGAACTATCAATAGACCAAATACAGTAGGTCTAGGTATTACAGTTGATGAAAAATGGACTTAATCAAGAAACTTGGCTGAAAGTCACTCAACCATGAAATTGAGGTCAAGGTCCAGAGACAAGTGTAAGACTGGCATGTACCCATCAAGAAATATCAATAGACCAAATACAGTGGGTCTAGGTATTACAGTTTCTGAGAAATGGACTTAACCACGAAAAAGTGACAAAGTCACTCAAGCATGAAATTGAGGTCAAGGTCCCAAACCAGGTGTCAGATTGACATGTACCCACCAAGAACTATCTATTGACCAAATATGTTGGGTCTAGGTATTCTAGTTGCTTAAAAATGGACTTAACCATGAAAAAGTGAAAAAGTCAATCAAGCATGAAATTGAGGTCAAAGTCCCAAGCTAGGTGTCAGACTGATATGTACCCACCAAGAACTATCTATTGACCAAATACGGTGGGTCTATGTATTACAGTTTCTGAGAAATGGACTTAACCACCAAAAATTGACAAAGTTACTCGAGTATGAAATTGAGGTCAAGGTCCCAAGCCAGGTGTCAGACTGGCATGTACCCAACAAGAACTATCTATAGACCAAATATGGTTTTACCACGAAACTTGGACACAGATTTTAAATTCATGTCTATGAAGTCAGTGAACCATGAAAATGAGGTCAGGGTCACAAGACAAGTATACTCTGGAAAACCTTATATGACAAGCTACCTTGTGAACCATAAATCTTAATTGTAGGTATTACACGTGCAGATATTAAAGTTTACAAAAGTTTACGCTGCCGCCGCAAAGTAATACCTTTATCTTGCCTCCACGACTTTTCGTCGCATGCGAGACAAAAATCATAAGGTGAAAAAGTCATAAATGGCATTGATTTAATAAAATACATTTTTAACAAGGATCAGGCATATCCCAAAAGGTTGAAACTTTCAGAAACAAAACTCGTGCACTTTCAACATCACACTGTACAGTCAAACCTGCTTTTAACGGCCACAATTGGGACAAAATTAAAGTGGCCGCATAAGACAGGTGACCGTTTAATCAAGTTTTACGCTGAGCGACAATTCCGTATTTTGCTTTCCGGTCCGGAACGATCAAGATATTATCGTTGTCTAACATACAAATATGGCGGTTCGACTGAGATGAAACGATGTTTTTTCCACAATCGACTGTAAATGAACGATGAGATTGATAATTTGAATGATAATTAAGCTATGCCATTAATTAAAGATGATTTGAAAGTCAATTAACGATGATTTTAACATTTATAGAAAGGTAAATGACTGCTTAATTTAGGTAAATTTCAAGCTTGGGTTCCATTTGTTGTGACCGCTGGCCGCGTAAGACAGGTGACCGCTTATTCGAGTTAAATTAACACATAAAACTATTTGGGCGGACTCCAGGACGACCGCTGAAGGCAGGTGGCTGCTTAATTGAGGTGACCGTTAGGGCAGGTTTGACTGTACATGGTGACATCATATTCTGGACTCACCAATTTAAAAAGTGATGAGTCCAGGACTCACCAAGAAAAATCCTATGAGATACCCTGTAAATTCACAAAATAATTTTTATTGGTTAATAAATATTGATCAAAAAAACAAACGTTTTACCATTGATTACAAAATATGGTTTTGAATGGGGAAATTAGAACACAAAAATAAATGCACTCAAAAACTTTAACAAAATTTTAAATTTGAATTTACTTACTCAGACCAGTCTTAAACTTTGTAAAATCATTTAAATTTAATATTTTTCATGCACTTTGTGCCCAACCAGGAGATGTAATTCTTTATTAAAGTTTTAATGAAATCTCACTGGAAGAGTTACATTGAAATTCCATTCTTTTAATGACATGATTATTCAACATCAGGTATGTTTGTTTGTTTTAGTTACAACTTAGCCATTTGCATCTGTCAGACAATACAAATTGATTAAGGAATACTGGTATCTCACTATATCATGCAACATAACGACATCAAAATGGTGTCGAATTTACACTGTAAAAGCATTGGAATACAGTGGTTTTACTAAAACTGAGAAATAATTCATAGCATACTGTGGTTTGTTGGGAGATTTTACCATGGGTGCACCTTTTGTAAAAATTTTACCCTGAATGTAGTGAGGGGTAAAATTTACAAAAATATAGCACACCTGTGTTGTAAAACTTTTTTAACATTCAGTGTCATGAAATTAAAAATAAATACGAAAGAATCCACCTGGAATCAAATTTGACAAGAAAAAAGATGCATACGCAAGTGTCACATTCCCGCCACAGTAACCAGGCAAATCGGCCCGCCGACCACTCGTACCGTGTCACCAGACAACTTGGACCGTGTGAAGTAACAACTTTGATAATGATGAACTTATGGCCGTGCCAAAAAATGCTGCAAAGCCCTGCCTTAGTGAGGTATCCAAATATGGGTAATGGTGATCACCATAAAATGCCTGTATGTTCACCTGTAAAAGTGGCGTAACAATAGGATTTTGTGACGTAAGTAGACGAGATAAACAGACTGGTCCATGTGCAACCCTACTACTATACATGGAAGTAGGTTTAATCTAAATCAAGGAAACAGATTATACTGTCATATGTCGCCCTGAAATAATTTTTTAACTCACAGAAAAGAATTAAAAAAACTCAGGGAAAACCATTTTCCGATACCTTTTGTGGTTATTTTTACCACTTGAATTTATCCTAAAAGTAGGATTTCACAATTTCTCAATGGCCAAGGCAAATTTCTTTGTAAAACTATTTTGCACTATGACATGTATAATGTTAATCTTTATTTCATAAAGTCTGGCAAAGAAACGAATATAGTAACGCATAACAATTTATATACAATACATATATAGTCATTGTCGGAAAATATAAAATTTATGTCATCAATGAATAGATAGGGGCACAGAAGGTAATCAAGAGAAATATTACATTTTAAAAAATTCTAACCATTTCCAAAACTTATTTTGGTCATTATTCCTAATCTTTCTTCAAACTATATGAATAAAATTTCATATTCAGCCAAAAGACAATTACAATGTACATGTATTTATTTTTTTTTATTTCAAGACATCGTTTTCCTGAACCTTTCATTCAACTTCTGACTTTAAATGCATAAACATAACTCTTACATCATATATTTAAATTTCTAACATTTCTAAATAAAATTTGCACAAAAGTGTTTAAATTGAGCACGAATTACGTTGTATTTTCACTGTTTGAAACTTGTGGTTAGACTAAAAAGTTTTGTTTGTTGTAACATAGCACGTGCTGTTTACTATTTTCTTCTCGTAGTAGAATACTTTACAGGTGAGTAACTTAATCTTGACAAAAGCGTGGTAGTAAAAAGAATAGGCTAAACAACAAGCCTTTTATGGTAATTGTTTTTGCTCTCTACTACTACACACAGAAAATCTCGTGCAACAACAAGCCTTTTATGTGATTGTCACCACCTACATTTGGATAAGTCACTAAGGCGGAGCTTTGCAGCATTTTTTGACACGATTATAATACTTTGAAGTAATATTGTTACGCCATTATGATGCTTTCACTAAATACTGACAAAGCAAACGTAAAAACCTTATGCTTCGCTCGCTTTCCAAGTCACACCTGTTTCATATTAGAGAATTCCCCATCAGATATATTTGCATGTTAGAACATTGACAAGTTGTAAATCTCCCCTGCATGCTAAACTTTCATTGCAATTGTACCAAACATTTTGACGTAGCAAATATATTCTGAATGCAGACGAAGGGGAAATTATGTTTGGGTAATGTACTCTTACTGTGAAGATAACGAAAACAGCCGCACAACAAAGTAACAAAAATAGACAGTTGCACGAGTGTGCTTTGACTGGGAATTTACCACAGTTTTGTTCATATGCCGATTATGGAGACGTCATATAATAAAATTTAGAATTGTGAAATATGTTCCCCACACCGAGGTTTACAGACAGTAATGTTTTTTCAACATGCAAGAGCTGTTACCACATCTTAGTCTGTCACAGTTAGATTAAAGTAGCAAATAACGTTAAGGATATTATTTTATTTGTAACATTTGTACTTTGGTTCTTGTAAAAACACATCTTTGTTGAAACGAATATTCTTATTCGTTACTGTCACTACACAATGAAGTACGGGAGACATATATAAATATTACTAATCCAAAGATATACAAATACCTGATCTCAAGTATGTATGTCAATTTAGAGTTGCATTTACATCATTTTATGGAAACATTCAAATGATATTTTTGAATTCCGCCAAAGTGTATAACCGGAAGTAAGAATTACCACAGATGGCGCTTCAAAGGGATAAAATGAGTTAAGTAATATTCGATCGTGATCCTTATACAAGTATTAGCTTTTTAAAAATCTTGCATGACTTAGAATTTAATTAAAATGTATGTGCGTTTGTATACATATAGGAGTTTCAGCTCTGAAATTATGTTAAAAAAAAACAACATGTCAACCATATATGGATCACGATCTACGTGGCCACACTCATCAAAGGACAAAGCACACACATGGCTTGCCATGGAGGAGACAGTAATATCAGGCTCTCAAATGCTGAGCAAGTCATGATGCAAAATCTATTATTTTGAAACATTTCAAGATCCACCATATACGTTTTTTAACAAATAATAATTAATATAAAGCAAAATAAATTTCAAAGTTAATCATGAACCAAAACTAACAGGATGTGTTCGACTTTTCTTAAATTTATTCTTGAATTCATAAAATTTCTTGATAATCATATTTCCGGTAAATTTTTTAAATGGAATTTTTTTTTTGGTGATTTGATATTAATTATTAAATGTCAATTATGTATGATTACTGTTAATTGGTATTTAAACTACATGTAGTTAAAAACAATTAAGATTTTAAATGAAAAACATGAAAGATAATTGTTTTTAACAGCTTGGCCCTTTTGATCTCATGTGTGTTTGGACAAGTATGATATATACGATGGTTGAATATTACCATCATACATTTACTCCAAAACAATGGTGGTGTATATGTGCATTTCTTGTGACAGAGAGGTCCGACCTCGACAGTACACAATATTTTGCACTGGTAAGTTCTTATAATTATTCCATAAAAATTGCACATACTCGTATGATATCCCGCAAATAATAATAATAATAATAATTATTATTATTATTATTGCTGTGCCTTTTACTGCCATAAAAATGTCCAAAGTATCATATATATATACGAGTTGTTATAAATTCCGCATACAATTATTATTATTATTATTATTGATGTGCTTTGTAATGTTTAATGTTTTAAATACAATTATTAAATACCGATGTGCTAATAATTTTATAGCATAAAATTTGTTTAAAAAGCCCACATTTTATTATTATTTCTAGTGTTACAAATATCTTTAAATCATAGTTTATGATATATTGCAAAGCTAATGTGGTCTATCAATTTCAGGCATAACACTTCAAGTTTACAACAACGCCAAACATGGCAATGCATTGAATTTTATATGCAAACCTTGTGAGCAACGCAATTGGCCAGTAGAATAAAAAAACTTTATTTATAGCAATACACTAACCAAAACAGGATTAAAGAATTATTCAACAGAAAAAAAAACAATTAAAAAGGGAGTGAACGTAAATGGGAACGAACGTGATTTTGGGCGAACGGACCCGGATTCTCTGTCGAAAGGGTTGCCTTCCTATTAAGAGCCTAGTTTCCGGTGAGCACCACGATTCAACTAAATTACTTATAAAGGAATAGGAATTTCATATGGAAGATCCGTTGATGCGCGAAATTTTGGGAAAAGTCTAAAAAACCACTTAGTAAGTAGCTCGAGAAAGTCGAACACTTCCACAGACAAAATTGACTACCGGGGAACTAGGCCGCCGTAAAGGGTCCTACTTAAATACGCCTGCATGCGTACTTTCTTTCTATACAATAATCTGGTCTCTACAAAACATATAAAACTGTATTGCTATTTAGGTATTCATTATATATAGATTCATCCATCTTTATCATTTTTATCCTTTTAATGTCCACACACATGACAAAAATACATAGACATAGTATTTTTTCTTCTGCGGATGTACGATCGGTATACTGACAAAAGAATGGAGTACTATTGTGACTCCATAACCTCTATCTATAATACTAAATTTACGAATAAGCCGAATAGGCGGCAAAACGCGTGATTCAAAATAAACGATGTATAGTTCAGATTATAAAGGTTATTATCGGATTTGACAATCTGCATTTATAAATTTAAACTACAGTTTTGTTTATGTGCAAATGGAATTTGTATGCACTTTTCCGATATGAATTCTCCCAACGTATCCCTTAGAAGGTTCTCGAAGGCATCATTTTAGCACATTGATTTAAATAAACAAGTATGCACATATTTTTAATGTATTTCTGTTTGAAATTACGGAAGAAGAATAAAAAAAAAATTAAAAACATTCTCCTTCGAGTGGGATGTTTCCGCTTTATTTATTCAGGATTGTTTTTCTACAATAACGCAATTTCTCCTAACTGTAAAGGTTATGAACTTTGAAGATAATGAAGAAGTAAAGTAAAGTTCAGAGGAATTCCTAACTTAGTTGTTTTTTGGATTGCTCGGATGTTTACCTTGCACAAAGTGATAAAACCAACCATTATCTATTTTTAAATTATTTGTCATGTGACCTGTCTAAATATATCTCTACTGTAAGCCCTAGATAAAAATATTTTTAACAAATGGTCATCTTTATCATTAATGACGAAATTTATCTCGGACATCTTTGATAAATATAAACGTGGACAACACGAGCAGCCACACACTAAAAATGCTTTCACCTTCTGATTATTGGATATATTTGTGAAATTAAGCCTCGCTTGCCCTGCCAATGATGACAATGGAACAATTGGAACAATTATTTTCCAAAAATATGCTCTAACTAACTCACGGCATTTTTTGAAAAATTCATCCGTCACTAAGGAAATGTTTATATCTACAATTTCATTTTCATATTTATTCTGAAGAAAAAGGTAATGCATTATGAAATGTGTATTTAATGAAAGCTTTTCATCAAGTTCCAGTTCAGAATTCATTATAACAATAAAAATATTGACAATTTATGTGGTTGTGTTTTCGTCATAGATTTTGACTTTGATGGCACCTTAAGGTCCATTTTGGTAATTCTACGTGGCATACAGTCTACTGCATCAGTGGATACATCTTCGGTAGTAACGAACAGCCATGACAATTGGGTCACGATGACCTACATTTCACGCTTCATTGACTTTGGTTAAAGTCTGCATTAAAATTCATTTCTAAGAATACTACATGCGGCACATATAGACATGAAACTATCAGTTGATACCACCTACTTGACAGGAAAGTTTATGGAAGCCTGCCACATCATCCATATTGAGTTCCTGTTCCATGAATTGCATGGCCGCAACAAATTTTTATAGTAAATATGGCCACCACAAAAAAAGCTTATTTTCCCGCGCTCGCGCGGGTTCAATGTCTAGTAACCATATAAAAATGTGACAAATGTATTTATTCAACTTATATCTATTCATTTTCATTGATTTTATTGGTAAATTCAACCATTAAAACCAACAGGAGTATACATTTTATCTGCTGGCGTAATTTTTAACAGCAGGCGTATGCAGCCGTATTTATGTAGGACCGTTCGAAAAAGGTCCAGATGTGTGACATACCCTTATACGTTGGGGACTAATGAGATCTTTGGCCCTAACAACAAATACTTTATTCAAAATGGGTTTATATAGTACAGATCCAAATTTGGTTTACGCCGATGAATCGTATGTACGAATTATGATAAGGTATATATCGTAGAGATATTGTCGCCTTGGCGATCGCTTTGCGGAACACTTACATTCCATAAAGAATGGAATTGATTGCCCAGTTGGCAATTACTTCCGATTGCCTAGTCACAACTCTATATGACAGTTTAACGGGGGAAGGCAATATAGACAACGCCTTGAGCAGAAAGCAATTTTCAGCCTGGGGACACTACGTACCTATGGCATCAATGTTAAAAATTGTTTATTTCAATTTTCTACAAGGTATACCCTCTACTATCATTTTTTTCAATCCATCTACCTTGTACATGGTACCTTTTCTGTAAACATTAAACGTCAAATAATTTTATAATTTTTATTATTAAATAATACGAAAAAATAGCTTTAATATTGGAAATTTGACACGACCAATATTTTTATACGTTGGTTTTTATAAATACCGTATATGAAAATTTATCCGGTTAATAATTTAATACAGATTTTTGGCCCGGAGCAATACTGAAAGTCACATTGCCCCGTTATAATGCAGCTTTCAAACAGGGCAATGTGGAATTCCATACAGACTGCTTTTACACACAGGTCAATAATTTAATACAGATTTTCGGTGCGTGGAAATAAGTTGAACGTGAAATAAAATTTATTATCATATACTTAGTATATTTAAGAAGGTTCCCAGGAGCTTCGTAGCCCATAAGTAGTATACGGGCACAGTTCAAGTCGCATTTGTGGTGGATCCACCGGAGGTGATGTCAACCGAAAATGACGTCACAGGAAGTCTCGTGACCGGAACCGGAAGTACACACGCAACCGGAAGTAGTGTGTTTTCCAACCATTTCCCCATTATTTGTTTACGGAAGTGACTATACTAGCGTGCTCATTTCAGTTTTTTGGTTCCTCTTGTCGCTGTTTTCGCTGCTGCTCCTGTTGCTTGTTGCTGTTCGTCATCGCTGCTTTTCTCTTGCTCATCGCTGTTTTTCTCTTGCTCTTTGCTGTTCATCGCTACTTGAGACTATACTCACGAGCTCATTTCGGTTTTTTGGTGCTTCTTGTCGCTGTTGTCGCTGCTGCTGCTTGTTGCTGTTCGTCATCGCCGCTCTTCTCTTGCTCATCGCTGTTTTTCTATTGTTCTTTGTTGTTCATCGCTACTCATGACTATACTCACGCGCTCATTTTGGTTCTTTGGTTCTTTTCGCTGCGCTTGCTGCTCCTGCTGCGTGTTGCTGTTCGTCAATCGCTGCTCTTCTCTTGCTCATCGCGGTTTTTCTCTTGCTCTTTGCTGCTCATCGCTAATCATGACTATACTCACGTGCTCATTTCAGTTTTTGGGGCTACTTGTCGCTGTTAGTCGCTGCTGCTTGATCCTGTTCGTCATTGCTGCTCTTCTCTTGCTCTTTGTTGTTTATCCTACTCATGACTATACTCACGTTCTCATTTGGGTCTTTTGGTGCTACTTGTTGCTGTTTTCGCTGCTGTTGCTACTGCTGCTGCTTGTTGCTGTTCGTCATCGCTGTTCTTCTCTTGCTCATCGCTGTTTTTCTCTTGCTCTTTGCCTTTCATCGCTACTCATGACTATACTCACGTGCTCATTTCAGTCTTTTGGTGCTACTTGTCGCTGTCTTGGCTGCTGCTCCTGCTGCTTGTTGCTTTTCGTCATCCCTGCAACAAGCAGCAGGAGGAGCAACACCAGCGAAAACAGCGACAAGAGGAACCAAAAGACCGAAATGAGCACGAGAGTATAGTCACAGCAAAGAGCAAGAGAAAAACAGCGATGAGCAAGAGAAGAGCAGCGATGACGAACAGCAACAAGCAGCAGGAGCAGCGACAGCAGCGTAAACAGCGACAAGTAGTCCCAAAACTGAAATGATCACGCGAGTATAGTCATGATTAGCGATGAGCAGCAAAGAGCAAGAGGAAAAAAGACAATGAGCAGGAGAAGAGCAGCGATGACTAACAGTAACAAGCAGCAGAAGCAGCAACAGCAGCGAAAACAGCGACAAGAGGAACCAAAAAGACCGAAATGAGCACGTGAGTATAGTCATGAGTAGCGATGAGCAACAAAGAGCAAGAGAAAAACAGCAATGAGCAAGAGAAAAACAGCGATGAGCAAGAGAAGAGGAGCGATGACAAACAGCAGAAAGCAGCAGCAGCATCAAAAACAGCGACAAGTAGCACCAAAAAACCAAAATGAGCACGTGAGTAGCCATGAACACAAAGAGCAAGAGAAAAACAGCGATGAGCAAGAGAATAGCAGCGATGACGAACAGCAACAAGCAGCAGGAGCAGCAGCAGATGCGAAAACAGCGACAAGTAGCACCAAAAAAACCGAAATGAGCACGTGAGTATAGCCATGATAAGCGATGAACAGTAATGAGCAAGAGAAAAGAGCGATGACGAACAGCAACAAGCAGCAGGAGCAGGAGCAGCAGCAGCGAAAACAGCGACAATTAGCCCCCGTATAACTAAAATGAGCACGCGAGTATGGTCATGATTAGCGATGAGCAGCATGGAGCAACGAAGAGCAAGAGAAGAGAAACGAAGTGCATCATAGAGCAATGAAATGGACCCCTGTTGCTAAGGCGGTTGCTAAGGACACCCAATGGTGACAGCATCAGCTGGAGGTAAGGGCACATAATCCAATCCTACCTTTGGCCCTCCCTTGAACGAACGGAAAACATCGCCTGTGGTGAAAAGGGCGGCAAATAATCCAACAGTACCTCTGTACTTCGTATACTCTCGGACTTCGACATAACAATGAACGTATTAGAGGCTCGATGCGAGACCCTCACCCTATACAGACCGATGAATGACCGAGAGGCGACCGAGAAGCGCGGTAAAAGGGGAGATAATCCAATCTGAATTCCGGTCAAGCATGGCACATCCGGGACGAAATGGAAAATGGCGCGAAAATCCATCAATTCTGGTTGCGCATGTGCGCAAACCACTTCAGGTTCCTCTACAAATGCACAGACGACACATCCGGGTGCCAGATAGCTACTGACGTCACTTCCGTAAACAAATAATGGGAAAATGGCAGGAAAACACACTGCATCCGGTTGAGCATGCGGGCAAACCACTTCCGGGCACTTCCGGTTCCGGTGACGAGACCTCCTGTGACGTAATTTCCGGTTGATGTCACTTCCGGTGGATCCACCACAAATGCGAGTTAATGATGGTTTTTGCACATGTGGAACGACCGGAAGTGAACAACCTATACCCATACACCCCAGCTAATAACGCATTATTCAAGTGCTATTTCAATAAACCCGGGCTGATATGGCCATATCAGACCGGATGTGGCACGTAGTCAGGCTGATATGGCCACATCAGACCGGGTGCGTTCGGCAAGCTCTCGGCCCGATATGGGAGTCTAGGGATGATACCCGATCCCATATGGATTAGGTCATGTATGAATTTCTAATTATTGTTTACTTTTAATGTAAGGACTCAGTTTTGCTCTGGGTTTCTAAGCGTCAATGTCTAGTATTTTTCCTGCTCGTGACCAAGGCCATATATATTGGTCGAACGTTGGTTTATCATTTTATATTTTGTTTTGTTCGATTTGTGTCTTTTGTACATTTAAGTCGTTCTATGCCCATTTTAACAGCTCGACTTTTCCATTTATTTTCTTCGTATCCTAGAATTACACAGATTCCAATGCAATGACAACTGCTATAGAAACTAATGTCCGTTAATCAAAATCTAGTGCAGTTATACACATTAATAATAATAATCACCCCACCCAACTTTTTCGGTCATCATCTATTATGTATAGCATGTACTATCAGCCCGACTTCGCTTTTTTTCATCTTACAAGAATTTTGTTTTGAAACACGTAACAACACTTAATTCACATCGATTGTAATCTCAAATTATGAAATTATTACAACTATAATTTATAATATGAAATTTATGACTTTATGAATATGGCAAAAACTGCGGGATTTTGAAGTTTGACCACACTCCAAATTTTAAATAATAATATGCATTATTATTGTGTATGTCACGGTGGGTTCGGGGTGGATGCACAAACATAATTGCACAGATGAATTCATGCAAATTTTTGAGATAAGTAAACTGCTTTTATTTGTCGACAGAAGGAGTACTAACTAAAGCGACAAAACAGTGGCAAAATCCTTAAATTCGAAATCCAAGGAAAAATAGTCATGAGAATATGGAACATAACAAACAAATTATTCAAATTAAAGAATTTTTTTACATTTTATATATATGTATTGTTAACAAGGGTACATAAAAACACCACACATGACCTCCCTGGTGCACTAAGGACCACAAAGAAGCATTAAGGACTATGTCCACACTTTTAATATGCTCTTCAACATTCCAGATTGTTCCGGCTTTTTACTTCATTTTTGTGAGTGCAATTGTACATTTTACATGTTTTAATTGTTTATCAAAATGAATATCACATTAACAATTAGCATACTCAGTCATACTACAACAACAAAAATCTTTACAAGTTTCCTGACAAATACTTTCACTTTGATTTTGATTTGAGTGCCCTCGCATTTCAGCTGGAAACTGTTTTATGTCATTCTTTCTTATAAATGAATATAGATTTCCCGCCGTTATTTACAACAATCAGTTCATTGTTCTTCGTGTCGTAAACAATACTCCAGGGATAATCGATCATAGATTTACTGTCTAGAGCAGAAACCCACGTTTGGCTTCCAAATGGAAGCATATATATTTTATTTGATTGATCACATGCCAGAAAAACGGTTCCTTTATCATCTCGCGTAATCCCATTTGCTCCGAATAAATTCGGACAGCGACTTGCACTACGATTTTTCGAAACGATATTATAAAACTGAACTATTTCTGAATTTTTTTTGGTACTTACTATAGTTTTTTCTTCAATGGGACAAATGTTCAAAATTCCTCTGATAAAGCAATGTGTATAAAGTATTGTTCCGTTAACTGTCATTAATTTTAGACCATGATTTTCACAATTCACAAGCAGACTGTTATCTACAAAGGCTATACCGTAACAGTTATCAGAAAGTGAGATTTTTCGAACAGTTTTCATTGAATTATAGTTATCTACATCAACAATTAAAACCGACTGTCCTAGGGTTACAGCAATATTCATGTCATCAATTACCGCAATAGACTCTGCACTGAAATGTAGTTGCATTTCACCCTTTCTATACCCCTCTTTCTCGTATATCAAAAGCCTTGGGTTGGAACTTTCGCCTATAATTATTTGGCCTTTCGGTAACAACTGAACACATCTAATAGCAGTGTTAGAAGTTTTCTTTTCTACTTGGAAATGAAATTTATATTTAAATCTGAATTGACTCTTCTTTTCCGTGACTACTGGTCTGTTTGCTTCTTGTTTTTTTATTTGACTATAAATTGCTGTTGGGATATCTGTCTCACTTTTGAATTTGGTACGCAAATATAAGGGAGTTTCTAGCTTTATTTCATTTACAGTTCCACTGACCAATGGAGAACTTGATTGGTTTGTTTCAGTGTCTGATTTTGATTCTTTCAGAGACAAAAGACTGTCTGTCATATTGGATGATTCATTTTCTGGTTTTCCATTTTTTGCAGTCAAAAGGTCTTGCTCTGCCTCAATTGTCGATGAATCACGATCTAGTGTTTCATCAGCAAATATATTAAATGGTAAAGAACTAAACGACACATCATGGACAAGTTGAATATTCTGTTTTTGTTCGTCAGTCTTGAACAAGATGGTAAATTGGCAATCTATATCAGACAGATCCAGTAAATATTTATTTATTTTGACGTTATATTTTTCAATTTGATCTCGTATTCGCATTTCAGCTACGAAAAAATGAGATGAACCAACATTTCTTAATTTTGATAATGCTACTGATTTTTCTCTTCTTTGTTTTAATTCTTCGAGCATGTCAATTAATTCTTGTTTTCCAAACTGTAATTCTTGCCTTTTAATATGATAGTCTTCATCAAAGTGTTGAATGGCTAGATCCAATTCGACTAGTAAATTTTGAATTTGAGTCTTTTTTTCTTTTATCTTGGCGACAAACTCTTCCCGAAATTGATCTAGAATCTTTATATTCTTTGACCTATTTTCACATGCAGACTCTGTTGATAGAATAAGCTTGTTGGCGTATGCGACTGAACATTTAGATTCGTCCTCACTTTTTTTATTTAAATCCAATTTTTCAAGCCTTTCCACCGAATTACATTTAAAGTGTTCACAACATTTACACATGATACAACACAAGGCATCATGGGTTGAACAGAAGTATTCCAAGGGTTCATCAGTATGGAATTCACATGTTGGTGGTATTAAGGAAAGAATATCCGAAACAGATGCATATTGATCATTCGTAATAAAACTATGATCTTTTGTCACTTTTAGAACTTTGTGGTAATCCGAGCAATCTTGACATAGTGACTCTTGGCACTGAACACACCAGTTAACGGCTGCTTCATTCTTTTCTTGTCTATAACACGGCTGGCATTCGGTTGTCATTCTTCTACAATTAAGAGGAAGGCTTAAACATCATCAACACATCTTAGTACTTAATGTTTGTAAAAATATTAAATACAAGTAAATAAAATATCAATGTACATAACGAGATAATAACTGTATAATTTAAACATTTCCTTTTTAATTGGAAAGCGTATCTATTAATTTGACAAAACATAAGTCCCTATTTAATGTTTGATGATTACAATCGTCGCAAGATTACTACATTGATTTAAAGAAAAATGTGTGAGTCTTCCAAGGAAGACATGTGTCGCCTGCGGACGTCAATTTTGACAAAAGATATTAAAATTTTCTAAAAATGAAATATATATGCACACCTTTGCATTAAGGTTAATGCACAGAGAAAGTTTCATCAAATTGCTTTGAGCGATTATGGAGTAGTTGAGGATAGAAATTTTGACCCGCCTTTTTTTTAAAAAATGTCAATTTTTACAACAACAAAAATTTAAATTTTCTAAAAAAGAAATATATATGCAGACCTGTGCATTAAGGTTAATGCACAGAGAAAGTTTCATCAAATTCCTTTGAGCGGTTATGGAGTAGTTGAGGATAGAAGTTTTGACCCCCCCTTTTTTTTTTGCAAAAATGTCAATTTTTACAAAATTTTTTTAAAAATTTTCTAAAAATGAAATATATATGCACATCTGTACATTAAGGTTAATTAAAGAGAAAGTTTCATCAAATTCCTTTGAGCAGGTTAATGCACAGAGAAAGTTTCATCAAATTCCTTTGAGCGGTTATGGAGTAGTTGAGGATAGATGTTTTGACCCCCCCCCTTTTTTGCAAAAATGTCAATTTTTACAAAATAAATTAAAAAATTTCTAAAAATTAAATATATATGCACATCTGTGCATTAAGGTGAATTAAAGAGAAAGTTTCATCAAATTCCTTTGAGCAGGTTAATGCACAGAGAAAGTTTCATCAAATTCCTTTGAGCAGGTTAATGCACAGAGAAAGTTTCATCGAATTCCTTTGAGCAGGTTAATGCACAGAGAAAGTTTCATCAAATTCCTTTGAGCAGGTTAATGCACAGAGAAAGTTTCATCAAATTCCTTTGAGCGGTTATGGAGTAGTTGAGGATAGAAGTTTTGACCCCCCCCCCCCTCTTTTTTTGCAAAAATGTCAATTTTTACAAAAATTTTTTAAAAAAAATTTCTAAAAATGAAATATATATGCACACCTCTGCATTAAGGTTAATGCACAGAGAAAGTTTCATCAAATTCCTTTGAGCGGTTATGGTGTAGTTGAGGATAGAAGTTTTGACCCCCCCCCTCTTTTGTTTGCAAAAATGTCAATTTTTTCCAAAAAATTAAAACTTTTCTAAAAATGAAATATATATGCACATCTGTGCATAAAGGTTAATTCACAGAGAAAGTTTCATCAAATTCTTTGAGCATTTATGGTGTAGTTGAAGATAGAAGTTTTGACCCCCCCTTTTTTTTGCAAAAATGTCAATTTTTACAACATTTTTTAAAATTAAAAAAAAATGAAATATACATGCACACCTGTGCATTAAGGTTAATGCACAGAGAAAGTTTCATCAAATTCCTTTGAGCACTTTTTACGAGTAGTTGAGGATAGAAGAAAAGTGTGACGACGCAAGACGCAAGACGCAAGACGACAGATAGTGATCCCTATGTGTCGCAGGCGACACAACAAAAATATTGCATTTTAAATGTCGGTAAAAATCAAAACATTTGGCTAAAGAGTCTCACGAGGTTCTGTTTCAGTGTTACTACCGTCAAAGTAAACAAAGGTTTGATGGTTTATTCCTAAAAATACAAGGCCATTAGGTACTTAATTCATAATACGTATATTTGTAATTCTGTGTTATTTGCTTGACTACATTGAGTTTTATTTTCACATCAACGGAGTAAATAAATGTGCGCTTCGAAAGATACTGGGGTGTGAAAGCGGTTTGGCATCAACGGTACTCCGATATATAAAGCGCTATTACAAGTTCTGTGGATTAACAAAGAACCTGGTTGTGTCTTTGGAATAGCTGCATGTAATATCTGTAGAGCATTTTAGTCCATTCCTTTCCCGGGACATACGTAATCTTTTTCTTTTTCAGGCATATTTCCAATGTGTTTTGATGGGCGGGTAGCCTTGTAATAAGGCTATTTTTTAAATTAAAAATTGTTAGTTACCGTTGTGGATTTTAACTTTTTATTCGCATTTAAGGTTATTATAGAACTAGGTGGTTATGACTTTGATTTAATGTAGGGTTTAATGTCATTTTAAAGGTTTCGTTGGGTAACTGATGAACTTGATGTCATAAGTACAGCCAAGGATAGAGGTGTTATTTTAAAAGGATTTATAACAACTCAGTTGTTGGAGCTAAAGATGGTGTTGTGGTTGATGTTTAACAATTTTACGTCCATTAAGAAAAAATGATTGGCTCTCCTCTTTTCAATCGCATTCATTATCTATTATTTACGTATCAAAATGAGGACAGCTTTGTGAACCTGGAACTTCTAAGGATTTTGAACCCCACTATGTTTGTTTGGTTTTTTGGGGTTATGTTATTTGAACTTCCGTTGTTCCATGTGCACTGTTTTACTTTGTCGCCATTAATAGTATTCTGGTCTTCCTGATTACTTCTTTAATTCAACTATTTTTCATGATAATGTTGTTATTTTTATATCCAAATCTAATTTATGTGGAAATGTATAAAGTAGAAGTCTCGTTTCTTATTGACAACATCCGTGATACGTGTTCTCATTAAAACAAAACAGCTAGTATATACATTCATTGAGTCGACAATTTGGTAGTGTAGAAATACATTAATTCAGTTCTCACTTGGGGGTGTTTTCCTCATCTATAACTTAACACGAGCTGAATTCAGAATATTAAACACTTTTGATATGGGCACAGCCTCCTGAGAACAACCTTTAAGCGTGAGAAATCACACCTGTCCATATACATATAAATAAGGCGACCATTGGGGTTGCAATGAAGCCATCTGGAAAACAAGATCCAAGTGCCATATTTGTAGGGGAAAAAGAAAAAAGGTTCAAAATCTGATTAAAAAAATCCATGACTGAATGCTAGCTGTTATCAAATAATGTGTGTAGATTAAAATCGTGGATCATGGGTGCTGCAACAGAAAAATGTCTATTATCCGAGTTCACTTCCACGTCCCTCCAAATATCAAATTATTAATCCGTTTAAATCATAAAAAAGTGAAATCACACACACACACATACATATATAATCATAAAAATGAAAGGATATGGGTCATCCTTAATGAAGTTTGTTTACAGAAAAAGAGACAATTGTAAGTGTAAGATGTGGATAGTTTAGCATACAGCGTGTTTTCTCAGGTACCACTGGCTAGTTCGAATAAGCCCAACTGACAAAACCAAACTAATTTTCCTTTTTGAATAATTCTGCTATAATTCACCCTTAACATTCTAAAATATTGATAATGATTGAAATATGCATGAAGGAAGCCGATACCTAAAAGATCGATAAGGCTCATTCGTAATTTGATTACGTTTTCAGTACTTTTATCTGGCTGTCTTCATTTTATCTTGTTTAATTACATTATTTCATAAACTTCATTGTTTCAGAATTATTAAATATTTGAACTGTGTGGTTGGTGTTACGGTAATTAACCCCACGGCCAGCGCTAGTATCATCTGGTCCTTTCATGTTTTTGTATAATTATCATTTTGTAGACGGGTTGGCTTTTTGGTGCAAACTTGTAGAAACACTTGATTATATACAACGCTAAAATTCTAAATAATGTCAGTTAAACAAATACACCCTATTCACAGATTTATCTCAGATCTAAGTATAAAAGCAATGTGAGCACTTGTAAAACCCTTTAAACGGTTTCAGTTACAATACGGAGTTATATCAATATTATTGTGTAGCTAAACAAATAATGAAGATAGTTGTTTGTAATTCTAGTGAACACAATTCTAATTTCAAAGCGAATGAAGGAAAGTTTAGAATGAAAGATTAAATGAAAGATAGATACTGGTGTATGTATCCGTGTTTTCTACCCTTCGATTTCTCTCTATCTAAATCCCGCGAGTTCGAAGATTTTTATGCCAAAATAGTAAGCAAATTATCAGTATGTGTGATAGTGCATCATTCTCTCTTAATTCTTCAAAGATTTTTCTTTGGCAAGCCTTTATAACTTCTGACTTCTGGGATTAAGAATTCTAAACAAAACATGAGGCAGGGTTATCAGTGGTTGTTTCCTTCGTGATGGAGTTTACGCCAAGGTCACTGTTGTCTAAACTTTATGATTTTTATCTATAGCACCATTTCCAAATTCTGAACTGGGGCGAGGGGGTACGGGGGATTGGCAAACGCTCTTGGAAATTGTATTACTATCAGTATTAATTATCCCATTACCGAACTATTTCTCGGGACTAATTTGTGTTGTCCGGTACTGGCACGCGACTGAATGCATAAAAGATACCACTGTGTAGATTCTGGGTACTTTCATATTGAGATTTCATTGCTATTTTTATTGGCTGTTGCAGACAAATTAGGAATAGACTGTAAGCATATGTCATGTATGAGAAATATTAAAAAGTGTAAATATTGTATAAACGCATGATCAGTACACAAACCCGATCAATAATTCAGCGCGTGGGGATAACTGCAAACAATGGACAAAAATGTGAATGAACTTGGTTATTAAATAAAATATTACTTACCGGTATTAAATATAATCACAGAGTATACACGGGAAGTCATCTTTGGTTGTACGAATGTTCACTGTAGTAATTATACTACAAACTCTATAACAATATATCGGTGACTCACTCCACATCACATCCTATCAGAGAACTACTAATCAACTACATTGAATATCAGAATATTTTTTCTCGAATGGTTCGTTTCATTCAGATGAATTTTCAGTAATCCACACTCGACAATGTTTATTACATTGAAATATTATATATTACATTGTTGTTGACAAAACATGCATATACGTGGGCACTGATTTATACAGGTAGATAATTTATGCACTCCTTACTACATTTCTCGTATTATGTCATAAAGTTAGAATCGTTTTTATCGATACAATGTATGAATTAAATGGAAATACATCAAGAATATCTGACCCTATATACACAATTCTATATAAATAGTACAGACGTTTAAACTATGATCAATTAAAAATTGCATATATTCAAGACACATTATTTTCAATATTTTATGAACAATATTGATCCATATAGTTCATGTAATTTCTTCGAAAGTACTTGGATATTGCGATTGTCTCCGCCCGGCCGTCACACAAGAAACTTGAATATATCAACACTTCCTTCACTTTTGGGTTTAGAGATAATTTTTATTTAGAACGGTTGCATACTACCTGTAGATGTGTAATAAGGTTTCAGAATTTTGGTTTTCAAAACTTTGGTATACAGGGGTCGAATTTCGAAACTTGTGAATTTAAGCTTGTGCATGGTCTAACCTTCTCATAATTTTTTTTTTAATTTATGCATTTCACCCCGGGTATTTTACTTCTTTCCAGTATCGTCATACACCATATGTAGATCCACAATAAGGTTTTAGAATTTTTATTTTCAAAACTTGGGACCCAAAGCGGTCGAATTTCGAAATTTGTGAATTAAGCTTGTGACCTAAAGTCCTCTTTAATCTTTCCTTTTATGCATTTTATTTCTGTACACATAATGTAGACACGCAATAGGGTTTTAGAATTATTTTTTTCAAAACTTGTTGAGGGTGCGGGGATCACTTCCGTATTTTTCTTAAATGTTTTGTGAAGAATTACATGAATGATGTATCTTAATTGGCCCCCGGTTCTATTAATCACTGTATTTGACGGTCTTGCCCTTCAGATGCCCTAAATTGGAATAAATATTCTTACTTCTTATATATTTTTATCGCTTTTTAGCGTATCTTGGGGCACTCTAGCTTCATCCACAAATAAAATCCACAACTGCAACGATCTCGCCGAAGATATTTTGAGGAAAGTGTCTTAAAACCTCAACATTGATTGAAACCAAAAACACTACCAAAGCACATGATAAAATTTATTGCCATGAAAGAATTTAAAAATGCTATCAACTATCCAAATTAATTCCGTGCTCTTATTCGTTGGGTAATGGTTTTCGTAAAAGTGTCCCACAGCAAAAACTAGAAGTCAGTGACTCAAATATATATCCCCCGCTATGGCTACAATAATATTAAGTAAATGTATAAGTCATGTTAGTTAATGTGAACCTCAAAAATGATTTTGATAAAATAAAACAGGTGATGCACAATGGCAATGTATACTGACGATTCCCCGAAATTTTCACAGAAATTCATTCACTGGTTTAGGAGGGTTATGGACGTGGCATGCCTGTTCCCCTTACATTACACTAAGATATGACAAAGCCTATGTTGGTCTGTGGAAAACCCAAAAAATAATTCTGATCGAAAATAAAATAGGTGGTTCACAATGCCACTTTGTATTGAAAATTCTGTGAAAGTCTGACGTAAATCCATTTACTGGTGTACAAGTAGTTGCACTAAATAGTTGCGGACGAACGGAATACCCCATCACTATATGAAAGCGAAGCGGGGGAATAATTAAACAAACAATAAATATTTTCAGACCATACAGTTAGATAAATTTTTATACAATTGTGGAGTACATAAAATGGCATATTTTCTTGTAACAATAGAATAGAAAATGGAAACGGCGAATGTGTCAAAGAGACAACAACCCGACCAAACAGCAGAAAACAGCTCAAGGCTACCAATGTGTCTTCAACACAGCAAGAAAATCCCACACTCGGAGGCCGGCTTTAGCTGGCCCATAAACAATAATGTATACTAGTTCAGGAAAATGGACGGCACACTAAACTCCGAAACATAAGAATGAACCAAAATTAAAAAAAAAACACACAAGACTAACAAAGACTTGGCATGAAAGCCACTTTTATTGATGTACCTAAAAGAGAGAAGTCACTTCTCCCTATCATTATGAAGTGTGGTAAGCCTTGTAGGAACCAACTTTTTCTTCATCAAGGTCCTACTTACAGGTCAGCATATTCTAAAATTTGGCAGTTCTCCAGAAGATTTTTGCATGTATTTCCCATAGGGTCTTGTGTTAACCTAAGTAATCTGCTGATTGTCTTTTTGCATTAGGGATCGGCACCAGAGTAACAACACTTGATGAGCACCTTAAGAGGAAAATTCAGACCATGTTTCGTTTCAAGCAATTCTGCAGTTCTGTAGATTTTTGTTGTATGTCATAGACACTTTCTGTCAAGTTAGGCTCTATTTGGCCAAGCAGTTAAAGAGATTTTTTTTTAAATCAACCAATCAGAAACAAGAATTGTCCATGGCGGCCATGTTTGTCGCCTGATCTGGACAAAATGAGGAAAGTTTGTAAAAAAAACCCAACAAATGCTTCCTGTCAAGTCTCGTTCCCTTTGGCCAAGCGGTTTCAAAGAAGATTATCAACCGATGAAAGACGAGAACTGCCCATGACGGAAATGTTTGTTGCCTGATCAGGACGAAATGAGGAAACTTTGTATAGAACCTCCCAATTAGATGCTTTCTGTCAAGTTTCGTTTCATTTGGCCAAGCGACTTCAGAGAAGATTTTTTTTATATCAGCCAATCAGAAACAAGAACTGCTCATGACGGTCATCTTTGTATTCCGATCGGCACTGGTGCCGATCGGAATACAAAGAAGAAGATTATCAACCGATGAAAGACGAGAACTAAACGACGGAAATGTTTGTTGCCTGACCAGGACGAAATGAGGAAACTTTGTATAGAACCTCCCAATTAGATGCTTTCTGTCAAGTTTCGTTTCATTTGGCCAAGCGACTTCAAAGAAGATTTTTTTTATATCAGCCAATCAGAAACAAGAACTGCTCATGACGGTCATCTTTGTATTCCGATCAGGACAAAATGAGGAAACTTTATCTAAAGGACCTCCCATATATGCTTCCTGTCAGGTTTCGTTCCGTTTGGACAAGCGATTTCAGTGGAGAATATTGTTTTATATTAGGCAATCAGAAACAAGAACTGCCAATGGTGACCATATATGTATTCCGATTGGGATGAAATAAAGAAATTTTTGTAAAGAACCTCCCATAGATGCTTCCTGTCAAGTTTCGTTCCATTTTGCTAAGCAGTTCCAGAATTTATATCAACCAATCAGAAACAAGAACTGCCCATGACAGCCATATTTGTAGTCCGATCGGGAAGAAATGAGGAAAATTTATAAAAGACCTCCGATATATCCTTCCGGTCAAGTTTTATTCCATTTCAAGATGTTTGCCCGTTGATTTATATTTGCGAATGAGGTCCTTATACCGATGATAAAATTTAGTAAAAGTTTTGACAAGTTTATGATATCAAAGTCCCTGAGATTTCTTTCGTTAAAATCAAATACGTTGTTACATACACGAGCGAATCGAACAAGTTGGGATAAACACCACCATACGATGGTGTCAAGGGAACGTCGCCATCTAAAAACGGATAATTAACAATAAGAAATGAAAAATCATCTCTCTTATCGTAAATTCTAGTACTAAGATCCAGGAAAGGGCAGTGTTCATTGTTAGTACTAGCTTTATTTTATTTAAAGTAAGTTCAATGGGATAAATCTCTTTAGTGTACATGCTGAAGTCGTCGTTATTGACAGCCAAAATATCCAAATATCTATTTGGTATCAAATGTTGTTTCGTTGGGTCTTTACCGATTTTAGATATAAATTGTGATTATATTGGTTTTTCATACATACGAATACTTTTTGTTTAGTTGCTAAGAAGAATTCAAATCTCCTTCACTGGAGTGAAACAGTTTAATCCTGAAATTTGATTGGCTAGCTTGCCAGGAGCCCGTGATAAAGTAATAAATATGGAAAGTTACATACAAGAAATATTTCCACAGGCATAGATGCACATTTTTATATGTACAGCGTTATGATGATTTCCTAATATGAATTCCTTTTTTCTCAAATCATGCAGTTAAGTATAGCAATTCGATGTCCCACATCACAGAAGAAATTTTATCGCTAAAACCAAGGAACTTTGGTAAGACAAAATTGTTATTCATGCCCCCCGTGGATATGGACTAAATAGGGGTATAAAACACTGACAGACTTGCAATATGAGTCCATATCCCCTGTGAACTTTCTGAATAGTATGTAAAACGGGACAGACGAATATCCTTGGAGAGATGCAGACAACATTTTAAAGAGACTGATATTCATTTAAATAAATAAAAAATATACTTCAAGATGAAAATTTTATTTTTTAACCAACAACAAGCATGACTTTGGGAATATGTTCAACTTATCCAAGGTCGAATGTAACGTGAATGATTTTTCATGTGTAGGTAGAGTGGGAAAGTACTGTATTTTGGGTATACATATTGTCAGATAATGTATGTCTCCTTATCTGATGTATATGCTGCCTTTGATGTTGTGTGCAACTTAACTCTCAACAGTTATTAAATTTTTTTTTCATTGTAAGTAAAATATTTTTTAGCATAAATTCGATAGATATTTCTCAACTTTGAACTTCCACACAAACAAATGAGTTAATTTACATTATTTTTTATGTGAAGGGACTTATGTTTATACTTGAGTTATCCGAGATTTTGAGTCTACCGAGTTCGAATCAACAGAGGTAAAAACATGAATTCAGTGGGATTTTTGCCGGGACCAAGTAGATACCTCAAGTTATCCGAGATATTGAGACAACCAAGTTTGACAGAATGAGGTTCGACTGTATATTCATCAAAACATAAGAATATATACTGACATACAATAGAACAGAAAGCGGAAATTTATATGCATGTAGCTACGGTAGAAAATTACTGTTAAGAATTGTTGAAATAATTGACTCTTTAATAAATAAATTTAGGCCATTTTTTTTTAATTACTTGGATTACGGGTATTTTACCCAAAAAAATTGGGAGGGTAAAGGAAAAAAAAAGAAGAAAAAAACCTTTTTGAGATTCTGACAGACTCAAATTTAGTGATTTTTTCTCAATTATAAATATTTTTGTTAAAATTTAACCAAAACTAACTCATTTTCATTTAAATTTTTAACAAAATCTGTTATTTTCTAGCAATTTTTTTCTTTTTTTTAGCCAAAGATCATAAATTCCTGAAGGGTAAAGGAATAAAAAAAAAAAAAAAATTTTTTTTTTTTTTGGATTTTCAAAAAATCTGGAAGGAGGATCCGTAATCCAAGTAATTAAAAAAAAAAAGGCCTTAGCTTGAATGCGGTGGTTTGATTAGTTGAAAAATTAGTTTCGTATGTCAATGAAGTAAATTTTATGTAGACAGGCCCACTTTGCCAGTTTACCTCTTTTTGTGTTAATGTGCACTACCTTTCATTTTAATGTGCACTACATTTTATTTTTCCATTGTTGTACAACACAAATTTTTGCATTTAGTATTGGTTGGAGATTTACTAATAAGGAATGACTGTAATCAATATTTGTTTCAATGGGATATTAAGTTAATTTTCGCTTTGCACATTAGGTCTACATGGATTATACAGTGTACAAAGAGGAAATTAGCTCCATATTGCAATGAAACAAATATTTCTGACAATCAATGTGCCTAGACTCCCAAGGCCTTTTTGACTAAATTCTAATGTATAAAAAATTTGTAGTAATTTAGCAAACTTTTGCATTTTTTGACTAAATTCTAATGTATAAAAAATTTGTAGTAATTCAGGGCTATTCCGGAAAAAAATGTATGGGGGGGTTGGAAGGCACTTTATATAAAATTGTATGGGTGGTCGGGGGTCTGGAAAAAAATTCTAAACGAAGCATAAGGAAATTTTATTTTAAATTGTATGGGTAGTGGGTGCTGAAAAAAAATGCCTTCCAACCCCCCATACCATTTTTTCTGGAATAGCCCTCAGCAAAATTTTACATGAGTATAACTATAGATATAAAGTGTTTTTTAAAGTTTTTGTGTCGGTAAGGCCTTGTGAGTTTCGTCCCCTTAATATGAACACAAAAAAATAAATAACTGTGTGATTGGGACTCATCAGTAGGCATCACACTATGTTATGTCTTTATTTATTGATTATTTGATGGTAATTTAGAAAACATGGTTTTCATTATGAAGATTTAATTTCAGAATTTTACCTTTTGGAAAAATTTAAAGTTTTGAAAACTTGAGTTTTGTGAAAAAAGTGTTAAGTGTAGTAATAATTAGGATTTGAAAAAAATTATATTAATATTATTTGATGTCTCGAGAAATAAGTTGGTCATATAAAAAGGATTTATGCAATTACACATGTATACATGTACGTCATTAGGTCTCTGTTTCTCTGGATTTTGTTTGTTTTGGGTGCATATGACTGATTGATATCACCTTACAATGTACCTACATGTGTATGTACAGGTAAATGGCAACAGTTTAATGTTTACATAATTAATTCTCTGCACACCCAGTAGCGCACCTAGTATTTACTTACAACATGTATATTATCAGTATACCCTATTACATAATGGTCACTTCGGCCATAGAAGCCAATAAAAAATGTTAAAACTTAATGACTAGCGTACAGCCAGAGACATACCGTGATAAATCAGTGATAGACATATCACCCACCTGGGTGAAATGGTTATATCTTTCTATTTTATGTATCTTCTTTATTTCTATTGTATTTAAAGTGGTTATACCCATCACTCTAAATACAAAACAAATCAGAGGGATAGGACAAATAGAAAAAAAAAGATATAGCCATTTTACCCAGGTGAGTGATATATCTATCACCGTGATTTATGTCTCTGGCTGCATTGTATTATCTAAAAAAATTAACACCCTAATACAAATCTAAGTTTCTAGAAGCATTTGCTATAATATTCAGAAATAAAATAGTTGTGAAAATGTATTTTAAATTTTAATGGATTTTGTATGAATTCATGATTGTCAGAAAATAGCGAGAAAATTTTCCCGTACTTTTTGTATGTACAAATCAACTAAATTTCATTGAAAAGGTAACTACAATCATCAATCCCAACAACGTGTTAAAATTTCAACAGGATCTCTGAAAGTAAACTTGAGTTTTTGTACGACATGTTAACATACAATGTACAAATAAATGCAAGGACGAATGGACAACCCCATACCACAATACGTCCGTCGAAAAGTGGCGTATAAAAATGAATAACAAAAAAAAGCTTTTTCAGAGAGGATTCCAATGAAAAAAATCCCATCTGAATCGGATGCAAAGTAACAAATCTACATAAAGTACCGTTTTTGGCCCCTTTGACCCCTTTTTATTCCAAAATGGCTGCCAACAGCTTAAATACATTGCCATATCCTTTTTGTACTCATCAAAACAAATATATTTAAAAAAAAGTTTGTCAAAATCGGACTGATAATAAAAAAGTTATGATTTTGGGTGTTGGCCCTTTTCGACCCCTTATATCTTGGAAACGGTAAGAGCTACATCGAATTCGTTGGCATACTACCGAAAGGTATTTTTATTAGGAATAAAAAAAAACACCAAAAAACGGCATCAAAATTTGATAAAAAATAAATGCTTTACATCAAAAATAGTGAAAGTACAATGTACCATATTTCTGTATTTTTGACCCAGTTTTTTCCTCAGCAAACAGGAAGTAGATGTCAAGTGGATCTCAAAATGCATCCTACAATACAACATACCGATATGAAGCTTGATGCAATATATCAGCAAGCTATGTCATCATTGATTTAAAACAAAAAAATTTTTCGTCATGTCTATATTGATGTTGCTTTGTTTAACCAGGAACTAAATCTGTATTTTATATGTCTATATTTATCGGTAATTCTGATTGGCTGGTAATTATATCGCAAAATAATGACTGATGATTCTGTCGTATTCTTAACGTATTCCACTTTGAACTGGAAACTGCGTTGTGGAGCTCTCGGCGGATAGTAATACATGTAGGTAACAGTCCAGTTATTACAATTTTGCCGCTAGAGGGCGTATTTATCTTCCGTTTAAGAACCATGTGAATTATGTGCACAATGAGGGCAACATCAAGATGAAGCGTACAAAAACCCTGTTTGATTTAGACTTTAAGAAAGCCAGAAAAGACTGACATTGATCGTACGTTTCGTGATGATTATATAAAAAGTTGTGATATTAGCTAATTACGGCATACCCAACCAATTGCCATTTATCGTACATACTTAAAAATGAAAGTACATTATTTTCTCCCCCGTCTGTCGTGTAAATTTGAGGTATTCATTTAATGAGAAAGAATATTTGCAATTCCCTCTTTTCGGTGCCCGGGATGCATCCATAATTTGTCGAGTTACTTCCCTTTTCAGCAGGTGTCTCAATATAGCCGTAACGGGGAAATTCTGGAATTTATTTTTCTAAATTTTTATGCAGCTACCGATTTACTGCAAATGTTCATTTTTTATGCATTACATAATTGCCCATCAGCAGAATTTTTTTCTCCGCTAATATATTACCGGTTTGGCGAAAAATAAAAAAATTCCAGAATTTCCCTGTTATAGCTATATTGAGATACCTGCTGTAAAGAGAGACAACTCTTACAAAAACAGACAAATAACGGCTGCGTCCCGGGCGCCGAAAAGAGGGAATATAGTTCCATACATTAATTATCCTGTCAGAATTGACAAATAAATTGGATGTAAATTTAAGTTGTGAGACAGAAATTATACAGATTTGTACATAAAGTTGGGAACTCCCCCCTTTCCCTCTTTCCAAAGAAAAAAAAACATGTGTCCAACCCAATTTTTATCCAGAAAATAACATTATTTCATTTCAATGTCACAGACATTATTTGTAGTGATGGAATGATTATTGCCGAAAATTGATTAACGGTCATTTTACAGCTGCCGATGTTACTAATCGATGCTGAAAGTCAAAATCGAAAGTCGCCGACATCGCCGATTAATTTCCGGAAATGCCAGTCCGGTCCAGTTTTCTCCCAATTTCAACATGTCTGATCCGCTTCCGGCCACAGTAAATCTGGCAATATGGCCGACCAGGACGAAGCCACGTTATTTATGCATGATTCACTTTATTTCTGGTATTTTTACCCGCAAATCTGAAATTTGTTTAGAGCTATTACAGAAATAATTGTATGGGGAGGTTGGAAGGCACTTTATTTTAACACCCACTACCAATACAATTAAAAATAAATTTCCTGAAGATTCTTTTAGAATTTTTTTCCAGACCCCAAACCACCCATACAATTCTATATAAAGTGCCTTCCAACCCCCCACCCCCCCCCCCCCCCCCCCCCGCCCCAGTGTTCTAGAATTCCCATTTCCTGTTATCTGTGGCAAGTGAAATTTAGGTACAATGTATGGGGAAGTCAATATTTACACTTCACTTTCCTGTGGGAAAGTTAAAATTGCATGGAAGGAGTTGTGTATATCATTCAGTCACTGTTCTCAGCTGGTTTACTTGACCTGGGAATACACTGTAATCATTTTTCACTTTATTTCCTAAAATTAATCTTCAAATCTCCCCTTGACATCAATATTTTTGTAAGGAGATTTACAGCATTGGGGAATGAAACCAAGTTTCTAAGGACAGTCAACTAAAAAGATACAACTAAAGACCAGAAAAGTCAGTAAAAGCCAACAATTAAAAACAAATACAATATCACACATTATGGTTCACCTCCATACATGTATAACAAACATTTTTTTTTTAAAAACTGCATGTTGCAAGAGGGTTTTATTTAATTATAATTAGTTAAAGATTATACTTTTTATTATTTACATTTCATGCAGGCAACTCAAACTGTAGTTTTGTTTCAGCTTAGCAACAGAGATATTTTGTGGTGACAAAAAAATGTGGATTCACAGATCGTTTTCAGTATCCCCAAACATTATGTTACTCAGTACTACGTGGATGCTGATGGATTTAAATTGTGTGCATCCATGGTATGGCGACAACATCGCTTTTGAACATTTTGGAACGCGCGACTTTTTTCTGTATTAGTCTTGCATCCCCAAAAATTATGTTACTCGGTACTACATGGATGCTCATGGATTTAAATTGTGTGCATCCACGGTACATGTATGGCGACAACATTTTGGAACGCGAGACACTTTTGAACATTTTGGAACGCGAGACTTTTTTCTGTATTAGCCTTGCATCCCCAAACATTATGTTACTCAGTACTACGTGGATGCTGATGGATTTAAATTGCGTGCATCCATGGTATGGTGAAAACATTTTGGAACGGATGCTCATGGATTTAAATTGTGTGCATCCACGGTACATGTATGGCGACAATATTTTGGAACGCGAGACACTTTTGAACATTTTGGAACGCGAGACTTTTTTCTGTATTAGCCTTGCATCCCCAAACATTATGTTACTCAGACTACGTGGATGCTGATGGATTTAAATTGTGTGCATCCATGGTATGGCGACAACATTTTGGAACGCGAGACTTTTTTCTGTTATCTTTAATCCTTCGTAAAAAAAATGTGGAATTGAGGGAAGACACTGTCAGTATTCAATACTGATATGTTGGACTGGACGTGTTTTGCACAAAATAAACAAATTAAGAATGTAGTTTACCATAAAATTCCCTGAGCCTCTTCCTTTTTCTCCGTTTTCGCGCGCTTTTGAACAATCACGCCTTTCCGTAAATCTTCAAGCAAAAACATAGATCCAATATCTTTCTCAATATCAAGGTTTATTTGCAAAGGTTTTTTTATCCAAAGGTTTAAAAGGATGGAAATCGTGATATGAATTCCAAGAAAAGAACGATAGATTTATCGATTGCTAGAATATCTTTTTTCAGAATTTGTGTGTGGTCATCACGGCGTATTAATCTTTGGCATAGTTATGCAACGTTTTCTTATGAATGAATTTTGTGAATGAATGTCAGAACTATGTACATGTATGGCGACAACATTTTGGAACGCGAGACTTTTTTCTGTATTAGCCTTACATCCCCAAACATTATGTTACTCAGTACTACGTGGATGCTGATGGATTTAAATTGCGTGCATCCATGGTATGGCGAAAACATTTTGGAACGATTTTTATCAATTGCTAGAATATCTTTCAGAATTTGTGTGTGGTCATCACGGCGCATTAATCTTTGGCGTAGTTATGCAACGTTTTCTTATGAATGAAGTTATGCAATGTTTTCTTTTGAATGAATTTTGTGAATGAATGTCGGAACTATGTAACATCCACGAAACCCTCAGTAGGCTAGCCTATTTATTCTGATGCTTTGCATCCCCAAACATTATGTTACTTGGTACTACATGGATGCTGATGGATTTAAATTGTATGCATCCATGGTACATGTATGGCAACAACATTTTGGAACGCGAGACACTTTTGAACATTTTGGAACGCGAGACTTTTTTCTGTATTAGCCTTGCATCCCCAAACATTATGTTACTCAGTACTACGTGGATGCCGATGGATTTAAATTGCGTGCATCCATGGTATGGCGACAACATTCTGGAACGCGCGACTTTTTTTCTGTTTTCTGTAATCCTTAGTCAAAAAAATGTGGAATTGAGGAAAGACAGTTTTTTCTGTTTTAGCCTTGCATCCCCACATATTATGTTACTCAGTTCTACGTGGATGCTGATGGATTTAAATTGTGTGCATCCATGGTATGGCGACAACATTTTGGAACGCGAGACGATGGATTTAAATTGTGTGCATCCATGGTATGGCGACAACATTCTGGAACGCGAGACTTTTTTTCTGTTTTCTGTAATCCTTAGTCAAAAAAATGTGGAATTGAGGAAAGACACTGTTTTTTTTCTGTTTTAGCCTTGCATCCCCACATATTATGTTACTCAATTCTACGTGGATGCTGATGGATTTAAATTGTGTGCATCCATGGTATGGCGACAACATTTTGGAACGCGAGACTTTTTTCTGTTTTCTTTAATCCTTCGTAAAAAAAATGTGGAATTGAGGAAAGACACTGTCAGTATTCAATACTGATATGTTGGACTGGACGTGTTTTGCACAAAATAAACAAATTAAGAATGTAGTGTACCATAAAATTCCCTGAGCCTCTTCCTTTTTCTCCGTTTTCGCGCGCTTTTGAACAATCACGCCTTTCCGTAAATCTTCGAGCAAAAACATAGATCCAATATCTTTCTCAATATCAAGGTTTATTTGCGAAGGTTTTTTTATCCAAAGGTTTAAAAGGATGGAAATCGTGATATGAATTCCAAGAAAAGAACGATAGATTTATCGATTGCTAGAATATCTTTTTTCAGAATTTGTGTGTGGTCATCACGGCGTATTAATCTTTGGCGTAGTTATGCAACGTTTTCTTATGAATGAATTTTGTGAATGAATGTCGGAACTATGTAACATCCGGGAAACCCTCAGTAGGCTAGCCTATTTATTCTGATGGGAGTATAGTAAATAGTAAATAGTAACAAACCTAACACGACCCGACATCGTAGATGACTTCAGAGGCCCAGTAAAGGAATAACTGCATTAATGATGAGTGTTTAGAATTTACAGATCGGATAGTATTGTGCTAGCTATGGGTAAAGCAACGTTCTCAAATGTGTAAAAGTTATCCCATTGGTCAAGGTTATGAATGTCATCACTTCAGCAATTTTACGATTGTTAACACGATTTGATTGCAAAAACCCGTAATGGGGACTTGATATTTTAAGTGAGGGCTTTTGATACCTCACCGGAATTGACACATTACTAGATCTGCTCGCTTGCAATGTCACCTATATAATGTTAACGGATATGCTACCTAGAGAGCCCTGGTTTGTTGTGGAGTTTATCATTGCTAGTGTTTTAGCTTCTTTTTCTATATCTGCTTGGCCTGCTGTGTGTTCAAGTATTTCTGTTTTCTGCTCTGTGCTAAAATGTCTCTCTTCTGGTAAATTCGACTTGTCCTTTGATATTTGTCTTTCGGACTTGACCCTTTAATGTATTACTTCAATTTTTTTTTGATTTTTCACAACTCGATTCGTTGCGTGCCGAGAAATTTCTTCGGTTTAAAATAAATAGTTTTTGGTCTTCTATCTGTAATTTTGATGAACATTTAATGAATGTTTCCAATTTTTGAACAGGTTATACGATATAACCTGGTTTGGGTCACTGAGAGACCGGTCAATATTTATTGGGGCTGGGACCGGAGCAAACATTTTTTTGTTGAATCCTTTTAATTACTGTGTAAAATCCATGCATCTTTCATACAAAATTTTTTTTTGATTTTTCACAACTCGATTCGTTGCGTGCCGAGAAATTTCTTCGGTTTAAAATAAATAGTTTTTGGTCTTCTATCTGTAATTTTGATGAACATTTAATGAATGTTTCCAATTTTTGAACAGGTTATACGATATAACCTGGTTTGGGTCACTGAGAGACCGGTCAATATTTATTGGGGCTGGGACCGGTGCAAACATTTTTTTGTTGAATCTTTTTAATTACTGTGTAAAATCCATGCATCTTTCATACAAAATATTTTTGTAAATGTTTTTCATTTGCAATTTTACTTATTCTGTGATAATTGTTCAGGAATATTATCTTAATGGATCGTACAATTTTGCATCCAAGATTTTGCACTATTGTATTGCAAATGATCTCTATATGTCATTTGAACATTGCGTATTAACATGTGTTAAAAGGATAAACATTTTTACAGATTTTGAAATAATTAAAAATTATTGATTTGAGGGGCGAGGATGACCCACTCCCCCTTTTGCTGGGGTTGGTTAGATTATTATCAACCAGTTTGTCTTGTCAATGAAAAAAAGATTATATATGATTTAGGGGCAGGGATTTCAATGCTTTACGAGACAATAATTCGACGGATGAACCCATGAGTAAATGAAGTATACATCAGTTCATACATCTTTTCATTGGGAATAAGAAAATATACGGTTTAAGTGTCGGGTTTCTTACAAATTTTAATTTCATATAATTCAAGATAATTGTTTCAAGGGGGCGAGAATTGAGTAATGAGGTGTGTATCATTTAAAGGAGAACCACGGTATAGTTTATACGCATCGCCCTCGGTGCCGCTATTATGCCTTTTCTTCATTACGACGTCGAGGTTGACAGTCGAAAATTCATAATTGAACATTATTGATTTGATGGGGTGGTGATAACCCCCTGTGGAAGCGAAGTATGTGTCACTTGGTGCGTCTTACCATGGGGAATAAGAAAATATATGGTTTAGAATTGGGGATTGTAACTGTTTATGAGATAATTGAAGATTATTGATTTGATGGGAGTGGTGATAACCCCCCGGGGAAGCCAGGTATGTGTCATTTGGTGCGTCTTACCATGGGGAATAAGAAAATATATTGTTTAGGGGTGGTGATTTTAAGAGTTTTTGAGATAATTGAACATTATTGATTTGATGGGAGAGGTGATCACCACTGGGGAAGCCAGGGATGTGTCATTTGGTGAGTCTTACCATGGTGAATAAGAAAATATATGGTTTAGGGTTGGGGATTTTAACGGTTTATGAGATAATTGGACATTATTGATTTATGGGGGGTGAGGATCACCTTACTGTAAGAATTAGGTTCGTGTCATTTAATGCGACTTGTTACGGAGAATAATAACATATATGATCTAAAGCTATGGATTTTAATTGCATATGATTTTTTTTTTCAAAATTATCGATTTTGGGGGAGGGGATGAACCCCGTAGAGGAACGAGGTATATGTCATTTAATAGGTGTTGTCGCGGTGTATACTAACATGTATGATATGAGATGGTTACTGGTCACTCTCGTAGAGTTTTTCGATGAAAAAGAAATTCCCCATAGGGTCCTATAGTAAACCCCTAGCCTCTTTGAACTGCTCATTATACATCCCAGTGACCCCCATCAAAAATGAATAGTATTAGGCATATCTCTAAACATTGATCTTTCATAATTGAAAACTTCAGAACCATATCTCTGACAGTTATGAGAACTCGAACGAACAAAATCGGAGAGGAAGAAAAAAAATGTTCGATAAAAATCGAAAATCAAAATCTATGTCTCCCACTTCGTTTGGGAGACTTAATTATTCAGAATGACACCTGAAATATCAATTTGAAGTGTGCAGCTAAAATTTGTTTTTTTTTTTTAAATAAAATGAAATGATAAGCATTCTCACCTTTATGGATTTTTGTTGATTTCTCACTCATTACATTGAGTGGTTGTGTATTTAACTACCAGTTTAAAATGATTTGTCACAATCTTGTGTAAAATCATGTGTATAAGATAATCTGCATTGTATATGATAAATGTATTTATTTGACAGTCATTTAAAACTGTTATAGCGTGATATTTCATTGCTTTATTATTTGAATAAAAATATCAAAAAAGATTTTTACAATTAAAATAGTTCTTTCCATCAATCCTATTGTTACTTCTTGAATAGATATATAAACTGTTATTGCAATATGTTTTTTGCCACTAAATTGATTTTTTAACGGTAAAATCGAATCTTATCAACTGCCTTGAAAGTCATATTTTGGACTTCCGTTATATTTGAGATGACCAGGATACTGACCAACGAACGTGCGAAAGCGCAACTTGACGAATCGTACGAAACGGGAGCTGTTGTTTACATAGTAATAAATCTAACATAAAAACGCATTTTGAAGTAAATTAATTCGAATCGTCTACATGTAGTTAAAAGAAGATTTTACCTGTCTCTGTAGCTAACACCTCGCATTAATAATACAATGTTTTCTACAATAGCCTATTAGCAAAAGGTACACTCGATTTACAAGCCTCTACGTTGAAAATTGAGGTTCCAAAGCGGGTTTTAATGAATTTTGGGGGTAAAAAAGGGTGATAGCATAGATATTGAAGTTTATTATATTGATACATTTGATAATAAAATTGTGAGAAAATCGAATTGGAGTTGCAACTCGGCTTTTGCATTTCTGATGCTCATTACAGTTTTTCTGCTTGTTTTATTAGTTTATACATTGTAATCGCGACTTTATAAGGACATCAATGGATTTACAGACAGACAACAACGACAGTCCCATTTATAAACGTTCATATTATCCAACAGACCATGTCAGAGGAGTTGTATACTGGATAGGGTCCAACTTTGTAAGTAAAAAAGGCCATAACAATGCAAAGGTATTTTTATAGATGATTTACTCCATGGTCCAATTCATTAAATGACAATATTAGTCATCTAACTGCGATGCATTATCCTTCCATAGATGTTTAATACCAAGTTCTAGTTCAATTGGCTTTGCAGTTTCAGAGAAGATTTTTCTTACTGGAACAATCAGAAATCAAGAATTGTCATGGCGGCCATATTAATCTGTACAAAATATTTTAACTACATGGAAGGTCCTTCCATTGATGCTTCAAATCAACTTCGAGTTCATTTGACTATACGGTTTCAGAGGAGAAGATTTAAAAAAAAAAAAAAAAAAACAATTTGACCAATGAAAAATGAGGATTTGTTCATGATAGCCAATTTAGTTGTCTGACTGAGACAAAATTTGTAAACATTATAAAGGTCCTTCTATAGATACTTCATATCAAGTTTCAGGCCATTTGGCCATGCACAGAGTTAAAGTACAGATTTAAAAAAAAATTACCGACGATAATAAGGATTTGTTTCTGGTGGCCATATTAGTTGTCAGTTTCGGCTCATTTGGCTAATACGGTTTCAGAGGAGAAATTTAAAAAAAGATTACCCATGGCAAATATGATTTCTTCATGAGGCCATGTTAGATGTCGAATCGGGGCAAGATATGCAAACTTTATATCAAGTTTCAGTTCATTTGACTCAGGGGTTTTCGAGAAGATCAAAATATGAAAAGATAACGGACTGACCACGACAGACGCAAAGTGATGAGAAAAACTCACATGGTCCTTTGTGCCATTGAGCTAAGAATGTTAACGTTTGAAATAGACCAGAATCTCAATCAAGCAAAATTCTGTCCTTTGGTAATATTTTGCTTTAATTGTTTTAATAATTTTAAAATTTAAATGTTTTCTATAACATTTTTTGTAATGGTTTTGGTTTCCATATATTTTAACTTGATTAGAAGAGATTTATTGATTCCAATGATATTCATATCACAGACTGTTTGTTACAAAGAATAACTTTTTTCTTTGCTACAATTTACATGTATACGTTCCAATTTTTTGCAAACTTAAAGTTCATGGAGGAGGGGTTTCTCGATTAGGTTCCTGTGTTTCTCTGTTTAGTATCGTAGTTTGCAAGGCTGTTACAGGTATCATTGGTGTTTCTCTGTTACTTAATGTTGAAGGTACAGTTGTTGCAGCCAGTGTTTCTCTGTTTGTCATAGTAACAGATACATATTCACACAAATTACATGACTTTTTGCACCTCAACAAAGAGAATTCAATATCTTGGCAAACTGGAAAATGTTGAATTAAAAGCGCACAATCGTTTGACGTGTCTAGACAAGCGTTTTGTGATGCAGTTGTTGAGTTACAAAGACCACAAGCAATGGGACATTTGCGTTTCGCTGTTTCCATATCGTTACAAACTTGAAATTTTTGTATAAGGTAGTTGCATTCTTGGTGATCTACACAAGCATGCGTTACCATTGTAACGTTGCCTACTGTTTCTGTACTAGCAGGCGACATAGTCGTTGGGTTAGATAACACAGAAGGTAATGCTGAAAAAAATGAATTGGATATTTAGAGAAAGTATCGAGGTGAAATTGTTTTTAAATCAATTTTACCAGAATTTAATGCAAGGTTTGATAAAATAAAGATGCTACGGAGTCCTGCAAAATAATAAAAAGATGCAACAAAGTCCTGCTGAACGGTCCACATTTTAATGTGGTGTATGGCTCTAATTCATTGTCAAATGAATATCAATCTCACGGAGGCAAAATAAAGTAAATTTATTTTTTTGTTAAAATATTTACAACTAAATGAAAAATAAAAAACATTATAATCCGTAATCATTAAATTTTCAGAGTCAGTTTGGCTGGTTCTTTGTCTTATTTAAAGCAGGGTTTGTAATTCTGATTCATATCTTGAGCATCTTAATCGTTTTTAAGATCAGCCATAGAACTCGAATAAAAATTAATATATAATTCAACATATATATATTCGAGAAGAACTGTTCACCGAGTAAGATCTGCTGTGATTCTAATATTTAACCTTCCCAAGCCCTGTTTAGATCTCAATAAATCTTTTAATAGTACTTATAATTATTATTTACTGTTTTTTAAAAGTAATTTTTATTTGTTTTGATTTTTTTTCTAACCTTTAGTTACATAATTGACGTCTGCGTTGCACAAGTCTGTATCACAACAGCGTAATAGAATTGTATTTGCCTGTCGACGCTTGCGTCTCCCAAAGATTTTGATTGGAGCTTCTTTTTTTCCTTCACAAACCTAATAGAAAAATCGTAAAACTGAAGCATAGTATTTTCCAAGCTGAAATAGTATACGGTTAATTTATGGGCATCAGGGCGTTAGTTATTTCGATTGCTTAGCAATATTCCGTTACAGAATTTTGCATGGACACACAAAGTCATAGGATTAACCCATCAGAAAATTTTTCAGTCTTCAGGCATAATCAAGGAAGCGAAAATCTGAAACTGAAAATTGTGGTTAACGTTTGAACAACTGGGCCCAGGGCGTTAGTTTACTAGACTATTTGTACCGAGGTACTAGAAACAATCCGAGTGTGAATATTGCTCAGTTACAACGTATGAAAGAACGTTTAGAATAAGTAACAACAACCAATAGTAGAAAAGTAAGTATAAAACACAATTGTTCAACTTTATGAAAAAAAAAAATATTGGACAATTTTAATTGACAGAAATTTTCGGTTTTTATAACAAATACTGCCCGGGATAATAGATACTAGTAGTTAAAATTGTGCACGACTTACCTCAATAATTGGTCTGTAATTGAATATTTTTGTACGTATATTTAAAAATAAGTTTTTTTTTCCAGTTTTTCTTGTGGTTTTTGTTCAATTTTATATAGGGCCCTTAAGAGTTTGCCAGTTTGTTGAAGGCTCACAACTACATTTTTGTACTTTATACTTTTCCAATATTGTTCCTGCACTGAAATTTAACCTCCAACCTCCCATTTTTGTTGCGGCGTTCAAATGACAGTTTGCTACCAATGATATACTGTTATTTGATATTCAAGCAAAGCCCCATAGTGACGAACCTTGCAAAAAAAAGAAATGTATGTAATTATTTTGGTCGTATAGCATTAACGATGTAGAATAGGTTATAACTTACCTCAGTTGAAAGGCATCCAGCGTGATATTTAGTAGTTCCAAAACTTGTAAATTCATGTATTGCACAATGCTGAAATAAAATATAATTTCTAATTTTAATTTTTTTTTATGTTATATGTATTGTTTAGTATTTAAAATTGCTTAACCCGATTGGTATAATTTGCAATAATTTTTTTAATAAAATCAGCAACATATTAAATGGATATTAAACAAAATCCAATAGCTCACATTTTAGCTTATTTAGGTAGAACATGACGAGAACCAGAATTTAATACAAACAATTGCATGATAAATTGAAACTTGACAGACGTTATTCCCCCATTATAATATGGGGGATTTAATTCCTTCAGAAGAGTTAATTGGTATGAAAGAATTTTAACCTCCACTCAATATTTATAATAACAATCTTTGTTTTGGCACACTTTAAATGAATATTTCGTCGACGTATGACTCGTCAGAAGTGGTCAAGGCCGAAAATGTTAAAACCAAAAATAATAACCCAAAATGTCGCAGAGTAAATTAAAATGCAAAAAATAAAAATTTGATCGGTAAATCTATCCATGACAGACACGGTCGCGTGAGCCTGTCTTGCCATAGAAAATCAACAACAAAAACCGGAATAATTGTAGATATAAACTGCCCCGTGTTCCTACAACAAATGTACGTGTATTTATTTTGTATACCTACTTCTCCATCCGAACACTGTGTTGTAGCCCCACATTTTGACAGATCGTTTGCATAGTAACAATGTATGCAGGTCAAACCTAGAAACATTATTAAAAACATCAACAAGTCAACATTTTTTTTATTTTGTGATCTAAATTTCAAGTTAACATACGCATAACTCAATATTTATTATTTGCAAGTTAAAAAATTACAATTATCTATTTTAAATAATAACTAAAACATGTAAAACAATTGAAATCAAATTTTTGAGACTAATTTCAAAGCTTCAACCCCATTTGTGTTATCAAGATGGAATAGAAGAAAAAGAACATTAAAAAACATTTTCTTTACGTTTCATTTAGTATTACACGTATTTGAGATTGTACCAGAAAGATATAAATTAAACTTGTGTCATTAAGTGGATATTAACTATAATTTTGCTTCAGTTTTCATTGTTTATAAAAGTAAGATACGAATGGGTTTCTATAGTGACAGTTATGATATGTCTCAATGGCTAATATAATTGGCCAACGAGGGACAAGCACAAATAAATAAAGCATGATCATTGTGCTCGTGATATGATAGTGAATGAATGAATTAATTAAGTTTAGAACTAAATGAAATAATTACTTACAATAACTGGCTATTGGTCCATACGTTAGGATGAAAACTGAAATTATTGGAAATTGGAGACTCAAGATCGGAGCCTGTATAGCTCACCTGGCAGTCCAGCTCAACCATCTATGTTTTTGCATAGTATCGATAAGAATGGGAAATAGAACATTGTCAACGAGGTGACATCCCATTATAGTTTTGAAAACGAGAAAAGACGAAAAACGTCTAGTGGTCTTCGTGTGCTCTTCAACAAGCAGGTTATACTTCATTCGGTCAAGCAGCTTCAGGCGAGCAGATTCGACAAATCAAAAACTAGAATCATCTATGGCAGCCATTTAGAGAAGATTATTTTTTTAAATTTGATTTTTCAGATTTCAAGAGTGGAAAACCTGAATTGTTCATATCGGAATTACTAATTGTCTGGCAACAATAAATAAACTGTATACACACCTGCTTTGAATGTCTCATATCCAATATGATTTAACAAAGCGCTTTCGTAGTAGTACGTTTTTTTTAATTTTAAATAAATCATATATATTAATTGTCAACCCCGTCTTAAGAATGTACAGTTTTAATATCAGAAAATGTATGAACATTTTTACACAGACCCTCCCCCCACCCCCATATATCCAACTGTACATTATAATTCATATAACCTAGAGTATTTTTACGGAATATTTCTTTAAATTTAGATCAAACTAGAATCGCAAAGGTCAGCCATATTGGTTGTTCAATCAAAACGAAATATATAAATCAGATGTTTCATACGAAGTTTGTTTATTTGGGCAAGTACATGTAGTTTCAGGGATGCAGATATTTATAACAATCAACCAATTAGGAACTAGAATTGTCAGACAGCCGTTGTGTTTTTAAATGATTCCATGTTGTTCCATTTCCTTTTGCCTAACAGCCTGAGGAGAAATTTTTGAAATATGATCAATCAGAAATAGAATAATCTATGAATGTCATGTCAGTTACCTGGCCGTGGAGAAATATGCTAACTTAATTCAGACTTTCTAAGATGCACTTAGTCAGTTTTATTTCTCAAAGTAGAACCATAGGAGAAGACTTTTTAAAATCTAACCGATCAGAAACTGGGATGACCCATGACGTCATTGCTAGTTTTTTGACAGGAGGAAATATATTGCCTAAAAGTTATCCCATTGACACTACATACCAAATAAGTTCCTTTGGCCATGCAGGAAAGTTTTTAAATAAGATCAATTATTCAAGCCGGTCATGTTTTAATCGATCGCGTCGAGATAAAGGTCTCTCCATCAGATGCTTCATGTTCCACTAGTTGACCCAGATGCGTTAGTCATTTGAGTGGGGGTTGGGGATTTTTGAATTCATAGCACTTTTTCAGTTAATACTCGGAATAATTTATTCTTCGAGCCCCGGGATCTGTTGCATTTCATTTAATCTATTAGAAATTAAAGGTCTTACGTTCACAGATAACGTACACCAAGCCCTTTGTGCACCGTGCTAAAATAATTTTAAATATCTAAAAGATACCTCAAAATGTGAGATTAAACTGAGTAAAAATTCCCTTTATAATGATTAAATATTGTGTAAAATAAATTTTTTGAAATATATACAATAAAAGAATTTTAATTTGACAAAAAACTACAACCCACGGACAATGTCTTCCTCTTGCTTCTCAAGAAAAGTTTACTGAATATTTGACATTATTATACAGTTGTACTTTTAATTCAATGAGAAAGAGCCATTATGACATGTGACCTCCAAATATTTTTCCATATTGTACAACCGGAAGTAAACATTTTCCATATTGGACGTCCCGAAAAGCCATATTTTTTCATATTGTACGACCGGAAGTAAAAACAGGAAAAGTGTTTATGGCGTCGTGGTTAAATAGAATACGCACCAAAACTTTTCCCAAATCAGCTAGCAAAGTAAACTTGTATTTGATTTCTAATTCAGTTTTTTCAATCAGTGTAGAGGGTAAAAAGGGAGGATATATAGATTGTAGAAAAAATATACTGCCTAGTGTAATACTAGAAAGATTGACTTAAGAAATGCTCGGTAAACTTTGAAATGCCATTTAGCTAATCCAAATAAATTGTTAATTTCCCGACAAAGAACATGTATTGGTTATTCAAACTTTTTTCTGAATATGTTGAACTGTATAATAAACAGATTATTTTACAGTGTTATGTAGAATACGATAAATATTGTACTCAGCTGTATTGTATTGAAAGTCGTATTGGACGAGACGCCAATACGACTTTCAATACAATACCGACTCGTACTATATTTACCCGTATTGTACATAACACTGTAAAATAACCTAATAGTATTAACATTATGGAAATGTATGATTTTCATGATTTGTTGATTCCACGTTCATTCACATTTTAATTACATTGTAGCTGGAGATTTACTGTAGTATCCCAGTGGAAGAAAATCTGGACAAATCACATGTGAAAAGAACAGCCGGTATTTCACTCTAAGAAGTGAGGTCACAATTGCGGCGGAGAGATATCAAAAGACATAGTCCGTTTTATTTCAATTTATTTCTGCTAAAATGCTAGATTTTGTACAATGAAATAAAAAGTATAACTAATCGCCGAATTTAAATACCAGAAATAAACAACTTGTGACCAAATTACAGCTGTAAAAAACTCGTGCAATGCGCACACTCGTGATTTACTGCGTAGTTCGGTAACGCGTTGTTTATTTCTGGTATTTGATGACGGATGAATTATTGTTTAACGTCCAGTGGCAGCTATTATACCCGCTTCACACACACGGATTTTTCTTACGAGTCCTTAAGGATCGCCAACTCGTAGTCAATCGCAAGCATCCGTACATAACTCGTTGGTATCCGTTAATAACTCGCCACAACTCGCAGACATTCGCAGACACTCCTGAGGATGCGTGAACGTATAGGCAAATTTTTTGACATGTCAAAATATTCTTGCGATTGTCCACGGATTACATTTTCCGTAAATAACTTGTAACCCCCGTAAACTGCTCGCAAGAATCCGCAAATGTCTCGTAAACAATTTGTTTTCCGATTTCTTACGGTTAGTTTACGATTTGTTTAAGAATTATTTGATGTTTACGATTTCATTCACGTCGTGGTACAATGGCTTTACGGATTGTTAAGAGTTATTTCGAGCACTTTACGTATAGTTACGAGTACTTTACGAATACATACATGATACGTATACTTCATCACTTAGGAAAGGTATAAAACTTGTCTCGATGGATGTCAGTTGCCGAATGATGATACATAGAGAATTGCATACTTTTTTGCAAAAACATAAGGACTCGTAAATACTTGTAACTAACTCGCGCAACTATTCGCAACAACACGTTAACAGGTCGTAATTTATGCGTAAAAGCTTACATGAATCGTAACATTTCATAATATACTCGTAACAATCCATAAAAAGCTCGTAAAATGTCGTAACTATCTCGTATTTATCCATGTTTTGTCGTAATTGCATCGTAATAAACCGTATACGGTTTGTAATTACTCGTAACAACTCTTAAATCGCTCATATAAGTGGCCAAATCGTTCGAATTTGTGCCATAAGTAAGGATTCGTAAGACAAAGGTAGCATGAGGTGTATATCAGGACGAGAATGTTTATATGATATGAATACGATCTCTGCTTTGTACTAGACCGACGCGCTGAGCCGGAATTTAATGTGCTAGCTCAAGAGGTAACTATCCACAGGAAGACGTATCACCCATTATACCGACCAGTCCTTTAATTGCTCTTACTCTTAGATGCCGCGTCCTTGGCGGAGAAGCAGCAAATACCAATTTTAATGTCTTTGGTTTGATCCGACCGGAAATCGAACGCGCGAATTCCGCACTCGAGGCGAGCACCCTCCAACGAGACCACCGAGGCGGTTTCTGGTATTTGAATTCAGCGATTATTTATTTTATAAGTATACATAATGTCATTTGGAATTCAATTTAATATTGTATACTTTTAAAGTTGATTCTGTCAAGTGCGACGTTTTACTAAATTAGGACCACACAGACGGTGCATGATAGTTTAAGTTAATGAAAAATGCTTTATATAACGAAGTGCAGACAGACAAATCTAAAACTTTCAGTAATCAACTGGGGATATTTCGAATAGAAATTTTCCCTGTAGTCCCAGAAAACAGCCCATTGTCCTACAATAAGTCAACTTACCTATCAAAATATTTGTACGCACATCCATTCTCTATCTACGTACTATCTATATATCCTGACTAAAGGTTGATAAATTAAAGGAAAAGTCATGTTAGATTATGTTCTGATAGTTTTATGACTAGTAGAAAGTAAAGTCAAGAAATACCAAAGGGATATTCGAAGGAGGGAAAAATCGAAACAACTGACAAACTCTGGAGACCAACGAAGACAAGACTAAAACAAAAAATGCACTACATTTAAAAACTTAAAACATATGAACAACATGGACCCCACCAAAAACCGGGGGTAGACTCAGGTGCTCCGGAAGAGTAAGTAGTCTCTGAATCCAAGTCATGATGACTTCCATAAAACTTTAATAAGGATGATTCCAACTTAGTGCAAAGTAGCACTTCGACTTGCCAAATCAAATCAGTAAAGCTTAAATCTTATGTGCATAAAAAGAGAAAGAGAAAAAAAAATATATAAATGTCAGTTGTTTGGAAAAATGATAACATACAATTGCGAAAATTGCGATTCCTTCCATAGCTTAAAATTTAAGAAGGAATATATTGATTATGTTTCAGTCGGAAAAATCGCAGACATTTTAAAGAAATTCTACTAAGGAGTCATGTACACGAGTAAAAAGGCATCGATCCTGCGTATTCCTGCCATTTTACCAAGACTCATTTCTTTCGTTGCCTGTTTACTTTTATTAATATTTAGAAGTATTTCAGTTGGAAAATCGGGTTATTTTGAAAGCGGCATATTTGGTAAGTAACACTTATTATATGGATATACATGTATAAATATGTCAGTATTTTTAAAGACATACGATCATGAATTCCTAATGTCATAAAAGTACCTTCTATGGGTCCTTGCTAACAGAAAATTCTGTTCTCTCTGGAAGTTGTAATGAATTTGAACAGTATTTCAGCAGGGGGTTCGTTTACGTGTATTCTATTTAATTTGGACAGTGGTTTTTCTAGCCAAAAAAACAAAAAACAAAAAAAAAAAAAAACAAAAAAAAAAAAAAAAACAAAAAAAAAGCTGAGATCCCACAAAGAACAAAAATAATTTGATATAACATGATTTGGTAATGATATGTAATCCTAAAAATTATTTTGTCATTTCATTATTTTTTCGTAGTTTCCATAATATTTTAAAGAGAAGCAGAATTCCTGATCTCCGCGGGACTATAATTTTACCTTTTTCGGCCATGAACTTTCCGTAAATTCCGGGATTATTTGTGGAAAATTCAAAATTCAAAAATTTTCCGGGAATAAATGATAGATGTGTAACGATACGCTTTGACACATAGATAAATAATACGTATTGCGATATTTGGTAAGATAAACGATAAATATTGTGATACGTGTTGTACTGAGAAGAAGCGGTCCCTCCAGTTTTGTGAAAATTTGTGTACATAGCAACACATGAGATTTTTAACAAAATATTTTGGAAGGGCAGAATATGGTAGCAAATTTTTTCCATCAGATAACTGCATAATCTATTAATTTTACATGAAAAATATTTATGTTTTTTTGAAATTATAATCACACAAGTATTAATATAAACCCCATAGGTCTGTATCATGTACCGAAACGTGACGGAATTTTTTTTTAAATCTCTAATAAATGGAACGCAAACAAAAAAAGACAATCAAAGTCAAAGTTGATCTATGTATTCTGCTGGTTTTTTTTTGTTTTGCTAATGCTTCTATTTTTAATAACATATAAATCTGAGGTCCAGAGTAAAAAGGTTGTTAAATAGAAGATCCATCGTTGGAAAGCCACAGCTGGTGGTGCTTACGCTTTGCTACACTTACCGACCTTGGGTCAATTCATTCATTTTTTCTCGTTTTCATGAATATTCATGACTTTAATTGATCATTGAAATTACTGCTAACAATAATTGAATCTCCACTTTGGAGATGGTAACAATAGTGACGTTCTCTACTTTGGAGAATGGAAAAGTGCTTTTGAAAGTAACACGGTGCCCATGTGCGTAATGATGTCGATAAATTTTTGTTGTGTAGTGATTTTTGCACGTGGTCAGTAATGCATTATCTTTGAAAGTATGAAAACTTGTTTACTTTGTTTGGAAACTATATCGAAAATACACTAGAATTGCGTACTGGCGATGACATATATCTTGACCCAAAGTTCGTCTTTTAACTATCAGTTGACTGGCTGTATTCCCATCACAGAATCGTGAGGAAACCAATCAAAATGATTCATGAATTATTCATGAGAACGAGAAAAAAACGAATCAATTGACCCGTAGTCGGTAAGTGTAACAAAGTGTTAGCGCGACCGACCGTGGGTTTCCGACGATGAAGAAGATCTTGTTTTCTGATATTTCTAAATTTTTTTAATTAACTGCAGCAATAAATTTCAATTATATTTCTTTCAGTAACAGTGGCCATATTTGTTTGAGGGTGGATCATTGGACATAATTTTGAAAGGCGACATCCCAAGAGCTATTCAACCAAGGTTAAGTCGTCAGTTGCCTAGTTGTTTTAGACTAAATTAAATGTTAGCAGGACAGACTGACAGAAGAACAGATGAAATAATAACGGTATACCATAATTATCTATCCCTGAAACCACCTCGGTGGTCTCGTGGTAGCGTGTTCGCCTCGAGTGCGGAAGGTCCCGGGTTCGATCCCCGGCCGGGTCAAACCAAAGACATTAAAATTGGTATTTGCTGTTTCTCCGCCAAACATGCGACATCTAGGAGTAAGAGCAACTATCGACTGGTCGGCTTTTTAATAAAAACAGGAACCTGACAATATTAACTGATCTTTGTAGAAGTACAAACAGGGTGTGTTTGTTCTTTAATTGCAGTAACAGGGTGTGGTTTTTCTTACGACTAGGAAAAAACCCGTGGAAAATTGTCAGTCACGTGTATAGTTAGCTTTAACCCCTGCATGCCGATAAGTGTCAAATAGTTCTTTGTTGCAATTTAAAGTTGAAATATGCTTTATGCATGTGTTATGTTAGTTAAAGTAAGAAATATCTTAAAACACATTAATTCTACAAAGTATGATTTTGTGCACTTAAATTCACAATTTTGAGCTAAAATTGACCAATGAAAGATGTGTTTATTTGATTTGCGTATTATAGAATAGAGGTTATTAGCCTGTTCCCACACGTAACTGAGTCATTTACCGAGCGATCAAAGTCGGACTTGAACAAATCCTCTGCAAAAGGGGGAACTTCAACTATGGGGGCTGCAGAGGCGTAGACCTCATTTTTCTGCTTACATTAGACCGGAAATATAATGACATGACTAAAAGGAAATCGCATCGGATAGTTCCGGAACTTATTAATTTGTCTAATTGCTTATTGTTTCAAACAGTAATCGATGTAAAAGGGTAAAATTTTCAGTATACCCTATCAAATATATATACCCTTATATAAATTTGACTTGTAGCTTTCTATGGTTATACGTTTATTAGGTGAACAAAAAACGGTCTTTAGATTTAGTAGTATAAGATGTAACTGCGCAGTAAAGAAAGCGCGGGAATTGTAATGAAGTGTGAAGTGAATAAAGCCGAGGGTTTCTAAATTCGCCTGACTATGTGAACTGAAGGAGTACCAGAGATATGAAATATATTAAGCTATGTATAAAAGGTTGGACTTCCTATAGAAACTAGGCAGTCCTTTTGCAACACGATACCAAGGTAAGTGGTACCCGGGCTGACATTAATCAGCTAGTTTTACCAGTATTTTCTTACTATAGGAAGAATAATTACAAGCTAGAGTCACATTTGAAATATTATTATTTGTATTTCTGCAATGGACCAATGATTTGTTAAAAAGTATTTGCATTATTATATGGTCGTCGGAAAACTAGAGGTTAATTATGCCCTTAACGGTCACATATATGAAACAACAGTGCAGCTGCTCCCAGTTTTGGATAACTGCAAAATGTACTACAAATGACTGAAAATGCTGAAAGCCGTAACAAAATACCAAGAATATTTTCCAGTAGATTCAGACACCAAGAGACCAAAACAATTCTAATTGTAGATTACTTCTGGCCTTGAATGGTGGAGAATCTAGTGTTTAATTCTGCTTTTCAACATTTTAGCTTGTTTCAAGTCGTAATATGCAAATCTTCAGTAAAAAAAACCCCAAAATAATTGCAGACATTTATTTCATGACTCTATGTCCTCTTAAATGCATCTTTTTTTTTCTTCAGGGTTCCTCTTCCTTGTTGTTGTAAGCAGTTGCAATCCTTTATTTCTTATAAATGAATATAGCTTTCCCACCTTTGTTTACAACTATCAGTTCGTTGTTCTTGGTATCATATGCAATACCCCATGGATTGTCAATCATAGATTCGCTGTCTAGAATAGAAACCCACTCTTTGCTTCCATAAGAAAGCATATATATCGTATTTGTTTGATCACATGCCACAAAAACGGTTCCTTTCTTATCTCTCGTTATCCCGTTTGCTCCAAATAAATTCGGACAGCGATTTGAACTACAATATTTAGAAACGAGATTATAAAATTGAACAATTTCTGAATTTTTTTGGGTACTTACTATAGTATTTTCTACACCCGGACAAATGTTCAAAATTCCTTTTATAAAGGAATGTGTATCAACTGTTTTGCCGTTGACTGACATTAACGTCAGGCCATCATTTTCGCAATTCACAACTAGGTTGTTATCTACAAATGCTACACCGTAACAGTTATCAGAAAGTGAGATTTTTCGAACAGTTTTCATTGAATTATAGTTATTTACATCAACAATTAAAACCGACTGTCCTTGGGTTACAGCTATATTTGTGTCATCAATTACTGCAATAGACCAAGCACTGCAATGTAATTTCTTTTCACCCTTTCTATACCCCTCTTTCTCGTATATCAAAAGCCTTGGGTTGGAACTTTCGCATATAATTATTTGACCTTTCGGTAAGAACTGAACACACTTGATAGCAGTGTTAGAATTTTTCTTTTCTACTTGGAAATAAGATTTATATTTAAATCTGAATTGATTTCTCTTCTTTTCCGTGCCTGACGGTCTGTTTGCCTCTTGGCTTTTTGTTTTACTATAAATTGCTGTTGGGATACATGTCTCACTTTTGAATTTGGTACGCAAATATAAGGGAGTTTCTAGTTTCATCTTGTTGATAGCACCACTGACCAATGGAGAACTTGATTGGTTTGTTTTGGTGTCTGATTTTGACTCCTTAGGAGATAAAAGTTTGTCTGTCAAATAGAATGATTCGTTGTCTGGCTTTTCACTTTTTGCATTCAAAATGTCTTGCTCTGCTTCGACTGTAGACGAATCATTATCTAGTATTTGTGATTCAACAGCAGATACATTACATGGTAAAGAACTGAACGTCACATCATGAACAAGCTGAATGTTCTCGTTTTGTTTGTCAGTCTTGAATAAAATTGTAACTTTGCAATCTAAATTAGACGATTCCTGTAAAGATTTATTAATTTTGACGTAATATTTTTCGTTTTGTTCTCGTATTCGCATTTCAGCTATGAATAAATGAGATGAACCAATATATCTTAATTTTGATAAAGCTACTAAATTTTCTCTCCTTTGTTTTAATTCTTCAAGTACGTCAATTAATTCTTTTTTTTCACACTGTAATTCTTGCCTTTTAACATGATATTCTATATCAAAGTTTTGATTGGCTAAATTCAGTTCGTCTAATAAATGTTGAACTTGAGTCTTTTTTTCTTTTACCTTGGCAACAAACTCTCTCCGCAATTGATCTAGAAAGTTTATATTCCTTGATCTATTTTCACATGCAGATTCTGTGGATAGAATTAGCTTGCTGACTTGTGTGACTGAGCAGTTAGATTCGTCCTCGCTTTTTTTCTTTAGATCTAATTTTTCAAGCCTTTCCACCGAATTACATTTATTGTGTTCACAACATTTACACATGATACAACACAAGGCATCATGGGTTGAACAGAAGTATTCCAAGGGTTCATTAGTATGGAAGTCACATGTTGGTGGTATTGAGGAAAGAATATCCGAAACAGATGCATATTGATCATTCGTAATAAAACTATGATCTTTTGTCACTTTTAGAACTTTATGGTAATCCGAGCAATCTTGACATAGTGACTCTTGGCACTGAACACACCAGTTAACGGCTGCTTCATTCTTTTCTAGTCTATAACACGGTTGACATTCGGTTGTCATTCTTCTAGAAATAAAAAACACGCTTAAACATGCCGAAGAACATTTGAGTACTTAATGTTTAAAATAGAATTTAATGTAAGTATATAAAATACACCGGTAATAAGATCATAACAGTAATATTACTGACAAACTCATTAAGTGTACGATCTTTTTACACTGATCATGAAAACCATTCGAAAAATAAAACTCAGCAGATATTTTACATACCGGTAATTTATGGTTTCATTATGGTCGCAATATAATTTATATAATATATGTGGAAAAGGATGTGATGGATAAATTCTTGACGTAAAATTCACACACGCACGTCACAAAGGCTCAAGTTCTCTCAGCTTGTCCAAGATAAAGCAAAATCGTTTGATTTAAAGTAGAGCAAGGAGGGATAGAATAAGAAGCTAGAGGCTCCCAGGAGCGTGTATCGCTCACCTGGAAATCATTTCCAGCAGCCTTAAAGCAGAATAAATTGTTTGACTATGTCCATCTTACCTGGCAGTCTGGAAGAAAATTGCTGCCAAGTTCTCATTAGCACACTGGCTTTGCCAAATAGCTCACTGGTTTCAAACAAGAAGATCTTTTAAATAAATTTTTCAATAGGATGCTATCTAAAGCTAAGTTGAATGGCGGTCCATGTCAACAAATACAATTCTGATGAAGAACATCTAAGGTTCATTTCTGCCAAATTGGGTTCCACTTGACTCACTGATTTCAGAAAAGAAGATTTTAAAGTCAATTTTCCAATAGGGTCCTTTGTTAAATTATGTTCAGCTCTGGCGGCCATCTTGGATTTCAGGCGCAATCATCGGATATAATTTTGAAAGATGACTATACAAGGACCAATGCTGCCAAGATTGATTCCAATTAGCTAAGTGGTTTCAGACAAAACGATCTTTAAGTGAATTTCCCATAGGGTACTTTGTTAAATTAATTTTGCCTGTGGCGGCCATCTTGGATTGTAGTCCGGGTAATCAAATATAATTCTGATAAAGAAATAACTAAGAACCATTGCTGCCAAGTTTGGCTCCAATTGGCTTACTTATTTCAGACTAGAAGGTTTGTAAGTCCCGTAGGGTTCTGCATTAAAGACGACAATATACCTAAGGAGCAAACCAAAAAAACGCAATCCATTTGACAGACATACCCGGGAAGACAAATGAACAGGTACAAGCACATCAAATTAACACTGAAAACTAACAAAACAATGAACAACGACAGAGGGAACAGGTCCAACATCATCTTAGAAATTGGAGCACAATTCTTGATGACGACCGTAAAATTTCCTAAGTGATGACATCAACTTATTCCTGATAAAACCCTGGTTAAGAAGCTTTTGTGACAGCAGTAATTCTCTTTGTCGAAAGTCATGGTAATTCACGGACCCTTGAATATCGGATAAGCTGAGAAACGTAGACGCCATATGCAGGCGATGCTGGTATATTGCTACTCAAGAAGGGAAAGTTAACAATAGGAAAGTCGAAGTCATCACATTTGTCATAAAGTTTTGTCTTTAAATGTCCCTCATTGTTTATTTCGAGAAACAAATCCAAATATGAAGCGGACTTCGATGTATCTGTAGTATCCTTAATTTCAAGTTCACTGGGGGAGATGAGATGTAGAAAGTCTTGGAATTTATCGTTATTTAACGACAACACGTCATCTATATAACGAAAAGTGAGATTAAAGGATTGGGCTAGTTTCTTTTTGTTTTCACGTAGAGGCCATTGAATAAAGTCCGCTTCATATGATTACAGAAACATATCGGCGAGGAGAGGAGCACAGTTGGATCCCTTGGGAATGCCAATTGTTTGTTGAAAAATTCGACCTCCAAATTAAATTATGTTCGGCTCTGGTTGACATCTTGGATAGCGGATGGGGTCATAAGATATAATTCTGAATGAGGATCGTATAAGGACCATTGTTGCCAAGTTTGATTCCAATTGGCCAAGTTGTTTCATACAATAAGATCTTTAAGTGAATTTCCCATAGGTCATATGTTTAAGTTTGCGTGTGGCGGCCAATTTGGATGGCGGTCCGTGCCATGCATCGGTTACAATTCTGATAAAGGACCATCTAAGGACCATTGCTGCCTATTTTGGTTCCAATTGGCTTTCTGATTTCAGACAAGAAGACTTTTATGTCAATTTTCCCATAGGGTCCTATCTTAAAATGTGTTTGGCTCTAGTGGCCATCTTGGATGATGGGTGCAGTTAACGGATATACTTCTGAAAGATAACTACCTTAGGACCATTGCTGCCAAGTTTTGTTTAAATTAACCCAGTGGTTTCAGAGGAGATCTTTAAAGGAACGTTTACGATGACGACAGACGACAGACGCCAAGAGATGGCAATAGCCCACATGGTCATTTAGTCCAGGTGCGTTAAAAAGGCAGCAGTAAAAATAAAGCAGCCTCGATTTGGTGAAAAAATTCTAGAATGTTATTGAATAGTACGTGGAACAAAACAGTAGTATCAGAAACTAGAGGCTCCCAAGCGCATGTATAGCTCACCTGGATTCAGTTTCCCAAACAACAAATATAAAAGCAGAAACTGAAAATGTACTTGACCAATGGACATTTTCTAAATATGTGAATGTAAAAATGTCTACATGTAAATACAATTACTGCCAAGATTTGTTTAAAGTGGATGAAGTTGCACAGAAGACACTGGAAGAGGAGCATCTTAGGACTTAGTCTGGCTCCAATCGGTCAAGTTGTTACAGACAAGATGTTTAAATAAATTTTCCGATAGGGTCCTATGTTAAACCAAGTCCAGATAAAGCAGACATCTTGGTTGACAGTACGGGTCATGAGGCACACTTCTGAAATAGGACCACCTAATGACCATTGCTGCCAAGTTTAGTTCCAATTGGCTTTTCGGTTTCAGACAAGAAGATCTTTTAAGTAAATTTACAATTTGGTCCTATTAGACTCTGTTCGGATCTGTGGCCATATTGGATGGTGGGCAGGGTCATCGTAAAAAACCATGAAAGATGACCGCACGAGAACCATTGCTGCCAAGTTTTGTTCTAATTGGCTTTGTGATTCAGAAAGGAGATCCTTAGTAAATTCACATAGGATCCTATGTTAAATTATGAACGGCTCTGGCGGCCATCTTGGATGGCAGTATGGGTTATATTATTATAATTAAATAATTAAATATAAATAGAATTATATAAAGGATAATTTTCTTTATAAAGGGTCGTTTAAGGACCATTGCTGCCAAGTCTGATTCCAGTTGGGTTACTTATTTCAGTCAAGGAGATCCTTTATGTAATTTTCTGATAAGGTCCTTTGTTAAACATTGGATGGTAGGCGAGATAATCGGATATAATTCTGAAACAATACCACCTTAGCACTATTGCTGTCAAGCTAAGTTCCACACAAGAAGATTTTCAAGTGAATTTCCCATAGGGCCCTATGTTAAACTAAGTTCGCCTCCGGCGGCCAACTTGGATGGTGGTCTGGCTCATCTGATACCATTCTGATAAAGGACCATCTAAGGACCCTTTATGGCAAGTCGTTTTATTATTTATTCGAAATTCAAGACATCTCATATAATATACAAGATATCTTATATAATCTAGTTTTTATAAGATATCTTCTAAAGTTTATAACATATCTCATAAAGTATATAAGATATCTTATAAAGTTTATATGATATCTTATACAATTTTTTATATAAGATATTTTATATACTTTATAAGATATCTCAAATATTTTATAAGATATCTTATATAGTTTATAAGATATCTCATATTGTTTATAGGACATCTCATATAATTTATAAGATATGTTATAAGGAAATTATATGAGATATAATATACAAGATATCTTATATTATCTGGTTTTTATAAGATATCATATAAAGAAATTTATATGAGATATCTTTTACATTATATGAGATATCTTATAAAGTTTATTAGATATTTTGAATTTAGAATAAATAGTAAAACGGTTTGCCATTACCACTGCTGCCCAGTTTGGTTCCAATTATCTTACTTATTTCAGACATAAGATTTTGAAGTGAATTTTCCCATAGAGTCCTATGTTAAACTATGTTCGGCACTCATAGCCATCTTAGATAATAGACGGAGTCATCGGATATAAGTCTGAAAGGGGACCACCTAAGGACTATTTCTGCAAACTTTTAGTCCAATTGGCCCAGAGGTTACAGAAGCGAAGATCTTTAAGGGAAATTTTACGACGACGGACGACGAGTGACAGCAATAGCTCACATGGCCCTTTCTACTTTTTGTTTAAAAAGGCCATTTTTTTTCCAAAATGTCTTTGGCCTTTTATGGGTAATTATGTTGAACATACAGGATGACACCTGAAATAGCATTTAAAAGTATATGGTATAAATATTAAGCATTCTTACCTTTATAAATTTGTGTCGATGACTCTCCAATTAGATCGATTACGTTGTATATTTGTGTATTTAATAAATCCACACTTATGCTTAATGTCACGATAACCTTGTGTAAGATAAACAATGTTACACAATCTCTATTAAATGTTTGACAGACGTCGTAAACACGTCGTATCCTTATGATACAAATAAATGGTAAAAATTAGAAAAAAAGATATTTATGATAATGGGGGGGGGGGGGGGGCTATGAGGGGCTTAAAACAGCGCCCGGTCCTCAAGCACCTGTGGTCGTATGTAATCGTAATTTAAAGTACAGAAATAGTGTATGTTATTCAAAAGTGTCACAAGGAAAGTCAAAAAAGATTTAATATATTGAAAATACAAATCTAGCACGACAGAGGCCCGCTGGTAAACCATAACACGTTTGGATGTGCCAACCTTGACCCGGAATTCTGTAGACAATTGATCGAAAACTCTTTGTGCATTAAAATTGTTATCATAGAATGCAAAATGATTTTAAATACCAACACTAGCTATACGTACAGAGGTGTACCCCACTGGTCAGGACCATTAATATCATCGCTTCAGAAATTTTACGATCGTTTTCAGTATACAGTTAATCATAAAATAGATTATATATTTTCATTGAGGGATTTCGTTTTGATACCTCACAAGACTTGACTCATAACTATATTTGCTTGCTTGCAAACTGATGAATGACGTTAAAGGTCCGCCTGGAGCATCCCCCGTTTTTAGGGATTTCACATTGCTAGAGTTAACGTTTCTCGTGTTATATTGTTCGGTACGATACGTTCTCATAAATTTGCCTTGTCTTTGGATGTTGGTCCAATGGATTTTACCCTTATGTTTATTACTTTAATACTTTAATGTTCTCGACTCGATTCAGCAAGTTCACACTTAGCAGGGGTTAGTTATATTAATTTTACAATGAGCCAACACCCCCCCCCCCCTTATTTAACCTACCTTCTTGTGCATCTTACACATATTATAAACGCCAATACAGTTTTATTGTCTACAATGTGAATATAAGCTAGAAATTGTAAAGTTAGTTTTACGGAACGTATACTGGATTGCAGAGTCAAAATGTGCTAATTTTTTATTATATAACTAGCAAATGTTCTCGAAGCTGCTGGTCGAACACCGTCTCGCAATTAAACGATATAGTCAGATATACAAATGTAACACTCCAATAAAGGGGTTTATGGTGTCTCCGATTCGATTGAATTCGGCAGTTTTAAGGGTAATTGACAACATGTTTGCATTTGTTCACGATGTTACAATAGAAGATAGAAACATAGGGCGAGAAAGCCCATTTGCCTTTCTAGAAGCCGGTTATATAGCTAACAGATATTTAAAGCTATATAGAAACATTTTATGAAAACTTTTCTATTTCATATTTTCCTATATCTGTTATTTTCTTTCACAATACCTAAGAACGACATTATTTTCATAAACATGTCCAGTCATGAGAATGTTTTTGTCTTTAGATCCATTTTTTTTAGTTTATACGTTTGGTACTGATTCTGAAAGGGAATGAAGCTTTAATGTTTTTTATGGAATGAAGTTTTTTCAGAATTTGCATCAAACTGTGTAGTTCAATGAGACTTAGTTACCTATTTTTTAAAAGTTCGATTTTGACTCCACCGCCATTTATTAAACTACACTCATTATGTCTTTTGTGTCGATTACATGACGTTAATTGATTGGTTTGTCATTATTGACGTTTCCTGCTTTGCCTTTTTTGTTTATTGTTCAGTGGCGTAGGTCGACTCTTTCTAAAGATGAGGCAAATCAGCAGCAGCGAAAACAGCGACAAGTAGCACCAAAAAACCGAAATGAGCACGTGAGTATAGTCATTAGTAGCGATGAGCAGCAAAGAGCGAGAGAAAAAGACCGATGAGCAAGAGAAGAGCAGCGATGACAGCACCGGGGCAGCAGCAGCGAAAACAGCGACTAGTAGCCCCCAAAAACTGAAATGAGCACGTGAGTATAGTCATGATTAGCAAGAGAAGAGAAACGAAGTGCATCATAAAGCAATGAAATGGACCGCCGTTGCTAAGGCGGATGCTAAAGACACCACTCCATTGACCTAATGGTAACAGCATCAGCTGGAGGTAAGGGGACATAATCCAATCCTTCATTTGGTCCTCCCTTCAACGAACGGAAAACATCACCCATGGTGAAAAGCGCGGGAAAAGGGAGGATAATCCAACAGTACCTCTGTCCTTCGTATACTCTCGGACTTCGACATAAGAGTGAGAGTATTAGTCCCTAGAGACTCGATGCGAGACCCTTACACTATACAGACCGAAGAAAGAAGACGACCGAGAAGCGCGGGAAAAGGGGAGATAATCCAATCTGAATTCTGGTCAAGCATGGCACATCCGGGTCCCAGCACGGGACTGACGTCACTTCCGTAAGCATATAATGAGAAAATGGCGGGGAAAAGCCACTACTTCAGGTTGGGCATGCGCGCAAATCATTTCCAGGTACCTCCGTTTACGTGAAGTCCCGTGACGTTATATCCGGCTCCTCGACAAATACCACCTTGCCTGTGTCCATATACTACTAAGCTATTTGTCAGCCCTAGATTCCCCTGACATCGGAAACCCCGTTTATTTTTGCTTGGACCACTGAACTTCAGAGGAAACTGTTAAATTCTGCTGAGAATTGGCACATAATAGTGTTTCTTTTACCAAACCATTTCTTTTCAATCAAGAAAACCTTATATGCTTCACTTTTATAACCCTTTTTCTCTTTAGAAATGTATATAGCATAAGTGACATCCCCTAATTATCGAGAGGTTTATTAATAACAACTGCAAGGTATGGCCAATGCATTTAGGAAGTAATTACAATAAAAACAGTTACAGAACTTGTGAAAAACTTAGATAGAAATATCGTTCTATAAATCTCCTAGTTTTAGATATGGAGTGTGATATAGCGTCCCATGGCCTAAGCCATTACCACTACATCCGATTTAGGTATTTACGTAAACCAATCTGACTTTATTTTTCCACATGGTGAACAGTAAAGGAGATAATAGATACGACAAAGTATAACTAAACAAAATGAAAATCACGTTGTAAAACCACGCAGAACAAGACAACAGAACGTGATGGAACTCTCACAAGAATTAGGTCTTATCAGGTGCTCTTCGATGGTAATTTTATCTGTTTTAATTGTTATGCGTTGGTACTGTGACCAGAGTTTACAAAATGCATATTAAGACAAGGAGAGGAAAATCCGAATGGCCATCCATGATTTCAGAGACAAAGACAAAACTGAGTTTGGGAAGGACAAGAAAAAACAAACAACAGAAACAACACAAAAAAGATTAAGATATCTTATATATATATATGACGGAGGCTCCAGAAACATAAGCATGTCCTGCTCCATTTTGTTTCTGTCGACAAGGAGCAACTCGGGATATCACCAAGAAGCAGTTGTGTAATGGACGGAATTATAGAAACGCTAAGATGAGCAACAGCCCTCGCCTAAAGATGGAACCGAGAACACTGCTTAACCCAAATTTGCATAAAATTGCTTATCATAAAGAAATCCCAAGACAATATGTTATATATTTTTTGATTACATATAGAGTCTGACGAACTGATTTTACTATAATTTTTTATCATATTTCTTGGTTTTATACTTTATTTGACTCGAGTTTCGATAATAAAATGCATACCAACGATTCATATGGAATACTCGTAATCTCTCTATTTTTTCTTCGGTGCCTTTATGCTGAAACTAGACTTTAGAGTTAGATGGGTTACCTGACCCTTGGCTATTTTGTTTACGTCTGTTTATTTGTTTTGGTCACTAGTGTGCTTGACGAAGGTTTATCCAGAAGCGCACTTTGTAGTATATGAGTAGATGATTTTTTTCGAGAACAGCATTCCCTCAGTTGTCACGGGCTCTGCATCGACACGGGTTTTACATGTACTGTTCAACATGTTTTGAACTTTTGAACTTCTTTTAAAAGTACAGTTTCAAGTCCCTTGGGAAAAGTTGTCTTTAGTTAAATTTTAGCTGCCTTGTTTAAACCCGTCACCTGACCTGTGGCTACTTTGTTTACGTCTTTTTATTTGTTTTGGCTTTTGTTTGCACATGGTTTGTTTACCGTAAATAATGATCAGACGATTATTTACAGCTGAGCGGAAGTGACGTCAATAAGGCCCTCGTGAGGGCAGATAACATGTTTCAAATTATGCTTTTATTACATATGCAAAATCGCCGTTATTTCAATAAAATAGGTGATAAATCATGATACATATTGCAGTGAAAAGCTCGTTTAATTCTATATTAAACACTTTATATGCAATCTCTTGCATTAAAATTGGCATTGTTCAATATTCCAATTCAGTTACGCCAACCAGATTTATCTAATGAATTTAACTGAAACAACCGGTCTTAAAATTTACAAATGATTCTGATAAAACTTGTATTTATTTGTTAAAAGCACACAATTAAATACATTCCCTCTCATAAACGTACACACTTTTCCCGCTTTTATTTATAACTATCAGTTCTTTTGTTGTTTTGTCGTAAGTGAGGCTTTGTGGATAATCAATGCCATCTTCGCTGTCAAGAACAGACACCCACGTGGTACATCCGTTAGGTAGCATGTAGACCTTATTTGAATGATCACATGTCACAAAAACGGCTCCTTCTTCGTCGCTTGAAATTCCGTTCGCTCCAAATAAGTTCGGACAATGTCTTATATCGCGAGTTTTTGAAACCAGATTGAAAATATGTACACGTTCTGAATTCCTTTTTATAGTTACAATAGTTTTTTCTTTAGTAGGACAAATGTTTAGCATTCCTTTAATATAGTAATATGTATATACAATATGCCCTTTAAGTGTTACTATTTTTAGACCGTCATTTTGACAATTAACTAACAGTTTATTATCAACATAAGCAATACCATAACAGTTATCGGAAAGTGGAATTTCTTTAACAGTTTTCATTGAATTATAGTATGTCACATCAACAATCAGAACAGATTGTCCCATGGTTACGGCAATTGTTACGTCATCAATGACAGCAATAGACTCTGCAATATATGTGAGCTTTATTTCGCCTTTTATGCACCCCTGCTTTTCATATATCAAAAGTCTGGGATCTGAACAATTGCCTACAACTAACTGGCCTTTCGGTAGTAGCTGAACACACCGAATGGCAATGTTGTTTGAATTTTCCTTTTCAATCTGGAAATGGGACTTTTTAAGAAATTTTCTCTTTTTTTCCATGAATGGACACCGTTTGCGCATTTGATTTCTTACTGCTCTATGGGTAGTTGTCTTAAATTTATTACCAAATACAACGGTTTTCTCTTCTTTAAATGTATTGCAAACTTCCCCTTCTAAAGGATTGAACTGGGATGACTCATTACCTGATTTTGGGATAAAAAATTCGTCGTCGTCTTCTATTGTTGATGAATCAGTTACTGGTATTTCGGATATATTCGAATCAGTACTAGTTATATGACATGGTATTGAACTAAACGACATATCATAATCCAATTTAACATCTTGATTATGTTTATCAGTTTTGAACAAAATGTGAAACTTGCAATCAATATCCGACAAATATTGTAAATAATTGTTAATCTTGATGTTATCCTTCTCATGTTGTTTACTTAACAACAATTCTGCAAACAAAATACGATGTGAACCTAATTGTTTTAGCTGTAATAAAGTCTCTTGGTTTTCTTTTCTTTTCTTTATTTCTTCAAGAATGTCAAAAACTTCTTGTTTTTCACATTCTAATTGCTGTCTTTTAATACAATAGTCTTTATCAAAGTTTTGTACATCCATGTTCAAATCACTAAGTAATTTCTTTATCTGACGCTGTCTGTCTTTTACTTCGGCAAGGAACTGTTCTCGAACTCCAAATAGCTTCTTAATATTTTCAATTCTTTTATCATAGACGGACTCTGCTAATATAATAGTCTCCTGGACTTGTGAAACAGAACTTTCAGATTCTTCCAGATTAGTTCTATCTGTCGTATTGCAAAATTTGTGTCCATCACATTTACATAAAACGCAGCACAATGCATCATGAGCCCGGCAGTATTTCAAAGTATTATTAGTGTGATATTCACATACTGTTGGTATTGAGGAAAGCAGATCTGAAACAGATTCATACTGAACAATTGTGATATAAGAATGATCTTTTGTTATTTTTTGAACTTTATGCTGGCTTGAGCAATCATTACACAGTGGCTCCTGGCAATGAATGCACCAGTTAACCGCCTTTGCATTCTTTTTTCGTCCTTCACACGGATGACACATAGTTTTTGTAGTGTTTTTTCTTAATTTGTTCACTAGTACCATGAGAACTGTATACAAACAGTACACGGATCTGCAAAATATCTGTCAATCAAAATTCAAGATAAGTAAATATAGCAAAACAATGAAGTATCGGTATTTTCATTTTTATAATGGAAAATAGTGTTAAATTCATGTAATATCTACGTTTTATGTTATTTTGGGCGGAAAAATGGGAACAGAACACACATATATATATATATATTATATATATATATCATCATCATTATTATGGATAGTAATGTGAAATTATTAAACTGACGATAGTACACGTATAGTTATAAGTCAAATTTTTAATGTTTAAGGTTTGTAATTAATTTATAAGATTAATATTAAACTTGCGCTTGTCATTTGCTCTTGTTTATATCATAATTATTTGAGCCGTGGCCGTACAATGTACTTTTCCAAAAACCAGATTACAGGGGGAGATAATCAAACAATTACGTGTAAAACTTCTTTTACGTGTTGGCTGTGTTAAATCTCAGATTAAAACACCTATACTTTTTATAATCATAAAAAAATGTTTTGAATAATTGAAATATTTTCCTCCATGGTTATGACTGTTTTTAGGTATGAAAATTAGTTTAAAAAAGAGAAAATTAAGCTTTAAAAAGGCATATACTTGCTTGAAATAGTTTGAGTATATTCATTTAAAACTGAATATTTTATAGATCAAATACCTTGTGATGCGATTTCAAAATTTGTTTGTTGTTTGTATTATAAATTGACCAGTTGATTGGTGTTATGCTGAGTGTGAGTTTACTTAAGGGAAAAATTGTGACATTGCATAATCACCCTGAAATAACTGATTTTGCATTCGTTTTGGTTATAGCTTAAATATATTGACACCAAATACTTAAAAAAAAACCATATAGACTAAAGATTTAATTTTGACTAAATTTAAAAACTGACGATAATAATAAAAATTATTATAATAATTCATAGAAGGGTCTTATACAGGTTTAAGTGGGTTGTTTTTACAAAGTTTTTGGTGATTTGGAAAATTTTTGTGTTCATTAACCACATGAGCAAAACCGGATCGTATGATGAACACTGTCTCTGCTTCATATTTCTCATTCTGTGCAACAACTTTAACATCAATAAACTTTATTTGAATAAGACATTTATCGAGGTGAGTTCATGTATGAGTATGTATAGAAACTTGTGTATTACCTGACAGACTACAAACATACGAATCTAAATAGCATGTTATTTTTTTTGTCAAGAAAAAAAAGTTTTTAAACTCAAATGAAATGTATTCTATAAGATATAAGGTAAAATATGACATGTGAATGCTCTAAAAGTGTTGAATAACCATAATTCTTTTATGATTTATTCTTTCACACCTTTGTGTGGCTCCATTTTCTTTAGGTAGTTTTACTGCCACTATAGATGGGACCTGTCACCGTTAGGTATCAGTTTTGTATATTCAGGTGACATGATCAAATACAATGGAAAAACCGTGCATGTTATGTATAACAACTTACATAAGATACAATTTATAAAACCTTATTCAAGATAGTAAACTTGTTTAAAAATATGGAATAAGTCATATATCTGCTACTTTTTCTTTAATATTTTTTAAATAAAAGACTTAAAACTTGAATCTAATAAACAAACTACCTGAGTTTTTACATTTCAATAAGATAATAAAATAAAAATAATCATATCTCATTATATCATTAAATTTCACAATAATTTTTCGTATGTTAGATATTCTTTTCTTTCAATTCTCCTTTTTTCTTTTTATAAAGGTGTAAAACGACAAATTTCTGGGTCTCTTAAAACACCACAAAGGACCTTCTTTGTGCACAAAGAAGCATTGTAGCAACCACTTTTGTAATAACAACCGTTTTTGTAATAAAATTTCAAAACATAAAATATCGATGTAAAATTGCATGAAGTGACACAATTACCTAATAAAAGTGGTAAATTGTCCATATTTCCCAACATTAATTATCCAAAATTTGTAAAATTATAAACAAAAGTTATTACAAAAACGGTTGGGATGTCAAAGTTCCATAATCTTTAATAATAAGAAGAAAATGTCTGTTTTGTACATACTTGCCATATTGGTGATTATTTCGACTTTCTTAATGAAGAGTGTACCTAATATAAGATATCATAATTTCTTATAACTTTTTTTTTAAAAGTATAATAATATATATTTTTTAAATTTTACATTTACTTGTCTAACTATGTCTCTAAAGAAAAAACCTAAATGACATACCTTAATAAGTTTATAAATTCTAATTGTCATAAAACTTTTCCTATATAAACACCTTTTCTCAGCTGGGCACTTGTACATTCAATTATCAAATAGTACCTAACCTTCCCAGGTTCGCCCACTTGGTATTTGTTCATTACAGGTGTTATAATTGATAGTATAAACATGTTTTGGTAAGACACATAGCTACTTATTTCAGTCTTACACGTAAAATTTGAATTATCTCCCCCTGATACCACTAGGGGGTCTTTTTCTGGAAAAACGCGAAATAAATATTTAACTGTAAATTGCTGGTATGTTTTTCGCCAATGAATCTGTTATAAATATTTAAATAAATCAGATCTAGGATTTATTGTCTATCAAGTCTACAATGATATAATTTCAACATTTAATATATAAAATGAGAGACAAAATACAAAAGAACTAGTGGCTCACCTTGCTTTTATTAGGCCATTATAAAATTTAAGCTATTTTGAATCCACTAAAAATGACAAAGTAACCTTGATATTTGACCTTTGACCCAAAAAAGGTGGAACATTTGCATCTGTCCTTTCATATGAGACACTTGCCAACTTTGGCGGAAGTCTGTCCATTAGTTCTTGAACAAATGACAAAAAATTCTTTTCCCGTATGAATTCAATGGAAACATTAAACAGCTGCAGCCATCAGTTGATCTGATAAATCTCAACTAAAAGTGGAAAGTTTGTAGAGGGTACTGTCGTCATTAATCCTGAAAAGTTTGAAAACATTTCATGATGCAGTTTCAGAGGAGAAGATTTTGAAAATTGGCCAATAAAAGTCATGAATGACCTCTGTGGCAATGTTGTTCATTCGATCGGAACCAAAGGTCGAAAGTTCGTAGAGGTCTTTCCATAAATCTTTCCTGTCAACTTTGGTTAAAGTCTGCCCTTTAGTTCCTGAGCAAATGACAAAAACGTCCTTTCCCATATTGTTTCAATGGAAACTTTGAGCAGCCGCAGCCGTCGGTTGAGCGGTTGAATCTCAACCAAACATGGATCGTTTGTAGATTGTATAGTTGTCATTCATCCTGCAAAGTTTAAAAACATTTCATAATATAGTTTCGGAGGAGAAGATTTTTATAAATTGGCCTCTGGTGGCCATGTTGTTCATCTAACCGGAACCAATGGTAGAAAGTTTTTATAGGTTCTGCTATACATCATTACTACCAAATGCTGTTACAATCCGCCAAGTAGTTTTAGAGAAGATCAAAATGTGAAAAGTTTACGGACGACGGACGCAAAGTGATGACATAAGCTCAGGTGAGCTAAGAAAGGAAGTATTAACGTTATTAAACATGAAGGAATTATGTTAACGCCTGTTTTTATTAAGCTTAATCTTTTACCATTTTCCATTCCTATGGGATGGCGTGTCATTGAAGCTCACACCATATCATTGCATTTTCACAGTGTTCAAAGTTAACACAAGAAAACTATCCTTAAGTGTTTTTCTAGCAAATATGAGTAAACAAATAGAGGGAAATTTAAAAACTTATTATATACGGATAGATAGATCCGTTATTTTTTTCAAACTACAAACTAGTATTTTTATTCAGACTCAACAGATCATTCTTAACAAATCTCTATTTACGTATGCTTCAGAAAAGACGTTTTCCAAATTTTATCAATTAGAAATGTCTAAATGTTTAAGGAAGATATGTTAGTTGTTCAACCAGAAAACACAATGGAAATTCTAAATTGATGTCAAGTATCAAGTTTCATTTCATTTGGCCAAGAAGGTTTTAAAAAGGTCCCTGGAAAATTTCAGGGATCAAATTTGTGACGCCTTATCGACACCATTTGCGAAGATGGTCTCGATAAACGATGCTAAAAATTAACGATGTGTTTTTTACTCCTTATGTTTTGTCTTTTTTGTATATTTTTGGTTTTCTCACGAATTCAGCCTGGGTTTGGATTTTTTTTGTAGAATATGTCCACTGTCTTTTTCAGATATTTCGTTCTCACTTTTGAGACAAGACAGTTCCTATTTTCACCCGTGCGAGATTTTCTCATCCCACCCATGGGTGATATAAGAAATTCACGTGCCCATTACCACCAAACCGTCTACTCAGGCTTTTTATATAATACGCTTAAAATAAAATTGTACATTCTTTACGAGACGTATTAGTCAAATATAAAGTTTACATTAAAATACTGTTGATATATTACTACTGATAAGGGGAAATTCATAATTGAAAAGTTCAAATCATCCAGTCGTCTACTTATAAGTATAAATAAACCCAGGTATGGTCTCTCTATAATCAAGTTCAGTGGGGTAGATAAGATGTAGATAATCCTAAAAGTTAGCATTAATAACAGACAGTTCATCATCTATACTGCGGAAACTGAAATTAAAGGTCAGGGTTAGTGTATTCTGTAGTAGCCCTTGTATAAAATTGGCTTTAACGAAAACAAGAGCGGCACTTAGTTTTTGCCCTAAGGAATTCCAACACCCTTTTAAAAATATGTCCTTACAACTCAAAAAATATATTGTCCATTAGAAATTCCCGTGTTTAAAGCATCAGCCTCAGAGTACTTTTTGCTAGAATCAGTGTGGTTTTTAACAAAATAAGTTTTTTCCTTAGCTGATAAGAGATAAGCGTATCTTTGCGTCCCTTGTTTAGTCCAGAAACATGGGTGAATTCACGCAAAAAGGTTTTAGCTTATCACGTTGTGTACAGCATAGAGAAATATTTTTTTAACACTATTGCAGTAAGCAAGGCTTCGAGAAGAAAGTAATTCCTGTAAATCTTTAGAATTTTTAAGCATCCACATCTGATCTATGCCAAAGATAGAGTAGGCTTATCACAGTAACTCTTGCAGTCTGAAGTAAAGTAGTGAGGAGTTTTGACAAGGGTTTAGTACCAGAAAATTTAGATAAGGTCTTTCTAGTAGAAGAACACAAGCTCTAGTTACTTGCTTTTATTTTTGTTTATCAACACTACGTGCCACCGCATTCGTTTTCCTCCTTACATATAAACGAAATAATAAAAATAAAGGACAAATGGACAAAGGCAATGGAATAAAAAAGCAATAAAGAAATACTAGTAATGGTAGCTAAATGTCTTCTTACCTCTATGAATTTATTCATATCGACCATATTCAGAGGCTGTTTTAATGCAGGTCAATACCTGTGTTTTTGACGTTAAAAATAGATTGAATCCGATAACATTATTTAAATAACCAAATCAATACTAGTCTAGATATACAACAAGGGGCCAATGGCCACGTGGCTCTCCGGTATTTTCATTTCAATCTTACCATTTCCACATGCTTTTGAAGAAAGCAATTATTTTTTGTAGATTTATAATTTACAAGATAAATAGGTAATCCATTTGTTTCTCTTAGCAACATTCAGCCGGTGCAACTTTAATTATATGTCAAGGACTTTAACTGTTTTGTTACAATAGTGTATAATGGGAATATAGGTCATTACAAAATTTCGCATTCCACACCTGTAAAACTAGATTTGAAAAAAGCATGCACAACTTCAGCCTAAATACCGAATGCATCCAAATGCACAATTTGCAGTAAGTTACCGTTTTGTAGATCTCGAGCTCACAAAATCACGAAAATTCTGCTACCCACAGCATAAGGCTCTCGGACCTATGGTCCGGAGAGCCATAAAGGCATGTTTAAATCTCCCGTGCTCCCCCACTAAATAATGATTTGATCTGCATATAATACAAAAAGCGTTAATATGCTGCAGTAGGTAAATATCTATCAGAGGCCAGATTTTCGAAGGTAACTTAATACTAAGAAATATTGTAAGATGGTCTTAGGGTATATCTTAATCCAAAGTGATGTTCTCGTATGATATGTACTAAAAATTATCGTAAAGTTAGGACACCCACAACCATGTCTTAGGACAATCCTAATTTTAACCAGAATAAAGAAGTGATAATATAAGTATGCCTTCTCTAAAGAAACTACCATGCTCATCCAGTTAGTACTTCAGAAATTTTAGCTCGTTGTCAGTTAACAACGAATATTTTAAGCGTGTTACTGTTTAATTGTGTCTATCATTTTAAGCTCACCTGGCCTAAAAGGCCATATGAGTTATTGACATTACTTGGCGTCCGTCTTCGGTCCGGCGTAAACTTTTCCTGTAAAGATCTTATCCTCTGAAACCACTGGGCCAATTGGAAGGTCCTCTACAAATATTCCTCATTTCATCTGGATCGGGCAAAAAAACATGGCCGCCATATTCAATTATTTCTGATTGGCTGAGTTTTCAAAAATCTTCTTTTCTGAAACTGTTCGGCCAAATGGAGATAAACATAACAGGAAGCATATATGGTTAGTCCTTTATAAAGTTTCCTCATTTTGTGACCGATCGGACTACAAATATGACCGCCATTGGCATTTCTTGTTTATGGTTGGCTGATATAAAAAAAATCTTCTCCTCTGAAATCGCTTGGCCAAATGGAACGAAACTTGACAGGATACATCTATGGGAGGTTCTTTACAAAGTGTCCTCATTTCATCCTTATCGGGCAACAAACATTTCTCATTGGTTGATTAAATTGTTTCTCTCTCTTGAACTGCTTGGCAGAATAGAACGAAACTTGACAGGAAGCATCTATGGGAGGTTCTTTATAAAGTTTCCTCATTTCGTCCCGATCCTGCAACGAACATTTCTCATTGGTTGATTAATTTTTTCTCCTTGAACAATTTGGCCAAATGGAATGAAACCTTACAGGAAGCATCTATGGGAGGTCCTTTTTAAAGTTTCCTCATTTCGTCTCTATCGGACTACAAATATGGCCGCCATGGGGAGTTCTTATTTCTGATTGGCTGATATAAAAAAAATCTTTTCTTAAGTCGCTTGGCCAAATGGAACGAAACTTGACAGGAAGCATCTATGGAAGGTTCTTTACAAAGTTTCTTCATTTCGTCCTGATGAGGCAACAAACCTGGCTGTCATGGACAATTCTTGTTTCTCATTGGTTGAATAAAAAATTTGGTCAATAGGGACCAAACTGGTGGGATGGTCCTTGGATGGCCCCCGACTTCCAACCGACATGGCTGGTGTTACTAAAAATAGAAAAAAGGAAGGGATGAATTTCAAAAATCTTCTATGTAACTACATGGCTAATTGGAACCAGACTTGGCTGCAATGATATTCAGATGGTCCTCTTTAAGAATTTTGTTCAATGACCCGGACGATCAACCAAGATGTCCGCCACAGCGTAACTTAGTTTAACATAGGACCCTATTGGAAAATTCATGTAAAAAATCTTCTTGTCTGAAAGCACTCAACCAATTGGAACCAAATTTAGCAGCAGTGGTCCTAAGATTGTCCTCTTTCAGAATTGTGTCCGATGATCCGGACGATCAACCAAGATGTCCGCCACAGCCTAACTTAGTTTAACAAAGGACCCTATGGGAAAATTCATTTAAAAAATCTTCTTGTCTGAAAGCAATCGGCAATTGGAACCAGACTTGGCAGCCATGTTATTAGTTTGTCCTCTTTCAGAATTATATGTCCTATTATACAGACGTTTGTTTCTTATGTGCTTTAATGGCTTTTGATTGGTAAATTGAATCCAGGTGAGCGATACAGGTTCCTGGGAGCTTCTTGTTATATAAGGTCTACTGCTCAGGTCCCGATCTAAGCCATTATTTGTTATGATTTTACTGTTTGTTAACCACTGTTTAGCCACTGACCCATGGTTAAGGGAGAAGATTGAGAACACACACATATATCCCTAAATCATTCCATATAGGCCTGTCCATATTCTGTATGCTCACCGACTGTCTCTTGATTAGTCCCCTCACTCTTTCACTCTTTAGATGAATATTATTCTGTTTAACAGGTTATATAAATATATGTACGTGTTAGTGGAATTAAGTAAAACCAGACATTAAGCTTACATCCTAGGCTATAAGCTAATGCTTAGGCAGTAGGAATAATGCCTAAATTGGACTAAATTTATTTTTACTTATTCATTATATCGAATTTTGTGCCATTTTGGATTTGTTGAATTTAAGGCACGTCTAATGTTTCCGTAGCAATTAAGTACTTGTGCTGAATCGAGGCGGAAGCGGTTGTTCCTCGTTAAAGCCCACACGGCGTTCTATATATGTAGTAATTTTTCTCATGGTTCAATCGTATTGGATGTTGTCTAATTCACGATTACTCCATACCCTCACATTTTTATATGCAAGAACTTCAACAAAAATATTACATACACGTATACGAAGCCACAGACACCACAAACAAATTATACAACGCCACAGAAATCACAAACAAATCATATGACGTCGTAGTCCATTTTAATTACTTATACATGTATCACATTTAAACAAATTCTTTGTCGAATCCCTGAAGTCATAGCAAGCTCAAGATATCGGGCATTTCCTTTGTATTATGCAATAGATGTACCAACTTCGACACATTCAGAAATTGTCAAGGCGATAAAAAATTAAAGCTAAAGCAACGACACAAGATATTTTACAGTATACATAAATATCGCTTATCAGCAGTACAAAGTTTAAGTGGGGTTTAAATGGGGATTATAAAAAAAAACTATATTAAAGTCAAACTCATCAGAAAATGAAAAATAAATAAAAAGTAACCATCTACCGCTAAAGCTATAGTTATTTAGTTTTCAAGTATTATTTTTTTTTACTTGACCACACCCTCGTGTTTTCAGAAATCTTACTTTGCGCATCTTTTAAGACATTTACAAAAAAAATTTTCATTTGATTTCTATGCTTTGATGAAATTTCGAATAGTTTATATTCTTTTTGTGAGTTCATTTTTATGGTTGATATATTTACAAAGCTCACTGACCTTTTATCATTTGTTTATTTAGTATACGGTCAGTGTCGCAATTTTTAAAATAATTATATATATCGTGTTCATTTTAAGTGGGATTTCACAAAAATAGTTGTGCTCTTAACTCTACATTAACTAGTTTAAAAAAAAACGAAAAAAAAATATAATACATCCACATCCACAGTTTCCTTGTGGCCAACATGAATTTGGTTGATCCATAACATTGGTGGTTCATTCAGTTAATAACATTCTATGATAAAAAAGGACTTAGATTTCTAATAAACAAAAATAACAGAAAACGTCAACCAATCAATCAACGTCATCCAACAGACAGGACTCCGAACAAATACCATTTTCGATATTTATGGTAAGATCTTAAAATTCGTATTAGCTTTGTTCAAGTGTAGCTAATTTGGATAAATGTCTTTTGCATATTTAAGAAACTCGGGGTTATCAACAGTAAGTACATTATCAAGATACCCGCAGTTGTTGTTAAAAATATCAGTTAATCTATCATGATCCTGTATTTCACCGTTAAGGGGTTTGTTCCCTAAGGTTGTTTATAACAATAACAAAAAATACATAAGTCGGCAATAAGAGGAGAACAGTTTGTACCTATAGGAATCCAATGACATGTCGATACGCAGTATTGCCAAAACGAACATAAATGTTGTCCAACATTCATTGTAGGGCTTTAAAACTGTTACAACGAATATGTTTTAAACCAAAAAATTCAAAAGACCAGTAAATCATTACACTCTTACTTTTCACCGATAAGATCCTGAGGAAAAGTTATGTTCGATATAGATAAATATAACTGTCCACAGCAGCTACATGATGAATTATCTGAAACATTAAAAGAATTTTTTCACACTAAAAAAAATATGCACAAATTAACTAATTCCTCTCTTAATACATCTAAGTAGTGCTTTTTTCAGATGATCACAACGTTGTTAGCTGGCTTATTTGTTTGTACAAAGCATAACATAACATATCTATGTTTTAATAGGTTTAATACAAAAGTTGTTGACAGCATCGCTGATTGTATTATCACAAGTAAAGTCAAGAAATACCAAAAAGATATTCGAAGGAGGGGAAAATCGAAGCAACTGACAAACTCCAGAGAACAACGAAGACAAGACCAACGTATGAGTTGTGAAATATATATTTCATACGCGGGCGCTTCTGGAATATTGCCGCTCAAAAATGGGAAGTTGACGATTGGAAAGTCAAAGTCATCCCGTTTGCCGTAAAGTTTTGTATTTAACCTTCCTCTGGTGTCAATTTCGAGGTGAAGGTCAAGATAAGATACAGACTTGGCAGTGTCTGTGGTATCCTTAATTTCGAGCTCATTGGGATAGATGAGATGTAAGAAATTCCCAAAACGTGAATTGTTGAGTGATAAAACATCATTTATGTAGCGGAAGCTGAAATTAAAGGTACGGGTTAACTTCTGTTTTTCCTTAAGAAGCCTGTCAAGGAAGTTTGCCTCATATGAGTAAAGGAAAAAGTCGGCCAGGAGTGGCGCACAATTGGTGTCCAAAGGAATGCCAATTGTCTGTTGGAAAACAAGCTTGCCAATTTATTTTGGGAGGAGTGTTATATTTGGGCCCGTTGAAATGAAGCAACAATGTTTATGTCTCCAGTAACAATATGACCACAGGGACTGTAGATGTTAGGTGATTTTGTACAATGGTAAGTGTTTTGGAAGTTGTGTAACGCTTTCGCGTCAGATGATATATTCATTCGGTTTTACTGTCGATTTGGTTTTGTTCTTGGTCTTCACAGTGTAAATAACATGAGTGATCGACTACTAAGATTATAGGAAATGCTTATTCTGTCGAACTCCTTTAGGATCTTGTATTTTTCGAAATTTCTTATATATCCAAAGGCAAGACAAGCACAAGAGATTGGAACATAACAAACAATGTCACAAGGATACATGTATAACTAAAATAATAAAAAAAACATATAAGTAACTAAACCGAATTAGAACAAGAAAGAACTACTTAGTCTACCCATTTGAATTCCCACTAAAAACCGGGTGTGACATCATGTTTTGTATCAGATACTCCTTTTTAAAATTGATTACTACTGTTCGTTTTATTGCACAGATGACATGCAAGTTTTAATTGAAACACACAGAGGTATGTCACAACTGGAATGACCTCTTAATTTTACTTTGACTAACATATGTACTAAAAGAAACTAGCTTAGTGTAAAATTGCCTATTTTTAGTGTCACCATTTCGGAATTTTGCCTTTAGTTCCGTTTAGTATCATTTTACCTCATTTCAAGTTACAGTTTTTAATCTTCTACGTTTGTCAATAATGTCATGTTCATAGTCCATCATAGTATTAAATGGTACCAATGACCATTCGAGACATCAGAAAAGATATCAAGAAATAAACACGTTGGAATCAATTATCTGTATCATTTAATTTATTCATCATAACTTGGGAATGATTTGAAATATGATCGAGATCATATAAAATAATCCCTCTCATTTACACATCAAATAATAACAAATATATCATATCCCTTTTATTTGCCACTTACAGCAATTTGCTGCGTGTTTTCATTAAAACTGAACAACAACGATCACCCTATAAATATTTTGCCATTTGTCAGCATTTTTGACTTAGTCTCTTTGTGGAAATGACGTTTTAAATCTTAGACATAAGAATAACATATTTTGATGTAAGAATCCTTAAACAATCAATCTGTAAATAAATCAGGATTTTTTTAACGAGAAATAAATTTAAATGTACACAATCAATGTTATGCATCAACCGATCACAAATCTAAGAAAGATTGCCATTCCCTGAGAGACTTGTGGAATTTAGCAACACGTACTGTCACGTGATATATTATGGACTTCCAATCTGTTGTTTGATCCAGTCAACATATGATGTCACTCGTGTGAAGACACTCGGGTATCCAGGCCTGTCACAGCCTTCTGTTCCCCAGGATACAATGCCGGTCAGATAATACTTGCCATTGTGCTTACAAGACATGGGACTGCCAGAGTCACCCTGCAATGATTACAATATAATTGTTTAATATAAAATTCTATATGGATGTCAGAATGCATAACTCAGCGGTTTATCTTCAAATTAAGTATACAACTCCATACATTACTTCACAAATTAATCTTATTTCATACAATATGACTACAGACGTAAAGTACTTCATATATCATACCTCTATTTTTTCTTTGGTCCATTAAACAGTCGTCTTATGGAGGACAACTATACACAAGGAGCAAACCAAAAAAAACATAATCCATTAGACAGAAAAACCCGGGAAGACAAATGAACAACCACAAGCACAACAAACAAACACTGAAAACTAAAAAAAAAAAACAATGAACAACACGAACTCCGATAAAAACCAGGAGTGAACCGAGGTGCTGCGGAAGGGTGAGCAGTTCCTGCTCCGTATGCGGCAACGTCCCGAAGTTCAACAGTCAATCCGGTGGTAGTCACAAATCGGTGGAGGTACATGAAATGTTAAGACAGTGGGAACAGGTCCAACATCAGCTTAGGTCTGGCAATAGTGTAACGGTCAATCAATTCGTGATGACATCCCTAAAATGTCTGAAGTGATGACATCAACATATCCCTGATAAAACACTGGTTAAGAAGCTTTTGTGACGGCAATAAATCCAAATATGAATAGGACTTCGATGTATCTGTAGAATCCTTAATTTCAAGCTCACTGGGGTAGTTAAGATATAGAAGGTTTTGGAATTTATCGTTATTTAACGACAATACATCATCTATATAACGAAAAGTGAAATTAAAGGATTTGGCTAGTTTCTTTTTGTTTTCACGTAGTAGCCCTTGAATAAAGTCCGCTTCATATGAGTACAGAAAAGATTGGCAAGGAGTGGAGCACAGTTGGTTTCTATTGGAATGCCGATTGTTTGTTGAAAAATTAGACCGTCAAATTCCACAAAAAATGTTGTCTATGAGAAAATCTAACATGTTTGTCAGAATCGGAGTGGTTCTTCACATAAGCCTTTTCTCTACCTAAAACTAGAAATTTTTACCTGCGTGTGCCATTTTTCTTGAAAAAAAACATTGATGAACTAGCTCTCTCAAACGATATTTTAATTGAGAATGTGGTATGGTAGTGTAGAGAAGTCGAATGTTTTTATACTGTTGCATGTAGCCAAAGAGTTTAGATATTGTAGTAAATTTCTTTGAGTTTTTAAGTATCCGCGTCTGATTGACGCCACTGGTGGAAGATGATAATTCACAGTAATTCTAAAGGCCCTCTTTAATACATGTCAATTTCTTCACTATTTGTAGAAATGCCAAACAAATGAAGAACGGTCTTGTGGTTATCAAGAACTTCGTGCTTTGTGAGTGTGGTCGTTGTATACGTTGGGTTACCCGCAGTGTTATCTATTCCCAAATCGTTTGTAAGACACTCAAAATAATAGTTCTTGCATACAAAAACGATGTTATCGGGGGCATTGTCCGCTTGGACAATTACATGTATATATTTTTCATCGAGGCAAGTCAAGGTTCCAACAACCTGAGTGTCTCTAAAGATGGATGTAGCTTTAGTGCTCATAGACCCATGGAGGTTTTTAATTCGGACCTGAGTCAGTGACATTAAAAGCCTTCACCAGCTCTGAAAGTGTGTCAGCATGTCCCTATTCCTTTGAAATCAATTTCTGGAATAGTCCTCAACAGAATCCATCAGAAATTTGAAATTATATTTCCAATTAATTGGATGAGGATCTCGGTATTTGGGACCTTTTGCCAGCATATTTTTTAGCTTGTGATTATCAACTAGATTGAGGTCTCCTGTGATAACATGACCCACAGGACAATAATTGAATGTAGATGTCGAACAGAAGCAGTTAGGGGGTTTAGACTTCAGGTCATCGGAATTAAGGTCCCGCAATGCCTGCTTGTAATAGAAAATCTTGGTTACAATAGGTTTTGTATATAAATAAGAAATAAGTGGAATAGTTTGGTCTTAGAAATATGGATGAAATTTTACTGTTTTTTGGTAAAGCATATTGCTGAGATTTATGTTATCCATGCCTTTATAAACAAAGTTAACCTTAAAGAACGACCTTTGGTGAGATTCGTCGTTATGGAGATTTGCCGTAAAGTTTTTGTATTTAACCTTCCTCTGGTGTCAATTTCGAGGTGAAGGTCAAGATAAGATACAGACTTGGCAGTGTCTGTGGTATCCTTAATTTCGAGCTCATTGGGATAGATGAGACGTAAGAAATTCCCAAAACGTGAATTGCTGAGAGATAAAACATCATTTAGGTAGCGGAAGCTGAAATTAAAGGTACGGGTAAACTTCTTCTGTTTTTCCTTAAGAAGCCTGTCAAGGAAGTTAGCCTCATATGAGTAAAGGAAAAAGTCGGCCAGGAGTGGCGCACAATTGGTTTGATTAATGTAGGAGAATTCCTCATCTTTTCTCAAAACAAATAATGGCCAATCAAGTCGATGGAAATTTAAAATTTGAGATAAACTGATGAGTTTGAGGAAATTCTCAGTTTGATAATTTTGATGTTACCGGGCCCTGCTCATGGCAAACTTATTTTATTACCGTTTTTGTCGTTTTGGACTTAACATTTATTCGACAAGTGTAACGAGTGATATTGAGGAGATATAACGTAGACGTACCAGATGTGGAGGTTATTTCAATATTTCTAAATATATTTTTGGGATTAATACTGGACTTGTGAACCACTTTAATACTAGCAATTAACAAAAGTGTACCAAAAGTGTAACAAAAAATTATAATATTTTCGAGTAATTATTCGATCAATTCAAACACACAGGTCGAATTATTTTTATGGTACAATATTCCATATTAACTTCTATTTTTTATCTACTGTATATACATTTTAACCGAATATGAATAGAAAATACAAACCGAGCATGGACCATAGGTTCCATCACCAAAACAGATCATGTCTGAATCCATGTCAGTCTTCCAGTACTCGCTACATTTGTTATGGCTGATCACATGACCATGTACCTGTCGCAATGAAGCTTCCGTGTCTTCCTCTGTAAACAAAAGAGATTTTTAAAACGTTTTATTTAAATTCGACCAAAACCGGGCCCGTGTGCAATCATACTGTATTGGTTTTATAGTGTGTTGTTTACACCAGAGTATCGGAATAGATAGGGGGTTTTAGTACCCATAAAAACGGTTTAACCTCACCACTATTAAGTGTCTGTAACAAGTCAGACTATCGTGACTCTGTTGTGTACATGTTTGTGTTTTGTGATCTTTATGTTGTTTTGTGCATGGCGTTTTGTCAGTTGGGTTGCTTTTATTGATTGGTATGTCATTGTTGACCTTTTATTGATTGGTATGTCATTGTTGACCTTTTATTGATTGGTATGTCATTGTTGACCTTTTATTGATTGGTATCCATTTTGTTGTTTATTCATCAAATCTGGGCTAAAGCATTAAACTATAAACCTGTTCAGGACAGATTATCACTACCGCAATTCCTAATTCAGACGTTTATGTTAATGTTATCTTTTTACAGTTCCAACCAAATAGTAGATCAGAAACTTACCGTTTGTATCACCCCATCCAGTTACCCAGCACTGCTCCGAATTTTCAACATCAAACAATTCAACACTGTTGCTCAACTCTCTCTTCAAGCGAATATGGTTCACCATGTCCAAGTTCGTATGTTGAATTTCCGGCATGTTAATGTGGTTGATGTATTCGTCAATAGACGGTTCCTGATTAACATTTGTCGTTTGTTCATTCCTCTTCAGATTGTTATCTGTAAAATGGGGATCACCGCTGATTGGTAAGCAGATTGTCTTGATGTAATCTGATGTTAGATCTACGGGTAGGGCCAGTTCTATCAATGCAATGTCATGTTCGTACTGTTTGTGAATAGGAACGGTCTCATTTTCATCGCTAGTTTCACGGTTATCTATTCTGTAGTTAGGGTGCTGAAAGTATTTTTCTGAATGTGTATAATTATTTAATTTGCTACCCAATATTTGATTTTCCCATGCAATTTAATTCAATAGAGCATCATTTTTACTGATGACCACCATGATAGTGATCCAGAGTACTACTATTAAAAGACGATTCACATTCTACACTCACCACTATATATTGTATAGGTGAACTAGATCAAAAACTTTATAACGCAAAACAAACATATTTGAATAACACCATTTAGATGAATGTGTTATTTCTAAATCTGAAATATTGTGTGATAATTTAATCAAAAGAACCACTTAGCTGTTTTTAATGTTATTACTTTATTTGATATTTATAATTTGATATATAAAATAAAAGTTTGTTTTAAAAAAGTGAATTTCTACCCAAAACATACTCGTATTATTCTGTCAATTGGTATATCAGTACCAGATTCTCCATCATAAAGGTAATGTAGTCCAACGGAAACTCGCCATCTTGATGGCTGGTTATACCATCTAGAATAGACAACAAGACAGACCCTCTGCGTTAAATCTTTATCTTTGATTAAAATGATATTATGCCTTGAAAGTTAACAATCTTCCAGTTTTCACACACATGGTATCTCCGTCATCGCCATGAACAATGTAGTTAAGCATTGATAAAAAAATCCAGCGGGTTTGAACAAGGTCATTGATTGTATTTACATTTCTTATGTACATTGTAGCCATATTGTTCAACAAAATTCGAAATAAATTATTTGCTTAAAAAATTCTACCATAGTCATCACGAACTAAGAAAATATCAAGGCAATAACTTGAAATGACCGTATCAGTATGGTGTTATTTCTCACATCTGAGACGTGATGTTACAACGTTCCTTGGATATGAGATACACTCGGACAACCGGAATCGCCTGATAAGGAATTGGGATAATCATTTGCATGTCCAGGATGTCATAATGGCGGCCATTTTTGGATCATTTTTCGAGATGCATATTTTGCATTATTTCTCAACGTTTCTTGCATTTATCCAACCGATGATGAAGACAATGGTGACGCTTCCATCGTTTGATCACGAAAAGCCTGACATTTAAAGGGAAAACCTTACATTTACCTTTTCTGTCCTATTGTTTGTATTTCAAAAACCGAACTTTGTCAAATTGTGGAAAATCTAATTGAAGACGGTTGAACAGATACCTCACGCCTCTGAGCAAATAAATACTGTATATTTCAGGTTTTTAATAAACCTACTTTCACTGGAATCCACGAACCACGAAGCAATATTTTTTCGTTCCTAATTTTAAATTTCCAAATTTTATTACTAATTCTGGATTTCGAACAGAAATCGACATGTCATTGTTTGTTAGCATGTACACTTATCTCCCTTTGACTAGTTGACCCTGAAAACGTTTAATGAACACTTAAGAATCGGAATGTCAGATTTAAAATGATCACAAACCATACCTTGCCAAGTTACAGGTTACCAAAAGGTACAGATTCGCCAACTACGTGTCAGTACTCATGCCTGCAATAGTTATGCGACCAGCCAAACTTGTGTTTTAAAGTGGTTTGCAACGCAAAGATTATTCTGGTAATGAAATTTCAACATAATTTGGTTCCAACTTTCATAAAGTTGAAAATTTGCATAGGATTAGGATATATAATTGTCATATCCAGTGTTCCAGACAATAATCTATATTTTATCATCGGAAAAAAACGCCATGGAGCAACCTCCGTAGCAGGGTAATTTCCGTTCCGTTATAATACCCCGTTCAGCTGCTGGGAAAACAAACTCCGAACAGTGGTTCTCTTCTGCTCCGGTTCACCTAACTTCAGGCTAAGCTGCATTTTTCCACTGACCCCAGCCTTCTACAATGAATTCTCAAAATTCTGTTTTCAAGAGAATCGGTATTGTCATAAAACTAGATGATTTTTATATTTTTCTAATTGCCTTCTCGTGTAAGCAAAGAAGAACTCAGTCTGAGATCTGTGAAAAGATCGTTGTCAAATGGCGGATGTTATAAATGAATATTTGACGTCATAAAAGAAACACGTGAGACTGAAGGCAGGGTCCCTTTCCACAAACTCCGGCACAGTGACCATATCCGTTCCGGTACCACATACCATAGATTTATGGAGGAACGGATACGGACGGAACTGGAACTACCGGGGAGTTTGCCTTTCCAGTGGAGTGATATTACGGAACGGAAATGACCCTGCTACGGAGGGTGCTTTTTTGTCAAGTAAATATAGTTCGAAGAATTAAATGAACACCAAAAAAAAAATAAAAATTATTTCTTTGAACGCGTAGCATTAAGAAACAAACGTCGGAAAAGACGTGGGTAATATACGTCATTTTTCACAATCCATGTTTAAGTTAGATACGTTTTTTTTATATCTCCGAGAGACACACTGAAACAAATTACAAAATGTCCCATATATATTCTAGATTAAAAATGCCAAAAATCAACGAGTGTCCTAAATCATTATTTTTTCGTACCTAATTTGAATGCAAGTTATGTGCACTGTTTTTTGCACATTTTAAATTCTTCAAACCAAAAGAAAATGTATTTTGACGAAAAATGTATGTTCCACACCTCTGAAAGGAATATTAATTTTTGCAACGATTAGATGTTTTAAATTCCAGATCGATAGATAATGTAAGACCGACGCACGAAGGTCGCCAAAATTACAATGTTATTTTTCACACTGCAAAATGCACGAAAAAGTGCAAATAGCGTGGAAGGTCACTGATTACCTTTTTTGCCTTATTCATCCCAAAAGGGCACTTCCGGTTGTCAAACTGATAGCGTTGTCTAACCTTATGTCAAAATCAACAATTCAAAGAGTAATCTAAAATGTGAGAAAATGTATCAATCACCCATTTTTAGGGCAGAATTCGATATCGCACACGCTTGGGCTCAACATTTCGCAATCTTGGCTAAGTCTAGATTGAAATAACAATTGCTTGGTCCTCTGGTACGAGATAGCCTTGTCTCGTCTTCATAGGGATGAAAAATGTCTATACGACAATGCTTGCGACTTAAAAACGATGACCCAAATATTAATTCCAAACTTGTTAGAGTGGCAGTTAAATGTGTACGTTTGTGAGTTATAGCATTATAAATGGCGGTTTAACTGGCGGGAAAGAAATATCTTTGTGTATCTTTGTTATAGCCTTTAAATTTAATAAAAAGTAATTACCCTTTCAAACAATGAGCAGCTGTCACTACCCAACGATCACTTATCAGAGCACCACCACACATGTAAACTCCAGTCATAAATCTGAGAGCGACTTGCCATGGCCAGGAACCGCGTGGTGCATTAGTTCCTCCAATGATACGCTTGGATCTATGAGGAATTGCGGGTACGCCACATTCTGTGTCTGCAAAATTAAGATTAAACGTCTGTGACCTGATACGAAAATTTCTATTGAGTTAACTGAGTGATGATTGGTTGATTCGCAAGTACCCGTTATATATAATATGGATTTTATATATTCTCTTGTGTCAAGCTCGTTGAATTAAAAACATATCCGTATTATGCTCAATTACTAGTAATTTTGTTGTTTTTCTTTTTTTTCAATAAATATTCATAAAATCATAAAGGTAAAATCGATCCCACAATTGGATAATTCGTACATAATTTGAGCTGATATTTTAAGATTATAAAAAATAAGGCTTTATCTACCTCAGGATTTTGGCTTTTCTGTTAAGGCCGGTTGTAAATTAACTTTGGATACCTACTGGGTTTTTCCTTTCTATAAATTGACAGAGAGACCATTGAAACGTGAGAAATACGGTGTAGCGGCAATACATTTATACCATTAGTTTAGTTTCCTGTTGTTCTGCGTATGTCCTTAATATATCTCAACAAGAAACATATTCACTTTATTTGGATTCTTACATCAAACTATTCTAGCGTTATAAAAACAATCGAATCAACGCCTAACAGGTTCAAGGACAGGATTTGTCGATAGAGTGTCGGTGTCTTATCCAACAGAAACATATAGATCCGTGGTGTTTGTCTGATTTTACTTCTAGTTTCGCCTTGATTGACACTTTAAGGATATTTCTGTCCTAGGTTCTCTGTTTGATCTATACTGGACTTATTAATTATGGAGTCTGATATACGACGTTTATATTTACCTGAACTAAGTATTGCATTTGGTATATCCATCGGAGTGGTCGTGGTCGCTGGGGGCGAAGTAGTTGTGGTCCGCATCGCCATAAATCTTGAAGCTTCGAATAAAAAATATTTAACTCTGTGATTTTTATGCATGTGTAAGCTGTATTATTTTGCAGTATCACTGAAATCGAACAAAAACGAAAATGGTATTCTCCTGAAATTTATACTTTCCATTCAATCATGGAGAGTGTGTACAAATTACAAATCATAATCTAAAAGAAAGGCTACACAGTACATATTCCAAATTATTAAATGCCTTTATATTCATTCAAGATTTTATGCAGATGGAATAAAACGTATCATAAAATACCGAAATAAATTTGACGCATGTATTGCCATTTCGTTGACTGACAACTCATCAGCAGTGCTCGAGATCAAAGTGTTGGAAACCGGTTAAAGATATAATGATGAATTAATAAGCACAACCATCAAAAACCAAAACAATTAAAAGAAACAGGAATCTAAACTCAGCTATGAGTTACCTCTGCATCATCAGGAAAAGCCTTAGAAATTTCTGATAATTTTGTCAGATTTTGAACAGAAAATTTAAAGGCATTTGAGTAATGAATCATGCCAGGACAAAAATTCAGATATGGTCTTCATACTGAGGTAAGGGTAGAGCTTAAGGTTTATCTTTTAATGACTTACAGGGACTTTCAAGATAAAGAACATATAGAATATTATCAAAGCGCTCAGGTTGATATGGGTCGAGGGTTGATACGGGTTGCGATATGAAAAAAGCCATTTCATATTTTTAAACCTTAGATGAATGGACATGAAAAATGTTTCATATCGGGCGTTGTTTTGTAACCAGTAAAATATAATTTCGTATATGAGATAAAGCAGATTTTCATGTTTTCACCTCCGAAACAAAATATTCCATTATATGGCCATATAAAATTAATTCTAATGTTTAATTCGCTACGGACGCGTCATCCTGTGCCATTTTGTCTGTTGTGTCTGGTTACGTCATTCTTCGAGCACGTGATTTCGTATGGATATCATCACGGATAGATGATATGGACTTTGTGCTTCAATCAATATCATATATAAAGAAAACCTATATTTGGTAATAAATATATGATAAAACATTATATACCTTAACAACACGTTCATTATCATCAGTATACATGTATTTAAAACTTACCATAGGCTGGCGGAGCACAGCAACTATCTACTGGCGATGAGCACAATGATATACCCCAATTGTGTACAAATTTGTATTCACACTGTGGATTACAGGTTCCTTGTAAATAGTTGCACAATTCAAACTGGTATCCGATGGCATAACCTAAAACAGACAGCAAAGACACTTAATTGCATGGAAAATTTGTTTTGCAATTTTTCCATTAGTTAAAATGTATATCCACTAAATATTCCATACTTATAAAAAAGTTTCTCTACTTGTAGCTATAACCTACCTGTCAACAGGGTAGGATAAATTTTTGAATTTTTTTTTCATAAAAGTTATTCTGAGTATTTTGAGAATAAGCGATGTTTTGTCGAAGTCAGTAATGTTCAGAAAATTACATGGACATTTTGATATATCTAGGGTGTGGTGCAGATGAAATACTTTTAAAAAATTGTTCAAGTAAAATTAAGATGAAATCTTTTTGAATAAATATAAAATAAATAAAAATTCAACATATTTCAAAACAGCTAATTTTTAACATGGTCATATTAACATATTCGATATAGACTATAAAAAACTTGCTCATTGAAGAAACTATTTTATCTTGAAACTAACACAGCTCTGAAAGCTGGAATGGTAATTAGTTTAAAATTTCGCGCCTGAAGTGTCAAGGACAACCAAACTATTTAAAAAATTGTTTGACATAATGTCAATGAAAACTTTATCAATATTTATCTGTACAAACTATACCAATTTGTTATTTTTGTTTTAATGCATTTCTGTTATTTCTTATCAAGGTACCTCAGCTTGTTTTAGATATTAGATGTATATTTTCATAATAATAATGACCCTTTATCTGACCCAATCTCCAGGCTTGTCGTGCTCCGATGCGAATATATATTAATTTATTGATAAATGTCGATAAAAGATTTCAAAAACTTATTTCTGGTATTTGAATATGTTAAAAATAGATCAGAAAAAAATATTTTTGAGGAATGTGTCAAAACTTGTACTGGTTCAGTTATAATAGATCATATCACAATCTTCCAGACTCCATTGATCAGCCATTACTGAATAATTACATCTTATTTATCAAGACTTGCAACGGTCACTAAGTTTTGAATTTTAAGATTTAGAATGGTTAACAATTGTTCTCACGAGAACTTGGAACCGCTTCAGTTTTGTGGGACTTTACTTCAGTGTTAATAAACACAGATACGCACATCAGATTCTTATAGTTTTATAAAGTTCGTTCTTTTAAAGGTTTTTAGAAAAATGTATAACAATGTTTTTAGTTATAGTCCTTGACTACCCTTACAAATGATTAATTTACTGAATTAGGCGATCAACCTTTCGAATAGATATTTAAATCGGTACGATCATCGTTAGACTGTTTAAGGCTTTTGTTCTTTACTCCTGCTCTCTGTGAAAGCTTAAGATGCCAGTTCACTGATAGACCTTGAATGAAATCCTCTTCCGGATACGAGTGAAGAAAAATAGTCAGTAGCAAAACAGACACATGTTCGTATTTATCAAAGACTGATACTTTTTTCGTTGTTCAGTATACGCTTGTTGTTAAATAACAACATATGTAGATATTATCCATGTTTAAAAATACCCTTTAGGTTAACGATATTTCAGAAAAAAAAAATAACTTCATATTTTGATTTATTTCTTGAAATATATAAGGAGTTTTGAATAAGAACTGTTCAACAGCCACATTTATAAATACACTAGTTAACTACCCGTGCAAGCACGGAACGGGTATTATAAAAAGGTGGAATAATTTGAATAATTTTCTTGCCCCTTGAACGTTCTGTTGTTCTCCTTTATGTGCATGCCGTATCTATAATTAAATGTCTTCGTTTAGAAATGCTCTCTAAAACTTATGTTTTATCCAAGTGTGAAATAAAGTTTTCTGAATTAATTGTTTCATTATCATTCGGTATTGTGTAAAAATATTTGGCATATTATCTCTTTGCTTATATAAAACCACCCTCTCTCTCAATATTTAGAAGTAAAAGCACTTTATTAATAGTATCATCTGCGGTATAACTACTGCGCATTTTGGTAGTATGTCCGGTTACCCCTGGTCACATTGTAGCTGAACAATTATCCTTAGAACGGACGTGGAGACGAATGACGAAACATGGGAACATGATGGATTGGTTCGGATCGTGTTAACTTATCGATAATTCCAGCATTTAAAGAAACGTATCAACCTAAACGTGTGAAATTTTCAGACAACACATTCATCTTCATTCAGTCAAATCCTGATTTGAATTGTGTCTACTGCAGTTGTTACGTGATGACGGCCCAAAGAAATCAAGCCCTTAATAATTTTTGTATTATAGATGTTTATCAGCATCGCCTGTGATTTTTTGGGGAAGCTGATACTCGGCGTGTATAAGTAATAATAATTTGTCACAAAAAGTACTATCATTATTTCTTAACCAGTGACTAAATACGTGTATACTTTTTTTCAAGTGGTGTTCCTTTACTTGAACTTGTGTCACTTGTAAATGTGGCTTTTCTGTTAAAAATTTATTTTCTTTCTTACCTTTTAACCTTCATTTTTTGTTGCCTATAATATGGTCTTAGAAAATATATCAATATTTAAAATAGAACCATCCTTTTAATTGAAAACAAAATTGGAAAACGTTTTCTTCGTACAGATAGTTTTAAAAGTTTAAAATCCTATAAATCTTCCATTATAATAATATACTTAACGTAGTAAGCTATTTTAAAGAGATATACACATCAAGAATTTGCAAAGATTTATTATTAAAGCGGGAGTTTCATGATCTTTAAATTATTAGCTTGATATGAAATCTCGTTTCCCTCATAACTGAAATATTTGTATATCTTAATAGTGCAGCTAAATAGACAGGTATTTATTTTTTTCAGTACTCCCACGAGAAAGCAGCAGGGATGGTGGTTAATTAAAACTATCAAATTATACCATACTTTATATAACTGTATAACAACAAATTTGGGGGAATTATATTACAGTATGGATTCATATATGGTATTCTACAAAAATACAACTTGGAAAGTTATTTTCTTGAATTTACATCCAATGGTAAATTTTCATCTAAATTACAGTGGAAAAGGCTCATAAATGAAAACATTTCAACCGTACAAACTGATTTATGGGAAACTCGTACTAATAATGATAATCAAGTTTTCAAATATATTCATAAATCATAAATCAGTGACTTGTGCTACTTACTGGAAAAATTCATGAAATAAGAACCTCATTTATTATTACAAAACGTTTGTACCAAATACCAATAAAAAATTATGCAGTATTTGCAACAGCCTATTTACAGATATATATGCACGCACGCTGTTCCTGTACTTGTACTTATCTGTAACAAAAAATTTGTTCCGGTGTGAAAAAAGTTCAAGTGGAACTATTGTTATCTGAAATTTGTTCCAAAGGAACATTTTTCAAATGAAATTTGTTCCAATGGAACATTTTTCACATGATAAATGTTCCATTGCGTGCAATTTCTTCCGGTACATATTTCATGACAATAGTTTATTTTTCACATGATAAATATTCCATTGCGTGCAGTTTATTCCAGAACATATTTCATAATAATATGCATGAAATTTCTTCATGAATATTTTTATACAACAAGACAAATGGGTGCAAATAAGTCAACATGAATTCATTCATGGTTTGTTAAAACTAAGGGTGATTCATATTTTTAGTTCTTGTGTAATTATTTATAGTTACCGTTAACTGGTGTTGTCCAATAGCTGTTTCATTGATAATAACACCACTTCATTCATTATTAATTTTATATGCATAATTCATATATTACTTTTTATATAAATATGATAGTATAGAATAGAGAATGGAAACGGGGAATGTGTCAAAGAGACAACAACCCGACTAAAGAGCAGAAAACCGCTCAAGGTTACCAATGGATCTTCAACGCAGCGAGAAAATCCCGCACCGGATGCGGGCTTCAGCTGGCCCCTAAACAATAATGCATATTAGTTCAGCAAAATGGACGGCACACTAAACTCCGAATCATACGAATGAACCAAAATTAAAAAAACACATAAGATTAACATTTTAAATTTGAATTTGAGCAATGTAATCAATAATCAAGCTCACGAAAGATGATGTAAACACAAACGGTAAGTTTAACATATTCATGGCATTTAATTGCATGAGAACAAACCAGTTTAACTAGTGGAACAAATGTCACAATATGGAACTAATTTCACCAGGTAAAGGAACAAATGTTACAATATGGAACATATTTCACCAGGTAAATCATGGAACAAATTTTTCATTGTGGAATAATTTTCATTTAAATTATCCTATGAAATAAATTCTCCAAGAACTAATATCACGTAAAATTTGTTCCAGTGGAACCTTTTTCATAGGAACAAATTTTGGCTTACATGTCCACTATTGGATTCCTTATGGGATGTTATTACTGAGAATTTTGAACTGGAACTGTGCCGGGAACTTCATTCATATGATAAGGAGACCCTGTACCATTTTTTCTAGGAAGACTTCAAATAAATATATGGAAGATGACGAACTCAATAGCCTTTAGCGACTGTTCCACACGCACATGATCCAATGTTTAGCAGAATTTAACAGGTATTCGCGTGGATCTATCAGTGTATGAGATATCGTCCTGCTATTATCTACACATTTAGGTATTATATTTATCATTCCCTTGTATTCTTTTGTATATGTATATATAATATTATTTGTCCTGTCTCTATATAATTATTAGTTATTATGATGCATGTTATATTTATGTAATCATTTAAATCTCATATGATGAGGAAATGAATGAATGAATGAATGAATGGGGGTTTCAATGATCTCTAAATTATTAGCTTAATATCAAATCTCGTTTCCTTCATAATTGAAATATTTGTATATCTTACCAGTGCAGCTAAATAGACAGGAATTTATTTTTTATCAACACTCCCACGAGAAAGCAGTAGGGATGGTGGTTAATTAAAACTATCAAATTATACCATACTTTACGTAACAGTATAACAACAAATTTGGGGGAATTATATTACAGTGTATACTTGTGACTTGATAAATAAGCATTGTTCCATTTTTTTTTTTAATTATTCCGAATTCTTTTATTATATTATATAAGTCCTGGATTTTTCCAATCACATTTTTTAGCATGACTTTTTTCACCAAAAAATAAATTCGTGATTTTAAAAAATGAAAAGTCGATCCCTTACAGAAAGAATAAAAATAAAATTTGACAGTCGTATACAGTTATTATATGGAGAACTTTGTAATATAATTTGAGAAAGGATGGATTATGAATGAATCGTATAATAACTTTCTCATAAAATATAACAAATTATTAAAATTGGCGTGCGTGTTCGTATCTGCTAACTCAATCACAACAAATCATGTAACTGTAATCAAATTATGTGGTGATTTTTCATTCTGAAATGTAATAGTACAAAATATCTAGAGTATAAAATATAATTAAATAGTGTTATGTAAAAAAGATATTTCCTTTGCCTTCATTTCTAGTGGGAAATACGGTATTCGGGATTGGTCAAATTTAAAGCAATTCTTTATACAACTTTTGATAAATAACTCTGACATATCCATTCAAAATAAAAAATGAACGAAAAGATATGTTATATTTTCTTTGATTTAATACTTTTTATGTCGGCGTGGGAAGTCTCATCTACCTCATGGGACTCTGCTTACCATTAGAACAAAAACGCATGCAATCTATTTGTAACAAAAATGGTAGTTTAAGATTTTTCATGGCTACATGAAATTCAGAATTGAATTATTTGTTCAAACACGCTGCTGTTTCTATTTAAAATATATACTCATTATATGAGTTATTATTTTCAGCTGTGAAAAAAAATTATACGATACTATTTTTTATCCTGCAATCAAGCCATTTCCGGTCTAATAACAAGGGAAGAGTATAAGGCCAATGACCTATATAATAAAGTTTACTAGAAGTGCCTGGGTAGCGTAGTACAAATGTAAATGTGCAGATTGTGTCATGGTGTTTCCCGTGTTTCCCGCGTTTTCTGGCAGCTAGATTTCAACTTCAAGCGTAATTTTAGGCCATTTAACCATCTAAAGGGGCAATTTTATGAATGCAAGATAAAGACAATACAAAGTCATTGTCAGAAAATACAAAATTCATTTGGGCCATCTTTAGAATCACAAGAAAAATTGAGCTTTGTATATTTAGATAAAGTATGTCTCTACTGCTAAAACTGTAAAAGGTGGAAACAGACAATTATTAAAATCACATAAGGTAAAATCTACAAGTCATCATAACACGGTTACCACTTTAAAATGAAACACGGGAAACTAAAATAAATATTAAACAATTTTAATAGACAAGATATGCATGTTACGACTTATCAGTTGTGCTCAATGCCAAAACTTTAAGTATGTTGTGAAAAGAGGGAAAACCCTGTACCACAAAACCTTATTTTAATACCTGAAAAATTTGACAAAGATTATTTCCCAGTACTGCACGGACTAATTTCTCGTGTACATAAATCCCATATCCGTCTTTCTTGGGTAAAACACATATGTGAAGTTAACACATCATATGTGGTAAATTTTCAAATTCAAAATATTGAAAAATGCAGAGTCAAATACTTTATTAAAGTTTACAAGTTTGCATAATCCAATACCAATACGTGTACATAGCATTTATACATATAAACAGCAATAACAAAAAGAAACGATATATAAATTTCATTTTAGGAATGCAAACAACCCCTTTGGTTGGTAATATCACGCATTTCCAAAGATTTTTTTAAGTACATGCACACATTTTTTGTTTCCTGAGGATTGTTGGTTTTGAATAAATAAGTAAACTTATCTCTTACTGAATTATATTCAGGACTGAGTAAAATATAGTGGTTTTCATTTTCAACATGATCTTGAGAATTAGGAGAAATATAGATTCTCCTTCAGGTACGAGTGAGTTATAGAAGTTCTCGACCCGAGATAGTTAAATTTTCGATTTTCAACGAGGCTTTAGCGAGCGTGTTAAAATCTAAAATTTAATTTTTGAGGGTAGAGAAATTCCATAACTCACGAGTAAATTGAAGGACAATCTGTTCTCCTATGATTTTCGACAAAAACCTCAAGAAAATGTCGTTGCTATCTAGTTTGTTTACATAGACGTCATTTCGGGACTTCTCTGGTTTATCGTTCCAATAACTGTAGAAAAAATGGCGGTAATTCCCACTTAAAAATTTAATCACCGGGAAGTGGTTAAAGATATTATATATTTTTATCCCATCAATTAAACACGTCAAGAATAGGAGAAATAATGATACAGATACTATATATAATATCCTAGATCGATTTCTCTAATATCCGTAGTTACTGGGAATAATGTCCGGAGTAAGCTGTGTTAGTTCAAGGCAATTCTGTACCGTTATACGAATCTTAATTAATTCTAAGAATATAACTATATTGTGACCGTAAATTAATATTGACGTTTACACACCAGAGGTCAGTAATTAGACATAAACTCATTACCGTCCATTTATTGACAACATGAAATGTAGGGTTAAATTTGTCAATCCGATCCAAATGACAGTTACAAATATCAAATATGCAACAGTCAGCGAATTTGTCATAAAAGTAATGTTACAGACTTAAAATATTATTGTAAGAATATGATGTTTTGGGTATCATGCTTGTAAGCACGATACACAAGACATCATACCCTTACATACATGTCCAAGAGATTCTAATCATGTAAATAAAATTTGGCGTCTTTTTTCCAAAACGAATATTGTTTTTTTTTTTTTTTTTTGCTGAGTTTTGACAACATAAAACAATATGAAAAGAATAGTCATCAAATTGAAGAAAAGTGTAAAGCAATCTTGGTTATCTGGCTTACGTGGAGGAAATGGTATTGGATGTAACTATAGAATCTATCACACTACAATCATTCGATATTGGCAATCTCTTTCAGAGGGATCTTTTTTAATAAAGTTAATAAAATTGGGGAAAAATCAAAACGGCTCAGACATACAGACCAAAATAAGGTAGTAATTAATAATATTATTCTTGTGTATAAATATAAAAGTCAAGACTTCATACAAGAACCTGTCTTAGTGACAGAAAACCGAAGTTTATTTTATCACTGCAGTTTGGATAGTCCCGTCTACCCCTCCCATCACCAATTAATCAAACTGATTTCAGGATAAAACTTTGGATCAAGTAGACATATCGAAACTAAGTTAAACGAGTGCTTCGATAGATTTAAGATCTGCTGAAGCATCATCAACACCGAAACTTATGTCTAGTAAAAATGTCAATTCTAGGAACAGGACCAAACTTAGTTTATATAAATTCCAAACCATATTTCTTTATATTATCACAAAACTGAAAATATGGACAATTTAAGTTATAAAGAATTAAAAGAAACCAAATGCAGTCGAACTTCCATAGCTCGAACTCGGATCGCTCGAACAACAAATACGTATAAATATTGTCAACCGTATTTCGAAAAGTTTTCTTTATTATTTTGGGATCATTGCAAATCCTAAAATATAAGATTTTAAACAGCATTGACCTTAAACCAGTTATTTTTACTAAATTACCTATTTTACATTACAATGCAAAAGATTTAGATAGACAGGTTATGTTATTGCTGAGAAAATTGAATTGTCGCATGGCGTTAATGACAGTTTCCAGCCGGTATCCTGAGTTTAACCTTTGATAATTTGAGTGAATGAATTAAATCAATACAATAATTCGCTCAATAAAAATGTTAAATAGAATTAATATTCACCAATCAGTTAAAATACAACTCGAAACAAAATATCAATCCTAATTATAGCAGAGACTTTCTGAAATTGACCTTTAAATAATAAAATAATTAAATAATCTAATTTTAAGGAGTCTTGACAATTCTTGTCCATGACCTACTGTAATAGAAATCTTTCTTAATTTAAGTGCAGTATACGTTAACAAAACAACATTTGATGCATATTTATTTTTCATTCAACAAAGAATTTTCATTTACAAAGAATTCTCAGTCTAGTATTAGATTTTACATTTTATTTATGTTAATCTTAACAATTCAAATTGATGTCATAAACGAAGAACGACATTGCTCACCCTTCCGGATTATATAGTGTCTGCACGAGTTCCCCCTTTTTTTATATAAGATTATGAACACTAATGAACATTAATTTCACATTTATCTAAAAAGGTCAACGAAAAATCTTATTATTCCTTTTTGTCAGATGATACCTGTTAAGATCTCATATAAATTAAATATTCATTTGCAGATACATCATTTATACGAGTTTTAGGCAAAAATTAAACAATTTTTAATTTAAAACACGAAACTTTTTAAACAAGTATATTGTATACAAAGCTAAACACATTCAGATGTATTATAGCAATAACTTTAATAAAAATTTTCAGTAAATAAATGAATATACATCATTTGAATGCTTTAATTTACTTAACTACTTCTTTCTGTTGATTCTTTTAGCGATAGAAGATTTAAATAACGAATCTATAGAATCGCAGTCAGACCATTTCAATGCTGAGACTTTTGCCCGACTCAAGAGGAACTTTGTGAACCAGACACTGTATTTTATAAACAGAAATTAAGGAGTTACCTACATGACCTAGTGGCTACAGTTGAATATTGACAAAAAGTAACGACATATCTGTATAATTCTGTAGAGACTGTATGCAGTCAGGATAAAAATAAAACGTATCACAAAATACCGAAATAAATTTGATGCACTGTATGGCCATTTCGTTGACTGACAACCCATCAGCAGTGCTCAAAATATTGGAAAACCGGTTAAAGGTATAATGATGAATTAATAAGCACAACCATCAAAAATAAAAATAAAACTCAGCTAAGTGTTACCTCTGTATCAAAAGGAAGAGATAAAAATGAATGTGAAATAATATAACCCATATTATAGTGGAATACAATACAATAAAGCTTTTTGGGTTTGCTTTTGTGTGTCTTTGCTTTGTTGCTATTATTCGTGTTTCAGAAATACTCTTCAGATTTTGTAAAGAGTAATGATAAACTTGGCACGAAATAAGACAACGTTTTTTCTTCCGTAAATGGCTATCGTTTGCACGGCAATCGATCGCCCGCTGTTGTGACGTCCAATCAGAATTCTTTTGTCATACCATTTGGTCAATCAGGCGTAACATTATTTAACTTCGTCGACTGTGCTCAATGAGTTTACATAGGTACAGGAAACCTAAAAGTCGAGTATTTACGGAAGAAATAAGTAATTATACTCATTCAAAAGTGAGAAACTGGAAAATTTTTAGCTCCTATTTAAAATTCAGAGTCCGCTGTGCTCCTCTCAGAAAAGACATCAGTTTTAAAAACTCGTTGTAAATGTTTGGTATCAGAATTAACGACTGAATGAAATATGACTCTTATGTTCTCTAGTGAATTATCGGATTTTCTTTCACTGGAAATTCCCAATATTTTACTACACTCATTGTAATAAATAAATACTCTGTGGACCCTTATGCTCTTACCCTATTATGTGTTCATGAAATTTTGAGCATGATCTTAATCCTGAATTGTTTGTTTTGGACTTTGGTATACTACAATGTATATCAATATCTATAATAGCCCCTCTTTAAACATTGGCTTTGATAAATATTAAAACTTTCCTTAAGACGAAAGTATTTTCCTCGAATTCAAGTCCTAAGTATATAACCTAACAATATGTTTTGGAACAGACTTGGTTGCGTTGTACACATTTGTTTTATAAGTTTTTACACTCCCTTTCTTGTGTGCATGTTATTTTTTATCCATCTGATAAACTAAGTCAGTTAAACAGAAATCAAAGGAGATACGAAATAAATCTTGATGAGACACGGAACTAACAAAAATTACATCAAGGGATTATTGTATAGCGTTCAATTTGAACAAGTGGCTACACGTTAAGAAATTCAACCGAAACCAGAAAATGAAAAATTAAAAACTATCTCCAAATAAATTAACAACACCCAAGGAATCATATAAGCACGAAACAAGGCCCTAGATCTGGAACATGCACATGGATATATAGTGGGGTTAAACTACTTTAGCGAGTATGGGAATAAATACTCCATTACAGACGTTACATTGACAGGAAATCAAACAGAAAGAGACATCCAGTGAAAATAAGTTAACAACTACAACTAATTAAACTACACTTGACTCATTATATCAAAGTGGAATAGTTTGAGATAACAGGATTTTGAAATATCAGGAGGAAATATAATGCAAAGTTTAATTCTAGGGACCAAACCATTACTTTGAGATAACAATAGTCACCCCTAGTTTGACTTGAAACGAAAGACAAACAAATGAATAACAGACCCTAAAATGACGACCAAAAAAAATGTTCGCAGTTACATTGGCTAAAACCACCCGTTTTTCAATATAAAATCTAAGAAAAAATTATATATGACAATGAATATGTAGATATATACCTTTATAATATAATTTGAAAGAAAGTTGCCACAGTGATCGTTTGTCTTTGTTGACTGAGAAATAAATATCATTTCTTCTAAATTAATTAATACAAATACCATTAATCTCAATACAGAATAATACTACAGAAATAATAAAAAAACATTGAAGAAACTAATGTGTAGATCTAATGCACAAAATTATTGTGAGCATTTGACCGGTGTGTAGAGATAGAGTACGAATCTTCAGGAAAACACTTACATCTGAGATATATTATACTAACTAAACACTAGCTTAGTAATACAACGTACTACCAATTATTGTCAATTAAATTACTTGTAGTGCACAAACATTCTCTAATTAATAGATCGTGGAGGCTAAAAAAATACATCAGAAAAATTGAAATATTGATAAGTGAAATAGTTTTTCGTCCATTACTCTATTTTGCTTTCCATAGTAATGAAATAAAACAATATTTGATTCAAATGCTGTTAAAATATTATTACACGCGTTGGCAAGTTTTGTGCTTTCTGTTTTGTAATTTTTTTAGCATTATACATAGACAGAAATAACGAATCTAACAGAAATACTTTGAATTTGTAATATATTTACAGAAAGAATATAAAATATTATAATTACAATGGATGAAGTCTTTATTAACGTATAAACGAAATGTATATTTTACTAACCTGTTGCTGTTTTCAGAAGAAATAAGAGTGCCGTTACACTTGTCACAATTTCGTTCATGCTGATTTCACTTTTTGTCAAAGTTGTCTTAAAAATTTGAAAATGTAGAAGTTTCTGATTGAAGAAGCGTTCCACTAGCTTTGTCCCTCTGATTTAATGATTATGCAAAATTAACTAAGGAATGTACAAATTTATAAGAATCAAGAATTCCACAAATGCAATCTTTCGTTTCTTCTTTGTGAATGGCTGTTCCATATATGGTCATATAATAGCCTCCATTCATAAAATAGATTTCACTGATACTAATTTGAATATTTCGTGTATTAGTTGATAAATTGCTTCATTAGAAACATAATTTTCTTTTATCACAATACTTCTCTTCAGTATAATATTTCCAATAGATTACTGACCAATTCTCAGTCCTGGATAAATAAAATATCACTTTATGACTATGAAAACCATAACATTAACTGAAATAGCTGCGAGTATTAATATTATCTACGATAGCCTTCAATTCCTAAAGTATATTTATCGAAATCTTACAGAGGTTCTTGCAAGAAAACACCGACATCAACATTTTTTAAAGGTCAGTGGTCTTTTATGTTTTATCGAAATAGAGTAAAACGGAATAAAAGTAAAAGAATGTCAATATGAAAAAGATGAAAATACCAACCAAGAAAAAGGATTGCTGCGCTGTAAGAATTAAATAATAATGAAATCAACATTTGTTTAAATTTTGTGGATGGTAAAGAGTGTTTCTCTTATGCATAGTTCTGTCTTTATGTGGTTTTGGTTTTACCATTTAAATCTTTTGACATTTCAATCTTCTCTTCGACATTTGGGTCATGGTTTCAAATGTCAATTTTTGTGGCCTTGATCATAACTGAGGAGTCGTAATTTTAGGAAATATGCATATCATGCGCTTCAATATTTGTATTATATAATAATCATTTATTAATATAGTTATCTAATGAATGCAATGACACATGTAGATATTCTACGCCAAGTAATTAAATTGACTACAAAAAGAGAAACCAATTTTAGCTTTATTAATTTTCTCAGTAGTTGTATCCATAAACAACCAGAGAGAATTTTATTTAAAAACATTCAGCAGGATTTTCATTATATTGAAATTAAACATTAACAGTATAAAAATATGAAATTTGATATTGTGTTATTGGCTAGTTTCTGGCTAATTTAACCGACTGATGTACTTTCCTACTTAAACTTTTATTTTTGCATCGAAATTCACATTAAAGGTAATTGCCAATTTTTTTTAACAAAGACACTGTTTGTTTCTATTTTCGAGTAAAGTGGACAAATATGACACAGAATTTAATTGCTTTTTCATCTCGAGAAAAAAAAAGAAGCTAACTTTGATATTATCATTTCCAAAATATATTTTATTCTCAGTGGTGGTTTAAAATAAAATTATATTAGTTTCATCTTCGATAGTTGTAAAAAAGGAGGATAATGCGCCAAATATGTATTTCCTATTGCATATTTTCCCGAACGGTCCTTGAAAACGAATTTTCTTTTTGTTTCGGCAGGCTTCAGGTCATATGTACTAAATCTTGTAGTTGGACTAAACTAAAAAACTTCTTTTTGAGTTTTGTTAATTTTGGTATTTCAAGGGTGAGGTATTATGTTCGGTGGTTGTTTGGGACCGACAACGTCCATGATTATCAAGACCTTTCTTCATTAGAAAATTTTTCTTACTGCTTTTGTATGTAATCAATAGGGGTTTGAATCGGACTTTCTGTAAGAAATACCTAGTTTGAGTCCTTTGGATGTTAGAGCTACAGTAATACTAGACAAGACATTTTTAGTTGTGCTCATGTTTGTATGAGATATATGAATTAATTGACTATGTTTTATATTAAATTTTGGGTTGGCAAAAATGCTTCCTCAATCTTGTGATGAAATCAATGCTTTCCAATATTAGGTGTGAAATTTATTTTTTTCTTTGACTTTGAGATAAAAATGTGTTTTGTTGTAAATAAAAAATGCAATTATCGACGTATTGTTACTGTAAATTCTGTAAATTCAACATACATTTGTATCTATCCCTCTGGAACGATATAGAATTTATTTCTCTTAATCAATTTGGTTGTAAAATTTCCCTTTGAGACTAACGTTTCGTTATTTAATCTGTCCGTAAACTATTGACTGAGATTTACGCACATGTCTAACTTCAGCAAAATTTGAAATTCTAGAAATAATTTTTTTCTCTGAATCTCCTTGTTTTTATGTTGGTAGCATATACAATCGTGTTCCTATTCCCATTCGAATCAATCCAGTAAATAATTAACTAGGTAAAAATTTAGGTAATATCTATTACAAAAACCAACGATTCTTTATCAGTTATCACCGACAGAGATCCCCAAGGATATCACTATATCAGTTGCCAGTAATTTAATTCAGTAATTAACTCTTAAAACTTACAAATTGTAATTATTTTTGAACAATTTCAAATTCTTTATTAGTTTGTATATTACGTTATTCATCAATAGTGAATTATAGAAAAATGCTGACAATGTTACAAACATGACACAGTCAAAATAGTAGGCATTTTATTGTCAGAAAAAAACCTAAAAGAGCTACAATATAAGTCAGAAAGTTTTTATCTTTAATATGAGGCAGGTGTTACCTGATGAGCTTCCTCAGTTTTTAAAGAAGGGTATATCAGGAAATGTGTATCCATATTTCCCATGAAAAATTATTTAACAAAATATCTTTGAACGATCCAGGGGCGAAAATACGTACATTGGGGCGAACGGACCTACATTCATGTCTTAGTGCAAGACCGGAAGTTGGTTTCAACTTCCGATTGAATAAAAAAATCTTCTAATTACAGTAGCCAAATCAACACTTCTTCTATAATAGCTCCCTTCGGGAGCTTATTATTGTTATTTTGGAATTGTATATATGTAAAAACTGCTCAAATTTGGGCGTCAAATTGACAAAATAAAGATATGTCCATTGTTCATTTTCATGTTCATGTTTCGTATTTTCTTATTTTCGACCTTAGCACATAATGGAAATATACTTATGATTTGTTGAAATATACCCATAAAGTGCATTTATCTTTCTATAACAGAATGCCAACACCAACTACTAATATGTGAATGGATAAATTTGTATTTAGAAATGTAATAAGATCCAAGATATTTTTATTCACATAAACAGCTTGAGTTTTAAGAAATTAAAAATGTACAAAATATTATTATTATACATTTTGTACAAAAAATCCTTGAAAATGTAAGGATACATGACAAGCCATAGTGAGACAATAGCTCACAGGAAATATTAATTACATCTAGGGGTCTAGCAAACACATCGCGAGACCAGCACTAAGTAGTTCCGGAACCGATACTCGAACATTTTTGCTATAGAGGATTTTAACTAATACAATAACCAGGTTTTTTGTTCTTTAACTTTAAACGTTCTGTAAGCTAATCGACGATGAACTAAAGCACACATCTTGCAGCAAGATCCAGATGATCCTAGCGGGAATATTCGATCTACATCTGTAAATGACTATAGAATTCTGTGATGAAATTGGTAATTCATTTGGGATGTATCGTTTTATTACTTAGTGACATTTTATGCTGTTTTAATCTTGAGAACAACACGGAAGTGAAAATCTTAATATACATCTGTTATTAATGACTTTCCACGCATTTTACCACGCCTGTAGTGTCTCATTTCAAAATGTCCACTACGCTGAAATTTTAACTTTGAATCATTCCAAAGAATCAAGACAGTTTTTGTATAGTGTCAATACAAATTTTGGTTGTTAGGGAAGGTCAATTAAATTCTCAATATAACCAGGGTAATAGAGGAAAAATTCGCAATGAATTAATGGAATGTGTTTATATCTAAACATCCAGATTCATTGTTTGGAAATTTCAAAAAGAATCTATTGAACACATCATATAAGACTTATTAATAGCCCCTTAAACTATTTTACTGAGATAAAAGAGTTCGGGATACGAATTTCAAATTGTAGTTTTATTGGTTATACGATTATCTATCCACGTCATTATTTGCTATTACGGTAATATTGGGCATTGGTAATATTTCAATCGTAGCCTAAGGCTTTGGGCGAGGTACTGTTACACTGGGGAGGGTTATATTTGTGTATTATTTATTATTTATTGCAACCTTTAAAAATTATCTTAATGTCTTTAACTTCCGTTTTACCACGAAGACATCTAACGATTGGAGCTTAGGGTTCTCAGAACTACTTGAAAACTGCCACACTTTATATGAACATGTCACCTGTAATCTATTTCAAATGTGATGTTTTGTCTTTTCGAAAATAGAAGACTTATTATCTAAAAATATACCAAAATACTACTAGAAACTGAGCTGGCGATCCCTCGGGGAATCAAGTCCAAAAGCTGAGGCATATCGAACAAGTGGTAAAAAGAAAAGTCTCTGATACTATTATTTTGAATATTTATTTTCAAACAATGTTGGCTGGATGTTTGGTTCAATACCTGTCTTACACTTCATTGTTTAAGATTATTTAGACGATGGACACATTTGCTGTCCGTATATCAATTTGGTATATATTTTTTATAATATGCAATCTAAACTGCTCATAGGTCGTAACCTTCTTTCTTTACTGATAAATTACTTGTAATTTGCAACGAAAATAGAAGAAAACAGAAAAGTCTGGTAAAATTTTTCTCTTGTCAAAATATTATATAAAATCTGATATTTTAGAATATTTTGTTGTCAGTTAAAAGACTTAATATTTTTCCACTAATATTTTGCACATAAATAAAATAAACATTAGGTAATATAAAATGTTTAATCTATTAAGATTTAAAACATTCAAAGGTGAGCGTAGGTTTTTCGTAGTTTAGAACATGTACAGATTTGCCAGTTAAAAAGGATTTCTTTGTTCTGTGTCCAAATATTTGAGAAAGAACGCAAATTATTCAGCTACGTTTTACTTTCAAATTCTTCCCTATAAGAAACAAACTCGGTGTCCTTAGCGATATAGTGGAAAGGCTGTAAAATATTATTCTAATCATTTTAAATATAGATCTTCAAAGACCGACCCTCTTTATAAAAATACCAGCGGGGCACACCTTTTGATTTATGTGGTAACTTTTTCACAGTTTAATGTATTTTTTACTATTTCATTATCTGTAAAACATTATAATATTTAACATAAAATAAGTATAAATATTTATAAGATAGTTGAACATCCGATAATTATCAAGATATTTCTAAAAATATTACAGATTTCCTATATGAATAATTTGATCTCGTATTCTATAGAAATATATTGTAAACAGGTGCTATATAATTGTATATAACTGAAATAACCAGGCAAGTCACTTTCTCTACTTTTCGCTTTCGTTTTGCGACTGACCACTTCTCCGGTATATTCAATGGTTGTCTAGAATGAACAATAGTATTACGACAGGCATCTAATTTTTAATATGCTGTTGGCCTGGCGAATGACGCGAGCACAGCCCAATAACCCTTTCCAGAAACTCATTTCCGGTATCACGATTCTGACTCTAAAATTATAATTTGAAGCAACTTATTTCCCTTACTTTACTTACTTCCGTTACCGGCGAACGAAACTTTTTCTAGCCTTAGTGTGTAGGCACAATATGCCCCATCAAACAAAGACTTTTCTAAATGACCCATATGTAGAAAATGCATATGCTTCTATAGCGCTCGCTATAATCGTCAATGTTCACATTGATTCTTTGGCGATCTGTAGTATAGTTTCTCTTGCAGTGTGGACAAACCGCCTATTGTTTATGCGCATTAGGTAGGGCAACGTAGATTGTGATGTTAAGGCTTTATGACATTGCCTTTTCTGGACACAAAAGCCGTAGGTTATCGCGTTCTATTTCGCGCATTCGGCATATTCCAAAATGGAATCTCGCGTCAAAGGACTTTTGTTAAGATGGGTGGAACATAGCCAGTAATAAGTTAAAACAGCTTAAAACAACATACGGAACCTTAAACAAATCCACACCAGATACAAATTTAAACATTCCTGAAGTTTGGACACCTGGAGAAAGACGAGTTTTTGAGCCAGCAGAACTGCAACAAAGACTGGTGGGTTGTGAAGTATGCGGAGAAGAATTACGGTTTACAAGAGTTGTTTCTGAAACAGTTTGTGCAATGGGGTCCACTGTATCTATACAATGTGACAATAGCGGTCGAAAAATAATCCAGGCCCAAAATTTCGACGAAAAAATAGGCAGGATCAAACATTTTTTTTTGGTTTACGGATCCGCCGACACGTATTTTCACAATTTGAGAAAAAAAAAAATGAAAATTTGCGATATTTTATCTCCGCCGACCTCAGTTATTTTTGCTGTTTGAAAATAAAAAAAATAATGGCACGGCATAGTTTGTATGGTCTTTAAATCGTGTGTAAACTGGTAAAAAAAAACATTTCTATTTATAACTTTCGTTTCGACTGATTCAAATCTTTTTTTATGAAACGAAACATACATTAATTACTGTATATGATAGATTCGTTTCGTCGGGTTTTACCTTAGTTCGTAAGATTACGAACTTGAGCATTTTGAGAATTTCGTCGCAAACATACGTGATTATAATCGAAGAAACCGTGGAAAATAAACGAGATCGACAACTTATTAAAGTTTGTGATATCGAAAGCACTGTTGGAGATTTACTTGCAAATAGATTTGATAAGAAAATCGATTCAATATGGGTTTCCAAGGACCAAAAATATGGAACGACGATTACTGATCCTAACACCCCAAACAGAAAATAAAAATGATATACAGACTTTGTAATTTTACCTTTTTTTTATTTCGACCGATCGACCATACATTTTGTGCAAGAAAATCCAAGCAAACAACAATAAACCAAGAAATTAAACAACTGTGGCCTAATAGTTAACTATTTTTTTTAACTATTTGGTATTACCTTTTAGGGACGAGATCAAAAGTTCAATGTAGGATAAAAAACTTAATACAAATAGTTTGGGGGTGGGGTGTAAAAATCGCTGCAAATTTTGTTATCCGACATCGATGTTCGGATTGAAAAATACGGATTCAAGTGATGTCCAAGTCAATATACAGAACAAACATACATTGTTGAGGAAAAACAGGACCCATGATACAAAGAGTGTACTCTCAAAGCATATAACCATATTGGTCAATCAATTTTTCCCAAATTAAGTTAAGGGGGGGGGGGGGAGGGGTCAGTGAAAAAACTATGTGAATTAAGTTTTTTATGCTACATTGAACTTTTGATCTCGTCCCTTATATGAGATAATGGGGAACTTCATTTCGAAAATTTTACTATGTAAGTATTATATTGACAATATAATATTCCATTTTAACGGGGGAAAACCGGCAATTTCCAGCCGCATCATATCTGTCAAATAGTGATTTACACAACACCAGTCTGACAATACCTGTCTCCTGTTTTATTGAATAATGAAGTCCATATGTATTGTTGCTATCATAAAAATAAGAACTTTCGTGCCAAACTTCTTTTCTGTGCCGGTAGTAATGACATTGCCAAGAAAAGAAATACGGGAAAATTGTACTATGACGTCAGATTCATTTTTCCGGGTGGGATAAGTAAAGTCAAGAAATACCAAAGGGAGACTCGAAGGAGAGAAAAATCACAACATCTGACAAACTCCGGAAAACAACGAAGACAAGACCAAAATAATACATTCACCACAATCAAAAACCAAAAACACATGAACAACATGGACCCCACCAAAAACCGGGGGTTGACTCAGGTGCTCCGGAAGAGTATACTCTTTTCTTGTCTACAACTGAAAAAATATCATGAAAATAGATCGTATCTTTTTAAAAAGATCCGTGACATATAATTTTTTTGGTCTTTTTTGAATAAGTACAGAGTTTCATTCTCTGTTAAAATTTATAAGAAAAAAATCACCTACAGAATTTTTTTAAATACCGGAAAAGTATTTCACTTCGGCATATTATTTTAGCGGGAATGATTTGTTTGTTTGTTTGTTTGGGGTTTCACGCCGTTTCATCACATTTGGCTATTACGCGGCGGCCGGTTTTTATTGGTGAAGGAAGCCGGATTTGTTTGTTTGTTTGTTTAGTTGGGGTTTTACGCCGTTTTCAGCACATTTGGCTATTACGCGGCGGCCAGTTTTTACAGTTTTTATTGGTGGAGGAAGCCAGAGTACCCGGAGAAAACCACCGACCTTCGGTAGGAAAATTGGCAATCCTTGTCAATTAAGATTGGAGTCGAACACACACCGCCACCGGTGAGATTCGAACTCACAACCTCAGCGTTGACAGGCTAGTGATCTTTAGTAGTCATGACGAACTACCTAGACCACTCGGCCACCTAGCGCGAATGAAATCGACTTTGATTTTTAAAATCTTATCACACAAGAGCACACACTTTAGAGTTTATATTGATACATACAAATATTCTTTTTCGTTTAAAAAGAAATTCTGGTTCTATTTCCCATATTTATAGAATAATTGAAGTTTGAAGTAACAACCAAATAACTTACTTTTTCGCAAAAACCCGGAAATTGAGGTTGCTATAGTGACAAAACGAAGTCGGTGACCCCCTATTTTTTTTATCGTATTTTCTTCCCAAATCTTTGAAATACCTAGACACAAAATTTTGAGAAAAAGTCACCTGCAGAATTGAATAGGCAGTTTGGTCTTTAAGCAATCTGCCTGTCAACTTAAACAAACATATACTTGTAAGTTATTATTTCAGATAGCTCTGTAATATAATTAAAAAATAATGGAAAACGTTTTTTACATGCAGGCACCATTAAAGTTAGCAGATAACAAGATAATCAGACATTATTACATGAATATTTCAAACTATCCCGATACTGACCCGAAAATGATACATAAAATTTTCTGTAACAAAATTGTAAGATTTGTGAAAACTAAGGAGTATCTCCCTCGTACATAGCTATGACCTTAGATGATTTTGGCTTTACCCTTTAGGTGATTCTGGCATTTTTTTATTTAGCTTTGAAACATTTTGGGTTGCTTGTATTTTCAGCTTTTTTGGCCTTCAGCACAACTGATGAATTGAATCGTAAATCGAAGAAATGTGCACATTTTTTGCACTGAAATTGATATCATATAATTAATTAATTTTCAGAATAAAGTTGGCCGTCTACTCAATGTAAATAGTGATAAATATAGGTTTGAACACCTTTTTGATAACATAGCTACATTTTCTAGCACTAATAGATGTTGATAATATAGAAAAATAACAAATTATATATACAAATTAATCATAATTAATATAAAAACTAATGCTTTTTTCAGGTCCAGTATTCTTTTACAGAGAAACATAAGAATTCACAACTCTTTTTTGCTTAAACGACTACCAACGAACAGCCAGAAGCTATCCTCTCTTTATGTGTATCTTGCCTTAGATACGACAATAATTCTATATTAAAAACAAATGTTTTGAAAAATTCAGTATATGCCACCTCCTTTAGTGTGTTTTTAATTTTTCAATTACACATTTTTCATAATTGAAGTACACCTCTTCAAAAAAATGAATCGTATCAGATTTCATAACTTTAATCTCAAATAAAAAAAACTTAAATATATACTCAAACAAAACTCAGGTCTCTGAGTGAGGTTAAGACTAATTAAACACAGCAGGTAATCATGTAGTTATTTTAAAGTGACAGTATTGACAATGTAAGATTAAATTCCATATAATATCCTTCAATGCCCGACTCCTTCATCAATAAGTTCATATTAAAATCTCCTAAGTATATTTGTTCTGACAATAACAAACACATTATGTATGCTTGAAATGTGTAAAATAAGATTAAGGTTTGTTTGTACGAAAAAGCAGGTGTGCATATCCATAATTTTATGATCAATTAATCGCATCTTTACTCGGAGTGTTCATCTATAGTTAGAATATATTTTATACACAAGCAAGACGTACAAAGGTAAGCGTATGTATTGTTATTTTATTTTTACTAATTGCTTATTACTGATATTCTATTGACTGTTTTTTTTTTTTTTTGTTGGAGTTTGTGACATTTGATAATATGCAAAAATTATTAGACATATAACACATATCATGAAATCATAAAAAAAGATTTTTTCGACGGAATTTTTAAAATAAATATATAAGATTGTTCATTTTTTGTAAAAACATTAACAATCTGTCGCTTTGGATATAATGTCCTTTACGACTTAACTTTAACGATTTACTGTCTTAAAATGTATTTCCGGTAACCGTTTCAGGGTAAGTTGTGTCATCAACATTTACCTCATACCTCCTTAGTAGAGTAATTTACAATGTATATACTGTAGACTGATTAGTTGGTTTGTCGTGGCGACCCGTGTTTTACTACTAGAAAAAGCCGGAGTACAAGGACAGAACCACCGAGCCTAGAAAAAAACACACAATCTTTTTGTCAGTTGTGATCGAATCGAACACGCCACGCCACGCCATGCCACGAGTCCGACTCTAACTCTCAACCTCAATGTCGACAAGTAGAATCGACAAGCCTCTGAGCTATTATCAAACAAGTATTGGCTTAGCTCATATTACAAATTACCTTAGGTGTTAACACGAATTAAGTTAGCTGATATACACAAAAATGTAACAAATTACATGAGTAGAAATTAAAGATGATACGGGGGCAATAATGATGAGACATTTACTCCGAAATGGAATCCAAAAAGTTAATAAAAAAGAAAAAAAAAGAGACGTCGTACAGAGTATGTGTCAAGTAACATAACAAGCTGTGAATGAATGACCCCACATAAAAAAACATTGTCATTAAAGTTCGGTATGATAATTTGTGATTAGAAATGAGACACTAACCTGCTTACGTATTATAATATTCGTTATGCGATTCCAATAATGATTAATACAGCTATATATATTCATGCTATATTTTTTGTATTGTTACAAGTTCGCATTGTTTTCGTGACGAGAGAAAGCGGTACAAATTCCCCATGAATGAACTGATGCCATGAAGTTTAATCTAAATATTCCTTTTGTGAATAATTTCTAGTCCAAAGTACTTCAATTATTTTCCATATTTGAAACGTTTATTTGTAATAGAATGAATCAGAAAGTGTATAAATGAAATTTGAAACTAGAGGAATATGTCTGTATCAAAAATATACTTTGATAGTTCTCGAAATTTAAGAATGTAATTAGTTTCACAGTGTAAGGTTTTCGCACTTTTAAAATCTCAATCATCAAAGGAAGACTTTTTCATTTTGAAAAAAGGTTAAAGTCAATGCATAAGTTATTAAATTAAAAAGAAATTTAATTGTCAGAGAAAATGTACATCGAAAATAAATTCAGATAACAAATTGCTTGCGTACAATGCGCAAAGCGCAAACAATGAAATTAAGATAACATAAAAATGATATAAAAAAATAAATAGATACATATACCAAATAATTGCGAGCTATAGTAACAGTTTAGCAAACAATGACTACTAAGGTGGGTGATACCATCGGAGACTGAAGTCCACCCTCAGCGGTATCGCCTCGGCAGTTGTAGCAATATAAACCTAAATACCTAAAAGTATACATTCCAAACAGAATGAGAATAGTCAGCTTTAAAATAAAACTTAGTTAATTAAAAACATTTTATGAAAGATCCGAGAAAAGTGATATAACCCTTCATATCCACTTGTCGACTTCCAGGTTAACCGAAGTTGTGCAAGATTGTAAGAAATAAATTATACAACGTTCCGCAGTGGAAGTAAAATGGGAAATGATTTCCCAGGAGTTTAATAGTCATTGGTACTATTTCAAGAAACATGTGTTTAATTTTTTTCAATTAATTAATTTTGCAGTTCTATTAGAAAAAAGTCTTCAACTATCCCAAGAGAAGTTGATGTTAGCTGGATTTTGAGTAGTCTGTTTGCACTCGTGTTTTGGTTACGGGTGTACGTGATAAAAGTACACCTTGAAATTATCTCTGAAGGTAAATTTGATATCGTAGTAACTCTTAGAAATAAAGATTTTTGTTAACTTTTGATCAGTAAAATTAATATTGCTTTATTAATGAATATTCGGTGAATTCTGCTCCAAGATTTGTTTTAGGTCAGCCCACAGTGGTCCCTTTGTCTGATGTTAACACGAGAAGGTCCACAGGTTTTTGCATGTTTTCTGAAGATTTCTGAATATGATAGTAGCAATATCTTCTGAATATTGTGGTCACAGCTATTCACACATTTAATAAGCAAAAGATGCATTGGAAAAAAAATTATGCAATATATTATATTTCGATATATATGATATGATTTATGATACATACAGGACTTTTTATGTAAAATCTTCCACTTATCTACACTCATTGTTGATAATTCGTTCTTTATTAAATTCAGAACATTTGAAGCGAAACAATAAAAATGGGAAAACGAAATTTGATAAATTCTAAATAAAGGGAAAAATTAGATATTTTAGTTGTCACTTTTTGAAGTGGGAAAACACGTAGGCTTAAATCATGTAAAAGAGCAACTAGTACACCGACTTAAACAACAAATATATTTTTTGAAGTTAATCGCGTTATGAACAGTTGTACACATGACAATAACTTATTTATTAGAAATGTAATCGAATCTCTGATTATCAAAATGTTAGTTTTACCGATTAAAGTGTTTGTTTCTGAGGTAACTCAGGGGAAAGTAAAAATGACATTTAACAAAAATAATTAAAATTTAATTAATCATAGAACTTTCAATAAATCCATTTAAATACTACCAATTTAACTTAATTTGGTGTTATATTAAAGGAAGATGTTGTCATCTTTTGTAAATTTACTATAAGTTGTTGAACCCCAATATTGTCCATTAAACTTACCGCATTTTACACTCTTGTTACATTTTAAATAACTCTGAAATAACTAAGATTCAATTCAGACAGTATTTGTAAATCAAATAGTTCAAATTTCATTTGAAGTAAGGACGTTGTCACAAAGTTTACAAAAATGACTAACCGTCGATCCAGTGTAAGTAACATGTCATCGGTCATGATTGCTGCATCTAAATTTCGTAGGTTATCATCTCCAACAAAGGAACCAGAAGGGGGATTCCAAAGATCCTCTTTCTTGCAGGAAAATAATGTTAGAAAACAACGTGGACCTAGTAAAGAATCAGCAGAAATTATTACTAAATACAGAAATGTACTAACGGACGACGAAACTGAAGATTGTTCAGCTCTGAAAAAGTTTAAAACTGCAGTAAAGACAACTATTTTTGTCTTAAATAGAAGGAAATCAGACACATTCTTATTGACAAAAGATATGTTTGAAAATAACAGAAGACGAGGCACTATACACGGAAACCATGGAATTCAATCGACAAGGAGGAGTGCTGATTTTCCATATAAAGACATCAGACTTGGAACAGCAATATCACGACAGATAGAGGAAAGGAAGGTAAATAACTTGTACTGAGAAGTTGTATTTGTAAGAAGACTTTGGACGAAGTAATATGTTTCTGCAATCCAATGTTGTTTTTAACGAAATTTCTCCTTTTCAATTTGCATGTAATATAACACATTTGTAATATTTTCTAAAGGTATGACTTGCAACTTTTTAAGTGCCATTTGTCGTAGTTTTTTGAGGGGCTGGGGTTCGTAGTGGGGTTTTTATCTTAAAAACCATTTTATAAAATAATGAAATAAAATATCTTTCAGAATGTATCAATGGGTAGTGTGAAACATGAATATTTAGTACATGTATATAGAATTATTTTAAGAGGGAGATAACAGGAAAGATCCATATTCAGACACTAATGACAAGGTTATTTGGCAAATTATTTTCTCATCATCATATATTGTGTTAAGTTCGGGAATAGAACAAATAATACGTAGTAGCTAGGAACTCAACTAATGAAGAAATACTCCTATATAATGTACAGGTTTGATTATCACATTAGAACATACCCTGGTTCATACAAATTTTGCGACAATTATAGGGGTTTACATAAAATTAAAAGCAAGCACATTTCCTTCCGGGTAACAAAAAATCATTTCTGATGTACTGTAAGTATTCTGCATAGCGCATTCTAAAAAATGGTGCATGGCATTTGATAATTGACCAGCATTGTTTCTATTCTGAGATATTCGAGAAGAAAATTTTAATACATTGATGGTAACAATGTACCCTGTTTTTTTTGTTAACATTCAAATTATTATACACTTACTTGAATAGCGACGTCCACAAAAATTGCCCGGGCGACAGTTTTCAAATATGCACTAATGATCAGGAGAAAAAACGGATTGACAATAGTTAGCTGTAATTTTCAAATGTTTTACAAACTGTATCTTCTGACAGAGGATATAAACTATAAAAAAAGAAAAGAATTCGTACATATGTATTACTATAATGTACAGATAGGTTTCACCAAAACAACTCAAGATGTTTACAAAGGATATGCATTGCATTGAACCACAGAACTTCTGAAATTCACGATGAATACACTAAACTAACTTGTCACTTAGCTATCATAATCACACTAAAAAAGAAACAAATTAACTATCAATGACATTTTTAACCTCGGAAAAACTGAAGTCCTTCGAATTCAACAGTTTATAAGAATAGATTTTCAGCAGAATTACCCTCATTAGCTTGTCATGTAGATCAATAAAAAGGTGTAGATCTACAATCACCTGTCTGTTTGATAATCATGTTCTTGTTAATCATATCAAAGATGTTTTCCGTTAAAGTAAACACTCTGAAGAACATTCCATCGTTTTTCATATACTAAACTATCTATATGAATTAATAATATTTGTATCGTTTAATTGAATTACGTCCAATTTATTAAAATTTACACCCTAAGTAAATATATTTCTCCCTTTTTAAGATTTAAAACTGAGAATATTTGAGATTAAATGATTAAATTCATTTCAATAGAAAAGGTTTTCGAAAACCTGAGGGCTGAATTACAATAGAAATCTGTTGTATCACAGGATTAATGAACTGACTTCCTAATACAAAATCACACTGTACTTCAAATACGACCAAATATAGATATTGAAATATAATAAAAAGTCATGTATAGAAATGAGTGACTTCACATGTAATAATTAATATAATGCATTTATCAGACAACAACATATTGGGATCCCGACTGAGGAGACGAAAAGCAAACTGACAGCAAGATAAATTTTTCATTTTTTCTATTGATTTTGAAATATATTATCACTTGCCCCTTCATCGACATTTTACTAAATAGTTGTAAATTTGTCCGCAGCTATGTAAAACGTGAATATTAATAATGTATTCTAGCTGTACTAAACATGAAATTTAGAAACGGTTATCAACATTAGCTTTACACACAAAGCCTATGTAAAATGATGAACTATGTATTTTAATTTATCAAAATCAGTGGCTTAATGTTCTTATAGTTAAGGGAGACATGGAAATTGTAATCAGTAGTTTTCAATTGTCTTTATAGTTGCAAATTTTAGCGAAAATGTTTAAAACTGGTGTACCGTTGATTGGGATTGTACCGTGTTGATTCGTACCGTATAATTACCGGAAGGTGTACCGCGTGTTGATTAGACAAGCACTTTTTCTATGGCTTTCATCTTCTTTATAGAGTCTTATTTCTTTGGTGTTGTAATTACGCAGTAAGTGGTCAATTGTTTTAACGCCGGTCCTATCGAAAGCACAGTAGAAGCAGCTAAACCTGAAAATAACTTGTAACTGGTGATATTTTCGTTTATCGGTCTTTCGGTTAGTTGAGTAAGTTGTCAGTAAACTCCAAGCATTTTTCAAGTACTTTTCACGTTGTGTAGTGTCTTAAATCGTATCGTAATCATGGAAATGTGCATTGTTAATGAGTTACTGCTACATACTGATTTTTATTGTATGTCTATATTTCAGTGTTTGATTGTACATTACATTACACGGCACCGGGGGGGGGGGGGGATTGAGTACTCATAACCCGGGTTAACCTCGCGGCAATTGTTGCGCCTATCGAAAGTCAATTCACTGTACACTATCGGCAATATCTATTGTACGGGGATACACGGTGTTGTACACTTAACTTACTATGAGTATCATCAGGTTCATAAAGTTAATAATTCTTGCTCGTATTTGTGTGAGAGTTCTAAAACTAGGAACAGTTTTGATAATCTCATTGCAAAATTATTCTCTGATCTTTACACCAGTTATGTCATTGTACCGACTGATAAAGTTCCTAACAACATTCGTTGTTGTTTGTCTTATACAGAACACGGGATATTAATAATTCACTTGGTAACTCCACTATCCACTAACATGCTCTCAAAGAATGATGTTATTAAAAATTAAAATTAATATAAAGTGTAATTGTATTGTGCAAAATGGTGACAACAGTCACCTCTTTTTCTGGACTTAATAAATGGCCACGCAAACTCTTTACTGCATTATTAGCAACAGTTTGCGTTGACTGGAAAGCTGCAGACTTTTGAGTTTTGTTTACACTGTTTTGTAGTATTTGTGCTTTACGTGTGTAAATTAATTGTTCTCGTGTGTCATGCCACTTTACATTTGATGTATTGCTCTTGTATTCTTTACATAGGTAAATTAATTGTTATCATGTGTCTTGACATTTACGTTCAATGTATTGCTCTTGTATTCTTTACATATGTAAATTAATTGTTCTCATGTGTCTTGACACTTTACGTTCGATGTATTGCTCTTGTATTCTTGAAATTGCTTGTACATGTATTAGTTAATTTTAACGACGATTTTTAGAAAAGGTTGATCCAAAAGTTCAAAATTGCTGCCAGAGTAATTGGATGCATGATTTGTTTAAGCAAGAAAGTTATACATGAAAAGTAAGTAGTATATAAGACTAAGTGATAATTTTCATATTGATTATGCTATATAATAATGTTATAGAGATTGTACATTTGATTTGCTGGAATTCATCGAAGGTGATCCACCATACAAAACTCTCACAGGAGAAGATTCTGCTGCGGTCAGATAATAACATTATATTGTATTCCACATACAGATAATGAGCAAATTGAAATAGTTATATGTAACTACTGTTAGTAGTAGTAGTAATATATGCAGTTAAATGTGAAACTTTACTTCACAACTCAATAGTAAGAGTTGAATCTGAAGCTTTACTTCACAACTGTCAATAGTAAGAGTTGAATCTGAAGCTTTACTTCACAACTGTCGATAGTAAGAGTTGAATCTGAAGCTTTACTTCACAACTGTCAATAGTTAGATTGAATCTGAATCTTTACTTCACAACTGTCAATAGTAAGAGTTGAATCTGAATCTTTACTTCACAACTGAAAATAGTAAAAGCTGAATCTGAATCTTTACTTCACAACTGTCAATAGTAAGAGCTGAATCTGAATCTTTACTTCACAACTGTCAATAGTAAGAGTTGAATCTGAAGCTTTACTACACAACTGTCAATAGTAAGAGCTGAATCTGAATCTTTACTTCACAACAGTCAATAGTAAGAGCTGAATCTGAATCTTTACTTCACAACTGTCAATATTAAGAGCTGAATCTGAAGCTTTACTTCACAACTGTCGTAGTAGTAATATGTGCAGTTAAATGTGAAGCTTTACTTCACAACTGTCGTAGTAGTAATATGTGCAGTTAAATGTGAAGCTTTACTTCACAACTGTAAATAGTAAGAGTTGAATCTGAAGCTTTACTACACAACTGTCAATAGTAAGAGCTGAATCTGAATCTTTACCTCACAACTGTCAATAGTAAGAGTTGAATCTGAATCTTTACTTCACAACTGTCAATAGTAAGAGCTGAATATGAAGCTTTACTTCACAACTGTCAGCAGTAGGAGCTGAATCTGAATCTTTACTTCACAGCTGTTAATAGTAAGAGCTGAATGTGAATCTTTACTTCACAACTGTCAATAGTAAGAGTTGAATCTGAAGCTTTACTTCACAACTGTCAATAGTAAGAGTTGAATCTGAAGCTTTACTTCACAAATGTCAATAGTAAGAGTTGAATCTGAAGGTTTACTTCAAAACTGTCAATAGTAAGAGTTGCATCTGAAGCTTTACTTCACAACTGTCGATAGTAAGAGTTAAATCTGAAGCTTTACTTCACAACTGTCAATAGTAAGATTGAATCTGAATCTTTACTTCACAACTGTCAATAGTAAGAGTTGAATCTGAATCTTTACTTCACAACTGTCAATAGTAAAAGCTGAATCTGAATCTTTACTTCACAACTGTCAATAGTAAAAGCTGAATCTGAATCTTTACTTCACAACTGTCAATAGTAAGAGTTGAATCTGAAGCTTTACTACACAACTGTCAATAGTAAGAGCTGAATCTGAATTTTTACTTCACAACTGTCAATAGTAAGAGCTGAATCTGAATCTTTACTTCACAACTGTCAATATTAAGAGCTGAATCTGAAGCTTTACTTCACAACTGTCGTACTAGTAATATGTGCAGTTAAATGTGAAGCTTTACTTCACAACTGTCAATAGTAAGAGTTGAATCTGAAGCTTTACTACACAACTGTCAATAGTAAGAGCTGAATCTGAATCTTTACTTCACAACTGTCAATAGTAAGAGCTGAATATGAAGCTTTACTTCACAACTGTCAGCAGTAGGAGCTGAATCTGAATCTTTACTTCACAGCTGTTAATAGTAAGAGCTGAATGTGAATCTTTACTTCACAACTGTCAATAGTAAGAGTTGAATCTGAAACTTCACTTCACAACTGTCAATAGTAAGAGTTGAATCTGAAGCTTTACTTCCAAAATCCAAAACCTGTAAACAAGTCAATGGTGGTTAGCACAGAAATTTTTTTTAATGCAGACATTCCTATACTGAAAGAGATCTCTACAGATACTAAAAAAAATCAATCCGCGTCTAAAAATTTCTATTTAAAATATTATTAAACTTGTTTTAAGTTTTTTTAGGTCAAATTAGGATACCACTTTAAAGTTCAAACTTCTTAAATTGTAATGTTAATAACACCGAAAACAACCTTTTTCAGTGAATTCTCGTTGACATTCAGAGGTGAAATGAAAAGACTATCAGAACTACAAGCTAACACAGATGGACATGGACAGGTTACCTGTGTAAATAGAATAGATACCTCTTATTATAAAGCAAATACTCAGGTTAGTACAGAAAAACCGACAACAAAGTAATAATAATCTCAACAAACAAAAGAAAAAGCAAACGAAGTAATAAGCTGAAGGTAAGGCAAAGGATTAACACAAAGACATAAGGGGAATACTAAGGAAAAGATATGGTAAGACATGAACACAAATACCAAAAAGTATAATTAAATTAATGGTAGGAAAGGGAAACAGACAAAACAACAAAAAAATGTAGCATTGGAAATGTGAACTCGGGCAAGAGTCGTCAAGTGGTCTGGAATGGTAAGCATGTCCTGTTTATTATAATTTCTGTACCAAAAATGATAATACACCACACATTCTGGACTATTGGATATATAGTTTGTTTTGAGAACCACACTGTTGTAAAGGTCAGATGTGTATTTCAGATGAGAATGTCAGCGGAAGGAAAGAGAATTTTATCAAAACTCCCCAAAGAAAGGACAGAAAAAGAGGTCCAATATGTAAGTCACGTATCCTTTAGTCTGTAACGTTACATATCTAATTTGGTATGTTAAAATATATAATGGTAAAGAAGTATGTCAGTCTAAAGCACAAAAAGAATGCATTTTTATTTCTTTGTTCTGTTGATAATCTTTATTCTTATAACTTTATTTACAAATTTATTGATCAAAGTTATGTTTAGGACTATACCAAAACGGTTCATATCTAAGATCCCCTCTATGGAAATCATATTTAAAATAAACAATCCAAAGATACTAATATTAGATATAGTAGATTTATAATATGCTGTATACGACGCATTTCTAGGAGTTACCTGTGGAATTTAATATCCTCATCAGTCCCGTGCCAGTTCAAAACCTTTTTTAAAGGAAGCATTATAATTATTTACATATGTAACTCTTTTGTTTTGCAAAGCATAATACTCTCAACCTGAACAGTATTATCTTATTGCTTTGAGCCTAGTCTCACCCCCACCCCCACCCCGCTGTGTTGTCTGATTATTATGTTGACTGTCACTAAATTATTTCAGTGATTTATAGTTTTTTTAAACATTTTACCGACTCCAGAATGCATGTCACAGACTGGCAATATCGAAATAGCTCACCCATCACCCCCTAATCATGTTTGGGTTATATTATAAACAGAAATGGTAGATGAGAAACTCTGATCTCTTATCAGAATCCTAATTTTAGACACAATCCCAACTATATTTATTGAATTCTGTTCAAAAGGAAGCTGCTTTTCCCTCATATTATGCAAAAATATCAGTTACAGAAAATCCCTTATTAATTAACTTCACACCTTCATATAACTAATTTGTCAACGATAGATTATACCTTTATCAAATGACGTTTTATGTTTCATTCTGACGTTATGTTCCCGAAACAAATGATGTAAGATTTATTACCAAAATGATAAAAACCTTACAGTGATAAGCAAATGTTGAAACTGGAATATATAATAAGGTCAACAAATTGATTAACTAGTATCACTGACCAAATAATGGTTAATATATTCAAATACTAATCCAAAATTGAGCAATTTTGACATAATTATACTGCGAATCTTTTAAATGATCTATGATAACGCCCGTTCATTTTTAGTTCAGGAAATACATATTTCATTTCTTTGTCATAAGAATATAATTTTCTGTCATATCACAATATTTTGTTTTTGTTTTCAGGCTACTATTGCGCTACGAAATGTTAAAACAATAGCCGATTACCCCCTACACATTCAACAACAACTAGCAAAGTATGGATTTTTTGAAAGGTAATTATCAATGGATATTTTATATATCTCTTAAAAGTATGCTTATCTGTGAATTCCTATTTATCACCTGCCTACACGTAAGAGCAGAAAACAGAATTAAGAAACAGGTATTGACTAATTTTGGCTATCTTTATCCAGGAGCTTTGTAGGATATTGTACCGCGGCTTTACCCTGTTGACCAATTTTAATACCAAGAGAAAAAATCTAAAAATGTAATAGTACCAAAATCTGTTTTCCGAACAGAACTTCTTGGTATCAGATCGATCGAGTTAAGGGGGTAGGCCTAGGTTAGGCTAAAATTGTCCACTCGTTTAATTTTTTTCTTCATATTTTCGTTATGCATTATTTAGGTCTCAATACACCACTTAAGAAAAATTTATTGAAATTCAACCACGTGTTTCCTTCACAGGGTTCATTGAAAATTTGCATTCAAGGGGAACCCTTCATTCCAGGAGATGACACAAGTTAATGAATATTGCTACCTCTCATAACATATATGTTTGATAAAAATAATTATAATTGTTGAACTGAAGACCAGGGTTATAGTCGTAATCAAAAATGAAATATAATGATAAAATTCATTCTTTATATGCAAATTCAAAGGTAAAAAGTACCAGACATGTTAGGAATTTCGTTCATTTTCAGTTGCCACATTAAATATCCAAACACTGCTGTAAAAAAATTCTGTCGTTTAATTCTTACAATTAACTGTTAAAACAAGTATCATATATATGTGTGTTATATGACAAAATATTATGAAATTTTAACCACAAGTTTTCACAAAATACTCAATCAATTTTGATATTATGACATTTAAAAAAAATAAAGATTTCCCCATTATACTTTTATTATATATTTGGAGCTGCATTATCATTCATTATATGTAGTTTATATATGCTATACAACAGATTATGGTTACTAGTATATGATTTAAGGCAGAAAATATCTCAGAAACATTCGATTCATCAAATAAATGTTATTTAAAATAATCCTGAAAATGTCAGGAGTGTGACATTTTATGTGTGATGAACTATCACTGCTACAGTATAAGACTAACAGGATAATGTGATATAAGCAACCACACACTGAGATGAGGACGAGATAAACACATTTTTAAAACACACTTCTCAAGAGGGGGGGGGGGCGGCTAATTCAAGATTATATATTACGAATTTACGGGACGAGTAGGCAATTCTAGTAAGGATTTATGAATTTATTGCAAATATTGACTCAGCATTTTGTTCATTTCGAGCCACTTTTTCAACATTTTAATCAAATGTCGGGTCGAATTGATATGGTACCATGCAATTATCTCCATCCTGTCAAGAATTTTATACTGGAATAATGCTTGAACTTTGATAATTGAACGAATCAGTACTAACAAAAACAAGCGATGGGAGCATAATAACTAGATCCTAATCCCAGACTACTGTCATGACCGTGTGTCTCATATACTTCGGCAACTGAATTCTACATGAAATGCTGCAGACCTCACTATTATTCTATACTTTTAATATAACAATTTGGTGTGTCTTAATGGTCAAAATGGATCAAACTTTCCGAGACGTAACTTGCACATATTCTGCAACGTCAAATTTGTCTGTGGTGACGTCATATATGATGCAAATATCAGTAAAATGTACAATAAAATGGGAAAATCAGCTGTCGTTAAATATTTGGGACCTTTCAACAGCGGAAAAGGCAATAATTCGTTATGACTATTGCAAACAAAAGATTGTGTAATACTTTTTACTTTCATTTTAAAAAAATTTTGAGATATTCCAGAAAAACCACTTGCAGTTTGAAAAAGACACACAGTAGAGCAAAAATCGCACCAAACAACGAAGATCAACAAATACAAAACATGCACTACTGGATGCAAAGTATCCCTGGTCACTACGTATATGGAGTGCCGTCTGTCCTCATAGAATCCGATGTAAACAATCCGTGTCATGAAGATGCTTGAAACGAAGTTCCTCTGCTTACAAACGCATTGAGAATTATTAAAAGTCAACAGGAGTTTTCTCCCTTACCCCAGGCCTACCCCCCTTAAATATTTGTGTAGTAATTATGTCTTTGTTTGATATATATGGTCGTGTCAAAAAATGCTGCAAAGCCTTAGTGACGTATTCAATTATGGGTAATAGCGATCATCATAAAAGGCTTGTATTTGCACGTGATTTTCACCTGTGAAAGTGGCGTAACAATAGAATTCGTGACGTACATGTAAGTCGACTGAGATAAACAGTCATGTATTCAACAGCCGTTGACATAAAATAAAAAAATGTAGTATACATTTAATAATGACAAGAAAGTAAAAAGAACCCCTCAGTTAAATTTGAAATAAAAAAATCCATCGATTTACATATACTAAAAGTGCAAATCCCACACTTCCAAAAAATATGAAGAAATCTAAGGGCACTCCAGGCCTTGTTTTCCCAATTTATGCGACTGTTTAATATTCTTCCGCGGAGTTGCATCCAACATCACTTCTACGAATAATTTTTTTAAATAAATTCGCATCGTAGTAGCGTAATACTAGGCTTGACTGTGCAGTCTTGTCATATGCACAGGCGTTCGACGACTGAATTCATTTTTTTTCTTTTCGGCATGATAAAAAATTATTTAAGGGCGATATTCGACATTGCAGTCTGTTTCCGCAATACATGTGCAACCCTTCTACTATGCATGGAAGTAGGGTTGGTCTACATAATATACTGTCATATCTGGCCATGAAATAATTTTTAACGTGCAGAAAAGAATTAAAAAACTCAGGGCAACCCATTTCCCGATACCTTTTGTGGTCATTTTTATCACTTGTATTTATCGTAAAAGTAGGGTTTCAAAATTTCTCAATTGCCAAGGCCAATTTCTTTGTAAACCTTCTTTGCACTTTAATGTGAATCTTTATTTCGTAAAGTCTGGCAATGAAACAAATATAGTAACGCATAAAAATTTATATATAATACTTAGTCATTGTCGGAAAAATTATGTGAATAAAATTTCAAATTCAGCCAAACAAGACTATTACAATGTACATGTATTTCTTTTTATGTATTCCAGAAATTATTTCCCTGAACCTTTCAGTCAACTTCTAAATATAAGTCTATCTATTATTTTTTCGTCATATATTTAAATTTCAAACATTTCTAAATATAATTTGCACAAAAAGCGTTAAAAATGAACATTACGCATTACGTCGTATTTTCAATGTTTAAAACTCGTGGTTAGACTAAAAAGTTTTGTTTGTCGTAACTTAGCGTGCTGTTTACTATTTTCCTCTCGTGGTTAAATACTTTACAGATGAGTAACCAATTCTTGACGAAAAAGCGGGGGTTATACAACAAGCCTTTTATAGTAATTTTTATTGCTCTCTACTACTACACACAGACAATCTCGTGCAACAACAAGCCTTTCATGTGATTGTCATCACCCACATTTGGGTACGTCACTAAGCCGGAGCATTGCAGCATTTTTTGGCACGATAATATTATTCTTTGTATTACATTCTTGTCTCTTGTTGCAACATAAGGTGTCAGAGTGTATACGTATTGAAGTTTAATATTAAAAATTGATGGAGATTCCAAGCATACATTAAAATCGACAAAGAGTGCTGAAACATAAGGCAGAAAGTCAATAAGATCACAATCCAAAGATATGTAGAATGAGTATAGAAATACAAAAAAATAAACGATAGTTTCAAAATTACTCCTAATGTTTATATTTATGTCCTGATCTAAGTCCTTACCCCCTTTCACTTAGGGGACAGGGTCAAGATATATCAAATACTGGTGTATAATATAAATCATAATATGCATCTCTACACAGGTCATATTTTAATTTAATATATCTTCATGCCGTGTAAAGTACAAGAGTAATTTTATGTCTACATCATTTTTAGCTCACCTGGCCAAAGGCCATGTGAGCTATTGCCATCACTTGGCGTCCGTCGTCGTCGTCCGTCGTCGTCGTCGTTAACAATTACAAAACTCTTCTCCTCTGAAACTACTTGACTAATTAGAACCAAACTTTGTATGAATGTTCCTTGGGGTACCCTGCATAGAACTGATGTGGGGATTTTTGAGTCGTCGAAAAACATGGCCGCTGTTACTAAAAATAGAACATAGGGGTCAAACAACAGTTTTTCGCAAATATCTCAAAAATCATTAGGTTACGGCATATTCTGGCAGGTTGAAAGTGTTCAGCATGATGAGAGCTACCTATGTGCTGATTTTCGTGAAAATCTGTCCGCTGATGTTAGAGTTATTGCCCTTTTTTGACATTTTTGGCTTTTTTATGTTATTATTTCAAAAATCTTCTTCTCTGAAACTACTATTCAAAATCAAATGAAACTTGGTAAGATTGTTCCATGGGGTACCCTGCATAGAACTGATGTGGGGATTTTTGATTCGTCGAAAAACATGGCCGCTGTTACAAAAAATAGAACATAGGGGTAAATTGCTGTTTTTTGCTAATAACTCAAAAACCGTTACAGATATCGAAAATCTAACAGGAATAAAATTGATCTGCATGACAAGATCTACCTACCCTGAAATTTTGAAGGAAATTCCAAAACCCATTTAGGAGTTATTGCCCTTTTTTTGTCAAATTTTCAAAATTTTATCATTTTTCGTCATTTATCTCCAAAACTATTTGAGATAGAAGTGAAATGTAAATTTGAAAAATGTTTGCCATGTTGAAATCTACCTATCCTGAAATTTTGAAGGGAATCCCAAATTCTATTTAGGAGTTATTGGTTTGTGTAATTTGAGGTCGGGTTCTGTTACATTTATTTAAGGTTCACCCTTATTCCTGGTCAATTTTGTCAACTTCCTGCCAGGACTACCACCATCAGGGAACATATTTTAACATTAAACCTTATGAAAAATAAATCTTCAACAAATTTTCCCTGAACAATTGAACCAATTGCAACAAACTTGGTCAAATAGTTGATTAATTGTCCAATGAAAACCAGACTCCAGGTGAGCGATACAGGCTCTGGTGAGGCTCTTGTTAATACATGTAACTGTATCAATTATATAGTTATGAAACTAAGAGAATAGTGGTTAAAGAAAGAAGACCGTCAGAAAATTATTATATACTTATTTATGGACAAGGTACGTGATATGTATTGTTGTGTAAAGTAAGAATCTTTTATGTCATTTGTTAATTATATTCACATCAAGAATCTTTTGTGGTACTCCAGAGTTTTCTTCCTCCTCTTTTAAGAACAATTTATTCCTGTTCAGTTTAAAAAATAATATTTTCGTTTTGTAGTAAACAAACGAAAATGATGTGAACAAGAATATATATAATTAAAAACTAAATGCATGTAATTATGGAATTATTAACATGTAGATTATAAAATAACCCAATATTTGTTTATTCTCTTTCCTTGCACGTTGCAATAAGTATCTATGCATTACACCGGAAGTTCCATCAAAGTACTTGTCCTGAAAGTTTAATGCACGAGATACGCATATTTCGTCGAATTATGATTCATCAGGTGTGCTCAAGGCCTAAAATGTTGAAAACTAAACAACAATATAAAAAAGTTGAAGGGCAATTTCAAAAATGCCAAAATGACCAAAAGGGGTAAAGCAAAACCATCTAAGGACAGAGCTTATGCACGAGGGAGATAATCCTTAGTTTTTACAAATTTTGCAATTTTGTAATAGTAAATTTTAAGTATAAATTTCAAGCTAATCGAAATACTGAGCTGCAGATACTCTTGGGGACTTTTAGTCCACCAGCCTCGGTATCGACTCAGTGGTAAAAGTAAAATTTTTGATACCAATTTTGATGCACAAGATGTGCACATTTCGTCGAATTACGATTCATAAGTGTGCGCAAGGCGTAAAATGTTGAAAAAAAACCAAAAAAAAAAATTCAAAAAGTTGAAGACCAAATTCAGAAATGCCAAAATGACCAAAAGGGGTACGCCAAAACATCTAAGGACAGAGCTATGCACGAGAGAGATACTTCTTAGTTTTTAAAAATTTTTCTATTTTGTAATAGTAAATTTTAAGTATAAATTTCAAAATATCGAAATACTAACAAATGAGCTGGAGATACCCTTGGGGACTTTGAGTCGGTATCGACTCAGTGGTAAAAAACTGGTAAAGTAAAAAACATCTAAGGACACGTCTTTGCATGAGAAAGATACTCCTTAGTGTCCATAAACAATTAAAGTATCACAAGGAACTGAGTCTATAAAATGAACGTTTCAGTATTGACATGTCTTAGAAGAAATATAAAATATAGATAATTGAATATTTATAGTGATGTTTGCGAAGTTTGATGAAGCTAACATGGCCAAAAGACTTGGATCGTTGTACAGAGGATATTATTTCGGTGTAAGTTATATTAAATAGAAATTCAGTAATAATGTTCGTGTTGAACACATTTTTTTTTAAAATACATTGATAATAAAGGTAAAAATATATTACGCAGTTAGAAAAATAATAATAGTTGTCGTTAATCATAAACAAGTTTAACTCTGCCATTTTCTACATGTGCCTGTCTGCAGCCAGGATTTTGTATTTTTAGTCGTTGTCGCCTGTCTGTTTCATATGGTTTTTGAATAGAATGACGTGTTTATTTGGAATTTTTCATTACTTTGGTTATTTTTTTTTACATTATAACGATATGGGATAAGCATTAGACGCAAAATCTCATAGGACTGAATACGATAAAAGTGAGGCAACATTTCATTGACTCAACACGGGAAAAGTGAAACAACCTCCAATTGGACTGAACACAGGAAACTAGAGACAACATCTCATAGGACTGAATACGGTAAAAGTGAGGCAACATCTCATAATACTGAATACGGGAAATGTGAAACATAATCTCATTGAACTGAACACGGTAATACCGAGACAACATCTCATAGGACTGAATACGATAAAAGTGAGGCCAAGCTCCATAGCACTGAATACGGTAAAAGTGAGGCAAAATTTCATAGGACTGAACACGGGAAATGTGAAACAAAATCTCATTGGACTGAACACGGGAAATGTGAAAAACATCTCAATGGACTGAACACGAGAAATGTGAAACAACATGCCATTGGACTGAACATGGAAAAAGGGAGACAACATCTCATAGGACTGAACACGGGAAAGTGAGAGAACATCTCATTGGACTGAACACGGGAAATGTGAAAAACATTTCAATGGACTGAACACGAGAAAGGTGAAACAACATGCGATTGGACTGAACATGGAAAAAGGGAGACAACATCTCATTGAACTGAACACGGGAAAAGTGGGACAACATCTCACTGAACTGAACACTCATAGGACTGAACACGGAAAAGTTTAACTACATCCATGGGGTCGCTGTATGGTTTTAAATAAAACATCTACTGTCATGGTTAAAAGTATTTATTTGTATAGGACTGGAAACTGGAATAGCGAGACAACATCTGAAAGGACTGAACACGGGAAAAGTGAGACATCACATTGGACTGAATAGGGGAAAAGTGAGACAAGATCTCATAGGACTGAACAAGGGAAAAATTAAACTACATCCATGGGGTCCTGTATGGTTTCAATGGAACAACATCCACTGTTGCGGTTAAATTTGTTTTTGTTTGGATGAGTTTCATTATCATAATACCATTCATGAAATCACAACCTTAGGGCGCTTTTCATGACAAACCTGATAACGTCAGCATTTATACCTATATTTATTTTGCAGTTCACGACAACATGAATGATGGGCCAGTGTTACAATTTAAAAATACATGCATATCAATCCATGTATGTTTTGTTATTAATGAGTAATGTTTGTCATGAAAAGATTTTTAAATAATTTTACAACAACAGGTTGTTTTATAATCAGTTTATTTATTATCTGGATTTCATCTAATTTTTTATTCAGTGACAATCTTTAACAAGAAAGGTTTTCTTCTTATATAATTATAATAATGGTCAGTATTGACATTGTTAGTACTCTCAGTTCAATCTTGTCTTCTATTGTCAGTATTGACATTGTCAATACTCTCAGTTCAATCTTGTCTTCTATTTTTATAATAAATTTCACAGTTTATTATAGGAATTAGGTATTTATAATGGAACTCCGCGGCAGTCATCAATTATTACAGAAGAATATACTGAATTACTACGCGTCTCCGATGTTGTAAGTATTTGTCTGTATGACATAGTTTTTGTTGTCTAACTGAAGAACTCATTCAATGTTATTCTAAAAAACGAAGTTATAGTTGTCTTATATACTATTTAAAAATGCAAATTAAAAAAAAATTACATCACTTATTCTTAAAAATCAACAAATTACATAATCATTCTGTGTTATTTAATGTAATTCTATGCATTTATTTTTATATTGACATGTCATCCAATAGCCTGTAGACTATCAATTTATACTTCCCTCTCACGGATATCAAATTAACTTAATTCAGAAGAAGAATATGAAAGGGGGGATGCCTTGGTCTTTTTTATTTCAAGTTGATTGGCGTAGATGAGATGCAAGTTTCCGGTTCGTCCAATACCAATCGACCCCAAGACGTACTACCGGAGGTCATAGATGTATTCGTCATCAAAACGGGGGTGAATCTAAATATACTTTCCTGCTCATGCGTAGTTGTACTTTCAACTTATAACTCTAAAATTATAATTTGAAGCAAGTTATTTCCCTTACTTAAATTACTTCCGTTTCCCGCGAACGAAACTTTTTCTAACATTAGTATGTAGCACAAATAAATTCATTTCGGGTTGCATAATGCCCCCCCCTTTCTAAATGACCCATATGTAAAAAATGCATATGCTCCCATAGCACTCGCTATAAACATTTAAATATTTATAGGTCACACCTATATTTTTAGAAAATAGCAGAAAGCACAATAAGATGTAGACCGCCTCGGTGGTCTCGTGGTAGCGTGCTCGCCCCGAGTGCGGAAGGTCGCGGGTTCGATCCCCGGCCGGGTCAAACCAAAGGCATTAAAATTGGTATTTGCTGCTTCTCCGCCAAGCACGCGGCATCTAGGGGTAAGAGCAAAGACTGGTCGGCTCGGAGTCAGTATAATGTGTCCGAGTGAGGTGATATGTCTTCCTGCGGACAGTTACCTCGTGAGCTAGCACATTAAAAATCCGACTTAGCGTGTCGGTCTAGTACAAAGCAGGGATCATATTAATTATCATATCAACATGTTCTCGTCCTGATATGCACTTGGTTGCCACTGGACGTTAAACAATAATTCATCCATCCATCCAATAAGATGTATAATACTAGTAAGAACTTAACATATTGTAGGATTTTAAAAGGATTTTTATGGTTGGAGATGTATCAAGAAATCCAGAGAAAGACATATTTTTAAGGTAAATTATAAGATGGTGGTAGTGAAGGATTAAGAGGTAATTTCAAATCACACAACACCAATATATGTAATAAATGGATATAGAAAAGGCCAGCTGCTTGAAATAATAAACATCGACAAGTACTGAAAAATCCCAATACATGTTGTATGTATATACAATTTATATACTATACATAGAAATATTTTCTCTATTCAATAACATTTAAGAACAGTTTTACTGTAGAAAAGCATTTGGCCAGATCTCCACATATATTTTAATAAATTTTAATAGTTTTTGACATCTCCATTCAATTATAGTCCCGTGGGTCATGTTATCACTGGGGATCTTAATCTAGTTGATATTCAAAAGCTAAAAAATATGCTAGCTAAAGGCCCCAATACCGAGAACCTCACCTAATTAATTGGAAATATAAGTTCAAATTGCTAATGGATTCTGTTGAGGACTATGCCAGAAAATGGACTTCAAAGGACACACTTTCGGAGTGGTGAAGGTTGTTAGGTCAATGATACAACTCCGAATTAAAAACCTCCAAGGTTCTATGAGCACTAAAGATAAATCCATCTTTAAAGACCCTAAGGTTGTTGAAAACTTGACTCGCCTCCATGAAAAATATGTAGTTGTCCCAGCTGACAAAGCCCCCAATAACATTGTTTTTGTCTGCAAGAACTATTATTTTGAGTGTCTTAGAAACGAGTTAGGAATAGATAACACTAGTACTGCGGGTAATACAACTTATACACCGACCACACTCACTAAGCAGAAAGTTCTTGATAACCACAAGACCGTTCTTCATTCCTTTGGCATTTCTACAAAGGGTTAAGAAATGGACCTCCCTGCTCTTAATTGGATTTCTAAACTACATAAGATTCCGTTTAAACAAAGATACGTTACTGGGTCAGCTAATTGCTTTACAAAACCTCTTTCAAAGATTTTAACATTCATATTGACATGTATTAAAGAGGGCCTTTCAGAAAACATCATATTCCACCAGTGGAGTCAATCAGATGTGGATTTTTAAAAACTCAAAAAATTTATTACAATATCTAAAATCAAACTCTTTGGCTACATGCAGCAGCATAAAAACATTCTCTACACTCCACACTACCATACCACATTCTCAATTAAAAGATCGCTTAAAGCAACTAGTTCATCAATGTTTTTTCAAGGAAAATGGAACACGCAGGTATAAATTTCTAGTTCTAGGTAGCGAAAAGGTTTTTTTCGTGTCGTGAAGAACCACTCTGATTCTGACAAAAAGTATTCTGAAGATGAAATTACAAACATGTTAGATTTTCTTATAGACAACATATTTGTTGACTTAGGCGGTCTAATTTTTCAACAAACAATCGGCATTCCACTGGGAACCAACAGTGCTCCTCTCCTCGCCGATCTGTTTCTGTACTCATATGAAGCGGAATTCATTCTAGAGTTACTATATGAAAACAAAAAGAAACTAGCTCAATCGTTAAATTTTACTTTTCGTTATATAGATGATGTTTTGTCGTTAAATAACAACAAATTCAAAGACCTCCAGTGAGCTTGAAATTAAGGATACTACAGATACAGTCCGCTTCATATTTGGATTTGTTTCTTGAAATAGACAATGAGGGACATTTGAAGACAAAACTTTATGACAAAAGTGACGACTTCAACTTTCCTATTGTTAAATTTCCCTTCTTGAGTAGCAATATATCAGCATCGCCTGCATATGGCGTCTACGTTTCTCAGCTTATCAGATTTTCAAGGGCATGCACGAGTTACCCTGACTTTCGACAAAGAGGATTACTGCTGTCACAAAAGCTTCTTAACCAAGGTTTTATCAGGGATAAGTTGATGTCATCACTTAGGAAATTTTACGGTCGTCATCACGAATTGATTGACCATTACAGTGTGCAATATCTAAGATGGTGTTGGACCTGTTCCCACTGTCGTAACATTTCATGTGCCTCCACAGATTTTGAGTTTTCTGTGTTTATTTGTTGTGCTTGTGGTTGTTCATTTGTCTTCCCGGGTTTGTCTGTCTAATGGATTACGTTTTTTTATTGTAGGTATATTTGTTCTTTTTATATAAAAATACAATTTTGATTACTTTTGAAATGTTTCTATTTCAGGAATGTGATATATTTGAAAGGATGGCCGCTAGAGACTCTAAAAGGAAACCATAAAGCTATAATGACTAGCTATTTTCAGTGAGTGCCATACATGTAGAATAAACAATTCGACTGATTCCCATGGCTTTGTAACTTGAATGAAATTTTGTTTCGAAAATATGGTAGCAAGATTTTTAGATTTGTTCCCATAATCAAGCATTTCATTTTAGAACTGATGAACAATGATGACAAAAATCAATACTTTAATAAAAATTTATTTCCATGTAAATGCACATAATTAGCCAAACGAATGGTTATAACATGTATTTAAATGGTTTATTTTTCCACTTAATTTTAAACAATTTCAGACGGGATGCAATAATGACTCGGGACAGTAAGATGTCAGAATGGATTTTCATAGTCAAATCTGTAAGTCTGTTATCGTTTTATACGATTAAATCTAATATTAGATTGCATGAATAACTCTGTACCTTTAAAAGACATACATGCATAAATAAACATTCTCTGATACCAATTCTAATGCAAATAACTCATCTGTTGTACTTATGGTCTAAATGTTGAAAGCCGAAACAACATAACACAAAATATTGAAGAACAGAACTGACTCAAATAACAAATTACTAAAAGCCGAAACCACCGAAGGACAGAGACAAAGACTAAAAATTTTACCTTGCCTCTCTGCGTAGAACATATGTTTCTAATTGTTTTACTTGCTAAATTCTTAAAGAGCAGACAGTTTTGATACATTATCATTTTATATAAGGTAAGATGAAATATGATTCATTACTGTTTGTCAGCTAAAAATCATACCAAGGTCTCAAGCCTATGGGGTGTACATTTCGCAGTTGATTCGTGACTGCCGTGCATGTGATTTATCAGCCCAGTAGCCAGAAAGTTTGTTCTGGCATGAATCATTACTCATATGCCTCTACATTTTCCGTTCAAAATTTGATAAAATTGCCACAGATTTAAAAGGCTCTTCATTTTGATGCAGAGGTAATCCTTAGCTGAGTTTGGATTCCTGTTGTTTTAGTTGTTTTGGATTTTAATGGTTGTGCTTATTCATTCATCATTATATCTTTAATACCTTGTATTGCACATGGTAGATCTCCTTAGATGAAATTTGGCTTCCTATTTCGGTATTTTTGGTTGAGTACTTCTTGTTTAATACAAGTTTGGTTTTTGGTCTTCCAAATGTTTCGGTTTTAATGCTGCTGATGAGAGGTAACTCCTTGAAATGCGTCGTATACAGCATAATATAAATTTACTATATCTAATATTAGTATCTTTGGATTGTTATTTTGAAACTCCTGGGATGATGCCTCTGCTGGTGGACCCTAGGTCCCCGAGGGTATTCGCCAACCCAGTCGTCAGACTTGTCTGACATGATTATTCATTGATTTTTTACAGAAATTACCAGTTTTTAGCAAAATTCAAAAATAATAGAAATACTAAGGGTTCATTCCTTGTATTGCACATGGTAGATCTCCTTAGATGAAATTTGGCTTCCTATTTCGGTATTTTTGGTTGAGTACTTCTTGTTTAATACAAGTTTGGTTTTTGGTCTTCCAAATGTTTCGGTTTTAATGCTGCTGATGAGAGGTAACTCCTTGAAATGCGTCGTATACAGCATAATATAAATTTACTATATCTAATATTAGTATCTTTGGATTGTTATTTTGAAACTCCTGGGATGATGCCTCTGCTGGTGGACCCTAGGTCCCCGAGGGTATTCGCCAACCCAGTCGTCAGACTTGTCTGACATGATTATTCATTGATTTTTTACAGAAATTACCAGTTTTTAGCAAAATTCAAAAATAATAGAAATACTAAGGGTTCATTCCTTGTATTGCACATGGTAGATCTCCTTAGATGAAATTTGGCTTCCTATTTCGGTATTTTTGGTTGAGTACTTCTTGTTTAATACAAGTTTGGTTTTTGGTCTTCCAAATGTTTCGGTTTTAATGCTGCTGATGAGAGGTAACTCCTTGAAATGCGTAATATAAATTTACTATATCTAATATTAGTATCTTTGGATTGTTATTATTTTTTAACCAGTTTTCCGACACTTTGATCTCGAGCGGTGCTGATGAGTTGTCAGTCAACGAAATGGCCACACAGTGCATCAAATTTATTTCGGTATTTTGTGATACGTTTTATTATACGGCGACCTTCTTGGCAGGGCGAGATTGCTGTCACATGAACTTCTAAGAAAGGGTTATGTTCACTCTGTTGATTTCATCGCTCCAAAGATTTTTCGGCCGTCATCACGAATAGATTTGCCGATACCAAGTTTCTGTCTCATGGATTAGACTAGATATCTTCAGTTAATTGAACGCCCTTCTGGAACTGACACCTCACCGGACTTGACACTTCACTGGCTTTTACTCACTGGCAATGTGAAGGTTAGCGTTAACGGAGCAGGACATGCTTACCATTCGGGAGCACCTGATCTCACTCCCGGTTTTTGGTGGCAGTTAACATTGCTAGTGCTTTAGTTTCTATACTGTCTTGTTCTTTCTTTGTTTAGTTTATTATATCTATCTAATTCCTTTAGTTATACATGTTTCCTTGTGGCGTTTGTTTGTTCTGTACTATTTTCACGACTTTGTCTTTTCTTTGGATTTCTAATTTACGGACTTTTCCCATTGTTTTGTCTCTTTGGTTTTCATTTGCTGATATTTAAGATAAATCAGGCGTTAATGAACATTAGGAACTGAACGATATAGAACCAAGCAACGAAGAGTAGTTTCATGTTTATTTCTGTTATACAAACCGATTTTTACTGGTTTCACATTTGTATACGTTGTATTTTAAACAAGGGGTCTATAAGAGTTATGAAGAAACTAGTGAAAACAAGTGCCAATACCAGTAAAAAGACAGGGATACATAAGAAACTTGCACATACAGATGGATATTCAGCCTTTATTACGAATGAAAAAGAATATCGACGATATAACTTATATAATGACATTGAAACCCCTCCTCCATTGACACTTGATAGTCACATATCAGATAATTTTGATGAATATAAGGAAACACCGCTTACTTTACCATTGATGTTAAAATTACAAAGAGCTTGTAGACCACATACAGCAAACGCTGACTTAACATCCTCTAGAGAACGATCGAGGCGAAGGCTTTCACTGTCATGGTCTAGTGGTTATGAAAGACAGAGCAAGAAAAAGGTAATTAGAATGATATTTTCATTTTTAAACATTTGTTTTTGCTAGTAAAGTTAAAAATTTCAAAAATAAGTTGAAATTTGGTATTGATGACCACCGTGGAAAAAACATTTGATTTTATGAAAAATCTGGTTTCTTTTTTCGATTATTTTCCCCTTAAAAGTGGCTTAATTGTAAGATGAAGGCAAGAATTTAAATTTCACGAGTTCGTGTTTTCAGACTTTTTCCAGTGTGTTATCTGCGAATGTGCTCTTACCAAGTAAAAGACTATCATCGAAATCATCAAATGAAAACAGCTTGCCAGGTTTGTACTCAGATGTTACAATTCGATATTTGGGTGTATTAAATTAACATTTTCTTTTTCAGAATGACAGGCTTCATTTGAATATTCCATCAAGAAATACACAATTTAAATCCAAGTTGATAGTCCCAAGAGCTCTCGTTAATAAAGTAATATAATCTTTGATACCAATTTAGATGCACAAAATGTGCACATGTCGTCGATTTACGACTCCTCAGTTTTGCTCAAGGTCTAAAATGTTGAAAACCAAAACAACAATCCAAAAGGTTGAAGAGCAAATTCAAAATACCAAAAATGACCAAAATAATCATTACGCTAGAATTATACCTGACAATATAGTGCCAGAAAAGAGATTTATAAACAGATGAAATGTCAAAAAATAATTTTAGAAATATTAAGTTTTTTTTCATTCTACAGGTGAAAACAGAAGTGCCATAAATATGATTGACAGAATAATAATACTTAAAAAAATCCTAATCATTAAGCATGTTAAAATACGTATTTATTTGACTCTAATTAACTTAATTTTAAATATTTTAAACTATATCTATTTCTGAAGTACTAATTGATTTTAGAAATATTGAGTCGTTTCCTGTATATACAAATTATTTGTTATTTTAAAACAAGAATTTAAACCGGAGATACTGTTATCTGCTGGTCGATTCAAAAACTCCCGAAATTTTAATTATCCAAGGTTAAGAAATTAGTCAGATTATTGTCATTTCTACGTAAACTAATAAAACAGATGTTGATGTCACACCGCATCTTATTTCTCCACTCGACTTGCGACTACTACAGATCAAGTGTCCATATACATTTTGTACTATACGTAACAAGAATGTTTACCGTTTTGGGTCATCTGGGTAAATTCTGGTTTATTTGGGGTTTCGTGGTATACATATATCTTAGTTTTCAGATTTTTTTCATGTCTTTTATATTTTTTCAGTGTGTTTTTTATATGGTATCTTATCTGTTGTAAATATACCAATTACTTGTGTATAGGTTAATTTATATATTGTAAAACTAGCCATGTACAATTTTATACATGATTTTATTTTATTTATAAAATGTGATAGTTGAAGAAGTGAAAGACCAAGGACGGAGAACGATATTTGATGATTGGGATGCTGCGACAAAACACAAAGTAACTTATATTAGTTATAAATTTCAGATTTGTTCGAAGTAAAATTTGTGAATAAATTTCATTCTTTATTCTTCTGTAGAAGTTCCTGAATATCATTAAGTCGGGAAAGTAAACGATTAAACGTCTTTGCTAGCGAAAGTACCGATTTAGATACTCTGCGAGTCGTATATATTTGACTATATATTTGAAATACAATCATATATAGTTTTAGATAGGTTCTTTCTCATTAATAAATACCCTATATCATTTATTTTTGCAATGCAATGATAAAAGTTTATCAGCGATATTTTTTATATGCAAGTATATCATACAACGATACGATGGCGAAATTCTTTGTTTGCTTCATTGTGTAACTAAAAAAAGGCATTAGACTATGGAAGGTAAAATTGAAAATCATAAAAAGTATGAACATCTGTACGGATACAGAAATGAAGACAAAAAGTCTAACATTTAAAAACATATAGATCACATGAAGAAAATTTAACAGAGCAACACAACGCAAAAATGAACCAAACCATGATGTTTTTAACAGGACGATCGAATAAATTTTCTATATATAAAAACTGAATTAATTGCCCTGAGCGTATTTAGAATTGGCTGGTAGGTAATAGTACCATATAAAAAAGAGAAATTTGGCGCAGAACATTGATCTATTTTTGCCTCTATGAAAATTTTCTATGTTTAATTTTTGTAACCGTTTGAATAATTATCTCCAAAAACTTTTTGTATAATTGAGATTGCCGTGGAAAAAAGGCAAAATGAAAGATGTATATTTAATTTCTTTACAACAGTAATGAATTATGTACAACATTTCAATTTCAGAACCGCGAAATTACGGAAGCTGATCTCAATCCACAGTTTGTTCAAGTACAAACGCTAACAAAGGGTCAAGTATTTGTAAGTATTAAAACTTTTATTGTTGTTAAATTTAAAGATAGAGTACGTTAAAATTTCAAAGTAAATTTTAACGAGAAACAATCGTGTAACCAAAGTGACTTGGCACGAACTAATGAACATTATTTAAAAAAAAGAAGTTGATTTTTAACATTTTTCTGTATTAAAAGGACATTTCATGTGATTTATGCATCCACAGGGGTTATATTTTACTTTGCACTTTTTTATTTTAAGGGACTTCAGTATATTTTATACAAAGAAAGGCAACCCAGTTTTATAGTGATGAGTAATGGAGCCGAGTGTGTAAAACTTAGTCGACAAGTATTCGAAGAAAATTTGACGTTTAGTGTGAAAAATGATCTTCTTAAAATGGTACGTCTGTAAATTTTAAATTTTCAAAATTAGTAATAACTCGGGGGTTTAGAGCACCAGCTTTGGTAGGTAGGGTGGTGATGTTTTAGGGGTTTAGATCACCAGCTTTGGTAGGTAAGTTGGTGATGCCTTCGGGGTTTAGAGCACCAGCTTTGGTGGCTACGTTTATGATGTCCCAGGGGTTTAGATCACCAGCTTTGATAAGTAAGTTGGTGATGTTACAGGGATTTAGAGCTTTGGTAGCAGTAAATATTGTATGGTAACTATTTTGATATACTGTATACATACAATTCTATATGAAAATGTAAACTAATTTGATATTTTCAGTATTGCTAGCGGCAAAAAATGTCGTTCCACATAACTTTAGTTTGATTTGATGAAATTTTTTAAAAACATTGTCAATTGTAACATGTATCGCAAGATATCTATCTGAATCGTTTATTGATGTATAAAGCTTACAAGAAGGGAATTAAAATATTCGAAAAAGACAATAAATAAGTTTTCCAAGTTAATCTTAAGTTAAAACTGTGAGAAAATATTAAATTTTTATTGAATGAAATACACTCAAAACAACCAACTTTTCTTTTAGGTACCACCATATCCTACGGATGAGTACATGCAGGACCGATTAGTTACTCAGATGAATTGGGAATGTTACAAAGATGTTCTTGTCCACAATCTTATCGAAGAGAGAGATAGACAAAATCCAGATAAATATTGTCCGAAATATCCACGTATCCGACTGAAATAATTTTATCTTGAATATATAGTTAATCAAATATAATTCTGACGGGTCCTGTTTTCAGTTCGCTTCAGACCGATGTTTCACCACCATGGCAGAACATGGCTTGCTTCAATGTTAACAATCGAGGCTCTCTCGCAAATTTTTGGTCACAAGATTTGCAAAATTAAAAACTGATAAATATCTGTGCATACTTGATTAGTTTTGGATGTTCTTAAATAAAAATTTATGGAACAACTCTTTATTACATAAGCTTTAATTGTTTATATTACTTTATTACATGACTATATTTTTTCTGTTCTCTGATTGGCTGAGAAATGTCTAAAAGGTCTTGAGTACTCAGGATAGTAACTGATAAGTATCTAAAATTAGTACAAGAATTCCGCATGCACGGTTTAGGACTAAAATAGATCCTGACCAGTCAAGCAGAATGTGATAGTGGCCGATTTGTTCTTAAAATAGAAAGTAAAAGTATAACTTTCCCATTCATGTGATAAAACAATTACTGACTTTGTAATAGGTAGCTATCAGGATTAATCAACCGTTGTAAATGTATATTCACATTACCTAAAGGCTCGGTGAATATTACATTTTATCGTGTTGCTAAATCCTGATAGCGACCGATTACAAATTCAGTAATTGTATAATAATAAGAAAACCTGAAATCTTTCAAAAATAGAACTGTGAAACTCTTTTCCGTCAGAAGCAGACATTTCATTGATCAAAACTTGCCTACTTCCTAGAGTTGTCACCCCCGAACCTCCCTGTCTCTATATCCTTCCTTCCTACTTTCCTTGTGACCAAAACTCAGAATGGACAACAGGGGTCGAATTATCCCCGAACATTTGAAGAAAGTCTGCGTCCGTCCATTTGTCTGTCTTCCCGTCCCTTTTCTTGTTCTCCTTCACTTTTATGTTTAGAATTTAATTTCAATATAAAATGGTTCCGTACCGCCTGTAGATGCACAATACGGTTTTATAAATTTCAATTTTCTAAACTTGGGACCCACAATGGTCTGACTTTGAAAATTGTGAATTCAAGCTTGTGACGTAAACTCCTATGTCATTTTTCAATAAATGCATTTTATTTCTATAAAGAATTGTGATGCACCATGTGAAGATGCACTATAAGATGTTAGGGACCACAGGGGTCTAGTTTCAAAAGTTGTCAATTTATGCTTGTGACCTAAACCCCCCTTTCATCTTTCAGTTTATGCATATTATTTTCTGTACTGTATTGTCCTGCACTATAAGGTTTAAGTATTAAAAATTTTTTGAATCTGGGCTCAACGGTTTAGAATTTCGAAAATTGTGAATTTAAGCTTGACGTAAACTCCTATATCATTCTTTAAATGTATGCATTTAATTTCTATACAGTATTTGGAAGTTAATCAAATAACAATCAATCAGTCAGTATTGTCATGCATAATATGTAAATGTCCTAAAAGTTTTAAGATTTTTTATTTTCAAAACTTGGGGCCCACTGGGGTCAAATTTCTAAAATTGTGAATTTAAGCTTGTGACCAAAAATCCTCCTTCACTTCAATTTATGCATTTTGTTTCGTTACAGTATTGTCATAAATCATATGTAAATGTACAATAAGGTTTTAGAATTCTGATTTTCAAAATTTATGGGCCACAAAGGTCGAATAAGGAAAATTGGGAATAGCTTGTAACCTACATTTATTTATTTAATTTCTTCATAGGATGATGGGAAACACCAAAAATACGATATCTTGAAGTTAGAATAAATAGTAAAACGGCTTGCCATAGTTTTATCTCTTCTTAAACGACAAAGAATGATTTAGAGCACTAATGACATATTACCTAAATCAGAAGTGTATATACATAACAATGAAAATCGCATGCAAAAAATCTCACCTAGTCATGTACGTGTGACGCAACGTTTTCTCTGATCAAAAACTTTTCTTCAAAGTGGCTGAATGTGTTGAAAGGATATCCGAATAACTAAAATGTTCGTGTATTTACAAGTTTTACTATTTCTGCATTCGATTTCAGTATTGTTTGGATACCAAAATGAAAAACATGTAAGTGATATAAGGTATACATACACAATTTATAACAACAGGATCTCCTTGAATCAGATACATGTAAGGTAAATATTGTATTTTCAAAAATGAATTCTTTAATTATTCCCCTGATTACATGTTATTGGTTTAAATTTATTTTCGAACCTGTTGCTAATTCTAATCCAACTCCCCTGATATATTTTCTTTTCTATATGATGCGAAAGAAAAGTTTATATCTCATTACAAGATAATAAAGACGTACAAGGTACACGTAGTAATAAACATATGATAGATATGAAAGGAAATGTATTTATCTAAAATTAGACAAAACAATAACCCTAAAACAAAAATTATACTTTCGTTGGACCGTGAAATATGTAATTTGCCATATGAGCGTCCATATTCGTGAGCTTTCATTTAATTTTTTATTAAAACAATTGGGCCAGTTGAATTTTTTTTAGTGGAAATGGTCCTTAGGTTCTTGCGTGGTCCCCTTAAAAATTATATTCGGGATTCAGGACCTCCATCATAGAAAATGTTAATAAAATCCTCTCATATGAAACTACTGAGTCGATGAAGACCACATCGGTGGAATGGTCCTTACTTTATATCCTTTCAAAATTGTATGTGATGGTATTCACTGCCAACCAAGATGACAGCTGAAGCTGATCTTCTTTCAATATTAAAGATCTTCTTGTCTAAAACCAATTAGCCATTTGGAAGCAAACTTGGCAGCAATGGTCCTTAGATGGTCAAAACTGAACTTATTTTAACATAGCGTACAAAGTAGAAAAATAACTTTAAATAGTTCGAACCAAACTTGGCAGTCTTTACTGCCAACCAAGATGGACGCCATAGCCAAACTAACTTTAACATGTGATCCTTTGGGTGAAATTCACTGAAAAACATCCTTGTCCGAAACCAATTAGAATCAAACTTAAGTGATCGGGACCATAAATGACCACGTGATTATTTCAAATGTCCCGGATGTTCCATACAAATTAATGACAGAAGACCTCGGTAATTAGTAGCAACTATGGTAACACAATACACAAGTACCTTACTTACTTACATAGACACCGGATACAAAGTGTTAAGGATGTTCGATGCTCAGTTTCAAAATAAAAAGCTTTTCATGACACTGATAAATATTTATAGTGGATTAATGAAGGAATTAATAGAGCGAAAAAAATATAGGCCCGCGTGCTTGTTTTCGAGATATAAGCCATTAAAAATTTTGCGGGAAAAATATGCTCTCTTGATTTTACATAGCTTTATCATTGGCATGCAAATGGATAAAACCAGATTATTCTGAAAATCTGACAAAAATTCAAAAACATGACCAGCAAACATCCTTAAGTAGATGTCCGTCAAAAAGAAATATAATTTATTATTATGATTTATTATGGTCCGTATATCTGAACAACAATTATCCTTATATGGTTCTCTTTCAAAAGTGTATTAGTCAACAATATTCACAAACCAAGATGTCTGCAACAAGCAAAATATTTATTTAGGCAAATGAAATGCATATAGACTGTACGGGCTTCTAATTTATCACTTTTCGTTTGTTTTACATCCAAATCATAAATACAAATATGGTCAGGTTTGGTAACAGACGATAAATTGATATTTATTCCTGAAATTTTTCATAAATTAATTGAAAAATATAGCATACATGTATCATTTACTATCATTTTTTCCACAAATTTACCGCAGATTGATTTGGAGTTTTTGAACATACTTTTGAGCACAATACAATCTTTTTGTCTCTAACTAATTAACCCCTTCAATAGTTACCATGAATTAATCAATATTTAAAAAATATATTTATAACACTTTTGGATGCATTTATTAGTTTATATATCAGTTATTGTATTTTCAGTTTTCAGTATTATTTTATTCATTAATTGCTTCTGATTGCAATTTTTTCCTCTATTGAGCAGAGTCTTGTCTTCCAATGTATTCCAACAGCGCTTGCTGAGCTCACAATTAATTCTTCACTAAATCATATCAAATTAGCTGGCAAGAAATTAATAAAACAGACCCGACATTTTTCTATTTATAAAAATAATTTTAGTGAGATATTTACATAATGATTGGTTAAACCTCAGCACTAATAAAAATTTCCTTACCAGGTCAGACTATCCCGCCTGCCTGTTGTTTTTTTGTTCACATTCATGATACATTTGATAGAACAATTAAAAGAAAAAGCCTGTTGTTTTATAGAAATACGGATATGATGTTTCAAAAACTATAATTTATAACTTGTAGAAATTAACATGTTTAAACATTTTTTCATAAATCAAGACATAAACCGTGGAATAAATCACTTTAGGCAAAACAATGCAACATATACATGAGATTTAACATGTTAAAAGGTTTTTAAATGAATAAAAAAACTCATAGCGAAATACGCTAAAGGGGCAAAAAACATGCTCCAAAGATTTAAAAAAGGCAGCTAGGACTGAATATTGACTTGAATCAAATTATGGTATATTTTGAAAAAAAAAGTTTAGCGCGGGTATAAATCACTTCTTGTCCCCTTAAAAATTAAACGATTGCTCCCTTTTACAACTTTATGCTAATATCTACAAATAGCTCTATTTTCTCACAATATTATGTTTTAGCTGAACGGTTGCTGTCAACATTCTTTTTACAGCAGTATTCTGAAATATCACAACCAGAGAAGTAAGTACTTTTGAAAGATTACGAAAAAAATATAAGAACCTACATAAATGCTTGCCCTTGATCAGTACAAAATTGATATTACATAAAATAGAATCAGTGTATTACTGTAAGGTGTTTAATGACAACAGCACACAATGGGATATATTCAATGAAATTTCTTTTGCGAACACTTAATTATGACATTTTATTTTTTTGACATTAGGTATAAAAAAAAAATTAAAAAATATTTAAAAAGTAAAATAATTTTTTTATTTTTAAGAAATGCCTATCTAAAGTTCCTTTAGATCTTATTCCTTACTTTAGTCTACTATTTGCCCCATTGGATTCTTGTTATACTTTGTCCCATATATTAAGTTTATAAATAACATACCACACATCTATACATCAATCTTTAAGATATTAAGTCTCTATTATTTGATAAATAATAGGAAATGTGAATAATGACTTACCAATAAATTAAGGACATTCAATCAACAGACCTTTAGACAAAAGCATTTCAAGAGTAAACTTGGTTCAAACTTTTGGAAAAAATACTTTCACATATTCTGCAATCACATATTCGTCACATTAGTTTGCGGTGACGTCATACTTTAAGCAAAATTCGACGAATTGTAGAGGAAAATGGAAAATCCGCTCTACTAAAATATTTTGGGTGTTTCAGCGGTAGAAAAGACAATAATTAATTACGACTATTTGAAATAACAGGTAAATTAATACTTTAAACTTTCATTTAAATAAAATATTTGAGATACTCACGAAAACTTCTTAGAATGAGAGGTGGTAAGAATAAACCGATTTAATGGATAAACAAACATCCCACTGAACTATCCTGACCCTCTGCTATATAAAGCACACTATTAAAGTCAATACGGTATGATAATCAACATGCAAAAAGATCCCCTTTATGACTTCCAATAAATATACCACATCAGCCTCTGATCAATCTTATTAAAACAACATCTTTGTAAATCTCCAATCCTTGGTTCGGAAACTTAGTTGGAGAATCCTTGGTTCGGAAACTTAGTTGGAGATTTACAAAGATCTTGTTTTATTAAGACTTGCATCTGGTTGCACTATAAAATATTTCAAACAAGACATTACATGTACACTGTCCTGTTTACAGTATATTAATTTATAAATATTTCCTTTATAAATAGACATGTTACGAAAAGGTATATTCTTTTCGTTTATGTTTACAATTACAGTTTTAAAGCAGGTACAATCTCAAAAAATAAAATGTCACTGTCGACTTTATATAGATGTTATCCAAATATGTCACAAGTCGAGAACTGTTTCCACCATTTTTCCATTAAAATATCGGAACATCGACAGTTTCAAAGAAATAAACTGAAAGGTGTGAAATGGATTGAGTGATTCTAATTGTTGGATAAAAAAATCTATAAGCGACAGCAAGTGTAAAACAAAACTTCCTTTATATTTTATAATCTTTCGAACTTCGTTTCGAAATATTTTTTCTGCGAAGCTCCGAATAAAATATGAACTTATTTTTTGTCTTATTTTAATGAAATTTTTAATGGTTGGCAGTGAAATATCTTCAATTTATACTGATAATATCAAAATAGTATATTTTATTGTTTTTTTTTTAAAATACACAATTTAAATACAAATATTAATTTTTTAGTAGATTTTACCCATTTAACCTATATGTAATTTTGTCATGCATATTTTTTTTTCGTAATATTTACTTGCATTTATTTGGAAAATGGATTTTTTATATGCATTGATCTGAAGAAAAGGGGTTACTCTATTGAAAACTACGTGTATGATATTTTTTTCAGACCACTGGAGATGACTTGTCAAATCTATTCACCTATTCATCTATTCAATTTATTTTTAATTCTAACCGTACTTAATACTTAAATAATGCTTTGTTTTGATATAGTCCAACCTAAAATAGTGTATTTGTAGACGTAGACGTAAAGAATATATATACCTAATATTTAATCCTATCATGTTTTTGGCAGTATCTTTTTGAGTTATCTTTCTTTGTTTAATAGTTTTCTGTAGAAAACCCTAATACACAACAAATTTTGGGCTTTCTTATTATTGAAAAACTTCAGGTTTAAGGTAAAGGAGATCTAGTGTATTGTTCAGTTGGGGTTTAACGCCGTTTTCAGCACATTTTGGCCATTTCGCGGCTGCCAGTTTTTATTGGTGGAGGAAGCCGGAGTACCCGGAGAGAACCACCGACCTTCGGTAGGAAAATTGACAATCCTTGTCAATTAAGATCGGAGTCGAACACACCCCGCCACAGGTGAGATTCGAACTCACAACCCCAGCGTTGACAGGCGAGATCTAGTGTAGATAGAATTGATGTTTGTAGTGTTTCCATGACAATGTAAGCTATTTTGAACATTCTTCGACTTGTATGCACAATTACGAATGATGCCTTACTTTGGTATGAAATTTCAAGATCATACGTGAAAAAAAATATTAGTCCTGCTTTCAGTGCTATGAAATTTACTATATGTAATATACATGTAGATGCGTATTTCTATTTCAACTGGAAGACCAGTATGGACTTACGCTTTAATTCCGTATGAGCTGTGACGGCTGGTGTGGACTTACAACTTGTAACAGCATAACACGACTTATGTCAAAGTTAACTTCATCTCAATACCAGCTAATAGCTTACTATTGGTAATGGCAATACAATAATCGTATATATCTCTTATTTTAATGTAAGCGAATACGCTTAATTAAATTCCATTTATTTACTAAATAATTTTTTTTTTAATTGAAAATTAATTTTTTTTTCAAGATATGCAAAGACACACAAAACTTTAATGACTTTCAAATGTAGCTTTAAAGTGGACAAATATACCTAGGGAGCAAATCAAAAACGTAATCCATTGGACACACACCCAGGAAGACAAATGAACAACCACAAGTAAAACGAATAAACACTGAAAACTAAAAAACAATGAAACACTGCAGCCATGCTGCACATCCCCGCACCACTGTTGTGTTAATCACAAAATTAATTCACAAATCGGTGGAGGCACATGAAATGTTACGACAATGGGAACAGGTCCAACATCATCATAGATATTAGAACACTGTAATGGTCAATCAATTCGTGGTGACGACCGTAAAATTTCCTAAGTAATTACATCAACTTATCCCTGATAAAACACTGGTAAAGAAACTTTTGTGACAGCAGTAAACATCTTTGTCGAAAGTCAAAGTAATTAATGCATGCCCTTGAAAATCGAATAAGCTGAGAAACGTAGACGCCACATTTTATGTTATGTAACAATGATTTTTGTAAAGTTAAGATAAGAACACTTAAGTTTTATATTCCAAAACCTCCAAAAAATGGCAGACATTTTAAATTAAAAAACGATCATTGCATTATGTCTTTTGTAAAGTGTTCCCAAATAAATGGTTAGTGAATTAGTTAAAAAAATTACGTATATTCTGACCATATAAAGAATATTGATTGTTTAGGAATAAAGATGCATATAACAAAGGATCTTTCTTCAGTACACATTATTAAGCAAAATACATTTGTCGTAAGAGGTAAAGAATGTTTCAATTAGTGAGATATAAAAAATACGCCGGATTTAGGATGCTTGGAGGATTTTCTAATGAGATATCTTTTACTATCGTCATTAAGTTCTCCTGTCGTTGTATCATAATACCTTAAGCGGCTTTTTTCTTTTATAGTGGGAAGGTTTAGTGTTCCAACATGTAGACGTCCATATTCTGCATATGGTCATATTAATTTACATGAGAGTAAATTTCCATCCGTATTCCGTGATTTGACCACAGATGAAATTGGGGGATTGTTGCAATTTCTTTATTACCACACCGATCTCAACTTGACTACAGCTGAGAAAGCAACGATCAATTCAAATTATGTGTATACCGCAGAGTTGTTCTTGCCTCCAAAAGCGGCTGTTCTCAATCACCTAGATAAAGGATATCCAAAACCCCCAAGGGAGGCACATGTCATAATTTATCGCGGAGGAATACCAAAACCTGATGTAATAGAAATAGTTATCGGTCCTTTACCTTTTCCTACTGGTTATCGGCGAGTGCCATACAGACCAGCCTCGCTTCCGTTTGTAGACAGACCTTACACAGGAAAGGAAAGTATCACTGAAAAACTGAATAAAATCGTAGATTCCATTGCAGGAGAGATGTTGTATGACCTTTACGGTGGACGTTTGGTTGATTGCAATGACCGCTGCTTAGTCTTTTACTATGGAAACCAAGTTAACTCTGTTTTATCAGGGGAAAGAAAAAGAAGGGTCTTTCATTCGATGTCGCAGTATGCAGAATATAATTTGTTGCGACCAGTGGATTTTGATATCCTTACTGACCAAGACATAAATAATAATTTATACATTGTAAAAGTTTGGTTTAATGGACTTTTATTCAATAGTTTAAAGGAAGCAGTTGACTTTTACCATACAAACAAACGGTTTATTAAAAGAGTTCCATTTCCCGAAGCAAGCAAGCAATCACCCTTGACACTGAATGCAAGAGGTAAACCGCCTTTTTACGTACCTCTCAAAGATCCAACACAAGTGTCTCCAGATGGAAAACGTTACAATATTTTAGACCGACATATAACATATACTTACTGGGAATTTGATATTGGAACTTCCATCTTCTCTGGACCAAGAATCAACGATGTAAGGTATAAAGGAGAAAGAATCGCATATGAAATAAGCGTACAAGAATTAGCAAATTATTATTCTGGTTATAAACCACAGATGTACACTACCCGTTTTTTAGATTCAAGGTTCCATATTGGAGCATCAGCAAGCTATCTGGTTGCGGGAGTTGATTGCCCAAATGACGCAACATTTATCAGCTCTTCATTTAAACTTGAAGACAATGATAAACCGGATTACACTGCGCGTGCGTTTTGTGTTTTTGAACACAATACTGGATTACCGCTGCGTCGTCACCATGCTTTTGGGGCATATAAGCATCGTTTCTATGAGGGCGTGGTAAATGTTGTATTAATAATTAGAACAATTGCTACTATATCTAACTATGATTATATAATAGACTTTATATTTTACCAAAATGGAGTGTTTGAATTGAAAACAACACAAACAGGACCTGTAATAAGTGACTGGCACAATTTTAAAAATCCTTACGGTTTCGAAATTTCTGAAAATCTCTATGGTCCTCTTCATCACCATCTATTTCATTTTAAAATTGATCTAGATATAAAAGGAACGCGAAATAGATTTGAAACGATTAACATTGAATCCGATGTCGTTAAAAATGATGTTCACAAAGATCCTTACGCGTTCATAGTTCAGGATAAGTTCGTAAAACGTCTGAAAAGAACCGAGAAAGAGGGAGCGTATGAATTTAATTTCAACCATCCGAAATACTTGACTATCGTCAATAACATGAAAAAGGACAAATTTGGAAATTCTCCAGGTTATAAACTGTTGAATAATGGCATGACAAAACTATTAAGGCCATCCAGAGAAGACGCAATAAGCTGGGCTCAGTATCAATTTGCCATAACAAAATATAAAGATTGTGAACCAAAGTCAAGTTCTATATATTTACATTCTGAAAAACCAGTGTTTTATTTTCAACAGTTCATCGATGATAATGAGAATATTGTCGACGAGGTAAGATCCTGCAAATATAATTTCATAAATATCGATATTTCATCAAATTTTCATTGTACTACTCAGAAATAAATGATGTGGGTTAATGAATATGTGAAACGAAACCATGTTATACTGGAACATGAACTAATTAAGAGCTACGCTTTTATTGTTTTTCTTTAAGTTAAAGTCGCTATAAGGTTTTAACAATAATCAAAAAAAAAATAAATAAATGAATAAATAAATAAATAAATAAAAAACTGATATTAAACATTCATCATTCGTCTTTTATATCATCTCAATTTTTTGTTGGCTAGTACTGGTTTAATAAGATAATCAATACTTCTGTTTCAGGAAAAATGTGAATTAGTATTTTTTTAGTTAGGATGTTGTTATGGTTGAAGTCCAAATAAATCTGAATCAGATAAAATAATTAACACCAAACCGAATATAGAACTCTATTATAAATGGGACAACATTATTCGAAACCCAACACTACAATATATGTCATGCCCCTTGGAAACAATACTTAGTACTACCACTGGATTTGCCCTTACTAGTACCTTAAGTCCGCGACAGTATAATCGCCTCTGTTGCTCTTATTTTGGTAGTGTCAATTTGGCTTCAACTGATTAGACAACTCCGTTCGGCGGTCCTCACATTGAGGGGGTTTGCTAGTTGTTCGTTCCAGACATTTCCTGATCATGAGTTATTATCTTGATGACATTATCGTATTCATCATTTTGTTATGCGAATAAGGTTCTTTAGTATTTTGTGATATTTTCCTGTAAAGAGATATCATTTGTCCTAAAGTTTAAAACTTTTGCAAGATTGTTTTAATAAGGAGGTTCAGGGATATAAACTAAAAATGATAATTTGTCTGATGATCTGCATAATTAAAGTTTGCTTCATGTATGATGGTATAAAAATAGGGTCACCGTGGTTTTTGTAAAATAATTTATATTCATTTGTGGTATCTGTTAAAATATATCGACTAGATTACATTTTTACCTCTCTTTAATAATTAGAACACTTCTTAATTTTTTAAAGATTATTTCAACTTTCTTAAGGATAAAATGCTCCTAAATTGATAAAAATATAGCATATTCTGTGTGTATATCGCAAACCTGGTAATCACTGAGAAAAAAAATCTGCAGACTTTTTAGCAAAAAATATTCATTCAAAATGGCGGAATATAACCGAAATACCTTTAAATAGTTATCCAGTTGTTTCAGAATCTGTTTCACGTCATTTGTATTGTACTTGCATATATACATGTACATTAAATAGTTAAATATAGAGAAAACCACGACAATAAAAGAGAGTACAACATGTATATAGTTTTTCTGATAAAAATATCATTTACAATTTTGTTTTTTTAGGATATTGTAGCATGGGTTACCATGGGCTGGCACCATATTGTCCATAAAGAAGATCTTCCAGTAGTACATACACCTGGAATGTCCAAAAGTATATTCCTAATGCCATTTAATTATTTCAATGAAAGTCCTGGAATGTCAGCGGGGAATTCCGTACGAATTGACGCATTAGATGTTGAAAACAAGACACAGTCTGTCAAGATAAACAGATATGGTACTTCAAGTAATGTGAACTGTATACCTGAAAAATATACATACGAAAATGTCTTAAGGCAAAATCCATGTTTAATAGTACAATGTTTAGACTAAAAGTGATAATAAAGAATCAACACTAAAATTTGAGTACTAGTTTAAATTAATTTAAAAAGTTACTTTGTCCAAGTTACAGTATTTATTTTACAGGTATGGATGTAGAGCGAGTCTGTGGTAGCTAATTTAGTTTTAAATGGGGTTTAACAAGACTATTTCGTTGTATAGAAGGTTATCATACAAGAGACAACCTCTGAAAATAATGGCTACAAAACTTGAAAATATAAAATATCCCGTTTTGTAGAATCCAGAAATTCAGGTATAAACCAGAATAGGATGCATAGTGGGATTTAAATATACATCAAAATGTTGAAGTACAGACAACAGTGCAAAACACTCTTTTTCAATAGTTGAATAATTTTTAGATTTTTATCTAATTAAAAAATATTATATAGGTTTCTCAACATTATCATTTGTTTCTTGATATAAAACGGCTCCAACTCCTACACCAGTTGCATCAAGGGCAAGTTTGAATTGCTTTTCAAAGTCTGGGGTGATAAGAACGGGACTGTTAATTAAAAGTAATTTTTCAAAAGCGTTTTGACAGTTATCACTCCAGATGAATTTAGTATCTTTCCGTAAAAGATGAGTCAATGGTAGCAAAATTTGAACAAAATTTTCTTTAAAATCCAGTCATGCCTAAATATCTCATAAGTTGTTTTTTATTTGTAGGAGGAGGAAATTTGGTAATTAGCCATAAAGTGTGCCCATCAACAGTGGCCTTACAAAATTCACTTTTAACAAGATTAAGAGTCAAATTTGATTGTGACAATCTATCAAAAGTATCATATAAATGTGTTAAATCCCCTTCTTAACTATCACTACATACAATAAGATCATCAATATAAGCATAACAACAGTCTAAATCTTTTATAACATTATTGATCATTCTTTGAAATGTAGCTGGAGTATTTTTCATACCAAACGGAACCACAGTATATTGACATAAGCCGTCTGGTGTGACAAAAGCTGATACTTCACGAGCTCTCTGTGTCAAGGGGGCCTGCCAATAACCTTTCAATAAATCAAATTTGCTTACGAATTTTGCTGGTCCAATGTTATCAATGCAATTGTCTATCCTTGGAATCGAATAGGGGTTAGATTTTGAAACTGAATGTACTTTTCTGAAATCAGTAACGAAACGAAAGGTTTTATCTGGTTTGGGCACAAGGAGACAATGAGAGCTCCATTCACTGTTACTTGGCTCAATAATATCATTGTCAAGCATATATCTAATTTCTTGTCTCATAAAATCAAGTTTAACTGGATTGAGCCGGTAAGGATGTTGCTTAATTGGAGAAGCATCGCCTACATCAACATCATGACAAACAGCAGTGGTTTTGTTTGGCACATCTGGAAAAAGGTTTTTAAAAGAAAATACCAGAGTTTTCAATTTTTCTCTGCGATCGAAAGTCAGATGTGCAAGTTTTGAGTCTGAATTTGACAAAATTTCTGAATTTTTCAATCTAACAGTTTGTTCCATAGTCTAGGAATCAAAAGATGGTTCAATTATGTCTGGTTTGTCATGATCGTTCTCCAATTTAACCATGGCTGAAGTGGCAACTGGTTTACTCTGACCTTCATTAGTACGCTCAAAATATGGTTTTAACATATTAATGTGACACACTCTATTTTGTTTACGCCGACCTGGAGTTTTTACAATATAATTCAAATCATTGTTTTACTCTCGATTGTATAAGGACCACAGTATTTAGCCTGTAAAGGATGCCCAGGGACTGGCAAAAGTACACGTACCTTATCACCAGGCTCAAAAACTCTGTCCCTGGCATCTTTATCATACCATATTTTCATCTTATTCTGTACAGTTTTTAAGTTTTTCTGAGCAATTTGACAAGCAGTATACAATTTTTCTTTAAATCTAGATACATAGTCTAGAAGATTCAAGTCAGTGTGTTCAGTAAGCTATTTTTCTTTAACCATTTTCAAAGGTCCTCTTACAGTATAACCAAACACCAACTTAAAGGGCTAAAACCAAGGGATTCCTGAAGAGCCTCTCGGATCGCAAAAAGTAGAAAGTGAACACCACCATCCCAGTACCTGTCAAATTGGAGACAAAAAGTCCTAATCATGTTCTTCAATGTTTGATGAAAACGTTCTAATGCACCTTGAAATTCTGGATGATAAGCACTTGATCTATACTGAGCAATCCCTAACTAGTAAACGACCTGCGGACATGAAATTTGAACCCTGGTCGGACTGTATAGACTTAGAAAGCCCTACTAATATGAAAAATTTGATAAGAGCTTTGACAATAGTTGGTGTCTTGATATTCCTTAAGGAAATAGCCTCCGGAAAGCGAGTGGATTTACACATGATCGTCAATAAATTCGCATTTCCAGTCCTGGTCTTTGGTAAAGGTCCAACGCAATCAATAAGTACTCGGCCGAAAGGTTCTTCAAAGGCTGGAATTGGCTGAAGTGGTGCTGGTGGTATTTTCTGGTTAGGCTTGCCAACAACCTGGCATATATGGCATGATTTGCAGTATTCTGTGACATCATTTGTAAGTCTGGGCCAGTAGAAATGTTATAAGATCTTTAGGCAAGTCTTCCTTATACCTAAATGTCCAGCCAAGGGGGTGCAATGGGCAAGACCAATAATTTCTTGCCTATAGACTTTAGGCACCACCACTTGGTATACCACTCTCCATTCCTCCTCTGGGATAGCATCAGGGGGCCTCCACTTCCTCATCAAAATGCCGTCTTGATGGTAGTAACATTCGGCCACTTTGTCTGCTTCTTCTTGGGGTAGAGCCCTCTTGCGGAGCTAAAGAACCTCAGGGTCTTTATTTTGTTCTTCCATAAATTTTCTTTTGTTTAATGAATGGCTGTTCACGTCTGGCCATGGCATAATTACATGCTTGTTAGTACCAGGTGGTCTTATTATGGCCTTTTCGGAGCTACCGGGACCTTCAATGTCGGCAAGGAAAGTGTCAGAAAGGTCCATATAATCATACTGGCCTTCTGGTAATTCCTCATCGTGTTTTCTTGCCATCGCCTTAGTAACAACACAAGCTGGATACAGTTCAGCATTATCTTTAGTAGGTGATTTAACATCCGTTCACTTGTAACAATTGGTTCAGCTACCACTTTGTTCCTAGCTAGATCATTTCCTAACAATAATGAAACACCATCAACAGGGAGATTAGGACGAACACCCACAACAACTGGTCCAGTGGAGGGGAACATCTATACAACCTAACTCCACACCTTGTAACAAAACGGAGGCACCATGGGACGTCTTTTCGGACAAAGGCAACACACCTTCCAACAACAAAGTTTGAGAAGCTCCAGTTTCCCGTAAAATCGTAATAGGCTGAGGAGTAGTATTATCAAAAATAGAAACAAACCCGTCAGACATAAAGGGTTTATAATCCTCCATGTACTCACAAAAACTGGACTTAAAAGCCTGACTCGCAGGACATTCCAACTTATTGGTAACAAGGGGTGTCGTACAAGCATTGAACTTGGGCTTATTATCTCTTTCATTCTTCTTCTGGGGTCTAAAACAACCAGCCACCAGGTGACCATTTTTCTTACAATAAGCACAAGTTAGTCACTTCTTCTCAAAAATATCAAATTTTGGACCAGACATATTATAACTAGACGGACTCTTATTCTGTACAACAGGCTTACTATCAGTACGCTCAGTACTTTGATTTTTGTAATTTCCGTTTGAAGTATTAAAATGTTGACCTTTGAAACTTCTTTTATGTGAAAGGGTATAATTATCGGAAACAACAGCTGCATCTTGCAATGTTTCAACAGTTTTGTCATCTAAATGTGTTTTTAAGTCTAAATTAACACACTGCTTGAACTCTTCTAATAACATTAATTGTTTATTTTATCAAAATTGTTATCTATTTTCTTTGACGTAAGCCATTTAATAGATCTTCCTTTTCCTTTTCCCTAGCAAATTCAACATAGGTTTGTGATTCAAACTTTTTATAAGACCTAAATTTCTGTCAAAATGCTTCTGGCACTAGCTCATAAGCTTTCAAAACTTCCCGTTTAACAGTGTCATAATCAGAACTTTTTTCTGAAGAAAGTGCTGAGTAAATTTCAACGGCCTTGCCCACAAAAACACTTTGCAGCATTGTATTGCAATAAGGCTTTGGCCATTTCAAATTCTCTCAAACTGTGGAATAAATTTATCGACTTTTTTTTTTCACAAAATTTGGGAACCAAACGTATATTTTTTGCTGCATCAAAATGTTCTGATTTTGATTCATATTTAGTGTTGCTTTCTACTTTGACCACTTCCATTTTTATTTTCTCCATCTCTAACCTTTCTCTCATTTCAAGTTTTGCTTGTTTTTCTTCTTTTTCTTTTTCTAATTGTTTTAATTTAACTTTGTTTTCCAATTGTTTTAATTTGAATTCATCTTCTTTTTCTAATTGTTTTAATTTCACTTCGTTTTCCAATTGTTTTTCCAATTGTTTTAATTTAAGTTCATGTTCTAATTCAAGCTGTTTTAATTTGACAGGTCAAGAGCCTCTTCGCCAAACATTTCTGAATCTACTAAATTGTCTATTACCAAATTTTTTATAATTTGTTTTCTCATAGATGCTCTAAAGTCTATTTTTAGAAGTTTAGCAAGCAACACTAATTCTTCTTTCTTAAGTTTATCAAACCCTTCCAGGTCTGGCGTTTTCAAAAATTTACCAGCAACAAATGCCATTTTGTAGAATTTTGTTGGCTAATTCTAATAAAAATACTGAAAAAATTTAATAAGATATTAACGTTATCCCTAAACGAGCCCCCAATTTCTGTTACGGCCAGAAATCACCTTTTAATTGTAGCCAACAAAAGACACAAATCAATAATAAAATTTAAACAGATTTATTATACACAAGTTTACAAGAAATATTTTACAAAATGAAATGTCAACTGAACTGTTTAAAATATATATGTCCGATCCTTTATCTTTTCTTTATCTGGAATTCTTCACGTCACTGTTGCGGGAATCCAAACAGAATATTATGTCCAATCAGTCACAATCTAGTATGATGTGTGTAACGTAAATAAAAGTGTCAATCCAACATCTGAGAACGCAAGAATGTTAATGTATGATCTGGTCTCCAAGTCTAACTTTTATGTCCATATATATAGCTATCACGGAAATCTACAGAACACTGTAGAAAGGATCCTTCTAGAATACGATAGAAGTTAGAATTACACATCATTCTTTGGGAAATCCAGGATCTCTGAAGCATGTTGACTTTGAACACTTTATTTTTTCCCTGTTGGTCCCAGACCAAAGCAAGCAGCCAACTTACACCTGTAGAAAAACTAATTGGTCAGCAGTGATATGTATATATAGTGGCAAAATATCAACCCACACCAAATTTATAGGCTAATATTTGGCCATAGGAACAATTAAAAGTAAAGGGATGGATTTTATGTTTTCTGTTGTTGTGGAAACAATTCCCTTCTTTTCCGATTTTCAAGGGCATGCATGAGTTACACTGACTTTCGACAAAGAGGATTACTGCTGTCACAAAAGCTTCTTAACCAGGGATTTATCAGGGATAAGTTGATGTCATCTCTTAGATAATTTTATGGTCGTCATCACGAATGATTGACCGTTACAGTGTTCCAATATCTAAGATGATATGCGGCCTGTTCCCACTGTCGTAACATTTCATGTGCCTCCACCGGTTTGTAACTTCCACCGGATTGACTTTGTTCAACTTCACAACGGGTGCTGTATACGGAGTTTTGGAGATAAATGACGAAAAATGTTAACTTTTGAAAATTTGACGAAAAAAGGGCAATAACTCCTAAACGGGTTTTGGGATTTCCTTCAAAATTTCAGGGTAGGTAGATTTTGTCATGCTGATCAATTTTACCCCATGTCAGATTTTTGATATCTGTAACGGTTTTTAAGTTATAAGCCAAAAACAACACATCCACCCCTATATTCTATTTTTAGCTACGACAGCCATGTTTTATGTCAGATCAAAATAAATTGAGGATCGTTTGTAGAGGACATGTCATAGATCATTCCTATTAAGTTTCAAACCAATCGCCCCAGCGGTTTCAGAGGAGATTTTTGAAAATCAGCCAATCAGAAACAAGAATTGCCTCTGGTGGCCATGTTTCTTGACCAATCAGAACTAAATGAGGAAACTTTGTTGAGGACCTTCCAAACACCACTCATGCAAAGTTTGGTTGGAATTGGCCAAAGGGACGGACGACGGACGGACGACGGACGGACGACGGACGCCAAGTGATGGCAAAAGCTCACCCTGGCAATAGCCAGGTGAGCTAAACATAGGTAATCTATCGATTACAAAGCTCACCTCGTAACGCATTATTATCACTAAGCCGTAATTGACTTGAACTTTTCAAAATTTTAAGTGCTCATCCATGCAGAAAAAGAAGGTCACAGCCAACATCTGAACCATGCATCTTACAAAGCATCTCTGGATGCTTTGGTTGATGTGGTACTTGCATGTTAGCAGGAATACACTTTAACCATTCTTCTGTAAGTGGTCATCCATGCAAAAAATATAGGACACAGCCAGCATCCAAAGTATGCATTGTGCTAAGCATCACTAGGTGCACCTACCACACCAATATGATTGATGTAGCACTTGTCAGTAAGTGTGTATGGATCTTAACCATTCTTCTGTAAGTGTTCATTCATGCGGAAAATATAGGTCAGAGCCAGCATCCGAAGCTTGCATTGTGCTTAGCATCATTAGGTGCACCTACCATACCAATATGATTGATGTGGCATTTGTCAAGAAGCGTGTATGGATCTTAACCATTCTTCTGTAAGTGGGTGCGGACGCCGACACCGACGCCGACGCCGACGCCGAGGGTATCACATAAGCCCCCCTCACTTTCGTGAGGTGAGCTAAAAATGACAAGAATTTAAGATCAAAATGGAAAATTATGTTTTAACGATTTGGAAAAGAAGTAAGCAATGATATTTTAGATTGTGTATTGGAGAAATTGTTAACAGGTATACCACAATGAGTACTGCACAGTTAAGAAAAGAGTGCACTGAGAAAAAGCACACAGATAATTTGAAGCTATACGTAAGCAGATTAAAATGAGATCAGAGAGTAAGAAATCACATCGATGTAATATGATGACCATCAGAAATGACCCCTCGTCTAACAAAATTGCTTCATATAGAAGATTACAGTCAGGTGTTAATGGATGCTACTGTTTTTAGAAACTCAATTAAAAAAGACAGAGAAATTATTATGTCTTCTCTATAAGGTGAAAGGATACAAATTTGTGTCTACCAAAAAGGTGTAAATGAAAAGTTGAGACCTGTTATTATTTCAAATGATACAGTTTAAAAATAAAAATTTAATTATCGTGAGTTGATAAATCTCATAATCAACGGGTCGTGGTTGAAGGATCTATATTTCTCAGTCTATCATTGTCAACTAACCTTAATTTTAGTTTCATAATCCAATGGTCATGTGAAAATGTTCATGTTAGGTCTCTCTCTCTGTAACAAAACATGGTAGGTTAACTATATTTGGTATATCGATTAATCTAAAAAATCAAAAGTCTGTCTTACCAAATATGTACTCTCCAGTTTTCAGCTATAAGTACTGCCTTTAGATCTATTTGTCAGTAACAATACATGTTGGGTCAACTAAAGTTTTGCTCAAGGCTTATTTGTCAATAACTATACAAGATATGGCAATCATATTCGATATTTGTGAGAATCACATGTCTGTCTGGCAGATATCAAATGACTTTGCCATCAGTCATGCTCCAATGGTCAGGTTACAATCTTCTGTTAGTGTCTGTATTTCAGTGGATAAATATAAATATTTTTTAACAAAGAAGAAAGGCAAAATTCAAGACCCGGTAAAATTGATAAATAAGGGAATATTGAAAATGGTGAAACAACTTATTAAATGTGATGTATTATATGATCAAAATGGATATCCCAAAAATCAGTAAAACCGGTCAATATTTCTTGTATTTATTCATTTAACAGAAAAATATAAATGAAGAGGAGGGAATTTGCAGCCTAAGTTTTTTCTTGTTCATAATTTCTGCAAATATAGCTGATTTCAAAATATTCCTGAAATTTAAAAATACGTACCAAGAAAAAGTAAAGCCATCGTTTTCCATCCCCCTTAGTTTCGCACCAAATTTCATTCACTTCGGAGTGACTTTAGATATCTGTCAACATTTTCCTATTTTCTGTTTCGCTGGGTTTCTATAAGTGTTTAAACTTCCGCTCACAGTAATCGTCCGTTTGGTTCAACAGGTCACAAAATGCCCCAAAATCAGCGAAAGGAGAAAAAAATAGAAAGGTATACAAGTATTTATAAATGATTTTTTTTCAATTTTTGACAATTATGTGTACAATGATTATGTGGGGTGATTTAATAATCGAAAATAATGATTTGAAAATTGGCGCTAAGGAACTTCTTATTCCCTTTAGGTGTATTGTGTATGATCGACACCCTGTAGATAGTAAAACCGTGTCTAACTGCGCTAAACTAGCCCCTGTGGTCTGGAATACCAACTTGTGAACATGTCTCTCTGCATACCAAACAATAAATAGTTTAATAGAGTAAAATAAGGTGTTTGAGAAATTTGAATAACGCGTCTAACTTACAAAATGGAATTATTTAAATGTACACATTAGATATGAATCTCCATGACTTATATAATTATCATCAACTTAAGTGAACTTGAAAATTAAATAACTGTCACACGCAGTTTCGGCTTCACATAATTATACCTGAAGACAATATATAAACTTTCCTTTTCTAAGAAGCCACTTAGCAACGTTTAGAGCATATAGTATCTATATTTTACAGTTGATTCGCTCTTTTGTTGTTGAATTTTTGTTTTAAATTTAAACTTCCAAAATTAGCCGATTTTATAAACTATTGATGTCTACATTTGAAAAAAACTCTTCAAGACTTTTTGTATGTTATATTTTTATTCTTTGAGTTATAAATGTATCCTTGTGCCGTTTGTTTGTTGTATTCTATTCTCAAGACTGTCTTTTCCTTGGATTTCCCTTTACCACTGTTTTGTTCTTTCAGTATTCTTTTGCCGATATTTGTTTCTTTCAAAATGCCCTACAAAAGAAAAGACACCATTAAAAATCATATACATGTGAATTAAATCCGTGATATGTAAATCAATATTAATTTCCCAAGAACAATAAGGCTCCGACGGGTGAAAAATGACACCGTGAACATGAAGTGTTGAAGGCCTAATCTTGACAATGATGTAAAGATGAAAAAGGTGCATTCCTTTTACTTTTCAAACATATTATATGTTTGACAGGAGTGACTGATGATGATTAAACGGTGAAATTATATAAAACAAAAAATATGATAAATTTATGGCAACGTGATAAAATCATATTTCCGTTTCATACCTACATATATATACATTTTATGGTGAGTTGAAAGGCAAAGGATAACTTTTTGCATGTGCATTAAAATGATATATTACACGGCTTACTAAAATATAAAGTACATATACATACATACATACATATATAAATACATTCGTAAAAAATCTTGCTATGTCACGTGTGATGTAACTTTTTTGTTTTCGTGTACGTTTCTTTCATTTGTCTTTAATTGTCACATTGGATGCGTTGAAAGGATATGCGAATATTTGAAATGTTCGGGTATTTTCAAGTTTTACTATTTATGGATTCTATTTCAGTATTTTTAGGATACAAATACGAAAAACATGTAAGTGATATCTAATCATGGCTTCGAAACTTGTTTATCAGTTAAATTAATGTTTAACCTCACCCTTAAATTTCGAGTCTCGTTACAAGCAGTTGAAGACAAAGTTTGCCGCTGTAATAAGACACTCATGTGGAAAATTGTGGTAGCGTTGTCTCACTCTCTTCCCATAGCAACGGTTTAAAAAATTTGTTTTCAGTGTGAGAAAAAGTGTCAATCACCCATTATGTCAAAACGTCAAGAAAACAACAACTTTCCCGGATTTGGACAAAAAATTCAAATAGAAATTGATAATAAATAGAAAATAACTCGATGATTCTCATTTAAAATTTAATTTTAAGTTTTATACGTTTAGTATAAAACCGAATTGCGTATCCTTTTCCCTCATTTTTTAGTCAGACTTTTCTGTCATGGCGGCCATTCTCACTTCCCATCTATTTCTGAGAAAAAAATTCACTTATACGTAAAGATGTAGGATAAGGAAATTGCACACTCGGGATCACATTTGTTTTATTGTTTATTTTCCAAAAGTAATGACGTTATTAGGAAATTCTGTTGATACAAACATACACTGTATATGGAGTATTGTCATTTACATGTTGACCATTAAATTATTAAATTACCTAGCCCAAATGGCCATATGAGTATACAATCACTGAGTTGCATGTAAGTGGAACCGACTTGCAAGGAATTGTCCTTTGCTGGACCTCTTTCAAAATTGTATCAGCCAATTTTAGTTTAAGATATGCTCCTACCGGTAAATTATTAAAGATTAAAGAAACCGCCGAGCCAATTGGAACAAAAGGTGGCATTATTGGGTTTATATGGTTCATTTTTCAAAATTATATCCCATAACCTGAATCATCAACCAAGGAAGACATCTTGTTTTAACATAAGATCCTATTGGAAGATATTCTTGTATAAAATATCAAGGAGCCAGATAAAAATTTAAAGTCGGAAGAAATAGCCTTTGTTGGTCTTCTTTCAAAATTTATCAGTTATCCAGAGATCTGCCAAAATCAAACATTATGTCATAGTGAGTCATCTAGTTTATCAAATTCATTTGGTTTTGTACCATTCTCATATATATCGTTCTGGTCAGATTTGGTGCATCATGATGAATTGTGTAATGACCATCAAAAAATTCAATCAGATTTGTTTTCCTATTTTTGCGTTCAAGGGAAGTAATCATTAGTAAAATCACAACTAACGCAAATTACGAAAAGAAAATGCGTAGAATTTAACGCTGAAATCCCCTTAGATTAATTGATTTAAAAAGATTAGCATATGATGCATTTATTTGAATTCTGAAATTATTATTATTGGATCGAACAAACATTTGGAATACCCAATGAACACTACGCTTCTCACTTAGAGTCGTGATGTGAAATAACCGTATCTGGAGACAAAGACAATGTCGGGGTGTTTCCACTGAATATTTCAGTACAACATGGAGCTGTATAAATGTTTTTTACCTTGAGGTTGTAGATTTGTCGAAGGTATCAGATCTAGTAGAAGCTAGTGGGGGTGACAAGCAGCTTTCACATTTATTTCATATGATAGATCGTGACCCTTTGTAATCACTAAGATTTACACTATTGCATACGATATGAGTGTTGTATATTAATCCAAATTGGTATGGCTATATTGAAATCTATTTTAACCATTTTAGGTTTAACTTTAAGTATTATATTATTTAATATTATCAATATTTTTTTCAAGAATACTACCACTATCTTATTCAATATAAATTACTTTCTCTTTTATTATACATTTTACTTTCACATTTACTTAATTACTTTTAATATTATTTCTTAGCTAAATGGTAACTGCAAACATCCTTTGTACAACAGTATTTTGAAACATCACAACCAGAGAAGTAAGTACATTTGGAAAATTAAATAAATCACATTAGAAGCAAAACTATTGCCTTGATGCACAATTTGTAATAGTACACTCCACTATACCGTTCTACTTGTGCAATGGACCAAACGTCATGTCTATTACTAACCACACCACCTGCTTTAAAGAAGAAAAATTATCATAATGACAATTTTGGTAAAATAACGTCATTTAAACAGACTAAAACATAATTTTGATAATCGAATTGAATAAGACATTGTTATTTTGCATAAAAAGTTCAAAGCCAAGAAAATGGACGGAGACAAATCATTTCCAAGTCACTAAAATGCTCAGGGAACATTTTGACTGGTTTTGTTTGCATAGTTCAGTTTTCAAACTTATTCACAATAACGTAGGTTCGTGCAGGGAGTTGGAATACGAATGAACCTAAAAAAAAGTCATACACGGTGAACGAAAAATAAAAGAAATGACATGTGCGTTCCACCGATATGTTGCAGTTTAAACAATTTGCACGAAACAAACAAATTCAAACAAGTGAAACTAGAGTACTGTCGGAGACGACAGTTATACCCGCACTCCATATTTGTTTCATCCAAGCGATGATTTTGATGCAATCAAAATTTTAAAACCTTATTGCGCATCTACATCATATGTACAATCATTCTATAATCAAAGTAGTAACCCAGCATCAATAATCAATAAGGAATTGATGTCACATTCATATTTTGACAATTTGTTGATTGCGTCCATTAAGCGAAAATGAAAATTTTGGAACCTGTCTTTCCATCTTTACACCATGGACAATTTACCTATATAGAAACAAAAAGCCTAGAGTAAAAAAATGCTTAAAAAATTGATGTTTTAAGCATATTTTGAAAATTCGCTCATGTTCCGTCCCAAATTTCGCTCCACGAAAGAAATCAAAATTTTAAAACCTTATTGCACATCTACATCATATGTAAAATCATTCTATAATGAATTTAGAAGCCTTACATCAATATTAATAATGAATGAGGAGTTGATGTCACAATCATATTATGATAATTCGCTCGTTTTCGGTCCCACATTTCACATTTGAGCGAAATCAAAAATTTCAAAACCTTATTGCTCGACTACAGGATATATGCAACACTACTGTGAAGGAATTTAAATGCTATACCCAAAACTTAATGAGGAGTTGATGTCACAAGAAAGTGTGACGGACGGACAGATAGACGTACAGACGGACGGACAGACAGACAGACGGACGGAGACAACGGTAATATACCCTTTATGCGGTATAATAAACACTGCAAAAACATTTGCAGGAAATAAACCCTGTAAAATCGCCATAATTTTTCTCAGAAAATCTGCGACCGTCCCTCTGATCTCCTAGTGGGACATTTTCAGTGTTTATTCAAAGCACTGACAATACAATGAATCTCCTTGGATCATGAATGAAATGAAATTAATTCTGATTGAACGGCTCGAAAAAGATTGCCACGTGATTGCAATCAAAGTAAAAGCGAAAGTGAAAACAGTCAATATAGTTTTTAATCAAAACTAGAAAGCTGGACTGTCGGAATCGACAGTTATCCCCGTACCCCTGCAACAAGATTGGACACCTACCCAATTGCATAAATCTAAAACCTTATGCCCATTTAAAGATATTATGCAGTCATCCTATGAAGAAATCACAAATGAAAAAAAAAAAATGTCACAAACTTAAATTGACAATTTTTGAAATCTGACACTTGTATGCCCCAAGTTTAGATAATTTAAATTCTAGAACCTTATTGCACATCTATAAATATTGTGCATGACGCTATTGTATAGATATGAAATGCATAAATTTAAAAATGATAAAGGAGTTTACGTCACAAGCTTAAATTGACAATATTCGAAATTCGAATCATGTGGCCCGAATTGTTCAAAATTAAACTTCTAAAACCTTATTGCACATTTACTTAATGTGCATAACAATACTGTATAGAAAAAATGCATATATTGGAAAATGAAAAACAAGTTTATGTCAACATCTTAAATTTAATTTTAGAAATTCGACCCCTGTGGGCATCAATTTTAGAAAATAACACTTCCAAAACCTTGTTGCACATCTACATATTGTGCATGACACTATTATATAGAAAAAAATGCATAAATTAAAAAAATTAAGAGTTTACATCCCCATCTTCAACTTAAAATTTTTGAAAATTGACCTCTGTGGGCCCCAATTTTAGAAAATCAAAATTGTAAAACCTTATTGCGCATCTACACATAGTGCCTGACAATAAAAGTTCCAAGCGTAAATTACAAAATGAAAGAGGAGTTTAGGTCACAAGCTTAAATTTATAGTTTTTCAAAATTCGACCCCTGTGGGCCCCAAATTTAGAAAATCAAAATTCTAAAAACCTTATTGCGCTGTTTGCAACCATTCTATATAGAAATTAAATTCCTAAACTCAAAAGTTAAGGAGCAGTTGATGTCACAAGAAAGTGTGACGGACGGACGGACCGAAACAATCGCTATATCCCCGAACTTTCTTTGAAAGTGCGGGGATAATAAACTGAATACCACGTGACCGCATATAAACCAATTGAATTATCTCAATAAAACCATAATGCAATAATAATAATGTTGTGTGAAGCATTGACCATACGAAATAATAACCTCGTACAAAATAGATCAACACGCTGCGCTTCGTGCACCAATGTCGTCTCATCTGCTACTATAGTCAATGCTACTCATAACATAAACAGAACCGTTGTAGTAATGACAGTTACGGACATCTGGGCAAAGTGAGATCGCACCGTCATGTTTAAAATGCCCGCACTTAAACTATGACTCTTCGATATTTTGTGACTTTTGATAATTCATAATTTGATGTTTTGAAGAATGACGAAATTTTTCTTTAAATACGAAAATATAATGAAGAATAAAAATTTAATTACAGTGCGTTAAGATTATATGTGTATTCTGCCATCAGAATTGTTAAAGTCAAATAAAAATCATGGAAATGTAGACTATATAAGATGTAAAATTGATAAATTGATAACTAATTTACTTTAAAAATAGTTATCTTGGCGACATTAAATTTTTCCAGAAAAATAAAATGAACTCGGATATCTTATATGATTAATTCCATACGTACGATGCGAACTTCTGGACTAACCATCATTAGGTATGCTCGTGGTCAATACTTTGGAACGCCAAAAACAGCAAAACAACAATACAACCAACGGACCTAAATAGCTTAGTTAAAATCCAGGTAAGGTCAAAATTGCCAGAGGGAATTGAAACTCTACTTTTAAAAGAATTTCAAATTTGTGACTTACACTGGATCGTCTTTGTTGGACTTAACGACAGGTGCCGTATACGGAGCAGGAACCTCCTACATTTTCGGAGTTCGTGTTGTTCATTATCCCCGCGCTAGCGAATCGGCTAATGTTTTGCTGTTCGCTGTACGTACGTACGTACGTGTGTACGTAATGTCCGGATTATATCAGGAACCATAAGAGACAGAAACTTGGATCATTGTTAGCATTGTTGGTGTAGATTGTGCCGAAAGTTTCGGAATTTTGGTTTTCGCGATATCCAGTAAATAGTGAAATCTTCTAAACTATTTGGACCATAATGCTGAAACTGAAACCATAACTAGTATAACATATGGCAAATTCAAAAGTGGCATGAGAATTTTTCTGAAACCCCTAGGGGCATAGCAACAAGAGAGTTAAAAAATCCCAAAATCGATTTTCACAGAACTCCTCTTACACCCTAAGCGATAGAAACATAACAACTGGTGCATTACTAGCACTTTAAAAGTTGTCTGTGCCGAAGGTTTCGGAATTTTGAAATTTGCCCTTGGGTGGAAACAAATTTCTAGAAGAGTCTTAGACTTATTAATTTTTGTAAATTACCAATCAACCATACTATCAGACACTAGCAGAATAATAGCTGTTAAATGGAATATTTTGATTTCAAAAAAAATAATTCCAACTTTGGTAAATTTCCTAAATACTCGAAGACCTTCATTTTTTGGAAATGTATCAGCAACCATGCATATTAAAAACCATTAATATCATTAGAGTTAAGGTTACCATTCAATTTCCAAAAATGGAATTTCAAATTTGGTTAATTTCCTGAAAGACTCTTAGATCTGAATGTTTTGGAAATGTACCTAGCAACCATACATATTTGTTAATAATAAAAGCAACAGCTGTATCGGGAATGATTAAATTTCCCAAATTAAATGGAATATTTGGATTTCCAAAAAAAAAAAAAATAAATAACTCCAATTTTGGTAAATTTCCTAAGACTCTAAGATATTCATTTTTTTGGAAATGTATCTAGCAAGCATGCTTATTAATAACTATTAATGTCACAAGACTTAGGCTAACCATTCAATTTCCAAAATTGATATTCCAACTTTGGTAAATTTACACTTAATTAGTAAAACATGTCATCATAAAAACAGTTCACTATATGTATTTACATTATCTATGTATGATATCCTTATCAGTCACACTTCAATTAACGTTGTGACTGCTATCTCACCTGTCCAATTAATTACTAAAGTTATTGTCACATCTGAGTATAATTTCTTTGGTCATTTATGTTTTGCCATTCATAGCACTGGCTGAATTATTTAAAAAAGGAAGAAATGGTAGTGAAACAGTGAAAATGTTGTTCTTTTGTGAAATATTCCTTTGATTGAACTCGTAGCATTGAACGAGTGGTTCTGGGATGTGCAGCACGACTGCCGTGTTTCGTTGTTTTTTGGTTTTCAGTGTTTATTTTTTGCGCTTTTGGTTGTTCATTTGTCTTCCCGGATTTGTCTGCCCCTTGGATTACGTTTTTTGATTTGACCCTTAGGTATATTTGACCTCTTTATCAACTGAAAATTTTAACAAAACTATCGAAATATTATGTCATTGTCAATACAATGACAACAGATGAAGCTAACAGTTCACCAGAAGCAGTATCACCTCAATGGTTATGAAATACAATCAGATACCTTATTTCAATTCGAACAATATGAATTTATATATTAACCTTCATTGGGTGCAAAATTAGCCATTTTTGGGGATCCACAATTTCAAAATTATTTCTTTATAGACCAAAATAAAAACAAATGATGACAGACAAATATATGCACAGTTTTTATACACTTATTACTGTTGAACAAATAAAAACACATTTTGTTTTCAAGTTTTTCCTTGTTCTAAAGCATAACTGTAACTTGTAATTTACACGAGGCAAAAAAGTGATACAAAGCGAAAATTTCGCTGAAGAATACTTTAACTTCAAAGAGTTTTGCAATCACCAAAATAGCTTAAATGGACTTTTACTTGTATTCATGTATCCTTTCTCCATCGGTTGCGTTTGTATGTAAGTATGTATGTATGTATGCAAAAAAAAAAAAAACAACAAATCTGAAAAAAAGATAAAAGAAAAGGAAAATATTATTCGAAATACAATAAAACAACCGTTTGACGGTAGCTATGATTAATTGATTAGATACCTATTAAAGATATACACTAAATATATCATTGAAAGATCTGACAATGTTTTAGTGGGGGTAATCTGGCATTCAAACAGTATTCGATCTTAATTTCAAAAACTCTTACTGGAAAATATAAGACGTGCGGAAAAGTTACAAATCTGTCTTTTCATTCCATACCTAACACATAATATGTATAATCTAAAACTCATATAGATTTCTTTACATATTGTTGAGGTTCTGTATATTGATTGGATGTATGCAATTTATACTTTGGATCTGTTCAGGGTTAACACAGATCTAGATCCGAGATTGTTCGTCTTTGATTCTGAAATATACAGAAGGAGCATATACCATACTAGTTTTATGTTTCAGCAAAAAAGTACTTTTATTCCTATGTGAGGTGTTCCTTTGTTGTTTTCAGAGATGAATATTTCACTTATAAATCACTAACTCCGGAGGTCCGATTGTATAATTTGAAATATCACGCCCGTCCGCATTGTTACTTTCTCTTCATTTCCAATTTAAATTGAAAATTTTGATTTTCTTAAAAGAATAATTTATAAATTAAAACCTGAAATGAATTCCCTTGACATACAACGATATTTACCAGTAATTTTCTAAATCTCTTTCAGGGTCGATTTTCAAAATGTTCGAAGTTTAGATACCGGGGTGATATGGAAAATAGCATGTGACAACCCATTTACCAAATGTTTCCAAAAACAAGAGACAGCTCTCTTACCTTTTTGTAATTTGAGATATTTCTCCACATCTCTGTATTTCATTTTCATATATTTCCAGTTGATATCAATTCTTTGTCGGTGCTTGCGTCTCTTATTATACATGTATTTGTATTTCAGCTTGAAGGACATTATATGGGGTATTTTATAATTTTTGTTATAGCTCTCGGGAGTTGATATGGGCCCCAATACCATACTCTCTCTTTGTCAAATATATGACATATCAATCCCGAATAACCGGCCAAAAGGTGTTGAAAATGGGTCTACGTCTACGTAGTACCATATCTGCACAAAACCCGGATTTCTTACTAAATATGTGATTAATTTCCAATTCAGATGTCAGAACTTGTATGAGTACTTCTAATCCCCTACTGTTGTAATGCATTTGCTTAATTAACTTTTTTCTTTTATAGTGGGAAGATTTTGTGTTCCAACATGCAGACGTCGTTATGCTGCATATGGTCAAATTAATTTACATGAGAGTAAGTTCCCATCCGTATTCCGTGATTTGACCACAGCTGAAATAGAGGGCCTGTTGCAATTTCTTTATTATCGCACCAATCTAAACTTGACTAAAGCCGAGAAAGCGAAATTCAATTCAAATTATATCTATACTGCAGAGTTGTTCTTGCCTCCAAAAGCGACTGTTCTGAATCACCTGGATAAAGGGTATGCAAGACCCCCAAGGGAGGCACATGTAATAATTTATCGCGGAGGAATATCAAAACCTGATGTAAAAGAAATAATTGTCGGTCCTTTACCTTTTCCTACTGGTTATCGTCAAGTACCATACAGACCAGCATCGCTTCCGTTCACTGATAGACCTCGTACAAGTAAGGAAAGTATCATTGAAAAACTAAATAAAATTGTGGACTCCATTGCAGGAGAGATGTTGTATGACCTTTATGGAGGGCGTTTGGTTGCTTGCAATGACCGTTGCTTAGTATTTTACTACGGAAATCAAGTTTCTTCCGTTTTATCGGGGGAGAGAAAAAGGAGGTACTTTTATCAGTTGTCACAATATGCAGAATTTCACATTCTGCGACCAGCTGATTTCGATGTACTTACTGATCAAGACAATTATCATAATTTATTAATTGTAAAAATTTGGTTTAATGGACTTTCATTCAATAATTTAAAGGAAACAGTTGACTATTACTATGCAAACAAAAGGTTTATTAAAAGGGTTCCATTCCCTGAAATAAGCAGGCAATCACCCTTAACACTGAATGCAAGAGGTAAACCGCCTTTTCACGCACCTCTCAAAGATCCAACACAAGTGTCTCCAGATGGCAAACGTTACAATATTTTAGACCGACATATAGCATATACTTACTGGGAATTTGATATTGGAACTTCGATCTTCTCTGGACCAAGAATCAACGATGTAAGGTATAAAGGAGAAAGAATCGCATATGAAATAAGCGTACAAGAACTAGCGAATTACTATTCTGGTTATAAACCAAGGATATACACTACCCGTTTTTTAGATTCAAGGTACCTGATTGGAGCATCAGCAAGGTATCTAGTTGCGGGGGTTGATTGCCCAAAAGACGCAACATTTATAAGTTCTTCATTTAAACTTGAAAACAATGATACACCGGTTTACAATGCACATGCGTTTTGTGTTTTTGAACATAACACTGGATTACCGCTGCGCCGTCATCATGCCTTTGAGAAAAATCAGCATCAATTTTATGAAGGGGTAGAAAATGTTGTTTTGATAGTTAGATCAATTTCCACTTTATACAACTATGATTATATAATAGACTTTATAATTTATCAAAATGGAGTGTTTAAAATAAAAATAACTCCAACTGGAGTAATAGTAGGTGATTGGCACAACAGGAAAAATCCATACGGTTTCGAAATTTCTAAAAATCTCTATGGTCCTCTCCATCACCATCTATTTCATTTTAAAATTGATCTAGATATAAAAGGGACACGTAATAGATTTGAAACAATCGACATTGAACCCGATATCGTTAAAAATGATATTCACACAGATCCTTACCAGTTCATAGTTCAGGATAAGTTCGTAAAACGACTAAAAAGAACAGAGAAAGAGGGAGCACATAAATTTAATTTCAACTATCCGAAATACTTGACTATCGTCAATAACATGCGAAAAGACAAATTTGGAAATTCTCCAGGTTATAAACTGTTGAATAATGGCATGACAAAATTATTAAGACCCTCCAGAGACGACGCTATCAGCTGGGCTCAGTATCAACTTGCCGTAACAAAGTATAAAGACTGTGAACCAAAGTCAAGTTCTATATACTTACATTCTGAAAAACCAGTATATAATTTTCAACAGTTCATCGATGATAATGAGAATATTGTAGACGAGGTAAGCTTCTGGGGAAACTCCACTAGGGTGTCATTCTGTTACATTTTTGAATCCAATTTTCTCACAGATACATGTCCAACGAGTTCTTAGTTTATTATAAGTTGTAAAACGAATGAATAGAACCGAAAAAGAGGAGGTGTACAAATTTAAAACAAAACCTTGCAATTCTGGAAAATCAATTATTACAAAACAATATTTATACTTTGAAAAGTGGCTAGAAGTCCAGCTATTATCAAGAGAGAGAGAATACTCATTGAGTCAGAGCTGTAATATTTTTCGTAATCTAGATTCCTTTCATATGATACGCCTTTCTTGGTTTACCCTCACTAAGATACTGTCGTGACAAAAACTTTAAAAAAAAAAAAAATAATAAAATAAAATTATTACGAAACGTAATAAAGAAAAACAGATTAATTAAAAATTTTACTTTAAATTTATCATTGAAGGCTTATTCAATAATAGTCAGATAAATAAACATTTTATGTTTGTAGATGAGAAAAAATATTTTGTATTAACAATACTAAGAATAACGCTAGCCAGCTATCTGTAAAAAGTTATCAACATGAGAACGACTAAAAATCGCGTCCATTATTACGGGAATATAGTTTTTACACATAATACATCGTACAAAGAATTCTAATAAATAATGTCATAATTTGGTTGAAAACAGTACAGTTCATGTGGAAGAAGGTAGTACTAATTAAGAACTATAAAATCGCGTCCATTTTTACGGAAAAATAGTTTTTACACATAATAAATCATACAATGGATTCTTGGTTGAGAACAGTACAAATAAAATGCATATGGCGTTTGGCTCTTGTGTAATTGGGACAATACTCCACATTTTGGGTGAGGCTGTATAAACAGTGGTGAAAAATTATGACCTTGCTAAAAAGAATTGTTAAAATATACATATAGACACTCTTTATTCATTCCTTGACCAGGAAAAATAACTATCCATAAACTGAAAATTTGTTTTATTATACATGTATACATGTAAAGAAAAATTAACATTAAAAAAGCACAATAAAAATAAAATATATACATGGCCCTGCTGAACAAAAATTACTAATTCTAATTAGGATCTACGTTTTCTATATTTCAGGATATTGTAGCATGGGTTACCATGGGTTTGCACCATATTGTTCATAAAGAAGATCTTCCAGTAACGCATACACCTGGAATGTCAAAAAGCATATACCTAATGCCATTTAATTATTTCAATGAAAGTCCAGGAATGTCAGCGGGGAATTCCGTACGAATCGATGCCTTAGATGTTAAAAATAAGACACAGTCTGTCAAAATAAACAGACATGGTACTTCAAGTAATGTTGACTGTATACCTCAGAAATATACGTACGAAAAAGTATTAAAGGAAAATCCTTGTTTCATAGTAGAATGTCCTTAATCAAACTGATAATAAAAAAATCAACATTTAAGATTTAATATTTAACTTGAGAATTAGAGGTGCAATGCTGATTTAATTATTGGAGATATCAGCTATTTCTGACTTAGAGTTAAAGTAATTAGTGAAATGTTGTAGCTAAGTCCTAAATGGGTGATAGAATAACCATATCGTATTGCATTAGAACAGGAAGCAAGTGAATCAAATGTAGGAGAGATCATTGAAAATACATTGTCCTGACTTGAACAGGCAATTATAGATTATAATTATTATCTTATTTTACAACTAGTTTGGACAAAGACGGTGCATGATACTCATTTTCCTATATGATTTGTACTGTCCCTTGTGACAAAGTTAGTTACTCATGTGAAGCCGACTTCATTCAAGGGCTTCTACGTGAAACAAAAAGAAACAAGCCCAATCCTTTAATTTCACTTTCGTTATATAAATGACGTGTTGTCGTTAAAAACGATAAATTCCAAAACTTCTACATCTCATCTACCCAAGCGAACTTGAAATTAAGGATACCACAGATACATTAAAGTCCGCTTCATATTTGGATGTGTTTCTCGAAATAGACAATGAGGGACATCTGAAGACAAAACTTTATTACAAACGTGATTATTTCGAGTTTCCTATTGTTAACTTTCACTTCTTGAGTAGCAATATAACAACATCGCCTGCATATTGCGTAACCGATATTCAAGGCGGCCACGCGTGAGTTACCCTAACTTTCGACAAAGAAGATTACTGCTGTCACAAAAGCTTATTAATCAGGGATTTATCTCGGATAAGTTGATGTCATTACTTAGGAAATTTTTCGGTCGTCATCACAAATTGATTGTGTTCCAATATCTAAGATGATGTTGGACCTGTTCCCACTGTCGTAACATTTCATGTATCTCCACCGATTTGTGACTACCACCGGATTGACTTTGTTGAACTTCACGACGGGTGCCGTATACGGAGCAGGAACTGCTTAATCTTCCGGAGCACCCTGTGTTCACTCCTAGTTTTTATAGGAGTTCGTGTTGTTCATTGTTTTTTAGTTTTCAGTCCTTGTGGTTGTTCATTTGTCTTCCCGGGATTTGTCTGTCTTATGGATTTTTTACGTTTTTTGGATTGCTCCTTCACTATATTTGTCCTCTTTAGATGCATATACAATGGCTGTGATAATAAACAAAACGTGCATTTTTTAAAAATTGTATGTTTAGTCTTATAAAGGATTGTCTCATTCATTTCATTTTCTCTCTGTAACCATCTATCTAGCGAGAAAGACAACATATGCAGGGACAAAAACAAGATAAAAAAACCCAAACAACAGAAGCAAAGACAACATAGAAGATGAAATTTAAAAACAATCATGAGCAATATGGTACCCTGAAAATCCAGGATGTAAATTCAGATGTTCTAGAAGGGTACGCAATTCCAGTGTCGTACTCGGCATTCAACGAGTTGTTCATCGTCCAGTAAAATGTGAACACGAGAAATAAAAAAATCAGTTTTCATTTGGGGAAACTCACATTTCAAAACCACCAATCAGTTCAATATGACCGAAATATCTTTGACTTCAGCATAACATTGTTTGAGTAGGATTAGAATAGAGAATGGAAACTTGGAATGTGTCAAAGAGACAACAACCCGACCAAAGAGCAGAAAACAGCTAAGGGCTACCAATGTGTTTTCTTAATATGAATTGCTGAGTCCTGACCAGTATTTCACTATAATGGACAAAGGCCCAGGATTAGCGTATTTCTAATGCATGTTTAATGTGAAAACCCTAACACTGCTGCTGGTGGAAATGTCGAAAATGGAAAGAATCCAGCAACAGGGTTCTGTATTAAGCCCCTTTTTCCATTTTAAGGGGATAGTAAGACATTTGAGTGACTTCGTGATCATTTGGGGTAGATGAGATATAACTATTCTATTGAAATGATTTAGTAACTTTATATAAAATTCCATGCCTTTTCATAAAGTTTATGTGATATAGGGTGGAAAATTGATTTAATGATTTAACAAAGACATTTTCCAGCTCTTTTTTTATATGATTAGGATTTTAAATCCACAATATATTTACAAAAAAAAAAAACAAAAACAAAAAAAAACAAAAAAAACAGATAGTTTATCATCCGCTGATCAGTGGGAAATGATTCCATCTTGTCATACAACTTTTACCAGAACTGTTATCAGAACATTCTGTAATACAAGATGTCGTCAAAAATGATGTTCACACAGATCTTACGAGTTCTTACATTTGTAGTTCATGAAAAGTTTGTGAAACTACTGAAAGGAACCGAATGAGAGAGAGAGGGGGGAGGGATAGAGCACCCAACGCAACATTGAGTCAATGATATAATATTTTTCATAAAAAACGCAGATATCTAGAATTCTTGCGCCCGATGCACATTTGTTGGTCCCCCCTATCAACTTTAGAAAAGAAAAGAAAAAAAATGATGACGATCCGTATTACAGAAAAAAGTTCCAATAAAATTTGTTCTTTAAATTTATTATTAAAGACTTATTCAATAAGCTTCTGTTTGTAAATCAGAAAAAATATTGATGCAATAACAATACTAAATAATTTTAAAATGTCGGAAGAGGACAAATATACATAATGAGCAACTCAAAAAAACGTAATCCATTGCCCGGGAGGACAAATGAACAACCACAAGCACCCGTCGGAACACTACCTATTGAAAGCTATCAACATTTGTTCATGTGGAAGAAGGGAGTAGTAAAAACTATAAAATCGCGTCCATTTTTACGGAAAAATAGTTTTTACACATAATAAATCATACAAAGGATTCTTGGTTGAGAACAGTACAAATAGGATGTATATGGCATTTGGCTTTTGCGTAATTGGGACAATACTTCACATTTAGGGCGAGGGTGTATATAAAGTTGTGTAAATGTTGTTAAAGAAATTCAGGTAAAATCTGCAGATAGACAATTGTCACAAAATAAAAATAACTATCCATAACAACATTTAGTTGTTTATATCCATAAAAAATTTTTGACTAAGTTAAACGTGTTTTTTTTTAATTATCCACGTATACATTTGAAAATAAATTAACATTAAAAAAGCACAATAAAAGGAAAATATGTGCCCGGCCGTTTTGACAAAAATTCCTCATTCTAATTGGAATCTACTTTTCCTATATATCAGGATACCGTGCGATACCATGGCTTGGCATCATATTGTATATTAGACGATCTTCCAGTAACAAAACACCTTGAATGTCAAAAGGTATACACCTAATGCCATCTTATTATTTTAGGAATGTCAGCGGCGAATTCCGTGCGAATTGATGTATTAGATGTTAAAAATAAGACACAATCTTTAAAAATAACTGGTGCATTGTATACCCCAAAAATATAAGTACGAAAATATCTTAAAGCAAAACCTTTGTGTCCTCAATCAAACTAATAATAAAAATTCAACATTTAAGATTTTAAATTTAACCTTAGAATTGGAGGTGGAATGCTAGTCTCTCATTAGTTTCATTTTATCCTCGTGAAAATTTATCTAGCGGGAAAGACAACACATACAGGAACAAAAACGATAAAAATGCCCACACAACTGAAGCAAACACAACACAAAATAATATATGGTTCCCTATAGGGTAAACTCAGATGGTCCTTTGTGGTACGCAGAAAATATCACTATAATGAACAAAGGTCCAAGGTTAGCGTATTTTTAATGTATGTGAAAACCCCAACGCTGCTGCCGCTGGAATAACACCATTTTGAAAAGTGTACAATTGAAACAAATAAGCCGCAGAGTTCTGTTTTAAAGCTGGCTTTTCCTTTTCATGGGGACGTTAGATGTTGACTTTTGAGTGACTTGATGATCATTCGGGGTATATGAGATATAAACAATCTATTTAAATGATTTATAATCGTTAATAGAATATTTCAAAACCTAATTCACGTCTTTTTATAAAGGCTATGCGAAATATGGTGATAAATTGTGATTAATTTAACGGCTTTGACTCCAGCAACAATGCTGTTTGTTAGTATATGATATAACAAAGATATTTTCTAGCTGTGTTTTATAAGATAAGGATTTTAAATCTATATTAGTTTTACTTATAAAAAAGATTGTTTATAGTAAGTATCATACGACGATCAATGGAAATTTTTTTTATCTTGTCATACAATATTTACAGGAACAATTTCCATAATTTCAAGTTAATTATTATCGAACGACAGTATAAAAATTAGACATATACATTAGAGAACAAAAACTGTTAATAGCATATTTATTGTTTCCACTTCCAATAGAATTGTAGTGAACAATGATTTGATTCATTCCATTTTTGAGAAAACAAATATTCAGACTTAAATACCCAAAATCAAATGCATAGCCATACTATGAATATTGATTTAAAAGAAATCATAGTAAAGTAAATTTTAAATCGCGCTGGCAGCCTGACTATGAGACCATTTTCCATGGTGATGGCTATATTTAAACTGACAAGTTTTTATTTCATGATAATGTTATGCTTTTTTCTACATTGCTGCAATGGATATACAAAGCAAGATATTAAAAATCTACATTCAGATCTGTTAAATGGATATAACAAGGATATCATTCCAATGGCAAAAAATGGTTCGGAACGGTTAGATGTGGAAATATATTACTCGTTATTTTCAATTATCTCTCTTGAGGAAATAACAGGAAACTTGAAAATGTCAGCTGGCCTTCTTCTTATTTGGAGAGACGACGGTTTGATGTGGGATCCTGGTATGTATGGTGGTAAGGAGAAAATCTATTTGCCTGATATAAAAATATGGAAGCCTCACATGTATCTTTTGAACAGTCCTGGAGAGTTGAAATCATTAGGACAGAATGCTGAAAATACACTTTTAGTACTTAGTAATGGAACAGTTTTTTATAATATTGGAGGATTTATAGAGGCGACATGTCCAATGGATATTTCTAAATTCCCATACGATATGCAGTCGTGTATTCTGAGATTTTCATCATTTGGACCAATTGCACACGAGTTAAACTTTATAATGGGTCAAAAATATGATTTATTACACCCATACTTTGTAAATAATCCTGATTGGACTTTAATGGACATACAAGCGTTTGTTGGCTGTGCCGAAATAACTGGCTTCAATACGTGTTTTGAATACGATGTTAGACTAACAATAAAACGCAGTTCTATGTATTACTTCACAATGATATTAATGCCAACGCTTTTGTTTTGTGTTTTGAATCCATTGGTGTTTATGTTACCTGTGGAATCTGGGGAACGTATTTCATTGGCAATAACAATTTTGCTCTCTTATACAATTTTTCTAACACTTATAGCGAACAAGATTCCTGTAACGTCAAATCCAATATGTTTTCTTTTAGTCACAATGGTACTGATTATACTAATTAGTGGACTCATTGTTGTGTTTGCGATCTTTACATTGAAATTCCAATATGGAAAAACTTCTTTTCTTAAAATATGTACTTGCTTTATAAAATGTAAATTTGGACATGTTGAAAGGGGGGCAAAATGTTTAGATTTAGTTTGTATGTTTTTTTCCTATACTCTTTTTTTTGCAGTTGTCATATCATATGTTATTTTCATAACTGTGTATTAGTGAATAAAGATAGAAATATATGTTTAATTTGAAGGTTTGTACATTCTATAAGGAATTAAATGCATAAACAACTAGAGGCTCTCAAGAGCCTGTGTCGCTCACCTGTATCTAATGTGATTTTGGAAATTATGTAAAATTATATAATGATTGAGACCAAGATTGGTTTAATTTGACACAGTATTTAAAATTAAAAACAGGTCATCTTAGTGTAGTCTTACAATAGCTACTGAAGACATCTTATCATTATTATTTTTGAATATGTGGTCAAGTTGTGACCATTCAGAATTTTTTTTACAATTTTCTGATAGACTTCTGAACATCTTGGATGATGGATCGGCAACAAAGTAACAACACTTGGTCAGCACCTCATAAGGAACATTCATGCTATGTTTTGTTACATTCCATTCGGTGGTTCTCTAAAAGAAGTCATTTGTATGCATTTCCCATAGGGTCCAATGTTAAACTTAGTCCCCCGCTGGCGGCCATCTTGGATGATGGGTCGGCTACAAAGTAACAATGCTTGGTCAGCACCTCATAAGGAACATTCATGCCAGATTTAGTTTCATTCCATTCAGTGGTTCTCTAAAAGAAGTCATTTGTATGCATTTCCCATAGGGTCCTATGTTAAACTAAGTTCCCCGCTGGCGGCCATCTTGGATGATGGATCAGCTACAAAGTAACAACACTTGGTCAGCACTTCATAAGGAATATTCATGCCATGTTTGGTTTCATTCCATTAAGTGGGTCACTAAAAGAAGTCATTTGTATGCATTTCCCATAGGGTTCTATGTTAAACTAAGTCCCCCGCTGGCGGCCATCTTGGATTATGGATCGGCTGCAAAGTAACAACTCTTGGTCAGCACCTCATAAGGAACATTCATGCCATGTTTGGTTTCATTCCATTCAGCGGTTCTCTAAAAGAAGTCATTTGTATGCATTTCCCATAGGGTCCTATGTTAAACTAATTCCCCCTCTGGCGGCCATCTTGGATGATGGATCGGCTACAAAGTAACAACACTTGGTCAGCACCTTATAAGGGTTCATTCATGCCAGATTTAGTTTCATTCCATTCGGTGGTTCTCTAAAAGAAGTCATTTGTATGCATTTCCCATAGGGGCCTATGTTAAACTAAGTTCCCCGCTGGCGGCCATCTTGGATGATGGATCGGCTACAAAGTAACAACACTTGATCAGCACCTCATAAGGAACATTCATGCCATGTTTGGTTTCATTCCATTCAGTGGTTCTCTAGAAGAAGTTCAAAATGTAAAATGTTAACGACGACGACGGACGACGCCGGACGACGACGGACGACGGACGCCAAGTGATGAGAAAAGCTCACTTGGCCCTTTGGGCCAGGTGAGCTAAAAATAATTATGGACCATAAAGAAATACTAGCATAATAAAATTCGACAAAGATCACATATCGCACTGGCAATATGGCATAGAAATTAATTTTTGAAAGTTTTCAAAAATAGGATTTTCGACATTGTTACATTTTAAGATAACCTGGCCCATCCATCCGTCCGTAGCCTTTTCACATTTTAATCTTCATACAATATTTACAGGAACAATTTCCATAATTTCAAGTTAATTATTATCGAACGACAGTATAAAAATTAGACATATACATTAGAGAACAAAAACTGTTAATAGCATATTTATTGTTTCCACTTCCAATAGAATTGTAGTGAACAATGATTTGATTCATTCCATTTTTGAGAAAACAAATATTCAGACTTAAATACCCAAAATCAAATGCATAGCCATACTATGAATATTGATTTAAAAGAAATCATAGTAAAGTAAATTTTAAATCGCGCTGGCAGCCTGACTATGAGACCATTTTCCATGGTGATGGCTATATTTAAACTGACAAGTTTTTATTTCATGATAATGTTATGCTTTTTTCTACATTGCTGCAATGGATATACAAAGCAAGATATTAAAAATCTACATTCAGATCTGTTAAATGGATATAACAAGGATATCATTCCAATGGCAAAAAATGGTTCGGAACGGTTAGATGTGGAAATATATTACTCGTTATTTTCAATTATCTCTCTTGAGGAAATAACAGGAAACTTGAAAATGTCAGCTGGCCTTCTTCTTATTTGGAGAGACGACGGTTTGATGTGGGATCCTGGTATGTATGGTGGTAAGGAGAAAATCTATTTGCCTGATATAAAAATATGGAAGCCTCACATGTATCTTTTGAACAGTCCTGGAGAGTTGAAATCATTAGGACAGAATGCTGAAAATACACTTTTAGTACTTAGTAATGGAACAGTTTTTTATAATATTGGAGGATTTATAGAGGCGACATGTCCAATGGATATTTCTAAATTCCCATACGATATGCAGTCGTGTATTCTGAGATTTTCATCATTTGGACCAATTGCACACGAGTTAAACTTTATAATGGGTCAAAAATATGATTTATTACACCCATACTTTGTAAATAATCCTGATTGGACTTTAATGGACATACAAGCGTTTGTTGGCTGTGCCGAAATAACTGGCTTCAATACGTGTTTTGAATACGATGTTAGACTAACAATAAAACGCAGTTCTATGTATTACTTCACAATGATATTAATGCCAACGCTTTTGTTTTGTGTTTTGAATCCATTGGTGTTTATGTTACCTGTGGAATCTGGGGAACGTATTTCATTGGCAATAACAATTTTGCTCTCTTATACAATTTTTCTAACACTTATAGCGAACAAGATTCCTGTAACGTCAAATCCAATATGTTTTCTTTTAGTCACAATGGTACTGATTATACTAATTAGTGGACTCATTGTTGTGTTTGCGATCTTTACATTGAAATTCCAATATGGAAAAACTTCTTTTCTTAAAATATGTACTTGCTTTATAAAATGTAAATTTGGACATGTTGAAAGGGGGGCAAAATGTTTAGATTTAGTTTGTATGTTTTTTTCCTATACTCTTTTTTTTGCAGTTGTCATATCATATGTTATTTTCATAACTGTGTATTAGTGAATAAAGATAGAAATATATGTTTAATTTGAAGGTTTGTACATTCTATAAGGAATTAAATGCATAAACAACTAGAGGCTCTCAAGAGCCTGTGTCGCTCACCTGTATCTAATGTGATTTTGGAAATTATGTAAAATTATATAATGATTGAGACCAAGATTGGTTTAATTTGACACAGTATTTAAAATTAAAAACAGGTCATCTTAGTGTAGTCTTACAATAGCTACTGAAGACATCTTATCATTATTATTTTTGAATATGTGGTCAAGTTGTGACCATTCAGAATTTTTTTTACAATTTTCTGATAGACTTCTGAACATCTTGGATGATGGATCGGCAACAAAGTAACAACACTTGGTCAGCACCTCATAAGGAACATTCATGCTATGTTTTGTTACATTCCATTCGGTGGTTCTCTAAAAGAAGTCATTTGTATGCATTTCCCATAGGGTCCAATGTTAAACTTAGTCCCCCGCTGGCGGCCATCTTGGATGATGGGTCGGCTACAAAGTAACAATGCTTGGTCAGCACCTCATAAGGAACATTCATGCCAGATTTAGTTTCATTCCATTCAGTGGTTCTCTAAAAGAAGTCATTTGTATGCATTTCCCATAGGGTCCTATGTTAAACTAAGTTCCCCGCTGGCGGCCATCTTGGATGATGGATCAGCTACAAAGTAACAACACTTGGTCAGCACTTCATAAGGAATATTCATGCCATGTTTGGTTTCATTCCATTAAGTGGGTCACTAAAAGAAGTCATTTGTATGCATTTCCCATAGGGTTCTATGTTAAACTAAGTCCCCCGCTGGCGGCCATCTTGGATTATGGATCGGCTGCAAAGTAACAACTCTTGGTCAGCACCTCATAAGGAACATTCATGCCATGTTTGGTTTCATTCCATTCAGCGGTTCTCTAAAAGAAGTCATTTGTATGCATTTCCCATAGGGTCCTATGTTAAACTAATTCCCCCTCTGGCGGCCATCTTGGATGATGGATCGGCTACAAAGTAACAACACTTGGTCAGCACCTTATAAGGGTTCATTCATGCCAGATTTAGTTTCATTCCATTCGGTGGTTCTCTAAAAGAAGTCATTTGTATGCATTTCCCATAGGGGCCTATGTTAAACTAAGTTCCCCGCTGGCGGCCATCTTGGATGATGGATCGGCTACAAAGTAACAACACTTGATCAGCACCTCATAAGGAACATTCATGCCATGTTTGGTTTCATTCCATTCAGTGGTTCTCTAGAAGAAGTTCAAAATGTAAAATGTTAACGACGACGACGGACGACGCCGGACGACGACGGACGACGGACGCCAAGTGATGAGAAAAGCTCACTTGGCCCTTTGGGCCAGGTGAGCTAAAAATAATTATGGACCATAAAGAAATACTAGCATAATAAAATTCGACAAAGATCACATATCGCACTGGCAATATGGCATAGAAATTAATTTTTGAAAGTTTTCAAAAATAGGATTTTCGACATTGTTACATTTTAAGATAACCTGGCCCATCCATCCGTCCGTAGCCTTTTCACATTTTAATCTTCTCCTCTGTAAGCCCCGGGCCAAATGAACTGAAGTGTTACGAAAGAAAAGATATAATAAATCAGTCAGTGATTTTTTTTAATACAATTTAATGACAGTAAAATATTTACAAATAATTAGTACTTACAATAATGTTTTTACACCTAATAAATAGTTCTGTCAAATGTCTATAATCCTAGTTCCTTTGAATTCAGGAATTCCAATAGAATAATCCAAATGTGAATTTGTTTCACTTCTCCAAATAATGTTCATGAATTTAGACAGATTTTGCAAGTTTCGTTCCCCCAATCTTTCAGTGTTTCCAAAATACTGAGGGTATGATAAGTCCAGCAATGTAATTCTTCCACATTAGAAATAAATTATTGAATTCTATCAATTACCAGTTCCCACCGACAACCTGACATATGACATGACAACATCAGGGGTGTTTTACCTTTATACATGTTTTATAAATAATACAGATTTAGAAAAAATGCAAAAAATATCAATTCCAATGTGCATCCAAGGCTACATGCACATCAACAATAGAGTTGAGCAAATTATTATATTCTTGTCTTCTTGAAAAGAAGTTATTTGATATTCTTGGGGGTCTCATCAAATAGAAAAAAATGAAAATAGATCAATCATTTTTATTAAATTCAAATCTACTTAAATTGGTTGATTAATAAAATTATGCATTCCCTACAATCTCCTAAGAGGTGTAGGCTTTGAGGTGAACAATTTTCATGGGTACACATTTCATGTTGACAGAACGCTGAAAAATGGGGACATTTCCTGGCCTTGCACTGTAAATAACTTTAAAGGCTGTATTCTAAACTGCAGCTGTGAACATTCCCATGAATCAGACTCTATAAAACAATCGTACACCATTGATGGTTTCCAGTTAGGCCACTATGAACCTCTGATTTTCGCACTTCTTCCTTCCAAATCCAAGGAAATTTATAAATTCTTATAAATATACAGAGAGGCGCTTCACTTTTAATCCAAGTATCGTTCATATTGGTTTTGAAGTATTTATGAACAAAGCTTTCTCACAGGCGCTTGGGTACAGGTTGGTGTATTGAAATTATGTATATTTGTGTAATAAAATCGTTATTTCTTGATTTGACAACATATGATACCATAATACGCATGTCCGACCTAGTTTTTAGTCACTTTAACATGTTTGATACAATCCCTTGTTTGTGTATCTATATATAATTTCCACAAGGCCACTCACTGGACGCAATTTTGTTTACATATAAATATTCATAAAACTTGACCTACTTGAGTTCATAGGGCAATTGCACTGTAAAAACGTGCTTCTCTATCCAACGTATGTTATTCCCAGTTCCAGTAGATGTAGTTGATATTGTCCATAACACTTATTGTCCGTGACAAGTATATTAAACACATTAAATCCATGATTTCATGACTAATTTTTATCAATTTGAATTTCCGTGGACGGAAGTAGCGGTAAAAACTCTAAGGGACATCATTCGTTTCCCGCGATTTTTCGAGGTTCTTTGGACGTTATTATCTGAAACGAATAAAACATACCGATGAGTTTCGATTGTAAATTATTTGGCGCAAAATACAATTTGCGGAAAAAACCACAGGCGCTTGTTGGAGAAAAAATAAGTTGACATGGAAGATTTAGCTACGGAAGAAGAAATCAACAAAGATAACATTGTTTCTTGGTAATTGTAATGGCTTCAACTGTAGAATGTATAACATAATACCAAATTTGAGAAATGAAATTTACAAAAAATATATATATATATATATCTAATAGGGAGAGTCCACTACATCATAGTACATATTTATTTCAATATTTCTATTGCAATTTCAATTAAAACATATGCTATTTTAACACCTAAATCATACTTCTGTAAAATCATTTATATAAAATGATTGTGAATCCACCCCCCCCCCCCAACAAACACACACCTTAAGTTATAACTAAATATGCTTTGATAAAATTCAAATAGAATGTTTGAATTTTCCTTTAAGGATATGAGCATGCCAAACAATATGAAAATGATAATAAACAGAAATGTTTGGATTTTTTTCTCAAGTTTCCACAAATTCCTCATTAACAGTTATAGGGGTAGGTGGGGGGGGGGGGGTGGGGGGGGGGGGGCACTTACTACACATGAGGTGTTAAGTATGTTCTGACCTTAAGGGGTGGATTTTTTTTTGCAAAATGACTGTAAAGGGACATACCTTTTTTCTCTTTTCCACAAGGGATAATATCTATCTGGAATGGGGTTATAATTTGAAGGAAACAACCTCTTTTACAAACTATAATTTAAAAAGCTGAACAGAATTGACATTCAATTGTCTGTAATTTGTGACATCTGGATTGAAACATGAGTATAAAAAATAAACATTTAAGACCACCAATAAGTTTTGATATAACATGTTAAAAATATGCCGGCGTAAAACCAAGTAAAATAAAATATATATGTGCATAACAAAACTCAGACCAGGCATGTTACATGCTACATAAAGGGAGATAACCTGTCTGATTTTTACATAAATTTATCTTGTACATTGAACTTTAATTAATTGATATACTTACATGTTTTATTGGCTTGTTAACCATAAAATCATAAGATGAGTTTTCACTATCAACAGCAGGATATGTGATTTATTTTCTTTATATAGGTTGCAAGAACGTATCCAAGTTGTTCCAGATAAGGAATTGTCTCTTGATGAAATCTGTGAAGCTATCTATGGTTCCTGTAATAAAGAAAATAATGCTACAAATCATGCAAATAATGCTGTTGGGAGGAAACTTAAAAGTTAAGAGAAAAAGATGTAAAGACAACTGGACTGTAAGATTAATGATTTACCAAGGAATATATTGGCGAACAAACGACAAAAATATTATTAATTTTAGTGATATTGGAAAGTTATCAAAGAAATTTTTTGTAATGAATGAAAACGATGACTCTATAACACTGGGTCATATGCTAAATGTAATGATTAATTTTAACAAGGTTGTAATAGAAATACTTTTTCAAAAGAATATGGAATTTTTCATAAGCATACGTGATAAACAAAGGTTGAAACCAAGTCATTTTGGTATGAATGACACCTTTGTATTAGAGAAGAATTATATTCTAGGAATTTTAGATGGAATACACACTTTACATATGTGCACAGCAATTACTGAAATGGAATTCAATCCTTCTAGGGACACTCAAAATAAAACAATAAAAGAAATATTTACCATTATCAATGATGAAAATTCTACCAGAACTGTATACCGATCACTCAACTGTAGTCATATTCTAAACTTCAGGACTCATCCAAGTGTTAATGTATGTTCTGCATGCAAAGATTTACTGAAAATGAAAAATAAAGAAATAAGCTCTTCATCTTGTACCGGTATATTAAAAGATGTAACAAACACTCATATGTTTCAAACAGCAGATCATGAATACATAAGGCGGAATAAATCTAAAGACAACAAAACAGGAAATAAAATGGACAACAATAAAGAGCATATTGATCACTGCTACAGTGAAACCATGAATAATATTGGTGAAAAGATTGTTAAAATTAACCAAAACTCAGATTTACCAGATAAACAAAGTAAGATTCCTATATCTATTAGGTCTGATGTTAACGAAAAGCCTGCTGATAAACTTAAATCAATTTCAAGTGTGTCTGAATCTAATTTAATATTATCTGATGGTGACAGTAATGATATGAAGATTATTTTGAATGAGATGACCAAAGAATGTTCTCCTAAAATATTGGAATTTCTATTATCACAGAAAAAGGCGATTTCGAGCCATCCAAATGGAAGACGTTGGAATCCAAATATTATTCGTCTGTGTCTTACAATGTGGTGCAGTAGCCCAAAATGCTATGCTGACTTGAGACAAAGTGGTTTTCTTATTTTGCCTTCGCAAAAAATACTACAGATTTATAAAAACAAATTTCATCAAAAGTCTGGTTTAAATAAAGAATTGTTACATTGGATGAAAAATGAGGCACTCCATAGAAATTTAGCTCCCGAAGGTTATGAAGGGGGTCTTTGTCTAGATGAAATGTCAATTCAAAGCGACTTACAATTTTATTCAAAAAATGGGGAAAATTTCTTGATAGGTTTTACTGATATTTCAGATGAAGCGCAGTTTATGGATACCATAAAAAGTGGTAAGAAGGAATTATGTTTGGCAACCCATGTACTTCAGTTTGTATTTTTAGGATTTACAGGATTTAGGTTTCCACTATTCCATTTTCCAACAAAGCAAGCAACTGCCTCTGAATTAAATTTGTTGTTCTGGAAAATAATTAATCTTCTACAGACATTTGACTTCAAAATTAGATATATTAGTATGGATGGTGCTCAAACTAACCGAGATTTTGCAAAAATTTTGTTAGGCGATGTTAGTTCATCTTCAGTTAAAAGTATGAAAATTCAGAACATATTTTCATTAATACCACAATTTGTTTTTGTGATTATGGACTATTCACATGTTATGAAAAAGATTAGAAACAACATCAACAAAAGTGGAAATCAAAGTTCATACAAAAGACATCTTCTAAATGATGGTCACTACATTTACTGGGAGCATCTAAAGAGTGCATATATGTGGGACATATCTAATAATCCATTTCCCATCCACCAGAAACTTAGCCATGAACATTTTCATCTTTCCAGCGAGTCCAAAATGAGAAACAAATTAGCAGAAGATGTGCTAAATAATGAAATGCTTCATCTCATGAAAACATATGCAAGTAGCTTAGGTAATAATGGAGCACATTTGACAGGAACCATTAAGTTGTTGGAAAATACAAGTGTTTTAGTCCAAAATTTTAGAGACCACCGGGCAATTTGTGATATTTCTGATGAGCGACTGGAACAAAATAAAAAAGTGTTGAAATATTTCCAGGATTGGGAAAAATCTATATCACTAAACCCAGATATTAAAGATAAAGAGAAACACATGATATCGCACCAAACCCGTTCTGACATATGCTCACTACTAATAGGATTTCACGAATTATGTATTGAAAAATTAAAATCTTGTTCATGCTCCATAGTTCCAAATCGACTGAATTCTGATGTGATAGAAAATGTGTTCTGTCAACAAAGGGGATTATATAACGGTAACAACACAAACCCTACTTACCTAAATTACTGTAGAACTATGAATACTATAATTCTGGGACAAGGAACAATTTCCAGGAAATCAAATGCTGGTGGAAGCATGGCTGCACAACCATTCAGTAGATGCCAGTTCTCTGCAGTACCATAGAACTCCATATATTTAATTGAAGGTACAGTATATGCTTGTCCATTAATGAAATTAACACTACTCAATAATTCAAAAGTCATCATCTCAATTTTGTACAGTAGATACCAGTTATCCTTAGAATCATTCATACCTACATGTATGAATTTAATTGTTATGAGTATTATATATATATATATATATATTACATTGTATTACTTGCACAAAGGACATAAATACTCTTCATTGTCCACAGTAAATGTTTCCCATAAAGTAACTTCTTCTAAATTTACACAGTTTCTATGAAACCAAACAGTACAGCTGTCACAACATATCCAATCCTCTCCTTCCTTGTATCTTTTATAACAAACTCCACAGTTTTCATCATCATTTTCATCATCCTTATTTTTAGACTTTTTTCTTCCAGTAGACTTTCCTTTTCCTTTACCTTTTCCTTTAGTAGTTGTACCTTTTCCTTTAGTTTTACCTTTTCCTTTACTGCTTTGTGTGGTTTTACCTTTCTGCGATTTGGCAGTGGATGGCTGTTCTTGCTCGGTGTTTATTTCAGATTGTTTTGAGATACCAGATGGACCTCTGTATCAATTGTTGATATATCAGATGTAAATGAAGGTCCGGGTTGTTCTGTATCCTCTTTGTGTTCTGATTGTTTTTTATGGAAACTACTTAAAATTTCAGGATGTGGAATTTCAGTACAGTTCTGCACTGCCCTTGACAAAACTTCAATAAATTCAGATTTTTTCTGGGATTTTGCTATCTTTATGCCATATGCTTCACATAATGTTATAAGATCAGATTTTTTAAATTGTCTAATACTGCATTATTTTGAATTAATTCACTTTTAAGTCTAAGATGAAAGCTTGTTTATTATCTGAATCATCCTGCTGTAAAAAATTAATGTCCAGTTGTTTTGTTTTTCCCTTAATCTTTTCCATTACTTTCTTCCTTAATGCTTTAGTTTTGTCCACTTTTAATGCAGATAAATAATCCCTTCTAAATTGGGCCATAGATACCTTCACAAATAATCCAACCATGTTGTTAAATACTGTTGTTAATAAATCACACATGCTGCATTCTTTGACAGATTCACACAACTTACAAGTGTCCAGTTCTGATGCAGATATATTATGTTCTTCACAATAAAATTCTCCAAATAACTTTATTGCAGTTTTTTTATGATCTTCTTTGTCTAAAATTTGTCTTTGTACTTCATTATACATGTCTTCTCTGTGTTCATATAAATTTTCATAAATGAGTAATTGTCTACAATGCTCCTCCAGTTTTTTAAAGAAATCAAAGCAATTGTCAGTGACATTGCACAAGGCTTCAGCTCTGTTTTGTTTTCGTTGAGTTTCTACCAAACTGCCAGGGTCGCATGTTGTTTCTTTGAGGTCAGAATAGGAAATGCAAAGTGAATCCAAAATTTCACTTATTGTTTTTGTGCGAATAACATGTTTTTCTTTCCCTGGAGCAAATAAGCTATTTCGAAGTAATTTTGAATTTCTATATTTCAATTTTGCCAAGACATAGCCTGCTATATATCTTATTTTCCCTTTAGCTGATGATGATAATTCTTCTTCCAAAGATACCTTTTTCAAAATATTTGGTAAAATTTTTTCACTTCTGTCGTTCAATTGTTTCAGTTCATTTCGCTGAAGATCAAAGCAAAGGTTGGTCAAAATTTGGAATACAGAGTTTCTGTCAAGTGATGAAAATTTCTCAGCCAGTACTATGGTCCCTTCTCTATATTCACTACCTTGTAGATACTGGTTTATTTCTGTGTAAAATTTATTAAAGTCTTTTGCAGAAAACTGTGTTTTTGTTTCTGGAAATGCATTCATGCTTATATCATGGAATTTATTTTTTTTGGATATCAAACCATTGTGAGACATTAAATAATATTTCTAAAGCACCAGTTTTAACTTTCACTGCTGTTTCATGTAAAGGTGTGACATGAAGATCTGAAATAACATTATCGAAGGCTTGCGATAGATGTTCAGGCATCTCCATTTCATCAATAATATCAAGAATCTCAGGTTCTATATCTGAGAATTCAGATCCAGTTTTTTTGTCTTGAAAATAATTCAGAGTGTCTTCATCTGACACATCACTGTTTTTTAAATCAGTACTTGTACTCTCTGAATTATTGTTTTCATCATTTGTGTTTTTTCTTACTTTACAACATGTAGCAACATCAATTTTTATTTCACCAACAAAACCTTTCTCATACAGTTTATAAACAACATCAGGGTGAGGTTTAATAAGTGATGGCTTAAAATTTTTAATCATTAGTCCATCTGTACTTTTTGCCCTGCCTACAGCAACACCTATCTGGCCTGGGAAATGTGCATTACTGCAGTCCACAACAACATGTTCTAAGGTCATGCCCTGTGATTTATGAATAGTAATTGCATATGCAAGTTTAATTGGAAACTGTAGTCTTTTTGCTAGAAGTATTTTATGAACAGGGTCATATCTGGTAAATAAATATTTTGTAAGCTTAGCAGTTTTTCTCATGTTTCCAACAGGGAACTGTACACTAATGTTTTCATTGTCAATATCTATAATTTCTCCTATTTTACCATTTACCAATTTATCACTTAAATTAACTAACAACATCACTGGAATGCCCACTTTGACACCTAAATATTTTGGAGCTAATATTTTTTCTAAAAAGTCCCCTCTTCCTTCATCCTCCGATTGAAAAACATACAGCTGTGAATTTACATCTTGAAGTTTCTGATAATTGAACAGATCTACATCCACATTTCTAGCAAATAAATAAACTGCTTTATGTATTACATCATCATTAAGTGGCCTTGACAGTGACTGTAAAAATGCTATTGTATCTTGAGACATTGAAGCCTGCTCTAGCTCATTAACAGCATTTATTAATAATTGTTCTGTTTGTCTGTGAATTATTTTCAAGTTTATATGGTGAGGAAAAGCATCATGAAACCAAGGAATAGTAAAACATAAGTGTCCGAAGTCTCCATATAGTTCATTTTTAACCGGTGGCAGTTGAAAGAAATCTCCACTTAAAATTACTGATATACCACCAAAGTATAATTTTTCATTTCTTAATAATCTGCAAATGTATTCACCTTGTCCTAGAGTTTTGGAGCTAATCATTGATACTTCATCAATAAAAAGAAAGTTAGTAGACAAAATGCATTTTTTCACAGTTTCAAATCTTTCATCGCTTTGAATTAAATGTAATAATTCATCATTTTGATAACGACCATCCTGTAAACCAGCCCATTTGTGTAGGGTTAAAGCTTGCTCTTCTTCAAAAACAGATGTTGCAATGTCAATGCAACACTGTTCCCCTTTTTTCTGAGTTGTTTAACGGTAGATTTTATAATAAATGACTTCCCTGTACCGGCTTGACCTGTTAATAGTACATTGTGACCCTCTATAATTAAATTAAATGCTTTTTCTTGGTCTTCGTCCATTTTTAGCAATTATTGTACGTTCATGTACACATATATATCGTTTTATATGTTTACAAATAATTTACAATCGAAACTCACCGGTATGTTTTATTCGTTTCAGATAATAACGTCCGAAGAACCTCGAAAAATCGCGGGAAACGAATGATGTCCCTTAGAGTTTTTACCGCTACTTCCGTCCACGGAAATTCAAATTGATAAAAATTAGTCATGAAATCATGGATTTAATGTGTTTAATATACTTGTCACGGACAATAAGTGTTATGGACAATATCAACTACATCTACTGGAACTGGGAATAACATACGTTGGATAGAGAAGCACGTTTTTACAGTGCAATTGCCCTATGAACTCAAGTAGGTCAAGTTTTATGAATATTTATATGTAAACAAAATGGCGTCGAGTGAGTGGCCTTGTGGAAATTATATATAGATACACAAACAAGGGATTGTATCAAACATGTTAAAATGACTAAAAACTAGGTCGGACATGCGTATTATGGTATCATATGTTGTCAAATCAAGAAATAACGATTTTATTACACAAATATACATAATTTCAATACACCAACCTGTACCCAAGCGCCTGTGAGCTTTCTATGGGCGGCGAAAAGGGCAAAAAAGACGTCAAAACAAAATTAACAGCTTAAAACAAAATCAACAGAGTCCAATGCAAAACTAATGGACATCGATGTTAAACGAACAGCTAAAAATTAAATCAACGGACAAATGCAAACATCTAACGTATAACCGAATTAACGCCAGGTGGCAGTGTGATTCTTCTGTAGATAAAAATAGTCATCAAGGAATCCAGGAAGTAAAAATATACACACATAAAAATGTTGATTATACTCTAAAAGATGCAAACTAATGAAACGTGTTTTTTAATTAACTATATAGTATTAAAAAATAATTTTGTCATGGCTAGGCAATTAATTGTGCCATGTAGTGTATGGATCGTCGTGCAGCAATATTTGTCGTTTTTTTCATGATCCATTGAGATAATGTTTTCATTTTTTTTTATTTATGTGAAAGTCTGCAAGGCCTAGCATGTTCCAACTACTCTGATTTCCTTGAACGCCATAAACATCTGCGTGACAGACTTCTTAGCCAGGAATACGAGGAAATACGTCTAAAAAGGTCTCTTACGAAATTCTTTTTCAAATACCAAGATTTGGTTGAAAAATATTCAGTATCTTCTACTACTATCATTGAAGATTGTTTTTTATAACTTATCTTGGTGTTTTGTTTCTACTTTACCAACTTTGACATCAGCATATCTATGTTGATTACCACCACTGGTACTTTTATGCCGTAATGGAAGCGGGAGGTTTGGCGCGCTGTAAAACCTAGATTCAACCCACCATTTCTTTTGAAATGCCTGTACCAAGTCAGGACCATTACGGTTGCAATTTTCCAGTGGTGTGATACCAGTTTTGTCACACGTCTTATGGACTTGCGAGTTTTGTTAATACTGTTATGTACCTTATTTGTTAATCAATTTTACGATTGCCTGTATATATGGGCGGATGGATGGGGCAGGTGCGAATGTAGCTAGGAAATTTTTTTTTAAGCGGACCGGGATTAAATCTGAGGGGAAAGAGGGGGGTTCAAGCTAGGCTATATATGTACGTGATATGTGTTTGAGAAATTTTCGCATTTTTCCCTAGGCATTTTTAAAAACTTTTCTTCCTTGTTCCGCCAATAGGGGGTGGGGGTACCTTATCTAAAATATTATAAAATTTACTATGGGAATTCTTTGGCCAAATGTCTGCCCGCGGCTCCCTTTATGATCCCTTTATTGATCCTTTTATTGAGATTAATTGTGTCTGAGTTTGCAAGACCGAGCTTGCTAATCAAATTTACGATTGCATGTATAGGCGGGTGCAGGGGGGCATGTGCGAATATAGAATTATTAAAACTGAGGGGGTGAGGGTAACTACCGGAGCGCTTTACAAGCCCCTGTAATGTATAATTTGGAACGGAAACATTAAGGAAAACACCCCGAGAACCCCAACCTTTGTTTATTAAGCAAGATCCTCGGGGTTTCAGGGGGGCGTATAAGACAAAAAAGACCCCCGAGTTCCCAAAATATCCAACTCCATGAATTGCCCTAATACATAACTGCTAATTAATAGCAATCTTTTGAAATTTGGCGAGATTTTTTATAACAAACTCGCCAAGTCGGATCCACACATTCCAAATATAGAGCGCTATATATTATATTTAAAGGGGGGCCCGGACCAAAATTTGGCCAAAGAATTAACGTAGCAAATTTAATAAATTTTCTAGATTAGGACCCCATGCAACGCCATTGGTGGAACAGGGAGGGGGATAGGGGACGGACACACCTTGTCTGAAAAGTAAAAAAATGCGCAGGGACAATTGCGAAAATATGACAAAACATAGCCTGCATGCATCCCACCTTTTAAAAATCTTAGATCCGCACCTGCCCCCTGCACAGGGGGGGGGGGGGGGGAGGTAACGACCATTTTATGACAGGGGTACACGTGCGTCGGTGAATGTGAAACCTCTACCCGAAATTATACACGTTATATCGAATTTTTGACCCAAACATATCATGAATATCCAGAAAAGCTACAATTACTTATGTAGTAACACCAGAAATTATCCCCAAATAATAAAAGGCAGTTATATCATGATAAGACATATTTGTATATTTAAAACTTAGGGCCTATATATTGAAATATTTGTTATGATATTAAAAAAAAAGAATGACCCGAATTCTCCTCATTGCCTATTAAAAAATCTGCAGAAATTTTAAGAATCCTGATACAAAAACGTTTTCTCAGCTCTGGGTACAAGAAAAAGAAATGTGAATTGGGTTGGGATTGTGGTTGACCAAATTATAATGTCTTGCATTTCTTGACCCAGTTGATGTTGGTAACTGTTTCGCTGAGAAGCGTTATGTAAAGTTTGGAGACTATGTAGTCGAGATATATATCAATGAGGAATCATCATTTCCAACCGGTCTTTGGGTATCTGTACTATCTGAAGAAGGTAGATGTAATAGGAATGGTTTTGAATGGTCACTATATCGAGACATTTTATTCCGCACTTCAATGCATCTTTGTATTACTCGACATAATAATTAAGTTTCATACTACAACTTACATCAAACTGGGAGGATTAGACACACCCGCTATTACCCGACGAAGTGAAAAGGAGAATATTGAAAACCTAATGACTCAACACAAAAAGTTTAAAGATGATGAAAGTGATCGTAGCAATAGGTTTCAAGTACTCCGCTAAGACAGAGCTCTGAAACGACACCATTGACTGCATTGACTAGAAATTAGTTGGGCTCTTTTATCTTTTATGGATTTTAGCAAAATGGTGCTTTTTATGCTAAGAGTTTTTAGTGCTTAATATAATAAACTGCTTATCCTGCTAGAAATCCAACATCCACCTCCTCTTTGGTGAAAAGGGGACTTAAACTAACGGAAGGGGTACTTTTACAAAATAAAATATATGTAGGTATTTTTTATTCTTCTTTATTTGAGTTTACCTGTAAAATCGATGGGCGCGATTTTTCACATTTTGATCTTCTCTGAAACACCCGGTCAAATTGAACTGAAACTTGGAATGAAGCGTCCATGTTGTTCTCCGGAGTTTGTCAGTTGTTTCGATTTTCCACTGCTTCGAATATCCCTTTGATATTTCTTTACTTTACTATGGAAGGGCTTTTTATAAATGTTGCATATTTTTTCCCCATCCGACAACTCGCATAGCCGAGATGAACAAATCCTATTCCACATTGGTAAAATATAAAGACATCGTCTCTTCTGAAACGGTACAGCCAAATGAACTGACACTTGGTACGAAGCATCTATGGAAGGAATCTTATAAATTTTACATATTATATCCCAATCAAACAACTAACTTGACCGCCATGAACAAATCATATTTCTCGTTGGTCAAATTTTAAAAATCTTGTGCTGTAACACTGTATAGTCAAATGAACTGAAACCTTTAAAAATTTTGCATATTTTTTTCTGGATCAGAAAACAAAAAAATGGCCACAATGAACAAATTCCATTTCTCATTAGTCAAAATAAAAAAAAATCTTCTCTGGAACCATACAGCCAAATGAACTGAAAGTTCTATAACAGAACCTGTATAAAGTTCGCATATAAATATACCCTCGCCTCTTACAATTTGTACAGACACCAAATGAAAACTAATAAATCTGTCTGTTTATTTTGTTGAATTCATTCTCGATAGTTTGTAGCTTTTAACACTGATTTATTTCACATCGGTTTTAATACAAATCATTTATTTTATACGTTGATATGATATTTTATATTTTACGTTATAGGAGTGTATTAGTATATATTATGAATATCTTCAAACTTTACCTGTGGTATGTATGTATGGCTAGAATTCTTAAATAAACACCACTATTTCGGGATATAAGTTTTATAATCACAAATAAAAATAATATAACTTTAATGAAACGCAGCAATCGGAGATTGCACATCCCCCCGCTCCCAGCAAAGTCGGAATACACAAAGTCTGAACCCCTCATAATTTCAAATTGCATAAATAGAGAAAAAGTTTGACACTGATCTTTGGATATCAAGAAACAACACAGAAATATGAAATTGGACTTCTACTGCTCGGACAAAGTCGAATGCAAAAGTTTTAAGATGGATAAAATTGAAATGGCCTACATCAAATGAATGTAAGTCTTAACTTGTCATGTCCATTAAATATATATATTGTTTAGGGGTGGGGATCTAAAATGTTTGTGAGAAAACTTGCTTCCAGCTAAGCCTAAATACATAAATTGTGAAAGCTATAAAACTTTAAAACTTCAAATTGCATAAATAGTGAAAAAAAGTCTGAAACTGATCATTGCATATCACTGAACAACATATGAATCAGAGTTTGCACTTCCCCTGCTCCCACAAAGTTGTAATGCAAAAGTTTAAAGATGCACAAAACTGAAATGGCCTGAATCAGATGAATATTAGTCCCTCCCTTTTCTGTCTAGTTCCAACATCTCTTTCTGTCACAAGAGAGAGAGAGAGAGAGAGAGAGAGTTGTCTTAAATTTTACTAGATGCTGTGTATTTTGTAATGAAATTAACTTAAACTAATACATATTTAAATAATATGTCTATGCTCAATGTAAAGTCACATACCTATAAAAAAAGAATGAAAATTAACATTGAATTTTATACTAATCTAAATACAGCAATATTAGATGGTGTATCAAATGTATTCATGCTTGGATGTGCTCACAAGTCCAGAATATCTAAACACCTGTAAAATGGAAAGAAATGTCATTAGTTCATGCTTGTTATATTTGTAGTAGGAAATAATAGATATAAATATTATATGAATCAAAGAAAAATTTGCCAGTTAGGGGTACTGCTTATTAATGCAAACTTAGAATTTGCATATGGATTAGGTTAAAACGAGTATGCAGTAATTTTCTACAATTAATAACTTGTGAAAGTACAATTGTTCATTGGTACCAATTTCTGTGGATTTCAAGTTTCATCAAAAGAATATTTGGTATCTACTAAAATGCCTTTTTTAACTGCTCTTCTGAGGTGAAAACCTGAATTTAAGAACCCATAAATGTGATATTTGAAAATCATGAAAAATGGTACTCACGAATAAAAGTATAAAATGATATATTTGGATTAATAAGTGCATAACAGCAGTTATTATAATTACATCCTTGATAATATATGCTGGAATTTGACATTTTTAGACAAATTGTTAATGATGTCAAATTATAAATTAGCATAAAGGTTAGGTTTAAAATACTGAAAGCAATTTATCAAGGATGATGTGTAGTTATTAATCAAGAAAAGTCAAACTGGTTTGCAAATTTTCTTTGCATTTATACCTGTAAATTATAATAATTTCATTCTGTAATTTTCTTTCTCATCACCTAAAATTTTAATAAACTTTATTAATTTATACTACTAAATGAAACTGAACAATTTTAAAGTAAGAAACATGTTTAAGATAAAGTGGTAATTGTCAAGCTTTTTTAGCTCACCTGGCTATGCCAGGGTGAGCTTTTGCCATCACTTTGCGTCCGTCGTCCGTCCGTCGTCCGTCCGTCCGTCCGTCGTAAACTTTTTTCAAAGATCTTCTCCTCTGAAACTACTGAGCCAAATGGAACCAAACTTGGGTTGATTCATCACTTGGATATCTACTTTCAAAATTGTGTTTTTTTAGTCGGCTGGCCAAACAACATGGCTGCCATTGCTAAAAATAGAACATAGGGGTCAATTGCAGTTTTTTGCAAATAACTCAAAAACCGTTACAGATATCAAAAATCTGACATGGGGTAAAATTGATCAGCATGGCAAGATCTACCTACCCTGAAATTTTGAAGAAAATCTGTCGACCCGTCTTGGAGTTATTGCCCTTTTTTTGTGAAATTTTCCGTTTTTTATTATTTTTCTTCTAATGTATTGAAAATGATAGGAGATAGAGATGAAGTTGTTATTACAAAAATGTTCAGCATGGTAAGATCTCCATATGTTGCAATTTTGAAGAAAATCTAATGAACCATATAGGAGTTATTGCCCTTTTGCTCATGAATTTTCACGATTTTTATATTTTTTGAGTTATATTTCAAAAGAAAGATGTTAAGTTTGAACTGAGAACATGTTCAGCTTATCAAGGACTATAGTTTCTAGATATGTCTGGCAGGTTCGCATCTCATCCAAAATGGCCATAGTTTACCATTGGGTCTTATGGGATGTGCCTTCAAAAATCTTACTCTCTGTGTGGGGAAAAAAACATTTTGATTATCTTCACTTAAATATATAAGTTACAGAAGCAAGTTTAACAAAAATTTGGAGGAAGATGTATGGAAGGCCCTTTTCTAAGATTGCTTAAAATGTCTTAACAGAGACATGTTAGCATTAAATAAAATTCAGGGTCGGGGCCGTTGTCACTAATATAGTGTTTTGGAATTCCCGGTCTTTCACAACTTCCTTTGGTAAGCATGGTGGTTTATTATTTACAGACACAAAATGTTGCAAAACAATATGATTAAGCTCTTTTTTATGTTTTTAATCATAACAAACAATGTTAATGAAATTTGCCAGTGCATACTACTTTACAGTCGATTTTTATTTACATGACTATGGACCACAAATTATGAAATTCTCCTTCCACATTCGTGGTGGGGAATACAAATTGATTATACCTGGGATTTTCCTCAGAAATGGCAAAATCAAGAAATTAGTAATTCATCACCCTCAAGAAATCCGATTTCATAACCCTTTGCCCTCGGAAAACACCACCCAATCCCCTTTTGCCTTTTTCAGATATTAAATAGGCGATTGTTCTGTCCCGTTTTTTAACGGATTTGCGCTATTTAGGTAAAAAGGTTCTTGTTAGAAGTGTAAATTTGTGGACAAAATATAGTATGTATACCGTGTTCAACTAGCACCGAAACCTGATCCTGATCCGAAACCGGAAATATGTGTTTTTAATGTCTCTCAGGTATGTAAACTTTAATTTTAACTGTCGATAGGTCAGAATTGTGTATGGCTCATCTCATTAATAAATGGGCCTGCCCCGCACAATCCTTTTCTTTCTTTTGCCCAATCTTTGTGGCCTGGTATAATTGGGAAGGGGAAGTCGATAAAAAAGATGTGTTTACTAGGGGAAGTGCTGCCCAAATTTTTTTCAAATTTTTATTATGTTGGACTTGCAAAATTTTCACCGGTTTACAGAAACTAAAACTGAAATTTACTTCTTGCTCATGTATAATAAATTAGATAATATTAGAAAACAAGTGACTGATAAAATAAATATTCAAATATAAAAATTTCCAAGCTTTGGGTCCTAATGGAAAATTTGTATATGGTTCTATGTCTTCAGAAGACCATTTCATTTTGGACCAGTTGTATTCATACATGTATTCTAATTAGTGTCATTCGATTTTGTATTTACTAGACTTTTATTAGGTATCACTATAATTAGCTGCATTAGTATTATTCTCGATTCATGTGATTTGTAATTTGGTTATATTAATCAGCTCTTTTGGGGCACAAATTGCAAATAAAATCTTGTTCTCCAAGGACAAGGGGAGCAGGGGCAGATCCAGATTAATATTTCAGACTTGGATAGGGTGAATATTTTTTATGAAATATAATGTTGACTCTGATTTTTCTTATTTTCATTTTTAGCTCAATGGGCCATGTGAGCTATTGCTATCACTTGGTGTCTGTCATCATCAAGTTTCCTTCATAGATCTTCTCTGATACCACCTGGCCAATTGGCAAAACTTGGCAGCAATGGTACTTAGGTTGTCCTCTTTGAGAAATTTATCTGATGACCCCGCCCACCATCCAAGATGGCCACCAGAGTTGAAAGTAGTTTATCATAAGACCCTATGGGAAATTTACTTATTTATGTAAAGATCTTGTCTGAAACCACTTGCCATTTGGAACAAACAGAAATAGTCCTTAGGTGGTCCCCTTTCAGAAATTGATCCAATGATCCTGCCGCCATACAAGATGGCCCCTCGGAGCCAAACATAGTTTAGAATAGGACTCGATGGAAAATTTACTTAAAGATCTTCTTGTCTAAAACCAAAGGGCCAATTGAAACAGAAGTTGGCAGCAATAGTCCTTAGGTGGTCCTCTTTCAGAATTATATCTGATGACCACACCCACCATCCATGATGTCCGTCAGAACCAAACATATTTTAAAATAGGAACTTTTGGATCTTGTTTGAAACCAATGAGGAAATTGAAACAAGATGGACATTGTCAAACAGTTTATTCGGCAAAGATTTCCAGGTGAGCGATACAGGCTCCAAGGAGCCTCTAGTCTGGTGATGTAATTTCTGCTTCCTTTTCCTCTGTCTCTAGGAGCAAAGATTCAGCTGTTTCATCTTCATCCGAAAATTGTATGTCACTTTGCTGTGTCTAAATGAAATGAAATGTAAGGTTTAATAAATTGGAAAATTGTAGGTAGTGATAGAACTTTGGAAGTTAATAATAATAAAAGTTTTGAACATTTAAGTTTTATGAAATAATATTTGTAGAAGTTTAATTTTAAAAAATTAGGTGAAAATCAAGAATATGTAGAAATAAATTTTGAAATTTTGGCAAATGAATGAAGGAAAAAATAGTTGCCTCTGGAATTATGCTGGACTCAGCCAATGATGATGGTGTACTACAAGTAGTTATTGAAGCAGTAGTGCTAGCACTTATACTCGTAGGAGTGGTAGTTTGTGTACTATCACTAGTACTAACAGGGGTGATGGTTTGTGTAGTATCACTACCCAAAGATGTCTGAAATAAAAATAAATATTTTGGCATGATATATTTTCATTTTATCACTGAAGTGATTTGAAAGATAGTTCATAGGAATTCCAAATACCAAAATGACAACATCTTTTTTAAGAAGCTATAATAAACATACTATTTTAAAAATTAAGAAACTTAGTTTTATATGCAAAAATAATCAAAAATTTCAAAATTAACTCTTTCTGTAGAGAAAAAAATAAAAATGACACATATAAAATAGTAAAAATATATCATGCCTCTTTTATATCAAAATAATCCACTGCACTGTTAAGACTGTCAGTTGCTTTAGGTATATTATCTCTCATTTCACATATCTCATTCAAACATTTGTCCATTTCATTGACATTCATTTGCTGCTGTGCTGTTTGCAGGTTTTTAATGTTTTGATTAACATTAATTAACAATTTATCCATATCTCCTAATATGTGATTTCTTATAAGTGAAGAAGCATGAGTCATGCTTGCTTTACACAATCTAGCAATACGCTGTAGTATTTTGAGATGGTCTGCAGTTTTTGATGGCTGTGTTTGTCTGATTGTGTGTAGGTGGTCAATATCTTGTCTTAAAGATTCAGTATTTTTGTGAACATGTTTGAGAGATTTGGATATCTTGCCCATTTTCTGGAAAAAAATTCTACGGTAATTATTATATAGTAAGCTATAACTTCAGTCATCAAAACTAGAAGGAAATAGAGATAATTTTAGAGGTAAAATACCACTTTTTGTCAAATTTGTTTAATACAATGAGAATTTTTATAATATCATATCATATTCCACTTGGGTGAAATGTTAAGACATGTGACATTCAAATGTAATACATGTACTAATTAAAAAAAACTTAATTAAGTTCAATTTCTGTAATTTTGTAATGAATGTGTATTTTATGGGTTTTATTAAATGTTGCTGAAGGTCATACAATTTCATGTAGATAAAGAGTTTATTAAAATTTGGATTTTTTGTGGATGCATGCATCATTGACAATCAGACCTTGACTGTTATCAACTTACAGTGAATTTGCATGTATTTATTTGTGATAACCTGGGGAATTATGAAATATTTCCTTCAAGTCTGAATCACTGAAGCTAACTTTATACAATAAATCTATATACATGGGATATAAATTTACAAATATCAATAATTATTATTGACTGATTTTAACTTCTGTGAAATAGACTATGCTTTGCAAAAACTATCATTGAACCCCAAAGATAAAATTAATATACATATATAAATAATATAATATGTATTTGTCTATTAATGATGACCAAACTATGATGTTGCAATTTTCACTCAGAAAATATATATATATATATATATATATATATATATATATATATATATATATATATATATATATATATAAAAATCTTTAACAACTGTATCACAATAGTTATTTTGTCGATATGATTAATAACTATTGAAACTCTCTTGTGTAGAGAATTAAGAAAATATATGGTTTTTTGGTATGAATCTTTAGTTTTAGAGTTATCAACAAACCACAAAGATTATAAAGAGATGTAGGAAGTGAGGCCCAATCAACTGGTTGCATATCTACAGACTAAAGCCTACAGTTCTAGTAGTAATGGTTTCAGGAAAATGTGTCAGATAACTTTATGCAGAAAGAAACAATAATAAGAAGAAGAAACAGAACAAAAAGCTTGTGTCTTCACCCATGTTTGGAAGATACAATGATCAGAAAAAATAAAGTATTAGAAAGAATAATTAAATCTGTAGAGTTAAGTAAGAAATTAATGTAGTTGAACTGAAAGTATGATATGATATTTTAAAGTCAGATTTTTACTCAAAACTTCTATATATTAAATAGAATATGTAACAGATAGCATAAAATTCAAATCATAAGCTCATATTGGTAAATATATGTCATGCTAGTCAAAATCCAGCTTTCTATATTATTTGATGATTTGTGTCCTTAATAAATAATTTAATGAAATTTTAAGCAGAATTTTATTTATAGTTTGGCGGTTATTTTTTTTTTTTCATTGAAGAAAATGTGAGTGTTCTCAGAGAAAGTGTAGCTCCAAAGTAAAACAATTTCCAGTATCAGACAGTGTCTTTAGAATTCTTTAAGTATGCTGTGAAGGCATTTGACAGGATACTGAAGTAACTGAAAATAAATTGGTTTTTATAAAATTTTTATAACTGTGAAAATGTGAAAATTATTTTGGCAAAATAATTTAGCTGGTAATGTGATCAAAGAAAAAGAAGGGATCAATTTCAAAAGTTATGACAATTTTGGAGATAGTGGTGTATTATTGATAATGTAAGCCTCAAGGATTCCGTAAAATACAGTATTATAAATTTTAAGTATGATTGTACAAAAAACAATTACATTTTCAAAGAAATCTTATTTTAACAGCTGGATCAAAGCATAACAGGTTTAATCATTGCTTATGAAGTAAAAAACAAAAGTTATAAAAAAAAACTTACGAGATATGTGTTCTATTGTTAAGTATAAGTTCAATGATTGGAATATAAACTTTGCAGGTTAACACGTTTTTCTATGTTCTTCTGCACTATCAAAATTATAGTTGTGAATGGAAAACTTTTGAATTGTTTTAGTACAACTTTATTATGCCTTATTGAACTGAAGTATAAACTTACCAGAAAATCTTCTTCCACATCTAGTTTGGAATAATGCAGGAAGACGACATCATGTATGGTTTTGTCTCAAAATGTTCAATTGTTGTAAAAAGGACAAATATACCTAAGGAGCAATTATTTCAAACTGTTCAACACAACACTTATCACAGGTATAATGTCAGCACTGGTGGCTTTGTTGTTTATAATCAATGTAAAAGCTTTAAATGATGTCTTCAAGTTTTAGGTTGTGATGTTTATAAGCACAATCTGTTTGCACAGCAGTAAGTATTGTCTTTTCCGGATGTTATTTTTCCAGTAGTAGCAGAATAATTGGCATTGTACTAGACATGTGGAAGCAAATGTATAATAAAAAACTTTCCTTGGAATTCTGAATTATCGTCAAAAGAAAACAAACGGTAAATTGAATAACCCAACAGTAAAATGGTAGACTATGCACATTTAAAAGCATCTCTGAAACATTTTATTTTCTATTCTGCTGGATATATACAATCATAGTGGATGCCTAATGTGTGATGAATGTACAAATTTCCATCAATAGGGACTTGTCCATCATGTGTATCATTTGGGTGTAGAGTAACCGGTTTAATTTCTATCCACTTCCAGTTGCTGTTGTGTTCTACAATGACTTGTTCTGTAAATTCCCAAATAGTAGTTTGGAATAATGTTGCTGTTGCCAAAAGTTCAATTTCTGTAGCCCATTTTTTAGAATGTCGCATTTGTGATATGTGTTGTTTTAAACCATTTAATCCTGTACCTTGCCATTCAAGAAATGTATTTTTGTGCATGTCTACAAAATCACAAATTAAATGTCTCAAGCGCAGATGGTGTTTTTCTGTTCCTAAGAGTTGTTTAGAAATAGCTCTGAAGAAGCAGTTGCCATCACTGCTAATACCATCAATTACACATGGACATGTATGTGTTTGTAAAATTCTGAGGTATCCAGTATACCGGTAATCATACAGGTCCTGTCTTACGATAGGATCATGACCTACTTTGACTTTTATGTAACTGGCGACTTTCAGAGAATCTTCTTTTGACGGCAAGTTGAATGATTGTATGAAATGACTGTTTTGGTGTGTTTCAAGTATTTCTACAGAATTGTCCATAGTATGCAATTTGGATGCTGATGATGCGACAAATTTCCTTGTAGGCTTGAATTTGATATTGTTTTGTTTATGGCTTTCCTTACAAAGTGGCTTTGCTTGCAATTTTGTGACACTATCATTTTTTTTTTACATCATTTGGATTTCCTGGTGTTGGCAGTATGCAGTAGGTAAAGTTATGATCTGAGAAGTAACATGGTATAACTCCAGACTGAAGTAACGGTGAAGTGTTGTTGGTGTAGATATGATCTATAATTGAAGAACTAATGTGCGTCGGAGAATTTATTATCTGGCTGAATTTTGTTCCTAAAGCTGCATTCAGTGTAGACTGTTTGTGTTTTTCATAATGCATATTAAAATCGCCAAGCAGCAGTACAGTTGTATTATCAAAATCCACTGTTTTTTTCAAATTGGAAATGTAATGGTTGATTCTAGATATTGGTATGTAGTCAGGGCGATAAAGTAGTGCAATGTAAATAGAGTATTTGCTCTTCACTGTCAACAGGACAACCATGCATTCTATGTCAGTATTGTTGCTTTCAGATATTATCTTTACTTGTATACTATTTTTTGCATAGAAACCAATTCCACCTTTTGAATTGCATAAAAGACAATTTTCTTGGCATGTATGGTTTTTGTATGATGTATGTCTGTCCTTTCTATAAAAGTGATACCCTGGCAACTGTACTTCTTTTGTAGGTACATTTTCATTTAGCCACGTTTCAGTAATACATATTACATCAAAGGAAAGGATGTCTTTGAAAGTTTTCAAGTCATTGATATGTTTCAAAAGTGATCTGGCATTGATGTGGCATATCTTTGTCCATACATCTTTGGAAAGCAGTTCAACAATGTTTTGAATTTCATGGCTTTGTTCTTTTAATCTTTTCATTTCATTATCAACTGATTTGCTAGTTTTTATCTTTGAAATGTCAATGTTTTGTAAAAATAATCCATTTAATGTTCTAGCTCTGCTTAATGCAACATATCCTTCACCTGCTTTCATGTAGCCTTCAAATGACACAACAATTTGGTCTGTTGATAATCCTTGCACTTTGTGTATAGTACTGGCAAAACATAATTTTAGAGGGAATTGTTTTCTGGTAACTTCAATTGCTCCTTTCTTGTGGAGGAAAAACTTGCTTTCTTCCATAAATATTGACACTGCACCAGGAATGAGGGAAGTATGGTTCTTTTTATGTATTATTCCAACATCTTTTGAATCAAATTTAACCTCAACTGATCGTATTGAATTTTGTGGATTATTATCCTTGTATGTAAATCCTACAACCTGTCCTTGCATGCCATTGACAAGAGAATCAGAAATATCTATGTTCTTAGTCAGCATAACTCTTGCTCCAATTGCTAGAATCAAAGATTGGGTAAGTCCACCGGTAAGAGATTGGTCATCTGGAAGATTAACAACTTGAGCTTTATTTGTGTGTATATCCTTCTTGGAGTCAACAGATTGTATTACTACATGTGGTGATTTGAGTTTGTTGATCATTTTCTGATTATGACTATCAACTAATGCATTTGTAGGATATACATGTAATGCATCAATTGGATACCTTTGGTCTTTTTCTGAAACAAGTCGGGTTTTCAGTGTATCAATGTCTTTTTCAGTAAGTTTTGCAGTTCGTACTCTATTGAGAAGATTTGAAAAATCGGCATCTCCCTTTTGACGCATGACCTCTGTTAATTCAAAGAGTTCAAAATAATCTTTCCATATATGATTTGGATTAAGGCTCTCATAAGGATCTAATGACTGAGAATATACTGGTTGCTGTTTTACTGGTGGTAACTGATAAAAATCTCCAACAGCCAGTACTGATATACCTCCGAAAACAATGTTGTTGTCAGTAATGCCTTTTATATCCTGAAGACGTTTGTGAAGTGATGTAAGCAGGGACAGTCCTACCATAGAAATTTCATCTATAATGAGTACTCTAAGATTTTCCATAGCATTTCTAAGAGAGGCTAACTTTTCATTTGACAGTGCTCGGTAGTTGTTACTGTTGCAATTAATAGGTATAGAAAATGCTGTGTGTATGGTAATACCATCAATGTTAGCAGCTGCAATTCCTGTTGGAGCAGTAATCATTACAGGACTACTATCAGGGGAATCAGAAATAGGTCTAAGCTCTCGTTGTATCATTGCAACAACTGTCTTTATGACATGGCTTTTGCCTGTTCCTGCACCACCAGTAAGAAATATGTGAAATGGTTTGAGCGATGACTGGTTTTTCTCACAACTGACACAATCTCTACACCATTTTAATAATTTTTCAAATAGTTGTCTCTGCTTTGAATTCAGTGATTGTACAGAAGAGTAGTATTCCGTGTCAGACAATCTCTTATGTTCCACTTGTACTGAGTATGGTTTTACAGCTGTTGTTTCCATTTCAGGTACAGTTGAATATTCATTCAAAAAGTCAGGATCACTATTAGTAGATTGGTCACTTTTTTCATCAGAGTGTTGTTTCTGCTGCTCTGAGAACAGATTATCCCATGCGTTTTCTGGTATCTTATCCATATTTTGTAGGGCAATATCTATATCTTCTGCACAATGTTCAAATGAAGATTGATTAAGAGATACTGTCTCTTTTGCGCTCTCCAAAAACTCTGAGTAAGTAGAAAATTGGCCTTTCAAATCTACATCCTCTATTCTCCAAGGAAAATACAGCATTAGTGTTGAATGGGAGTATCTTTCAGGTGACTTTACTGCTGAAAATCGTGGAGAACGAAGTATTGCTCGTTTCTTTCTTCTTACCATCACTCCCATTTTATTAAGAAGCGCAATATCTTTTCCTTTTTCAATATTGTTTTCATCTTTTTCAGTTTGAGCAGCTTCGTCATCTTCATCAATTACTTGTTCTTTATCTGATGAATCTCCTTTCAGCCTGTATAAAGTACCAAAGTCAGCTAAGCACATTTGTTCTAAATTCTTTGGTCTTGCCACATAACGATCAATTATACCTTTTTCAAAGATGTCATCCGAGTCTGGAGGTAGTAATTGCAATTTTTGTGCTGATTTAAGAATATGTGTTCGTTCATCTGGAAGGCCAGTATTAAGGAAAACAACAGTTCTGCTGCAGTGTTTAAGAGGTAATGGAAGAAGTCTGTATGTTGCCTCTTGAGCACTAAGATCTCTATGTGTTAGAAATACATTGCCTACTGTTTTTAGTTGTTTTCTGATGGAATCATTTTTGGAGCACTCCTTTGCTGTGGTTCTTAATAGATCTCCCATTTGTCTTTCATCTTTACTAACATATGACAAGATGTACATTGCACAAGCATAAGCATTAGTAACGAACTGTATATCTAAATTGGCTGACCAGATCTTCATCAAAGCTGGATTGTAGTTATTTGTAGACGTATCTATTGGTTGTCTTTTGTATATAACTGTTTGGTTTCCTGTTGATTCTTTCAGTGCCTGCATGTAAGTAGCTTCAGGTAAGTTTAGTGATTTCAAAATGTCACATAATGTTCTATCAGGGTTATCTTTAACAGCTTCGTGTACAGAATGTAGAGTAACTTTAATGTCATTTTTTCTTGGTAGGAGTGCTTGTGGGTCATAGTCATCTACGGAAGGTGGTGCAGCAATAATAGTGGTCTCTGTAGGTGGTTTTGGGTACTGGAAACGGCATGATTTGTTATATTTCCTGCAAGTGTGTGAATGTGTATGGTTTTGAAGAGTTGTGAGTAGTTCAAATAGTTCCTGATCATCTTCTGGAGAAGGAATTTTGGCAGAAATGTACTGATCAATAAACTGGGTAATTTCACAGTCATCATTCTTTCCTATTTTTGGTGCATTTTCAATCCAGAATAGACAGTGGATGTGAGGGCTTCCTCTTTGTTGAAACTCTGTTCTGATGAAGTAAACATTTATTTTTCCAATTGGCTGGGCAGTAGAAAGTAGAACATCGTGAAGAAATCGGTTTACTCTGTATTCAAAGTGTCTGGCTACAGTGACAGGATTGGTTTTAATCCATAAACATTTTTCTTGCCAGTTCATTTTCTGTACTTCTTCTTCTTTCAAGTGAACACCATGTTGCTTAGCAATAATGGTAATTACTTCAGGCCATTTTAGATCTGCAGAGCTGAAGGAACAAAACCATGTTGGAATATCAAGCTGACGTACCATAGCATTGAGATCTGATAATGTTTTCATCCAGTATGGATACGATCCTCTGATAGTCTGAAGAAAACGAAAACCTTCATTTTGGGATAAAATGCTGTCTGAAGTATCTGCATTGCAAATTTGTTTTGCAGTAATTTTGTTTGCTCCTCCTGAACCTTTTCTCATGGCTATGTTGATACTGTCTAATATCTGTTTGGCTTCACACATATATTGGGCCATAAACAAATACTCAATGTTTGCAGCAAATCTTGAGTCTACATTAAGTATTCTTTGGTTGAAGTAGCGTTTCATTGAAAGTGTAACTGTTCTGCCTTTTGCATTAAGTCCAAATCGTCCTGTAGGATGAAGAGTAGGAAAAGCCAGTGTCTCACAATCACAATCTTGGAAGAAGCTAATTGGATGTTGACCTTCACCCGGCGCTAAGGAGATGGTTTCCTTACCAGTATATACATAAGATGTTGGTTCCATGCATGTGTTGTATGGAAATCCACGAAGTTTTGCAACTGGATCTTCTTCATCATCTGATTCATTATTATCCTCATTATCATTACTTTTTACTTCATTATTATTGTCATCAATATCACTTTCAATGTTTTCATCATTGTCTATTTCTATTTCTTCTTGATTTTCTATAAGGTGAAGAATCATATCATCATCTTCGTTCAGTGAATGCTCTATCCAGTCATTATTAACTTTGATTTCTGCATACTGTGGATGTTTGTCTTTCAGAAGTAGCAAGGCTTTCATAACATGGTTTGGCCTGATGGACTGATACATTACATGTCCTCTGTACATCAGTTTCCTTTTCAATTTGACAGGCACTAATCCATACTGTGACGGCAGTCTTGGTAACAAAGATATAATGCTGTCAAGAGATGTTGGTACATTTACTGCTGGACCTCGAATTCCTTTTTGATTTCCTCTAGGAAGGTTAACTATTTGCATGAATGGTATTCGTAATGATATTATTCTTTCTTCTAAAGGACACAAGTCAGCTAATTCAAATGGTGGCTGTTCAACAGAAAGTTTATTGGATTCTGCTTGTGACGGCATCTTTCCTTTTTTTATTGACTGATGGCAAGTTTTGCATATCCATTCAAAATTATCAAAACTTTTGTATGAAGTCAGACAATTATCAACCAAAGTTCTCTTGATTTTCAAATTTCTGTATCTATCAGACGGAACATGAACAACTGAATGACGATAAAGCATTCGTTTACAGCATGTACAAACATAAACTGGTCCACATTGTAATGACTTCTGGAACTTTTCTCTTATATATGTCAAGTCACTTTCTAATTCAGCATTGTAAATAGACAATATTTTTCTACTTTGTCTCTTGGACAACATCCCTGTCTGTTTTTCTGTAATGTGATATTTCTGTGATGATCTAAGATTTTTTTTATGTTCCTCTGTTTCTCATTTTCCTCTTTCCTGTATTCGTCAAGTGAACGCAGATCCTTTTTGATGTTTCTCTGTTTTTCATTTTCCTCTTTCCTGTATTCGTCAAGTGAACGCAGATCCTTTTTGATGTTTCTCTGTTTCTCATTTTCCTCTTTCCTGTATTCGTCAAGTGAACGCAGATCTTTTTTGTTGTTCCTCTGTTTCTCATTTTCCTCTTTCCTGTATTCATCAAGTGAGCGCATATCCTTTTTGATGTTTCTCTGTTTCTCATTTTCCTCTTTCCTGTATTCATCAAGTGAACGCAGATCCTTTTTGATGTTCCTCTGTTTCTCATTTTCCTCTTTCCTGTATTCATCAAGTGAGCGCAGATTCTTTTTGATGTTGCTTTGTTTTATATTTTCGTCTTTTACGTATTCAACAAGTGAGCGTAGATTCTTTTTTATGTTCTTCTGTTTTACATTTTCATTATTCCGGTATTCAGCAAGTGAGCGCAGATTCTTTTTGATGTTCTTCTGTTTATCATTTTCGTCTTTCCTATATTCATCAACTGAGCGCAGATTCTTTTCGATGTTCTTCTGTTTAACATTTTCGTCTCTCCTGTAATCATCACTGCACCTTTTAATTTTTTTGAAGTTTGATTGTCCTTTGTTTTCTTTCCGTCTGTATGAATGCAAGGAACGAAGCTTATGTTTATGTAGTTTATCTTTTGCTCTGATTACTGCTGTTTGTATCAGGCTTTGTGATAGTCTCCACTGCTTCATATATTCAGCTTTTTTCTGCTTTAATATACAGGCATCACTGAATGACTTGCAAATCATTGCAGAATATCTCAAATGTCTCTTCCTACGAGTATTTCTTGTACAAAGGTTACTTTTCTTTTTCTTATTATCAGCTGACTTTTTTATTTGTTTAATGTCTATTTCCTTATTTTCTTCAAGCTGACTTTCTGTATCCACAGTGTTATTCTGTTGGTGACTCTCATTACAAATGTCTACATTTTGCATATGTAATGTTTCTGCAGTTTGCCTATACTTATTTTTTCTAGCTTGTCTTGTTTTCTTGTTAGTGAGATTATTTCTCTTCCTCATTGGACCAGGATTGGACTCAATTCCTCCCATGATGAGTAAAATGATCAGAATGAGTATCCACCAATACAGGACCATTTTGGAGCTTTTCAAAGTATTCACACATATGTCTGAAAAAAAAAATTTTATAGAATGATACAGATTGTTTAAAAAAATTTTAGGTGAAAATATCATTATCTTTTTTTCAGTGGTTTGTTTTTCTTTTTTGTAGGTAAATGAATTCTATATCTTATATTTCAGATTGTTCTTTTTTTGTTACTTTTTACACTGGTGTCTCTATGATGTGTTTGATTTTTGGTTATCTCATCGAATTAATTATTTTATTTAATCATTATAAGCAATTTTTTTTTTTTTGGAAAAAGTATGGTACTGGATAGGGTGAAAAGTAAGATTGCTACTTCCTACCATCATGTTCTGGTTCTTTTCAACCTTATGGTTTCCTAGGCAACAGTTTAATGCAAATATTTTTTAAATAGGCTATATAGTGGTAAGTTGTAATTTGTGTATTGAATTTCAGTATTCTGTAAGAGTTTATAGTAATACTAAAAAGAACATGAACTAAAACTGTATATTGTATTATGCCTAATAAATGGTCCATTTCTAATAAACAACCCATTTTTTCTGGCAATTCAATCCTATTATACTGCATAATAATTAGCACAGACATGATATATATTTAAGTACTCAGTCCAAAAATTAAATATAGTTTAATTAGGTGTAGGTAATGTAATATAATTTATGCCTTTGTGTTGACATTTTAACATTTATACTTAGCATGATTCTATTGAACTTTTTTTTTATTTCTGTAACTATGGGACAAAATACGATTTTTCCAATCAAAATCCCAATTTAAGGAAAATGCAATACCCCAGTCCATTTATTAGACTTAATACAGTATATCGTTTAAAAAATAGGTGTTTCTAAATGTACCTTTGTGTAATCATTCAGCTGTTGTGAAAAGAGTAAACTTGTTTCCACAAAAAGTATTGCTGACATAAATTCATTAAGTATGACATTAAAGTAATTCTTTATGATTGGTTTATTCTCTTTTGCATCACTGAGTAATTGCAACCTGTATATTAATTAGAACATGTTTCAATTATTAGTAAAAATATGGAATATTAAACTGACATATGAAAGAGCATTCAAAAGAATAACTGAGGCAACATTGTACCAAAAGCTATAATGGAAATCGGGGGAAATAAGTTAAAAATATTTATTACTCTTCATGTTAGAATCTGTCATAAGAATTTTAATTCTACTATTTTTTACAAAGGATATATAGCAGTACTATACTATGGTAATGCATATAAAGGCTTAACTATGTAATATGCCTGTGAGGCAGTGTTTGAAAAATCATGTGATAATTAATGGGCAAGGTTTTACCTTGTCTGCCAATTAAATGAAATAAACACTCAGAGTAATAATAACAATAATATTGTTTATTCTGTGAAATATGCCAAAATATGTCCCAATGTTTGAAAACATAATGCATTCCTCTCCAGGACTTGCATTTTGTCTTCAAACCTTGGGACATATTCTTTCGTATTACACGGAAAACTCAATATTATTGTATAAATAAGATTAACATGTTTGCAATATATATGTAATGTTTGTAATAGTAATATCTGCATTATTAGTTTCATTGGAAATTTTACTAATAGAGGATACAATGTTAAAATGATGTATATTATGAGGAATGTTATGTTTTTTCAAATATTTTATGTTTGCTATTTATAGCAGGGATAAGGACCTTTCTAAGTACATCAGGACTGGTCATTTTATTTAGCATGAATCAGTATTAACATCCAGGATTTGCACTTTTATTTATTTATTTATTTTATTTTTCTTTAGAATTGGTATTCACAAATGTATTTTCTTGAGAGCAAATAATTTTATAGTTATTTTCTCTTAATACTAGCATCAAACGTCCCTACCCATACTTTTAATACCATATACATTCTCCATTTTGCTATCAATGTAAATGAAGTTGAACTTTCTGAGGTAGTAAAACATGTATATTGCAAACAATGTTAACTCTGACATGTAACATTAATCAACCCAAATCATTATTAACATTATTAAAAACATAGTGTAAGGTTGAAAATTGTTGTGATTTTCATTACAGTAAATGCTAAAAATTCAAAAAAAAGAAACATAATATACAGAGTGAGTTTTTCCCTAAATTTAAATGTATAAATATTCTACTTTTTATAACATCTGTATGTTTTTTACATGTCACAATAATCACAATAATGAATAATCACATCAACAGATCAAATAACAGTGTCTTTAACCATACTCATTTATATTATAATAAACAACCAGGTGAACTTTAATTAACTTTTATACTTATACTGTTTCTGTAGTACTGTGAATTTGGATAATTTTAAGTTTACTAGCTAGTAGACTCTTATATATATGTCTGTATATAGATTTTCTCCTTTATGTCATAGTGAGAAAAGCAACTGAGTGAATTTGACAAATGAAAATACACGTATATTTCTGTATTAAGTTTGTAGTGATAATTTTTTCTATCAAGTTATTTATTATTATGTATGATTAAAAATTTCACACAGCTTAAAAGAGTTGACCTGGTGGTTTTATTACAATAAATATGGTTTGTTATAATAATAAGACATTTCTGAGATCCTCATTTTCACATAATATTGCAACTTTAACATGTTCTCAGTGACTCTTTAATAATTTTGAAGCGAATTTTTCAGTGATTTCATGAAACCACTGAAAATTTTAGTGATTTCATGAAATCCCTGGTGCTTTTTGTGGTTTCATGAACTTACTGAAAATTTCTGAATGGCTTAGGTTACTGGTAAATGGATCATCAAAACTTGGAGTAATCCTTCAAAACCTCTGATGAAAGCATACATTCAGAACTGTCTTATTTACAATAAAAAAAATATTAATTATAACATAACCTGAAAAACAAATTTTATTCAACTTACATACTTGACAATTTATTGGTATCATTTCGGTTCCTGATGAAAAGACCTGGAAAAAATATAAATGTTTATTATAGATTTCACAAAATACACAACACCAATATTAAACATTTTAAAATATCTGAACTGATCTTTTAATAACGAATACAAGTAGCTATGGTTAAGGGTTGGGCATCTCATTTAGAGATAACTTGTAATTTTCTAAATAAGTGGGGTGGGGCCGACCCCCGGGATTACCATTAAACTGGTCTTGTCATGCCCACTAAGAATATATATGGTTTAGGGGTGGGGATCTCAACTGTTTTTGAGATAACTTGTAATTTTGTAAATGAGGGGGGTGGGGCCGACCCCCCGGGGATGACCATTCAACTGGTCTTGTCATGCCCACTAAGAATATATATGGTTTAGGGGTGGGGATCTCAACTGTTTTAGAGATAACTTGTAATTTTCTAAATTAGGGGGGTGGGGCCGACCCCCGGGGATGACCATTAAACTTGTCTTGTCATGCCCACTAAGAATATATATGGTTTAGGGGTGGGGATCTCAACTGTTTTAGAGATAACTTGTAATTTTCTAAATTAGGGGGGTGGGGCTGACCCCCGGGGGTGACCATGTAACTCGTCTTTAAATGTGGAATAAAAATATATATGGTTAAGGGGTGGGGATATGAACTGATCTTACCATATTTTGAGATTTTACATATTAGGGTGTAGCCCCACCCCCTGGGCAAAAATCAAAATTCCGAAACCTTTGGCACAGACAACTCTTCAAGTGTTACTAGTGTACCTAATTTCATGTTTCTATCTTCTACGGTGTAGGAGGAGTTCTTGGACAATCGTTTTTAGACATTTTTTAACTCCTTAGGGCATTGCCCCTAGGGGCGGGACCAAAATTTTGATACCCTCTTTCAACTTGGAAAAGGCAATATAAGTAGTGACATAAGTTCCAATATCCTAGCTTTAACACTTTTGGAGATATCTCCATTTATTGGATATCGCGAAATTCGTTTTTCGCTCATAATTTGGCCCCAAGGGGTCGAATTCCAATTTTAAGGGGTATATTCCCTAGTGGGTCATATACTCTTCCATGATGCCAAATTTCAAGTTTCTATCTTTTACCGTTTCAGAGATATGCTTTGCCACTACAGACGTACGTACGTACGTACGTACGTACGGACGGACTGTATTACATGATCCCCCCGCTTTCGCTAAGCGGGGGGATAATAATTTATGGATCCTACAATATGAAATGAATGAGTCACACAGTCTCTTATCCTTGACAAACATTCTCTTATTACACGTGGTTGAAGACAACCTTTGCCGGTGTAAGACACCTATGTGGAATATTGACACAAAACTTCACGACACAGTAGATGTCAAAACGTGACGATAATATCAACTTTCCCGGATTAGGAAAAACATTAAAATAGAAATTGGTCCTCTCCTCGCCGATCTGTTTCTGTACTCATATGAAGCGGACTTCATTTAAGGTTTACTACGTGAAAACAAAAAGAAACTAGCCCAATTCTTTAATTTCACGTTTCGTTATATAGATTCCAAGACTTTCTACATCTAATCTACCCCAGTGAGCTTGAAATTAAGGATACTACAGAAACTCCAAAGTCCACTTCATATTTGGATTTGTTTCTTGAAATACACAATGAGGGACATTTGAAGACACAACTTTATGACAAACGTGATGACTTCAACTTTCCTATTATTCATTTTTCCTTCTTGAGTAGCAATATACCAGCATCGCCTACATACTGTGGATTCATTAATATTCGTTGTATACGAATTTTCGTGGTTTTCGTGGGTCCCAGTAAACCACGAATTTAAATATCCAACGAAAAATAATATTTTTACTCTTGTTTAAATGCACTGAAGTTTGAAACCACGGAGTTTTGAACAATTGCGTTTTTACAGCATGTACTTGAATTCTGACATATGATGAGTTAGCTATATCCACAGAGGATACAGTGTTTCGTGTAATTTTGTCTTTAGTAACATACAAACGCTCAAACAATTTTCTTTAAAAAGATTTTGACTGTGTAAATTGTCGCGGAATTCACTTCCGTTTTTTTTTATTCAAACATTCAAGAAAAATCTTAATCCTAAGTAGACCTAAACAATACAGACTTTCTCCTAAATTACAGTAAAAACATCTTGTCAAAAGATAATAAAGCAGAAATTATTGATCGTAATCCGATTAAAAATATGTATGTATATGCCCCGAGGTATTTGGTGACAATTGATTGCAATTTTGTCAATATATATTTCACACCTGTTTAACCTAATGAGTAAATAATTACGGATTTTGATAATCTTGTTAAATTCATGAAAAGCTTTAATTGTTCCGTTACAAATTTAAAGAATCTGTTTGTTACACTTTTGTTTAATGAGCGCTTTATATCAGTACTTTACTGTACAATGTCAAGTCTGATCGGCACGTTTTGTCGCAGTATTTTCATGATATCTGATGTGCCAAGCCACGAATTTAAGTATTTCAACAACTTTTTATATTTTTTTAAGCCAGCAATCCACGAATTTAGGTATCCCACGAAATGCCCTTTTTCCTCTTTCCACGAAAATTGGTATCCACGAAAATAAATGAATCCACAGTATGGCGTCTACGTTTCTCAGCTTATCCGATTTTCAAGGGCATGCGTGAGTTACCCTGTCTTTCGACAAAGAGGAGTAATGCTGTCACAAAAGCTTCTTAACCAAGGTTTTATCAGAGATAAGTTGATGTCATCACTTAGGATATTTTACGGTCGTCATCACGAATTGATTGACCATTACAGTGTTCCAATATCATCGTAACGTTTCACCGATTTGTGACTTGTTGTTCATTGATTTTCAGTTTTCTGTGTTTATTTGTTGTGCTTGTGGTTGTTCGTTTGGTTTGACCAGTAGATCTTTGCTCTTAGTACTAGATGCCGGGTGCTTGGCGGAGAAACAGGAAATACCAATTTTAATGTCTTTTGTTTGTCCCGGCCGGGGATCGAACCCGCGACCTTCCGCACGCGAGGCGATTTGGTAAATAGTGTTAAGTCCTAATTTGGTTATAAAAGGACCATGTTGTATCGCATTAGAAAGAGAAGCTAATGATACATATGTACGAGAGACAACCATTGAAAATACATTGTCCTGACTTGAACAGGCAATTATAGAATATAAATATCATTTACTATCTTATTTTACTGCTAGTTTGAACGAAGTCGGTACATGACACTAATTTTACTACATGTTTTGTACTGTCCCTGGGCTTGAAAAAAAAATGTCACTTCGGATGGTGCATGCATCAAGTTAAAAAGATGAAATAGAATGTTTTTGTTGGAAAGTTCAAAACATGCCGTTTTTTAAAAAAGTATTTTCAGTTTAATAGAACAGCGTTTCTCATTAGTTTCATTTTTTCAGTTTAATAGAACACCGTCTCTCATTTGTTTCATTTTCTCTTCGTGACAATCTATCTAGCGAGAAAAATAACATATACAGGAACAAAACCGAGACAAATGCCCAAACAACTGAAGCAAACACAACACAAAAATAATATATCGTGCACCAAAAGATGGTCCTTTGTGGTACGCAAAGAATAACACTATAATGAACAAAGGTCCAAGATTAGCGTATTTTCATGTATGTGAAAACCCCAACGCTACTGCTGCTTGAATAACACCATTTTGAAAAGTGTACAATTGAAACAATTAAGCTGCAGTGTTCTGTTTTATAAATTTTCCTTTTCATGGGGACGTTAGATGTTGACTTTTGAGTGACTTGATTATCATTCGCGGTATATGAGATATAAACAATCTATTTAAATGATTTATAATCGTTAATAGAATATTTCAAAACCTAATTCACGTCGTTTTATAAAGGTTATGCGAAATATGGTGATAAATTGTGATTAATTTAAAGGCTTTGACTCCAGCAACAATGTTGTTTGTTAGCATATGATATAACAAAGATATTTTCTAGCTGTGTTTTATAAGATAGGGATTTTAAATCTATATTATTTTTACTTATAAAAAAGATTGTTTATAGTAAATATCCTACGGCGATCAATGGAAAAAAATTTTATCTGGTCATACAATTTTTACAAGAACAATTTCCATAATTTAAACTTAATTATTATCGAACGACAGTATAAAAATTAGACATATACATTAGAGAACAAAAACTGTTAATGGCATATTTGTTACCAGTTCCAATAAAATTGTAGTGAACGATCATTTGATTCATTCCATTTTTGAGAAAACAAATATTCAGACTTAAATACCCAAACTTAAATGCATAGCCATACTATGAATATTGTTTTAAAAGAATCATAGTAAAATAATTTTTAAATCGCGCTGGTAGCCTGACCGTGAGACCATTGTCCGTGGTGATGGCTATATTTAAACTGACAAGTTTTTATTTCATGATAATGTTATGCTGTTTTCTACATTACTGCAACGGATATACAAAGCAAGATATTAAAAATCTACATTCAGATCTGTTAAATGGATATAACAAGGATATCATTCCAATGGCAAAAAATGGTTCGGAACGGTTAGATGTGGAGATATATTACTTGTTATTTTCAATTATCTCTCTTGAGGAAATAACAGGAAACTTGAAAATGTCAGCTGACCTTCTTCTTATTTGGAGAGACGACAGTTTGATGTGGGATCCTGGTATGTATGGTGGTAAGGAGAAAATCTATTTGCCTGATATAAAAATATGGAAGCCTCACATGTATCTTTTGAACAGTCCTAGAGAGTTGAAATCATTAGGACAGAATGCTGAAAATACACTTTTAGTACTTAGTAATGGAACAGTTTTTTATACTATTGGAGGATTTATAGAGGCGACATGTCCAATGGATATTTCTAAATTCCCATACGATATTCAGTCGTGTATTCTGAGATTTTCATCATTTGGACCAATTGCACATGAGTTAAATTTTTTAATGCGTCAAAAATATGATTTATTACACCCATACTTTATAAATAATCCTGATTGGACTTTAATGGACATACAAGCGTTTGTTGGCTGTGCGGAAATAACTGGTTTAAATACATGTTTTGAATATGATGTTAGACTAACAATAAAACGCAGTTCTATGTATTACTTCACAATGATATTAATGCCAACGCTTTTGTTTTGTGTTTTGAATCCATTGGTGTTTATGTTACCTGTGGAATCTGGGTAACGTATTTCATTGGCAATAACAATTTTGCTCTCTTATACAATTTTTCTAACACTTATAGCGAACAAGATTCCTGTAACGTCAAATCCAATATGTTTTCTTTTAGTCATAATGGTACTGATTATACTAATTAGTGGACTCATTGTTGTGTTTGCGATCTTTACATTGAAATTCCAATATGGGAAAATTTCTTTTCTTAAAATATGTACTTGCTTTATAAAATGTAAATTTGAAAGAGAGGCAAAATGTTTAGATTTATTTTGTATGCTTTTTTCCTATACTCTTTTTTTTGCAGTTGTCATATCATATGTTATTTTTATAACTGTGTATTAGTGAATAAAGATAGAAATATATGTTTAATTTGAAGGTTTGTACAGTCTATAAGGAATTAAATGCATAAAGAAGTGATTATGGACCATAAAGAAATACTAGCATAATAAAATTCGACAAAGATCACATATCGCACTTGCAATATGGCATAGAAATTAATTTGTGAAAGTTTTCAAAAATAGCATTTTGCGACATTGTTACATTTTAAGCTAACCTGGCCCAATGTGCGCTTTTTTCATCCGTTTGCGTCCGTCGTCCATCCGTCCGTAGCCTTTTTACATTTTAATCTTCTCCTCTGTAAGCCCCGAGCCAAATGAACTGAAGTGTTACGAAAGAAAAGATATAATAAATCAGTCAGTGATTTTTTTATATACAATTTAATGACAGTAAAATATTTACAAATAATTAGTACTTACAATAATGTATTTACGCCTAATAAATAGTTCTGTCAAATGTCTATAATCCTAGTTCCTTTGAATTCAGGAATTCCTATAGAATAATCCAAATGTGAATTTGTTTCACTTCTCCAAATAATGTTCATGAATTTAAACAGATTTTGCAAGTTGCGTTCCTCCAATCTTTCAGTGTTTCCAAAATACTGAGGATATGATAAGTCCAGCAATGCAATTCTTCCAAATTAGAAATAAATTATTGAATTCTATCAATTACCAGTTCCCACCTGACAACCTGACAACATCAGGGGTGTTTTACCTTTATATATGTTTTATAAATAATACAGATTTAGAAAAAAATGCAAAAAGCATCAATTCCAATGTGCATCCAAGGCTACGTCAACAATAGAGTTGAGCAAATTATGATATTCCTGTCTTATTGAAAAGAAGTTATTTGATATTCTTGGAGGTCTCATCAAATAGAAAAAAAATGAAAATAGATCAGTCATTTTTATTAAATTCAAATCTACTTAAATTGGCTGATAATAAAATTATCTCATAAGAGCTGTAGGCTTTGAGGTGAACAATATTCTTCGACAGAATACAATTTTTTTTAAAATAGTACTCGCTTACTTCATTCATATGTGAATTCAAAGCCTTTTAACATTAGAAAGATGGAGTTTCGTCTCACGGATACTAATCGAGGAAAGAAATCTTTATTATATGATGTGTACAGATTTCATGTTGACAGAACGCTGAAAAATGGGGACATTTCCTGGCCTTGCACTGTAAATAACTTTAAAGGCTGTATTCTAAACTGTAGCTGTGAATATTCCCATGAATCAGACTCTAGAAAACAATCGTACACCATTCATGGTTTCCAGTTAGGCCAGTATGAACCTCTGATATTCGCACTTCTTCGTTCCAAATCCAAGGAAATTTATAAATTCTATGAATGTACAGAGAGGCGCTTCACTTTTAATCCAAGCATCATCGCTCATATTGGTTTGAAGTATTTATGCACAAAGCTCTCATAGGTGACTTTCCAATAACAAATATATTTGGTTTCATCTTGGACAGAGTTTGTGGCGAAAGATACAAAAACGTGGTCTCAAGTCTGAGTACAAGAAAAAGAAATGTGAATTGGGTTGAGATTGTTGTTGACCAAATTATTTTGTCTTGATTTCTTGACCCAGTTGATGTTGTAACTGTTTTTCTGAGGAGCGTTATGTAAAGTTTGAGACTATGTAGTCGAGATATATATCAATGAGGAATCATTCTTTCCAACCGGTCTTTGGGTATCTGTACTGTCTGAAGAAGGTAGATGTAATAGGAATGGCTTTGAATATCGAGAAATTTTATTCCACACTTCAATGCATTTTTGTATTACTCGACATAATAATCAAGTTACATACTACAACTTACATCAAACTGGGAGGATTAGACACACCCGCTATAGCTCGACGAAGTTGAAAAGGAGAATATTGAAAACCTAATGACTCAACGCAAAAAGTTTAAAGACGGTGAAAGTGATCGTAGCAATAGGTTTCAAGTATTTCGCTAAGACAGAGCTTTGAAACGACACTATTGACTGCATTGACTAGAAATTAGTTGCGCTCTTTTATCTTTTATGGATTTTAGCAAAATGGTGTTTTTTATGCTAAGACTTTTTAGTGCTTAATATAATAAACTGCTTATCCTGCTCGAAATCCAACATCCACCTCCTCTTTGGTGAAAAGGGGACTTAAACTAACGGAAGGGGTACTTTTACAAAATAAAATATATGTAGGTATTTTTCATTCTTCTTTACTTGAGTTTACCTGTAAAATCGATGGGCGCGATTTTTCACATTTTGATCTTCTCTGAAACACCCGGTCAAATTGAATTAAGCGTCTTGGTTGTTCTCCAGAGTTTGTCAGTTGTTTCGATTTTCCACTGCTTCGAATATCCCTTTGATAATTCTTTACTTTACTTTGGAAGGGCTTTTATAAATGTTTTCCCGATCGGACAACTTGCATGGCCGAGATGAACAAATCTTATTCCATATTGGTGAAATATAAAGGCATCGACTCCTCTGAAACGGTACAGCCAAATGAACTGACATTTGGTACGAAGCATCTATTGAAGGAATCTTATAAATTGTGCATATTATATCCCAATCAAACAACTAACTTGACCGCCATGAACAAATCCTATCTTTCGTTAGTCTAATTTTAAAAATCTTGAGCTCTAACACTGTATAGTCAAATGAACTGAAACTTGGTACATGTATGAATTGTCTATTGAAGAACCTTTATAAATTTTGCACATTTTTGTCTGGATCAGAAAACAAAAAAATGGCCACAATGAACAAATTCTATTTCTACAGCCAAATGAACTGAAAGTTCTATAACAGAACCTGTATAAAGTTTGCATGTGTTTTTCTGATCTGTCAACTAACATGGCTGCCATGAACAAGTCTTATTTTTTTCTTCGCCCAACAAGAAAAAAACTTTTCTGACTGCAACGCTTATTGAGATAGAACTTGGTATTAAGCATCGAAACATTGTGAGTAGAATCTATAATACTAAATTTACGAATTAGCCGAATAGGCGGCAAAACGCGTGGTTCAAAATAAACGATGTATGGTTCAGATTATAAAGGTTATTATCGGATTTGACAATCTGCATTTATAAATTTAAACTGCAGTTTTGTTTATGTGCAAATGGAATCTGCATGGACTTTTCCGGTATGAATTCTCCCAACAAATCCCTTAGAAGGTTCTCGAATGCATCATTTTAACACATTCATTTAAATAAACAATTATGCACATATTTTAAATGTATTTTTGTTTGAAATTACGGAAGAAGAATAAAACAAATTAAAAACATTCTCCTTCGAGTGGGATGTTTCCGCTTCATGTATTCAGGATTGTTTTTTCTACAATAACGCAATTTCTCCTAACTATAAACATTATGAACTTTGAAGATTATGAAGAAGTAAGGCAAAGTTCAGAGGATTCCTAACTTAGTAGTTTTTTGGATTGCTCGGATGTTTACTTTGCACAAAGTGATAAAACCAGCCATTATCCATTTTTACATTATTTATCATGTGACCTGTCTAAATATATCTCTACCGTACAATTCCCTGTAAGCCCTAGATAAAAATATTTTTAACATCTTTATCATTAATGACGAAATTTATCTCGGACATCTTTATAAACGTGGACAGCACACTCAGCCACACACTAAAAATGCTTTTATCGTCTATTGGATTTATTTGTGAAATTAAGCCTCGCTTGCCCTGCCCATGATGACAATGAACAATTGGAACAATTATTTTCCAAAAATATGCTCTACTTAACTCACGGCATCTTTTGAAAAATTCATCCGTCTCTAAGGAAATGTTTATTCATATTCTTTTTCATATTTATTCTGAATGAAAAAGGTAATGCATTATGAAATGTGTATTTAATGAAAGCTTTTCATCAAGTTCCAGTTCAGAATTAATTGTAACATAAACATATTGACAATTTATGTGGTTGTATTTTCGTCATAGATTTTGACTATGATGGAACCTTAAGGTCCATTTTAGTAATTCTACGTGGCATACAGTCTACGTCATCAGTGGATACATCTTCGGTAGTAACGAACAACCATATGGCAATTAAGTTGACCTACATTTCACGCTTCATTGACTTTGGTTAAAGTTTGCATTAACATCCATTTGTGGAATACTACAGCATATATAGTCATGAAACTATCAGTTGATACCACCTACTTGACAGGAAAGTTTATGGGAAGCCTGCCACAACATCCACATTGAGTTCCTGTTCCACGAATACCATGGCCGCAAAAACTTTTTAAAGTCAATATGGCCACCACAAAAAATGCTTATTTTCCCGCGCTCGCGCGGGTTCAATGTCTAGTATCATAATAAATTTTCAAAAATATTCTGAGATACCACAAAAAAGTCAGGTTATGATGGATTTCTATTACGGGGCGGAGTATTAACTATTAAAATAGAAATTGCTCCTCTCCTCGCCGATCTGTTTCTGTACTCATGAAGCGGACTTCAAGGTTTACTACGTGAAAACAAAAAGAAACTAGCCCAATCCTTTCACTTTTCGTTATATAGATGACAGGTTATCGTTAAATAACGACAAATTCCAAGACTTTCTACATCTAATCTACCCAAGTGAGCTTGAAATTAAGGATACTACAGACACACCGCTTCATATTTGGATTTGTTTCTTGAAATAGACAATGAGGGACATTTGAAGATAAAACTTTATGACAAACGTGATGAATCCAACTTTCTTATTGTTAATTTTCCCTTCTTGATATACCAGCATCGCCTGCATATGGCGTATACGTTTCTCAGCTTATCCACTTAGAAAATTTTAGGGTCGTCATCACAAATTGATTGACCATTACAGTGTTCCAATATCTAAGATGATGTTGGACCTGTTCCCACTGTTGTAACATTTCATGTGCCTCCAACTATTTGTGACTTCCACCGGACTTACTTTGTTGAACTTCACGACGGGTGCCGTATACGGAGCAGGAACTGCTTACCCTTCCGGAGCACCCGGGTTCACTCCTTGATTTTATTGGATTTCGTGTTGTTCATTGTTTTTTAGTTTTCTGTGTTTATTTGTCCTGATTGTGGTTGTTCATTTGTCTTCCCGGGTTTGTCTGTCCAATGGATTACGTTTTTTTTTATTGCTCCTTAGGTATATTTGTCCTTTTTAGAAATAGAAAACTACTACATTTTGTATTTACTATGATTTCAAGATTGATACTTTTAGTATAAAACCAAATTACGTATGATCTTTTCGGTTATCATGTTAGGTTTTCTCTTGAATCTTTTGTTTTGTAGGATGATTTTTTCTGCCATGGTGGCCATTCTCACATCCAATCTATTTCTTTGCTTTTTTTTGTCTGTAATATGAGAAAAATAATCATCCATACTACAAGATGTAAGATAAGGGTATTCCATCATCTGGATCACATTTTGTATTGTAATACTCTCGTCAAGCTTCGTATCTGACAGAAAAATGTAACCCTTCGGGTTAAATTCCCCTATAGTCTTACATCATGTGACAAAAAACGGCAAGTCACAGTACATTTCTTCAACACCATAATGAAGAAAAAAAGGTCAACAAACCATCAGCTTTCCCGATCAGGAGAAAAAATATCAAAAATGTATTGGTAACAATAAAAACTACTACATGATTCTACAATTTTTATAGTTTTAGTATAAAAACGTATGTTTGTTTTTCTCTAGAATACCTCATTTTGTAGAAAGATTTTTCCTGCCATGGCGGCCATTCTCACATTCGATCCATTTCTTTAATTTTTTCGGTCTGCAATGAGAGAAAATTTATCAATCATAGAAAGGGAATTCCGCCCTCGGGGTCACATTTTTTATTTAATGGCATTTGGCAAGCCTCGTATCTGACAGAAAATGTGACTCTTCATGTGGAATTCCCATATCCTACATCTCTCTGCATGAAAGATAGTTATAGTGTTCATTGTAAAGTTGTTTACTGAATTATCAGACCTTAGAGAATATATATATATCCACCACCAACCCCCACCCCTCTCCCTCTTCTCCCTAAAAAATATAATTAGATAAAATGATTATATGAACAAAAATTATAATAATAGTATTAATAATAAATGTAATAAATCCTACATGTAATAATTAAATAAAATCAGGGGCTAGAAGATGGAAATTGATCCTGTATATTCTTGATTGATTTTACAGATTGTTAAAAAAGTGGCTCCAAATTTAAATTTTCTAAGCCTCAATGTACCGTTTGTTATAAAAGTTAGAAAATTTCCGTCTAAGAATTTTAATCTAATTAAGCATTTCCTTCGTGTTCAAATGAAATTAATATATATTTTTATTTACGAAATTCTGCATTGAACTAGGCTGAAATATGTGTCATTCCAGAGTTCATAATAAACTGCAACTGAAAACTACATACGACAGATTATATTTATAATAACTGAACCATGAGAATATAAGTAAAGTAAGCTTATCAATAATGTAACCTTTAATAAGATTAATTACACAAATGTCTGACACGATAGGTACTAGAAACTCGTTAAGTTGACGATTAAATTTATTCTAATTAAAATGTATTTTACGCGCACAGTATTCCAACCAATAACAAAAAAACTTCTTTGGTATAACGAGTAAACATTTATTTTTTTTGTGTTGTTTTCCTGTCAAAAAATTAAATTTTACAATAGAATAAATCGGTCCGATAATGATCTGTAATTTAGTCACCCGTACTACAAATATAATTACTTTTCAAAGCAAGGTATACGTTTTACCAATTTCTTTACGACGAGCAATGTATATAATTACTTTTTAAATGACAATTTTTCTTTCAAAATTTTTTACCTATGATTAAAAGTAAAAGTTATTGTTTTAATGTGCACAACCGTCCCTAACTACTTGAAATCAATAATATGTTTACAGTGTATTCGGTGTGAATTTTTACTTATATATATGTATTATTATAAATTGAACATGCTATAGATAGAACAATACATCTCTAGAAAATATACATTGATGACAAAATGGATTATAAAGAGCCGGCCACAACGTCTTCGAAACCAGGATCAGTAGGGACTTCTAAACGAGTACAGTTTTCTAGAAGTAAAACAGATGTTGACCTTTCCAGCCATGGTAAGTATACTACCAAGTACGTGTATTTCATCGGGATGTTACTAGGGGGTCAATTTCATCCTGAATGTAAAATCCTTTTCTCGCAAAAGCAGAAGGAACAGGTAGTTACATGTATGAACCAAATGACAATTTAATTGAAAGGATTCATGGTCGATCTACGCAAAATATATACATGTACATGTATATGTTTGTGTCGTGTTTTGTTTTATATTTACAATATAATCGTACATTTTTCAGTTAGTCTTCAAATAAAATTTTGATCTTTTCAGCATTTGAACATGCTACAAATGTTATTGTTTCTTAAGAAATTACCAAAAGCAATGCAGGAAAAAGCCACAGCACTATTATTGACGTAACAGAGGTAGCTGCAAAATTTTAAACAGTGAGCCGAAAAGTCAAATCTTTCATCACTATCAAGACGGCATTTTTCTAGCATGATTAACAAAAAGATATTTAACAACATTTATACATTTTGAATTAAAGAGAAATCTGCACTGGACCACAAAGGTAAAAAAATCCAGTCAAAACAAATCGGTGCTAGGGATCATTTTGAACTTACAGTTTAGTTTGAGATTTGTTTCGTGTTGAAGCGTATATCGACACTTAAAATGAAGAACAACTGTTCCTTTGCTTAGTCAAGTACATGTAGTAATTTTGCGTTAAAAATTCACGATATCCTTATTTCCTATGATAATGCAGTGCAGTATCTATAACAGGTAGCAACCCATATATCATGTTTAATAAAACGACAACGATCAGTTGCACATAGAACAAGTGTTAAATATTTCTTTACAGGTGATTCGAGGCAGACAAAGTCGGCTAGGTTGTCATCACGACGATCTCAAAGGCAGATGTTTGGAGAGAAAAATACACCAAGTTCCGGAATAGGAAGCTCTCCAAGACAACAAATGATTCTAAGGATGACTTTAAAATCACGTGAAAGTAGACGCTCGAAGGAAGAGAGAAAGTTTCGATCGCCATCTACTGATTATAAGAGAATGGGTAGTGTGAAGTCTTACGACAGCAGCGTTAGTATGGCAAGAAGAGAGAGAGACGCAGTATGTTTAAAGATTGAACTGTTAGACAAGAATATATTGAAAGCAATAGGAAAGGGGCATTCAAAGACGAAAACATCAGAGGATACAAAAACACGAATACAAATTAAAACTGAAAAACACTGAAACATAAGGACAAAAGAAAAGTAGGATTGAATGAAAGTGTTACGGAAGGTTAAGCAATTCCCGCTTTGTTTATTTCTACCATTGCATCATACAACAGAGTCAAATACAATTTTTCATATTTCTACATTGTTACAACCAATTCGTGATAAAAATCATGCAATTCCCTTAGTGTGGACATGTATCCGTTTTTCATTTTATCGCTGGTAAATCCTCTTCTCAATCAAAATATAACAAAAAAGGAAGATTTTCTATGAATAGTTTATCTTTTTTAACTACAGACGCTTATAAATTTTGGCAGAGGAATTCCGAAGCAAACACATTTTTTAAAAGACAAGACGCATTCGTCAGTAGAGTAACATAGCAAATAAATACTACACAGTTGTAAACAAAAGAGTAAAACAAATATCAAACTAAACAGAATATGGATAATACAGCACAAACACTAAAGCACCTACCACAATAGATAAATAGACTGGAGTGACATGAGGTACTCTTGAAGAATAAGAATTACCTGTTTTATTAAGGTCTAAATACTTGCTACCCGTGTTTTTTTTAATGTAATATTTCTATATGAATAAGAATTTCATGTTTTATTAAGGTCTAAATACTTGCTACCCGTGTTTTTTTTAATGTAATATTTCTATATGTATCTTCAATTTAGACTAAGTGGTCAATGTTCATGGTTCAGCAGAATTATCATTGTCCCATTCATTAACTTTTCAGAAACTAAGATTCAAGTTAAAGTTATGGACGCACACACTTGTATATTTCCAGAAGTTACATCAGAAAATAATACGGAAAAAGTAAGTATATAGCGACGTATTAAAATCACAGTGAACTGAATTCGTTCTTACAATTTTTTGTCCAATTATCATAATGTGCCAAGTGGAAATTAATTTAATGAATTAAATTTCAACTTAATGGATATTAAGATGAATGATTTGCCAAATAAGATATACAGCATCTATAAAGTAATACAAAAACAAACTTCCACGGGCGTGAATGGAACTGATTTTTTCCTACGGACGTAAATAAAATTACAAATTTAGTAAAGAAATACCTGCAAGTTTTTGAACCCACTTGCAATGCGATTTATTCAAATTATAGGAAAGACAATATGAATTCTTTTCCTTTCTTTTTCTTTGTATGATAAAATAAAATTATATTCATTTTGATTTAAACAATATTTATTGAACTAATCAATTGCAATTACAAAACTATAACACAATTAAATGCTAGGATGATTCAGAAACAAGCAAAACTGCTCTAATAAATCGGTCTCCTAATAATTTCAAAAAGAACACAAATGAAAAATATAACCTGCTCTGTAACAATTGTGAACGGAAAAATAAGGATAAGAATACTAAAAACTTTACATGTACATAAGTAAACAAATTAGTATGATTAAAAGGGAGATAAGCAAGATTATAATATATATTTGTTCCTTTTTTTAGAGTGAAATAACTAATTTTATGCTGTAAATATTTTGCTTTTGATAATGTATTTCTTTACTGAATTCATTATAATAAATTTTCTTCGTCAGTCACAGTTGTGTTACCGAGAAGCAAAATTTCGCGTGTAATTTAGACAGATAAATCCTCTAGCGATGTATACAGTTCTAGTCTTGTAGAAGTATATAAGGGGCAGTATATCACAATATGGGAAGTAGTTTCTAAATCTCCATATTTTTTACTCACAACTAAATTCCTGTGAAAAAATGAGAATTTAAAGAGCATAAAGAGTTTGACCTATACGATTGCCTAATTAATGAAAGTACGGCGATTTTTCGTTTTTGGTTTGATTTGTTTCTTTAATGAATTACAGTTTCTTATATATAATGAAAAATGAATTATATTTAAAGTACATTATATATCTACGTTTACAGGAAGCATCATGTAAGCTATAAAACTTCCGGGATCTCAAATATTGCGATCGAACAGTAACAAGTGTATTTCAGGAGAATTAATTTGCTAAAAGCTTTCTAGCACTTGAAATATGCTAAACTAGAAACACGAGTTTTTATGAAATTATTCTGTGCTTTTAGTCAGGAACTGGAAGCATTTAAGAAACAAATGGATTATACTGAGGGTAACTTTGTTTCGTCAGATGACAACGCACAAGCAGGATTAGATGTAGATTACTTTAAACCGGTTACTAAGGTAAACGACCTCAAACATTCCAGCTGACACCATATCAAGTACTATCTGAAAATTTTGATTTATCAAACGTTCCAAGTACATGTAACACGTAAAAAGAAAGAGCGTGAAATAAACTGCACGGTGAACTGTGAAAAATTGTCGATTTTCGTAAACGTGCAATGAGAATAAATTGTCAAAGTAAAATTAAATGGTAGAAATTGCGATTTACTGAAACTACAGTATTTGATAATAAATTATTGTTTTAATAAATGTGTTTAACTATGATCATACGTGGTGCAGCTACTATATATTTTAACTGTTGAAGTCTAGAAATGATAAACGTAACAATGTCAAATGTTCTTATATCATAACATTACACGTATATTCACACCAAATATGTTTGTTTTTCTAAACGTGAACGTTAAAAAATTATGTTTAAGTGTTGCCTTGCAAACTATATTTCAGATACGTATGTCAAAGAAAGCAAAGAGAATATTGCTAAAAGATCCAAACGAAAGAACGGAGGAGGAAATAAGACATGTAAGAATTAAATATCTGGTAGGGTTGATATAAAATTTTCTTAATTTTCCAAGAACCAAATATTTCTGAAGTACAGTTGACCTACTACATGTATAAGTATAATCATTCTGATTTCCTTTGTAAATATGCTGGTTAGATAAAATAAACTCAACAGATTTAATTTTCTGTGAAGGAAGAGTTTTTCTTGATAAAAAATTATCAGCTACGAACATGATCAAAACCTTGGTGAGCAAAAAAAGTATCATTATGTTGTTTACTAAATTCCAAACAGACTAAAACAGGGCGGTCAAAATCAAGTAAAATCTGTAACAGCGAGCTATTAATAACGAAGCTGGTATGATTTTCAGTCATTTTTTTACCCATACGATATGAAAAATTAGTATTAATATTTCAGATTTGAATTTGTATCGTTTTTTATCGCATTGTGATAGAACAATCACAATGTATCAATCAATTCCCTTCCCATGATGCAATAGTGGCATCTTGAACGTCTGCTAAATCAAGGACTGAAGAAAGTTGGGGTTTTTCAAGATTTTGGTAAAAGCAACTATATGAGCATCAGCGGTGTCCAAAAATATTTTTTAAATGTAATTTTTGTCTTGCATAAAGACAGGTTTCAGTGAATATTTTTTGGGCAAAGCTGTTGCTCATATCAAATTTATTTTTAATTCAAAGCTCCAAAAATTAGTGAAATTTCTTCTTTTTTCCATTATTTTGTTCAACATTAGCCATCTTTGACAGCATATTGCCGCTTTTAAAGAAATTTTCTTGTTGAAAACAAAACATGTTAAAATGCAACGTTAATGATAGCTAAGAGTAAGTTTTTTTTATTGCTTTTTAATTTTGGAATTCAAGTGGCCAAATGTCAGGCCAAATCATACCATGCCCTTTATGCAATGATCCTTTATATCACTTTAAAATTTTTAAATATATTTTCAATTTGATAAATTGTCCGTAAATATTAAAAATAAAACCAGTTTCCGAAAAAAAAAATCAAACAATCTTATAACAGGATTTTGAGAAGCAAAGCTTTAAAATGGACTGGTCTGAAGGTTGGAAAAGCGTATATGTCCAAATACCGGTTGGCAGCCGAATTTGAATTGAAATGACCTTAGATTATATGGGCACATTTGTTGTCGCATTGCAACTGTCAGTTGATAAAAGAAATAGGAAATTAGGCGATTGTGAAATAGTTTACATTTCAGAATTAAAAATATTTTAGGTAAGAACAGATTTAATGGTTACAAAAACAGATTCGATACAAACATTACCCGAGGACTGCCAGTTACGATTGGCCAAAAATGTTGGACTTGAAAGGTAATTTTACAAATAACTGTTTATCTCTTTTACAAGCTTCCATATGCACGTACCAAACATCTGTTTTTCGTGTAAATTATTGTGATGCAAGTTTTTTTTTCCAAAAGACAGGTCAAGTTTTTAGATACTAGTATTAAGTTATTTCATGCAAAATCATAAAAATGAAAATGAAATTTGTGTTTATATGCATTTCTGGATAAGCCAAAATCAGCATTACTAAAGTACTTAAATTGCGAAAAAAGACTTCCAAGGATAAATGCAAAGATTACATAGGTTTCTTGCTTAGCGTTTGAAAGAAAGAAAACAATCTTTAGTTTAAAACATTGTATGTATTTCAGTTTAGGTGCTAAGAGGTTTATTATTAAAGAAGGATATACAGCAGAGTACTGCTACTTAATAATTGTTGGCTCAGGTATGGAGTGCAATTTTTTTGCTTACTTATAATCTTCCTCCCAAATGTTTTTTCTCTCCATTTTACATTATTATTGATATTTATAGTATAAAGCATTATCTATGTACTTACATTTTTAAGACTGAATTCAATATGCATATATAGAATCTTGCTTGTTTTGCATTTTACAATCAAAATTGTATTTTTGAATACGAAAACAAATGTGCATTGCCGTACAGTCAAACAAAAAAAAAACAATTACCTTTTGCTGATTGACAGAAAGGCCACAATTCTTATGGTCTGGTTGTCTTGGTTTGTGTTTGAAATTTTGTGGTGCAGAAATTATAATTGAGATATAAACATGACAAAAATAAATTGCAGTTTAAGATGACTTACGGTTTATTGGTGGTTCTATTTTCAGAATTCGCCATATTTTTTTTTAATTTACAATCTACCTTACTGCTATTGTAATTTTTATGCGTATATTTAGAGAATTATTTTCTTTCAAGTGATCAGAGCTTGGTTAGATGAAGGTGCAATAAAGGCTACAAGTGACGATAAACCTTTAAAGGAGGGGCGAATGTTTGGAGTAAGTTTTAGTCAGATTAACAAATATAGGTGAATCACTATTATTGCTATGTTGGTTAGGTTTTAAAACTGGGTGATAATTTAAAGGGAATATTAAAGAAATATATGTGATAAAGGACATAAATTAAATTTAAAGAGGTATATATTTTTGATCGTTACAATACTTTTCATCGCAGTTGTCCGATTATAACGAGTGACTTGTGTTGCTGAGGGAAACGACAGACTAAGTCACTTTTAAGGATACTTAGAGTGAAATGATAGGGAACAAAGTACCTGAAAAAGACAATTTCTGCGAATTACTCAACTTGTCATTCTTAATACATATACAAATGTAATTTAAACAATCCATATGTCAAATGAACAGCTTCACGGGAGGATTTTTGTTTTACTGTCCTTAACTTCTGTTCTTTTACAGCCTTATATTTTCCAGGAATCTGAAGTGAATACTTCTAGTCCAAGAAAAGCATCTTATATATCAGCTTCTTATACAGAAATACTGAGAGTGTCGGCAGAGGTGAGATTTCTTTAACACGAGTAATGTAAAACGTAAGACATATTACAATTTTAATGTTATGAATAAGATATTACTTACTTTGATTAAACTTTTCATCCATCCTTACAATTCATCTATATATATAAAAATGAAGCTCGATTGATGCAATATGTTTTACATTCTAATATGTATATTTAAGACTGTTTATACAATGATATTATTTATTGGGAACTTTTTTCTTCATGTCATAGTTGTAATATTTTTATAGCTCATGTTGATAATTCTAAATAGAAAATATTACAAATAAGCAATAAAATGGATAACAGGAAGGTCAACAACGACATACCAATCAACCAAAGCCAACCAACAGGAGAGTCATGATAATCTGACACTTAACAGTCATGGGGGTTAAACCGGTTTTATGGGTAGCTAAACATCCCCATGTTGTTCTATTCAACGAAAAAGTCAGAATAACACTTACATAAAGGGTTTAATACTATCTTGTCATGGAATTCAGTACAAATTGGTAGTATTCGTGAGAGGTCAGTATAAATTTAAAGTCTTCAAATCATTCGGAGAAAGGGCTTTTTTTACGGAATAAGACAAAATTTAAAATTAGTAGTCCTTACTTTAATAAAAACATCCCAAGGTATTTCCACGTTTCTCTGGCTTACTGGCAAGATTTTTGCATTTATTCATAAAATTACAACAGAAACTTTGGTGGGAAAATTTAAACCCGTGAATGAATGTTTTCTGCTCTTATTTTATACGATATACATACCCTTGTATATTTGAGTTTGTCAACGATGTCATGTAGACGAAATGGCAACGAAAACGTTAATTTTACCCCTTTTCCCTTTCGTCGTAACTAATCATTGCCCTTTATAGTTTCCAATACTTAGATGCCTCAAATTTCAAAGAGAGCAAATCTTCAGTTTTGTGTGTTCTATTCATTCATTTTTTCGTAAAAATGTTGTCTTTTCAATTGTTTGATCAGGATATGCCTGATCGTATAAACGCTTAGGAATGCAACTACTCAAGATATCAATTTTTGAGGTATGTGGGACACGCATAAATATACATGCAGCTGACGAAATAATAATGAAATTTCAGGATTATTATGATATATTCATGGCAGGTGAGAAAATCCGAACAGATGACCTTTTACTATTAAGGTAAATATTTTATGGTTATTTTTAAATATTTTCAAATGTACACTGAAGGTGTTGTCTAATTGTCATCTCTCTCCTTATGAGTTCTCGATTTAGTTCTGTCTTCAATCTTCTTTATTATTATCTGTTAGAATTTCCTCTGTTGGTATATACAATTTATTTCGAGTATATTGCAAAGAAATCAAATTCCAATATCAACAAAAGACGTGAATTGGAAAATTTGAAAACCGAGAAACAAGGGGATTGGAAGTTAAAGGACAAACAAAAGTGTAAAAACACAAACGTACGAATGAACTAATAAGCATATAAAAAGATGATCAGAATAAAAAAAATATATTAGGAATTTGTTATACAGGCAGATAGACGTATTTAATGGTTGGGACCTTGGGAAAATCCAAGGAGACCGTGAAAAAATAAAAAGGAAGTATTTTCCGTAAGTATATAATTAGATTTATTACAGAAAGGGTGTTAGGCAACATCCATGTATTGTTTTTCAATACAAACATCGCCTTTTATACCATAGGAGAGGATTGTTAGTTGATAATGAAGAAATGAAACAAAAAAATATCAAAGACATCAGAGTTGAATCCCTATGCGGTGACAATTTTATGCATGTTGATGTGACATAGAATATATACATATATACATATAAACACACTGTATACTCAGGCTTATGACCCAATTTCATGTGGATATAGAAAAAACAGTTATATGTTAAAAAATGCTGGTTATAAGTCTTTACACAATCAACAGAACAACTGAATGAATTGAAATTGTGGTCTTTTAAGTAAAGTTAAGAAATACCTAAGGGATAGTCGAAGGAGGGAACATCGAAAACAACTGACAAACTCTGGAGAACAACGATCGCAAGATCAAACCAATACAAACACTACACTTAAAAACTGAAAACATATGAACAACATGTACCCCACCACAAAACAGGGGATAAACTCAGGTGCTTCGGAAGATTAAGCAGTCTCCGCTTCCTGAAGGACTCCCGCCATGCTGCCCATGTCAAATCCTGTATGAGGAAGGGACAAGAACAATGGAAAAGGTCTGAGGATGATAATAAGGATGACGGCAACTTAGGAGCAACATACCACTGTCTGAGTAACTTTTCTGTCAAGAGCCGGGCTATGTCCAGGAAATCAATGTATATGTTACGAACTCTGGAATAACGTATGAGTTTTGAAATATACGCTCCATATGCCGACGCTCTGGTATGTTGCCGCTCAAAAATGGGAAGTTGACGATTGGAAAGTCAAAATCATCCTGTTTGTGGTAAAATTTTGTATTCAGCCTTCCTCAGTTGTCAAATGTCGAGGTGAAGATCAAGATAAGTAAAATCAAGAAATACGAGAGGGATATGCAGACTTTTCAGTGTCTGTGGTATCCTTATTTTCGAGCTCATTGGGATAGATGATATGTAAGAAATTCCCAAAACGTGAATTGTTTAGTGATAAAACATCCTCTATATAGAGGAAGCTGAAATTAAAGGTACTTGCTAACCTCTTCTGTTTTCCTTGGGAGTCTGCCTCATATGCCTCAAATCGGCCAGGATTGGCGCACAATTAGTGCCCATAGGGATGTCAATAGTCTGTTGGACAACACGTCCACCAAATTGAACAAATATGCTGTCGATCAAAAATTCAATCATCAGGATAATTTTCTTACTCTGCATATTTTTTGTTAGATTTAGAGTGGTTCTTAACAAAGTATGATTTATCTCTACCAGTGATAAGGTATATGTATCTGATGTTGCCATTTTTATTTTGAAAACATCGATGGATTAGATCTTTCAACTTCTCCTTCAGATGTGAATGAGGAATGGTGGTATAAAGGGTAGAAAAATCAAATGCTTTTATGCTGTTACAGACTGAAATAGACAAAGATAGTAAAATATCCTTTAATTTTTTTAGTTCTTTAATATCCACATTTGATTACTACAACCTTTTGAATACCTTGTCTCACAATAACTTTGGGGGCCCGTTTAAGTTGAGACAATGGTTTGGTGGAATACTTGGCAGATCCAGCTATAAAGAGTGTTGTTTGTATTGACACTTATGTAACTTGGGTATCAAGTACAATGTAGGAAGATCACAATCATCATCTTTGATGGAAATACCAAATGACGATAAGACCGATCTATGATTTACGTTATTTCTTCATTTGAAAGTGTAGTAGCTTTGTAGGTAGGATTGCCATTTGAACTAGCAATCCCTAGTTCATTAATCAAGCATCGACTATACATGTAGTAGCTTAAGCTTACAAAAACAATGTTATTAGGGGCCTTAATTTTCCAAATGACAAGATAAAAAGACAATTTTTAGAACAAAATAATCTAAATTGACGTGATACATCTGGCTGAAACTTACTTTTGTGTTATTACTTTCAACTGCATATATACATGAATTGAAAAACAGTGCTCAATTTCATATATACATAAATTGTAATACGGTACTCAAATGACAGTTTAGGTTTTAGTTTGATGGTCTGAAAGTTGCCTTTTTCACAAAATTTGGACCTTGAATGTTTTAATTCTTTCCTCTTCCCTATACAAACCTGTGGATTCAATATTTTCGCGGATATTTTTGTATAAACAGAACAGTAACTTTGTAGATTTGTAATATGTCTAGCATTTAAATTCATGGTTTAAATGAATCCACCAAAACAACAAAAACTGCTATAAAAAAATGAACAGTACATGTATTTTACACACGAATCCAGAACAAAGCTTTTGTAAGGAATCTGATATTTTTCACAGAAATAACTGGTTAGTACGTGAGAACGAATACGAGTTTGAAGATCCATATAGACGAGAGAAAGCCTTAGATACCAGAACATTTGAGTGGATATATGTTGTCAAATCGGTACGTACATGTTTTTTTTCTGTATAATTAAATACAAACATGTTTTATTTCTAATTATTCTTCCTTTATTTATTTTATATTATTTTATTATTTTCATAAGAAAATACTGCTTAAACTACCTGATATATGTCAAAGCAACAGAAACGCCCAATACTTATAGGTAGCTATGTATACCTGAGAATTCCAACATATCCAGTAATCCTTGAGTTCGTACTCAATTACTCAATTATATTTCTCGCGATTTTCTTACAAACTAACAGCCATTACTTAAAAAACACATTGACAGCGTTTTTTAATACCCAGAGCTAGCAAGGTCACTTGTATGCCGAAAAAAAATGTAAAAGTCTTTTTTAATAACTTGATTATAGTCTATGAGTTAAATGCATATTAATTAATATCTTTCTACATATATACATATATATTTCTTTATCTATTTATTATTGGGTTTAGAAATCTAAGTTTATATTTATGTTGCAGGGATCATTACAGATAATGAAAACTCTAGAAAAAGTGAACCCAACAATAAATTTGACAACCGGCAACTATTCCGGCAAGGCACACACAAATGGATATTTAGCTTTTCTTACCAAAGGAGCAGAATACGAACGATTTGCAGCCTACCATGCAACAAAGAACCGTCCTTTAACAGCAGCTAGCTCAAACACATCGCAGCAAGATCTACGATCAATGCCTTTACTTCACCGACTTGCCACATTATTACGGCCACACACAACAGTAAACGAACAAAGACTGATAAGTACACCTGATTCCCTCAAAGCAAAGAAGATACCTACCTCAGCCTTAAGTACAAAATTGATTTCAATTCCAAAACAGGTGATTCCAATTAAATGTACAATTATTCATAACGTTTAAATTATAATTGTAATATACATTTGTATTTTAACCCTTGAGGCCACGAATCGTATACAAGTGTACATCACAGTACATACGAATCAGTTCGTGGATTCCATTACCAAAAAAACTATAGGTATGATTTTACTTTTTCGGGGTATGTACACAAAAAAGGAAAATATTTGAAATAATTTTCTTTACTTATTTTGTGCATTGTCAATTCGAGAATTTGATAACATAAATATTTATAAATTTGTGAGCTGTTCAGTAAGTACTTTTTGTAAAAAGCAAATATGTTCGTGATTTTTTATTTATATGTTTGTATTGTTTTTAGCGAAGACAGTCAATACTCCAAATAAGAGACCAGTCTACTCCAACTAACACACCGGAAACTCAATATGACGAAATCTCTTCTGTTGATGGTAAGATAGAGTCTGCAGCATAAGATTTTGTTGGCATTATTTTACACATTTTAATATGTATTTTTTTCATTTAAAAAGTCATTTTTTGGTACATATTGTTCCAGTAATTTGCATCATCTTTTTTTAAATTCAATATTATTTCTTTTTGTTATTGTTTTATTGAATTGTAATTTTCCCTATTCATGTTCATGTTACATGATTTGCTAAAACTTAGTAAACTACTAAAAATGAAATTATTGCTAAAACTTCGATATGGAGTATACTAATTATTTATACAAGCAGAATCGATCAAAAACATATGGTTAGTACTGTATTTATTTCTTCGAAAATTGTGCTAGAGTTACCTTTCTTTTGTATAAACATATAGACAGAGTCGACAGTACAACCAAGGAAGGATTCGAGTCGCGTCTAGATAAAACGTCCAGTAGCTTGGTGAGTTAGATCAAAATGAATTTTTTTAAGATATTTAAAAAATATAGGAATTTCAATGTGCCTTTAATCGCATTTAACTAAAATAAGGCATTGATTAATCAAGTCTTCGACATGTTATTGCCTTGATCACCGATTAGAAGACATAAACTAGTAAAATATTCACATACAGGTTATCAGCAATGTTTTCCAACAGACAATTGGCATTCCTATTGGTACTTTATTGTGCGCCACTACTGACCGACTTGTTCCTTTACTCATATGAAGCAGACTTCCTTGACGGGCTTCTTAAGGAAAAACAGAAGAAATTAGCCCGTACCTTTAATTTCAGCTTACGCTACATAGATGATGACTTATCACTCAAGAATTCACGTTTTGGGAATTTCTTACATCTCATCTATCCCAATGAGCTCGAAATTAAGGATACCACAGACACTGACAAGTCTGCATCTTATCTTGACTTTCACCTCGAAATTGACAACTGAGTACAAAACTTTACGACAAACGGGATGACTTTTGACTTTCCAATCGCCAACTTCCCATTTTTGAGCGGCAATATTCCAGAAGGCCGGCGTATGGAGTATATATTTCACAACCCATACGTAATTCCAGACCTTGTGACATATACATTGACTTCTTGGACAGAGCCCGGCTCCTGACAGAAAAGTTGCTCAGACAGGGGTACGTTGCTCTTAAGCTGACGTCATCCTTATTAAAGTTTTATGGGCGTCATCATGACTTGGTTGACAGGTATGAAAAAACCGTTTCCCAAATGAAAATGGACCTGTTCCATTGGTATTATCCCTTCCTCATACCGGATTTGACATGGACAGCATGGCGGGTGTCCTCCAGGAAGCAGAGACTGCTTACTCTTCCGGATCACCTGAGTCTATCCCTGGTTTTTTGGTGGGGTCCACGTTGTTCATATGTTTTTAGTTTTTAATTGTAGTGCATGTATGGTTTTGGTCTTGTCTTCGTTGTTCTCCGGAGTTTGTCAGTTGTTACGATTTTTCTCTCCTTCGAATATCCCTTTGGTATTTCTTGACTTCTTATTGCAGAATGTTTAGTTTTACCTTCGAGTGAATGTTTCTGCTGGTATACTCGAATCCTGTTTGTTGGTATCTAAGTGTTTCGTTATGCTCAACCGTTACGAAAGTAGAAAATTGTTGCAAAACGTAGGTAATAACTGGTTTGGGCCATATTCGCATTTGAATCACTACAACGTTTGAGTCTATTATTTCAAGTTTCCATACTTCAGATATGAATACTGATTAATTATGAGAAATAAATGATTGACATTGAATGTTTTTTAAATGATAACAAAATAAACGTGTAGTCAAATCCGTTTTAGTATTCATATAAGAAATAGAATAAAATTCTGACCTATCTCTTGTTGCAGTCCTCAACCAAACATACACTTGCGGTGTTTGTAATGGTTCGTTTCCTTACCAATGTTATCTTTGATATGTTCCATTGTATAAGAGGCGACTAGTTTGACACAATTTCTTTTAATGGGATTACATCCATGTAATTGAATATCACTGTTAACAATGGTTAAAATTTTAATGCGAGTTTCATTAATTGTTATATTCATTCTATGGTCATTTTTATTTCATGTTGAGGAAAACATCAAATGCTAAACAAGTTTATTACACGTATAAATATTTTCTTCACTGAAATATTTAGTAAGTGTTCCTAACAACAATTTCTGTTTCCAAATCGGGGATTAATATTCTTTGATAAACACGTTTTTTAATGAGCTGACTGTTAAGAATGCCGTTTTACAGACAGACTATGACAATCGAAGATCTCCTAGTAGAAAAAAGCACGTTACAATAGAGCCTCGGGTATATATAACTTTGTCTTAAGATGTGTTTGATTGCCTTCAATTGTATGCTTTGCAGTGATAAAGTTGAAAATGATTCTAATTAAAGTTTTTATAATGGTTCTGTGTGACAAGGTAATGGGTCACTGTGTTTCATGCACTCGAATGTGGGGAAAGCGTTCAATATTTTTATTGACACTCGTCATGTTTACACAGCTAATAATTTGACAATAGTAATATTAAAATTGTACAGTAGATTTATAACTACAAAATGTAATAAAAATAAGTTGGGGTTTAGTTTTGCTGTGATAGAAATAAAGATAAATAAAAACTTTAAATTTTAAACTAATAAAAATTAAGTATTGAGTGGTATTTTGTGTATAATATATTCCTACGCAGAGTTTATAGAAAATTCTGTGACCAATTTTTTTTCTGTCTTAAAGTTTTTGACTGGGTTGATTTTAGCTTGCATAGATTTTCATTTTTACATGAAAATTTTCATCAAGTCAATTATATTACCATATATTTGCACAGTTTACTTTCCTGTGTTTTAAGCCTAAATATAGTCAATTTTCTGACAGAATTTTGAACTGTTGGATATATTATTTTTATCAGTATCTGGGAAACTTATATATCTTATATAACCGTTGCATATCATTATTTGTGACAGGATGGTTTAATGGATGATGAAAGGGAAGAAAGCAACACTCTCCTTTGTAGGATAAAAACATTGACGAAAGGGGATGTTTTTGTAAGTAACAACGCCACCATGCTTATCTTAATCCACTAGTTTTCAAGAATGAAACTGATTTTACAAAATAGTCTTAATGAAATGTAATCTACAAAGTGATTTGAATTGATCATGTACTTATAATTACATTACTTGTTTGTTTCATCGAAATCCGAATTTTTTATTGGAAGATGCTTATCACGTGATTCCGAAAAGTAATGTTCTATAACCCAATAGAAGTCCGCCAAATCTTGTTTTAGTAGGTGCTGCCAACGGAGAAGGGGGGGGGGTCTTACTATATAGTAATTATATACTTTTTTTAGATGAGGTGTAAGGTATGTTCTGAAAAAAGGGGTGGATTTTTTCGCAAAACGACTGTAAATTAGTATACGTTTTTTTTCTTTTCTACAAAGGGGTAACATCTGACTATCTGTAATGGGGTTATATGCCAAGAACATCTGGAATTGGGTAATAATTTTAACAAAACAACCTCAGTAGGATTGACTTGTAGATAATCACCTGTTAACAACTTAATTGCCCATTTAATTAGTTTATTGCATTGACATGAAGATAAATCCTATGAGTATCCACTGATCTGTACACAAATAGTCTGTAATGGGGTATATAACATGGTCAAATTTTGTCTGGAAAGGGGTGGGGGTTCAAATGTGCTGGAAGAACCCAGCTGTTAGCTGTTTGACAGGGAGACCCCCCTCCCCGGTGCTAACATGACGAGGTTGATGGCACTGTAATACAGAGGAGTATTATTCTAGACAACATGGAGAATATTTTAAAATTACGGTAATTTTTTACTTGTAAAATATAAATTGTAATTATAACAACTGAATACATCATTTTAGTAGTTTTATTGGATCGTAAAAGCCTTGACCGGGCGCACATCTTTTGTATGAAGTGCTTCTACGTTTCAAACAAAATATGCTTCAGTCGAGGCTTTTGTGCCTCTATAAAATTACAAAAATGAAGCATTGAATTCTTAAATAAAGAAATTATATATTAAAAATTTTGTAGTTGTTGTCACAGATACATATGTGGGTTGCAGCTTGTACCACTATCTATTATTGGAGTTATTTATATATAATCCATATAAGTTTACTCGAGTATAGCTATGTCCTAAGGTAGGACATATTAACAATGAAATCTCCTCTACATCATTATGCCTTGTGCACTAATCATAATTTGACCAAAAAAATGGTCATATACATGTATGCTTATCGAGCACATCAATTTTGGAGTCACAGAATATTACAAAACCCAAAAGTGTATCACATGTCTATGAGTGGAAAAAATTAGACGGCTTACGGATTAACAGGGAAAATATAGACAAAAGTCTATGGGAACTAATAAAAAGATCATCTTGGTGTTCGTGTTTAAAACACACCTTTTATAGTCACACCTAAGTTTCATTCCAGTATGCTGAATGTAATTTGCGAGTTTCAGTCTTCTTCAATGTTTCAGGGATTGGAATATATTGTTTTCGATGAAATGGATGAAAAAAATCAACCTGGATTCTTAATAAAAAGCAACGGTTGTGAATGCCTTATGATTCATAAGAAGGTGTACAAGGAACTCATCAAAGACGACTTTGACTTGAAGGAAAAACTACGTAGCGATGTCAGTATATTTTATTGTATTTTATACAAACAATTTGAAAATTTTCTAAGTATTAAACATTCATCTGTCAAACTATATTAATATAATAATCCTATATTCATTATGCATAGTTTTTATATGTAAATTCATTCATCCAGATCCTCCATAAATCTCTACTAGAATGGAATAAAATAAATGTATTTCAACATTAATCCGAAATTCTTTCAGTCTCAGAAGCAAAATAAGTAACGCAGAAATAAGACATTCGTATATGACAAGGTAGATTTATTTGAGGTTTAATAAATGATGAGGTAAAAATGATGTTTTCACAATAATTTCTGTGTATTGGCATGGTAGCAATAAGAATATCTGATGATCTTAAGATGGACCAAAACAAAAATTACTGCAAACAAGAACAGACATTCAGACATGAATTTTGACATTTTGTTTTATACATACACCGTAGCTCAAATTTTTGTGAAGGGAGATACATTGTAACTGCCCAATATTTCTAATTTAGATTTTTTTAAAAGAATTAACCGAGATCTACGAAGGTACAGGGAATCTTCCATATTTGAAAGAAAAATCCTTTAATGATTTAGTTCCTTTTAGGGTTGTATTCAGTTATAATAGTCTCCTACTTGTAGTAATATAGTGAAAATATAATCTGAAAATAACGCTTGATTGTTTTTAGGTGTCACCTTATCCAGAAGAAACGGACTTAGAAGAAACTTTGTTACTGAGGATAAACTGGGAATTACACAAAGACATTTTCATGAAGAATTTAATGAAAGAAAAGGCTAGACTTAAACCACAAAAGCATGGGACAAAATATGCTCCAGTTAGAATAAAGTAACACTGATCACCAACAAATGATAGGATATCATTCCTCGATATAAACAACGGGATTTTAATTAAAAGAATTGGTGCATTTTAAACTATGATTATGTAATATTAAAGTGAACAAATGATGGATCCGAAGTGAGCTTTTTTTTTTAAAGATTTCTTGACTATTTCCTTTTTAAGAAAATTAAAATATCAAGTATAACTTCAGCCTCGTGTCAATAATACGATATCCAGGTAAACCAATGAAAGCATTCTAGAAATGTAATTGTTGTACCTGTTTTATTACATGTAAATGCATATTTAGCATACGATTCTATTCAATACTTGGAATTACCTGTAAATGATTAATTCTTTTTGCCAAGAATAAATTCATAAGACTTAAAGAATTTGAATAAAAACACCATAAAGTAGTTTTGAGAAATAAGCAAGACTAGACTGTTTTCCTACCAAATACTGTTAACGAATGCAAGAAGTGCTCTTACCAAATACTGTTAACGGATGCAAGAAGTGCTCTTACCAAATACTGTTAAATGATGCAAGAAGTGCTGCTTGGCAAACCATACCCTTACCAGTGTATTCTCTATTTGCTTGATGTTTGCGTACATTGCCCGGAACGTTATTTATATTGTATTCTCGAAATGTGTTGTTTTTTTTACATTTCCCAAAAAGTTGTGGTTAGAAGCAAATCAAATACAGCATAATACTTTAGATCTACATATGTGGGAACAATTTTAATGCACAGTAAATTAATAAATAAAATGCAAATAATACGAATGGAGTAAAATCGAACTCATGAAAATGTGTTTCACGCAAAAACACAGAACATGAAACAAAATGACATTTGCCCATTATAAACGCGTCAAGTGCAGTCATTTTCAAAAATGCAGTGGAAAAATCACTGAGACAAAGACATGAAGGCTTTGATTTTGTAATTATGTGGTACGGGATCAGAAAAAAATTGACAAAAGTGTGTATCGAACATAAAATCCCATATGATTCAATTCTAAGTCCCCCTAACCTTTCTCAAGAACAAAATTTTCCAGAAATGGCGTTTATTGGCCGTTCTCGTCATAGTCCCTGAAGGACTTTCTTAATTAAATGCGTCTAACACAATCGTTCAGAGCAGATAATTGTCCCTTAATTAACCACATTGAAATGTTAGGACCAATTATTCAAATGCGAACCAAAATCAGAGAAAATCGAATTATCGCGGGCGTTGATACATCTTGGAGACCTTGATGTCAAAAGGTACTTCATTTGCAAATAATTTGTCATTCAAGATGACTGTCAGCTCGTCGTTATATTGATTAAACCTATAGAAAAATTGCAAATATAAAACACTTGATGAAATATGGAAAAATAATGAAGTTTTTAAGATGTTTGTAAAAACATCATTTGGTCCTTCAACATTTTGAAGAAATTCTGAGAGGGACGGTTGTTTCGTTACTAAATAAGGCAAAGTATATGGATTGTTGAGGCCCTTTATGATAAGGCGTGTTAAAATCATCACCTTTTTGTCCATAAATTTGTGTAATATGAAGCATAGCTTAATTGTACAAAAGAAAAACCTATGTGGAATGGCCAAAAGGCATTCTAAAACAAAACAACTTATCGCCGGAAATGCTTAAGGCTAACACTGTAGAATCTGGAAACAACACAGTGATAAAAAATAGACAAAAACTCACCCTGGAATGATCTTTGATTGAAGAAAGTACTTAGTTCTAATATTTATAGGAATAAATTTTAAGTTTATCAATATGCTAGTACAAAAACACAAGAAACCTAGCTGGTAATAACATTGAGGACTCAACTACACCAGCGAATAAATCCACTCATTCTGGTCGCACTCAACTATACCAGCGAATAAATCCACCCATTCTGGTCGCACTCAACTATACCAGTGAATAAATCCACCCATTCTGGTCGCATTCAACTACACCAGCGAATAAATCCACTCACTCTGGTAGCACTCAACTACACCAGTAAAATCCACTGATCACGTCGCAATTAATATTCTGCGAAACTAAGTTTTGGTGCAATGTGCATGCGCAAAGCTGGCAGAGATATTAATTGAATAGTTTTCCCATCTGAATCGCCGATTAGATACATATAAATGTATATTTGGGACTAGGTAACTACATGTACAAGCACAGGTATCATACAAAGGTGGAATAGCTTTGTCTAACCCCTTGGACAGAGCACTCCGTCATTTTCCGAGTGTGAGATATTTTTTTCTTGTAAAGCAACGGATGAAAAACATTATTATATTGCTTTTCCAAACGGATTAGCCCACTAAAACTTCTGATTCTATGTTTTATCCAAGTGTGAAATTGAAGTTTTCTTAATTCATTGTTAGTAGTATGTGGGGACAGTTCAGGTCGCATTTGAGGTGGTGCTGAGGTGGTGCTACCGGAAGTGACGTCAACCGGAAATGACGTCACCGGAAGTGACGTGACCGGAACCGGAATTTTTTTTTTGCGCGCATGCGCAACCGGAAGTGGGTAGTTTTCCCGCCCTTTGTTGCCGGAAGTGACGCAAGTCACGTGCTAGGACCCGGATGTGTGTTCTACGCATGTTCAGGAACCGGAAGTACCCGGAAGTGGTTTGCGCAACCGAAAGTAGGGTGTTTTTTCCGCCATTTGTTGACGGAAGTGACGAAAGTCACGTGGTAGGACCCGGATGTATGTTCTGCGCATGTTCGGGCGGAACCGGAAGTGGTTGGTGCAACCGGAAGTAGTGGGTTTTCTCCATTGACGGAAGTGACGCAAGTCACGGACCCGGATGTGCCATGCTTGACCAGATCGAATTATCTCCCTTTTCCCGCACTTCTCGGTCGTCTCTGGATCTTTCATCGGTCTGATACCCTCACTGTTATGTCGAAGTCCGAGAGTATACGAAGTACACTATTGGATTATCTCCCCTTATCCCGCTCTTTTCATTTGGGGGTATTTTCTGTGAGGACCAACGGTAGGATTGGATTATGTCCCCTTACCTCCAAGTAATGCTGTCACCAATGGATGGGTGTCCTTAGCAACGGCGGTCCATTTCATTGCATTCACTTCTCTTCTCTTGCTCCATCCCGCTCCTCGCTGCTCTTCTCTTGCTCCGTGCTGCTCATCGCTACTCAGGCTTGTTGCTGTTCGTCATCGCTGCTCTTCTCTTGCTCTTTGCTGCTCAACGCTGCTCTGCACTGTACTCAGACCTGAAAGCACCCTAAAGACAATCGTTTACCCTAACACTAGTACCACTTCAAATTCATAAGGGATTGAGCCAGATTGAATTATCTCCCTTTTCCCGCTCTTCTCGGTCGTCTCTGGATCTTTGATTGAATTATCTCCCCTTATCCCGCTCTTTTCATCTGTGAGTGATGTTTTCTGTGAGGACTAGGATTGGATTATGTCCCCTTACCTCAAGTTGATGCTTGTCACCGCTCAATGGAGGGGTGTCCTTAGCAACGGCGGTCTATTTCATTGCTCTATGCTTCGCTTCTCTTCGCTTGCTCTTCGCTGCTCCATGCTGCTCATCGCTAATAATGACTATATTCACCTGTTGATTTTAGATTCTTGGGGTTACTTGTCGGTGTTTTCGCTGCTGCTTCCGCTCCTGCTGCTTATTGGTGTTCGTCATTGCTGCTCTTATCTTGTTCATCGCTGTTTTTCTCGTGCTCTTTGCTGCTCGTCGCTGTTTTTCTCTTGTTCTTTGTTGCTCATCACTGTTTTTCTCTTGCTCTTTACTGCTCATCACTGTTTTTCTCTTGTTCTTTACTGGTCGTCACTGTTTTTCTCGTACTCTTTGCTGCTCATCGCTGTTTTTCTCTTGCTCGTTACTGCTTATCGCTGTTTTTCTCTTGGTTTTTGTAGCTCGTCGCTGTTTTTCTCGTGCTCTATGCTGCTCGTCGCTGTTTTTCTCTTGTTCTTTGCTGCTCGTCGCTGTTTTTCTCTTGTTCTTTGCTGCTCATCGCTGTTTTTCTCTTGTTTTTTGTTGCTCATCACTGTTTTTCTCTTGTTCTTTACTGCTCGTCGCTGTTTTTCTCTCGTTCTTTACTGCTCATCGCTGTTTTTCTCTTGGTCTTTACTGCTTATGGCTGTTTTTCTCTCGCTCTTTGTTGATCATCACTGTTTTTCTCGTACTCTTTGCTGCTCATCGCTGTTTTTCTCTTGTTCTTTGCTGCTCATCGCTGTTTTTCTCTTGTTCTTTACTGCTCATCACTGTTTTTCTCTTCTTCTTTACTGCTCGTCGCTGTTTTTCTCTCGTTCTTTACTGCTCATCGCTGTTTTTCTCTTACTCTTTACTGCTTATGGCTGTTTTTCTCTCGCTCTTTGTTGATCATCACTGTTTTTCTCGTACTCTTTGCTGCTCATCACTGTTTTTCTCTTGTTCTTTACTGCTCGTCGCTGTTTTTCTCTCGTTCTTTACTGCTCATCGCTGTTTTTCTCTTGCTCTTTACTGCTTATGGCTGTTCTTCTCTCGCTCTTTGTTGATCATCACTGTTTTTCCTCGTACTCTTTGCTGCTTATCGCTGTTTTTCTCGTACTCTTTGCTGCTTATCGCTGTTTTTCTCTTGTTCTTTGTTGCTCATCACTGTTTTTCTCTTGCTCGTTACTGCTTATCGCTGTTTTTCTCTCGTTCTTTACTGCTCATTGCTGTTTTTCTCGTGCTCTTTGCTGCTTATGGCTGTTCTTCTCTCGCTCTTTGTTGCTCATCACTGTTTTTCTCTTGCTCTTTACTGCTCGTCGCTGTTTTTCTCGTACTCTTTGTTGCTGATCACTGTTTTTCTCTTGCTCTTTATTGCTCATCACTGTTTTTCTCTTGTTCTTTACTGGTCATCGCTGTTTTCTGAACTGCAACAATGTCGAAACGAATACTTTGCCAAACGCTTGTGTATGAATCAACAAGCCGCTGAGGAACCTGTATCTAATATAAGCACTTGCAGGACGACCGGAACTCATTCTGCTATCGACTACCAGGAAATAAAGACGTCTTAAATGTATACCTGTGGATACCAATCCAAGCAAAACTTTAACCTAGTGCGACACAAAAAGAATGCACATGGTATTGAAGAGGATTCAACAGACTATAGTGATTCAGCTTCAGACACCACCACAGAAGCCGATAACGATGAATCGGAACAAAGTAGTGACCATGGATCCAACGAAGACTCCGAAGAGCTTTGCGAACAGTCCCTATGGGAAGTCGTTTTGAACATAACATTTCAAGTACATCAATCGGAATACTCACAGACAGTAAACGAAGTAGTGGGAGCCGGAATGGAAGAAGACAAGGCACGCTTGGCAGCATATAGAGACATGTTTGACTCATACAGAGACGAAATACGAAAGCATTACCTCGGACTGGTGTCCTGGCATCAAGACATAAATAAAGACCCCGTACATAGAGAGATCAAGAAAAACGGCTAAACGCTGGAGAGAATAGGAAGACTACGAATCAAAAGAATCATGGGATTAGGCCGTAGAAAAACGAAAATATCTGCTTAACCGTGTATTGAACGACTACGACCCACCTCCAGCTGAAGACAGCAATGACTCTATGTGACGGAGGAATTGGAACATATTACAAAGAAAAACAGAAAAAATATAACAAAAAAAGGGAAGGAGGGTAATGCAGCCTATATATGTTTATACATATATATAGCCAGTCACAAGCCTGGACAAATGCAGAGTGCCCTTAAAAAATTGAGCAGGATTAATGCAGCCTATCTTATGATAGCCAGTCACAAGCCTGGATAAATGCAGAGTGGACTTTTAAATAACCCGGATCTAAGGGTGCTCTCGCACAGATCCAATCTTTGACTAACGACAATCGACCACCACTAGCAACAGCGGCGAAAACAGCGACAAGTTGCCCCAAAACTGAAATGAGGTAAGGTCATCATTAGCAGAGCAAGAGAAAAACAGCGATGAGCAGCAAAAAGCAAGAGAATGGGTGCAGCCATCTTTGATGTCCATCTAACATCATCGAGACAGAGAACATTCGTTCCCGTCCTGGAATGGAAGTATCTTAGTTCTCCGGTCTCTGCGTTTCTCAGTATAAATCCAAACGACACGTTGATCTTGAAGGTCGTATTTTGTAGGTTGAATGTGTGGCGAACCATATCAGGAAAGGTGGCGGATGTAATCTCGTTCATCCTGAACACGATTGTCGGTATTTTCCTCTGTCCGGGTGGACTGCCAGTGCCTCAGATACAAAACCCCGGTATCGGGATCTTCTGGCAACACTATATATACATGTATATATGTAGACAGTTACAAGTTTGTCAATGCAGAGTAGTCTCATGTCATAAATGTATAAAAGGAAGTGAAGATAGTCAGAGAAGTCATTCGTACGATGGACCCCTTCCAAGTATACGAGAGAATCGTCACTGCCATGTTCGAAGACGGTGTGGTGAACCAAGGAAGACTGATCGTATTGTCGGCGTTTACTCGTACCTATTGTCAGCAGTTTCCGGATTGGGCGCCACATATTTGGACAGTGTACCATCGTGTTGATCTATCGAAACGGTTGGAATTGACCAATGAAAATGTCAGATTTTCGACCAATCGGAACGGGAGAAGTTAACCAATCACGATGTCGGAAAGATAGCCAATCCTGTTTCACGTTTCATAATATAAGAACCAATCCAATCCATCTTCACAAATATATGTATATAAATAGACCAGCAAGAAGAAGAATCAGTCAGCCGATATGCCACGTAAAGAAAAGAAAACCAAAGACCAGACCGAGAGCGAGATCGTCCAAGACGCCATGACAGATTCCGATATTCCTTTGAAAGTACCATTGGGTGGAGGACGTTATGCAGAGCTGACAGAATGGAATGGCAGTAAAAGAGTAGATCTCAGATTTTGGGAAAGTGAAACGGTGCCCACCAAGACCGGAGTCAGCCTGTCGTTAATGCAGTGGAAAATGTTGTGCAGTACCACAGAAGTGGTGGACGACTTGGTCACCAGAATCAAGGACAAAGAACCGGTGGACTGGACATATCATCTGGGAGAAGATGTTTATGTCATCATTAAAGCACCCTCGCCTATCATTCACGTCAGAAAATATTTCGTGCCTAACGGAGAACTGACTTTACAGCCAACCAAGAGAGGTATAACGCTGAGTTCCTACGAATGGCAAGAACTGAAGAAGATCATACCTTTGTTTGAAGAGAAAGAACCAGAACTTAAAACATTGACTGATGTAGATTTTGTAAAAATGTAAAATAAAATATGAAACTTTCGTTTGTGTTGGTCGTCGATAAATATCCCAGTATACAATCACCACCATCAGTCTTGATCTACCAATCAAACCGACAACATGAGTACCGAGTGGCCTTCCGATCATCAGCAGTAAACCCCATTCCTTGCGTAGCAGCAGCAGGAGCGAAATGAGCACGCGAGTAAGGCCCTGAGTAGGGATGAGCAGCAAAGAACAAGAAAGGATCAGCGATGAGCAAGAGAAAAAACAGCGATGAGCAAGAGAAGAGCAGCGATAACGAACAGCGAAAAGCAGCAGGAGCAGTAGTGGCAGCGAAAACAGAGACAAGTAGCCCCAAAAAACGAAATAAGCACGCGAGTAAGGTAAGGAGTAGCGATGAACAACAAAGGACAAGAGAAAACCAGTGATGAGCAACAAAGAGCGAGAGAAAAACAGCCATAAGCAGTAAAGAGCAAGAGAAAAACAGCGATGAGCAGTAAAGAACGAGAGAAAAACAGCGATGACCAGTAAAGAACAAGAGAAAAAAATTGATGAGCAGTAAAGAGCAAGAGAAAAACAGTGATGAGCAACAAAGAACAAGAGAAAAAACAGCGATGAGAAGCATAGAGCAAGAGAAAAACAGCGACGAGCAGTAAAGAGCAAGAGAAAAACAGCGATGACCAGTAAAGAACAAGAGAAAAACAGTGATGAGCAGTAAAGAGCAAGAGAAAAACAGTGATGAGCAACAAAAAACAAGAGAAAAACAGCGATGAGAAGCATAGAGCAAGAGAAAAACAGCGATGAGCAGTAAAGAGCAAGAGACAAACAGCGATGAGCTACAAAAACCAAGAGAAAAACAGCGATAAGCAGTAAAGAACAAGAGAAAAACAGTGATGAGCAGTAAAGAGCAAGAGAAAAACAGTGATAAGCAACAAAGAACAAGAGAAAAAACAGTGATGAGCAGTAAACAGCACGAGAAAAACAGTGACGAGCAACAAAAACCAAGAGAAAAACAGCGATGAGCAACAAAGAGCGAGAGAAAAACAGCGATGAGCAGTAAAGAGCACGAGAAAAACAGCGATGAGCAGCAAAGAGCACGTGGAAAACAGCGATAAGGAGTAAAGAACAAGAGAAAAACAGTGATGAGCAATAAAGAGCAAGAGAAAAACAGTGATGAGCAACAAAGAACAAGAGAAAAAACAGCGACGAGCAGTAAAAAGCACGAGAAAAATAGCGACGAGCTACAAAAAACCAAGAGAAAAACAGCGATGAGCAGCAAAGAGCACGAGAAAAACAGCGATGAGCAGCAAAGAGCACGTGGAAAACAGCGATGACCAGTAAAGAACAAGAGAAAAACAGTGATGAGCAATAAAGAGCAAGAGAAAAACAGTGATCAGCAACAAAGAGTACGAGAAAAACAGCGACGAGCAGTAAAGAGCAAGAGAAAAACAGTGATGAGCAACAAAGAGCGAGAGAAGAACAGCCATAAGCAGCAAAGAGCACGAGAAAAACAGCAATGAGCAGTAAAGAACGAGAGAAAAACAGCGATAAGCAGTAACGAGCAAGAGAAAAACAGTGATGAGCAACAAAGAACAAGAGAAAAACAGCGATAAGCAGCAAAGAGTACGAGAAAAACAGCGATAAGCAGCAAAGAGTACGAGGAAAAACAGTGATGATCAACAAAGAGCGAGAGAAGAACAGCCATAAGCAGTAAAGAGCAAGAGAAAAACAGCGATGAGCAGTAAAGAACGAGAGAAAAACAGCGACGAGCAGTAAAGAACAAGAGAAAAACAGTGATGAGCAGCAAAGAGTACGAGAAAAACAGTGATGATCAACAAAGAGCGAGAGAAAAACAGCCATAAGCAGTAAAGAGCAAGAGAAAAACAGCGATGAGCAGTAAAGAACGAGAGAAAAACAGCGACGAGCAGTAAAGAAGAAGAGAAAAACAGTGATGAGCAGTAAAGAACAAGAGAAAAACAGCGATGAGCAGCAAAGAACAAGAGAAAAACAGCGATGAGCAGCAAAGAGTACGAGAAAAACAGTGATGATCAACAAAGAGCGAGAGAAAAACAGCCATAAGCAGTAAAGACCAAGAGAAAAACAGCGATGAGCAGTAAAGAACGAGAGAAAAACAGCGACGAGCAGTAAAGAACAAGAGAAAAACAGTGATGAGCAACAAAAAACAAGAGAAAAACAGCGATGAGCAGCAAAGAACAAGAGAAAAACAGCGACGAGCAGCAAAGAACAAGAGAAAAACAGCGACGAGCAGCATAGAGCACGAGAAAAACAGCGACGAGCTACAAAAACCAAGAGAAAAACAGCGATAAGCAGTAACGAGCAAGAGAAAAACAGCGATGAGCAGCAAAGAGTACGAGAAAAACAGTGACGACCAGTAAAGAACAAGAGAAAAACAGTGATGAGCAGTAAAGAGCAAGAGAAAAACAGAGATGAGCAACAAAGAACAAGAGAAAAACAGCGACGAGCAGCAAAGAGCACGAGAAAAACAGCGATGAACAAGATAAGAGCAGCAATGACGAACACCAATAAGCAGCAGGAGCGGAAGCAGCAGCGAAAACACCGACAAGTAACCCCAAGAATCTTAAATCAGCAGGTGAATATAGTCATTATTAGCGATGAGCAGCATGGAGCAGCGAAGAGCAAGCGAAGAGAAGCGAAGCATAGAGCAATGAAATAGACCGCCGTTGCTAAGGACACCCCTCCATTGAGCGGTGACAAGCATCAACTTGAGGTAAGGGGACATAATCCAATCCTAGTCCTCACAGAAAACATCACTCACAGATGAAAAGAGCGGGATAAGGGGAGATAATTCAATCAAAGATCCAGAGACGACCGAGAAGAGCGGGAAAAGGGAGATAATTCAATCTGGCTCAATCCCTTATGAATTTGAAGTGGTACTAGTGTTAGGGTAAACGATTGTCTTTAGGGTGCTTTCAGGTCTGAGTACAGTGCAGAGCAGCGTTGAGCAGCAAAGAGCAAGAGAAGAGCAGCGATGAGCAGTAAAGAACGAGAGAAAAACAGCGACGAGCAGTAAAGAAGAAGAGAAAAACAGTGATGAGCAGTAAAGAACAAGAGAAAAACAGCCATAAGCAGTAAAGAGCAAGAGAAAAACAGCGATGAGCAGTAAAGAACGAGAGAAAAACAGCGACGAGCAGTAAAGAAGAAGAGAAAAACAGTGATGAGCAGTAAAGAACAAGAGAAAAACAGCGATGAGCAGCAAAGAACAAGAGAAAAACAGCGATGAGCAGCAAAGAGTACGAGAAAAACAGTGATGATCAACAAAGAGCGAGAGAAAAACAGCCATAAGCAGTAAAGACCAAGAGAAAAACAGCGATGAGCAGTAAAGAACGAGAGAAAAACAGCGACGAGCAGTAAAGAACAAGAGAAAAACAGTGATGAGCAACAAAAAACAAGAGAAAAACAGCGATGAGCAGCAAAGAACAAGAGAAAAACAGTGATGAGCAGTAAAGAGCAAGAGAAAAACAGTGATGAGCAACAAAAAACAAGAGAAAAACAGCGATGAGAAGCATAGAGCAAGAGAAAAACAGCGATGAGCAGTAAAGAGCAAGAGACAAACAGCGATGAGCTACAAAAACCAAGAGAAAAACAGCGATAAGCAGTAAAGAACAAGAGAAAAACAGTGATGAGCAGTAAAGAGCAAGAGAAAAACAGTGATAAGCAACAAAGAACAAGAGAAAAAACAGTGACGAGCAGTAAACAGCACGAGAAAAACAGTGACGAGCAACAAAAACCAAGAGAAAAACAGCGATGAGCAACAAAGAGCGAGAGAAAAACAGCGATGAGCAGTAAAGAGCACGAGAAAAACAGCGATGAGCAGCAAAGAGCACGTGGAAAACAGCGATAAGGAGTAAAGAACAAGAGAAAAACAGTGATGAGCAATAAAGAGCAAGAGAAAAACAGTGATGAGCAACAAAGAACAAGAGAAAAAACAGCGACGAGCAGTAAAAAGCACGAGAAAAATAGCGACGAGCTACAAAAAACCAAGAGAAAAACAGCGATGAGCAGCAAAGAGCACGAGAAAAACAGCGATGAGCAGCAAAGAGCACGTGGAAAACAGCGATGACCAGTAAAGAACAAGAGAAAAACAGTGATGAGCAATAAAGAGCAAGAGAAAAACAGTGATCAGCAACAAAGAGTACGAGAAAAACAGCGACGAGCAGTAAAGAGCAAGAGAAAAACAGTGATGAGCAACAAAGAGCGAGAGAAGAACAGCCATAAGCAGCAAAGAGCACGAGAAAAACAGCAATGAGCAGTAAAGAACGAGAGAAAAACAGCGATAAGCAGTAACGAGCAAGAGAAAAACAGTGATGAGCAACAAAGAACAAGAGAAAAACAGCGATAAGCAGCAAAGAGTACGAGAAAAACAGCGATAAGCAGCAAAGAGTACGAGGAAAAACAGTGATGATCAACAAAGAGCGAGAGAAGAACAGCCATAAGCAGTAAAGAGCAAGAGAAAAACAGCGATGAGCAGTAAAGAACGAGAGAAAAACAGCGACGAGCAGTAAAGAACAAGAGAAAAACAGTGATGAGCAGCAAAGAGTACGAGAAAAACAGTGATGATCAACAAAGAGCGAGAGAAAAACAGCCATAAGCAGTAAAGAGCAAGAGAAAAACAGCGATGAGCAGTAAAGAACGAGAGAAAAACAGCGACGAGCAGTAAAGAAGAAGAGAAAAACAGTGATGAGCAGTAAAGAACAAGAGAAAAACAGCGATGAGCAGCAAAGAACAAGAGAAAAACAGCGATGAGCAGCAAAGAGTACGAGAAAAACAGTGATGATCAACAAAGAGCGAGAGAAAAACAGCCATAAGCAGTAAAGACCAAGAGAAAAACAGCGATGAGCAGTAAAGAACGAGAGAAAAACAGCGACGAGCAGTAAAGAACAAGAGAAAAACAGTGATGAGCAACAAAAAACAAGAGAAAAACAGCGATGAGCAGCAAAGAACAAGAGAAAAACAGCGACGAGCAGCAAAGAACAAGAGAAAAACAGCGACGAGCAGCATAGAGCACGAGAAAAACAGCGACGAGCTACAAAAACCAAGAGAAAAACAGCGATAAGCAGTAACGAGCAAGAGAAAAACAGCGATGAGCAGCAAAGAGTACGAGAAAAACAGTGACGACCAGTAAAGAACAAGAGAAAAACAGTGATGAGCAGTAAAGAGCAAGAGAAAAACAGAGATGAGCAACAAAGAACAAGAGAAAAACAGCGACGAGCAGCAAAGAGCACGAGAAAAACAGCGATGAACAAGATAAGAGCAGCAATGACGAACACCAATAAGCAGCAGGAGCGGAAGCAGCAGCGAAAACACCGACAAGTAACCCCAAGAATCTTAAATCAGCAGGTGAATATAGTCATTATTAGCGATGAGCAGCATGGAGCAGCGAAGAGCAAGCGAAGAGAAGCGAAGCATAGAGCAATGAAATAGACCGCCGTTGCTAAGGACACCCCTCCATTGAGCGGTGACAAGCATCAACTTGAGGTAAGGGGACATAATCCAATCCTAGTCCTCACAGAAAACATCACTCACAGATGAAAAGAGCGGGATAAGGGGAGATAATTCAATCAAAGATCCAGAGACGACCGAGAAGAGCGGGAAAAGGGAGATAATTCAATCTGGCTCAATCCCTTATGAATTTGAAGTGGTACTAGTGTTAGGGTAAACGATTGTCTTTAGGGTGCTTTCAGGTCTGAGTACAGTGCAGAGCAGCGTTGAGCAGCAAAGAGCAAGAGAAGAGCAGCGATGACGAACAGCAACAAGCCTGAGTAGCGATGAGCAGCACGGAGCAAGAGAAGAGCAGCGAGGAGCGGGATGGAGCAAGAGAAGAGAAGTGAATGCAATGAAATGGACCGCCGTTGCTAAGGACACCCATCCATTGGTGACAGCATTACTTGGAGGTAAGGGGACATAATCCAATCCTACCGTTGGTCCTCACAGAAAATACCCCCAAATGAAAAGAGCGGGATAAGGGGAGATAATCCAATAGTGTACTTCGTATACTCTCGGACTTCGACATAACAGTGAGGGTATCAGACCGATGAAAGATCCAGAGACGACCGAGAAGTGCGGGAAAAGGGAGATAATTCGATCTGGTCAAGCATGGCACATCCGGGTCCGTGACTTGCGTCACTTCCGTCAATGGAGAAAACCCACTACTTCCGGTTGCACCAACCACTTCCGGTTCCGCCCGAACATGCGCAGAACATACATCCGGGTCCTACCACGTGACTTTCGTCACTTCCGTCAACAAATGGCGGAAAAAACACCCTACTTCCGGTTGCGCAAACCACTTCCGGGTACTTCCGGTTCCTGAACATGCGTAGAACACACATCCGGGTCCTAGCACGTGACTTGCGTCACTTCCGGCAACAAAGGGCGGGAAAACTACCCACTTCCGGTTGCGCATGCGCGCAAAAATCACTTCCGGTTCCGGTCACCTGACTTCCGGTTCCGGTCACGTCACTTCCGGTGACGTCATTTCCGGTTGACGTCACTTCCGGTAGCACCACCTCAGCACCACCTCAAATGCGACCTGAACTGTCCCCACATACTACTATTGTTCCATTATTAGTCCGTATTATGTAAAACATATTTAGCCCGTAATGTCATGTTAACCTAAAGGTGTGAAATTTTTAGACAACACATTCATTCTCAATCATTCAAATTCTGATTTGAATTGTGCCTGTTGCAGTTGTTTCTTGATGACGGCCCAAAGAAATCTTTTAGTAATATAGATGTATAATGTTAAGATGTTTTAAAATCATAAATATTTTCGTGGGTACATATTTCCATTCTTGCATATAGATAAAAAAAAATCATTTAATTTACTACAATTCTGACAAAAGCTCTTCTAAAGATAACATTATTGAGATGTTAGATTTTCTTAGAATATCGGCAAAAGAATACGGAATCAAAAACAGTATGAAAAGTCCACAAATTCGAAGTCCAAGGAAAAGACAAAATCATTTAAGGAGAATGAACACAATAAACAAACGCCACACGAACTAAAACTAAAAGAATAAACTAGGAAAGAAGTATACCCCCGCACTTGATAATTATGGACGAAGTTGTTTTGTTAGGAGTGATTTCTTTTTAAATATCTGTAAGACACAAATGATGTTCCTGCCTGACCATGTTTCCTTAAGCAGCTAGTACGAAAAAAAAAAATGAGTAAGTCCAACTACCTGTCATTTTGAGAATATTTGAAAAAAAAATCAAAATCCTATGGATATGCACACCTCCATTATGTGTAGAAACAATCTAAAAAATTTTAAAGCTGTAGCTCCAAAACTGTAGGAGGACATAACCGGACAAACCATGTATTTATATCCAGACGGAAGAACGGACAGACAGGGGTAAATTAATATGCATTCCGACTCTTTGTCGTAAAACGTATAATAAACTAAACAAAACTAGAGCAAGACAGCACAGAAACTAAAGCACTAGCAATTTGAACTCCCATTAAAACCGGGAGTGACATCAGGTGCTCCGAAAGGGTAAGCAGGTCATGTTCCGTTAACGGGACCCGTCACATTGCCAGTGAAGTGTGAAGTATGGTGAGGTCTCAAGTCCGGTGATGTGTGAAGTCCGGTGAAGTGTCAAATCCGGAAGGACGTGAAATCTAACTGAAGATATCTTAATTGTCTCATACCCGAGAAAGCATGTCTGTTGAATTATTTCCCCATTTTCCCCATAAAAATGTTCAAGTAGAATGAACAATGAAAGCAATTGGATTTCATTTATTTCACTTTATGAAGCCAAAATTTCAGTTTAATTCAGCTATACAGCTTTCTAAGTTACAGAAATAACATGAAAATCAATAATTTTAGGTATTTACATGCAATTTCTGCAGCAGGTTTGTGAATATTTTATATTGCATGTCGTCTCGAATATCGTAATTGACATGAAAAAAGAGCATTACCCTAATAATATGCTAGCATGTATTGATGTTAATTGTACTCATAATTCAAACACATTAAATTATTTCAGTAATTGTTCAATCATCAACTAAAATAATCAAATTATAATGAATTGTAAGTGTTAATGCTTATTGTTCTTTTCCATATGTCCCACGTAGTGTACTTTTATGGAAAATTAGAAAAAAACAAGCTTATTTTCTGTCGTTTACTGTAGAAGCTTCATAAATACGTGTTCCTGATACTGTAAATTTAAAAGTTTTAATATACAGGGAACATGTTCCTCTCACAGTTATGTTATCCGATATCAGTATGTTGGATAACATCATCTGTATTATCAAGCCAACGTCTTAAATCTAAAAACATCTAAAAACAGCAACATTTAATGTTTTCCCCTTCAAAATAATTGAAGTTGTAATATTAACTTTTCTTGTCTTTTTGACAGTAAATTCTCTGATTAAGCTTATAAATCAGTTTAGGCCATACAAGGTTCCACTGATGATAGACAGAATGGAATTACGCTCAAACCAGTGCTTGATGCTATCTTGAAATTGCAGCAAGGTGTGAAATGTATCACCAGATTAAAATATCTCTGAAGAAAATAATAAAAACCTCGTTCAATTACACTCTTGTAAGGAATTGGAGTCGAACATTTTTCCCTTATAATATTTGCGAAAGGAATGTCGATGTTTTGAGTAGTAGTAAATCATTGTGTTCTGTTAAAAGTTTGATATGTGTCCATTAGCCATGTTAACTACAACGTTATTGAGTGAACCACTGTATTCTGTGAACGATTGAAGAAAGTTGGTTATCATGTGCCATAAGGACAACACAGAGGAAGGTATCAGTTTGTTCTGAGGGCATCTTTCATAAGAAATTTATAGACGTCGGGGCGTGGTATATATGTTCAACAAAGAAATATTTTTCCAAATAAATATCTAGTAAGTGGCATATCTATTTGCCCTGAAAAACGTTTTTGTTTAATGGGATAATATTTTTTTAAATTATTACCGGTGTGTCATCTTAAAACGAAACAAAAACTCCTAAATAATCTTAGATAAAAATCAGTGGCTTGCAATTATGGCTCATAAAATAAGTCATTCGCCTGACCCTTGTCTGGTTTCTCGAAGCCATTCTGCTGGATTATCATAAAACCAAACCATTCCGCTATAAAGTGTGAAAACTAACAGCGTTTGTACCATATCATAACCCACAACATCATAAACGTCAAATATTCTCCGAGCACTAATCATTCAAACGTTTGTATTCACTTAAAACTCTCATTCCCTTTGTCAATTCTTTCTTTAATCAAAATAAATATTTCACAACAAATTATATATTGCATTTTGTATTTCATTGCAAATTGACGCTTCTGTAAAAATTGGTTTTGTCTGCCTTCCATGCCGATAAATAACATTTAGTTTATTGTATTGTAAATCTACCGATTCTTTTTCTACATTTCAATTAAATAAAGAAATTGATGTTTTTATAGAAGATGGTTCAAGTTGTATACAAACACGATCTATCAGCTTTGTCAATCAAGGAATATCTTATTGATATTAAACCTAATTTCTGAACTAAAGATAATTTACAATCTTGACATTTCGTCATAACACAATACAAGCTGAAAGCAACGTTACAGTGAATGTCAAATACATCTTCAAATACAGGTCTTAAAACACATTTTTAAAAGAAAAATCTTTATATAATTGAAAAAGAATTGAATTTTGAACGCATCGAATGAACATTATTAAAGAAAAAGCACAGTGGTCAGTTCAAGAATTGAAGATGAAAATCTACTGTAGTGAAATTAAATTAAATTTCCTTGAAAGAAGTTTTTGACAGCTCAATTCTTTATATATTATACCATTATATATAATGAAAGAAGGATACAGCAAGTTAATGTTTGACACAAAATTTCTAAATATACATGATACCAGTTTTGGTGCACTATAGATGCACATTTACGCAAAAAAATATCTCGGCAGTGATGCTTGAGACCACAAAATGCGGTTAGACAGGTTCAAATGCCAAATTGTTCAAAACTATTGATTGACAGTTAATTGGAGTTGATAGTCATTATCAATGTAAATGACTATTACATTGCTGACATTTCTTAATAGTGGAAGAAATCGGAGTAGCTGGAGACATCCAATGATCTCAGCAGAAAATTAGCACCACTTGTTAATAAGGATTCGGGTCGAGCACACCTCGCTGGGGCTGGAACTCATCCTCAATATTAACAGGCAAGTGACCATAGTAGACACTCCACCATTTGATGATAGATCGGGCTAAGCTAGGAAAAATTCTTTTTTTATACCTTTATTGTTTATTGGTGCAAATTTCATATTTGATATCGAATTATGAATTAATTATAAATATATCAGTAAGAATACTCTGTTTGTTAAAAACTAATCAATTTATCAAAAGGTTTTCAAATCACAAAATAGCATCTTGTGATGTTTCCTGAAAAATGAAATTGAAATACAAAGATTTATTCTGGAAGTAATCTCCAAAATGTCACAATTACGATTTGGCATCTGGTTTCTTTATTATGTTTTTCAGTTACGGCGTCTCTATAATAAGCTAATTATTACTGAGCAAAGAAACCGTATTTGTTCCCTTATCCTGGATTAGATGCAGTATTATTTCTAAATAGAAACGTTCTTCAAACAGAAGGAACAAATATGGAGTTATTCTCCTCACCATTTCAGGCTTAAAACTTCATTACTGTAAAAAGTAATACTAGGAACTAAGAAAGGATATATCAGATAAACACACACACAGTCTTATGAAGAAAAAATTTACACCCGGTTGCAAGCTCAAAACGGCCTTTTGCGAACTTATTGCTAAATTGTCCGTGCAATTGAAGGTTAGATAACACAATTACAGGCAATGAAACTTAGTTCTTTGGAAACTTGTGCATTTAATTTCTCTTTCTTTTTGACCAAATAAGTTAATTTCAACCTTTTTGTTCTTTTCTGTAATCCCTGTTTAAACATCAAATCAGCAATATCTATTCATTAACTTAGTCGTTTCCATGAAAGCTGACTTTAAACCAGAATCATAGAATTACAATTTCACGTTTCATATGTCTAATAGATGCAAACTAGAGACATATATATGCAAACCATAACATTAATACGGTCTTTTTCGTGCTGGTTAACAAACAGAGCTATGAAGCAGATTATAGGGAATGTAAGGACCTTGCCGTATATTGTCAGTTTAAATAATGGTATTAGCGTTATTGAAGAAAATCGATGCTGATCAAGACCCTTTAATTCAATATTACAGACATTATCAAAGATTCAGGATGGGTAATAAATACAGGAAGCCGTTCATTGAAAGGATAGATTCTATTGGTTAACATGATAAATTGTAAATTGTGACACACGTTTCTCAAAACGTTATTTATTGACCGTTTATTAACTGAAGGTCAACCAAGACATGCCTTAGTCACCTTAGCTTTAATTATTTCAATGTCTGTATACTAAAGAAATTGATAAATATATATATTTTTAATTTATGTTTGTTGGATTTAAGGTCTCAAGCTCACCAAATGAACTGGCAATGTGTGCCTTATCCCTTGAGGAAAACAATTAAGCAAACAAACGCACACACACACACAAAATTAAAAATAATGAATCCGTCAGTTTTATTGAATATTTCTTAGGCGGTTCCTTTTTTAATAAGTAAGTGATGTGGCTGCGTAAAACACCAATCAGTCTTGTACTTTAACATACATGTAGTATAAGGAACATTGAATCTTACTATACAAACTGTTCCTGTAATTGACATATCATACACTGCACATCTTGAGCATAAAAAATAGTATCAAATAATTTATTACCACTGAGTCGATAAGTCCCCAAGGGTATCACCAGCTCAGTTCTTATTTTTTGATACTAGTCTGATATTGATACTTTATAGTCACAAAGATGTCAACTTTTGTGATAACTAAGAAAACATCTCCCTCGTGCACAGCTCTGTCCTTAGATGGTTTTGGCTTTTCACTTTGGTCATTTTGGAATGTTTGAATGCGCTCTTCAACTTTTTGGAGTATTGTTTCGGTTTGTTAGGCCTTGAGCTCAACTGATGAGTCGTAAATCGACGAAATTTGCACATCTACATTACAACTGCCCTTTTCTCTCTCCTGGTTTTTGCTCCCAAACAATTTTTGAGTAATTTATTTCTTCGGGATATTATAAATATGCACAGGATTTCCTAAAAGTATATTTAATCAACATACAACATGGTTGCAGTTTTGTATAAACTCATATACTTCCTCCAAAATACTGGAAAAGCGACTGAATAGCAGAAATATCACGATATGATGAAAATTAAAACCAAAAAAAAAAACAAAAAACAAAAAAACAACATAAAGAATCAATTTTTATGTAATTGGACTCAAAAAATGTGAACTAACAAACCCGAAAATGTTCATCCGTTCAAGATCTACCTGCCATGAAATTTTCAGACGAATCGGTCAACCCTTTGTTGAGTTATTGCCCCTGAATTGTTAATTTTAAGGAAATTATGCAGTTATAGGTTATAATCTTGAATATTATTATAGATAAAGACAAACTGTAAACAGCAAAAATGTTCAACAAAATAAGTCAACATGACCAAAATCATTGATTGACCACTGTTTCAAATCAGAATACTTTTCTTATTTGCTTTTAACTCTTGTTTTTCATTTAAAATACCCTGGCCTAAAATCAAACGAGCCAATAACTTGTTTAAAACTTATCCCCTGAATGCTGTATGTGTGTGTGTTAATAAGAAGGTATTTATTTCAAAGAATATCCCTTTTACCCATAGCTATTTACACGTGTATGTTGCCAACGAGCTATTACAGAAGTTCCTCGTCTTTGCTATATATATTTTACAAAATCGGACACATTTCTGAAAGAGGACCTGCTAAGGTTCATTTCTGACAAGTCTGGTTCCAAGTGGTTTCAGACAAGACAAAGATTTTTCAATGAATTTTTCCGTAGGGCCCTGGTTAAACTAAGTTCGGTTTGGGCGGCCACAATGGTTGACAGTCCGGGTCATCGGACATAATTCTAAAAGAGAACCTCCAAAGGACCATTACTGCCAAGTTTGGTTTCAGTTAGCCTTGTAATTCCATAGAAGATTTTTAAAATTCTTCCCCCTTTTTTTCTATTTTTATTAACAGCAGCCATGTTGGTTGAAAGTCGGGGATGCTGGACCCAAGGGTCATTCCACCAAAGCATGGTCCCAATTGGCCCAGTGATTTCAGAGGAGAATATCTTTAAAGGAAATTTACGCCAGACACAGTCTTTAAAAGGCAAAAACTCCTATTAGGTCATTAAAAAAAAATATCTGCTAAATACAGGATATGTTTGTATCATATTTTCATGGCTGAATCAAACAGAGAAATGCTTTGGCCTTGCAAGGGGGTTTTGCTGTAATAAATCTAAATATTTGACTTCACCAGAAATAATTGACTCCTCCTTAAGTAGGAAGCAATGTCATCAGAGGACATACATTTCTGTGACACAAAGACAAAGTTAATGGGATTTTGACAATTGCCTATGATAAAGCCTAACAAAGACCAAATCCTGTCTCTTTTGTTAGATCAATAGTTCTATTGTAGTGAATGCCATTCTTTCATAAGTTAACTATGTCCGTGTCAGCCTGACAGTTCTACAGATAAACCAGTTTTATTAATTGTCAAGATATTTGTTTATGAAACCTAAACTTATTATTTCCTATTAAGTCAAGACCTATCTGACAAAATTTGATTTATGGAAATCAAGATCTGAATTAGTTCGCCAAAGAAGTTAATTAAGGGCATCCAGCAGAAAATAAGCCAGTCTACGAATTAAAGCACAATTTTCTCTCATTCAAAACCATATACTGCACAAATCATTTACGGACAGGAAATAGTTTCCGCTAGCCTATTATAAGGCGATTAATAGTTTTATTTAATAAAGTCTTTCGTGTACGCTTGTATCTTTCAACAGCCAGCTGTTGATGAGACAATATCCATATGTATTTTCTTGATTGATTTCTCTTGGGTTTTCAGAAGGTGATATTTTACAAGTAATTATTCATAAAGGCTTTATTTCACAAGAAATTTTCCGGATATCATTGAAAAGTAGAAAACATACTGAGGTCAAACAGATTCATTTTCAGAATTCTTATTGTATTAGTTTACGTCAGATAGTTTTCCTCACTTTGTTATTGTCAAAGCCGGAAACTGATCAAGTTAACATGTACAATTATTTTCAGATGCAGTTGAATTTAAGCCATAACCTTTTGAGTGTTTAGGCTAGAAAAGAGTTTGAAAAACAATGCAGAAAATGCATCCAACAATTAAGACGAAATAGTCTTTAAGAAAGAACTGTTTTGGTAAGCCTTACTCCTTTAGTTTGAGGCAAAACTTATGTGGCAAATTAAGAGACAATCCTACAAATTGTAAAATAGGACATCAACAAATAAACAAAAAAACAAATATGCCCCCCTCCTCCCCATAAAGATAACAAACAAACAAGTTTTAGCTTTCTAAGAAGCTGTGGACTGCTTCGCTGTATCTTAATTTATGGTAATATGTAAGCATGTGGTTGTTGATTTAGTATTGGAATTCTCTGTTGACAAGTACAATTTTCCGCGCGAAAACAACAAATAGACACGACTCTGGAGGTGTGCCTAGATTGGCAGAAGTTATAAAGTAGAGATCATGCATTTTTTGTTGTAAAGTTATTATAGTGTATACGATTAAGCAAAACAAACCGTGTGTATTGCAGATTAACAAAGCAAACATACACGTATTAATAATTGATTTCAATAATGTATTTCAAAATATATGAATATTACAAAACCATGTAATGACAGTTGATCGGAACTGATATACAGATAGTTAATTTTCCGGCTTTTGATGACTTATCCTGGACGAGTAAAGTCTGTAATTCTTTATCTCATTTAAACCAATGGCTGTTGCTGTATCTCAGCCGCATCATAAAGTAACCAATCAGCGATCAGTAATTATTTCAAGATGGCGTGTATATCTACTGAAACTAATAGCTCCGCACCGTGATGCGAAGCAACAAACAATAAATGCTCATTATGCATCTTAAACATAGTCATACGTTATATACCTCTGGAATAGATCTATCGGCCAGGCCAGCATAAGCTTCTCAAATAAATGGATTCTTAATGGCGATGGATAAATGGTCTCGTGTAGGGCACATAAAAGATTTGTTTTAAACAAGGAAAGCTGTATGATTTTATTATAACTGTCAAAATCGTTACTTAAATTATATGTCTTCACAAAATATCCCTCTCTGTCCATTTATGAACATCAATAGACTACATTTTCAGACTGGTGGAGATACACGCAATACATATATGCGGATACTGGAAATCTTTAAAGCGTCTTTATAGCGTGACACTGCCTTAATTAAATGTAGATCAGCAATTTACGCAGATTTATAGCTGATTCTAATAAACTAGTTACCGTGGCTCTAAAAATTTGGAAAATGATTTCAAATGCGAATAAGGGTATAATGGACATGAGCTCTAAAACTGAATTGGGAAGATTCAAACTTTATAAAGGAATTATATTCACTATAAACAGAGAGAAATATTCGCTATTGGTTCAATTGCACAAATTATGAATGTAGGGTATACAGTGAATATGTCAATAGGACAATAAGGTGCAATCTTTAAGAAATTGCATATTAAAATCATTAATATTGACTTTAAGCCATTTAGAATTATACATTAGCAACGGCACAAAAATTGTAATCCAAACACATTTGGCTGCGTGCTTGTGATGAAATGTGTACAATTGTAATAGTGCATACTGTGGGAAATCCGTGGTTTTTAATATATTTTTAGATTAAAATATCGTTAAATGGTTCAAATAATCGTTTAGCTGCATAGTTTGGTAAAATTACACCAAACTTTATTGTGCTATAAAATTTAGTTACGTAATGACTTTTCTTAATTTTGCCTTTTATCAAAATAAAGCCGTGGCGGAAATGAAATTGTATGGTATGATTTCAAAACAATTTTTTTGTCAAACAATTAAATGAGAACTTTCAGACAAAATTATTCGGATAGTAATAAAAAACGATTTTCATTTTCATCTCTTTCATTGGTAGTTGTTATTCTTTTTATTTTTTGCCATTGACACAATTTTGGCTATGCTACATGTAGTTAGGATCACCCACTATGTTTTGATGATTTTCCAAATTTAAAATCAAGCACGCACCTGATGAATGATAATTTATAAAAGAGGTTTGTGTGCAATAAATTTTAAATCTGAGTGTGCATATTTTACAGTGAGCCGGTTTTGCCATAGGTAAACTGTAAGACCCTAAGATTTCATGGCCATTGTATTGATATGATTGCAAGTGACAATTTTTTTTATAAGTTTCATTTGATAAATCAGTAATTTATAAATTGTTTCGACTCCCGTAGAAATGTTGATCTGACCTAGATGTCGTTTAAGTCCCTTTGGAATAATTTATATTTGATGTTTTTTATTTTTTTTTCTGCTTCTGCTTCTGTTTTCGGGAAAAATACTTGACGAAGCTTAAGAAGTTACGGGTTAAATCTTGTGCACATCAATTTTAGTATCTTAAGTTTTCTGTAAAATTTTATGGTAAAGCAAGATTGTCACTTTCCATATCTTTTAGCCTCCTTCATCACTGAAAACACGTAATATGCCGAAACTGATATCCAGTTATCAAAAAATTCATTACATGTACAAGCTATTGCAGTTTCATTTTAAATTAATCACGATAAAATTAGTGATTTGATGAAGTTCTTGGAGAGGTTATTTTTCGTAAAGATCTCAGAAGCGGTATATCAATTTTCATTAAAGATAGAAACAATTATATAGATATCATATAATTGTTTTCTTCAACGATTGAAGCAATAAAGAGAATTTAATGGGCCTGTGTGTCAAGATAAACGAAATGTTTGCTTTACAATAACGTTAAGCTGAAAACAATGTAGCTCGTTGGTTTATGTAATGTTTGACGGTGATATATCCAAATATAATATTTGTCATAACATTTGAGTTTTTTTATTTTCGAAATCTTAATATGAAGTACATGTATTTAAAAAATTATTCCATTCTTATTTTGAATATTTTATACTCGAAAATCTTACTAGTAATGATTCGTAAAAAAAGATGCAAGGAAACCTTTCACAGAGTGTCAGCAGTCATAAAATGCAAACTATATTACGAACCTTTCAAATGAACTTTATAAAATGGCATTATTTATATATTCTGATCACTCCTGTGACATGCAATAGCATCTATGGAAACTTCATGCTTTATTAGTAACTAGTCTTAATTTGCATATACCTTTGATGGTGTTACAATTGATTTTGTCTACAGAAGGTATAATTATATTTCCTCGGAGTACAAATACTTCAAATAAGCTTAATTTCTTCGTCTGTCATATTCACCACGTATAACTATTTAAATGTCATAACGCATATCATATCACTTGCCAGATAGTTGACCGTTCTACGCACCTAAAAATTGTGTATCTTGTTCGTGCTCCGAGCGGTTCGTGTACGTATAGCGAGAATCGAACGATATAAATCGTGAAACATGAGATTTCATTGGTCGAGACAAATAAGAAAACGCGTGAATTTAAAATAGAGCAGATTTAGAACTCAAAATAGAAAATGCCAGAAATAACTAAAATGGTGATCTATAAGCAAGTCATTATGCGCTTTATTGTTAACCTTTGCTCCATGAGAACAGTGTTGATGTTTATGTTTCTGTATTTAATGCATTCAGCATTTTTGAGTAATAGAGCTAAAAAAATACATCTAAAAAACTAATAAATCAATAGTACAGTCACTCAAGTAAAACAAATATTAAGAATTTCTTTGGAGCTCTGCTCCATTTTGAGCAAGTTGTGGAAATAGCCAGGCTGAGATTAAGATTGAAATCAACGACTTTTGCAAGTCCATGAATCTGATGAAAAGGGAAATTTAAAATCTATGTTTGCATGAAAATAAAATTGAATATTTTCTTCAAACATCAATATCTACAGCCGTGACAGCTCCATCCAGGCTTGCACTAATCCCTTTTGGGATTCTGTGTCCGGAGCTATTTTTCTGACTTGGCCGCCCACTGACGGTGGGCGGCCAAGTCAGAAAAATAGCTCCGGACACAGAATCCCAAAAGGGATAAGGCTTGCACATACTTTGACGATCGCTGTTTTTACAGATAAAATGTTGGTTATTAAGCCACACCAAAATTGATCTTTAGTTCCCTGAATTTCGCCGCTCCGATTTTTGGACTATGTGAATTTTAATAAAGAAAAATTTTTGCTTTTTATTTTTCAAAAATGCTGAAAATTCGCCCTAAATTCTTCATTTTTCAAGGAAATAAAAATGAAAAATTTTCCCATTTTTTGCAATATTTTAGTTAAAAATGTATTCAGCACGTAATTTTGATCTCCACCAAAAAACCAAAATACAACGGTAAACGTCAGTAACACCTTTTTCAAATTGCATGCAAAAATATATAATTTATTTAAATATGAAGCAAAGGAAGAAGAATTTAGAAGGTAGTGTTAACTTTGAATAAAAAAATAACGTCAAAAACGTCACAAATGACGTTTTCATTTTAATTTCCCCACTACATTAGAACCAGGAATCTATTTCGATAATAAAATGCTACTTATAATAATATTTTTCAGTTTTTAACCTAATAATAATCCTTTATTTGTACCTATTTATTTCATTTACTTTTTTATTCTTAATTATATATCTACCTCAAATTATTATTACTTACCCGCCCCTAGAGGGGAGGGTAAGTATTGTATTTGTTTTGTCCGTCACGAATTTTTCTCTGTTACCGATTTCCCCAGAAAACTATACAACCAAGAGAGCTCAAAATTTCAGGGATTATCCGTCCCAATTAGTGCTCTTGACGTACGATTTTATTTTTTTAAATAACCCCTTTATTAATGAGATAATCACTAATTACTCTTTCTTTGTTTGAAAGTTTCTATAAATAACTCGGTAAAGCTACCTGCACTGACTTCCACCGATCGATAGCGTTATATTTAGATAGCGTTATCACGTGACATAGCAATATAATACACAATGTAGTGTTTCTAAACTGATCAGAAACAGTTTGTTGAATTTAGTGTCTAAGTATTAGTTATGCGCTCGTGTCATCATAAAAAAAAATAATTTGAAATATTTTCTATGTGTCACGTGACACGTACTTCCTTTATTTTCTTATGTGTCACGTGACATCTATTTTTTTTTTTTTTTTTTGACTATTTCACGGGCAAGATGCAACATCTTTGGGTTTTTTTTATGATTTGTTTTTTTAAAAGAGTTAATGCCATGTAAAATTTTGTAAACTCTTATTTGATATTTGTAATAGTACAATTTAAAAAAAAAAAACTCTCACAATATTGTAAAGTTTCAAATTTTCATCAATCAAACATTGACATATGAGCAATTCGTGCTCAGCTTTACGGATAAGAGCAACAAAACTATTCAGGCGGGTAAGTCGTATTCGTGCGAATACATTCCTCTAGTTAATATTTGTTATCATGTAGGGTCATTTTCAAAAATTCATTAAATGTTTTTTTCAGAATTTCAGTTGAATTCCATATGATGTTGTGTGATTGTTGTCTTTACAGTCTAGTACATGTGTATCTGTTGCTTGAAAGTTTAGTGATGATAAGTAGACTAAATGCGCTTATAATTCCCACATACTTGAATATATTCTGTTTAAAACATTAATCAATAGTTCCAAATGACTTTGTACCCTCAGAACCAATGTAATATTTATGTTGTAATATATATTCCATTTCATTTAACGTTAAAATGTATTTGGTTCGGAGTGTCCTTCAAACCAAGTTTCAGAAAAACTTTTTCAGTTTGACTCTTTCCTTTACGAACGTTTGGTTTTAATGCTCTGGGTATATTTTTTGCGTCCAAAGAGATTAATTAAGAAATTCACATTGAACACAGCCATACAATAAAGCTTGTGTCGATAAATTTTGAAATTCTGTTAAAATTGGGGTTTCCATTCCCTCAGGTAAATCGAACTTACCTGGATTACAGCTATCGTTGGAACATTAAATTTTATTTTTTTTTAAATTCTGGAATTCAATTATTCCATTTAATTTTTATTAATATTCTGATTCAATAAAAACATTTAGTTGCTATTTGCTACTGGTACTATAAAAAGAAGATGAGCTCGTTCAAATAACTTTTTACCAAAGATGGAAAAGACCTGTTTATGCTGACAATCATGAAGGCTAATTCGAAAAGCGCTTCGCTTGCAATTGATGTAATAAAACGTATCACAAAATACCGAAATAGATGTGATGCACTGTATGGCCATTTCGTTGACTGACAACTCATCAGCAGTGCTCGAGATCAAAATATTGGAAAACCGGTTAAAGATATAATGATGAATTAATAAGCACAGCCATCAAAAATCAAAACAATTAAAACAAACAGGTATCCAAACTCAGCTAAGGAAGAGCCTTAGAAATTTCTTGAACACGAGTTTAAAGTTAATTTATCAGATGATGACTTTAGTTGATATATACAAAATCTATTCCTTTCTAACGATATTTTTAGCACACATTTTTCATATTTCACATTTCAACACAATGAAAAGAGATAAACAAAAAACCTATGTATATATAATTGTACAACATTATCTGATAGATACATACAATGCGCATTGCATAAACATTTTTCTAATGTTGAAAACATTCCAATATTAACTTTTGAATTTTTTTTCCAGGTTATATTTATGCTATTCCAAACATTTTCCCCAGATGTGAACAGATGTGATCACCATCTCCCATGGAAGCAAGTAATGAGGAAAATCAAGTCGTATAGTCAAATGTATGTATTAATTAAACTAGAAGTGTCCCGAATAGGGACTAATACCCCCCGCAGCAACATGTTTGTTTTGAAGCCTACACAAAGTTCAAATCATTATATTTTTCAAAGTACTAGCCTAAATAGATAATCCTGACAATCTGCACATCTCCATAATGTGATCTAACACTTCATAAAGTGTAGGAGGAGTTGCGGACAACACATGGAATGAAGTATTGTTGAAAATTGCCTTAGTCCAAACAGCCGTATCTTTCACATTTCTTGTCCAAATAGAAATTCCTGACAATATGCACATCTCCATATAGTGATCCTTAACACTCCTTTAAGTTTCATGAGAATCATGCAAGTAATGTATGTGGAGTTTCGGACAACCTTATTTCGGACAGATGAACGGACAGAAAGACTGAAACCTATATACCCCCCAAACTGCGTTTGCAGGGGTATAATAACCATTCTACAGTTCTGGATGTGCACCTTTCTCGGTAGGATATAAAAGCCGTAATAATTTTCCAAATGCCAAAATTACAGAACATACATACCTTATCATTTTTACTCAAGAGACATACGCAAAATTGCACAAAGGCGACACAATGACCAAACATATTGTTGAGCATTGTTGCCAAATCGACAAAAATATGATATCTTCTTTAGAAAATGAAGGAAAAAAAACTAAACAAAAGACAAAAACAAAAAACAAAAAAATCCAAAACAAAAACAAAAAAAACAAAACAAAAACAAAAAAACAAAAACAAAAACAAAAAAACCAAAATCATTCTAGATATAAGGAGAAGGAGTTTCCATGTGTATATTTTCTTTTCTTTCTTTTTTACATATGCTTTTTATTTGGATTTTTTATACAGATCGGTTTGTTCATTGGTCTGGATTTAAGTAAAATATCTAAACATCAGCAATGTACACATGCACCTGAAAAGGTTATATAAGATTTAGGATAAAATTGGTGAAAGTTCTTGACACACATATTATTCAAATTTCACAGATCTTTAATGCAAAAATCACAAAGTAGTTTATATAGAAAATCTATACGTTTGACTATTTTGGAACATTAAGATTGTGTTATATTTGTTGAATTCTCCGAGATAACAATATTTGTCAAAATCTCATTTGACCTATTTTCATTCGACGCATCATTAAATAGCTTTTAATTTGATACTAGATACATGTACAGTTTTTATTTTTTCATATTTTCAACTATCGCACATTTTTACCTACATGCAAAAGACAAATGGAAAGTCCATAAGCTCAATTCTATAACGAAGATAAGAACAATTGATACTACGGACATTATTCAAAAGAAACAGAACTATTAAAGTACTAACACTGTGAGCTCAACCCATAAAAATATGTTCCGAAAGGTAAACCTGTCTAATTACTTTAACGGTAAAATCCGGGAAAATGGCACGTCAGATGAGTTGTCAACCCCAATACAATGTAACAGACGATATCAGGTCTTAATCGTCAGTTAGAAACCTTTTTGTAACTAAACAAAAACTTAAAAAACTGTTTTGAGACTTAACAAATATTTTTGAAATAAAGGTGAATTTGGTTAGGTTACAAAAGAATATATGTGTAAGTAGAAGAGCAGTATTACTTTGTGCTTTCGAAAAGCAAGAATTTTAATCAACGAGTTATCACAAAAGATGCGATTTTCATTATTTTTGTTCAATTACTTGCTGTAACAAGCTTTCGTGTCTTGATAAATGGAAGCAAGAGATCAGCTGTTTGATATATTATGACAACAATCACCTGGAGGGTTAATCTGCACTTCGACTGCATGATTCAGCATAATACTCTTAACACCTTCACCAAGCTAACAAATGTAAAAACTCCCTGTATTGATGATTAAGCAGCTGTTTATCAGAGCTGGAATTTTCATTATATATTTAGTTCTGATATGTCTGCAAAATGTTTAACTTATCTGATGGCTTATTCTCTATATATATATCGTTTGACTTTGTTCATTACAGTTCTTATCATAAGACAATGTCTGACCAATTTTTGCTTTACAAAACGTGTCTCCCATTTCGTTTCAAGGTACATGTTTATATTCACAATTACTTTTAGAACGTATAGACATTAATAATTTGCTGTGCCTTGCAACAAATTAACCGAATCCTACCAATCGTTCACTGGCTTTTTCGCAGTAGCTCTTGTATCCACCCTTGACTGCTGTAAGCTGTAAGTTTCGAAGACTGTTTAGTAGAAGATTTTGTAAACCAAGCGATATATATTTGTATCTCTGTTTGTATTAGAGAGAAACTTTGGTACCTATAAATAGAAAAAGAGTAGACAAACCAAATGTATGTCTCATCTGAGTACACACGCGGATAAAGAATTAAGATTATCCGATACTCGACATCGTAACCCAAAGGGAAAGCATTAAAAGAAATAGCTATGGTCATGTGAAATTTCTCTGAAAATTCTGAGCTAGTTACTCAAGCCTAAAATTGTGATCGAGGTCAGCTAACAGGTCTCAAACTGGTATGTACTCACCAAGAAGTACCATCTGACAAAAAAAAACGGTGGGATTACGTATTACATTTGCTGAGAAATGGACTTATTTGTGAAAATTTCACGGAGTTACTCAAGTGTGAAATTGGGGTCAAGATCGGGTAACATGTGTCTGACTGGCATATACCCACTAAGGTCATCTATAAACCAAATAAGGATGGGCAGGTATTACAGTTGCTGAGAAATAGATTTAAACGAATATGTGACACAAGTCACATAAGCATGAAATTGAGGTCAATGTATTTAAGTGCGAGTGTAGATGAGATAATCAATTCTTGTGGATTGTTAATGTTCATCTCCTTCATCATTAATGAAGTGCCTTTTGGAGACAAATCTTGCAGTTGGTACATTAAAAATATTTGTCGTGCAGGTAGAACAAAGTTTACAACGTGGCAACTTGAAAAAACAATTCACTATTTAGAGAACTGGAGATGTCGTAAGGCGTCAAATATGAGCAACTTATTCGATCCTTCTGTCTGTTAGCCAATTTGCCTACATAGTACCTCAGTTCAAGTCATAAGTATTTTAACATTGTTATCAACTTATATACTGTTAATCAATGAATATCTTTGAAATCGACTGTTCCTCATTGTAAAGTTAAACTATCATTATTTTCTGTTGTACGTACGTGTGGTTTGGTTTTCTCAGGTGTGATATTTATCAATTAGCCTGTAATTGTTGACCTTTCACATATAAATTGTATACACGTATACCGACATTTCAGCGAAAAAAAACGGACGTTTCAGCGGAAAGTTAATGGACATTTCAGCGGATTACCTGTAAATAATATATCAAGTTGCCGCTTCCGTCAGCCTGACCATCATCTGTTGACCCCTGCTCACCAACGAGGAGGTGGAAGTAGGACTGAGTCGTTAATGATGCCCGATCTATTTCTCCACTTGTAAACTTCTGGTGCTCATCAACGACGAATTTGATTTTTTCCCTGTCATTTTACTGCACTGGAGCGGCACAATTCAAAGTTCTCATCTTTATGTACGTAAATTGCCCGTATACCGAGTATACCATCTATATACGTAGATGGACGGGCGACTGCTATAAAACTGTGCTTTGTATTGTCGGTGGAAGTTTTCTGGTCCATTATTGGTCCTTTTGCTGAAAGATGGTGACTAAGCCCAGAGTTGAGTAAACAATTAGACACCGTTGATAAGATGTTGTGGATCGTCCGGATAAGAGTACAAACAATAAAGCAACATAGTGACCATTCTTGCATCCGTGAACCGTGTACAACTCTTTGAAGAACTTGGGGCAACACTTATAATGTACAGAACACCTCCATGATATATCTCCTTCTTTCAGTATGGTATCCAGTCTATATCGATTATCATCCCAAATAATACTTCTCTTTCCTTTATTAGTTTCTACCTCTGTTATGTCCATTTTCGTTTTTCTTAATGAACGGTTTGTATCAAAAACTTTACTGATTAATTTTTAAAAAAATACCAACACCCGACTGATCCGACTTAAGATATATCTAAGGTTATACATGTATATATTATCGTTTCTTTGTGAAACTTACCTTTTACCTGTAAAGTTTCGCTGAAACGTCCATCTATTATTTCGCTGAAATGTCCATTCACACCTTTTCAAAATCCGCAGAAATGTCCTTCTCCCCCATTAACTCATATCAAAACTAACAACTACTGGGCACAGTTACCTAGGTTATTCCCGACCCCTTATATTGTTGAGTAACTTGGAAACCATTGCGATCTCTTCACCTAGATCATATATGACATTTGTTGTACAAGACAAAATCTATTGGATATCATACTAGTTATTCTCTCATGGTGGCGCTATATACGTCTTAAGATGCAGGGGCTAGGTTTTCGAAACTATCCTAAGATATATCTTAGGACACATTTTAGGACCAAGTTAGGATAGTCCTAATTGATTCAAATAGTTGCATTTTATGAAAAAAGTTGGACTCATGTATGCCTTAAAAAAATTTCAGGGTCGCCAAATTCATCACAGTGAGTTGGTATAATGAGACGGTGAAGGTGGGGAGAAATCAGTTGCTAGAATTTAGTTTGGGAGACTAAGTAAAACTTTTGGACTTCGTATTATTTTATGATCCTGGATGAAGAGGGACTTTTGAGTAATTATGAACATAAATGTGCCGGTGGGGAGCCTGGACCGCCATATTTTCAGTCACTTTCTCTTTTGTGGTGGTTTCATATGTATGGTACGGATAGGTTTTTGACCTTTTTAATTCGGGGGTCATTTAGTTCTTGTCATGTGGTGTGAGAATTAAATGCTGAAAACTACACGACGGTCCCATCCCTATACGTGACCCGTGCTTTGGGGCATAGTCTATTAATCCGCACCTTTGATGAATAAAAATTCAGATACATTTATATAATCTAATAGCCAAACTTTAAATGATAAAAACATTATTTTTTGATCTGCCTTCCAAACTTCCAATATCATGTTTTAATTATTTTTACAGCGATATACAAGCTTTTTCTGTTTGATCAAGTTTTCTCAGGTTCATCATTAAAAGAAAATTCATCAAGCCGGTCTTTGTTCTTTGTCCAATACTAATAATCCGATAGCTTACATAACTCTGGCTCCCAAGACATCACTTCAGTATAAACGTATAATTTAAACCTATTAAGTTCCCAGTCTAAAATACTACCTTAGACTTCGGAATAACATGAACGTAGATAAAACGCACGCACATGTAGATTTTTCAGTCATTTGTGTTCAATAAAACAGTATAGACACAGGTTAACAATCAATACCATTGCTATACTAGAGTTTATAGTAGATTTACCTATTTTTGTAAAGGCCTCATCACTGCTAATCAGGTAAGATTTTTAATATGTATTTTATAAATTTTTAGTAGTATTTCTCTTCTATGTTATGAAGTATGTATTTCAATGCCATTTTTTGATAATCACAAAATAAATAAAAGTTTAAAAAATTATGAGATATATTTTTGTACATCTGTTGCATTTATTTATTGTATGTTAGCGTTGTGATGAAAAGTATATATTTACATATTTTAGGATTTTAACACAAAAGGTCAAGGTGTTGCCATTTTAAAGGATTGAAAAAACTATTTTTTTTATATTGGTCAGGTCTGATTTTATTACAAAATAATTAGCTGCATCCATTTGGAAAATTAAAAGCGATTTGATTGAAGAGGTTGTGTTTAGAAAATTCATTATGATCAACAAATGTAATTGAAAATTGATTTCCATTTAAACTTTTCTGTTTCACTTTATAAATGAAGCCAAATTCCACATATCAACACACGTAGCTTCAGCGTTTTTATCCCCACACTTCGGAGTTCCATCCGTCCGTCACACTTTCTTGCGACCTAAATTCCTCTTTCATTTTTGATTTCATGCATTTGATTTATATACAGTATTGTCACATACTGTATGTAGATGCGCAATAAGGTTTTAGAATTTTGATTTTCAAAAATTGGGGCCCACAGGTGTCAAATTTCGAAAATTAGGAATTGAAGCTTGTGACCTAAACTTATCTTTCATTTTTGACTTGATCCATTTAATTTCTATACAGTATTATTATATACCGTATCTAGATGCGCAATAAGGTTTTAGAAGTTTGATGTTTAAAAATTGGGCCCCACAGGGGTCGAATTTTGAAAATTGTAAATTTAAGCTTGTGACCTTAACTCCTCTTTCATTTTTCATTTTATGTATTTAATTTATATAAAGCATTTTCACATACTGTATTTAGATGCGCAGTAAGGTTTTAGAATTTTAGTTTTCAAAAATTGGGGCCCACAGGCATCACATTTCTTAAATTGGCAATTTAAGCTTCTGACCTAAACTCCTCGTTCATTTTTTATTTTATGCATTTGATTTCTATACAGTATTGTCACATACTATATGTAGATGTGGAATAAGGTTTTAGAATTTTGATTTTCAGAACACAGGTGTTGAATTTTTAAAATTTGGAATTAAGCTTGTGACCTAAACTCCTCTTTCATTTTTCATTTTAAGTATTTAATTTCTTAACGGTATGGTCACACACTGTATATAGATGTGCAATAAGGTTTCAGAATTGTGATTTTCAAAGACTGGGGCATTTAGGGGTCGAATTAAAAAATTGGGAATTATAAGTGGGTGACTGGAAGTTTTCTTTCATTTTTCATTTTATACATTTTATTTCTATACAGTATTGTCATACACTGTATGCAGATGTGCAATAAGGTTTTAGAATTTTAATTTTCCAAAATTTGGGCCGGTATTCAAAGGTGTAATTGTGAAAAAGGTGCACATGGATACAAATGTGGTGAGTGCGGGGATAGCTGTTGTTTCCGACTGCCTCACTCTAGTTTATTTTTATGTTGCACTCAAATAACAGCTGCGATACTGACACCCTACTTTGATCAGAATAATTTCCGTATTTTTCCCGGGGTTTTAAAAAAGAGCTGCATATATATCTGTTTGTCAGGGAATGTTTATTATGCTTTCATTTACCTCTATGCCTAACATCAACACGTGTAAAGAATTTATAAATGAGTTATTTATACATCATCAAAATTATCTGCATTTCATTACAATCGTTGAGATAAACTTTATAATTCTGTATTTATTTATAAGCGTTTAAAATTTTAACCATCAGATAAGATGAGCAATGTTATGAACAAGGAAATCAAAAATTTAAAAGAAGAAAGACTGAAAAACACAAAGCGAACGCGATACAATTAATGTACTGAGAACTACGTTTATCATGTTCAGGGCTCATTTGAAGTACAGTTAAAGGTCATATTCGATTATGGATAAATCGGTTAACATTCAACGCATTTTTTTTAACGTTGACATAGATCTTGAAACAAAATAATTAAGGTTACATTGTATGTTAGTAGCTTTTTGAGGAAGTAGCTTGGTCCTCTCCTGGAAATCACTGTAATGGCAACAAACGTCAAATTCAGAAATTTAAAAAAAATATATATCCCCGGTGTCTCTATAATATTGCTGGAATTTGATAGTAATTGAGACAATATCAAGCCACTACGGTTTTGTTGTATATATATATTTTTTTTATAAAATTATGTAATTCAAATATCAAAAGCTATTGTCTTACACATTCAAGCAAATGTCAAGCTTGAAAACATAGACCTATTTCAGATTCCGACTATTCAGACTTTTTTATACGTCTACAAAATATAACTACATGTACAATAGACTTGATACCAAATTCTTCCACAAAAAAAAAAAAAAAAAAAAAAAAAAAATTTGGAAAGCAAAAATGTGGGCAATATCTAGCGTCAAACGAGGCTAAACAGAGGAGCTCAAAAGCAGATAATTTTGTCTGGGGATAAAGGTGAAAGAAATTGATCGGTGCACATGTAAATGAAAGTAAAGGTTTGAATTCATTGTTATATATAAGTAGGTAGAGTACATGTAAAACCACATTCCTCACAGATCTTTACTGAACTGTGAAATTATGTATAGGCAGGAATTACAGATTTCTCGTAAGAATAATATAGTTCTGTCATTAAGGTGAAAGTTGTGATATAAATACACATTTTATTAGGTTAGTCACACATAAACCTATATCTCAAAATTCAAGATATCTCAAATTTATTTTTAGGTCAAAGATTAAATTACGCACTTTATTTACACACAAATTCGTGTTATTGATTCTGGACCACCAAAAATACAGTATACAAATTAATGGCATACTTTGCGTTTAATAATAAGTCTGGTTTAGAAAATTTACGAAACTGATACCATAAGTTAACTTTCTGATTTTGAAATGTAGTATTTTGTTCGTAAACCCCAGAATAATAACGTACTGACATTTGTACAATAATCTGGTAAATCAATGTGCATTTAAAATAGATTTAATACGCAAAAAGCAAAAGTATTTTGCTGTACAGTATACCATCTGGAATATACAGAATAATGTAATTAAGGTTAAAGCGACTCGTTAATTGAATTAAAATTGATTCTCCTTATAATTATACAATACAATTAGAAACGAAGTAGGATACAGATAATATATTGAATAGTTGAGCAGTGTATTTGCGTATGCAGTACGTTTACATTGTACCTTTGATACACTATGACGCTTGGAACTTTATTTATGTATACTGAAAGGTAGGTTTATCAAACTGTTATTATATTATGTATAATGAGACGTTGTCTTATTTGCGCATAACACATATTGTTTCATTTTCGTATTGGGTTTAGCATTAGACCAAATGTCGTATTCATATATCTGATTATTTTAACCAGTAGAATAGGTATTTGAACTTTTGTTTTCTTCTACCCTCCAACATTTTTATAAAGTTTGGCGACATATTAGTTGTGCAACCTTTCAAACATTTTAATGGTAAGAATTATTTTTAAATTACCTTTCCTACAATTTATATAACCCAATTAATAATAAAACTGACACAAAGATTTAAAAAATGTGATGAAATACGTTTTTACAATTTCAAAGATCTGTAACAAAGGAGGAGTGTTTAATGCAAACTGCGTCAACTACCCAAAAGCATTGAATAATTATTTCTATGAGTAAGAAATTGAATTATACGTCTTACTGGAATTGAATTTGCTTTCTGCGATATTTCTTACGATTGTCTTTTTAAAAGATCCTTGCCCCCCAATAAAAATCAAATTGTCATCCCCTTACTGCATGCTCATGTTCAACAGGAATACGACATAGCGTGCTTTGAGCTTTGATATAAAGTTAATTGAGTAAGAACGGAAGATGGATTTACGCGTTATCACCTTTTCAATTATACGATGAGATCGCGATGGAGATCTGTTGGGAATTTAAAATGCAGAATTATAATCCATTGTCATTATAAAATATCCACTTCCTGATGGTTTTGATAGTGCAGTACTTGAAAGAACATTGTAAAAAATCTCAAACATGCACAATGTAATTAAATTACGATCGAATATGACGTAGCTAGATCTCCACACGTTATTGCTACCGCTGAGCGGGTAAACCCACTGGTGGTATCAGGTCACACGAAGAGCTATTATTTTGGTACTAGTCATTAAATTGAAACTTAAGTGTACTGTTAATTATAAAATGGCAAAAAATATGAAATTTAGCTTTATCGTCCTCGCCCTCAGCTCTTTTCTAAGATGATTTTTTTATTTTTCCTTTTTCATCATTTAAGTAGATGTATTTCAGCCTGCTCTTAATGTGAATTCTGGGGGATATTGATTCGGATTTCCAGTCATCAGCTAGTGCACAATATTATATCTGCTTACTGTTATTGTATTTTACATCTACATTTTAAAGGGATCACGTTTTATAAGTTTCTTATGAGGATGTTAGGTATTTCACTTATATCATCCATAATTTTATACTAATTAAGCCATATTTCATTGTGAAAATGTAATATCCTGTTTCTACTCTCAAATCCTTATACATGTGCATTTCTACTTTTTGCATGCATATATTCTTTGGCGGGAGTTATACTCATATAACATTTTACGATAAGCAAAAGCTTTCAAGGTTATTCATTTTTTATACTTTCAAAATATTGTGATATAGTTGCAACGCCCCTTGTCAAAATACAAAAATATACTTAATATGAATGTCTTTCTGTTGTTGTCTAATGTGTTTTTAATGTGTGCTTTAATACATTAGAGAGTCGCGTACTAACTTAATGGCTCCACTAAACTGCTTAATTTCTGGAGCTTATGGATCCTGTAAAAAGGTTTAGTTCATATAAAGGGAACTATTATAAATTAGGAAGCGAAGTGTTAACATATAATTAAATAAAATTCTTTGATACAAATTTTGATACACAAGATGTGCACATTTCGTCGATTTACGACTCGTCAGTTGTGCTCAAGGTCTAAAATCTTGAAAACCAAAACAAAAATCCAAAAAGTTGAAGAGCAAATTCAAAAATGCCAAAATGACCAAAAGGGGTAAAGTAAAAACCATCTGAGGACAGAGCTATGTACGAGGGAGATACTCCTTAGTTTTCACAAATTTTACATTGAGATTGGGATACCAATGACGGAGTTTAGAAATTTAAGAGTCAAGGACAGTATTATGCTACTTAATTTAATAAGTAAATGTTTCGTTCAATTAAAAGGGAGATGGGGATCACCGTGCAAGTGAGAATGCAGAAACGTAAAAGTTCATACCGTTGCCAAATCGTACCTTGCCAGCGCCTAGCCATTCTTTGTCAATTCGTACCTTTCAATCTGCGCTCTAATATTGTCCACGCCAATTACAAAATGCGTTAACTTATCCAGATTTTTTTGTTGTTGGTTCATTTATCCACGGAAAGTCCTGTTGAATCTGATTATACTCAGTAATATAAGTAAATTCTAGTCTGTATTTTCTTATCAATTTTGAAAAGGTTGATGAGATTACTTTAAAAAAGATATGGAAATAACAAATATCATTATTTTGGCAGTTGTTCATTCTACATGTGAAAATGTAGGATATGTGATAAGAGTCAATTAGACAGTGTATATAATATATTCTAATACTTGTGACCGATTCTACTTCTGTTTTCCTATCAATTCAACGGAAATCGTTATTTGCTACAATGATATTATTTTCAATTGTCTGAACATCTCTTCATTTTCATCAGAATATAAGGGCGGACATCAAGAATACCAGTAGAAACGCGAATCTTTAACATTTTCCTAACCTTTGTATTCTTCTTGATGCATTGTAATTGTAGTCAACGTGCCTAGTAGTATATTTTACATGAATTAAATATGAATCGGAAATTTTCCCGTCTTTAACGGCAAAGACAATTCAGTGAACGAGGATGTTCTTTGTTATATTTTACGTCCGCCAAATTATACGTGAGACAAACATAAATTCGATTGGATGGCATCCCTTGAGACGGAAATGTTGCAGCAAAATAGTCACCCATATATTGTTTTTATATTTTAACATAAACAAAGGATTAGGGCCATTTTTCCTTGAATTTTCTTAACTTCTTGGACCATTTAAAAAAAGAGGTCGTTTAATGATTTTCAAATATATCAGGACGAATAGTTTTGTCACATAATCTGCTATTACAGCTTTCAAAAGGGTAGCTAAAAGTAGTAAGGTAGCTAAAAGACTCACTACATATTAGGACATAGCGTTTGTACAGTTTTATTACAAATTTGCTTTTAAGGCAGTACTTCAAGACTAACTACGCACAGAACCAAAACAATTTTGTTTTTCTGCAAGTGAATACATATATCCCTTTCATGCTGCAGTAAAATGGCCTTGGTTCTAAGCCCTTCCATGATAATATTCCGACAATTAAATGATACATAATGATAGACAATTGGGCAAAGTCACCTCTGTTCACTACTAGTTGAACTTATTCATGACTAAACATTAAACTTTCTGGTTGTTAAAATTTAAATTCATTGTACATCTTCGTTTGTGAAAATTATTAGTAAATTTTCCAAAATTTAAAATTGACAGTTATGAGTGAAACATTTTAGGTGACCCTTAAATCTTACAGACAGAAATACGGCTTGATAATTTTGTTGGTGGAATATCATCTACATTCATGATCTAATTAACAGCGAAATTGTCGGCTTTCTTTAGTAATTATTCTACTGTGGTGTTTTATAGTTCCCGTGGGAATTATAATGCAGGAATATATGTCAACAATCCAGTTACAACACCACAATATTATCACTTTAAGGTGCTTTGTAAGAATAAAGTATTGATTGCAGAATACCAGTGTATATTATTTTAGGGATTTTTCCCTTCATCGGTTGATAATTTTATTATTAAACATCAACCCAGTTGCCAATATTTCGATACTGGCATGAACATTATTACATTTAATTAAAGGTACTATTATATACTTATTAAATTGTATGAAACTAAGGAGTATATCCGTCATGCATATCGCTGTTCTTAAACGATTTTTGGCATTGCCGTTTTGTTAACTTTGGGTTTTTATTGTGCTCTTCAAAATGTTGGGTTAAATCTATTTTTTTATTTTATCAATTCGATTTTTATTTTTTCAGCCTTCAGAACAACTGAGGCTGTGTAATTCAACAAAATATGCGTATATCAAAAATGATAGTGTCAAATCTAGGTCAAAATTTTGTATTATTTTAGTTCAGATATTCTATATGGTGTTATTTTGTACATTGTATTGACTTTGCAAAATAAATTTCAGCCAATGAAAAACATTAACAGTGAGAATCTGTTTCGGAGCACTGGTGTCACTCGCCCTTTTAGGGGGTGTGGTTGCGTTTCTAGAGCTTTAGTCTTTCGTTCTGTCTTCTTGTACTTTCGTTATACCTATTTACGTGAATCTTTTATTCACTGTGTCACGCATTATCTTTGGTTTTTGATCTACTGGACTTATCCATGTCTTATGGCTTTCTGTAATCTTTGACACTATTTCATAGATTATCACTTTTTACAATTCCAAGTAAGAAATGGGTTCGTCATTGTAGTGTCAATCTAAGCAGTTATGATTGGTATTGATAATATCTCCATTAGGGAATATTCCCATAAATAAAATATTAATTAAAGTCCCTGTGCTGTAATGTAAACAAAGTTTAAGTTGTTTTTGATGAAATAAATGAAATTTATTGCTTTCATCTACTAGTTTAAATCAGGTTGTTATTTACAATTAAGGACATCGTTAATTTTATTTTTGTCTGGATCTAATCAATAAATGATTTGGAAAATCCAACTATGTAATTTTTTTCTGGAAAAACTCATCAACTCGTGGTTACTTTTTTGATAGGGCATACACGTGCATTGTATATTTTATTCCCTTTCAAAACAAAGGAAGAACTTGCTTGGTTTTTTTTAAAATAAAAAAATGCTAGAATTAATATAGTCATTGGTAAATTTCATATTAAGCAAAGGTTAAATGTTTAACCATTAATAATAAGTTTTCAAAATTACATTTAATTTACTTTTATTGGAAAATAACACAGGATGTTTCTAATGATCTCTCGTGAGTTTTCAGAACAATTATAACCACCATTCTGAAAATCAACGACACATTTTAGATCCATAAATTGTTGACAGAAATTAGAAAACAAAAGCCAAGATAAGGATATGTGCATTCAAGTGAAACACAGTTAGTCTATCAAGACTTAGCTAGCTCATGTAGCTCTCAACTGCTTTTACATCCAGATGACATAAATGTTATATGAATCATAGTCCCGGATAATCATTTTCGTATACCTTCTTTGATTCGATTGTTGTGAGATATCATTTAAATTAATATATATTAATATTTATGCTTTATATTACAATATAAAATTTATGTTGGATTTACCGTCATTAGTATAAAATATCAATGGACAACTCTGATGATAAAAATTTATTCTGATATATCTAAAGCATTTGATTGTTATCAGCATGCTTTCCAAAATTGTTTGAGCTTTCAAATATTTCCAATATTGAATGGAAATGAATGTTTTATTTACTTGGTTATATTGTGTAAATATCTGTAGAGTAATAAAATGTATGAACATTTCCATGATCAGATATTTAACGGGAAAATATAGATTCTATAAAAAAAATCTGATCAATAGAGAAAAAAAATCTATGCATTCTCGATTTGATTGTGAATTTTAAATTGATCAGCAGTCTATGTTAGATTCCACTAATATTACCATTCGGATCTTCCATTAACAATTTTAAAGTTTAAAAATTACACACACCAATACTAATTGTACAACCTTATACATAGAGAAAATGGTTATTGTATTGTATTTCTTTGAAAATATTGATAATTTTAGCCTTTTAATTTTTTTTCAAAAGTCTTACAATTTTATTTGCAGTGAATACTTAGCATTAAGAAATTCTATTTCTTACAATTCGTAAAATTCTTCCTTATTTTCTTTTATAATGCAGCCCTTTATAATTTAGAAAGATGTATTTTTGCAGTACTGGGTCAATTTTCATACACATTGACCTATAAAAGTTCAAATATACTTTATGGAAAGAAAATACTACCGGTTGCATATACTTATAGCAATATACAATTAAGTTGCAAACTCTCATTCAATAAAATGTATTTTCTACAGCTTAGCAGGTTTTATATACACATGTATTTCAATTGATTGAAATGTCAAAAATCGTTTATTGTAAATATATTATTCTTATTCCACTGTGAAAAAATATACTCCAGATATAAAGATAATAGGTAGAAAGAGTTCATAAAGTCAAGAAATACAAAAAGGGATATTCGAATGAGGCGGAAATCGAAACAACGAAGACAAGACCCGAACAAATACACGCACTTTCGTTGGTAATCACATGATGGGTGATGCTAGCATGGCAGGAAATTCTTGTTCTGTCTACGCATCCGATCTCGCTCTCTCTCCCTTTCGGGGTTCATGTGATGGCTACGAACGTTCATTGATCCATGATACTCTGTGCTGTGCGAGTTCGGGTTAGCTTAATACCTCGCACACACACATGTCTTGTCAATAAAGCTTGATGACATTGTTGAGTTCAATTTCGTACACCTATTGTTGCTGTCTCCTGACATTTTGTTTTCCGAATATTGGTAACTACATGTACTCCTTTTTATTGCCTACAATGCATATCTCTGAATAACCCTCCTTACCTGATTACGTTGCTAACATTATGGAAGCCAAAGATAACCATTAAATCCCACTTGTCATTAGAACCAAACGGACTTAAACCAGTTCAGGTGAACTATCTATATAAACCTCAATCAGTGATATCAAAGCGTTTACAGCCATTCTTTGTGATATGATAGCTGGTTTTACCAGTACTGTTATTGTACATAATAATGTCAGGCAATACCACAAAGCACACTTTCGAATATAATCTCAAACTTAGTTGAAACAAGAACATGTGTCAGGATCACGCTAATGCACCCCATTCGAAATATTTGACCTAAATTGATCAATCATTTAACTGAATAACACTTACTTCATTGTGCAAAGGAAAACGCCAAATATTCAACATATATGGAACTTAAAAAGTTTCAAAGCGAACCTTAACCTGTGGTGGCACTATTAAATTTCCTATTCGCAAAGAATCATAACCATGAAAATGCATATATTTTAGAAAGTTCATATCATAATTTACGTGCAGCAATTTTCATCATGATGTGACCCCATCTTCATAGAAAACTAGAAGTGCTGTGAGTATATACATCTCCGCTATGGTTAAACAATATAAGGAAATGTACAAGTGCATGTTTGTGTATGTGAAACCCAACATCATTCTCATCAAAATAAAATAAGTGGTTTCGCAGAAATCCATTCACTGGTATGGGAGGAGTTGCGGACGGGGCATGCCTACCCCCTTACATTACAGGAAGAAATGTTTCTCTATGGAAAACCCCAAAAATCTTGCTGATCAAAAATAAAATAGGTGATGCACAATGCCACTTTGTTCTGAAGATTATGCGAAAGTTTCAATGAAATCCATTCACTGTTGTACGAGTAGTTGTAGTAAATACGTGTGGACGGACGGAAGAACGGAATCTCTCATCACAATATATCTCCCGCTTCGCTAAGCGAGGTATATAATAAGTTTAGCCGCAAACCTAAACCCTAGTCAGCAGCATTACATTTCCTGTGTTCAATGAACCGTGAAACCTAGGCCAAAGTCATAAAAAGCATGATTTTTGGAAAGTTCTTATCATGATGTACCAAATCTTCATAGAAAAAAAAGCTTCAACGCAAAACTTAGCCCGATGACTCACTATCTCATCTCCCATGTTCACTCAACCTTGAAATTTAGGTCAAAGCCTTAAGACCTTAAACGGCATATGTTTTAGAAAGTTCACATCATGACTTGCATACCGCCTCGGTGGTCTCGTGGTAGCGTTCTTGCGTCGTGTGCGGAAGGTCACGGGTCAAACCAAAGACATTAGAATTGGTATTTGCTGCTTCACCACCAATCACGCAGCATCTAGGAGTGAGAGCAAAGGACTGGTTGGCTCAGAGTCAGTATAATTATGTGTCCTGGTGTGTGATATGTCTTCCTGTGGGCTGTTACCTCGTAAGCTAGCACGTTAAAATTCCGACTCAGCGTGTCGGTCTAGTACAAAAGCAGGGATCATATTCATATCGTATCAACATGTTCTCGTCCTGATATGCATTTAAACAATACTTTATTCATCCATCCATCATGACTTACATGTGTACAAAGTTTCATGATGATATGACCCCGTCTTCATAGAAAATAAAGCTTCAACGCAAACCTTAACCTGATGATTCACCATCTCATTTCCCATGTTCACTAAACCTGAAATCTAAGTCAAAATCTTAAAATGGAATACGTTTTAGAAAGTTCATACCATGACATAAATGAGTATCAAATTTAATTATGATATGACCCCATCTTCATAGAAAAAAGCTTCAACGCAAACCTTAATCTGATGATTTCCCATACTCATTGAACCATGAAACCTAGTTCAGAACCATAAAAAGGCATGAATTACATGTGTACCAAGTTTCATGATGATGCGACGACATATTCATTGGAAAAAAAACTTCCACGCAAACTTTAATCTGAGGCGGGACGGGCGGACGGACGGAAGCAAAGACTGAAAATCTATCTGCCCACCCAACTATTGTTGGCGGGACATAAAAACATGAAATTGGGGAGATGACCAAATAATTAGGGTTGGTTAAAATGAACAATCGGCACATTATATCTAACGCTGACATAAATCAAATAATTTAATCAATATTTCTGGAAAAGTTTTGGATTTGTATTGTTCATAAATCCCTACTTAAGTTGCGTGTTGCCATAATTATAATTTAATGTTACAGCAGAATACAAAAAAAAGGATTTCATGGCAAATAATACATAAAATCTTTCAAAATTTTACTTTTATTACAATTTTAAACGACTTGAAATTAGTATGTATTAAGATGCACGAAAATTACACATAAAGATCTTCTTCGAGGTTCTTAACATTCTTAGAAGGAAATTTTATTCAATATTGATTGTATATTTTTGCAGTTTGATGGTTCCGGATGTATCAGATAAAGACTTGGCAGTTCTTATTTCTGATCTGCGTGTTCTTCGCCATAAATATTTAAAAGCAATAAAGTTTTAAAATCAATAACGTCCTGTGTTGGTATCTTTACTTCTTTTCATTATGAGCTACGTTTTTTTTCTTAGTATGTGACATATTATACTATCCCATCGGTATATCTGCCATGTAGAATTATAACAGGACACTTGGTGTTTTTAGAATTAAGGTACTTTCTCACACTGAATTGCCTCGTGACATTTTAAAAAAATTTTAATCACGTAGAGGCACGTAGAATTAACTTTAAAATCGACCTGCTGCTAATGGAGTGTTCATGTAAGACATTGTGCAGTTGTATTTATCCAAAGTTTCATGCGAGGAACAGATCAAAGACCGGATTAGCGTAGAAATGTTATAGTACGTTTAATACACTAGTTCTATCTAATTTACATAAAAGAACAATACAGACATTTGAAAAGAAATGCGTCCCCTCTTGATAACACATCAGTTCATTGGTTACAGGAATATAAAAGAAACTTTCTTGTCATTTTATATGGTTACATGCAAATAAGAACATTCAAAAGGTTTAAACAGAAGGAACAGAAAAAGCAAAAATAAAAAAATAATACAATCATTCAGAAAACTAGAAACTATGGATAAAATAAATACCAAAACAAATCAGGAGTGAAGGCAGATGGTCCAGAAATAAAGCAGTTCCTTCATTGTTCTACTCAACGAAATCAGTCTTTTGAGATTTTTTCTCACCTTTGCATAAACTTACGGTTTCATGAACTAAGTCATTTGTGTGAAATTGGTTTAACTAGTTTTTATCTTCTCTAGGATTTTAAAAATATAGAACCTTTAAGTTATTATTTCACAAGTTATTTATGTGTTTATACCAACGGTATACAAACACTGACAAATGTACTAATGTCTGAGTTTTCATTTTGCAAACACTGGACACAAATACTAGTATACAATGGACCTTTTTATGATATCGTCACGTGTCTAATGAATAACAAATCCCAATCTAATCAGTCTTATGTTGTGTAAAGGGGAGGGTTTGAGAACGGGGAAATCTTTTAATCTAATCAACCTTATATTGTGTAAAGCGGAGGGGTTGAGAACGGGGACACCTTTTGATATAATCAATCGTATACTGTGTAAAGGGGTAGAGATTGAATGGGGACATCTTTTAATCTAATCAATCTTATGTTGTGTTAAAGGCGGAGGGGTTGAGAACGGGGACATCTTTTAATATAATCTACCTTATGTTGTGTAAAGAGGGACGGGTTGAGAACGGGGACACCTTTTAGTCTAGTTTCTTCTTTCCCAGTTTTTGTTTGACCTTTTTGGGATGTGCTATACAGCATTGAATGAGCTGCAAAAACTTTTTTCAACATGTTTGATCCTATGTCATACACTGTTTTCCTTGCTTGCTCGCAGAACAAGGTTTTTATATCCTTGAAGGTTTTGAAGATATACGTAATAATGTGATAAACAGCAAATTAATACTGACAGGCCTACTATTGTGATGACTAAAACTGTCAATAATATAAGATTATTTTTGTGGCTTTCTGATTTGGGAAATACATTTCATGCTGCGACTAAGCAAATAAAATAAACGCAACACTTATTATATAAGATCAGCCAAAACAGCACAATAATTCTCAGAAGAGTTCAATTCAAATAGATATTATCATGTCGATCATGTAAACGGGCTTATTTCAAGTAAACTAATAAATCCTATATAATAAATATCTATTTTCAATTTGAGTACAAAATATGATTATGAACTAATGTTTATGATCCATAAAAAGCCGACATCTCGGATGAATAGAACAAGGATGCTACAGATAAGGCTTTCCACATTTTGGTCTTGAGCAGCACTGATGTAACATGATTTGTTGAAATATGCAAAAACAACACTCCGATATCTTAATCATATAATGTTTTGTTATGTACCGAGCAAAACAAAAAACCAATTGTAAAAGCAAGATGTGGTGAAAATTCCATTTGACCCCCTTCATATATATCTTTACTTATTCCGTCATTCGGTGCCGTCATTCGGTGGGGGGACCTATTTCCAAAGATATAATAATTTATATCTTTGGAAATAGGTTATGGAGATAATAATTTTCATTGCAATACAGAAATGTTTGGTGAGCATGTGTTCAGTGCTATTAATTTGAATAATTTTGTTTTAAATGTAGTGTATGTAAACTGATTATTCCCGTGAAAATGCCTGCTGGAATATGTTTTGCATTACCGTAACATCTGCGTGAAAATATTCTGATGTAAAAAAAGACATTTTCCTACGAACTTCACATCAATTTCAAAGAAGTAAATATGTATTAAGTTCATTAAGGAACGTTCTGGTAAGGAGGAAGCATGTAATTTTACTGTTATTAAATCACTTGAGAAAATTTCTGTCCATCAATTAAATAATTTAAGCAATTATTTCTTTTAATTACGAACAACAACTGTTTGTTCGAAATAGATTTATTTAAATGTACTTGTTTCATACTAGAGATAAGGCCAAGTAGCAATTTATGGCACCTGCTACAAACATCTGAATTTTTGCAAAGAAGTAGACTCTTGTAGGGAATTTCTGGGGAGCTATAAGGGAAAACATGCACCCTATCACAACCAAACATTCATTTTACAGAAAACAACCAAGTTTAAAATATGCTGCTATAAAGATTCAAAATTCTATATAAACATTCTTTTAAAAATTGCATTCGATATAATACTTTGAAATAAATGCAAAGGGGATACGCATTACGTCGTTTCACGCATATACACAGACCAAGATACATGTCGATCACTGAAGCTGTATTTTTATATAGCTGATGTTATCGAGTGGTCTATGGCGCTGGACATAAGGCTAGAATAATAGGTGCCGTAGTTTCTCAACTATGTGAGTTCGAGACCCGCCGAAGACGGAGTATTAAAATATGAATTCAACAGGGTTGGGTTAGTGTTCAGACAAATTTTCATAAAAAATGTTACCTAGTAATGAAATGAAGAAGAATTATAGAAAAATACAGATGGAGGAAAGAACAATATCCCAAAACTTTTGTTTTAAAGTGTAGGAGATGAAAACAAATGCCTTAGATACTGTCATTGGAGACTTTACAGGTGAAGATCTGCTTTAGACGTATATATATATATGCAAAGAGAATTCCCAGTCTCTTTATAGCTGAAATAAAAACACTTATACATTTAGAAATGTCATCCTGTAGGAATTTTAAAGACAACTCTTTTAAGTGGTCTGTAAGAGTTCAGTTGCGAAAGTAGAATAATAAAGACTTAATTCAGCATAAATCGAGTACTTCTCATTGCTAGAGCTTCTAAATATTTTCCAAAAAGCCTTCAGACATTTTCTTGCAATCTGGTGTTTGCAGATCGATCCCTGTGATTACAGAGCGTTCCGCCCATCAAACATTTTTCCATTCATGGGTTAAATATTGTTCCGCTTTCCGATCAGTATCGAATGCATCATGAAGCAGATTCTTATGACATCAAGCTCTAATTAGAAGTTAATCACGAACTCTTTTATTAAATTTAACGCTGGAATCGTGAAGACTTCTACTGAGAAATTTCGTAAAAAATTCATCTTCGAGATTTAATTTGGATGATTGGTCCGTGTAGACCGCGATAATTTGTCTTGCGCTTTGGTTTAATCGAAATTGGTTTATTGATACAATGCAACGTTTCCAGGGTCTTTCAAGTGACACAATAGTCCAGGAAGATGTTGCTTAAAAATGAACAAATCTCGCATATGATTTCAAATAATATCGGAGAGAAAAGTTAAATCTCCTCACCATCGATCTAAGCAATAACTTATTTTTGTTTTAATATTATAAAAATACTCGCGCTTTGGAATTCCGTAAAAAATTTCTATCGATATTGTAAATGCACATAGGATATAAAGATACAAGAAGTTTTTTATGTATGAAGACGACAACAAATCACAATTGGCGATAATCAGTCCAACCGTCAATAAATTGAACTATAGATAAATCTGTCAAATTACAGTAAATACTCTGAGAACGATACCAAGTATACATTTTTAGACCCCAAGTCAGTAAGATAATGTTTTGACAATGGTAGTCCTATAATACTGCAATACAATGACATTTTTCAGCATGGAATATGTAGTCGATTAGTGAAATTTCTTGTGGTCTGACCGAACAAAAATTGTGGACGCTATCTTAGGATCATTGCGGATATTTTCCGTTCGACGTTTTGGTTATTCAGGCCGAATGGTTTCAATTTCAAGGTCATTTTATTCACAGATTTTAATTACTACCAATCCGATTTCTGATTGAACATTTTTTTTGTAAATCTCATGCTCACATACGATAGTAAGTAACCTTTTTCAGGGGAAAGCTGCACTGAAAACTTAAAATGTTGCTTTGCAGTAATTTTTTGTGTGATTTCGTAGGAGTTAAAACCATCCTTTACATTTATTTATTTTATAAAATATCCATAATTATCTAGCTTTCGATATGAATATATAACATCCAACTGGTATCTCATCATTTATTTCAAATTTACAACACACTTTTGTTGGACGTCTACCAGATTATTTAATTTATCTTTTCCCTTAGGGTCATGACTAAGTATGGCATTCTATTTCTCGAATTTTACAATCGACTTATCGTGTTCTGTGACACAGAAAAAATTGCTTAATTTTGCAAACAATTACGTTTGTAATACCAGGAAGTTGTCTTAACAGATTTTTTAATTGTTTTCTCATTTTTATTCAGTCTTAAGTATATATGATATAGGGTAAACGGGACTTGAAAGCTTGATCCTGAAATTTTAATTTCGAATGGCCATTATACATACATACAAGTCCTCCGTTGTATTTATTTTTTTAAATTTATGAACATACTTCAGAAATACATAAAGTCGACTCTTATCCCAGGGTTGAAGGGACCGTTAAAATATTTTGAGGTAAAAGATATTTCGATACATTAGGAGTACATAAAGTGTAAATTGATATGTTTGAATCAACAAATTACATCGAAATATCAGGAGTTTCGAGATAACGAGAGTAAACTTGAAGCAAGCAAAACACTTAGAATAAATTAAAGTGCTTTACTAAATGGGTTAATTTCTGATCTACTATGTTCGTATTTCATATCTAATAGTAATTGCTTCACAAAAAACAAAAAAAGGTTTCCATAACATATATGGTTTGTTATTTGCCTTTAGAAATAACAAACTGTCTATATTTTTTTAATTCTACAATTATTTCGAAAATTGAAAAAAAAAGAATTGTTTGTAAATGTTTCTTCGAATATCTTATTGAAGATCTGATCCAATTTCCAATTTTAAATCTACGTAAATTTACAGAATTTAAATTTTCTATAAAAAAAACCTTGCAAAAATAAAATAAAAACAGTTTTCAAAAATTAATTAACTCTGTTTATTTCCTTGTCCCGTTCAGATTAAATTCTAATATTGTCTCGCAAGTATGACGCACCTTCTACGGTTTCTGTTTGTAATTTATTAAGATCAACAGAACCTAGTAGCTCACAGGGGTTTCCTGTCAGATGAAAAGTTGGATTTCATTTTCATCTTATTCGGTGATAAATCTTTAAAAGTGCGCATTTTGTCGAGGCTTCACTGACATTTATCTAGACAAAACGCTTTCTGGAAACCACGTGATAGTGCTGGAGTGAAAATTGTCAAATTTGACAGATTGGCTACTTACATTAAGAATTTTCTGCTTGGGTCTGTGACAAAATTGGTTACTTAATCTGATAAATACCTCGTATCTGATGTAAATGAAGTATAAGCACTAGCGAAAAATTCCATCAGCACTTGTTCTGTTATGTTATAGAAGTAAATTAATTTCAGTATAGATCTATAATGATGCAATTTGTTCTTTTCAGAATACACGATAATGGTGTGTTAGAATAGGAAATTTGCAGTTTATTGTTGATGGATTTATAAGCAACATTATGGAGCTGATTGATGACACTAACGACATTTGTTCAGATATTACAATAATAACACTACAGTAATGGACGCAGGATGGCGACAGTTCACGACGTACAACGCTTTGGACAAGGATATTGGCATTTTTTTCAGACAGCGATTTTACTTATATATGTAACCTCCTTAAATGCCTCTACGTTAATTAATCAACCGGTCGTATCAGCAACTACCCAGGGTTCTTTTCTGTTTGGAGGTCTTTTTCCAGTTCACCAAAAAGGTGCTGAAGGAACGTGTGGTGCAATCAGCTCTGATCGAGGAATTCAAAGATTAGAAGCTATGCTATATACACTCGATGAAATTAATAATGACCAAACTATCTTACCTGGGATTGCAATTGGAGCAGAAATTTTTGACACCTGCTCTAGGACAACCATTGCTTTGGACAGATCGCTTGAATTTATACGTGGAACGTTTACTTCTCTGGACGCTTCCGACTTCTGGTGTGAGGATGGATCACTCGCAAAAGCAAACAAGACCCCAAAAGCAATAGCTGGAGTAATTGGTGGATCTTATAGCTCCGTTTCTATGCAGGTAGCTAATTTACTCAGATTATTTAAAATTCCACAAATAAGTTATGCTTCTACTAGTGTCACTTTAAGCGACAAAAAGCGATATGACTATTTCGTTCGGACTGTTCCCCCAGATAATTTTCAAGCAAAAGCCATGGTAGACATTGTGTTAAAGTTCAACTGGACATACGTCTCTACAGTAGCATCCGAAGGTGAATATGGCGAACCGGGAATTGAGTCTTTTATTAATGAAGCAAACGCAAGAAACATTTGTATTTCTGTAGAATACAAAATAAGTTCGAATTCAAATGATGAAACATATATAAAAGCTATTGAAGCATTGTCTTCATCCGATGAGAACGCAAAGGTAGTTATTTTATTTTTAAGACTGGAAGATGCTAAAGGTATTCTAAAAGCAGCACACGAGAAAAATATGTATGGACGATTTTATTGGATAGCTGCAGATGGATGGGGCCAACAAGACATTGTGGTTGCAGATCACGAAAAAGCTGCCGAAGGAGCGTTAACATTAGAATTACAGTCAACTGTGATTCCAGAATTTGATGATTATTTTATGAATTTGAATCCACAGGACAATATAAGAAATCCTTGGTTCAGAGAATATTGGGAAAAGGTACACGATTGTAAATGGCCAAGTGTTCGGCATCCTGTAACTGACCTCGACATTAAACTCTGCACTGGTACAGAAAAGCTTTCTCGATCTGTATATAAACAGGAAAGCAAAGTACAATTCATATATGATGCTGTGTATGCCCTTGCCATAGCTTTACACAATATGTATATAGGAACGTGTAACGGAACTGGATCAATCTGCCCTGAAATGGTAAAACTAGATGGACAAAAACTTCTCCAATCTTATCTTATAAATACATCTTTCACGGGTAAGTGAATTTTGATTCTGTTAAAAATGTAGTCGAATAAGTAAACTTAAACAATACTGCAATATAAAAAAATGTCTATTGTTATTTTAGCTTAGCTAAAATAAACCCAGATATTACGTTGCATACAATTTATCTATTCTTTGATTTTCTAAAAAAAAGTACAGTAATAGTCGTTTAAAGTAAATAAAAATGCATTATACATGAAGGTTTAAGTACAATTCACAACAACAAAAATCGTTATTCGTTAATGGCTTGTCGGTGGTCTGAATTTGGTGAGAAGTAAAAATAATTGAATTGTGTTATTTTAGCATATATACTGTATCTATTATTTATTATCGATAAATGGTGAAGAGTATATATACTATAGGAGACATCGTCAGCTCACTTTAAGGCATCAATGAATGCATTAAATAAACTTCAAGATGAAGAACCTTTCTAAAAAGCTTTCTGCACTTGCAATTTGTATATTTTGGTTTTGTATTGATAATTGCTGATGTACATGGTAATACTTCCAGCCCCCCCCCCCCCTCCAAAAAAAATATATAGAATACAGAATGGAAACCGGGCATGTGTCAAAGAGAACAACCCGACCAAAGAGCAGAAATGTCAAGGCTACCAATGGGTCTTCAACGCAGCGAGAAAATCCCGCACCATGAGGCGGGCTTTAGCTGGCCCCTAAACAATAATGCATACTAGTTCAGCGAAATGGACTAAACTCCGACACATACAAATGAACCAAAATTTTAAAAAAAACACACACAAGACCAACAAAGGCTAGAGGTTCCTGACTTGGGATACCCGCAAAAATGTGGCGGGGTTAGACATGTTTTGTGAGATCTCAACCTTCCCCCTATACCTCTACCCAATTACGGAATCAACAAACACAGCGATACACACAGTAAAATGTCCGAGTCTGATGTAAAAAAAGGTAACAGAAGAAACTAAGCAAAATGACAATGATCAATATATATTAACAAAGGACTACTAGCAGTTACTGACATGCCAGCTCAGGCCTTTGATCGAAAGATTATGTCTTTATCATACAGAAAATCAGCCACACTCCCTGCTATTAGCGGTTTAGTATCATGCCATCAAAAATTATACGAGAAAAACATAACACGTATCATGCCAACAACTGGTGTTAGAATAAATGTGTTTATTTCCGATGCAAAGACCCTATGAGTGAATCAATATTAATTCCAAAATGCCATCTTTAAAGTCTTGACAACAGTATCGTAACTATATAACTTGTGGATAAGTCTGTTTAAAGGTTTGGTTAGCTTTTCAGGTGAATGACGAAATGTTTGTGCTTTGTATAGAATATTACCATTAAAGATGGGATATGAAATACCTGAACATATATGATGTTTGCCGGTTGATTTATATTTACGAATGAGGTCCTTGTACCGATAATAAAATTTTGTAAAAGTTTTGACAAGTTTTTGATATCGAAATCCCCGGTGTAATAATTTTTCAGTAATACAGAGATTTCTTTCGTTAAAATCAAATTGTTACATACACGAGCGAATCGAACAAGTTGAGATACACTACGCTTATTATTTCAAAGTTAAACACAGTTTGTGGTGCTCTATGGAACTCTTTAAATGAGCCCATTCAATCAGTTTTATGTTGTTAAGGGTTTTTTGAGAAGTTGTTGAGACAGATTTACAAATGTATGTTCATATAGAAATGTTCCAATGTCTTTCGTCACGAACTCTAGCAATTCTTTAAAAGTTCAATTTAAAAAAAAATATATTGTGTTAGACTCATTTTTGCTGAGGGAATTTCTCCGGTATGCGTCTCGCGTGTAAAAGGTTAAAAAACTACTTTTACATCAAGGGGCCGTCAAGTCCACAGACACTTGACGTCTGGACCCTCCCCCTTTTCCCCAATGCCCCCTCCTCGTGGGGGTTTCCTTTTGTATTTTGAGCGTTTGTTTCATACCTTGAGGATTTTTTAGTAAACGACAGCTGGACCTAGAAATAAAGGTTGATACAACGAGACAATCGTAACATGAAATGCTGTAAAACATCAATAAAATAGTCAAAAGTGGTACTTTCAGCTTAAGATCCATACTGGTATCAGAGGATGGGCATTGGGGAAAAGGGGGAGGGTCCGGGTGTCAAGTGCCTGTGTTCACGCGTCGTTACGTTTATTTTGACTTTTGACTTGGTTTCAACAATTACCAATTTAATATAGTTTTTAAAAACGAATCCGATAACTCTTTATTAGATTTATATCAATAAAAAAAAATCGGTGGTAATAATATGCCATTTAAAAAAATCAAGGAAAAGGATTTTGAGAAATTATAATGCAAAGTATAAAAAATTGACGTTTCGAAGAGATATTGACCCGCATTCTATTTCAGAAAATGTGATTCACTGTAATTCGGGAAGTGTTTAAGTGACTTACGTTATTATTATCAAATAGCAATTATTTATAAGATGCAGTTCTTCATTTTCTTGCTGCTTTCAAAATGTCACAAAAATATGATCAATTGGTTATATACCCCCTTCTTTACTTTGATTTTTAATGCAATTTATATTTCACGGGTAAATTTTCTTATATTAATGCATTGTATGGTATGTTATTAAGTGCAAGCTAATGTTGAAAACGATGTGTATATATATTAAGTATTTAATTAACGATTTAAAAAGGTTTTACTCAAGCACTTCCTGTAAATTCATATATTGAAATGCATTAAATAACTTTTTATGTCATTCTGTGTTTCTGTGCAGAGAAACCCCTATCCGTTGATTTCTGTTAAAAAAATGAATGTTCATCAAGAATCAGATAACTTGCTGTCGCATTTTCGGCATATAAACTCTATTGGACCATAGAAGAAGTCCCACTCATGACAAATTATTCGGTCAAAATACAAACATTTTATATGTCCACTATAAACTAATGCCATTTCCTGCTCACAAATTGATTATTTTTATTTCTGGATTTTATGGAATTACATTAATCAGATATAATTTGGACATATTTCTGATGTCCAGTGGACAATCCTAATCATCGTCAATTGTTAAGGTTTATACATTTTATATTACAAAGGCAAATTATACAATTAGTCTTGTTAGTGTACAAAGTTACTGTACGATCAATATAGCCAATTAAATTAGGAGAAATAGTTGATAGTACTTTCCAATATAACCAAATTTTGTCGATGTAATTTTATCATGCAATGTTTTTGGTTTCAGTCTTAGTTAACAGTCCCTCATGCATATAATTTTATGAATATGAAATTTGAGGATATGGGGTATATGTATAAGATGTGAAAACGTGAATTGATTAATCGAATCTAAACGTCATAATATGACCTTTATCGTGTGTTTGTTTGTTTGGTTGGGGTTTAACGCCGTTTTCAGCACATTTTCGCGGCGGCCAGTTTTTATTGGTGGAGGAAGCCGGAGTACCCGGAGAGAACCACCGACCTTCGGTAGGAAAATTGGCAATCCTTGTCAATTAAGATCGGAGTCGAACACACCCCGCCACAGGTGAGATTCGAACTCACAACCCCAGCGTTGACAGGTTAGTGATCATTAGTAGTTATGACGAACTACCTAGACCACTCGGCCACCGAGGCCCGGTTATCGTGTGTACTTACTTGCATTGAACTTCTGTTTCTTTAAAACTTCACAATTTACTTCCTTCCTTGACCTTGAAGCGTCCCTGAAGAAATATAATTTGTCAGTGTCTGGGTATAAAAATAGAAAAGAACCAAAAGACAATATTTAAACTTTTCGTTGTGGCCAGAGTGATAATATGCTATAAATATATAAAATTTATGATATTAGGCATATCGTGAACAAAGTAGACATCGTATTATAATGTTTTGTACGAAATAGCAGAAAGTTATCTAACGAGCAAATTTTGTTTAAGATTTTTATAATACGCGTAAGAAAAGCTAAAAAAATTCTCACAAATCATTGAAAGATATGAAACGTACAAGCATTATTTACTATTTTTAAAATAAAGGAGGAGGTATGATAAGCCAAACTTTGGTCCTTTAGAGTAGCAAGTTTATAAATTTAAAAAAAATGCTAAAAAATGAGCATTTGAGGAATAGTTACAGCACATCCTATTGTCAGCACGAGTATGAAAAAGAAAATAAATGTTATAGTACTGAATAAATATACCAGAAATAAATTGCGGTTTTCGTGATACGTGAATTCAGTACCTAGTGTGTGATGTAATAGTGGCAGATTGTTGATTAGCCGAATTTTCAGTGTAATTTGGACATTCTTCGTAGATAAAAATATCTTCTTATATATATATAATTATAATCGTATTTTTTTTTATGATCAGGATCAGCCATTTACTATAATTATTTCTAATTCTGAATTTCGTTTTATTACATCATGTTTTGGACTTGATAAGCACGATTTTGACATTGTAACGCACATAATGATTCAAAATAACAGTAATTACTACATGTAGTATTGTTATTTCTGAAAAATATACATAAACATATGAACTTTAGTTGCTGTATCCGGACTATCACTTTTTTAAATTAGTTTTATTTACTGAATAATGAAGAAGGACAAAGCAACTATAAAATGTACCAGACCATTATGAGGAAAACAAAACTGTGTAGTTTATGTTTGACCAATTCGGATAAATGTTATTTTTTTTAGTTTTGAAGTTGTTGCAAAAAAAAAAAAAAAAAAAAAAACAGCTATAGAAGATCACATGACTTTTGCAAGCCATTCTATATATATTTATATACATTTTAGACTATGGAATGAAATTTCTGCTAATAAGAGCCATCAAAACCATGCATACTTAAGAGACTTTTATCTTCTTAAATAAAAAGGCTCCTGTTTATTTCTAAGTACAATTATAAGATCCAAAATACCGTTTTAAGCACTTAAGAAATCACTCTATTCAGTGTGTATTAACTTAAATATGGAACAAAATTTCGGTGTACAACATTACTGCAACAAGGAAAACCATCGAAATCATGAATACATAAAGAGTCACTATTATGTTTTTAAATAAAAGGGCACCTGCTGATTTTGAAGTACAATAAGATCTGATGTAATATTGTAATAAAAAATTTTTGTTGTCGTCTTTATTGTATATATATTTTGCTATTCTAAATGGAACTCACGTCCAGACATATTTTACATTACATGATTTCCATAAAACTTTGTCGATATTAATCAATATAATGTTCTTAGTGAACTGAGACATGTTTCAAATTGTCTTAATGTTTTTGGTATACTATTGAAAGTCTAGACAATTCAGTTTCCTCATCCGATTTACCAACAAAAGGATATATTTCTCCTAAACCTAATCTATTATTTGTTTTCAGACTAATTAATTATGTTTTCTAAGAAACTCGTCCTACATGTCTGTTCAAAATATTGTTTAAATCTAATTTCTACATAATTACGCAATTTTCCATTCGATTTTCTGACAGAAAAATGTTACTTTAAAAAATTAAATTAGAAACAAATAATTATTATTTTTACATAATATAATATACTACTTGTTATGTTATGTATAAAATTACTACAACGGTTTTACCTCTCCAGCAATGAAATCATATAAAAATTTTAAAAGATTTAACTATTCACGTCGGTGTTTTTTTCTAAAAGGACTGCGTTAATTTTTTTAAATGTTACTTGTTGACCAAAATTCGGACAACGAAATTGTATCTTGGGATAATATACAAACTTTTCTCTTTTTTTTTACTCTTGATGTCGGACTTTTAGCACATCACATGGATCAAGATTCGTGTTGTAAACGGTAATCAGAATTGTAAAGATATCCGGACCATAATTGACCACGTGATCATATGTCCCGGATGTTCCGTGCAAAGCAATGACGGAGACCTTGGAAAATGTCGGAAAACTTCGGAACGCTATGTATCCAATGTATTTAAAAAAAAAAACGCCGAACACAATCTGGGAAATATGTTTCATCTTGGGAAATATATATCTACTAAATTCCTGCTTAAAATTTTGGTTCAATTTATTTTCCGCCGAAAAGAATTAGAATTTACGGTCATTATCTAATATGGTTCAGATACCTTAATTTGGTATCTGAGGTTACATGTTTTTTAGTTAAGCTATTCTACAAAACACAAAAAGACTTCGTGAACATGATCATTCTACATATAAAGGAACTTAATTCGTGGTTCCATGTGAAAGAACGACTATTCTATGATATTTCGTCGAACCACGACTCACCAGTTGTGCTAAAGGCAAAAAAAGTGTCAAAAGCCAAAACCAAAAACCTGTAACGTTTAGGAGCAGTTTCAAATGCCAAAATGGCCAAAAGGGTTAAGTTAAAACATTGAAATACATGGCTATTCATTATACTCTTTAGATTTCAACAAATTTAATCATTTGTACAAGTAAAATTTTAAATATCAAGTTCACGTTATTATACACGTATGCTAGATTACCACACGAAGGCAAAATATCGCCCGAAACGTAGTCGAGGGTGATATTTGTTTTGAGTGTGGTAATCTCGCATACCACCCTCAACTGAAGGCAGTATGTGTTATATTATACTGATTGCCAATCATCTCCGCATACAGAGAGGGTAAAACTCATTTCCGGCCTATGTTCAGGTGGATTGAAATACCACATCTCTGTCAACCAATGAGAAATCAAGATTTTTGCATAAAGTATAATATTTCGAAATACTAGCAACTCAGCTGCAGATGCTCAGTCTCAGTGATGCAATTTTAATAAAATTTTAAGAAGAAAAACAATGACAATGACCATTGCATCTGCTCTTACATTACATACATTATAATTCTGTGCAATTTGCTTTAATAAACGATTATTTTGTGAATGATATGTCCTCTGTCAATAAAGAATGGCGTTTGAAAAAAAAAACGTGCGGGTTGAAGAAATGTTAATCATTAATGGCATCTAAATCACGTCATCGCAGTATATCAGGATTTCATGTTTTTGTGAATTTTGAGTTGATTAAAATTTTATTTTTAAATAAAAGGAAGATTTCAAAATATGTTTGATTCTTTCCTGTTTGGTCTCCATTATCTTCATGACAAATAATGCATACAAAGTAACTTAAGTATGTAAGTTTATTTTGGTTATAAATGATAAAGATATTGTTTACTGAAGTCTCATAATAAATATGTAGCAAACATGTAGGAAACATTTTTAGTTGTTGTCTCTTTAATGATTTTTAGAAGAATAGATGTTTTCTTTAGTATTCGTTCGTTAAGTAATGACTGAGCATTGGGAATTTAATCTTACATAGATGTCTTTGGGTACTCAAACAATCTAGACATTGTCATATATCACGCAGGGAAAAGATTTGCACAGTCATTGACAGTCCTGGTCATGTGTACCAAATTCATGAAATTATCAGGGGATTCAGCTTTTTAGCTCACCTGACCCGAAGGGTCATGTGAGCTATTGCCATCACTTGGCGTCCGTCGTCCGTCCGTCGTCCGTCCGTCCGTCGTCCGTCGTCCGTCCGTAAACTTTTTCAAACGTTAACTCCTCTGACACCATAAGATCAATTGCAACCAAACTTCGTACAGTTGTTTATTGGTATATGTGCTACAAAACTATCTTTTGGATTTTTGATTCGTAAAAAAACATGGCCGCCATGGCTAAAAATAGAACATAGGGGTAAATTGCAGTTTTTTGCAAATAACTCAAAAACCATAACAGATATCAAAATTCTGGCATAGGATAAAAGTGTTTAGCACCTCAAGATCTACCTGCCCTGAAATTTTGAAGAAGATCCAACGACCCATGTAGGAGTTATTGCCCTTTTTCTGTATTTTTTCCAAATTTTGCACTTATTAAGCTCAATATCTTGGATACTATAAAGGAAATTTGAAAAATTTAAATTTCATATTGTTAGGCACACAAAGATCTACAAAATTTGTAACAGGATCGAAGTTGTAGGTTCGTTCCTTTTAGGAGTTATTCCCCTTAGATCGTCAAAATTGACCATTTTTGCAGTCTTTATTCATTGTAATAAAACCGTTAACTCCTCTTACACCATAAGTTTAATTGCAACCAAACTTAGTGTAGTTGTTCCTTGGCATGAGTGCTACTAAACTATTGTTTGGATTTTTGATTTGTAAAAAAACATGGCTGCCATGGCTAAAAATAGAACATAGGGGTAAATTGCAGTTTTTTGCAAATAACTCAAAAATGGTGACAGATATCAAAATTCTGATGGGAAGCTAAAGTGTTCAACACCTCAAGATCTACCTGCTTTGAAATTTTGAAGAAGATGTAACCACCCATGTAGGAGTTATTGCCCTTTTTCTTGATTTTTTTTTTAAATTTGTACTTATTAAGTTGTATGATCATTCCTTTTAGGAGATATTCCCCTTAGAACATCAAAATTGACCATTTTCACAGCATTTCCCTTAGTTTGCAAAATGTTTAAATGAGCCCTTTAGGAGTTAAAGTTTTGTCCCTTAAATGTCAAAATAACTGTTGATGCCTTATAGATGGCAAACTGTAGAAAATGAAAAAAAGTTTTGATTGCGTGTAAATTTGTTTTTATGTTATTATTTCAAAAATCTTCTCCTCTGAAACTACTGAATGGATTTGGACAAAACTTAGCATGATTGTTCCTTAGGGTATCCTGCACAAAGTTTATGCTTCGATTTTTGATCCGTCGAAAAACATGGCCACTGTTACTAAAAATAGAACATAGGGGTCAAACAACAGTTTTTCGCAAATATCTCAAAAATCATCAGGTTACGGCAAATTCTGGCAGGTTGAAAGTGTTCAGCATGATGAGAGCTACCTGTGTGCTGATTTTCGTGAAAATCTGTCAACTGATGTTAGAGTTATTGCCCTTTTTGACATTTTTGGCTTTTTTTTATGTTATTATTTAAAAAATCTTCTTCTCTGAAACTACTATTCAAAATCAAATGAAACTTGGTAAGATTGTTCCTTAGGGTATCCTGCAAAAAGTTAATGCTTGGATTTTGGATTGGTCGAAAAACATGTCCGCCCTTACTAAAAATAGAACATAGGAGTCAAAATGCTGTTTTTTGCTATTTTTTCCTGAATTATAGAAATAAAATGAAGATGAAAGCTACTTTGATGGCAAACATGGTATCCCGAGTTGAATGGTGATGATGAAAGTTTGTTTTGGACGGCCGTTTTTTTTTAAATGGCTGCCATTTTCCCGCCATTTTTTACACTTGCTCGGATTTCAACAATATTTGGTTTTTAAAGTAAACATGGTATCCTTAGTGAATGGTGATGATGAGAATGTTGTATAACAATGATTAAACTTCATAATATGTGAGCTTTTAATTGCCATCACTTGGTGTCTGTCATCATCGTTGTTAACAAATTTTCAAAATCTTCTCCTCTGAAACTACTAGGGGGATTTGGATGAAACTTAGCATGATTGTTTCTGCAATATTTCCTTTTCAAGTACAATAAAAAGCCTTAACCCACAATTTTTACATAACTTCTTTCAAACATTTTAAAAACGAAGACAACATATGGACCAAAAGATTTATACTTGTATTTGAAGATGAATTAAAGCTTGTATTTTGTATTGTGAATCATCAGATTGACCATGACTGTATCTTAATCAAGCATAGGGAGAACTCATGCCCATTTCTTTCCAGAGGTTCTTGAAAGGCTTTTAAAGGTATTTTATGTGACCTTAAATACTCAGTTTAATTTACAAAAAAACATTAATATATTTATTTAGTTTATAGTCATTGTTTGCCAGGTGAGCGATTCAGGCTCTTGAGAGCCTCTTGTTGAATATATATTACGATTTTTCTGCAATTTTCATATTTAAAGAAAAACGTTAAATAAAAGCAAAAATGATCATAGAAAGTTTTTTTTTGAAGTTTTAATAAAGTTTTAATTCTAATAAATATATAGAAACTTAATATCGATAGTTAATAACCCGATGTACATCAAGTCTAAAACATTCATACCAAACCAGTTGTATGCGTGAACAGCTAAATGACGAAGATGATTGTCCTTCGGGAATCATAAAATGAATCGACTTGTTTATACGATAAAATAGTCCAGATGAGAGCAGAGATCAATTCTCATCACACTATGCAGTTTTGATGGTTGTCTTTAAATGAATAATATAAAATAATATAAATACTTTCCGACCAAGACTATAAGTACATTATGAATATTACCCTTAAAAAACAAAAAACACCACGAGATAATATAAATTTTAATTAGACGCTTGTGAACCTTCTGAACCATTTCAGTTTTAAATAAAAAGAAATCAAAAGGATGGAAGCTATTTTGTGCAAATGTTGAAATTACGACTTTTACTTTTGGCAGAGATGAATATAATTTTGTTATGGACTTCATGTCATTTATTTTAATTGACGGTCTAGAAAATGGACAGAAATAACAGAGCAATTCGAAAGAACCGAGGTCAAGACATAAAAATGAACAAATACAAAAGATAAAACATAGATCACTGAAACCTAACAACTATGGACAGTAAAAATTGCTATAAAAGCCAGGATTGAAATCAGGTGATAAGGTGCTCGGGTGAGTGAAGAAAATCCTGCTCCATATACCGGTCGTGCGGTCTTGACGTAGTCGAAAATCAATTTAGGAACATGATGCGTTACAATGGCTAAATAAATTAATCCATCGTAACGATCTATCAACTCCTGATGACGATCATCATTTTTAGTCATGATAAAAACCGATATTTTACATATGTTAAATGTACTATTACAAAATGTTAAATTAAATTCTTTGATACCAATTTGTGCAAATTTCGTCCATTTACGACTCGTCACTTGTACTGAAGGCCTGGAATATTGAAAACCAAAACAACGTTGAAGAGTAAATTCAAAATGCCAAAATGACCAAAACGGGTAAAGCTGAAGCCACTGTGAAGTAAAATGACTATGCATTTTCTTCTTTTTTTCAGATAAATACGGCGCTCTCGTAAAATTCAACGAGAAAGGAGATGCTCTTGGTCGTTATAACATAATGAATTTTAAACGAAATAGAAAAACAAGGAAATATGAATATGTGACAGTTGGCAACTGGTCGTCCACTCTACAACTAGAAACCGATAAGATAATTTGGACAGGAGGAACTCGCGATACTCCGTCATCTAGGTGCAGTAGACCTTGCGAATATGACGAATACAAACACGTTGGTAAAAATGGAAATTCAAACACGTGCTGTTGGGTCTGTATAAAGTGTAAAGAATACCAATATTTGAAAGATGAATTTACATGTGAAGATTGCGAATATGGAAGTTGGCCGGATTCTGACAAGAAAAGTTGTCATTCGCTTCCGGAGAAGTATATGCAGTGGAATACTATTTATGCTATTATTCCGATTGTCCTAGCATGTGTTGGATTGTTTTCAACATGCACTGTGATTGTTACGTTTTTCAAATTTAAAGACACACCCATCGTCATGGCGTCAGGAAGGGAGTTAAGTTACATGCTATTGTCAGGTTGCATTTTGTGTTACTTGATCACTTTTGTATTAATAGCAAAGCCGTCAACATTGATATGTGGAGTCCAACGTTTCGGTGTAGGTTTTGGATTTTCTGTGATGTATTCTTCTTTATTAACAAAAACTAACAGAATTTCTAGAATTTTCGATAGTGCTAGACGGTCAGCCAGGAGACCTCCATTCATAAGTCCAAAATCTCAGATTGTTATAGCTATTATTTTAATCTTCATCCAAGTATTATTTACAGCAATTTGGTTAGTATTAGAGAGACCTGGTACAAGGCTTTATACTCCGAATGGAAGGAGAGACGAAGTAATATTAAAATGTAAAACTGATGATATATCATTCCTCATGTCTCTTGTATATAATATGTTGCTTATTGTCATATGCACATACTTTGCAATAAGAACAAGGAAAATTCCAGAGAACTTCAACGAATCAAAGTTTATAGGATTTGCTATGTATACTACATGTATTATTTGGCTGGCATTTATTCCTATATATTTTGGAACTCTCAACTCATTTCAGGTATGTATCATTCCTTCCTTGCATCTGTGGATTTATTGCCTTATTAGAGTATACCTCGTGATAATGCCATTTGACAATACGTGTCAGTAAAACTTGTATACACACCACCAGTTTTGTAATGACTATTTCTACGGAATTCCTGTACGCCTCGGTGGTCTCCTTATAGAGTGTTCGCATCGAGTGCGGGTGCGAGCTCCGTTCGGGTCAAACCAAAAATTTTTAAATTGGTTTTTTCTGCTTCTTCGCTAAATTCAGCTCAGCGTTTCGATCTAGTACAAAGCAGGGTTCAACATATTTTTTGATATACATGTAATAATTGCCACAGGAGGTTAAACAATAATCCTTCAATCAAACTGTCTCAAATTTCTTGTCAAATGCATGAATTATTCGCTAACTCCGTCGTGAGACTTGTCTGACATGATTATTCATTGATTTGTTACAGAAATTACCAGTATTTAGCAAAATTAAAAAACAATAGAAATACTAAGGGTTCATTCCTTGTATGGCAATTGGTAAATCTCCTTAGCTGAAATTTAGCTACCTATTTCGGTATTTTTGGTTATGAGTACTTCTTGTTTAAAATAAGTTTGGTTTTTGTTCTTCCAAATATTTCGGTTTTAATGCTGCTGATGACAGGTAACTCCTTGAAATGCGTCGAATACAGCATAGTATAAATTTACTATATCTAATATTAGTATCTTTGGATTGTTATTTTGAAACTCCTGGGATGATGCCTCTGCATGGTGGACCCTAGGTCCCCGAGGGATTCGCTATGGATTGTTATTATTTTACCTTACTAGTGCCCTCTGAACGAGTTTGTTTTTATAAGTATATATCTTTTTTTTCGTACAACGGGTGACAATTTTGCAGAAAAATTTTATCAATACTACCATTTCATTATTTAATGATATACTCTCACTTGACAAATAAACAGAGGGCAACTGCAGCAGTTATTAGGTTAAGGCAAATAATAAAGTGACTCGAAGGACTCTCTTGATCTTCTACTATAAAGAATTGCTTTGAAGAAGTTACAGTGACTTTCATGTTAAAATTAGCAATAATATGGTTGTTTAGGTGCTCTTTGAATTATCTTCCAGTATTGCAACTGAAACCGAGTATTGAAATACTCGATCAAATAATATTATATGGTTTTACAATAATGATTGTCATAAATAATGAATAGAAATGCTATAGTTTAAGAAATCAAAGGAGAAACTGAAACAGTGTGTCATCTTGGTTATGTTCGTGGATTAACTTTGTTGTTTGTATTTCACATGCATGACTCTCAGTAGTGATATCCAATACTCTGTAAATAGATAGGTATAGATATCTGTCTTTTCTACAAAATAGGGTCATTCTAGGGCAGTTCTAAGACAATTAAAATATTTATAATCATACTTCATATAAATTATATAATTACAAGTAAAGTCTTTGAAAGAATAAGCTTCAATTTGAAATTTGACAAAAATTAGGACAAAAAGTTTGCAGACTAATCAATTACAGAGTATAATCCTTCCTTTGTGCCTAGTCGTGATTTATTTCTTCATCAATGTCTGTCAAGTGATAGGACACTATGGTTTAACAAGCCTTATAGGCACTCATACGATCTGTAATCTTCAAGGATCTACAATTCTACTTTTGATAAAAGAACTTAATTATTTTGTAATCTTTCCATCTATTTCTATAGTTTATTCCTTATACTCTATGGGCCATTGAATCAATTCGAACTTTTTTATAGTACACCATAGAAGTAGGATTGATTCTGTGTTAACTGATGATTTCATCAGTTTTTATTTGCGAACTATCTGTATTTTCTTCGTCAACCTGTGACTATTAAATCTCATTAAACTGAACCTTTAGAATAAGAAAATAACATAAATGATTATATTTAATATTGATTCGATGCTCTCAGGTCAGAAAAGTTCCAATAAAGTAAACTTACAGTTGAAGAAGGCAGGAAACATTATATTGATATTCTTTTGAAATTGATTATCTATTTGTTAAAGGTTGTCTTTTTCCCTTGAGTATTTCAGCTTTCTGCACAATTAATTTCTTTAACTGTTCTTTAGGTTAACTTACAACACAAATCAACTGTTAAACTAAAAGAAAAAATATCTGAGAAATAGGAATATTGTGCATTAATCATGAAAGTATTGTAACTGAACTTTGAGATTCAGTAGACCAGGAAACATCAGCTTGATACTTAAATCTAGTGTTATAATTCCCACTTTGTAATTAGAAAATTCAAATTTAATTTACAAAATGGGGAATATATAACATTAGTATAGTTTCTGAGGTTACGCATATCGTAGATGAAGGACGTTTTAAAGGTCGTTTGAAAGGAAGAAGGGCCATTTCGCCTTTTATATATTTCACTACTAAGGCCCATTTTAAAAAAATTAGCCTGGCATTGGGTCTCTAACGATTTTCTAATAATAACTATAAAATAAGTTACTATAATTCTACAAATTTAAATATCGCTTTGGGAGATAGTTTTAACGCTAATTTTCCAAATCAACGTCTTTAAGACAGTTTTTCAACGCGAAGGACACTCAGAACCACTGTGAATGTTTTATATCTTTCATATGAAAGTAGAATAATTTTTGTTTTGAATGTCCTTCTTGGTAAATTTCCAAAAGTTATAAAAATTGACCCAAATCGCTTATACCCCCTTTGCGGGTAGAATTTATTAATGATTTGACATCAAATTACTTGCATACATTTACAACCGTTTTAATATTTAAGATTAAAATATCAGTGGTAAAGAGTGAAACAGATACAAGACCCTACTCCTTTCACGAATGATAAACCTTTACTGTAGTGTTTAAACAACCAGATGGTCCAGACAGATAAGGGTGGGGGGAGGGTATTGATATCAATAAAACCGATTAGTATTTGTAATAGCATTTACCATCATTAATAAAAACAAAATAATCAATTTTCCAAAACTGAAATATGTTTTAGTGTGCCATCCATTTCGCTGAACTAGTATACATTATTGTTTAGGGGCCAGCTGAAGCTCACCTCCGGATGCGGGATTTTCTCGCTACGTTGAAGACCCATTGGTAGCCTTGAGCTGTTTTCTGCTCTTTGGTCTGGTTGTTGTCTCTTTGACGCATTCCCCGTTTCCATTCTCTATTTTACTTTAACTTAAGATTAAGTTAATATTTACTTTAAATTAACTTTATTTTGCTGTTGACTCTTTCAGATTCAAATTACAACACTGAGTGTATCCATTAGCTTGAGTGCAACTGTAATATTGGTATGCTTGTTTACGCCAAAAATGTATATAATTGTCTTCCATCCTGCCAAAAATGTTCGAAAACTAACCATGAATTCAACCAGTACTAAGAAATCACAACTAACAACCAGTTCAGTTCTCAACAGTAACAATTATGGTAAGTATTGTAATCTTTGGAATATTTGAAATATATTGCATCCTTATGGAGAAAAACGGAAGTTAGGTCCATGCTTGTCAGAATCTAATCCCTATAATGGATAAGACGAGATAAGGAAAATCCCAAGAATCCAACAATCATAAATTCAGAAACAATGACAAAACAGTGACGGCAAAGGACGAAAACAATTGAAAAACAACACAAAAAAAACTAAAAAACAAAAAAAACATTATGAGCAAAAAGGACCCTACTATCGGAACTTCAAGACCGCCTTTAGCACCGATTTATGCGGAATTCCTTTCCAAATATCGATCATGTAGTATAAGCATTTTTATCAATCATATGTATACAAAGATCAGAAAAAAATCACAACATCAACCACATGTCCCTTTGGTCAGACTTAGGTCTCACCATACCTGTCATCTGTTGATAGATTTTTAAAGTATTCGTTGTTTATTTCATTTGGAACGATAAGGAGAAAATTAAATGTTATATCGAGAGAAAAAAAACAACGAAATTTTGTTCCTTTTCTTTAAACAGAGGTATTACATAAAGAGCGGTATTTGCCAATGATCTGTATGTGTGAAGTCTAACTGAAGAAGACTAATCTCAATTCTAGGTTAAAAAATTCGTATGGGTCAATCGAATCTAGTTGGGAGTGATGACATTAACAAATGCAATCGTGTTGTGTTTAAGTGCAATCGGTTGATTATTGAAGGCCTGGATAAACTTGTAACACAAAAATCTCATTAAGTACTGGATTATTATATGATGATATGCTGCATTGAAAGTAGAACATTTACAAACATGAATTGTTATAAGATATGGGTCGATTGCTCAAGTTGTATATGAAGTAGGTAAAATTGTTATCGGCTGGCGTAGGGGCTGTATCGTATTTATCTATTGTAAAATTCCAATTTACACTAAAACTTTTTCAGCCATGTTGCAAAGGATAAGGTGTCTTAAGATGTCATCTCATGGAAGAGATTAATTTGTCCGGAAGAATGTTTTCAGAACTTGATGCATTTTCTTTTATATTTCCATCATGCAATTGCATAATGTTACATAAAAACTTCCACTAAAATGTTAAATTGTGCGTGTATTGTGACAGTTAGTAGTATGCAATCGTGGTTTGATATCTTTCAACATTTAAAATTAAACCTTCGTTTTAGGATACTATGTTAGTTTGACGTCATTCGGGAGAAAAAACATACAGAGTAGAAAAAAATGTGACATTATCGTTCATTATCGCATTTGTTCTGGAAAGACAATGGAAGCTTCATATAATGATTGTAATAGGTGTTCTGAAAGTCCTATAGGATATGTGATTCTAATTAAGCTAGATCATTAGAATTTATATTTATCAAAGTAATTACATTTAGTCGGACATTTTCACAGCAGGAGATTATGTGATAAACGTTTCTAATCAATTGTTTCATGTCTGTATGTTAGTCTCTGTATCTGCTGCATTATTTGCCTTGTGTGTGGAGGCCTATAAAGCTAATTAGTTATCTTGATAAATTGAGTTTCTGTGTACTTTGCTCGTTTAAATATTTAGTTGATTAATCAATAAAATTTGCTTCACCTTTTTATAGTATTGAAAGAGCTACCCAGTTATAAATAATAAAGTGGCTTACCTAGCATTAATTTTTTACATAAAAGAGGCTGTTTCAGGTCAGGAAGAAATTAAGTTTAAAAAGTATTTTTTCGGATTACTTTGAGATCAACTCAGTATGAATATCCAATATATAGATTAGCTTGAACTATATTTTAGTCAATAATATAACATGTGTCAACATAAATACCATCCAAACGAATAATGTATCATGTGTTGTAATAAGCAGTCATTTTAAAAGTATATATAATAGGTATATATAACAGATATCTGTCATTTATCATACTTCATCATTTCCTGAAAGATTGCCCTTTTAAATTATTAAAAGCTGTCACTTGTACTTTGCAAAGTATCATAGCATGAATTGGATATACCCCTATCCCGTCTAACGTCTTCAGGGGTAAATTCATACGTCCCCAAATACCATATTAATGGACAGAATAGTCGGTATGCTGTAAGATGTGCTTTGGAGGTTTCCTTCATGAGTAGAATCATCATGAAAAATATATTAACAAACGTGTATTTAAATAAGACTTCAAGATTAATCCAATTTTAATTAAGATCATGTAAATAGTTTCAAAAGACAGGGACAACCATGTTAGAATTATTTATAAAAAAATGAAGCTTTTCCACCATCTCTCAAAATGTCATAGATGTTTAAAAAAAATCAAACCATAGACTGTCATTTCCATTCTTCCTCTGTAATATAGTGTTGAAATAGATGCGGATTTGAACAGGAACTGCTGAGGAGTTAGCATTAACTTTTGGAATCTCACTGACTGTATCCTTAACTTCACTAGGAAACTGTTGATGTCAGTTTTATCATGATCCTTTTCTTCATCTTGAAAGTATTACTCTATCGTAAAGTTTATTGATTTGTAAGGTTAAAATATTCATAAAAAATGGAAATCAAACATCATAAACAATCAATTACGCATCACATATAGCAATAATATGTCTTTATTCTTTATTGGTGATTTTTATTCCGCTGGATAGTAGGACTGTTATTGGTTAGTCTTCCGGTCTTAATAAAATCTACTTAATTTTATTAACTTGGCTAGTAGTTTCTTCAAAGAAAGCATTGTCCAATAAAAAGTAACCACTAAAATATTTTCTCTCTGTATTATGTCTTTGTGCTTTTTTTTATTTTTTTATTTTTTTTTGGGGGGGGGAGGGGGTTGGAAATAATGTCTATGAATTGACCATTTCCTGCAATTCTCGTTCATAAATAATGGTAATTAAGAAAATTGTATGCAGAGGATGTCCGAAAAGAAATAAAGGGGAAAAAATATTATACAAAATATGATAATATGATAATGAAGGGATATTGAGAAACAATTACTTGGTAATGAATTAAATTTAAATCATGTATCCTTCAATAATGGGTTGCAGAATTTAGTACAAACATTAAATGGTCTCAAATGCACACGACGGAATGCTTTTAGCATGATTAAAAGATATATAGATTATTATTTTAATAAAACCGTAATGATCACAGTAATTAAGTTGGGTTTGAACTGGTAGGTACATGTATTTATTAACTCATGTGTTGAAATACAGTAAAAACTTTCCAATTAATACAAAACCGGAACTGGTCATTAATACAGGTCTTTATACAGGATTTTCTGTATTAGACCTGTATTAATGACCAGTTCCGGTTTTTCTGTCTAAAACCTGTATTAATGACTCGTTTCAGACACAATAGACAATTTATAATGTATTTTAAGTCATTGGTTAATACAAGTACTGTAATTTTAAGTCGTTAGTTAATAAAGTTTTCATAAAATGGATATTTTTATATAAAGCCTGTATTATGTCCTCGTACAGTCGAGCCTCGGGCCTATACAGTATAATATATGCAACACTATAATTTAATGCAAATTAAATGTCAAGTTTATGTTCTCTCTTATATTCGCTTTAGATTTTTTTTAAATAAAGAGAAATGAAGGGAGGTTTAGTGTACAAGTCGATAGAATAACGACCAAAAACTTAATTCGTAAATTACATAAGATATCATGGTACAGCGTAAATAATAGATCTTTAGGTGCACCGCATATGCATATTTCGAAAAAATATATGAGGAAAAACGCTCATGGGGCGAAGTTACAAAGAAAGCACAAAATCACAAGTACATGTACCAGTATATAACCAAACAAACATCCAGAGATCACAACATAGTGTTCAATTGTGGAAGCCCTGAATGGCCCCAGAGTAATTCATGAGTAGTTATGTCCAGCGGTACAAATGATCAACAGCCAATAAATGTGGAAAGCGGAAACGAATAACCGAAAATATCAGATTCAAATTATAAATCGGCCAAAAATACATAGCCAAAAGTAGATATTGGGGAGGTTTACCAATATGATTGACGACATTTTATGATAGATTTTCCAACATTTTCAGCCTTGAGCATTCCTGGCGAGTCAGGAACTTATATGAAATTTGCATGTGTACAGTTCATATTGGTATTATAGAATGCAAAACTATTCCCCATATGCTTTATGTGACAAATCTGTTTTAAAATGCCACAAAAAGGTCTCTTGTGATATCGAAATGAAATTCTGAATGGTAAAATGTACATATGTTTACATTTTTATATGACAGTTACTGCTCCTACATATGATTAAACATAAAAGTTTGATCTTTCAAAGTCACGCAGAACCCATTAGAAATGTGGAAATATTAGAAACAGCCAAAAGATTTTATATCTTTTATGGAAGTCCTTACCAAGATAAAGTTTAATACTTAATACGTGACTTTTCTGTTGTAGATCCCTCTGGTGAGCGTATTAAATTGAGTGTAAATTATGATGAGAGATTTGGAGTAACCACAACAGAGAAACAGGATCAAACAGAAAGCCTGGACATGTTGTAATGAATCACATTAGGAGCACCTTTTTCGCAAATACTTTGCTGTTTGACTATAACTGGAAAACGTATTACAATGTACATGTACAACAGACTGTATGGTCGAGGTTGTCTATTATTCTAATGCGATGCGCATACTGCAAAATCACCACCCTGTTCAAGAATATCGACAATGTTTTAATAGGCATACTTAAAGATTTCATTTACCTGTAACCTTTTTAGTTTATATGTAAATATCTGGAAAAAAAGACATTTTATAAAAGAGCAAGGTTTAGAGATAAAACACATTCCAAATAAAACAAATAAAAGTTTAAATGTGGCCCATATTTATGGTTATCATATCAGTAATTTAACTCTTTTCGAGCTAGCCTTTTTCACTTTTCATAGTTTTTGGTTTCAGGTTTTACAGTAAAATCTGTGATAATCATACTGAAAGGTGCCGATATTGGACCATATTGGCCAAATTTCTAAAAATTGTTTGAGTAAGATTTTAATAAAAAAAATTACAATTTTTACCCATACAAAAACACATGGACCGAGTTTTATTAATTTCAACCGAAAATAAAAAAAAATACTGGCAAGCCAGACTTCTTTCCACAATCAAAGAAACTATGGAAAATTAAAACGAGAAATCATATGGACGTGATGAATGAAAAATTACAACTTTGAGTAAAACAGTATGTAATGTAGTTGTAGCTTATCCGAAAATAAAGATCTTTTTTGTAATTCTTTATTTTTAGGAAAACATTATATTCATGCCGTACAGAGTATAACTGACATACCACATACATTGTACATGTACAAAAGAAAATTTATGTAAATTTCTACCGTAGTTTAAAAAAAATCATATTTAAAAATCTTCAATCACTAAATTCCACTTCAGCAATATGCATTTATTTTCAGTTTTACGTAATTGTGCAGAGAATATTAATTTAGAACTCATTTTTTAACATTTGAATATCCACCTTCAATATTAGGATTGATATTTTTAAATCTAGAAATATGAATATTATATTTTAATATCAGTATAATATGATTAACAGTATTGACATTTACGTCTCAATATAAATTATATCTCTCGAAACCTTGTGTAAAGTTAATTGAAAATCCACCTTCAATATTAGGATTTCAAAAAAATAAATATTTAATATACACGAGTAAAATATTATGACGTTATATTTTTAATGATTTTTTACATCATTTACTATCTGTAACTATTGTGTCTATACTTTCATGTATATTGTATGTTTTTGTGTAAATAAAGATTTTACAATAAAATATTTAAAACGAACTGTATGCCTTTCGTTTGAACAAGCAATATTATTGTTTAATGAATGACAAAAACACGTTCTGTGTACTTTTCCTTCCATAAACAAAGATAAATTGAAATCAATGACGACTAGGTTGATATATATATTTTTAGTATTTTTCTTGGTTTTTTAAATGTGATTCTAGAAATTATTTATCTGTTTTGTATCCTTGTTGAATCATTTACCATTATGAAATACTGTGTCTATTTATGAAAATTTCATATATTTAGCGCTAATATTTTGTATTACATTTTGTTCTTTATGAAATATGAAGTTTGACTCTTGAATATATATATATCCCAATCTGTCCCTACTGTCATTGGTTCAGATTCATAAATTTGAAACCTTACAGAGAACCCCATAACACACATGTATATATTACACATGTACCCAAAATAAGGGATCACAGGAAAGGTAAACAGTAACTCAATAATCAATACATACATTACACTTTCTTAGAATGTAATTTACATTCAAATCAATAGATAGCTTCAAGCTTAATGAGGCCACACATTCACTTCTGCTTCACTCCTAGATTTATGCATAAACATTGGCGGACAATTGAAAACAAAACTTCACAACAAACGATATTACTCTTTCCGGTTGTAAATTTCCAGTATAATACCAGTAGTATACCAAAGTTTCCAGAAAATCGTATTTGTATTTCACGGTTGATTCGTTTCTGTTATGCCTGTGATATGTACGATGACTTTCTCAGCAGAGGAAAATTACTGTCATGTACAATTTTAAAACAGGGTTATGTTCATTCCTTGTTGATACTATCATTCCAAAGATTTTAGTCGTCATCATAACTTTATTGGCCGTTACGAAGTTTCTATCTCAGAAATGAGACCAGTTCAGTTAGATGTCAGTTCATACAAAAATTGATACTACTTCGCCAGATGTTACCCACTTCCGATGTGAGGGATGATTTAACGGAACGAACATTTATCCTCCAAGGCATCTGACTGACTGTAGTTTTTTGTCGGAGTTTACTTTGGTTTTTGTGCTGACTTGTTCAATGATGTTTAGTTTTTTTTCATTCTTCTGTTGGTTTTATCTTGTAGTATTTGTTTGTCTCACGAATGCTTCTCGTTTTTGAATTTTGGTCTTATTATTTTAGCGATCAATATATTTTGTAGACAAAGCTTGAAACGAAGTTTTTAAAACAAGCCACAAAAAACTATACAGGAATCACCCTGTTCGTCTGTCCATGAATCTTGTAAGTGCAGCTCCTCCAAAATCGTCTGAAGAAATTCAACGAAACTCCTCATAAAGGTATTACAACATATGAAGATATGCATGAAGAAAATAATTTTGGTATTAAATGGGAGATAACTGGACGTATATGGACTCAAATATTGCTACTACAATTAGGAGCGCGAAGGGGTACTTTTGTGAGTTTGCTCACAGTATCTCAGGTTAAATCAGTCAGAACAAATATTCTTTCATAATACATATACACCGTATACTTCGAAGTACGACTCGTCAGTTGTGCAAAGAAAAAAAGGCTGAAATCTGAAACAACATGTTGAAGAGGAGGTTTAATGCTCATATTACCATATACGTTAAATTATGACTGCTCATTGTAGTCATGTTATATGCAATATCCGTACACAAAATGGCGTTGAAAGTCAAAAAGTAGATGCTTACAAACACAAAGGGGTATTGAAATGATAGGATAAAAATAAAACTTTATTATAATATAGTAACTGGTATTGAGGTTTGGAAGTCTAAAATAGTGGCTTTAGATGATTGTCTCAGATTCACGCCAAACCTTCTATATTGACAGCCCTTTAAGTAAATCATTCGTATCATTCCGAGCAACTATTATTAATCCGAGGACCTGTGGGGGATGGATGATTTTTGGTGATTAGGTATGCAATACGCTTTTTTCTATGACTTCTACAAATTGAATGTACAGGTACTGCATACATGGCAATCTCCGAAACAGAGGCTCTTGTATCTCCTACGTTTGATTTATGTAGGAGATACAAGAGCCTCTGTTTCGGAGATTGCATACATGGTATATCATTTATTGACTACTCTAGATTTTGTGCTGTCTGCGGGACTATAGCTTATATATGTTCTTCAGGTGGGGCAACACAGAAGACATTTTTCGTTCAATCCAGCCCAGACGATCTATATGAAAAATTTCAGGAATTTTCGAATGGGATATGCGCAAAAGGGTTGTGAAATAATGAGGGAAAAGTGACAATTTGGGTTTTGTGAGAAACTAACGAACTGACAGACCAGGATTGATGCAGTATAAATAGCTCAAATTGTATTTTACTAGATACATTATACTAATTTTAAACTGAAGTGTGTTTCTGACAGTTTTACAACTTGAATTTCTCAAGGAAGAAATTGTTCCAGCACTTAACTTTATTGTTAACATTTTTCAACTTCTTAAGCGTTGATTGTGCAGTGTAATTACAAAGTTGTTTCAATATCTTTTGCTGGCCAATAAAAATGAAATTTACGGTCAAGATTTAACGAAACATGTTAAGGCATAAACAAAGACAAAGAATCAATAGTTCGAGATGGTGTAATATTTCTTTTAAAATGTATTGGAAAACTAACATCATGTGAATTACAGAAATGACGCTTCAGTTGTTAATCCTTTCTTTAGACTGCGACATTTTATCATGTTATAAAATAAGTTACGACATTTCAGTGTAACCGATATTTCCAGCATTAATTATGACCTACACGTTGTTGTTTGAATAGCACTATAATCGCTTCAGCATGAACTATTACGAATCCAGCTCATGAAGAAAAGACAGTCAAGACTTATAGACCAAAGGTAAAATTTCTTCTACGCAGTTGGGTCTTTTCATAGAAACTTACAAAAGCGTGTTAAGAAAATCCCTCTTTTACGGTCTACAAAAATATGGATTTTTTTATGACAACCTTTGAACAGTTCAATACCAGTTCAAATCTTCTCTATAACAGTTCTTGAGCTCCCTCAGTCAAATTTGACCTTACAATAGAAATTGCTGCTAAAATGTGTTGTTTTGTAATTAATGTGATAACATATTATTATTTGTAGGATGTCATATATATATATATATTACCTGTTGATTATGCAATAAATCATTCAAACATCTGTTGTCTGCTATGTGTATATTTTGTTAACGGCATTAATTATTACACCATTGTTTCTGGGGTAATAAAGATTATCTGTTGCTCATTCTTCAAGGCCACATGGCGACCCCGGATGTAATAAATTCTTTGATACCAATTTTGATGCACAAGATGGGCACATTTCGTCGATTTACGGTCCATCATTGTGTTCATGGCCTAATCTGTATTAGTTCAATTGCTTCATAATTACCCTGAGATGTTACCCCATATTCTGAAATTTTCATACAGTTTTGTGCAATGATCAGGCCCTTCTTATTTTGCCTTACATTTATGATAGATTAATAAGTTCAAAGTTTACAGGTTTCAATACCACAAAAGTAGACATTGAAAGAAATATAAATAAAATAAACAATATGTCAACTATTTGTATCTATAACATCTTAAAATCAATTCGTGACAAATAATATCTCAGGAAGGTCAAAATCAAATACTAATCAATAAACATTTTATCATAACAAATATGAAAATTGTCATCACAAAGAGAACCACATACAGACATAAAGGCAGCCGCGTCTAACTTTGTGCAGGAATTAAACCAGTTATGGGAATGTCTACATCTGTCCCTCATCTGATGCTGAAGAATAAAAATGTTCAAGACACGTGCATATGTTTTTTCTTAACAACATGTACATGTATCTCAAGTCAATATTCATACATGTAGCGAATAAAACTAACCATAAAATTTGTTTAGTTCTCCGTGTTTTCTTAAGAATTCGGTATGGCCTATCATTTTGATCTTATGGATTTTTTTACCTTTGTCTGATACTGAAAATTGTAACATTGCCTGTGCACACAAGCAACAATCGTCATAAGGTTCACCTTGGTCAGGTGGCAAATTCTTCACTTTACTATTCCACTGAAAAATGAACATATATTAGAAATAATTAAAAGCGATAAATGTTTTCAATGCATTTTTTTCTTTGGAATGTTTTTTTGCCAATCGTCAGTGTGCCTGATGATGTTTAATACAGAAATGCTCATAGTATACCAAAATTGGTAATTAAGTTCATCATACAATGTCATGTCCTTTGTTGGTTTCAATGATTTACCGTTAACATTGCGTGTCCCATATAAACCGTAAACTAGCTTTTTGAGAAAAATTAATTATATAAGTAAAATATCAATAGAAAAGTTTTTATCTGCATCTTTTGTTTTCGTTAGACTTAACTAATTATTGCTATTCCTAATGCTCAGATAGCTCAATTTTTTAACGCGGGCATATTTCCCGTTTTTTGACTATACAATTCATTGACTTTTTCGTAGAATTTGACGTCACCGCAAACAAATTTGACATTTAGAACAAGAGCAAGATTTCCTTCCAAAAAGTTTGAAACTTGTTTCTTTCAGGTTGTGCCTTGTACGTGAAATTTTATCAAAGCCACGACTTTTTTTATAAATATATGCAGTATGTGTTATACACAATAAGGTTCTCTTGAAATCTGCTGTATATTGGGTAGGTCGAATTTATTTTATTTGTTTAGAATAAAATAACAGAAAATTCAACGATAAAACGTCAAAGAGACATTTTAATGAATTTTAATGTATAGCACCTGAAACGATATTAAGATACATCAGTTTTAATAGGGGATAATGACAAAATAATTTCAACATTTGCAATACTGATTCGGATAGAGTGCGATTTGTCTTATATCCTAATTATATGATATATAAATCCTTCAAATAAAACACAGAACTTCAACTGAAACTGTGTCATGGTATAAAATAATATTATTCTGGGCTTAAGTTAATTTTTCCGACACTTATAATATGACTGGAATAATGTAAGAATAATTAGTCTTGTTAATTTATTGTGAGACCAATAAAGACTATTGAAAAATAAACATATATGTTTCAAATACTTAAAATGTGTACTGAGGTTTTTCGGACCGAAAAATTTTGATCGAGCATACATTAAATTTTCTTTGAAGAAGACATATAGCTTCTTACATTGTTACGAGTGGATTATCGGATTTCTCTAATCGAGATAGTTAAATTAAGGAATTTTAAGAACGAGCCTTGGTTGTTTTTCTAATTTCCCAAACGCTTAAAAACTGGTCATCGTCATTATTTTCTCCCAATGTCTTCCTGTATTTATGATCACCAGTATGTATTCATCCGAATGTTGTATTGAAAAATATCCGACACTTACAAGTATTTAGCAATCATAATAATTACAAATGTTTATTAAATATAATTTTACAACGCCATTGTTAAATACGGTAGATTATTTCCATATGTCAGTTGTCATTTAAAACGGAACTATTTTTCCTAGCGGAAGTTGTATAACACAACATCTGTCACAATGGCAGACGGAAAGGCACAAGAAGATTGATTGATTGATTGGATATTGTTTTACGCCGAGTTGGCGATATTTCAACCAATATCACGGCGATGGAACAAGTAGAAGACCACGACATGTTCAAATTTGACCCTAATAATGAATCCAACGAAGTCTGATTTTTTGGTCCGATTTCAAAACCTCGTTTAAGTACATCTTTTATCACAAAACAGAAGACGGGATCGCGTTTGTTTATATGTAACTAAGGAAATTTTTTGAATACCAATTACATTCCAAGAACTAAAAACTCACTAGTGAGATTATCAATTTTTCCAACACGAGATACTGTTTAATTTGCTCAAAATTTGAGAAAATTACTTCCTGACTTCAAAATAAATGCTTATAATGCTTCATCGTTTTTGAATAAATATTCTGCTTTTCTCTTTTTTTTCTGCACTCTTTTTGAACATTTAAAAATGTATGTCTCATCATCAGCCCTCAACACCAGAAATATGGAATTTAGAAAAAAAATCTAACGGAGTGGGCTAAAAAAGGGGGTCCAAATTTTGATTCTGGATGGATTGACTAATACCAAACTTCGAACATGCAACGCTCACATATTTAAATGTTATGATACTTTCCCATCTTATTAAAACGAGTCTGTTATTGATTATTTTTTTTTTTCAAATTCTAGATTACATAACTTTTAATCTTTGAAAGTTGTTTTATCTGGAAGCTACAAAGTAGTTTTTTACTATATATATTTTTTTATGAAGATGAATTTCAATTTTTTCTTTGATCTTTGCGTGCATTAAAAGTGGAATATCAAAGAAGTAATGCCTTAATTGCATGTACCACATTATCCAGTTGTTTCACTAGCCTTTGGTGTGTATAAAATTTATAGGTAGGAAGGGCTTAAAATAGTGCATTAAATTGTGTAATCTCTAGATAATACCCTTCTAATAGTTTCGCCCAAAATATTTAAATCAAAGTACTACAAGTACCGGGAATGGAGCCCCAACCCCTAAAAACAAAACAAGGCATCTTTTTTAAACAGCAATATACATGTATTGTACCAAAATTTAAATAAAATTAGGAAATTTTTTTTATCAAATATTCAAGCCTGTTCAAGGTCACACGACGACTTTTACGACTGATTAACATCTAAAGCAGAAGATAAATAATCCTTCAAATAACAAAAGGTCCTTAAAAATCACAAAATTTTATAATTGGACATAGATCGAATGACTCCTCAGCATTTTTATAAAATAGCACTTAAAGTGGATAATGAGTTTGCTTTGGACACAACGGAAAGAGAAATAACTCGTGATATAATTTCATCTCGAATGAATGGATTTTTTTTCTTCATTGGAATGATAATTAAAGGAAAAATATTTTAATAAAAACCTGATCAAGGCGAAACTTGGATTGCATTCATTATTATATTGTTGCTTTTGTGTACATACAATGTAACGATTTATAGAATCCGAATGAAAAAGTCCAAAAGTAAAATTGTACTGATTACACTGTAAACAAGAAAAAAAAAGGAATCAGGGTAGGGGTTCGGATGCGGAGTTTGGGCGAGGAGGTGTGGGTAATTTAAAATTGATGTCATATATCAATTTAAATATGAAATATTACTGGAGCAGTGGTCCTACTACCTATTGTAGAGTAATAAGGATCAAGGGCATATCGTTTAATGTACCTTGGATGTTCTATCATTCCTGCTGGTTTCAGACAAGAAGATTTTTAAAAGGACTGATCTGTAAGTGAATTTCCATATAGTGTCCTATGTAAAAATAAGTTTACTGTGGCGGCCATCTTGGAAAAAGGCCCGGGTCCTCAGATACAAATCTGAAAGAGGACAACCTAAAAACCATTGCTGCCAAATTTTGTTCCAATTTGCTTGATTCAGACAAGAAGATCTTTAAGTGAAAACTAGGTTGCCAGTGGTGGCCATCTTGGATGGAGGTCTGGGTTAGTTAGTGTGTATACATCTGAATGAGGGCCACCCCAAGGACCGGTGTTGCCATGTTTTGTTCCAATTGACTTAGTGTTTTCAAACAAGAAGATCTTTAAGTGAATTTTCCCACAGGGTCCTATGTAAAACTAAGTTCTCCTGTGGCGGTCATCTTGGAAAGGAGTCCAGGTCATCGGATTTAAGTCTGAAAGAAGACCACCTATAGACCATTGATGCCAAGATTTGTTGTAATTGGCTCAGTGGTTTCAGAGAATATGATTGAAATATATTTAAAACCTGTAATATTCATAAAATTCTTGAAGTCTGAGGGTCACAATTAGGTCAAAACTAGTTCCAGCGTAACTCATAGGGAATCTGTAACTAATAATTTTATAACTATAAAGAAAATCAGTTAAATAATTTCAAAGAAAGCCAAAAGAAAATGTTTATTTTGCCCATTTTACCCGTAAGTTATAATTAAAGCTACGGTGGCCATGTTGATTGGTGGGCGGCACCATCAGATATATTTTCGAAACTAGACACCCTAATAATGATTGTGGCCAAATGATTTCAGTTTTTTTTAAAGTTTACGGACGGACGCCAAATGATAGTCCAGGTACGCTATTAACTATGATTGCTGTTACACTCGAAGGATCTTTTATAAAATAAGAAGATAATTTGTCTCAAATATTAAATTTTATTAAAGTTTCTATATAAATTGTAAAATGTATTAAGGATGATCGCTGGTCTAAAAGGAAATAAATAATATTTGAAATAGGTGTTTTAGTTTGAGAGAACATATGAATAGTAAACAAATAAGAAAGAAAAAAATATAGGTTCATGTGCTCATTTTAGAGCTATAAGGCCTTGACAATTTGCAGGAAATGGGTTTTCTCTGGATTTTTCATTGTCTCTGCATTGACAACTTCAGTCTCTCAAAAATGTATGAAAAAATAAAAAGGATTTCATAAAATTTTGTCAAATACCATTTTAAGGTATATATAATTGAATTATAAAAGAAAAAGTGGGGGTTCATGGGCAAAACAATTCATGTTTAAGAAATGGATAAAACCCGAGGATTCCGAAAATCTGGCAAAAAGACCAAAACATGACCAGCGAGCATCCTTAATGACAATTTAAACGTGAATAAAACAGTTTTATTGAATGAGTAGAATGTACAGAAGACAACGTCTCCGAATTGACCAGACTAATATGGGTATCACCACACAAATTTCAAATGCGGATGTGTCGAGTTATAAATGGCCTATGAATGAATGTAAAAGTCGTGGTAAAATTTTATCGATAGCACTTAGGTCACCCTCGGTCAAGCATACCAAAAAATTCAATAAAAGCAATTATACAACCCATATTATAATAGTCATTAATACTAGATCAAAAGCTCTTCTTATAGTCAAGAGAATAAAAAACAAATACTTATCTTAATGTGGAAACTTACACATAATATATATAAAGTATAGTAAATCTCGATTGCAATAGACAAGATTGATGACTAATAACATTTTGTATGCAAATAGAATGTAAATTTTTAGTCAAAACTTGAATATACATGTTTCTCCTACGCGAATAGCTCTTTCCTTAAATATTTGTTTGCCTTTGCCTTTTTTTAAGTCATTTTGGTATGTGATTCTGCTCTATAAGTTTTTGGTTTGTTGTGTGGAATTTCCTTCTTTTTTACAAGGATGGCTATCCGTAGTATAGCTATCGCCCTGAATCTTTACAAGTTAGCCGATCAAATTCCGCTAGAAACTAGGTTGGCTCACTTCGAAGAGAGAGAAACCAGTTGTACTCTGGGTTGTTTTTAACACGAAATTACTCATTTTCTATTGTGTTAATACGCTGACATAATCTAGTGCAAAATAGATTTCTTTATCAACTCATATATTTGAATCTTGCTATCAAAACAATTTCATGAACATATTTATTATATGTTTTTATATATAATCGTGATTTGTACCGAGAATAATATTTATCATATAGTTGGTACTAAATACAGGAGTTTTGAATATACGATAAAGCCGTATCTGACGTCTATGACGTCCTACCCTTTCTCTTACGATGGTGCGTTGGCCCGATTGCTGATATTGGTCGAGGTTGATACAGCATGTAATGCAGATTTTAACATGTATTATACATTTTATCATATATTTAAACAGAGGACTTTAAATTTTCCAAATTAAAGTCTACTGCCATAAATTGCTACATCGCTAGCCATTATAATTGTAACACAAATTTCAAACTTATTTCTAATCCCTTAATGAACCTCTGATTGTGAAAGAAGTGAGCCAACTTGAAATCGGCATTGTACAAAATATCACCCTTTTACTACATTAAGGACATAAACAGTAAACACAACAGGAAGCAGTCTAAAGTGCTAAATCACTACAGTTTTTGCCTTGCCTCACAAAAGTCATAAAGATGTGCTGTTTCGTACAATTTGTTAATAGTTGGTGATTAGGTTAGTTAAGGGGGAACCACATATAGACAGCCAATTAATTTGGTACGCAGTTGAATTAGCATTCCCATGGCAATTTTTTTGGCTTGGCCCTCTCAGTTATATTCTAGTGACTATGAATCTTCACTATACTGTACATGTTGCGAAAGTCTATGGGGAACAGTAAACATTTGAAAGTGTTGCATTATTCACATGTTTAAGAAATTGCCTTATTTATTTCAACGTTTGAATTATACTAGCAAAATTGGATACAGGTGAAACATATCTCCCTGTCAAACAGTTTGTACCATATATACAGTTAGGTTTAAATCATTATCATTAATTCATCAGTCATCAGATCATGAGGCCATCCGAGTAAACACTACTTCGGTACTATGATTTTTCTTGAGCACTGCCGATTAGACATAAACTGATGCACATACTGTGGATATATATTAAAAAAAATAGGAAACTAAGGAGTATCTTCAGCATGCACTGTCCTTGGAAAGTTTTAACTTCTGCCATTTTTAAGTCAGTAAATTCTATACAACGTTTTGGTTTATTGTTTCTGATTTCTGCATTTTTGGCCTTGGGCACGTTTGTCTGTGGTCAGCCAGGCAACTTTCCAAATTTTAATCATTTCCAAAATTCTGAACAAATTCATCTGAAACTCGATATCAGGATCTATATAAAGTTTCCATATTTGAACCCTCAGAGAGCTAAAATAGCGACAGTAGCTAATACTTGCTTCTGGGTGGTCAAATTTTAAAATCTACTCTGAAAACCACTGTGTCAAATAATATGAAACTTGGTAAGAAATATCAATAGAATTACATCTCTGTCAGATAACTAACGTAACGACAATATCTTAACTTAAACCACTGTTGTGACGTCAGCCTATTCATTTACCGTGGTTTCTTTTTCTAGAATCAACGCTTCTTTAATCCGTTGAAATGAAGTCATCAAATTATATTCAATTGTTCCTTTTGTGTACTTAATGTCATTAAGTTTGAATGGGCTAATTTACTGATTTCTGTTCACAGCTGGTATTAGTTTAAAAACTTACCTTTGATTTTTGCAAATTTTTATTTGCCGTGACTGGGGTTCGAACTCCCTCCTTGAAGTAAATTATGTGTCACAGTTCAAGAACACATTAACGAAACCTCTCGGCTACCAATTGGATGATATCTAAATATCGTTTTTACATATATCAATATGATACTGTACAATATATAGATAAGGTTTTCGCCTTTATATATTTAAAAAAAGACGTTTGTATAGTGTGAGATGGTAGCCCCAAGGTTAGGATGAGTTGAGAGTAACACTTGTAGACATAGTTCGAATCTCTGTTTCGGTATTCCATTTTTTTCTAAATCTTTGTGTTATCATTGGTATAACTTAGTAATAAGAAAAGATCTTTATTTTTTTTTATTTGATTATTATCGACAATTTCATATAATTCAATAAAAAAATTAGAACATTGTTATTTTGATGTTTATGGCAATTTGATCTGTTTCACTGCATATTTTGATATATTTTTAAAATATAAAAAAGTGTAAATCGAGTGGATTTAAACTATTTTTTTCTTTCAGTAGCATTATGTTTTACTGGAAAATGATTTCGACTATGCTTTATTTTGTTAATAATGGACAAATTTCTGAATCATATGCGTTATACTGTAAGTCCATACGGTTTTGTATTAATTTTCATTTACCATTAAAATCATCAACGTGACTATATATATATCTAATTGAATAGTAGTACAGAGAATTAAGTTAATTTAAACTCACACATAATAGGGTCTAATTAAGAAAGGAAATGTAATTGGGAAAAGTCGTCACAACAATAGTTTAAGTAAGAGATACAATGGATAAGCGTTGGTTCATGAAAAACAAACCATTCGCCCTCCGGGCTCATGGTTTCTTTTTCAAGAACCAACGCTTATCCATTGTATCTCTAATACTGACTGGTCAATCGTTTAAAACATTTGTTCTGAAAATGACCAAATAAACCTTATTTAAAAGACCTTTCCTAATTTCATCTCTTGGCAACCACTTGTCATTTGTGAATTTTCAAAGAAACGTCTTCTTGGATAAAACGGAGCCTCTGGATCTTTCATGGAGAATCCATAGGAGGCTCTCTGCGAAAGGAGAAGGTATAATAAGGACTCCTCTTTCCCCATTAGAATTTTTCTAAATCATCCGTCTAACATCATAAAATCATATTGTTATCCTACATACGAATATTGAAAAACGACTAAAATCTGAAGATATGAGCCGGGATACGTACCAAAAATATATTACACTGTAAAGTTGTATATTTATATGACACAGTAGTGTTTTTAAAATTTTAATTTTTTGCAGTCGGAGTACGAACATATGGAACAGTTTGGGAAAATGAAACAAAGCTCCATATGGGGTATCTACATAATGAACTCTTTGAAATCTCTCCATTTCTCAAAGCTATTTTTTTTGTCGCTTTGAATCAACCAAATTTGTACAATCTTTATGTGCCTAGTGTACCAAAACTACATATGAGACATGTATTGAAGGGTTTCCATGTTTTTTTTTATTCTGACCAGTTCGTAGGACAGTTCTCGTTTTTGATTGGTGAATTCTGAATCTTTTTTTTTATATTTTAGAAATCTAATGAGGCATCTGGCGGTTGGTCCCTATGAAGTTTCATCGCTCTGTAGAAAACTGAACTGTGCAACCGGCGTGGATAATAAAGGTTGTCGGTAAATGAAAACCTCCACGGAAACTGCTTGAAGAATGAAATATAACTTTACATCAAGGTCTGTAAAAAATTCTCTCTTTTCATTTGCGTTGTTATACATATTAAACATCTACAAGGAAATGAGTTTCGTTTCAATGAACGCTACAAATTTACAAACAAATGGTAAAAGTTGTAACATGGAATTTCATTGGACGCAGTCTTTAGAATAGAATAATTTTATTAGTATTAAATCCTATCAATAGGATTGTCACTAAATCAAATGTTAACAGAAATAAACAGTAAGCAATACAAACATGCAAAATTGACTAGAAAAAAATGGTTGTGTTTATTATTATTATTTGTGACAGCATGCCTCCTCTAAAATTATCATTAATAATATCATATGTATATTTATATAACCTGAGATACAAGAAGGAAATGCTGCCTACCTATATTATATTCATTCGTATATTCAGAAAAGAAACAAATAAATATATAAATATATATACATATCTAAATAATTATCCATGAAATACACAGTTTAAGTACTACCAATATAGTTGTTTCTTTCATTATACATCTCACTTATACCACGAACAATAATCATAAGTATATCACATTTTTCACAAGAAAATATAAAATCGAATTTGTGTTCATTACTCATTGAATTAAAACAAGGAACAGTATCAGAAATTTCGTTAAACATTTTTATCCTAGATTCCTTCAGTTCTGTACATATTGTTATAAAATGGAATTCATCTTCCACCTCTGTATGGCACAGGGGGGCACATTCTATTTTCTAAGGCTGTTTTATTATATTGACCGCGTTCAATAGCTAGCATACTATTACTTATTCTTATTTTTGCATAATTTTTTGTAACATGTTTATCTAAATTCAATAAAAGATACTTTTCAAGTTCATACTTTACTTTAAATTTTCTGTAAGTTCTTAGCTTATTTCCATTAATTGAATTATCAACATTAAAAAGTTTTTCCAGAATATATTATAATTTTCATTTAGCTTCTTTGTTAAAGAAGAAAGTAACCGTTTTTTTTAGAAAAAGTACTTTGATTTTCCCAAACATGTGAAAAATTTAATTTTGATAGTAATATTTTAATTTTTTAAGCAAATCCTTCATTTAACTCCTTACTTACTTTATAAACATTATAGAATATAGACCCCGTTTCGTTTGTGTGAAGAATATGCAGCCAGAATCCTACAGAAGACTTTAAGGCTTGTATACCAACAGGGTACATTCCCAATTCAGCTAATACAGCTATATTTACTGCCTTTGGATTAACTCCAGGTAGATTTTTTGATTTGAAGTTTGATTTGAAATGCGTCGTATACAGCATAGTATAAATTTACTATTTCTAATATTAGTATCTTTGGATTGTTATTTTGAAACTCCTGGGATGATGCTTCTGCTGGTGAACCCTAGGTCCCCGAGGGTATTCGCCAACCCAGTCGTCAGACTTGTCTGACATGATTATTCATTGATTTGTTACAGAAATTACAAGTATTTAGCAAAATTCAAAAATAATAGAATAACTAAGGGTTCATTCCTTGTATTGCACATGGTAGATCTCCTTAGCTGAAATTGGGCTTCCTATTTCGGTATTTTTGGTTGAGTACTTCTTGTTTAATATAAGTTTGGTTTTTGGTCTTCCAAATGTTTCGGTTTTAAAGCTGCTGATGAGAGGTAACTCCTTGAAATGCGTCGTATACAGCATAGTATAAATTTACCATATCTAATATTCGTATCTTTGGATTGTTATTTTTTTTTACTGATTCGATTAATAAATATTGGGATTCCAGTTTGTTGTTCTTCACAATACTTAGTGACCATATCTCATTACAATAAAGTATAATTGGGCTAACACAAGAATCAAAAAGTTTCATGTGGGAAAATACATCTGTCTTCTCCGAATATAGCATTTGTTTAATACAAAACAATGCCTTTAAGGCTTTTCTACAAAGAAGATTTACAGCATTGGTACAAACTCCAGATGTTTTGAATAATATGCCTAAATATTTGTATTCTGTACAACATTCTACTAATTCATTATTAAAAATAAAGTTATCCTTAGCAATTTTTTACCACTTTTATTGAAAACCATTACCCTTGACTGTCAAGTTCCATTCCTCACAGTATGCATTTACTTTGTTTAAAGAATTGTGTAATCCATTTGAAGATTCTGATATTAATACTAAGTCTTCAGCATATAAAAGACAGGACAATTTTATATCATTTAATGTTATAGGATCACATGAGTTATCAAAAAGGAAGGTTAAGTCATTAATATAAAGAGAAAATAAGGTAGGCCTTGTTTTACTGCAACTGTAGAAGGGAACATTTCAGTAATGCCTTCAGGGACTTAATTCCAAAAAGGACTGCTTTATACATATCTTTTATAATATTGAACAAAAGGCCCCTTAATATTATATTTAACAAGTTTGTAGAGAAGGACCTCTCTAGCGTCAAAAGCTTTTTTTAAAGTCAATGAAACAGGCATATATTTTTCTGGATGATTTAAAAGCTTTATCAATGATAGTTTTTAGAGTGAGGATGTGACCACTAGTCCTACACCCTTTTTTAATCCAATCTGTTCATGACAAATGATATCATTAGATTTTTCCTAAACAGCTAGAAAGGGCTATGCCTCTATAGTTTGAAGGGTTATTAAAACATCCACCTTTAAATATTGGTTTAATATATTTCCCCTCCATTTAGAAGGATATAATCCAGTAAAAAGTATTTCACATACATGTCAAAATTCATAGTACAAGAAATTTTCAACATTTCATTTGTTATCCCATCAGAACCACAGGATTTCTTATTTTTTATAAGCGGTATTTCCTCCTCTGTTATCCTAACATTTAAATTTTTGTTACAGTTATTTAAAAATTAACCATCAATATATGATTTGATATCAAAATTTTTGTTGTGAGTAGTATTCATAAGACTCTTGAAATATTCAAACAATTCATTAGCTTGTATATTTGAACTGGGGCCATTTAGTTCTTTTTTCTTTAAAGTTTTAACATTTTTCAAAAACTTTCTGGAGTTTTATTTGATTCTGTGAGCTTAGCCATGATTTTGTTTCAAAATTTTCTGTATTTTTTCCTTACTAATTTATTTAATACCTTTTTTTTTTCGTCTTAACTTCTAACCTTAGTTGCTTGTTCCATGGTTCTTTGCATAGTTTCCTATTATGGAGTTTCAAAGCTCTGAAATGGACTTTCTCGAAATATTCCGTACACATTAATATGACGGCAGAGTAATTCTTAGTTTTTGATTGGTTGCATCGTGACAAATGAGAAATCTTGGGACTTGAGAATTTTCTTAAATATTCGGCTGCAACGGGGCAAGATCTCGAACAACTTGGAAAATGATCTGTAATTCAATACAAATCTCAGACTGCTGTATAGATACCCCTTCAGAACTTCTCATCCAGTCTCTGCATAGGTGTTTTATTTTTGTAAGTTAATTGCTAAGAAATATATGCAGATGTGCAAAAAGATCTCGGCCACCTTGTGTTATGTTGATTTTTTTATTAATTATTTCTTGCCTATTGATGCATGTGTATACGAACATTTGTCGTCCACAAGTTGGGTAATCCTCTTGCTGTGGTTTTGCTCTACATGTTTTATTTCCGTATTTTAGGAACTTTTTTATTCACTGGAACTGGTTTGTATTCGTAAAGTGTTACAATATCCCTTAGCATGTGTACATACAGCTGTATGCAGGAAGAGGTCTTGTTTGCCAGTCCGCGTACGTCCATATGTCACTTTTTTTTTTAAAATAATACATGTAACTTAAAAATAATGCAGTACAGCATACTAAAATTAAAGAGAGGAAGTCGGTAATTATTAGTACTTTATATATGTATCTATTTTTTTTAAACACTTTATAAAACCAAATTCATGGTCATGCATTGTTGCATGTTGCCAGATGGAAAAGTTAAATATACACATGTTCTGTTTTCCGCCGTATTTTGCTTTCAGAATATATAAATATTTAGAAATAAAATTTTAAAAGTGTCAGTTTCAATATTAAGTATTTTTCTATATTTGTAATTTGTTAATCAAAACTCTTTGCACTTGGTAATTCATAATAAAGTTTATGATATAGGTTCCGAGGGTTCAAACCCCCTTCGTTGTTGGAAAATGTAACCAAAACATGTTGTAAATAGTTGGGAGATGGGACACTTATTCCTTGGAATCTCTACTTTTTTTATGGCTGAAACCAGATTACATGATGCAAGAATGAATCGGGGGGGGGGGGGGGGGTCTGCATTATTTGTATTGTATTGGCGTATGTTATTTGTTTTCCAGTAATTGTTTATTATAAAGGATCTTGTCTCAACAAAAACTTATTGAATTATTAACTAATTTATTTTTTTAACATTCAAGAGCCGAACTTGTTTAAATTTTAGACGAAAGAATCTATTTCATCCATTTAAAACTTCATTAATCTTCTTTCAACCTAACTTTGTTATTTTTAGCAAAGGTATTTCCCATTTAGTTACCTGCCATTACACCCGCCTTTTGAATATTATTATTCTGTGTAAACCAATGAAAACGTACGTTAGAGTATTGTTGTCCGGATGTTTCTTTCTGCTATTATTAGATTTGTTGCTACGCTAAGCTGAAACGCATTTCATTGTAAATGTATTCAACAGCGAATTGTTATTTCAGTTGTATTAAATATTTGACAAATCTTCTACTTAAAACTACTTAATCAATTAATCGAGTTTTGACAGCACTAGTAAACCTCTTTTGATATGACCTTCATTTATATTAGGGGACCCACTCCTTTGGTCGGGGTAGGGTTAGGGTTAGTGTTAGGGTTAGGTTAGGGTTAAGGACCTTATAATTTACCTGTTCATGTCAAAAAAGAAATGATAAAGTCAAGGTCATTGAAAAAGTCCATAGCAACCGATTAAAAAGTCCCTAGCAACCATATATATTTAGATTCAGGACCATATAATATAACTGCACAAGTCAATATGGATTCTCAAAGATCAAGGTCATTGAAAAAATCCATAACAAACTGATGGAAAAGTCCTTAGCAACCAGATATATTTGGGTTCAGAACCCTACAATTTACCTGTTCTAGTCATAATGGAAGGTCAAGAGTCAATGCAATTGAAAAAGTTCATAGCAACCGATGAAAAGGTCCCTAACAACCATATAGATTTGGTTTCAGGATTCTAAATATTAGCTGTACACGTCAAAATTAAAGCGAAAATGCGACGGTATACATTAAATAGCTTAAATAATCATTGATGCAAGAACTAAACAAAAAAAAAAAAAAAGTAACACGTGAGTGATTCAGGCTCTTGGGAGCCTCTAGTTTTCATTTGTAAGTGGAGATATTGATTTAATTTCTTCATAGGATGATTGCATAACAGCTTTAAAAAGGCATAAGGTTTTAGATTTCTTCAATTAGGTAAGTGTCCCAACTAATTGCAGGGGTACGGGGATAACTGTCGAGTGTGACAGTCCAGATTTCTAGTTTTTAATTTGTAGAATTTTTAAAACAAATATACTCATTTAAGGAAGATTGCTGGTCTAATAGAAAATAATTAGGATTTGAAATAGGTGTTTTAGTTTGAGAGAACATATGAATAGTAAACAAAAAAGCAAGAAAAAAATATAGGTTCATGTGCTCATTTTAGAGCTATAAGGCCTTGAAAATTGGCAGGATATGTGTTTTATCTGAATTTTTCATTGTCTTTGCATTGGCAACTTCAATCTCTCAAAAATGTATGAAAAAATAAAAAGGATTTCATAAGAGTTTGTCAAATACCATTTGAAGGTATATATGATTGAATTATAAAAGAAAAAGTGGGGATTCACGGGCAAAACATTTCATGTTTAAGAAATGGATAAAACCCGAGGATTACGAAAATCTGACAAAAAGACCAAAACATGACCAGCGAGCATCCTTAACACCACGGGTTACCATGTGAGCAGTACATGCTCCAGTATCAGTGTTAAATGTGTTAAATAAATAATAGAAAGAGTTGGTAAACAATGTCACCATCTAAATACAATTAATCGTAAAGCACAATAAGTGTTTACACATTGTCTGGCTCCACTTTTAGAATTGTCACAATTTATTCGAATACGTCCTTAATGATATTGTTTAATTTACACAATCTCGGAATAATTCGGCAAATCTATTTATACGGACAGAAAAAGAAAATGAAATTCAGTTCTAACACAGTATGTTGACCATTGTGTATCCATGTATCAAATTGTAGACGATATGATTAGCAAAGCCTCTTGTTTGTCAGTGATATCCGTCGAAGAAAGAGTTCACAGGAAGGTAATTAACGGACTGTTTCAATAAATACCATTCCCAATTTAGTTGCTGTTATTTCCGGATGTTAATCAGTCGAACTTGGAATTATCCTGTGTAATCACGTTAGTTTCACCGTTTGAGATTATAGTCCATTTCCTACCCCGTAGCGAGGAAATATTCTCCACGACGAAATTCGAATTATATATCCATATACCAGTATGACGACTACCAGAAATATTTGTGCTAATTTCAATTAGTGTTTGCAGTGATAAGAATCCTACAAATCTACTTTTTAATAAGCTGATCTTTTCCACAGATATCGTAATTAGTAAATGAAATTTCGTTGCAATTTGTATATGCTCTGTTGAGCACGACGGGAATTAAACATCATTACAAATAATCTACTTCCACAGTAAGAATACATCAATCTGGGTAGCCTGAACATTGTATTTTATTGTCATCGAGTAACATACCCAAATGCGGATTATTTTTAAACATAACCTATCAACCTTTCGTTTGTACTGTATGCAATTCCAAAGGATGGCGTGAAAAATACTCGTTTAGGTTATATTACGAATGGCTACCTGGACTAACTGAGATTCTAGATGAGAAAGAAAACATTCGAAAGATGATTATCACTCAACCATACATGTACCAGGGATAATAATTGAAGTTAATAAAAAAATTATTTTACCAGACACATGTTGCATTCCTGGTGATTCAAATACTGCAGTATTCTTACAATCATATTTTTTCATATAAATTGTATTCAAATCAAACTTCAATCAGTCTTCAACTATTTCTCCTGAGAAAAGGCCTTGGTCAATCATAGCTTTTGTTAAATAACTCTTGGCCCAAGTTTTTGTTAACAATCAAATTCTAATACCTTATTGCGCGTCTCCATACATGTATAACAATAATGTATATAGAAATAAAATGGATATATTAAAAAAAATGAAAGAGGAGTCTAGGTCACAAGCTTAAACTCACAATTTCGAACTTTGACCTGTGGGTACGAGGTTATGACAGTCAAAATTCTAAAACTTTATTGCGCATTTACAAGTGGTATGCAATCATTCTATACAGAAATTAAATCCCTAAACCCAAAATGGAAGGAGGGTTGTGACGGACGCACGAACGGAGACAATCACATGGAGTTTAGTTCTCAAGGAAAGTGTGACGGACAGACAGGGCCCTGTCTTCGAAAATGCCTGGATATATATCAAATAACTAATTCTTATATGGTGCGCTGCTTTCCCTTTGCAAATAAAGATGTAATATTTTTTTTATTTGTAATGTAGCACGCGCATAGTTAAAATTACAACGCCATTCTTTTGAATCTCACTGTCAGAACAGGGGAATACTACAATTGTTCGGATTTTTTATGCTACAAAGGAAATAAAATAAAATGAAAAGTAAGTTTTATTGTTATCAAATTTATTGGGTTTACTTTTCTACCTCGATTTCGTTTTCTTAAATTCCAAAAATAAATGGTCGTCACATGAAAAGCCTTAAAGTACCACTTCGTTTACCTAATTTCATTTTTTGCCATATTAGAATCTAAATAATTCATGGGAGCCATATGTTCGTATTAGATTTTAATATGGGTAATAATATTTGCTTAAATTTTACCTCTCACTAACGCTCAGGATAAAATTTTGATCAAATAATGTTACCCATATAAAAATTGCCAACGAACATGGCTGCCATGAATTATTTCTTAAATAAATGAAATGAAAAATTAGGTATGAGCCTTGTAATTACTTCTAGTAAACCATTTTTGTAATATTTCGCGTTAACATGCAAGACCAAATGCCCGTTTGAGTTATGGCAATCATCATTGCAGTGGACCTTCATCGGCGCTAGTTATGATCACATTTTGGTTGTCCTTAGATGTTCTCCTTTGAAAAATGTTTCTAGGGGTCTGGATTTAGAATCAATCAATATTACCTTAAAACGGAAAACTCAACATTTAAAATATTCAAAAATGTTCACATATAAAACCACATTAGCCTGTTTGGTCCAAACTTTGGTGTAATGTCCTTGATTGTGAGGCTATTCTTTTGTCCATTTCGTACATTTCTATCCATTCGCGTTTATTTTTATGCATGTAATGTCGTTTAGTTCCCCCATACTTTCAATGGTAAATCCAAAGAAGCGATACAGATCCTCTAGAAACTCGGAAGAGTAATAATATTTTTTCCAGAAAGTATATGTTCATTGAAAAAATAAATTTAACATCTGAAAATTAACTGCGTCAAATTTCCAACCAAATAGAAACGTTTGCTATGGGACACCAAAAATATCAGTCCAATGAAAACAGATGCTTTGCACAACTGCACATGGAATACACGTACAAATTTAAACTCAAATTTCGTGTGATATAAGTTTAATTTGTATGCAAATTTTACTAATTGATTTTGAGGGATTTAAATTAATGATCAGTGATGCATATAAAAGGATCATGGACGAGTGAACATAATGTTGTTTTACTAAATATCTCCTACTGATGCACAAATATTCCTGAAATTCAATAGCAAATTGAACAGTCAAATTTGCATCTAATTTCCTTTTAATATGTCTGAAAAATTAGCATGCTGGTTTAAGATATGAGAAATCACTTTTAATGTGTCTTTTTTCCACTGTTCTACCAGTGGCTCGACGAAAACCTTCCTGTTTTATTAGTTTTCTTTGAATGTCCATTGATTTTTTCCATTAAGTCTGTAAATAAATGGTAATGTTTAAATTCATGCCAAATGGAGAAGATGTCTAGCTTGGTTAAAAGGATTCTTTTAATATACTAGTAGCAAGTATCAATTTTTAAAAGCTTAAAAATGAAGGAACGAAAGTCTAAAGTACGGAATTAAAAGTACTCAGTGTCCGATATTTCTTACAATAATTTCAGGAACTTTTCGCTGGTATTATTCAAGAAGTCTAAAGAAGGATATTTTCAAATAAAGCGAATTCATTATTCTTCTTCGTAATTGGATGGAATCAAAAATCCTTACGAGCGAAATATAACCTTAAATCAAAACAAAAAATGCTCGATCGAAATTTTCGGTGTACAAAGCGTTTTTCTGAATGATATAAACCTGCAAAAACTGCGTGTACAATTTGAGACCCATGGCTTCAACAGTGATGTGGCACGCCGAGGTTCTTTTCTAAAACATAAAATGTATAATGAAAAATTGATGCATTGCACAATTGCATACAGAATACAAGTATAAACGTATACTTGAATTACGTGTAATATAAGTGTTATTTAAATCAGCCTTTATTTGAGTTTCAAAGAGTCAACCCCATTTAATTTTTTTTTCATGCTCGTGATAAAGGCATATTGGTCGAAACATTGGGTATTTTTACTTTTTAGTTTGGTTGTTGTTTTTTAAGATTTTGTTTTTGGTTTTGTTCGGCTTGTGTATTTTGTACATTTAAGTCGTTTTATGCCCCTTTTGACAGCCCACCATTTCCATTTATTTTCCTTGTTTTCTAATTTAATTAAGTTGATAAAACATGTTATACATTACATAATAATTTAGTATAATACATTACTATGAAGTAAGAATGTTAGACCGAATGACTTATATTCAATGCTCCAAGTATGAACGTACCCGAAAGTTGATACGTTATCCAGCGGCTATCAACAGTTATATTCAATGTTAGCATAGTACATGTATATCCAGTAAAGCTATATAGGCTTGTGTGTAAGTCTATAGTTACTTTTATACTTTGGGCCTCGGTGGCCGAGTGGTCTAGGTAGTTCGTCATGACTACTAGTGATCACTAGCCTGTCAACGCTGAGGTTGTGAGTTCGAATCTCACCTGTGGCGGGGTGTGTTCGACTCCGATCTTAATTGACAAGGATTGCCAATTTTCCTACCGAAGGTCGGTGGTTCTCTCCGGGTACTCCGGCTTCCTCCACCAATAAAAACTGGCCGCCGCGAAATAGCCAAATCTACTGAAAACGGCGTAAAACCCCAACTAAACAAACAAACAAACAAACCTTTATACTTTTTTATAATATAATTAACAGATATGGTGAGATGTAAATTTACACTCCAATAGGAATACAACTGATTAATAACTTGATGAGTAGATATTCGAGAATTTTATAAATCATTATGAATATTTACCAATGGTGTCTGCTGACTCTTTTAAAAAATATATATCTCCAATCACACATGGCTCAATTTGATAATTTTATCAGCTCGATTCAGATATTTTTCTCTTAGATTAAAAGATACCGTTGATACTTAATTAAACTCATAGATACATGTAACAGAATATCTTCTGGAAACACTCGGGCAATTTAGAAGAAAAAACTTTATACGAATTCTTTGTAACAGTTTTGTCAATTCAGTCGTCCTTACGTCTCCAACTTCAGTCCCTTCTAATAAAGTTACCGATTTGATCAAATATTATTAACAATTTCTCTAAAACCACTAAAATTATTACCGAATACAATTAGAATAACCGTTTTACAAACAAGTCGCCATTAACCACACTTAACATCAAAATGGCTATTTCGAACATACAGAGTAGCAGTTTTGATTGAAGAAATTTTTAAAAAACATACTCATTTATTTATTTATTGTTCTAGATTGTTTATGATATATTGGGCTGTACCTATTTTGTACCACAGGGCCATGATGGAGACTGGAAAATGTGGGCACTCATGAAACTTGTTTGATTACACGACTTTTATGTGTTTGCCAAGCCAAACTACCACGACTGCCTGACCTTTTTTACATTGTATTATTACAACTATATAAGGGATCTGGATTATTTAGAAAACAAGTATCTGTTTGAGTGACAGCAAACCGGAGTTTCCTTCTTTACTATCGTGCGAGCCGCCTAGCAACACAGCCGTCCGTCCGCCCGTCGTACATTACCAAACTGATATTTTTTAAGATGGTAAATCGGGGCCTCGGTGGCCGAGTGGTCTAGGTAGTTCGTCATGACTACTACTGATCACTAACCTGTCAACGCTGGGGTTGTGAGTTCGAGTCTCACCTGTAGTTCGACTTCGATCTTAATTGACAAGGATTGCCAATTTTCCTACCGAAGGTCGGTGGTTCTCTCCGGGTACTCCGGCTTCCTCCACCAATAAAACTGGCCGCCGCGAAATGGCCAAAATGTGCTGAAAACGGCGTTAAACCCCAACTAAACAAACAAACAAACCGATGGTAAATCAGGTTAACGAGAGTTATATATGTAAACAGTATAAATAGTTTTCTCACTGCCTCTAGGGTTCAGTGATAAAAAAGGAATAAGATAAGTTTTAGCAAATCCACAATGACCATGATATACATGTGTATTTCATGTGTTTAGACGGATAGCTAGATGAATCACATTTTATGAAAACTGAAAAAAAAAACTGTAATTGTATATGCATATTATTATTTCAGGTAAGAAGTAACCCTTATTTTGTAAAGGTCGAGTAAAATACAGAAAAAAAAATCATAGCTAGCTTTCTTCATATCATAAAAGATAACTGGCCGTTCTAATGTAAGAAGCTACATGTAGTGCGTGTAGTTATATAGAATACCGATCATTAGTATTGTCATATATTGTTTTATGATATAACAACAATATTGATTTAAATAATCAAATCCCGACTTATGGTCTCTCATGTTATGTAATCTTTTATATATTTTGTGCTCATTTTAAAGAATGCAGATGCAGTAAATACAGACAGCTTTAACAATAGGTAGGGAGACATAGCATTTTGATGCAAAATAGAATATTTCGTAACAATCTCCATGTTGATAAATTACCGACTCGTATTATTGTTTTGATTTTCAAATATCTGCGTATTTCTTTGTGCAACATGTAAAGGGATGAGGCAAACGAGCAGAAGGTGTCGGACGGGTCTGTATATAATGAATTGTATAACAATGCAGTTAGAACGAAAGCATTTGGACAAGTTAAATAGGACCGTGATTTGAATTTTTCTTCACTAAACAAATATATTTTTATTTAACTGCCTAGACAAAATGTCTAAGTTACAAAATTTATTAATACTTTATTGATATTCATGACTGGTTGAAACTCTCCGTATTTGAAGCAGCTATCAACGCTAAACAAGATCTTAAAAAGTACAGGGATAACTCATTTTACTCATTTCATTCCATAATTACATGTACTGATTCATGCTGACTGGCTCGGAGCCTCCGAAAGTATTCACCAGGTCATTAGCCCAGGTTTTTGTATCAGAACATCTTATGGCACGCAGTTTACTTATTGTCATCCATTAAATATTACTGAGAAACAATTGGGAGAAATACATTTTCATCTTTGTGGTAGATATCTGAAAAAAATACACTACCTCTTGGTCGATGGAACTACAAGTTAAATGTAATGGTTTATTATCTCTTCCTGGTATACAGGGACTATTTGGAAAGTTTTACTATTAGCATTGTGAAAAGAAAGAATCCAGTTATCTGTTTGGCGATGTACGGTTGTAAATGGGAGGTGGGCAGCTTTAAAGCGTGGTGAAGGAAACTTATGTTTGCTTTCAGCTAGCTACTTGTTGTAACATTGAATTATTAAGATACTATTACAAAGAAAACATTGAACTACAAAATAGATTTTTTATGACAACATCGTAATGTGATACTAAAAAAGTAAAATTAATAAGCTAAAAAATTTTGATTCAAATTTCGTCTATACTGTAGATTTTTTCTTTGGAAAACGTAACCTTGGTTGACTCAGTTCACTCTAACTATTTAGAAAGAAATTACCATAGAATATTTTGTGTCACTATTGGAGTCTAATGCCTATAATTTCCAGTAGGAATAAAGCGCAATTTTCTCATTACATAAAAATTCTATAGACGAATTGGATGTATTTTAAGCAGATTCAAATGAACGTATTCGTACTTTTTAACACGTAGATTTCTTACAGTTTAAGTACTTTTTTTAACACGTAGATTTCTTACAGTAATATGCCTGATAATTTAATTTGCAGGAGTCAACGGGTGCAAGATTTGAATAAAATGACGTCATTCAAACAAATATTCATCTGATAACACTTGATACATTCAAAGTTTTCTTTTTAATGATGTTCTTTTACATTCTAATAAACGAAAAAAGATATTTTTGTTGATAATTATCAACATATTATAATAACAGTATGTTTTAAATTTGAATAGACCGTATCTTGCATTATAATTTAAAAAGTATGTAAGAAAACTAATGATTTGTTGTCTTATTTAAAGCAAGGATATTCTATGGTCATTTTTTAAATATACCTACTATTTTTTTTAATATTTTGATACTAGGGAACAACCATTTGATTTTTATGGGGGGGGGGGGATTTCTTGATTGACACAGGTCCTGCATTTTTTTTTTCACACCTAATGTGATCCTGTCATTTTATTTTGCCAAAATCCTGGTTCTGTCTTTTTTATTTCAAATTTGATCCTAGCCCCCTCCCCATAAAAATCAAATGGATGCTCCCTTATTTTTAAAATCTAGTGACATTTAACAATACTCAAAACTTTTTAATGAAGTTCATTTATCATTCTTATTCATCTATCTGAAATGAATTTGAGGTTGCTATAGATACACTACCCAGTTACATTTGAAAATAGGAAGATTTGACAAACACGATGGCATCAAATGTTCTGTTATTAATACTTTTCTGTCATAACAATTAGCAGTATAGCAACACAGCTCGCGCTGGTAACAGAGAGTTTATGCCTCTGAAGTTACGATGGCTTTCGAGAGAGGATCGTTGCTGATACAAAGGCTACTTTATCAAGTTTATAAATGATACATGTACGTAGTTGTAAATTTTAAATGTTACGGTTGTCAACATTAATTGACTGTAAATATCAAAAATGACTTGGATTAATTTCCCCATAAACTTATACTCATTTATAATAACATCGACCAGTTTTTAGTTTGTTTAACAGCACGATGCGTGCGTATGTGAAGTAGGCGTACACAGCTTATCCTTAGCACTTTGATTCTTTCCATATCTTTAGGAGTTCTATACCTCTTTCGCGATTTGTGCTATGTTTTTTATTTGTCAAATTATATTCCCGGATTTCTCTTTGTGATTTAATTTAATTTATCTTTTGTAAATGTCTGTACAATGTACGTGTACATAACATAGTCTTGTCTATATTAATTTATAAAAACCTGAAATTCCAAACAAATATACGATTGACGTATATTTACAAGTTATGTTTAATTAGATACTCAAAATGAACACTCAGGATTTCAAGGTTGTCTATTTTAAACTTCAGACTGATCAATGCTTAATGTTCAGAGTTTTTGATTATACCCATTCGTGATAAATATGATTATTATTCTGTTTTCTCTTATTAGATTTTCTCACTTGTCATAATTTCCCTTCCTTGCCACAATGAGATAATAACACATTTCAGGTCCAGCTAAATTTAACAAAGATGTAAAGAACAAGACTCACTGCTTTTAGATTGTTGTGAAATGATAAAATTAGACATATTGGCAAGATCATGTTTTTACATGTATGTAACAGTTTTTAAAAATTCATACTAAACTCTTACAATAGGGATCTATCTTCTAGGGCGTCATACAGAGGATATAACCTTAAGCGCATTTGTCACCAAGTGTATTTATATTTATCAATTATTTTGAACAAAACTTGTATGGCATACAATCTTTCTTCTCGGGCAACACACAGAGGATAGCCTTGGACGCAATTGTTTCAGTGATATTCATATAAATTGTATTGAACAAAACTTCAAACCACAAAATTTCTAAAGTGAAAACATATTAAATTAAATTTTGTGTTTGTATCAGCTGATATATAATGTCAGGAACAGAGAAGAACAGTTACACATGTGATCGTCCGAGTATATTTAGTAGTTGACTTTTTATCTTTAACTGTTGTCCATTTATCTGGTATTTTTGTGACTTTTGTTGAAGTTTTGAGTCTTATTGACCTATTACCATTCTAGATTGTATATTGGTTAAAATAGGTTTATGCGTAGTTAACCCTTCCACTAAGTAATAGTTCGGTGGCATACCAAAGTCATATCTTTAACACTATAATGGGCTTCTAGCGATTTGAATAAAAAATCATGACCGTTTAGTAATCGTTATAATCAACACAATGCAACAAAATTTCTAAAGTTCGTTCATGCGATTTTCTCAAGATTTATATAACTTCGCCTATATATATTTTTATCAGTGTTAAATTGTGGCCCATAAATTTCAAACCGTTGTGTCGTTATTATCTTAATTAGTTACAAACAGTATGTAGTTGTTCACTGAAGATTGTGGCGTTTAACGTTTGCGTAAAAAATGTATACTTTTTCCCAAACTCAAATCAAAATCATACATTTCGGTCTTATTTTAAAAACCAAAGCAAATATTTTAGGTTTGAATAGTAAGAAATCGTATACGTACAGTATTCATATTTACATTTTTTCTATGGTAAATTTATGCCATGCAAATGGGTCAAGTTCCTTGTATTTGTGGTATTGTTGGTTTTCGTGCTTTGCACTAGTGCTACACGTTCATTACGTTTAACCTCTTTTTGGTATTTAATTTGTACGGAGGGAAAACCATAATATTTGTGTATTCCAGGCATTGCATATTAAGACAGCTTTTACGTAGACTAAGCTGAAAGGTTATTTTAGTCATAAGACAAATATATTCTTATAGATGAATTATTGTTTAACGTCCAGTGGAAACCAGGTGCATATCAGAACGCCCTTAGGTACTAGAAAATTCTAAGTATTTAAAGTGCTAAATAGCATGGTTCTTACTTCTTTGCAAGAAAAATTTATTCAATTATAATTGAATAAAAATTACAACTTTAGATATTCTGACATTAACAACTTACCTTTTCCAAAACAGAACACATTTTTTTTTAAAAACAAACATTATTCTATTCTGGTTAACAAAATCTGGAATAATTTACCTATTGAAGTCAATAAATGCATCTCACTTGAATCTTTTAAAATAAAATGTTATGAAGATTCTCTTGCATTATCAAATTAAAATCATGTTGTGTTGATCTTTCAAATTAATAATAATATGTAATCTAAATTTGATTTTGTTTGTATTTGATATTGTATATTTATTACACCTCTAATATTTCTTGTTCAATGGAATTTTAATGTATTTACAACGTGATTACATTATAATCTCAACTGGCGAGTTTTAATAATGTAGTTCACCTGACAGTCCCACAATCAATCCATTTTATTTCATATCAAGTGAAAATTGTAATGGACCTTCCATATGTGCTTCATACCAAGTTACAGTTTATTTGGTTATGTAATTTCTGAAAAGATTTTTGAAATTTTGACGGCGGCTATATTAGCTGTCCATACCCAACTATTTCGGTCATTTTCATGTTCGATAACTCTGTAGTGATTATAGTACGTACTTACCCTCGTCTTCACCTTTAAAAAAAACTTTGTTTTGAAATATGTACTAACATTTCACATCGATTATAATTCCAATACATGAAATTGTGACAATAAGTAATAATATGAAATTGTGACAATAATTAATAATGACATTTATGACCATTTATACAAACTAGCAAATGTACATACACGTAAAAAAGAGCTATGTAGTAACAACCGTTTTTGTAATAAAATTTCAAAACATAAAATATCGATGTAATATTGCACGAAGTGACACAATTTAACTAATAAAAGTGGTCAACCGTTTTTGTAATAAATTCTTCAAAGTTCCTCCATCTTTCCAACTAAGATGATAATGTCTGTTTTGGATATACTTGTCATATAGATGGTAATTGCAGCTTTTTTTGTCAATATAACATACCTTCTAATTTTATTACAAAAACAGTTGCGGAGACATCGCAATCGTTTTTGTAATAAAAATTATGATATGTTATATTAGGTACACTCTTCATTAAGAAACTCGAAATAAGCATCGATATGGCAAGTATGTACAAATCAGACATTTTCTTATTATTTTGAATTTATTACAAAACCGGTTGATATCCCAACCGTTTTTGTAATAACCTTTGTTTGTAATTTTACAAATTTTGGATAATTAATGTTGGGAAATATGGACAATTGACCACTTTTATTAAGTAATTGTGTCACTTCATGCAAGTTATATCGATATTTTATGTTTTGAAATTTTATTACAAAAACGGTTGTTATTACAAAGGTGGTTGGTACATATGTATGGTGCAAGTATTCTTTTTCATTTTTTAACCCACATAAATTATTATTCATGTGCGCTAATAAAATTATTATCATTAAAATGTAAGAAATGCATAAAAAAGTAAAATCGGCAAGTTACGTGTTTTAAAAAATTCAGCACTTAATATGAGCATAAAAATATAGTTAAAACTAAACTGAAGTCCGTCACGAATCAAATATCAATCCTAGCAGCATATTTGTATCCAACACACCTTACAAAATCAACAGTTCACCATTCGTATGTTTCGTGTATTGTTCTACAACAAAGTCCTTTGCTCTTTTTCATTCTTTCGCACGGTGCTTTAACGGACAATGTTCTCATTTTGATATAGGATATTGTTTGTAGTTTTAGTAGTACATATGTTAGGGTGACACTTGTTTCGTCTGTACCAGATCCATTTTGAACAGTACTAAAATGTCCTATTGTATTTCTTATTTATGCCATAAGCACTTAAAAAATAAAGAATTAGTACTAGATACAATACAATGAGAACAAAAGAAGTCTTGAAAAATGTATCTTTTTAAATCGATTAGTGACGTAATTTGCACATGATTTAAACTGTTAAAAATAGCATGCTAGACATATGCTTAAGTTATTACAATATAGCTGCAAAGTATTACTTTTGTTTAAAGAATTTATTTGTGAAACTGATATATAAGACGATGTGGGTTTGTTAGTTTTACTATAGAGACAACGGGAGAACGACGAGAAAAAGAGCGAAATTTACAATTGATCAGTGACGTAATTTAATCTAAATCTAAACTGTCAGGATCAACATTTTTAGAAGGAATAGTGTTCGAAGACCGAGAAAAGAGCTGCAAAAGGTAGAAAACGGGTCAGATTAACAGAAAAATTAAAGTTTATTGAAGGGCTTATGCAATTTCAATGAGACAAATTGAAATTGATGGCGAATTGCCACGTCATCAAAGTCATGTGATGTCTTACTTAGTTGAATAAGCCGACCGGGACGAAATATGGAAACTTTATAAGGTCCTACCATAGATGCTTCATACCAAGTTTCAGTTTATTTGGCTTAGGAGTTTCAGAGGAGAATATCAAACTGTAAAAGTTTACAGGCGGACGGACGACGGACGCCAAGTAATGACAAAAGCTCACATGGCCCTTTGCGCCAGGTGAGCTAAAAATGTTTGGCCCAAATGTAATTTCGGAATTTTTATATATGTTTTCATGAAATTGAATGGAAATTATTTAAGGTAAATTTCGCAGAATTGAATCTAGAAAAAATTAACTATTTCAAAAGTCGATATATGTTAAAACTCTATAATTCATTATTAGATAGGAATACTTAATACGAAATGAAACCAGAACAAGCACCTCCTGCAATCCAATTATTTATACCCCGTATGCTATTCAAAGCTCCATTAAAGAAATAAGAAAAACAACATTTACCAAATAAACAGTTCTACGGAAGCGTTTTAGCGCCACACAAATGTATTTTTTTTTATAGTTCTTCCTGTTTATGTTATAACCCACACTTTTGCAAGATAGCGCAAACCTTTGCGAGATAACGGAAACATTATGTCTCAAATGTTTGCTTTTTTCTCCCAAATATTTGCGTTATCTCGCAAACATAGGAAGTATATAAAAAAAAGTTTGTGTGGAGCTAATTCGCTTCCGTACATTTCCTTGTTTCCAAATACATGCATCTTAACAGGACAAAGAATTATGAAATGATATAATAATTTAACGGTCAAGTTCCGCTTTGATAAAAAGGACAGGAAAATTATTCATGATGTTTCTGAATCATGATACGGAAAAATAAAAGAAAGCGGAAAAAGTTAAACCGACATGCAAGCTGTGAACCCTTATTGATAAATGTATACGTTCTGGCAACCAAAAAGATTATGCGTATTTTACGCCATCTTATTCCAGCTCTAGTTGTCATTTAAAAACGCAATACTGAGCCAATTCCTTTGACAAGTACAAATATGATAATCTTAGTGCGCACTATTTCTTTGGTAATAAATAAACTTCTGTTTCTACCAATTTTACATAAAGTTATTTAAACAGTTTTATTTTACATCTGATAATATGATTTATTTCCGGTGTAATATAATTTTATAATTCATCAACTTCCTAATTTAAGTTAAATGTAAAAATCAATGGAAATTTCCATATCATGTACGTAATTGTATATATGTCCTCATAGCACTTCTAGGAAATGTATTATGAGAAATAATACACCAACTTAATAATTCACAACAAAATCTAATTGAATTATAGACACCAATTACAACGTTGATCGTGGTCACTTATCGTGTTTGGTAGCCTAGAGCTGTAGTGATAATTAAAGACTGGGAGAGAAAAAGCGAAAGAATTTTGATTTTATCAATATTTTATCGAGAAAGTTTGAGGTTTTTCACATCGAGTTCTTTATTCTGGCGAAAACAGGTAATACCATAAAGAGCAGGTAATTCCTCTTCTGGACTACTAAATCGATTTTATAAGGCAATGTCTTGAATCTCTACAGCTTCTGAAGTAACGTGTCTGTTAATGATGCGCATGTGTGATTGTAAGCAGTTACACTGCTTAGCATTGATGACTTTTTGACGGGAAAGTGACAATTGTTTATATTTTGTGGTATGATCAGACATAAAGATGAAACTAACTTTACACAGAAATTCGTTACCGTGTATTTTAATAATGATTTTAACTATTTCATCAAATATTTATATGTGTATCAGTGTTGAAAAAGAAAAACTTCTTCAAACGGGGAAAATAATTTTTGGCGGTCTTTTTCCGATGCATGAAAAAGGTCAACAAGGAGAAAAAAGATGCGGAAAAATTAAGAAGGAGAAAGGAATTCAAAGGTTAGAAGCAATGTTGTTTGCAGTGAAGAGACTGAATAATGATGACACTATTTTGCCCGGCATACCGATAGGTGTACATATTTTGGACACATGTAGTTCAGATACGTATGCCCTAGAACAATGCATGGATTTTATTAAAGCACAAATGACAACTATAGATATTACAGACTATCGGTGTGATGACGGAGAGGCTCCTCAGTATACCCCTATCAAACCTGTGGTAGGGGTCATAGGTGCCGCTTCAAGTACAGTTTCTATAATGGTTGCCAATATCCTTAGACTTTTCAAGGTAAGATATACTTTTCAATCAATGAAAACTTCCATATCATGTGGTAATTATATGTCTGTTAATGTTTGTAAATTGCTGTTTTTATAGTTTGATACCAACCTAACTTATCTTTACTTTTTGAACAGAGTAGTGTGCCTGCCTATTATGGTACATGGTTACCATTTAATATAACATAAACGTAAATTAAAGATCATCATATAATTGTACTGTTTAAATCATATTTTTTTAAATGCTCTATTGTGGCATCAATTTTTAATATACATAAGATGAATATTAATACATGTATATGTAATTCTAAAAATTCTTCTTGTCGCGTTCAATTTTTGGAGTAAACTATATATTTTGTATATTTAAAAAAAAATTAAATATCTTTTTAACAAGGTAAAATATATATCTTGATTTTGATTATTCGATTTCGAGTTTTAGTAACTGCAAGATAATTTTATATATTGTTTTGACGATTATGATGCTTTGTTTAGGTGTCTTCAATAAAAATTGCAAGTTATCTGTTCAAGATCAGTGGTTTTCTCTGTGAACCACGACTTCCTACTTTAAAACTAGCCCTCTAGATAAAGGGAATTTCGCTAACATGTATTGTAATGAACATATAATATATACATATGATCATTACATGTGAAATTAAAAACACAGGTTAAGGGAAACAGTAACACGAACTTTCAATTTAATATCCCAGGAAAAGAACCATATACAGCAATATGAAAAATATATAATTTTAAGTCTTATATCAAGTAGATGATTTAATGTATATGTCAATTGTGTATATTTGTGTGTCTAGTAAAATATTATTTCTGAAAGAATTATACATATTCGATGAAATTCAGAACTATTATCGTAAGAAGAACAATGTAAGGAAATTAAGTATGAGCTTATGTGATACAGTATCCCATACGGTTATACATGGAACAAGATGAATTACTTGTACACATTGAATTATATTATGTACAAATGTACAATCACGTGTTTCATTTATTAAAGTACATGTATTTTTTTTAACACCCGTGATGTTAGAAGATCTGTCTTATGCATTGTTATGTATACAAGTTATATAAAAAGAACATAACATATGCCAATTAATTATAAAATAATTACAAAATATTAAAAAAGGGAAAAACATCTGTCTCAGAATACTCTACAAAACATAAACATAAAAACAATATCGAATCAAAATAGATTGACAACAACTTACACTCGGTAGGGTTAAACTTGGTTTTGTGGGCACATAGCAGTCTTAAATACATATTGGTGGAAGCTAGGTCTAAACTGTATGTGTAATGTTGAGTGCCTTTGGTATTTAAAAGTATCTTTGGATGATTTTTGCCTTGTTTTGGTCAACTTACATTATTGTTTCAGTATTCAGGTTTTCATTCTTGAGCATTTCTCACAGGGTTTATCGAAATTTGCAATGGTGATAGATTGGTTTCTTGGAATGCTTGTAATTACAAAGTTCAGCTGTCTGTTAATATTTTTCATGCATTTAATGAATTTAAATCTACATTTGAGTATTTAAGTTTTGTTACGCACGATCTAAGTATTTCTCCGTAAATACTATATGTTCGACACGACCTTGAACTTGTTCAGATTACAGAATATTTCAGGAATCTTTAATCTCATAAGAAAGAGGACATCTGCAGTTTATTTGTAAATTTAATTACTGTTCAGTGTTTACTGAACTTTCATCATAGTCTAACTATTGGACAGACATACAACATAAGAATCCATAAGTAATGCCGTTTATATAAAGGATAGCCGACAATAAATGTAGAAAAATATTTGATTTAAATATTATGACGTCTCTAAATTTTCGAAACTGGACTTTTTCAAACTCTTTCCCCGCCCATGTGATAATAAAAATCGAACGATTTTTCTCTTACCATTAAGATTATTGTTAGTAAAAAAATGGCAAAAATGAGCGAACGGTAATTCAAATAAAAGTGTCAAACTATGACCGTTTCCCCAGGTATCAATATCACTAGTAGAATTTAATGGTTATTTTCATGGGCGTTTATTCAAATCGACAGTATTCGTGAAAGTTCTTCAAACCTTTCCTACACGATTCCATAACTTCTGATTTTTTTTACATTTCACCCAATCAAAAATTAAAATTAATGAGAATACCTTAATATTGGTTATTTCCATTTTAATTTACCTATTCTAATTTATTTAGTCTATTTTTTGTCTTGTATCCGTCACTTTTAATATTTTCTTAACAATTATAATTTTACTCGTGATTTTTTAAAACAATAAGAATAATTCCCAATGGAAATCGAGTTATTCACAATTCGATGCTTTTATTTTCTGTGACTGCAATCTTTTGTAAAATTGAAAAAGCCTTTACTGATTGCCTGAAAATTACCAGATTCATAAATGGGTTAATAATATATAGCTACTATAATGAACTTTGGTCAGCAAGAAGTCGAATTTATAACTAGAAATAAAAGAAGGTATGCGACATGTTTTGCTGATAGTATTCTTTGACATATAGTACCATGTATATTGTAAATTAGTGAGATGCCTTGCTCTTCATTCCTATTATTGATAATACTTTTAATTTTAAATTTACGACTTTACCAGCTCAACTTTATTTTTAATGTCCTTTATTTGAAGACTATTTTTGACTTTATTCAATTCAATAAAGGCAGAAAGAATAAGTGGTGCTTGTCACGTAAGTTTTAAAATAACAATGGGTTCTATGTATGTATATGAATTCGACAGATTGCTTATATATCAGATGGTTCTAATCAGTATTATAATTATCTGTTTGTCTGAATGTCATAAATATTTTATTTATACAAAGGTTTCACCTGTTTATCAACTCTGTTCTAATATCTGCTTTAGAATAACATGCATCTTTTGAAAGCGTCAGTCATATGGCAGTTGGTGTTAAATCTGCAAACATGTTATGAATTAAAATTTATTAAAAGTACAAAATAATTCCGATTGTATGTTTATAAATACTAATAAATATCACATTGCTCAATTAAGATTTGATTGCCTTTGTATCTCAAAGACATTTCAGAATAACAACAGATTCTTCCAAGCCTCAGCTTTGAATTTCAAATGCTTTTACTGATAAGTTTTATAAGCGAAACTGGAAACAATTTAAAATCCTTTTAATGCGCATGATTTTGGTCCGATTTTTACATGACCGCAAAAATTTGTGGCGTCCGCGCTCATTTACATTTGTTCGTTTACTTTAAAACTCCACGAAAGTCGATGGATAAACAATTGCATACTTGTATATATCTCATATTATCATGAGTATAATTTTCCACCAGCAATAAGTCGTAGTAGAAAATATGTAGTTATAAAAAATTCTGTTTGATATAAGATAGGATTTCATTTACAGCATTTATATATGGACTTTAATAACAACATTTATATATGGACTTTTATTTTCACCTACCGAATAAAATAACATGTTAACCAAAGACATTTTTCCGAGGATCAAAAATAAAATAATAAACAAATCAGAGAACAGATAATTGACAATGCCCATGCTGTCGAGCGTCTTAGAGGTTAAAGGACATAAATTTAAATTATACCGGAAAGAGTACAACTTTCTCTTCTACTTAGCTTTTAAAAAAGTATCTCTCGTTCCTTGTATTTGACAAAAATGCACATGTTGATTATATCAAAGCGAGGTTTTGTGAAAAATACAACGCTAAAGGGAAAATACCATGTCTAAAAATAGTAACAACGATGTCTCAACGAAAAATCAACATTTGCTCCGTTTAACAGCTAGATAAGAATATTCGGTGGAACTAAAAAATATATCATATGTTTGTGCGTGGTTTTTGCCAAAAATACCGGTTTCGAGGCTGGAGAAATTTCTCTCTCCTTACGGCTCGGGAAATTCGCCAGCCTCTCAACCGGTATTTTTTGGCAAATACCACGCACAAACAAGATTTATTTCTATAAAATCTTATTTATTGTTTATATGATATGTATTTTATAAAGTTTAGATTCAACATGATTTTATATATGACTGTCCTCTTTTTTATAATATATCTTCATTAAATGCAATAAACAATGTGGGGATAATACTGAATTTTCACTATAGTTTAAATTATGTAAGCTTTTTCCCACCATGACAGTCGTATGGGAAAAAAGAATGGAATTATGCAGTAAAATTATCGTCGTAAGACATTAAACGATATAATATCAAAATCTATCAAGGGACTATTACGTGCAAGACACCAGAAAATTCCAAGTAATGTTAGAAAATGGTATGTTAAATTACTGTTAATATGATCAACTATATAAACAAGACACAACTATTTCCCTTAGGACAAGAAACGTGAAAAGGTATTAGTGATTTATATATATACTATTGAATCATTGTATTTGGAATAAAAGAACTCTATATCTAAGAAAAGTTCAAAGACATTACTGTTAAGGTTGAATTTTTTATAAGAATTAAAATGCAAGATATATGGCAAGCGTAAATGAAACAACATACCACAGTACTGATCTCGGCAAAAAGATTGATTACTTGTCGTTCTATTGTCTTATATAATATTATAGTACTTGGTCCAGAAATAATGTTTTCATAACAAAAGATGCCAACCTTGTTTATGACTACTCGGACCTCTCCCTAAAGCGGTGGCTAAGCAACTGCAGATCATTTTATCCTACAACGGGCCTATTTATTATATTCGTCTAGTCGCCTAATATGATCTCCTGGTACCCTTGTCTTCACTTTCAATGAAACGGTTTGTATTGTGTTCTGGCTCATAGCGTTTCTGACGTCAGGTTCTCCCTGTTGTTGGAAAATACATGTATACACTCATTTTATTTGTACTCGCCGGGAAGCAGGTGAGAAATGCTGGGTAAGCGTTGCATTTCTACCTGTTTCTAAAGTTCATGCAAATAATATGAATTTGCAATGTACATATATTGTATATAAAGGCCTATATTTTTTTAAATATTTGTTACTGAGTATTAGGAGGTTAATAACTTGTCGAGCACGAAAGTGGCTTATGCGGTAACTACAAATATCTAAGAAACCCTTAGTATTATATTTTATAAGTACACGTTATCACCTTTTTTTCAAATCTGACCTACAACCAAACCTGTGATATATTGGTGTCATTTATTATAGTACCCATAACCTTTATTTCAATCACAATTTAGAAGAAGAGATGGAGTTTTAATAACTCACCTTTTCATAAAGTCATTTTCAAAAAAATGTGTCCTTTTTTCTTAGGTATAGAGGCCATGACAAGCATCTTGCAACAATGCAACTGTTGCTGTCTGTTTTATGACATTCTTCGACAACAAAATAAGGTACAAAAGTTGTTTCAGTAATCAAATGCAGATTTTATTTTCGAGAGTTCTTACGGTCAATAAAATCTCTATTATATCGTTGTATCCGCTCAAAGTAACATGTTGACCAGTTAGACATAACAGAATAATTAGTAAAATCATTAATTTTTATTAAGACAGGAGATTACAATATTGATTCTTTGTGTCCATCTATGAATAACAATAAGGTATTTCGAATAACAAGTATGGCCTGAATGCAATTATTAGTAACATAAAGATTCAGTCGGTGTCTAAAATCAGTTGTTACTTACGCAAACCGGGAAACATTGGCGGCTCGTAAAATTATCAGATATATTAACACATTAAGGATATACAAACTTTTTGCGAAATAAAATGAATGAAAATAAAATTTCAACTGGTTACAAATTTAATGGAATTTTCTAATGATAGTTCATGTATGAAGTCATTACATTGAACCTATCTTTTCCGTCCGTTATTCCTTCTTTTTGTGGGAAATTAAACTGCTGTATCGCCTTTCAATCACAAAAAATGGTTTTGGAACATTTGTAATTGAGTACCATCTTATTTGTGCAGAAAGGTTTTTAGATTTTTACATGTAAATCGTCTGGTGTCTTCGTTTCATGACTGTCTTTCGTGTTTTCTAAAATGTAAAAAAAGTTTTAGTAGTGCATATTTCCGTAGTTTGCAACCCCAGCCATTGTTCTTTGAGCAGGAACGTTAATGCTACAAATATCTATATTTTATAAATACACGGTGTGTGCGAAAATGAAGGAACTAAATTCGTTTTCAACAGACAAGATTACATATTTTTAAGATCTGATTTGCCAAATTCTATAGATGTATACTGTGTCTATGATGTACGGTCGACATTTTGGTAAAACTTAAAGTGGACCCTTGCCATATTGAACACTATGATATCAGTTATTTTCAATTTTATGAATTTTTGTCCATATCATCGCAAACAATAATTGTTACTTATAGCTTATCTGGAACATTTAGAAATGACATTTTAAAAGATTTAGGTTTGACCAAATTCAACTTTTGATAATATCTTTATTGTCTTATATTTGATTAAACGTCATGTTTGGTTTAGAATGTCAACGGATTAAAGTTTGTTTTTCTCTTCATTGGCAAAAATCAATTGATTTAAATCTGGTGTAATGTAATTTGTTGACAACAAGATTCCCCTAGAAAATCAGATTTATTTGTCGGAAAAATCATCAATAGATGCGTGTTCTTTACACCTTTAAAAGATGAAAAACATCGAAATAAATGATACAACTGAAGCGGATAAATTGTTACTTTCTACCAAGTTTATTTTTTCTATCTAGTTACAGGTAGAATTAACTATTCATAGCAATTTCTGTTGATTGATTATGGGATTTCTTTGAAGAATTTAATACATATCTATGCATGTTTCATTTGTTTCAAATGCTTTGAAAATATTTATTTATTTAGATTATAACAAATTCCTTCACGGCATATAACTTATTTCAATCGGCCTAAAAAGTGCGACCTAAATTTGCATTTTCCTGACAAAGTAAACATTAACTGTAACAATAACTATTCACAGACGATACACAAATAGCCACTGCCTGAAAACATATTACAACTTAATAATCAACAAGCTAATAAATGAAATCTTCATATTGATTCTTGTTTAATATCGCCTTATTAATTGGTCAATAATGTTTAATGTACACATTGTCCATGCATTAATACTTTCTGTAACAAAAAGCAATAAAGTACGAAAACATCGAAAGTCTAACAATACTGGTTTTCTGTTTGGATGATAATTGACAATTACTGTGCACGTTAACGTCACGGTGGTCAGTAGAGACATCATTATACATTGAGTGGTCTGTTACTGTAATTATTATAATAGCATGTATTTTGGAACAGACGACAATAAAGACACTAATGATAAGGTTGTATTATTAGTCTGGTTCACCAAAGTCGGGGGAGAGTTTTGTATAGTGCAAGTAACTTTTAAGGACAAAATATATCGTTCATTAGTTATCAATAATTCATTGCACGACAGTTTTTGTTGGGATTGTAAAGTCGGATTAATGTAATTTGAAATTAATTAGCAATAGAAAAGCTCTTTCAAAGCAAAACTTAATATTATGGTACATAATTTCAAGAATGCACTTTTTCCGTTTTATCCAATACATATATATGTTTGTTTGGGTTTTTCTAAATAAGATACCGCTGATTTTAGATAGTTTTAATAACACATTTTGGTACTTTGGCGTTATTCTTGCTGTTACTGTCTACCGTTTATAAGTATTCAAATTAATTGTATGGACCTTGCACTTTTCTCGACGAGCACTAAGAGTGAAATTCATCCTTTTTCTTGTCTTAAATATTAAAGTATTTGACAAAAAAGATGATTTCTTATTCCAAATTGTGAATTTCATTTTTCTTGTTGATGTGGCTTTGCACCAGAAAGAAGACATCTACCAACTAGGAATTTAAAGTTATTACATCTTTATCGTTTTCTGATACCTATTGTGATGCGCTGTATATGCACATTTCAAAGATTAAAATCTCATGGGAGATGCTCAAGCCGAAAAAGTGGAAGTCAGAATCTATATACCATGACGTTGAATGTCAATTGACCAAAACAGTTCAACCGTCTAAAGACAAAGTTATACATGAGTGAGATATTTCAAAATTTTCAAAAATCGAATGTTTACTAAAGTAACGAAGCTGGTGCTCTCATATTCCGAGATTCCTTTGACGTCAAAAAACATTTTTTAGAATTTCCTGGGACCGTTGGACGTCAGAGTGGATTCCATTTATGACAATTGAAATTTCTTTAAAGGTTCTGTTCAAAATGGCACTTTTTAGTAATTTAAGAATTAATACATTTATTTTATACTACGAAAACGTTATATGGTTCCTTTCTATAACAACGTTTTCTCTTATAAAAAAATTTTTTATTTTCAAATAATGTCTACTAATTATTAATGATTTAATTACATAATAATCACTCCATGGTGTAGATGACATTGCAAAATTTATGACAATCTCAAGTTGATGAAAATGATTATTGGAGATAATTATTCAAATGGTGACAGAAGTGAATCATAAAATCTTTTCTTTGCGGAAAAGTAATTTAAATTCGAAAGCTTTGATAAGTATTGTTTCCAATTTCTCCTACTTTTATACCGAGTACGCTCTGACGTCTCACGGCCCCAGTCCATTCGAAAACAGAGGAATCTCGGACTATTGCACTCACAGCTTAATATCCCGAACAACTCGATTTGTTGCATTTTTGGTTGCCACATTCTGTAAATTTAATTCTACTTTCTATGAATGTTATATTGCACTGAATACTTAATGGGACTGATTTTTTTCTGTTTCTGCTGGTTTATGGTTTAGGAGCCATTATGGCCATAAAGAATTTTGCTTTTTGTCAAAGAACAAAATGATCTTCATGACATATCATTGAAAGAGTAAAATATTAAAAGAATTGTAGGTTGAAGAAAAACTGACGCTTTTGCTTTTCCTACCTTAAGGTTTCGAAGTCTGATACTTGGAATACATATTAAATTCATAATATTCATTAGGTGCACTAGCTCACCACTGTCTCCAAGCTAACATTTGGTCATTATTTTGGCTTTCCCTTTTTTTACAATTAACATAGCTGATGAGACACAATGGCCAAAGTAAGTACAATTTATTTCAGTACTTCGAAATTAGTATAATATAATGTTTGTTAGCAAAACAATGACTTGAAGACGTAGTATCCTGGCCCTATGTTGTGCTTGTGTCTTGTGCTATTTTATGTATAATTAAATAGACATCTTTTGTCTAAAAATTTCAACTGGGAATTCCAATTGACAAAATCTGAAAGCCACAGTTGAAATATTTACAATGGAATCCTTACCATCAAAACAATATTCCATGAAATAAAATTGAAATTAATGCTGTTATATATATAAAAAAAATACTAATTAAGAAAACCAGAGACCAGAAGTGGATAAAGTTATTATGATAAAATAATAATAAAATAAATTGTCAATCACTGTACAACCAGAAGAAGATATCATAAGTGACCAAATCGGTATTTTATATGACAACCTAAAATTGATCGGCAAATGTTTTAATAAACAGGTAAGCATCATCTGCACCTGATCTTTATACATGTTTTATTGTTATCTGAAATCTATCTATCAATATTGACACGGTTCTATTTTTATGGGTCCAAGTAAGGTATTTGATATCACATTTAACAAATTAAATCTCAGTAAAAACTTAATTTACCCGACAAATTGAAAAAAAAAATATTACAGCATATTTCAATTTTGTGTCATCATAAGAAGCGCTTTCCTAGATTTACATGCATCAACTACACTCGGGAATAAATATCGACAAAAGAATTCTGAAGCAACAAAACAGTGGGAAAAGTTCGTAAATTCGAAATCCAAGGAAAAAGCAAAGTAAGAAGAATATAACACAACAAACAAACACCACAAGGATACACTTGCAATAAATTGAGTCAAAGACGTGAGATGGAAACTTCGTATCGGCCAATCATTTCGTATGACGACCTTGAATTTTTGAAGTGTTGAAATTAACAGATATTGAACATAATCCTGTCTTGGAAGTTTATCTGACAGCAATATCTCTCTGTCGAGAAAGTCGTCGTGTATATCACATGAACCGCACTAACGAATCAACTATGAAATATACACCCAATGGACTGGAGACCTTTGTATGCTCCTGTTAAGAAGAGGAAAGTTCACAATCGGAAAATTTAAGATAATTACGTTTGTCATAAAGTTTTGATTTCAATATACGTTCTTTTTAAAGAAAAAAGTATATCAGAATATTGTGAAATAAACAAAAAGTTCTTAAAATTATATATGGAATATAAAATAATTCTTCTTTTTATACAATTGAATTTTTTGTTCAAAGTGAAAGTGATATATGAAATAAAGTATCTTTTTATATATCGGCAAACGAATACCGAAGTTACAAAACAGTGGGAAAAGTCCGTTAATTCGAAATCCGGAAGAAAAGACAAAGTCATGAGAATGGACAATTACAAACAAAAGCAATAAGGATACATGTAAAAAGAATGAATAAAAAACAAATAATAAACTATACAAAAATAGAACAAGACCACACAGGCACTAAACCAATAATAATGTGAACTTCCACTAAAAATCGGGAGTGATATCAGGTGCTCTGGGTGGGTAAGCATGTCCTGCTACATTAATGGCACCATTCACATTGGTAGTGAATAAAATCCAGTCTTAGAGGTTTGTGTGACAACGAATCAACTGTGAAATATATACATGTACACACAATAGCCTGAAGACCTATGTATGTCACTGTTAAGAAAGGGAAAATTCACAATCGGTAATTTAAAATCACCAGGTTTGTTATAATTTTTTTTATTTTAATCGCCCATCATTACCCATATACAAGTACAAATCTGCATATGAAGCAGAATTTGGTATGTCTGTGAACTCTTTAATGTCAAATTCACGGGGATAGATGAGATTTAGGTAATCCTTAAAGTTAGGATTATTAAGTGACATTTATATATCTGAAACTGAAATTAAAGGACTGGGCTAGTTTCTTTTCTTTCCTCTGTAGTTGTCCCTGTAAAATTTAGCCTCGTATGAAAACAAGAACAGGACTGACACAAGTCCATTTGAATACCGATAGTCAGTTGCAAAACCTGTTAGAATCAGTTTTCTTGTACAAAATAAGCCTTATCCTTACCTAATACCATGTTAACCTTGTGTAATGCAGACAGATTGCTGAATTGGCTCACGAAAAACGAATTTTTGTTTAAAATGTGGGAGCGTCGTATACAGTGTAGAAAAATCGAAAGTTTTTATGTTATCACAGTTACGTAAGGTTATTAGAAGAGAGATATTCCTGTAAGTCTTCAGAATGTTTAATAATCGACACTCGTTGAGTAGTCCGTATCACAATATCTCTTAAGGATGATCGCTGGTCTAATAGGAAATAAATAGGATTTGAAATAGGTGTTTTAGTTTGAGAGAACATATGAATAGTAATCAAATAAGCAAGAAAAAAAATATATGTTCATGTGCTCATTTTAGAGCTATAAGGCCTTGAAAATTTGCAGGAAATGGGTTTTCTCTGGATTTTTCATTGTCTTTGCATTGACAACTTCAGTCTCCCAAAGATGTATGAAAAAATAAAAAGGATTTCATAAAATTTTGTCAAAATACCATTTTAAGGTATATATGACTGAATTATAAAAGAAAAAGTGGGCAAAAAATTTCATGTTTAAGAAATGGATAAAACCCGAGGATTCCGAAAATCTGACAGAAAGACCAAAACATGACCAGCGAGCATCCTTAAGACAGTCCTCAAGACAGTGCTGTAAGTAACATAGACAACATCGAGATAAGAAGAGATGAGATCAAACAACAGATTATAATACTAAATATAGATTAGCCGTACGTCAAAGATGCTGTGTAAAGCAGTTTCCAAATACCAATCAAATGGTGTAGCATGTGTGCATTTAAATTAAAGCAGAAAATTGTACACCATGTCTGTAAGAATCTCATTTAGGTGTTAAGGTCTTCCCATTTACCAACATATGTGTCTAATGCTGATTTTTTTCTAGTAAAAAATTAATGAACTGCTTAAACTTAATCAACTTTATTGGATTTTTTGTGCTTTCAGACTTGTTCTAATCCGTTCCATGTCTTATTACTGGGTAACAATTACAAAGTTGTAATAATAAACTTCAACCATAAGTTTGTATGATGGATGGAACGTTCTTCTCCATGACTTGACCTTTACTTGCCATTAATAAATCAAGCAAAACAATGTAATTTCAAATCAATGGCGGAGTAATTAATTACGGAATAAAATACATAAATGACGTATTGATCCTAGGTGCTTTAATACAAATAGTTTCCGACAACCCAGTAAATACATTAACTTATACATGTACTTATCAAGTTGCCTTGCTGCCAAATAAGTGGGAAGCTTATATTCAGCCAACAGTCCTAGATCAATATAGTAAAATAGTTATTTTATTTTATTGAATTACACTTACCATATTTTAGTATCTTCCGCTGAGAAATACTCCATTGCTTCATTCTGCAAAATATAGACGAAAATATCAAAATGACTCCGAAACACACACATGTATTTTTTATTTAATATGAAAGCTTAAGCGAATTAAACCAGAAAGAAAAGTCTCGGCGAACAGTAATTCCAGACCAGGATACAGAAAATAAAAATGTGGGTGACACCAGTTTGCTTCATATTTACGATTGTTTCTGAAAATGGACAATAAAGTATATTAAAAAAAACAAAACAGAAAAGAACAAAAAAATATCGTGCACCGTTTTTATTTCCAGTGTGACCGTGCTCATAGGCCGTTATTCACAGTTTTCGTGAAAACTGAGCAAAATGCAACGTGCAGGCCAAATTTTAACTTCGTTCATCGTGAATAACATTTTTATATCTCATTCACAGGTGTCCATATCCCCCCTTTACGACTCTCATCGATACTCCGGTAGTTTGAATGTAGTATGACTATTGCTACTTTATGATTAAACACAGCTTTATCGGGGACAGATTGTTGTCATCGGTTCAGAAATATTACACCTCTCATCTCGAACTCATTTACTATTGAAATGTCCCAGTATAAGAAAATGAACTTAGATTTGTCTTTCCCACTCCTTTTCCTTTATTACACCTTTACAAATTCGTTAGAGATTGGTTTTATTTGACACCACAACGGATATCTATTTACTGACTATACTTGAAGTTTTTGTCCTCTTTTTGGATTAAATCAATTAAAAAAAACTAAATCAGAAGAAAATCACGCTGTCCATTTGTTAGTAAAATTAATTTTAACAAACCGAATAACATCGATGTGGTATTATGTAATGTAGTAAAACCGAGACAAGTCTAGTTATTGCATGTTTTCTTGAAGTAAACATAGCTGCATATAGAGCTTCTTAACATGTCTTTAATTAAAGTCTTTATTCAATATTAAATCTGTAAGAAGACTCTTCACAAGGGAAAATCATTGCGTTTCATTAAATTCTGCGGTCGATATAAAACTTTTCCTCGTATAATTATTTTAACAAATATTTGGAAAGTATTAAATGAAACTCTAATCTATTCTTAATTTTTGGCATTTCAGTTTGATATTTATTTTAGAATAGTTTTCTTATTTCATTTTATTTTAGGGGGATAGGTCAGAACTTTCTGCTAATCTTGCAGGAGCATAAATTACCATAATGCGCATCTGGCGAGACACAAATACAATACATGACATTCTGATCCAAGTGCTTTAAAACAATCAAGTATATTCTTTAACTTATACATATTATCAAGTTGATCTGTTACCAACAGTTATAGTACATTGTATTTCTGAATATATATTGTATCCCTAGGTTTCCTTAACACTTTTCTTACAAACAAGACAACCTCAAATTATAAAGAGCTGGGGTGACGAATCATTTTGTTCATTGACTCGGGATTTTCAGTATTCTTTATAACGATAAATGATTTTGATCAGTTGTTTGCAAGTTTTTGATCAACCATCTGAATGCACATAAATTGGTCTTAGAAAATATGTGACTGAGGAATAATTAAAACCTGCAATCAACTCAGTATTCTTATCTGGAACTTAATGACGAAATACTGTTCTTTAGGGAAATTTTCCAGAACAATTTAAATTCTTTAATAACTAAACTGTAATCAATTTCGTGGTGTATTAGGTATATTTGGTAACATTCTGCATTTAATTTGGTTTAATGTATCAAAACAATTGTAGGGAGGTTCTCTGAGATAAATTGACGATGTTTAGCCTTCTTCCTCAACTAAAAGGCAAAACGTCCTTTCCAGTTTACAAAAATTTAAATTTTTGACGGAGAAATGACTTACAGTGAGATAAGCGAAGAATATCAGAAAAATTAGGAATATCGACTGTCAAAAGGGCGCAAGTCCGTGGACAAAAAACAACCGGAACTGCAAAAAGACGACAAAGGACAAACAAATAACACAAAAAACCAAAAAGTACATACAGAAACGATCAGCACGAACCCCACCAAAACAAAAACCGGGGATGAACTCCGGTGCTCCAGAAGGATGATCTGTTCATGCTTCTTGCAAGACACCCACCGTGCTGCTCGTTGAAGGTCATGTCCAGTGAAAGAGGAAGAACATTAATGACAGATGGCCTTTTGTCATGTTGGAAACTGACACTCCATAGCGGTCAATCAGATCGTGGTTAATAACGCAAGAACTGAAACATCAGATCTATTATAACATTGTTTACGAACATTTTTTTATCATCATTATCATAATACTTTATGACTGTGATAGTACAATGTACTATAGTCTTTTGATAGGATATCAAAATGTGTTAATTTGCCTAGGAACATTTGCTAATTTTCACGTAAATCCCAACTTTATATTCGGCAATGATTGTTAAGTGTGAAAATAGCACAATCTGGGCAACATAGAGTTGTCTACTTTTTCAGAGGTTTGCCTATTCCTCAAAACAAACTTACAGCTAAGAATTGAGAATAATAGTAATATAATTATTATTTACCATTATCATTATGGTATGTTCACACTACTTTTTGCTAAAACGGATATATAAATGACGAAATCTGCTTTTTTTTGCATTAAAATCGAGAATTATTTAAGTTGATGCATCTACTAGATCATCCAAGTCCCAAATATTGCTTACTAATTTATTGTCGTGAAACTGACTTTTATAATTTACTATTTTTTCTCTGCTTACATTTAAGCTTTTGAGAATAACATTAATTCCCAAATTTCTCATTTGCAACTGTTTCCGAAGTATATATCGATATGCGAGACAACTCGTACAGTCATGAAGTTCAATCTGCAGAGGCCTGTACTTAATTTCTATCATTATCGCTTTTGTAATGTTAAAATTTTGAAATAAGCAATATTATTTACTTTAGTATAAAATGATATCGAATCCCTTTACAACGATTTTTGCATAATAAGAAAAAACGTTTGAGATATCTTATTTCGTTTCATTATCCTTTTCATAATTCAATTTCTTTTACATGATTGCCTTTGTCAGCTGCTGTTGTCTCTGAAGAATTTTTAAATTGCATTTCCAAAATTGGATTTTATAAAATAAAATCCTAAACCAATTACATAATGACTCAATCAAATAGAATGAAATATTTCTATATGTCAGTTTTTCTCTAAATCTGAATACTTAAAACTGTTGATAATATTTTATCATTTAACAACTTCGATGTTTAACCCCTAATATAGTGTTTTGCTGAGAATGAGATTATGACACATGAAACATGTAGTTTTGAAGCCTACAATAAAGAACGTTGAAAAAATGGCTCTGTATCGACCTGCTCCATGAAACATTTATTTTAGAGTACACATTTTGTCATTGATTAAGTGAGATAAAATCAAAATTAAGACCTAAGTTATCGCATTACAGTTTAAAACGGGTTTCCCTGGAAATTAAGGGATTTATTCTTTATCGCTGTAGTGAAGATTCATGACTTTTCAACAAAGAAACTGTGAATATATTGTTTAAATCTGTAAACATGTTCAAAGGAATGAATTTGTACTGTGTAACTTGGTTCGTTTCTAACATCTGATCATTCACGATGAAACATCGATGGATGTAAATGTTGCGTGTATGAAAGTTTCATTACATTTATTACGTTGCATCTCAGATTATTCACCATCATTACACAAATAATACATGTAGCCTTGAACATGTCACTTCCATGCATGGATTCAAGTTATGTCACGATTTAAATACCGTATCCCGTTTTTACATTGCAGGAATTGTTTATACAGTTACTCCAAATGACTGTAACCATTAATCTGTTAATCTTTATAAGAGCAGTAATATATAATTTTTAAAAATATTTGTAACACCAAAAATAATTTTGAGGCTGTAATATTAAAACTGCATCTTTATTGAATGTTTATTATAATCTTAAACTTGATATTTCTGAGAAAATTTTAAGAATTATTTTCTTGGTTGGAACTCATTTTTGTCATCCTGTTGCTGTATAAGTACACAAGTCTTTAATTTGGACTTTTTTTGAAAATTATTAAAAGTTGACATAGTACATAAATATTCATTCATTCATTCATGTTTTTATTTCCTCTAAATACAGAGATTTCATGACAAATATGAAAACATTTACACATGTGACTATTTACAAACATAAGGTGTGAAAATCAATCATGAATGCAGACTTTACAAAATCAATGAAAAAACGTGGAAAAAATCATATCAAGATATAAATGAGATATGAAACAGGAGGTTAATATATTCAAAAATCATATGACTTTCGCTGACAATATTAGTCACGTTAGCTAATATCTACACGCAAAATTGCATTATTTGAGGCAGGAAAGATGCGTGTGTATAAAAATAACTGGACCAGGTATTCTTTATTCTGATGAACTCTAGTTAAAGATAGTTAAGAAAAACGAAAAAAAAAATTATTGCTCAGTTCCCTGCAATCATCAGATACAAAACCTTTAAAGGTAAATTATTGACCGTGAAACAATTAGCCCTGCGACTGTAATTGTCTTAAAGGTCAGAGATATTTTTTCAGCAATAAAGACTAATATAAGGCCAGTACTAAAAAGATAATATATGTTATTGACTTTCTCGTGCTTAAAGTGAAATAATCTCATCTTTGCTGCTTCAGGCGTTAGTTCATTAGATACAGCAATGGATGTGTAGCTTTGGTATAACAAAATCATCCTCATAAAAATTTACAGTTGACAAGTGAGATTCTGGTTTCGCACCCAAAAATGTTACCATTACTGTTAACGGGGCAATATATTTTCCTCTTTGACCAGAACAGGACAGCTTACCCTTATGGGGCACCTGAAGCCACTTCCGTTTTTTTGTTGGAATTCACATTACTAGTGCTTTAGTTTGTTGTTGTTCTGTCTTGTTCTGGTTCTCTTTGTTTTTATCTTTGTATTATCTGTTACTGTTTTCAACTGTCTGTGGATCTTGAGATCTTGTGGACTTCCCCTCTTTCTGGTTGCTCCTATATCCTTTTCAAGATATTTAAAAATAATACTGCATTGTTTCATTTGCAACCAGTTACAATATTTTTCTTAACATTACAAATAATGTGTATATAGATTGCAACACGCGTTTAATTTTTGTTATTGTTTTTGGCAATTTAGCTGGTTCTGACTGAAAATCAGAAGTGTTCTACCGGAAATGTGGAAATCCAAAGATGAACCAAAATGTTGTAGAGCATACTCAAATTTCAAACAGGGTAAAATCAAAAACCATCGAAGGACAGATATTAGGATTTTTCTTTCATTATAAATATTTCCTAATTTCATAACAGTTTTCAAAGGTCAGTACCGGAATACTGGCATCTAAGTTAATGGATTTATTTTATACGTGGAATTTTTGTCCGGCCATTTAGGTCTCGCCACATGGTGTAGGGTTTCCCTCTTACTGAAGATCTTGTAAATGTATATTTTGGGGTCTGTTGAATTATAGGAGATGGGATGTTGTATTCTTGAAATTTTATTCCATATCCGTTCTTCCTGGTATTATAATTTATAGATTGGGCAGTTGAACAGATCGTGTTCCAATGTATTACAATGTAGTAAATTCGTGTACATTTTGTTCTTAAATGACGACAAATTTTAGATTTTCACATTGGAAATTGAAAAATAAAAACTAACAAAAATATACCAAAATTCGATTTTATCCATTTTTCTCATGCAAAGCAGGGAAATGTATGTTTTTTCCCTTATATCTAAATCCATAATGTTTTATCTGGTTTCATATATAAAGATCTAAGAACCCGTTATTTACGAGACGCTACTACGTTTTATTGGCTTGTTAACTATCTCATTTATCCCCCCGGACAAGCAATTTAGTACACTGGGTAATGCTTAACTGCTAAATAATAGTTACTTGAGAGTCATTTTCCTATGTTATTATTGCAGAACAAATTTGACTAGTTAAAAATGAAATTGCTTGAAATATTAGACTAGAAAGAAATAACGATCTAACAGTATTATTAAATCTCTTGTATAATAATATAAATCTGTAAAATCTTTCAGAAACAGAAGCGAACAAACATTTTTCTTTAATTGTTGGTCTAAAAAAGTCATAAAATGGTTTACAGTGCAAAAACTTTTTAGAGAATTACAAAACTTCTGTCAGACTTTGTTTCATGTTCAGTTCTCTACTTAAACGAAACAGATGCTGTTTGTGTATAATTTTCTTGTGAAGGGTTTCTTTTTAGTTTTTGGTGACCTATCACAAGCAAGCTATTCTTCTCACTTCTTCTGTAAACTTTTGTTTATAAAAATATCAGATAAGATATGTACTATTTATTTTATTTGCTATTTATTTATTTCCCAAAGAGCCCACTCTTCTCACGTGTTCTGGCATTATACAGTACACTTTCAAAATTTCCTCAATATTTCCCCTCGCCGAAAATCAGTTCATGGAATTTGTTGTTTAAACTGATAATGTTTGTGTAATCTTACAAATAACAATCCAAAGATACTAATATTAGATATAATAACTTTATACTATGCTGTATACGACGCATTTCAAGGAGTTATCTCTCATCAGCAGCATTAAAACCAACACATTTGGAAGACCAAAAACCAAACTTATATTAAACAAAAAGTACTCAACCAAAAATACCGAAATAGGAAGCCAAATTTCAGCTAAGGAGATCTACCATGTGCAATACAAACATAGGAATTCTTGCAAATACTTTCCGTTGCTTTAAAAATGTTTGACAAATAAAAGAACCTGGCTGTAGCTGTTTTTTTTTATTATTTATTACGTGCGGCTTTTTATAATTAACCAGTTGACGTTTAGCAGTTCATGAGTTTGGGAAACATTTTTGCTGTTTTGAAAATACATAGTTTTATCAATAATATTTTTATATAGAGATATAGTTAGAAGATATGACAAACTAAATATATATTAAAAGATTTGAACATTCCGTTTACGAGATTTCTTTATCAAGGTTCTATGCAACTTCATTGCTGCATGAACTTCGCGGGTTTATAACACGGTTCTTAGCTTACCATGAACAGTTCCCCCCAAAAAAGAGAGTCATGTTAGTCAACTCGGCTAGAAAAAAATCTGAAAATCAAATAGCTTACATTCCTATTTCTTAAAGAGTATTTGCCATCGAAATAGCTTCTTCTTTCAATGTTAATTGCAGAATTTTTATGTGTTTTAGCAATTTAGAACCATTTGATGCATTAAAATTTATAAAATCAATTTTAAACTAATTCAATTATTTATTGAAGATAGCAACAGTTTCAAGTTGTTAATTTTTATTACTTGGCATGATTGATAGATAACGTTCTTTGTTTTGTGTTCAAAGAAAAAGGCTTTCAGATTTCTGAATAATTCATTCTGTTTTTCTTTTAGTATGTGCCTGTATTTTTTTAAATAGCAGAAACTGAAACAAGACACATAGGCTACATTAAGTGATTCAATTATTCATTTTGAAGTGTATCTTGATATCTAAAATCCGTTTTTTCAAGTTCAAAATTATTATTTGCTCCATTTTTTTCACGACGTTGTCAATGAATCTTCTGATATTTTTTAAGAGATAGTTAATGGTTGTGACGAATCAGAAAAAAAATATGCCAGTAATTGTACAATTAAGTTGTAAAAAGATTTAATCAGCTTGACAACGGGGAAAATCGTAATGATAATGAAACGTTACGATGTAAACATGATACATGTATATAATGTGTAGTTTTCTGACGACGAATAAACATTGAGGGGTTTCATCGAGCCTTTATTTAATAATAACTAAATAAGTTTTATTTAACATGTATGTCATTGTCTTTCTTACCAATTAAGATGTCTGCTGTTTAAGACTACATGTATTTTAGAATCATATAAATCTTTGACATATCATTTATAATTTGCTCTTCAACGTTTTGGATTGTTGTTTTGATTTTCAAAATTTTAGGCCATGAGCACAACTGACGAGTCGTAAATCGACGAAATGTGCACATTTTGTGCATCAAAATTGTATTCATGTATTAATAACGCATTAAAATTTTATAGTTCTATATACCTTCCTCGAAATTCTACTTTTTTCAAAGCACTGAACGTTAAATCGATAGGATGATATCTTTATGTGATGGATGGACTGGTTCTAGTTTTTAATTACTAGGCCTGCAATAAAGGCTCAAATGATTTGTTAGCCTTCGATCTATATTACATTCAACATTGTTTGATTAATGCGGTGTTTTAATCAGGAGCGATTACGTCGAGGACAGTTGATACCATACAATTGTCAGCGAAAAGGATTCTTTGTAAACATTATAAGAAAGCGACAAGGTATCCATGTCGATTTCCTTACTTTTAAATAGATTCGGATATATCCTGTCGGCACTTAGCTAATTTGGTAGAATATATGAGCTTTATATTCCGAGGTCTATAATGTATTACTTGAATGTTGTTACAACAGAGAAAGGTTTTTCTTTAATATTTGAGTGTAGACAGTGTCATTTTCAGACTTAAGTCTTTTGATTTTCTACCCACGCATTTACAAAAATCGAAAAATTTATTATCAACTATGACACTCATGGAGAAATAGTCATTACACGCTTTTTCAGCCTTGTTCTCTTTGTAGATAAAGTGTGTTGTTAAGAAGCGTCTCAGATATTAGTTTGTAATATGGACAATATAACAATGTTATTATGTTGCAAGGAAATATAGAATCTCAGTATGCGAACAGTTGGTTATCACGTGTCTAATGTAGAGATAGTCATACCTTCAAATTCTGAGCCTTGGCGAGACTGTAGAACTATGAAAATCAACTGCTCGCGAAGTAATATTCCGTTTCTCTAAATCTTTCAACATTTTAAATTAGCTAAATAATATAGTGTGTGGAGGGTGACGTGGATTATCAAATATTTCTCCAACTGATCGGATACCCTGAAAACAATCAAGGAGAGAAATATTGACAAAAGAATACCGAAATAACAAGACAAAATGGAAAATTAATAAGATCAAAATCCGAAGCCCAAGCGAACTAGTCAAAACACATACTTGTAACAAATAGCACAACGATTTAACCAAAAATAGCTCACCACAGAGAATTAGAACAAGTCTTAAAAAAACACCCTTCATAATGCAAAGGAGGGAAATTAAGTAAATTGTCAATATCACAAGATTAAAGTTTTAATGAAGGTATCCAGTCTCAATCGATCAAAAGTGATGACGGCCATAGCGATTATTTCAACAAAGACTACACATCACCTTTCTTATAAGTTTGCTAATTTTGTAAATGTTTGGATTTGAGATAATGGATTGTTTATATTAGATTCTACTGTAATCCGTTATCAAATTATTCGTCTTTTTAAAGGATTCATCTCGAAACCTTATACAACATTGGAATAATACACCGATGTTTTCAATTTCGTTGTTTATCCTGTGAAATTATGTAATTAAGATATTGAAAGTTCTCATTTTTGTTGACTAACATTTTGAAACACATAGAATGTTATACAGCTGACTTTGATTACTTATAAATGAACATGATAACTGTTTTAATTTTGCGAGGACACAGGTAATTGTATACTTCACCCTCTTCCTTCAGAGATTTAGGGCCTTTGAAGAATAATTTGAGAAAACAAGAATTAATTTCTAGATATCAAACGTAAATGATATGAACCGTGAAAAATAAGCTTCGGAACATCAAATTAATTTGAAATAAAAGAGTTTGAGATAACGAGAGTTTAAAATTGTATTATTTAGTTCAATTTGTTTTAAACTCTTTTTATAATATATGTTTAATTTTTTGTCGATTTACATGCTGTCCACCACTGCAAAACCAGAGTAGGTGTAGAATAACCAATATCCCTTAATCATTCTATGGAGGGATAGTAAAAATAAATACAATCCAGCAAATGTCAAAATTCATCATCAATTTATAATTTTTTCACTATTAAAAGCGGAAATGGACGGTCCTTTTCATAAACTAAATTGGTGTTAAAGAGATTTATTTGACAGAGTGATGATACAACGAAACGGAAGACACTTCAAGGATGACAATAAAACAACGTTAAAGAACAAAATAAAATGGTGCATGGATTTTCATGAAATGATATCTTAATTTGAATTCTTAATTCACAAATAAAGACAATTGTGTTGCATTTAAATTGAATTATTAGAGTAAAGAACGAGGTATAGGTCTTAATTAAGATATAAATGTAATGAACGTCTTTCCATGTCCATTTGTGAGAAAGTTTGTAAATTTTGGTGGTCAAATTACATTTTATACTCATTAGAATTACCAGAACACAAAGAAAATCACGTTACATGTGTCATTCACGCGGAAACGCCAATATACAATTATATCATTTCCAAAGACAAAACAGAAATTGGATTACTGGATCCACGTGGCTGTTACAATCGAAGGCGAACAACGAAAGATATCATTAATGCCTAATTAGATAAGCCTTTTTCTTTACCATTCTCAAGAGTTAAGACGCAATAATGTTTCTGATTTTTATACATGTATACGTGTATATATATACATGTATAATTTAATTTAATTTGATTTGAATACTGCATTTTAATTGGTTGAACAGCACAGAGCAACATCGGTTATTCTGTATAACCTGATTTTACTCGAAATAATCACACAAAATATTTATTGTAACTGTTTTAGGTAAGAAAACAGCAATCAACATTTACATTTACAGTTTTAGCAGCTAATGAACTATTGGAAACTTGTGTCGTCGCATATGCTCTTTTGTGAAAATTGAATACATATGAGAAAAGTGTTTCTCTTTTTATTCCTTATGCTTAATCTTATCCACAATATATTGAAACCCACTGGTATCATTTTCGCCACACTCATGGGTATATTTATGGACAATGGAATGAATTTCCTGGTCATTGCTGACAATACTAATATTTCAGACATTATAACTGTCTACAATAATCAGTTTTAGTGAATACTTACTGATGTAAATAACTTTTATTGAAGCTTCTGAAAACAATCATCTAATATACATGCACATGCCGGTTTCGTGTGTTCTCATGTTGGCGCATGCATCAGAAATTATGACACAATGATGTTTTTAAAAAAATAATTTTCGGTAAATTCACAATTTTTTTTACTGCAAAATATGGTTTCTTTCTTTTTTACTCTACAAAATATTACAAAGTTGAATATGTAAACAAAATTTCCTTTTATATCTCACTATGAAATTAGCTCCTCCTCTAAACTGTCATCAAACCTGTCCCTCCTGAATTCATCCCTTCTTTAATGTTCTCTAACATCAGATTTTTGAGATACAATTAGTAACTTTTTGTTGTTGAAGAAACGTTAATATGTAAAAGGAATTAATGACATTGACCAGGGATTGTGAAGAAAGAAAAGAGCGTTTGTGTTAATACATGTATAGCTTTATTCAAATAAAATGACAATAATTTAGTTTTACAATGTTTTTGTATACTCGTAGCATGAGGAATGTAAACAAATTGCGGTATCTTTGAAATAATTACTAAAATACAACTGTATTAAGTTATAACTTATCATCAAGCAATCAATGCGAAAAGTCAAATGTATTATGACAAATTTATGTTTAACATGAGAAAAAGATATAACATTCTTCGGAAGATTACGCGATGCAACAATATTATCCGAGTTAATATTTGTATATCAGATAAATTTGTCGTAAAGAATAAATTGCGGTGTGCTCAGTTGCATTCGATTAAGTTCCTTACTGTACATGTGCGTGATATAGTCAATAATTTTACTGAAGCATATTGGTCTATGAATGAGTTATCTGTCTTTCGATTACAAATGGTGAGTTTTGGGAATTGGCAGCGCCTCCATCATGCATATACTGTACTTTAGTATTTATATATGTTCAACGTACTTTTGTATTAAAAGCTGCTCAACAATGTTTATGGTATTGTTTCTACAGATTTATGACTTTGACATTGTTTAAAAGATATGATATATTGTTTTTCGAAATGGTTAGTTCTAACAATGGCATCAGATGTGTTTCAAAGAACGATTTTCTTTCAATTAAATAACATTGTTTACATTCATATGTTGTATAAACTGAAAACCTTGGTTTTGACTGTGGCTATAAAACGTGATTTTAGTATGTAATGCTGTAACTCAGTGTCATGGTAAATTGTGTTACCCGTTTCAAAGTATGCACTAAATGAGATGTATTCAATGTTCAAAATTTTACGTTCAGTAGAAAAATTTCAGCTTAAGTAACTTCGAACCGTTAACAAAATAAATAAGTAAAGCATTCTAGTGAAGAAAACCAGTGGACAAATTACTGACATTAATTCCGAGATGAATGGCTGATAGATTCGATATAAAAGGTCAAGTGACAAATATAAAACTCGGTCGGTTATTATATTCCTACATACGAGTATAACAGGTCTACAAAAATACAGCCATTATATGACAAATATTGGACAGGTCTGTCAATTACAAACGAATAAGTACCCGTTGGATGTCATTTTCAGTGACCATTATATGTCACGTGTGGCGGTCATTACGTCTGCTCTTTACGTGCTGAAATTGAAGTTATTATGTTCCGGAAACAATTTGATTTCCGAGTACAAATTTGGACGTTGCAAGTTTGATTATTCCACTTGTCTTTAACAAAAGAATAAAATATTTCCCCCGACGAAAGCCTTGATCAATTACATCACCCCCAAATATGGTTTATAAAGGATTATTAATTGAATCGTATAGTAAAATCATTACTTTAAATCAATCAAGGAAGTGTTATACGGCTCTGATATTATCTTTCACTAACGTGGAGAAATTGAAAATGATTGCATCTGACGAATTAAAGAAAGCAAAAAGGGTTGATATCGGTGTTATTTCTTTAAACAAAACATCTTTAGAAAATTTCCTCTCAAACAGATTGGCCGGCTCTTAAAATAGCATTATCCGATTGACTAACATGTCACTCATTTGTCGATACATTTTCTATATTTAATACATCTTTGTCATTTCTCATATCGAATTGCATTGCACTCATTTCACCGGGTTTTCTCAGTTTTAACTGAAGATAATGTTGTAATTGTTGTAAAAGATCCTCAAATCAATAAAACTTATTTTCTTTTAAACGTGTTGCTGGTATTAATTAATTTACATATAAAGCATGGCAGTTTTTTTCTGTTTAAAAGGGTAAATTAAATTAATATTGGCAAAAGCTCACAAGATAAAAACCAACACAAGGCAAATTCACGAGAATACTTATATGGTACAAATGTTACAAATCCATATCGATAAGAAGTAAAATATATACCAAACTACGGAGGATAATAACAAGACACCATAATAACTAAAGCACTAGCATGTTATACATGTGAATTATACCCCAGCAGTAAAAGTACAAAAATCCTATATGGTGAATTGTAAATTTACTACTCCAAACCTCAGTGAAATGTTACATGGTTTAATGATCATGCAATATTGTTTAATTTCAAAGTTAATATGACTTTTTTTTGCATGTGAGAACTCAAATCTTACAAATCTTTACAAAAAGTCATTTGAAATCATCAAAAAGCAATATTCTTTGACATTTCCAAGTTGTATTTAGTTACATAAGAAAGGGAATACGGATTCTGTAATTAAAATAGTGAAGTAGTCCTCGAGCATTTACACGTTTCAATATCCTATCAAGAAAGTTATATTAAGTTTCCTGTTTACATGATTGTAATCTAAGATTTGCTTTTGGCAAACTGTACTTTATTTGCATCTAAAAATAACTACTCTAGCATGAAAACACCAATAGCAAATTACACGTAACTCTACTAAAGCAAGTTATATATGTATATAGAAAGTGTGCGAAGTTCGTGCAATTTAGCAGAGAATATTCTGAAGAGCATCTATTTTTATATACACATTATTCTTTGGTTTAATAATGTACGCGTTTGTATTTGATATCCACTATTTACTATTCTGAAGTGAGTGTTCATGTCAATATGATACGTTTGAAGATGCTAGTAGGAACTATTTTTGAGTGGATGTTAATGTCTACGTTGGATGTGGCTGGTCGAAACTGTTCTAGGCGGGTGTCCCTGTTTATGTTTGAAGTATCTGATATTAACTCCGAATTCGTGTTTGTGTCTGGGTTCGATGTAGCTAGTATTAACTACTCTAAGTGGATGTCCATCACTGTTTGATGTACCTAGTATATTAATTGTTCTGAGTTGATGTCCATATTTATGTTTGATGTATCAAGCATTAACCATTCTAAGTGGGTGTCGATGTCTATTTTTGTTGTGTCTAGTATTAACTACTCTGAATGGGTGTCAATAATTATGTTTGATGTACCTAGTATTACCTTTTCTAGGTTGACGTCCCTGTCTCTGCTTGATGTATCTATTATTACTCTAAATGAATGTCCATGTCTATGTTTTGTGTATCTAGTGTTAACTACTTTAAGCGCATGTCTATGTCTATGCTTGATGTACATGTATCTAGTATTAACTACTCCAAGTTGGTGTTCCTGTCTATGCTTGATGTATCTAGTATTTACTACTTTAATTTGGTGTCCCTGTCTATGGTTGATATATTTTGGTATTAACGACTTCAAGTTGGTATCTCTGTCTATGCTTGATGTATCTAGTATTAACTACTCTAAGTTGTTGTCATTGTCTATGCTTGATGTTCCTAGTATCAACTACACAAAGTGTATGACATTTTCCGTCTTGGTGTATCTAGTATCAACTACACCAAGTGGGTGTTCCTTTCCATCTTGATCTATCTTGTATTAACCACTCAAAGTTGGTGTTGCTGTCTATGCTTGATGTATATAGTATTTAAAACTAACTCTATATGTTGGTGTCCCTATTGGTGTAACTTACATTAGCTTTACTCGATGTGTTCGATGTCTAGGATTACCTGGTCTAAGCGGGTGTTCAAAATGGTTGCTTTTAAGAGAAAATGCTTGATTCAACAAATATTAGACAGAAACCTTCGAAAAATTTGAAGCTGTGAAAAAGAATCTTGATCCGCGACATTTTTGTATCCCTTTCTTATATCAAATTCTTAAAAGGCTTTTGTGGTCGCTATACTAATTTAATTACATTTATAGTGATTTTTCTCCAGACTTTTCATGCATACTTCAGAATCTTCTATCTTTATTAATAGACTGATAGATCAGGCGATCATTTGTACATTTAGCATGTTGTCAATACCATATTTAAGCTTTTTGCCAAATGTTTTAATTTTAAAATATAAATTACCACATAGACACTTAAATTGCGATGCACTCCATGTCAATATCTTACAGTTTTTCACGTCAGACTTCATTGTAACTTGTCTTTTTGTTGATTTTGTCGGTTGTCTTTAGCAGACTAAAGGGTCTGAGTAACATTTGGTCATACTTTGTTTTCAACTCCATTCGATAATGATTCTTACATTTTCGTTTAGTATAATTTGTTCTAATAATAGTATCACGAAGCAGGACATGGTTACCCTTCCAGAGCACTTGATGTCACTCCCTGTTATATATTTTTTTAATTTTTTTATTTTATTTATTATTATTATTTTTTTTTTTTTTTGGTTTGGATTTTTTAGTAATGTTCTAATTTTCTATTTTTGTTGTATGTTGTTCTTTTTTGTTATATACCTGTATTATATGTTCTGTGGTATTGTTTTTCACGACTTCGCCTTGTCTTTATATTCTGATACTCTGAACAATTACATGTATAATAATGCTTAGGTATAATTTTGTTGGTATTCAGTAAGTAAACGTTTTTCTTCTCAAAAATAAGATCATAATTTATCTGAAATCTGATATTTTGAAAATTAAGTGAAGGTTTTAAATTTTATTTGTGTATCGGTCGTGTCGTTTATACTGGTTTTGTGACAACTTATTCTTCGATAGTGTAAAATATATCATACAATGCACGAGATAATTTATAATGCATATTTATTTAGCTTTTTAAAGCCCTCCTACAATATTAAGGTTGTGCTGTTTAGATCTGTGCTTCCATCTCGTGGTTTTCGATTAGGGTGTTTTTCTTGGTAAACAGACCAGTTGTTTCTGCTCTAGGTCAAAAGTCAAGTTTGGTGTTCGTTGATATTAATAAGGATTTTTAACAAATATTGCGTTATCTTGGAAACAATTGAAATAATCACAAGTATCAAATGACAGTCTGCTTTATAGGCCACGGATATATAAATACTTGTACTGATCAAATTTGTATTTTATAAATTTGTATTTTATAATATTTTGTTAATTTGAATAAATCTAGAAAAGCATACAAATGTATGGATTGCATGGTATCCTATGATCTCTTAATTATATGAAAAACAGCCATAAGAAAAGTGACTAACTCCCCAACCTTTATTTTCAACCCTAAACCCTTTTGACTAATCGTTATTATTCCAAGGAACTATATGGCACTTCTAAGGTTCGCCTAAACGAACTAGCTACTGAGTTTTTGGTGTGACATATTTATGTGATAGTACCAAGTGTTCTGATTCTGCTATAAGTATTGTCCCGATCCTATCATTGACATTTTCATTGGACATCAGCTTCAAATCGGATGACGGGGAATGCATACATAGCAACAGATTCGTTGTGCTTACAATTTAAAACACCTGAATTACACATATAGCTCGTTACAATTTTTCTGATATCTGATACTTAAACTTTCCCGTGATAGGCTAAAAAAATTTCGTTTTCGTGGGTACATTATTATAATACATATGTACGACAGGAGGAAGAGAGCTGCTCCTTTCACGTACTTTTCAGTGGAGAATAGAATGACAAATACATAAATATGCACATTTTACAAGAAAGCAGACAGCAGAGATTGACAAGAAAATTATCCAGATTGATTGTTGAGATTTGTTTTATTAAATTACTTTTCCAATACCTGCCTTTCAGGTCTTCCATCTTGCAAAACATAAAATACGTGATATTGCAATGTTGAGACAGACAAGTTACATGCATGATCATTCTTGAATGTCAATAAGAAATCTTTTTGTCTTAAAAATAGTTTATCTTCATTGATTCTTCTCCTTAGTTATTCATCAGTTTCTTTCCCAGATCTGAAAACAAATAACATATGAATAATCAGAGCATTGGCTTGTCACCCCAAATTACCGTAATCATGAAAAAAGAAATTGCATTCCATTTAATTATTCGTTCTCTAAGATAATAAACTAGTTAACTGAAATAACATGCTGTGTGTAAGGAAATCATGGTATGATGATTTACCAACTGCTTTTTAACTATTGATGACTTAAACGTTGAATTTGACGATGGATTTAATTTCAAGTCCTATTGTCTGGGATATATTGTTAACCGAATCTCATCATGGAAAGCCACGCCTATTTGTTGAAAGCAGGGGCATCGATGACGCGATTAGTACAATGCTTTCTTACAATATACCTTTGTTCCTTCCAAATATTTATTTCTTATCTAGAGTTTCTTACACAATCGGTAACGCTCGAAAGACAGCACAATTTTGGAATTCTCAGTCTTTCAACAAGGATATACTTTGGTGAAAAAGGGTCGTTGGGTAGATAAAGCATTATGGGATTGCCGGACCAATTTTTTATCAGTTATTAAGTGTTAGATTTCTTGGCCTGTCACTGATTGACCTTGCAGCCGTGACCTTTCAGACATGTTCTTCAATACCACCAATTTTTACGTGATTAACATAAAGAAAAGTAAACAGTTTAACAGTAAAGAAGTGCAATGGGCCGTCTTGAAGATGTAGTGGGGTTGATATTTTTTCTCTGTGTTGAAGGCCTTACTTGACATTAGCATCAACAACAGCAATGAAAAGTCCTTTACGTATACTTTTGTCACGTGCATATGCAATTTTTTGTTGAGAATCAATCTACCATATCCTTTCTTTCGCATGTTAAAATTTTACTATTGAAAACCGGTCTTTTTCCCTACGCATACTTTAATATATTTAAGATGGCTGTTTGAGAAAACGACTATCCTTCCCGTAAACATCAATGTTTTCTTATGTGAGAGTAATTAATTACTCAACATCCGAATACACTATAATTTATTCTTGTGAAAATAAGCTAGGGAATAAAAACTGGTACCTTATTTCCGTCGTTGCCGCCTGTACACGGCGGTTTGTTTCCGTTTGCAAATGCATTATTTTGTTTTACAAATACAAATAAATAGTTGCTTATGTGAATTATATATATAGCTTTCTGTATTTATCTGTTTTTTTTTTATTTCAATTATTTGATTTTTTTTTGACTCATTACTTTAATTGAATTCTAGGAAATAAGTTGTCATATTCGTTTTCACAAAATGCCGAATTTTATATTACTATATTTATGACACATTTTACATTTATGCGAAGTCTATACTCAAATAATGTGTAATTTACCTTATGAAGTATTAAAATTTGCCAGAAACCCATTTTACAGACCTTTGAATCAAAGAGAAAACTTACAAATGATCAGAAATTTCTATTACATTAGGGATTTGGGGGTTTAGAATTCTCGTTGAAATTCAAAGTTATTGGTTTTTGCTTGTCATATCTGTTGTTCTTTGTCTTTTCTTTACATTTCCCCTAAGAATGGTCGGGATTACTTAATATTTTACATTTCCTCCAGTATTACCTAATTACCTCAATTACTCCCCTACTTGGTATTCTGTAGTATTAATAATTGATCAACATTAGTTTATGTTAGGTAATCGATAAGAACATATACATTTTCTGTTTAATTCTTTTTTAATTTGAGAAAGATTACAAGAAAATCACGTTAAACAATAGAATCGCCTGTATTCTATCTGTAGGGCATGCAATATAGTACGTATAAGTGATGTGCATCGTAAATGTCGGGCTAAAAATCATGATTATTAAATTCTCAAATAAAAACCAAATTGGTATTATTCCTTAACTAAAAAAAAAAAACCTTTGATTATTGGCTCTTTAGTTTAACATATTTTTCAATTTTGTGAGGCCACGATAGATTTTAGCAAAAATAAAAATAACTTTGTTTTAAATACAATATCTTATCTTTATTATTAATCTTAGAATAATGTTTCTATGGATATCGATATAGTCAATAATCGTTGCTTCAGAACTTACAAGATTTTCAGATACATGTATGATGAATTTTAGAATTCTGTTGAAAGCAGGGTTTCATCTCCCTGAACAGTGTTGGCCTTCACTAATTTCAAGGTTCCTTTGGTTTTATTATTAGCTCACCTGACCCAAAGGGTCAAGTGAGCTTTTCTCATCACTTGGCGTCCGTCTTCCGTCGTCGTCCGTCTTCGTCCGTCGTCCGTCGTCCGTCGTCCGTTAACTTTTACAAAAATCTTCTCCTCTGAAACTACTGGGCCAAATTGAACCAAACTTGGCCACAAGCATCATTAGGGTATCTAGTTTAAAAAATATGTCCGATGACCCCGCTTGCCAACCAACATGGCCGACATGGCTAAAAATAGAACATAAGGGTAAACTGCAGTTTTTGTCTTATATCTCAAAAACTAAAGCAATTAGAGCAAAACTGACAGGGGTAAAAATGTTCATCAGGTCAAGATCTACCTGTCATGAAATTTTCAGACGAATCGGTCAACCCTTTGTTGGGTTATTGTCCCTGAATTGTTAATTTTAAGGAAATTTTGCAGTTTTAGGTTATTATCTTGAATATTATTATAGATAAAGGCAAATTGTAAACAGCAAAAATGTTCAACAAAATAAGATCTACAAATAAGTCAACATGACCAAAATCATTGATTGACCCCTTATAGGAGTTTTTGCCCTTTAAAGACGGCATCCAGCGTAAACTTTCCTTTAAAGATTTTTTCCTCTCAAACCACTTGGCCAATTGAGACCAAACTTTGATGAAATGGTCCTTAGGTGGCCCCCTTCCAAAATTATGTCTGGCATCCCCGACTTCCAACCGAGATGGCTATTGTTACTAAAAATAGAAAAAGGGGGGGGGTGACTTTTAAAAATCTTCTTATATGAAACTACTAGTCCAATTGGAACCAAAGTTGGCAGTAATAGTTCTTAGGAGGTTCTCTTTCAAAAATATGTCCAATGACCCGGACTGTTAACCAAGATGGCCGCCACAGCCGAACTTAGTTTAACATAGGGCCCTATGGGAAAATTCATTGAAAAATCTTCTTGTCTTAAACCACTTGACCAATTGGAACCAGACTTGGCAGCAACTGTCCTTAGATGGTCCTCTTACAGAGGGGTGTCCGATGACCCGGACAGTCAACCAAGATGGCCGCCACAACCAAACTTAGTTTTGCATAGGGCTCTATAGGAAAATTCATTGAAAAATCTTCTTGTCTGAAACCACTTGACATATTGGAGCCAGACTTGGCGGCATTGGTCCTTAGGAGGTCCTTTTTCTGAAACATGTCTGATTAAGTGGACTGCGAACCAAGATGGCCGCCACAGCAGAACTTAGTTTAACATAGGACCCTATGGGAAAATCACTCAAAAATCTTCTCGTCTGAAACCACTAAGCCAATAAGAATAAGACTTGGAAGCAATGGTTCTAAGATGGTCCTCTTTCAGAATTTTGTGCGATGACCCAGACTGTCAACCAAGATGTCCGCCACAACCGAAGTTAGTTTAACATAGGGCTCTATAGGAAAATTCATTGAAAAATCTTTTTGTCTGAAACCACTTGACATATTGGAGCCAGCTTTGGCAGCATTGGTCCTCTTTCAGAAATATGTCCGATCACCCGGATTGCCAACCAAGATGGCTGCCACACCGAACTTAAATATTGGACCCTATAGGAAAATTCATTTAAAAATTTTCTTGTCTGAAACCGCTTAGCCAGTTGGAACAAGACTTAGCAGAAATGGTCCTTAGATGGTTCTCTTTTAGAAATGCATCCTTTGACCTGGACTAAACCAAGATGACTGCCACAGCTGAAATTAGTTTAACATAGAATCTTATAGAAAAACCAGCCAAATTGACTGCAACACTTAAATTTTTAGGTCTGCTCAAGGTGAAAAGTTAAATCCATGTGAGCGATACAGGCTCTTGAGAGCCTCTAGTTCATTGATCACAATATTTTCATGATTTTCTCCCAAATCATAATCGAAAGGTTCATCCAAAAATTTGTATTCTATGTAAGAAATTGAGTAATTTATGATATTATGATGTGGCGATTATCTTTGTTTAAGCTGCTTGCCGTATGGTTTAAGTAAAATATTACTTTATAATTATTAGTGTTTCACTACATAAATCAAAAATAATGTCCTACAATAATTAATCAGTTTCAGTCACTGGAGCATCTCTATTGATTCCATATCACCATACATCGTGCGTTGTGTAATTAACGTAGAACCTGCTTAGATTGCAGTAATTAAATTACTGTGCGTTCGATTGCTAGGGTGTTCGTGACATTCATTTGGAGGAATGACCTTTAAAAGATTTATGCCATTCAAAAATTGTAAAGTAAAAAAAAGTTAATTAATTCGATTTATTCGATCTCTTTGAATAAGAATTTTCGTTCATGTTTTTTTATATTTTGACGTTGACTTTATGTGGATTTTGCTTTTGTCATTTTGTTAATTTTAATATTTGATTCTGTCCAACATTTTGTGTTAATATTTGCGCATTTTGAGACTTGGGCGCTACTGCCGAGACTTAATTTGTCGTGTATCAGGTTCTTAGAATGTTCGTTGAAGATCAGGCATTGACGACACTTTCTATGGTGACGTTGGCTTATTGGGGTTTCTTTCGATAGATTTTGTGCTGTTCAGTTTATCTTCTTGTTGTACTTTTGTACTTTGGTTTTATTGTTTCCACCTATCATCTAAGAGAAAAGGTGTTGTTTTGCCGATATTCACTGAATGAAATATTTTTGTATAGCTCTGTCCTTAGATGGTTTTGGCTTTACCCCTTTTGGTCATTTTAGCATTGTTCTCTTCAACTTTTTGGATTGTTGTTTTGGTTTTCCACATTTCAGGCCTTGAGCAGAACCGATGAGTCGTAAATCGACGAAATGTGCACATCTTGTGCATAAAATTGGTATCAAAGAAATTTATTTGGTAGGCACTTATTTTACCATTTATTTAACACTTATTTTCAATTACCATTGGTTTGTATTTGAAAACATAACTGAATGTCTTTTAATGTTGTTTCAGATTCCACAGATTAGCTATGCATCGACTTCAATAGACCTTAGCGACAAAAGCAGATATGAATATTTCTCCAGGGTTGTCCCCCCTGATTCCTATCAGGCCCAGGCCATGGTCGATATTGCCAAATACTTTGGATGGAATTATGTGATAACTATACAAGACGAGGGAAACTATGGCGAGAAGGGAATTGGTGCCTTTAGAGAGAAATCAGCACAGTCAGGTAACAATTAGTAATACATATAGGTTTTATTAGAACGTATGGTGAACTATCGGCGGAATGGCTGTATAATATTGTTAAGCAAGAAATACCTGCATATTGTACTTTTTTTTCACTTAATTTGTCTCTGATGATAAAAGAAATGTCAGTAACGTTTTAAAACATATTTGTTTAGATACTTCAAATGATTTGAATTCTTTCTCTTTTATTTGTAACAGAATCTGTCATACAAATTATGCTGCAGATGATGTTTGAATTCCTTTTGTACCGTTTTTTTCTATATATTTAATTGTCAGGTATATGTGTAGCTAAATGGTTCACCATATCACGTGACCCAAATGAAGACCAGTTTAAAAACATAGTAGACGACCTTTCAAAAATAGAAAAAGCGAGAGTAATTGTTATGTTTGTAAACGAAGATAATGCTAAGCATCTCCTGGAGGCAATGATGAAAGCTAATAAGACTTCTGAGTTCTGGTTCTTAGCGAGTGATAGCTGGGGTGCTAAAATTCACCCAGTCTTCGGTCAAGAACAAGCAGCTGAGGGGGCAGTCACCCTGCTTCCTAAAAGAAGAGATATCAAAGGTAAAGATAATATTTTATTATAATCATTGGGTTTTTGCAAGGTAGTACATGCAAGGCTGTAACAAACATTTAGGCAAGTGAGTATACCTGCTACAAATCGCTTTCTTTTCCATTTTCATTTCTTTCCTGTTTTAAATGTAACAGTTGCTATCAATGAGACATAATGTATTGATAATTGCAGGAGTTCCTTCTGCAGTTAATCACTTAATACATATTGTCTCTCTAATAGCAATACATTAAATAGAAAACGAGAGAAAAAATAAAGAGGAAGGGACTTCTAGCAAATGTTCCTCTGAATAGAAAACGAGAGACAAAATAAAAAAGGGACTTGTAGCAAGTCTAGCAAGTGACTTTTTCATAAATAGCAGGAGCTTCAACTCCCAGGCCCCACATCAAGAACCACTCTGGACCTGCTTGGAACCTGAGACCCCTTGCCTCACTTAATATTTACCCTAGTTACGGATTTGACGTGTGATAATTTCTCTCGTACACTTAACCCAAACTTTTGCTGTTATTCCTCTTCTTATAAAGGTGAAATCACCATAATATTTGGCTGTGTATGCACCCTTTTTTCTTACATTTGTGTAACTCACATTCATGAGAGAATGTTTCATACGTAAACCCTTCAGTTTGGGTGCGGGTTTGAAATAAATCATTGATGGAGTCCATCAGTTATCAAATTTCCATTTCTCAAGAATTAGTATTCCGAACTTTTCAGTAATTATCTTGAAGGAACCTGAGGTTTTCTAAATTTTTAACGAAACTATCTCATCTTAAATAGCAGAACAACTCAGGAAAGGACGGACAGCACTTGTATCGCAAATGTTTCTGGTCCTGTTCCCCAGAATAAAGTCGGGATCGTGTAGCTATGATACTAGAAAATCTGAAACAAATTTATGAAATGAGGGTTGAGGGTTGCTTATAATTCAGTACTTTTGAATCTCTCTTCAATATTTTGGATTATAATTTTGATTTTCAATATTTTTCGCCTCGGCCACACCAGATGAGCCTGATGTGTTGAAATATCTGTATACAATGCAAATTGGTAATAAAGACTTAAAAAAATTTATGAAAGTAACTAACATAATAGCCTATTGGATTTTCTCATCTTTGCTGCTATAATATCCAGTAAAGTATTGCACTAGAAGCAATTTCCAGATGCTGAAATAAGCAGATGATCCTGGAATCGTAGCGTCTTCTGTTGGCCACTGGAATCATTCCATTCGTCTGCTTTTCAGTTTCCTGTGGTGTCTATTTCCTTCTTTATATCAAATTATGGACCAAAATTATTCTTCTCCTTGTTGCTCTGTTGTTTTTTTTTCAGTTTGAATCTGAATAACATTGATGAGATGCAAATATCCACATACTCTATATTTGTTTAACGACAGGAAGTTTTCTACTCTGCAGAGACTGCAATTTCCCTCAGCAGTAGGAAGTTGTGACATTTAATTTATCATTGACTAAACATAAGAAACCGAATTATCTTCATATTTCTTTTTAACCCTCTAGTATTACTTCAACATTGTTAATACCCTCGCCCATGACTCCAAAATTATCAAGGTTCAGTCAATACAAATGTTCCTTTGGCAGTCGACATTTCACAATAATGCCCAGTTTATAAGTAAATGTTATGTAAATAAAACCTATGAACAATTTACTATAACAAGAGACATTAATCTAATAAACCTCGCATATGGAGTTATGCAGATGTATATGACCAGTATCGAATACATATGTAGTATTATCTACCAGAGAACCGGAATTATGTGTAATAAATTGAAATACCTTTAGAAATGACACTTCTGCATATCGAGAAATTTTCAGTATATATCCAAAATTCTGTAATTCTGGTAATACTACAAAATAACAATAAGAGTTTCAAAATTTAGTGGTACATGCACCCCAGTATTTACCAGTTTCTTCCAGTATCTGCAGTTCTAGAGTATTCTGATAACAAAACGGGTTTAAATTCTATATACAGTATTTTACATACATTTTCCAGCATTTATTACAAACTGTTTTTAGTTTATTTTCTTCAGTATATTAAGAAGAATTATAGTGGAAACAAAGTAGACAACCAATTTATAATTAAGTAGATTAAAATATATTAGTCTTTCAAATAGAAAACAAAATCTTCAGTTCATAAACCAATTAAATTCCCCTACTAATCCCATCCCAATTTGACTAAGATAAACATCAATTACAATTCAGAATAAATTCAAACATTTTCCTTCCTCTATATAATTCTGAAATTCTATATAGTGAAAAATGATTAAAAAAAAATTAGTCTTACAAGCTTAGTACAAACTTCTCACTACATAAACAAATTAAGGTGCACCGACTTTACCCTATCCCAATTAGGATTAAATGAACATCTATTACATTTCAAAATAAATTCGAACATTTTCTTCTTTTATATATCTTTTTAAAATTCTCTGTATTGAACAATATTTAAAAATATTAGTCGTGAAAAGAGAAAAAAAAATTTTCAGTCCATAAACAAATTAAAATTCACCGATTTCAATTCCTCCCCAATTTAGCTAAACTAAACATCTATTGCCTTTCAAAATAAATGTGAACATTTTATTCTTTATATTGTTCTAAAATTCAAATGAGAATATAAAATAGTTATTTCTGTACGGACAGGCAATGGTTTACATGAACTGCTTTATTGAGTAGACTTTGAGGCAATAGATAAAGAGGCACATAATGGTCAGATCTAACTAGATCGAAATTGGAATTAGAAAAAATGTCATGACGGCAATAGGTGCTAAAAAATTAGATAATGTTGTGATATTTTGGGTAATGGTATTTTCTTTTTTGTTTGTTTTCCTCTAATCATGTTATTCTCTTCTGATTTTGTGCGTTGTACAACATACCAAAACCTTATCATTTCCTTATCAAACTGAAACTTTTAGTCAATGTTGGCAAAATACATGTAGCTGTCAATTCTAACAAAATAATCACTCATAGTAGTTAATGTTTTCGGGTATATTGTGACCTCCCAACACACAATAAAGAGAACTAAATCAGTAATAAGAGCAGCGTACTCTCCACAAAAAGGGAGACGCCTTAATTTCTTAATTGCTATGGGAAGAAGCCGTCAAAAATCAAAATATAGACACAAAGGTTGCAATGGGAACATAGAAGAAGAAAAACACACAATATAGAGAACTAAATCAGTACTAAGAGCAGCGTACTCTCCACAAAAATGGAGACGCCTTAATTTCTTAATTGCTATGGGTAAGCTGTTTCTGCTTCGTAAAGACATCTTTCCTGATGCTTGTCGTTTAGTCTGATAAAAAAATGTTGTTCGATGATAGAAAATTGACAAAATGTGTTCTTTTTCAGAATTTGATGATTATTTTCTGAATCTTACACTAAGAAACAATAAAAGAAATGTGTGGTTCAAAGAGTACTGGCATGAAGTTTTCAACTGTTCTAAAAAGAGCGGGAACTGTACGAAGCATTCAAAGTCACATACTGTTAATTACGAACAAGAAGGTCTTGTGCAGTTTGTCATAGATTCCGTGTATGCCTTAGCCCACGCTTTCCACAATTACCTAAGAGATAAATGTACCGTTGAAATGAAACGATGTCATCTTTTGAATTCACCAGACAGACAAGAGGTTCTGAATTATATACGTAATGTTTCATTCACTGGTGAGTTCTTTATTGAATACATCCGGACATGTATCTTCAAACAACATGGAGATATTTTCTATATATATTATATATCATGTAATTTTTATACTACATGAAACTTGGTAAGGTCGACATGTTTTACTGGTTTTCTTGCAATACAAATTATTATCTAAAAGACTATGTTGCAACGATTCTTACAGTTGAACTACTACTGAAATTTTCAGTATCAAGTATGAAGACCCAAATTTAACCGTATTCAGCAGTCTTAAAATAAAACAACACATTTTCTCTGTCTTTTTTTACTTCCAGTATCGAAGTTCTTATTTTTTGTCCCTTCTAAAAATATGTATAAATCTGTCATGAATCTAACAAAGTGTCATTCAAAGGTGAGATAAGGGAGTACATATCAGGTACTTATGAAAAGCAGGTTTGTTGTGCTAGCTTTTTCTTTTGTGTTATTTTGATTTCAAATCTTCGTTACAATAATTCGCGTTATTTTTGGCGCTCAAGATTTTGGCCTTAAGTACTGCCGATCAAAATATGTTTGTTGAAATATTTACGTACAATGAATCGAAATTAATATAATCAAATGTCTGGAGAATGGAATTTAGACTTTTCTTCAAAATATTAATTTTTTCATATTTCAGGAATCGCTGGTGATGCAGTGGAATTTAATACTGAAGGTGACGGATTGGGCCGTTACGATGTCTATCAGTATCAGAAAATATCAGCCGGACGATATGAATATGTCAAAATAGGAGAATGGATTGACAGGTTAAATAATAATTTTTATTGCATTGTATTAGTAAAATGTTGTCTTCATACGATAGACAAAATCGTACATCAAATTATTATGGATTATATTAACCTTCAAAATACAATATAGTATATATTATTTATGGTAGAAAAGAAAACGCTTCCTTGGCCTGCATTGGGTTTTAACTTTAATTTCATGTTCTTTCTTTACTCTGCTTTTGAATTCTAAAATAAACAGATCTATTTAATATTTAGAAGGCCCAAGTAAGCTATTCAAATCTCAATTGTTATAGAACTGATATTATTATTATGTGTCATAGTGATCTGAAAGGTTTGTTCTATCACATACAAACCATTTTTGCTTCAGTTTTATGTCTTTCTTTAATGTGAGCATAGTGCTAATTATTTTTTCTGTGCTTTTCAGTCTGAATATCAACGACAGTATGTTAAAATGGAAAGCAGATTTTCATCAAGTGCCAAGCTCAGTTTGTAGTGAACCATGTACCATAGGACACAAAAAAGTTGAAATGGATCAGGCTCAAGCTTGTTGCTGGACGTGTATACCATGTGGAACAAATCAATACTTAGCAAGTGAATTTACTTGTAAAGAGTGTCCTGATGGCTTCCGACCGAGTGACAACATCACCTCTTGTCAACCATTGCCAATGTTGACGTTAGAATGGAACAGCCTTTGGGTGATACTTCCGATTGCCTTTTCTAGTTTTGGGATTGTTTGCACAATACTTACTATAGCAGTATTCATAAAATATAACAATACTCCAATAATAATGGCGTCTGGAAGAGAACTCTGCTATGTCCTGCTTGTTGGTATTATGTTAGCGTATGGGACATCACTAATCATGCTTGCCAAACCTACTATTGTCTTATGTACGATGATTAGACTTGGATTGGGAGTATCATTATGCTTAATATATGCTGCAATGTTGACTAAAACGAATAGAATCTATCGAATATTCAATAACGGAATAAAAGCAATGGTGAAACGTCCAAGTTATACCAGTCCACGTTCGCAAATTGTCATTTGTATGGCGCTTGTGTCCGTGCAGATCGTTGGAGGCTTGACATGGCTAGGATTTGAAAAACCAGATACGGTTTACACGAGACAACATTCCGATTTTCAAGTTTTAAAGTGTAAGGCGAGTCAAATTGCCATCATTGCTTCGTTGACTTACAATATAGTGCTTATTATATTATGTACTATTTATGGAATCAAGACTAGAAAAATTCCACAAAACTTCAATGAAGCCAAATGTATAGCTTTTACAATGTACAGTACTTGTATTGTTTGGCTTGCGTTTATTCCAATTTATTTTGGTGCTAGCAGTGACTTCAAGGTAATTAATCTATACTCCTATAGTATCTGAAAATTGCTCATTTAACATGTACCTGCATTTTAAGCATGATATGCCAGGTACATTTCTTTTTGTTGTTATGTTGAGTTGTAGACGTTAAGGAAAGCAAGATTTTCTACCTAGAATTTAATCTGTTTTGAATTTATTTCTCAAAATGTTTAAATAACTTTCGACTTTCCATATTTCATGTCGAGAGCGTATATGATGAGTGAAGAACAAAATTGAAAACATGAAAGGTCAACAACGACATACCAATCAATCAACGCTACCCAACTGATAGAACCCCGGACAATAAATAACATAAAAAAGCACAAAACACAAACATAAACACAACAGAGAGTCAGACTCACTGATCAGTGGTGGGGTTAAACCGGTTTTATGACCCCCCTTTTATCTAGGCTGACACACTGATGTATAAAACATACTACAAAAGCCAATGCAGTATGATTACCAACAAGGTGACCGCTTACTGAAACTGAAAAATTTGGTTGGACGGTACATAATTCAGATAGCAGGGTCAGAATGTACTTGTTTTAACTGTAAAACTACTAAGGTTTTCACAACTGCAGGTCGGATACTGTCGCTCTATTAAACGAAAAAAGTCAGAAATAATACTCCCGTAAGGGTTTAATGCAATCTCGCCATAGAGTTCAACAGAAATCGGCAATATTCGTGAGAGGCCAGTATAAATTTAAAGTCTTTAAGTCATTGGGAGAAAGAGCAATTTTTGCGGAAATACACACAATTTTATATTTGTAGCCATTACTGTGAAAAGATCTCAAGAAACACCCAACTTTATATGGGTTATTGGCGATACTTGCATTTATTCACGATATTTAAAAAGAAACCTGTTCATGATATTTGCTTTTCTGGAAGCCGGATATTTAGCTAAAAGATGCTGATATCTATTATAAATCTTTTCAAAAGCATTTGGCAGCTTGTTAAATCTATAACACTGTAATGGAGGATTTTTAGTAATCGTAAAGTTTTGCTCGTTGAAATGTTCTAACAATGAGCAAATTCTTGCAAAACGTACAAGCTGTGATATGTAGAGGCACGTATCCGTCAAGAAAGGGGAAGTTAGTAATTGGAAAATTAAAGTCGTCCCTTTTATCATAAATTTTAGTATGCAACTCTCCATGTTTATAGTAAGATCTAAAAAGGTACAACATTTATTATTAGTATTAGCTTTGTTCGAATGTAGCTCTTTTGGATACATGTCTTTTGCGTATTTAAGAAACTCCAGGTACCTCATGAAGATCTTTGCAGTGTTGTTAAAAATATTAATTAATTTATCATGAGTCTGTATTTCATCTTTAAGGAGTTTTTTTCATAAAGACTGTTCATAACAATATGAAAATAAGCAAAAGAGGAGCACAGTTTGTACCCATGAGAATCCCAATGGCCTGTCGATACACAATATTGCGAAAACGGACAAAATGTTGTCCAGCAGGAAATGTAGGGCCTTGCGCATTTCATCGCTTGTCCAACAACTGTATTTTGCATACTTTTTATGGCTGAAAAATGCTTTAAAACTGTTACAACAAATATAATTTAAACCTAAAGATTAAAAGGATAAGTTAATCAGTGCACTCAACTTTTCTTTGATTAGATCGTGAGGAAGGGTTGTATAAAATGTAGCAAAATCATTACTTTCCACAACAGTTACTTAATTATCTACTGTTTACAATTTATCCAAAACATTGATAGAATCTTTTACACTCCAAAAACAATTTATGACCGATGTTTCATAAATTTGGTTACAATAATTAATGACAAGTTCTTTTATACAAGTAAGAGAACTTGTTCATAGGACAAACAAATTAATGGCGGTACAACATCTAGATGCAAAAATAAAACGAGGTTCGTATGGATGTTTATGTAATTTCGGTAACCAGTTCATAGTAGGAACATTGTAGTATTGGGTAGGAGCTTGGAACTGTTCAGTGGCTTTAGTGTGTTGAAGAATATCATAAAAAGCACTCAATACGTTAAAAATGATATTTTGAGATACAATACTGAATCAATACTGCCGGACTGTATTTTAACCCATAATTATTGGAATCATCTACTCAATAGGCATTGACATAGTCCCTGAGGCAATGTTTACTATCCTAATTAGTTCCATTTTCATTTGATTGCTAACATTGTTCTGATAATTTTATTTATCAAATTCTTGGACGAGATGATTTAAGGTCAATCCATAAATATGTTTATATGCAATAAAATGTGCCATCTGATGTGTGACCATTTTAACAAACAGTATAACATATTCGAAAATAAAACTATAATATCGAGGTTGTAATTACCTCTTTATGAGTACTACAGCTGGTTCATGGTACTGCAGAATAACGATAATACATACGTAGCCTTAGTATACACCCTTTTGAACTTTATTTTCTAATTTGATAGCAACTGCGTTTGATGTAATTCTATCTTGACTATTTCAGAAATTAAAAAAAAACACACACACATTTTAAGCACATATCAACAGGAATTAAAGGTTTTTCTAACGTTTGATTCTTCAGACCCACTAACCAGTTTACTGGTTTTGTGAAACTGGAAAGTTTTGTAAAAGGTCATATAGCAATCTTTCTTAGCAACAGCATGTTTCAAGAGTTTTTCTCTACTATGGTGTCCCTTTTTTCACATCTCCTCATATTTTCTGACTGAGAGAGAAGAAACCTGTAAAGTGATATGTAAACAGATATAATTCCTGTATTTAAGCACACATGAGAAGACAAAAACCTCAAATATTTGAATACATCACATTTTGGTATTTTTTAATTGTGCATTTTACACGGAGGAACAAATTTGCTTTGCATCCAATAATATTATTTGTTTCTTTTCAGATTGAGGTTACTTCTTTGTGTATGTGTGTCAGCATTAGTGCTACAGTTGCCCTTGTTTGTATATTTGCCCCGAAGTTGTACGTTGTAATTTTACAGCCTCATAAAAATGTCAGACAAGGAGCCTCGATGTATAACAATTCATATAAATCTGGACGCCAAAACTCGTTCGGAAGTTTTCCACTTCCGTGTCCTAATGGAAATTTGTTTAATAACCTTAATGCAAACACTCAGATAACTCAGACTACCTATAATGACGTCTTTTCAGACGATATGGATGACTTGTCATGTGACGAAGATGCTAACGTAAATAATAACAGTACCCAAACAGGAAATCCGGAAAATAATCCAGAGTAGGCAGAATACTCTATTATCAGTGAATGAACAGAACCCTTTATGCCAGTATCGAACGTCTGGTTAGAAGCGATAGCATATGAAATGTGCTTCTTTTTTATTGGAAAGGTTTTATGGTAATTTTGGTAATGCATTTCTACCATATTCAATTAATATTCGCATAAACGTTTTTATTTTGGTCTGACGTTATAATCAATTTGTATTTAATCCACAAACTTCAGAACCTTTTATAAATGTAAATGGAATACTCTAAGAAAGTCTCGAGAGAGCTTGTTGTAATATGACACTTGTCGATCAAGAAAGAAATTAATTATTGGAATAGAAACATACATATCTTATAATGACGCTATTTCTTGTAAATTACTTTGCAGTTTTGTATTTTCAAAGATCAGAGGTGGAAAACGTTGTTTCCCTTTTGTTGTATAATTGCGATTTCGTGTCACGTAAAGTATAAAGTCAAGAACTACCCAGAAAAGAAAGTGATATTGTTATATTTCTATATTGATTGTAAAAAATAAAGAACCATTTTGAATATGTTTTGTATTTCTTTTATTGATAACGTGTAAGTAAAGAACTAGACATACTTCCGGAGCACACAGTAGGGAGATTTTTTAACCTCTAATAGAACTTATAATTAAATACTCGAAATTAGAAACCTAATTTAGATAGATAAAAGGAAACGAATCAAAGATTATCACAAGCAAAATGATAACAAATTGAATTATCAAAATTATCCCGGCATGTGAAATTTTATTTAAAAAACTGTTTTTGTAGAGAAAAATAGCTGCTTTATTGGTTCTTTCAAAAAGGTCGGTGCCATCTTACGGAAAATAAGATGGTTGCTTCTTTTAGATAATTAATAATGAAAAGATTTTATGGTAAAATATTATTATAGTATAATTCCATAATAACTACAATTTTCAGCAAAATAAGAAAGAAATGAGCGGTCTAAATTGGCACTCTTTTACTGGCTCACATATTCATACCCTGAACTCATTTATCGGAAAATAAAAGTCCCAAGACGTCACGTTGTCGACCAATTACAGATTACATGTATGAAAATTGTTTGAAATTGTCTATATGTTAAAGACTGTATATCAACTTAAAAGATGACGTAGAGATATAAAACAATTGTTCTGTAGCATTGTGAAATGTTTTACAGTATTGAATAGATAATTATTAATGTTCTTTAATCTTAAATTCTTTTCTTTACTTTTTTATGTACATTGGATTTTGTATCTTTTGTCATGTGGAATCTTCGTGTTTGAATTGTATATTCGCGTTCTAGAATACTTATTCTTACATATTTTGATTCACGAGATAAATGTATTTTGTCGATTTACGACTCGTCATGTGTGCTCAAGGCAAAAACGTTGAACTCAAAAACAACAACCCAAAGCATTGAGGAGGGTTTCAAAGGCCAAAACAACCAAAAGCCAAAATCGTCTGAGAAAAGAGCATCTCAAAATGATAACCTAATTTTGTTTTGGTAATTATATACTTAATTCCATAATAACTATACTTTTCATCAAAATAAGAAAGAAATGAGCGTTCTAAAATGGCACTCTTTTACTGGCTAACATATTCATACGCTGAACGTCCTTTATCGGAAGAAAAAAGATCCTAGACGTCCCGTTGTCGACCAACTTAAATCAAAAATACACACCGTATTGGAATTATTGCAGATTATATGTATGTAAATTGCTTGAAATTGTCGATTTGTTAAAGACTGTATATCGACTTTAAAGATGACGAAGAGCAATGAAACAATTGTTTCGAGCATTGTGTAATATTTTACAGTATTGAATAGTTAATTATAAATTTTCTTTAATCCTAAATTCCTTTTTTTATTCTTTTTCTTTTTTTTTCTACTTTGGATTTTGTCTCTTTTGAGAATTGTATATTTGCGTTTGTTTGGAATACATATTCTGACATATTTTGATGCATTAGATTTTGTAAATTTACGACTCGTCATTTGTGCTCAAAGCCAAACATGTTGAAAGCGAAAGCAATTACCCAAAACGGTGAGGAGTGGTTTCAAATGCCAAAATCATCTGAGAACAGAGCATCTCAAATCCAATGGCAATGGTATTTCCGAACAAGTCGACGTCAGAGCCTGACTTGACCTGCTGTAGGATTGCGAACATTACATTGGATGTTAACATGAAGGACAGCAATTACTGCGCTGTTCTCTTTTTCTTTTATTTTTTTTAAATATTTTATTTTTTTTTAAAGTTTTTTTTGATGTTGTTGATGTTGTTGTTGTGTGTGTTAGTTTCTAATTATAATCAATCTCACCTTGTTATTATACTACCTATTAATATGCAATTATTTCTACGAACAAATGCAATACCTTCAATAAATGAAAAAGAATGTCAAGTGAATGTTATTCTTAAACAGTTAATTCCATTTTTCATAGTTTCTACTCACTGAAAAAAAGTTTTAAGGGAAGGATATTTCAGTTAAATGGAACAACCTAAAGAAGAATTTCGTCATAATTTTTTTCATCAAGATCCTGAAAGAACATTAGATAAAAAAAAAGCCTTGTGATCGCCGTATGTTTTTTATCAATAAGAAGACTCTACGTGGCCCGGAAAAGATAACATCATGAATTAATCAAAAGTAGCCATAAATCCCAAATAAACACACTACTCCATATAATTAATGTAAAACAATTTTACGTAGACATGGGACAACCACTAACTTGGTTTGGGGCATCCCGCGGAGGGAGGGGGGCAGCATACAAAGAATGTGTTGTGGTAAAAAATAATCAATGAGGGAGCAATGTTGTCGTGATAAATATCATATAGAAATAATCGCAATGCCAGAATTTTCAAAATGATGTCTCTCTCCGAAGATTAAATTGTGCTGATATACGCCAGACCTACGTCGCACCTTAGGGTCCCTTCAGAGTATCTGAAAGTACTTAATTTGTTGTTAAATATTTAAGGCTGCTATTAAATATTCAATTATAATACTTCTGTTCGGTTGGCCAGTGCTTTCAGTGCCATTAAAGAGATTATAATTAATTTCGCAATCTAGATTGTGAAAATTGAAATGTAAATTATTTTTGAAATATAAAAAACGTCGGATGTTTAAGATAACCTATACATTCTACATGGATAAAGTTTTCCGATAGCTTGTCGGAATATTTATGGGAGATAATTGCGCACGTGTTATTGTTGATATTTTCCTTTATTGATGTGAATCACAATTTATGGCAAGACTTCATAAACATTCTTCAAAACACCACTTTAATGAAATCTTTCGATATGTTGATGATCTTCTTGTTATTAAAATTATAATAAGATGTACTCAAAGGAATGCAGACTAAAATACAGCGAACACTAAACAAACGTCATTTACCTACTTTTTTTACCTCAGCTATCGCTTCTTAAGGTGCTTTTGATAACAAAATCTATATTACAAAGATGATTTTTTTTATTCCAAAGTTTTAATTTCCACTCCCCCTGAACGCTAAAATATATCGATTTCACAGCACGTTGCAAATATCAAGGAATGGGATCTGTCCAAATATTTTTAGATTAACTCAAAAAAGATTTCGATACTATAGCTACTCAACATTATGTGTAAAGTTACAAGTTTGACATTACCTGTACAGATATTATCAAAAGGGGAATTCATCACACAAAATTTTTCGGTCATATTGTCTAAAATATATTTCATATAAAGCATACAAACTTAACTTTTAAGACTCAATAATCTATGTCAAACTAAACAAAAAAGTAACACGGGGTATCTGTCATTGAGACAAAAGTCTATCACATCACAAAAGGGACAATGTTGTTGTCATCTAAGGGTTGTCGTGTCAAATACAATTTTATGCACAATTCTGAAAATTTCTCAAACTAAATCTGCGTTGAAAAGTCCATGAGTTTAAAAGGATATTCTATATGCATGTTCTGATTATAAATAAAACATGTAAAGGATGACGCATCTAAGATGATAAGCAATCCGAATACATGATTCGTTTTTATAGAACAATACATATTATTACTAATTTCAACCAAGAAGTTTCACCTACTATTTAAATTTGTAAATCAATAAAAATTTAGTGGACAGAAATTTCAGGAACTTTCAAACATGCAATGAAATTGTAAACATCATACGAATATCTCATTTTCCCTCCTGGGCAATGAATAAATTGCTTCTCAGTGATTTATTTCTTATTCTAAGAAGAATTTATTGAATTGGGTGACAAATATAATAGACAATAATGTTATCATCATTTCTCTTAGTAAGAAAGTATCAAAAGGCACAAATGAAAGATTAAAATCGAATTAAGAATGTAATGGTGATACGTTGAATAATGTTACTATATAGATTTGCAAATTACCATACATCCACAAAAGAATAGTGAAATAAAAGGTTGGAGAGTAAAATTTAAAAAAATCACACAAAACAAACAAAAACAAAAAATAAATTAAAACAAAAAGAACAAAAGTATCAATTGTCCATTGAACTACTGATATGTCTCATGGCCTTCCATCAACGCTTCTTCAAATTTGAACCATTAAAAGAAAAAAAAGCGTAAAAATTTTAAAAGATTTTATTACATGGACATTTTTATAAATTTTCATGATTAAAAGTAATGTTGACATTAAATTTATGTTTTTAGCTCACCTGGCTAAAGGCCATGTGAGCAATTGTCATCACTTGGCGTCTGTCGTCAGTGCGCGTCCGTTAAATTTTCGTTCTTTTTTTTATTGGGTGATATAAAACAATCTTCTCCTCTGAAGTCGCTTGGCCAAATGGAACGAAACCTGACAGGAAACTACAAAGTTTCCCCATTTCACCCCAATCGGGCAACAAACATGGCCGTCATGCGCAATTCTTGTTTCTCATTGGTTGATTTTAAAAACAAAATTGGAACTACTTGGCCAAAACTGGCAGCCAAACTTGACGGAAGCATATATGGAAAGTCTTTTTTGAAATCAATTTTTTCATCCTGATTGGACGACAAGCATGACTGCAATGGGCAATTCTTTGTTACTGATAGGCTGATATAAATAAATCTTCTCTGAAACCGCTTGGCCAAATGAAACTATACTTGACAAGAAGCATCTGTGAGGTTTTTTTTATAAAGTTTTCTCGTTTTGTCCAGACAAATGCGACAAACAAGGCCGCCATGGGGAATTCTTGTTTCTGCCAGGAGAGCGATACAGGATCAGCCCTCTGAGCCTCTAGTTTTTATTATTCAAGTTATTTGGAATGATTTTTATCGAAATACATTGAAAACTACACAAAAACGACAGTGGTCCCTGGTGTCTGTGAAAAAGACCTCATGCCATAAACCATTAATAAAGAAGTTTCCTAAATTCCCAAATTTTTTGACACAGATGGTCGCTGATTTAGAGCTTCCTTAATATAACCATCTTTTGCATTTTCACTCTTCCAACGACCGTGCTTCTTAAACAAACGGTCCTCAATTCCAGCTGCAGCAGCTGCACTGGCACCTCCAGACCTCAGACTATGAAGTCCAAATATTTTCTTATCATAACCAAGAGATTCTAATGCATTCAGCAATATTTCCCTAGCTCTAGAATATGACAATGGACAATTTTTTCTCAATTTATACGATTTGCTAGAACTACAGAAAGAAACGGACCTGAATACGAACTCACTGGAATTTTCCGGAATGTTAGCAAGTTCTAAATACCGAATTAACATATTGACTGGACATGTTATATTTCCAGTTTTAGAAATAACTACATCACGGCCTTCTCTATAAACATCGGTCTTGCTCTGTTCTAAAACTAATTTAACATGATCAGAGTAAATTGTTATATTTGATCTTTTCAGGTGAGCCAACTCAGAAAATCTTAAAAACCCTGCATAACTTAATAATGACATGCAAGCTATACGTAATTCTGACAGATTGCTATCTAAAGCACCATATTTATTTACAATTTTTAATAGCATATCAGACGTAATAGGTTCTTTTTTGATAGTTATATGTCCTATTTTTCTGTGTGCGCCTTCTTTTACAGATATTACAAGATCTGATTTACACGGATCTACAAACCCAGCTAACTTGTGAGCCCATGAAATAGCATAATTAGCTTCATCAATTTTACTTGCTGATTTATGCGTCTCTGATAGATGTATTAAATACAAAGCAACATGTACTTCAGAAGCTGGTAAAGAGTAAAATTTGTTTAACTTTGCCCATTTACACCAATTATAGAATGCATACCTGTATTTCAGCTTAGTACTCTCCGCCTTACACGCAAGAACATACTCCGGGAGCTTACTGTAAAGATCCTGTAGTGCACCTTCAGGAGGACCAGACAAGGACTTCCATATTCCAACGTTGAATATACCTGCGAAACGTGTAATAATTTAAAATAAATTATAATAACACAAATAAAATTTCTGTAAAATCAGTATAATATCTAAAACCGCATGTACAATTATCATGCCCGTGACCATGTCTACTCAATATACACCCTTGGTATATTAGGACCTTGTCACTAACCGCATAATCATGCTAATAATTTGCATCAAGCAAAACTGCCAAGACGGCAGAATTAAAATTTCCAGTACTAAAAATAGAGTTCTCATTTGAACCCCTAACGTAAATATCACAAGAATCTTTAAATTCTATAACATCTTTCACATACCAGTGATACTCCAAATTTTTCTTGAAAATCAAAGTCCAGTAAGCAGCGGACTTCCATTTCGGCACTATTAAAGTGCCCCTAGCTCTACAGAAAATTAGATGATTAATACACCTGATCACGGCATATATTGGCGGAACTAGCCAATTGTTTTCATGAGACCAATCTTGTGTAAAAGTATCTACTGCGGACGTATCCGGATCCCAGAACAAAGAATTGAATTTTTGTAATTTTGCATTATGTGCATTGGCAAACCTATCTACTGTATAGGGTCCCCATAAGGCCAATTAAAATTAATTGATAGATTTTCATCCCCGCCCGCCCCTCGAAAATCGTGCCGCCCCGATTTTTTTTATTTTCTAAAATTTACGTTTTCCGGATTTTGTTCATCTCCGTTACCGGTATCCGTGTCAATAATTTCGTTTTTTGTTAACTCCCTGTAACAATTCAACATGGTTTTCGTGATTCTTAGAGTAGTAAGCGGTATAAGCCATTTTATAACGTTTACATATTAATAACACCTTACAAAATAGTTTCATATGAAATAAAAAATAAAAAAAATCCTCCCACCCGCCCCATTTTTTTCAAAAAGTTGGATGAAAATCTACTAATCAATTTTAGTTGGCCTAAACTACTCAAATTCAAAAAAATCAACTGAAACTCCCCAATCTTCATGGTCAACCATTTTGCTTATATAATCAGAAATAGCATTTTTGTCTCTAGGAATTCAAAGTATATCTATTGAAATACATTTTTGAATGCAAACTGAAAATATGGGAAGTGCAATGACGTAATTTTTCATTCATGCTACCTGCTTTTACAATCCTTACACAATTTTGATTGTCAGTGTACCATTTCAAAGTTTTGCCTTCAAAAACATCTTTAAATGACAATAATGCTAATTCTATTGCTTTAAGCTCTCGCCATGTGGAGCTTTCCAATGCTTCTGATAAATTCCACGTTCTGTGGAAAATTTTTCTATCTAGTTCTACCGTGTATGCACCTGCCGCAACCTTACTTGCGTCCGAAAAAATTTTACATGTGACTTTGAATAATGACCTATATTTTTACAGTTGAATTTCAGTACATTTATAAGCCAGAATTCCAATTCTGCAAGCACTTTTTGAGGACTATCGATTAGGAGTAATCCATCCCAGCTAAACCTACGTTCTATAGCCATGTAAGAAAATTTTGTCATTATTCTAGCAACATTGCCTACCACAGGGCACAGAGATAATTTTCCCTACTACTTGGGCTAACGTTCTAGCTGAAAGTTTTGGAAAACACTTAATTACTTTTTCCAAAGAAGTAAGAAGATCTTGAATACGTCTATCAGAAATGTGTAAGCTAAATGTCTTGCTATTCCAAATTATACCTAACCATTCAATGTACTGTACAGGGGTAAATACTGATTTACCCTCGTTTATCAAAAATCCTGCTTCTAGTAACGTTTTCTTGACAAACTTAGACTCTTCCATACATTTTGATTCATCTGAGCACATACCTAATCCGTCGTCTAAATATAAAACGACATTTATACCATTTTCTCTCCAGTATTTTACAATAGGCCTTAAACACTTCGTAAAAACGTAAGGACCTGTACTGATACCAAACACGAGAACTGTAAAGCAGTAAAATCTACCTTTCCACATAAAGCCTAGAAAAGTGTGTTGCTGTGGACAAATGTCAATGTGAAATATCCAGAACTTAGATCAAATTTATACATGTAGCATTCTCTCTGAAAGTACTGTATTGCGATCTTCCAATCCTCAAATTTTATTTTCTCCTTTATAGATTTGTTTAGTTTGCTTAGATCTAAAATAAGCCTTTTCTTACCTGATTTTTGAGTAGCAACGCTTAAAGGATTTACTATGTGAGGCTGAAATGGAACTTCAGTTACACAGCCAGTGGACAATAACTCAGAAATAGTATCAGTAAAAAATACTTCATAATTTAAAGCAGATTTGTTGTTTTCTATTTTCATTTTACCTGGTGGATCGAGAAATGGAATGACGTAGCCGTTTCTGATCGTATCAATAACAAAAGAATTAGCTCCAATCCTTTCCCAAAAACCTATATGTTTAGCTAATCTACCTTTAACACCTTTAAACAAATCAAAATCAAGACTTTTCTCTTCAAAATACTGAATTTGATTTAAAAATAATTCTATATCATTTATATCATGATTATACTCCATTTCATGAAAATCAAATTGAGAAAAATACTTATCATTTACGTTCTTTTGATCTGCCTGGTCCCTACTTCTGTCCGGTCGACCCTGGAGCTCCGGAGTGGCTGGTTCCTGCCTTGTTAAGGAGGGGACAGAACTTCTTCCAGTGCCCGTATTGTTTACACTCGAAACATAGATCCCACTGGCACGGCTCACGCCGTGCGACGCTCCCGCGAAAGGGCGGCTGCTGTCTTGGTTGCTGTTGGGTGTAAGCTGGATTCGGAGCAGTTTCCGCCGGCTGTTTCGGCCTGTTGTACGGTCCAGAATTATGGGAACGGTTCTTTGACTTCTGTGATCTTATCGCTCGCGTTTCAGCTTGTCTTATCTTCTTTTCGTCCTCACTATCATCTGCGATATCGTTAGACTGGTACTCACGCACTATCGACCATCCTGCCGGAGACGAATCTGCAATTCTGATCATCTTGTTACGGCCCTTCAACTTGTCCAGCGCATCCAGAACGATTCTGACACTACTTGTATCTGTCGGAGAAATTTGTTTCTGTAACTTCTCTAGTAGACTCACGATTTCCGAATTGAATTCGTATTGGACCTTGTTACCTTCATATCTGAATTTGATGGAGACGTCGTCCTTTATCTTTTTCGTGAACGCGGCCTGTTCGTTCAGCATAGTCGACTTCAAATCACCAATCTGCCCATGTAATGCTTAAACAACTGGAAAGCATCGTATAAATCTGGTGCTTGTGTTTTATCTGTAGACGGTCGATCTCTCTGGGTTGACCGAGAATCTTCCCTCAATAAATGTCTTCGTTTGGTTCAGCCATAACGCTTTAAGTGAAAATTTTGACCATGTTTACTGTGCGAGAAACAAGCTTCGAATGACAAATTCCAGTCACTTGATTTACCGTCACAATTCTCCCGCCTTAATATTAGCCCGTGCTAATCAAACAATATTAAAATCGAACAGACCTTAACTGACATTCACGTGATATCTATACATAGACATCACAACAAACACATACACGTGTTCCTGTACCCTTTATAAATATATTTTGTTTTGTTTAATTTCCATCGCGTATGAACATGTACATAAAGAAGTAAATCGATATATTGGAAACAAATAACTTCATATTGAACACAACGAAAAAATGAATATAAATAAGTTCGTATTGAATATAAATATCGAAATATTTAATACAAATAACTTCATATTGAACGTTAATAACGAGAAATCGAACACAAATTACAAAATATTGAATACAAATATTAATTAAACGAATGAATAGCTAGGTATGGCAAGAATTGGCTTTTCTTAATTTTATTTAATAAAATCTTGCCCTCACAAAGAATTTTATTTGGACAAGAAATTTATTTTAAATGTCGCTGTTGCTTTTATTTGATTTGTTTACTCACAATTTCCTTTGTTTGAAGATAAGAATAACAATATTAACTGGACACAAAAGTACCATGTTCAAAATGTGCTTATGGTAGTATCCGATGGGGCAGGAGAAGGATTGGTTCCTTTGTAAGTATTCTGATAAATTGCAAAAGATCAACCAACTTATGAACGTTGCACATTTTCGTGAAAGTGATTAAAAAAAACCAGATAAAACACAATTAAGCAGCCTTTTATTACATCAATAATTCTCTCTCTGGAAGGTCATGGTGACTTACAAATACCCTAGAGTATGGGATAATGCGAGGAATGTAGATACTCTATAGATGGTATATTGACACTTAAGATTAAGAAAAGATGAATTCGTTATCTATGATTGTCGTAATATTTTGTCTTAAATTCTCCCTCTTTGTCATATTGCAGAAATAAATCCAGATTAACGCGGGCTTTATTGCCTCTGTAGTATCGTTACTTATAATACAAGTTCACTGGCAGGTGAGATACAAAATGTATTGACAAAGTACTCCAATAATGAAAGACAAGACATTTCTTTGAGGTAAAAATGGTAGTATTGTTAAAGGTCTTATTAAAATAGTTTATCAAATGATGATTCACAAGATACTTATGCTACATAGTAATACAGAAAAAGATGGAATGTAGCATTGTAATTATATCTGCTTCCCAGTTAACAAAAGAAATTGAAGTTTATTAAGGTGACACTTGCAAAAAGAATATCCTGTTATTTTTGTCATATTCCCCAAATATAATTTTCGTCATTTTTTTAGCATTATGGGAAATGTTTATGTATTTAATCGTATCGTATGTTTAAATAGGTCTATGGAAATGATTGAGAGGAATCTCCAGTTACAATTCTAATACCGGTCTTGTGGAATCAGGGAAGCTATACATTTAACTACAAAAATGCGTAAATTCATTGGTTGAAATAGAAATAAATACATGACAATAAGATTCAGAATATTTCCACTTTAGTGTTGGAAAATAGAAAGACATATTTTATGTTTTGGAATTCCCTTGCTGCAGACATTACCACTGGCTGCATTTATCATAATTTAAATTCTTAAATTAACGAATGTTTTGCCCTAGGGTTCCAGGTTGCCTTCATCAATTATTGAAAGATTAATTATCATTTAAGTAAGCATGTCTGAACGTCTTCTTATATGTCTAAAGATATAATAGAGAAGAAAATTTATTTGCTCGGTGGGGTTAACATGTAGACCGATTATCTTTATATTCTTAAACTAATCATATAATAACAATCCAATAGGGTCTGACGTTAAAATATTCTTTGTCAATGGTGAAATGATTTAGTTCTATGGTTTTGAGTTTAATTTGTGTAGCAAAAATAACTATGTTTTCTTATCTTGTAGTCTTTTTTGGTTCTATGGCGAACTTTTCTTCAATAAAAGGAGAGGTATATGCTTTAAAACGAGAAAATATACATATAACGTGTATAGCGTAACATACCGTTTAGGCGAACAATAATATGTCGTACATACAAACATAATTCCTCCAAAAAAGGAAAGAGTAACCCATTAAAAGCAGTCTGCAGATGTCATCCCGGAGTGGTAGATGGTTATCAGGTTGATTCTCAGGATGAAAGCGTAACTTTCACATCTGGCGCAGTTTTATTATTGGCCGGGTTGCACAGAGTGCAAATCCGGGTTATAGTATGGTGAATGTCGGGCGGGCGGCGGGCGGGCGGCGGGCGGGCGGCGGCGGCGGCGGGCGGGCGGGGAAAATGGGTACCTATTTTGTGAAATCAACTCCTCCTACAGTTTTTCACCCACATCCTTGAAACTTCATAGAATGTTTCTATATATATTGAAGATGTGCACCTCACTTTATGGAGTTATTTCAGGAATTATTTCCCATTTTTCCAAACTTTGGAACTTAGTCGTTTTTTATTGACATCTTCAATAGAGGGTACCTATTTTGTGAAATCAACTCCTCCTACAGTTTTTCCCCCATATCCTTGAAACTTCATAGAATGTTTCTATATATATTGAAGATGTGCACCTCACTTTATGGAATTATTTCAGGAATTATTTCCCATTTTTCCAAACTTTGGAACTTAGTCGTTTTTTATTGACATCTTCAATAGAGGGTACCTATTTTGTGAAATCAACTCCTCCTACAGTTTTTCACCCACATCCTTGAAACTTCATAGAATGTTTCTATATATATTGAAGATGTGCACCTCACTTTATGGAATTATTTCAGGAATTATTTCCCATTTTTCCAAACTTTGGAACTTAGTCGTTTTTTATTGACATCTTCAATAGAGGGTACCTATTTTGTGAAATCAACTCCTCCTACAGTTTTTCCCCCACATCCTTGAAACTTCATAGAATGTTTCTATATATATTGAAGATGTGCACCTCACTTTATGGAATTATTTCAAGAATTATTTCCCATTTTTCCAAACTTTGGAACTTAGTCGTTTTTTATTGACATCTTCAATAGAGGGTACCTATTTTGTGAAATCAACTCCTCCTACAGTTTTTCACCCACATCCTTGAAACTTCATAGAATGTTTCTATATATATTGAAGATGTGCACCTCACTTTATGGAATTATTTCAAGAATTATTTCCCATTTTTCCAAACTTTGGAACCTAGTCGTTTTTTATTGACATCTTCAATAGAGGGTACCTATTTTGCGAAATCAACTCCTCCTACAGTTTTTCACCCACATCATTGAAACTTCACAGAATCTTTTAATACATATTGAAGATGTGCACCCCACTTTATGGAATTATTTCATGAATATTTCCCATTTTTCCAAACAAGTGTTTATCAACATGTAATCAAATCAAATATTGCTTACTTCACCTATTTCTAATTAAATTGATGGCTGCCTCTGTGCTCGTACACCAACATACAATGTGTCTGATTTTGTCTATATAAATATTCATGACTGCCAATGTGCAATATGATCTTGCAATCACCTTTGTCACCACTACAATAAACACCCAGCAACCCGGCCATTTGTGTCTTTGACCCATTTTTTTTATTTCTTCGTTACGAAACATGACTTATAATACAGACAACAGTACGGGTTTCTTACAAGAGGCAGTAACCGCTTAACCTTCTGAGTTTGCCTCCAGGTTTTTGCTAAGGCCCTTGCTGTTCATTTATTTTATTTTTATTTTATTTTTATTTGTTGGTTGTGTTTAGCTTTTGTCGTTTCTGTTTTCGTATTGTTTTGGCCCCTTAAGATTATTAGTAGACCCCATGATGCCTTATCCTCCTGATAAAACCTCCACATAGCACTCTTTTTGCAGCCCTAGATTGCTCTTACAATATATACAATATACTAATTTAAATTATCCAAAAATGTAAAGTTCATTTGCACGAGACTTGGAAACAGTTAGAAATGCGAGGTTTACATCTTATAGCTCACGCGCACCAAATATCTCTAGGGAGCAGATGCTGGCGGAATGTTCTTTGGATGGCCTGTTCGGTATCCTCGGCTGCTGTTACTAAAAATATAAACTAAATGCTCCCAGCAGCCTCTTCCGTTCGTCTTTGCAAATCAACGGCCATATATGCAGTAACTGAACAGCTACTTGGGAAAGTTACGCTTTCATCTGAGAATTAACCTGATAACCATCTACCAGTCCGGGTAATGGGCAAGTGTTTGATATTGTATCGTCTACATGTAAATATCATTACTTCCAAAAATAATTTAACTGGATTAACTGGATCACCCAGTACTATGATAGGCTGTGGTCGCCATCATAGTTGACAGTCAAAGGATAAATACCTAAAAGAAGACAACCACAGGATCATTGTTGCCAAGTTAAAGGGAGGGATTGTGGCTGATTTTCTATATGATAAAGACATAATCTTTCGATCAGTTTAATTGAGGTCTGGAGCTGGCAAGTCAGTTACTGCTATAATAGTTCTTTGTTAATATATATTGATCATTTTCTTTTTCTGTTACCTATTTTAACATCGGACTCGGACATATTTTGAACTGAGTTTTACTATGTGTATCGCTGTGTGTTTGTTTATTCTACTTTGGGTAGCGGTATAGAGGGAGGGTTGACACCTCACAAAACAAGTTTAACCCCGTCGCATTTTTACGCCTGTTCCAAGTCAGGAACCTCTAGCATTGGTTAGTCTTGTGCGTTTTTTTTTAATTTTGGTTCATTTGTATGTTTCGAAGTTTAGTGAGCCGTCCATTTCGCTGAACTAGTATGCATTATTGTTTAGGGGCCAGCTAAAGCCCGCCTTCGGGTGCGGTATTTTCTTGCTGTGTTGAAGACCCATTGGTAGTCTTGAGCTGTTTTCTGCTCTTTTGTCGGGTTGTTGTCTCTTTGACACATTCCCCGTATCCATTCTCTACTCTAAGTCTCCTTTTGCTCAGAGGTTTCATGGTAGATTTTTAAGTGAATTGTCTAGATGGGTCCTATGTTTTAGAAAGTTCATGTGTTGAAGCCATCTTGGTAGGTGGTCAGGATCTGCTGTAGTGGCCATCTTTGTTCGCATTTTATGTTGGAAAGAATGCCTCCCAAGTACCATTGCTACCGAGAATGGTTCTTATTTGCCAAGTGATTTCAGACAAGAAGATTTTATAAACGAATTTCGCCATAGTGTCCTATGTTAAACTAAATTCGGCTATGGCAGCCTTCTTGGTTGATAGTTGAAATTACTGGACTTAAATCTGGAAGAGCTCCACCTACATGTATGGAATATTGCTGCAATGTTTGGCTCAAATTAGCCCTGTTGTTTCAGACAAGAAGATTGATAAAGGAATTTTCCCATTTGGTCCTATGTTGAACTAAGCCCGGATGCCACATCCGGGCTTAGTTCAATATAGGACCATATGGGAAAATTCCTTTATTGTTGACAGTCTTGAGCATCGGACACAAATCTGAAAGAGGATAACGTAAGGATCATTCCTGCCAAGATCGGTTCCAATAGGCCTAGTGGCTTCAGACAAGAGGATTTTTAAATGAATATTTCCTCAGGGTCAGTGTCCTATACTAAACTAAGTTCGGCTGTCGCAGACATCTTGGTTGACAGTCCGGGTCATGACCTTACCATTGCTGTCAACTTTGATTAAAATTGGCCTAGTGGTTTTAGACAAGACAATTTTGAAATAAATTTTCCCATCGGAACCAAATTTGGCAGCAATGGTCCTTAGATGCCCCTCTTTCTGAACTTTATATGATGACCCGGACTGTCAACCAAGATGGCCGCCACAGCCGAACTTTGTTAAACATATGACCCAATGGTGAAATTCGTAATTTAAAAATAATTTGTCTGACCCCATAAGCCAATTTAAATCAAACTTGGCAGTAATATTCCTTGGTTGTCCTTTTCAAGAACTATGTCCGATAACCCGGACTGTCAACCAAGAAGTCTGCACCCAACCGAACTTTTTAAAACAGTAATACAGGTGAGCGATATATGTTCCTGTGAGCCTTTAGTATATATTTTGGATTATGTTCATAAATTGTTTTTATCCTGCAACAGGAAATTGCTATGAGCTGTAGAGAAAAGGAATAAAAAATTTCTGGTTGATTTGAAGAAGATGCATGACGTTTTTATATCTACCATTGCAGTATAAATAGTGAACAGTCATAACGGTCGGTCATCTGATACAAACAAGAAATTCTGAGGTTTTTCAGAACACGGTAGAATCTTTCAAGACAAAATCATAGCTAAGGCAGACTCGATGCCTCATTCGACATTCATGAGTTGCACAAGATTCCCACTGGCCACTGATAAATCATAATGCTTTTCTTCAAAGGAGTCTTTCTTTCACTTATATCCATTAATTTTTTCATCTTAAATATTTACCTACTTTTTATGGTAAACAATTGTATGGCATGCGTTTTCATGTTAACAGAAATGTTATGCTTAATCATAAATAAGTTCAAGTTTTCTACCCACATTTATAGAGCCAATTTGTGTCATTTGCCAAGAATTTCATTTCTCTTTTTTTATTCTTGCCACAAGGGACACTCAGAATCATATAATTCTACTGGCACATGAAAGGAGATTCATAAACTCACAGCAAAAATCGTTTTGGTTATGAGTACCATTCATGTTAAAGACACAACTATCGCCCAAAGCGATTTTTATGTATTTGGAAACTTTTTAGTAAAACTTCTTTGTTACATATGTAGTTATTATTGGTAAATCTCAATAGACCCCATACCAGCCTATGCACCGACAGATTTAGAAAGGTATTTGGCGACTTTTTAAAAATGGCACCAGAAGTGAAATAAAGACTGGGGTGCCCTGCTAACAGTGTTCCATCATTTTTCTGATGAAAGAGAGGTAACTCAAATGTAAACACGGTTTAGATACATTCATAGTTTATTTTAATAAACTATGAATGTATCTAAACCGTGTCCAACGGATTTGAAGCGACAATAAAGTGTTAAGTTGGTGTTTATTGCAAGTTTCTTCAAATGGTTACTTAACTGAAAAAAAAAATAATGAATTTAGCTGAACATTGTAGTTATAAAGGGAGAAGTTAAGCCCACTATGCATGCGCAAATTGTCCTGGAAATCATTAAACACTCCGTTACTACTATCTTGAAGGAAATTCAACGATAACGCCTTACTTGTGGCTCTGTTGTTACATAGTGTGTGGCTTACAAGACGTATAATCATCACTACAACAGAATATACTGACTTTTTTATGATGTGGCTTAAAGCGTAAAAAGGTACAGTGATCAATATTATAAAAATGGATAAACTGATATGGAACGCCAAAGTTGTCTGATGTTCATTTTCACAATGTCGTTATGTCCATTTGTTGTTTTATTAAGTCAAATTGTCTGATTGCGTTGTTTGTTCTTATGTTGTTCTGTTCAAATATTATTTTATTGAGTTAATTTCTATTTTGTTATGTGCAATTATTATTTCATTCAGTCGAATCAATTTGTTGTAGTGTTAAAAGATCGTTTTGTTGGGTCAGTTCATTATATTGTTATGTTAAATCATTATTTTATTACGTTAGATCAACTTATTATCATGTTTAATTATTATTTTATCAGGTCAAATCAACATATTGTTATGTTCAATCATTATTTCGTCTTGTTAGTCTAACTTGTTGTTAGGTTCATTTGATATTTCATTATGTCCAATTAGTATAATGTTATGTTGCATTTTCATCACGTGATGTAAAGTAGCAACTTTATTTCATTGTGTTGAGTTATTATGTTGTTCATTCGGAAATGATCTTCGAGTTACTTCGGTATTAACAGATTAATTTGAGACCACTCCCAATCTGCCATAAACTATTCAACACCTACCCAAGTGTTTCGGGTACCTGTTCAGATAGATTAATAGGTTCAAAGCTATACCCTAAAACGGTTTTGTATATATTCCAATTTCAGTACCACAACACACAAACATTTTGGTCAATTTGACATTTGAATCTGCACTTCAACGGTTTGGGTTATTTTTTCGGCTTTCAACGTTTTCGGTCTTGAGCATTACTTTAAAGAAATATGCAGATCTTGTGCACTATAACTGGTATTATTGAATATATTTTTCTACAACATTTGTTAAAGAAAGATTTCTTTCTGAAAAGCACGGCTCATCGGTTATCGTGAACGCAAAAAAATTAAAAGCCGAAAAGTAATCCAAAAATGTTGAAGATCAGATGTAAATGTCAAAAGGAGCAAAAGGTTATGAGTTAAGGTGTTGAAAATGAAACTGGTTGAGGTGTACAATGAACTTAAGAATAAATAAAAGTTTCACAAAATACCTAAATAAATTTGATGCACCGTATGAATAACGATAACGAAATAGTAAAGGTAAAATGACGTCAATTTAACCGTATTTATAAAATTTATCACTGTCCCATTGCTACACAGAGTCCGTGTCCCCATATTCAGGGAAGGAGTAATCGTGCAAAAAATACCGTAGCTTTTGGATTTTTTACAACTTCTACAAGAGAGTGTCGAAATATTTAATGATTTCTAGGACAATTTGCGCATGTTGAACATCTCCACAGTGTTTCACTAGATTCTTCTTTTTTCAAATAAGTAAACATTTGAACGAATCTGCAAGCAAAAACCGACTTACCTCTTCATTTCGGTTCAAATCCATGTCCCCAGTTACACATGACCACCGACCCCATTTGTGGCATTGGATATGGTGATCTAGCTAGACTTTAATTTAAAAGCGTATCAATAAATATAGAAATGGTAAAATTGTCCTTACAAACTTTCTTTGAGGAATTGAAACAATATGTTTCAGAATAAGATATGGTTCCTGTCTCAATGTTAATCACAGTTTAAAAGCTTCTGCAATGTTGAAATAAAACTTAATGGCAATCTCTTACTCTAATATAGTGAGAAAACAATGTTAATCTAACATCACACGACCTATTTTGGATTGGCTTGATATGCAGCTCGTCAGAGGGCACTCCAAATATGCCAATTCTCTCCAGAATCGGTACTTAATTATCAGTATTTTACGACTAAAACATTTATTTTCTACCATGAAAAACTGAAATTTTTTACATCTATAAGCATTTTTCGCTTAACCCTTTTTTTAGTTATATCTTCAAATTTCGAATTTTATCAATAGAAACTGCATGGCATTTGTGTTATCAAATTTCATTTCGACTTTTAAGAAATGGCAATGTGAAGTTGAAAATAATTTTGGTATATTTTAATCATTATAGAGCAGAAACATACAAAGGTTTTCTTTTCATAAAATTTATTTGAAATAAATATTCAACATTCTCCATTTTTATATATGAAGCGGACATCCCACGGCCCAAGCCACCCTTTGCCGACAGAGGAAATTTGGACTAATGGCAAAATTGATACATCTGAAAAACCTTGTATGATTTGAATACATGGGAATTATAAAATATTGGAACCTGGGTGGTATTTTAAGGACTCTCAGATGCACGATACTCAGTTATCTGTACAATTCCAGTCATTCAAAAAAGTCGCTTGGGTTTGTATGTCATTCTCACAAGATACGGACGTTTACAACTTAGTTACAAGACACTTTTAATTTCAATTTTCACTATATAGATGATGTACTGTTTCTTAAAAATTTATATGGATAACCTGCATTTTATCTACCCTAGTGAACTTGAAATTAAAACTAAAACTACACATTTTATAACAAACGTCATGATTTTGACTTATAAATGTGGAATTCCCCTTTATAAGCAGTAACATACCAAGATCTCCACCTTATAAATGTGGAATTCCCCTTTCTAAGCAGTAACATACCAAGGGTTCCACCTTATGTTATTAACATTTCACAACGGATTCCTCACTTGCGTTCATTTGATATGTACGGTGACCTCAACAGAGCAAAATTACTGTCACTTAAACATGTCTATGTTCAGTCTTTGTTGGTATTACCACTCCAAAAAATTCAATAGATCTTTGTCGCGATTTTATTAACGGGTAAAAGGGTTTTTCAATAAAAGCCATTCAAACATCAGTTTTGTTTTGGTTGGTCATCTGTAAAAAAAAAACTAGATGCTCCCAGGAGCCTGTATCGCTCACCTGGACTATGTCCATCTTGACCAGCAGCCTGGAACATTGGTGTCAAGTTCAATTGGCTCACTGGTTTCAAACAAGGGTGATCGGATATCATTCTAAAAGAGGTTCAACTAAGGACCATTGCTGCCAAGTTTTGTTCTAATTGGCCAAGTGGTTTCAGACAAGAAGATCTAAGTCAATTTCCCATAGGGACCTATGTTAAACTATGTTCAGCTCTGGCGGCCATCTTGGATGATGGGCACAATCATCAGCTACAATTCTGAAAGAGGACCACCTATGACGATTGCTGCCAAATTTTGTTCTAATTGGTTTAAGACCAGATCTTTAAAGGAAAGTTTACGACGACGACGATGGACGCCATGTGATGACAATAGCTCACACGATCCTTTGGCCAGGTGAGCTAATAAGAAGAATGTGTCCAAGGACACGAATGCCCTACTCAAGCTGGCTTATAATACTTGAAAATACTGAATATTTTCCAAGTTACAAAGGGACATAACTCTAAAACGGTACATGACTCAATGCCAATATTCAAACTCATCTGCGTTGTGTGGTTCTTAGCATTGTGTACGAGTTAAATAAAATTTGGTTTAGGAAAACTTAAGTTAGAGAGCGGAAACAAAAATCGAATGGACAGACGGTCAAGGGTAACACTTAATGTCCCCTTCGCCTGGATCTGAGATCTTTCTAGAAAGTACTTTCCAAAGAATACCAAACAAAAGAATCTTCAATAAAAACTCACACGTAAGGCAGACTTAATGCTTTATTCTACATTCATGAGTTGTACAACATTCACACGCATACCACTGATAAATCACATTGCTTTTCTTAAATTTTTCTATCACAAACATAGGAAATTTAGTATAATTTTAATTATTTAAATTATGTATGAGCAAATTCAGCAAATCAATTTCATAATTTTCTTTTTTTTTCTGTGCAATACACAGCTGGAGGCAATTTCATCGTGTTATGTTATTTTATCAAAACTTTCTTTTAAGTTTTCAAATGTCTAACCCCATTACACAATCTTTTATGCAGTATATTTTAATAAACAAAATTCATTCATTTTTCTCCTATAATTTTTTTCAAAATCTAAAATATCAATATTATAACATTAAAAAAATACACATTGAAATTTCATACTATATAGGTTGTAATAATAATTATAAATGAATGCATCAAAATAATAAAGTAACAGCAACAATTATTATATATATATTTTTAATAATTATCGAAACTGGTACAATTACATAGTTTATGTACTGCAATAAATTAAAACAGGAAGCTGTCCAAGTGAAAGCAAACCAGTTTTTCCTTCATCACCCGCCCTACTTTACCAAACTGACAACTGGATCTATTCTGTTGGAAAATCCCATTTAAAATTACTTTTATATGAAAAGGTATTAATATTCAATGAATGTAATGCTGATTCACAGAGACATCATGAATGTATCAATAAAATCCAATAGAATACTCAACACATTTTTTTCTCTGGAAAACATCAATATTGTTTAAATGATGTTTACACTGAAATCATTAAACATGAAAAAAAAAGTTTCATAAAATTTCACAGAAGGAATTTTTCCCCATGACTACAGATGTACAAGAGATAGGATATGTTTAAGAAATACACACATTTAAGATATTTATGAAACCCAGACAGGCAATTTAAACTTCAGATAAATTTACAAAAGAAATTTCAAACGTCGTTGATAACTGTATACCTACCAATATTTATCCCGGATGATCTGATCAGTAAGATCCATCTTAATATGTTGATTAATATCATATGTTGTTAATACAAAATACACAAATTCATTTAAAGGCAAAATTATTTGAATTTCAATACTTATTTACATTATAATCAGACTATAAACATATTTACTGAAATGGAATTGTTAGAACATAAATAATATTGCACTTACCTATATTGTATTACATGACAGCTCAATTTCATTAAATCTTTCCTATCATATATTTTAGCCAAATAAGGAAAAAGTGTACACATATAGTTTAAAATTCTATTTGTAAATACTTCATTCACATCAAGCTTAATTTTTAGGCAAGCACACTGTATAACAACACTTAACTTAGAAAATGAAAAATCATGCTAGTATGGCAAGTCATCTCTGTATTTTTCATTAATACCTTTATAAATTTTAGTCAATTATGATATTTTAAACTTTTGATTAAATGAATGGGTGAGAGACAAATGAATGATATTTTTCTTTTTTGATTCTTCAATTAAAAGATATCAAATATAAAATATAAAATTTTCTGGCAGACAATCTATACCAGTAAAAGAACATACTATCATAAAAAAAATTATCTAAAAATATAGAAAAAGAAAGCAAGAACATAAATTGAAAGGCAACTGCACAATATAACAGATATAAAAATAATTTGTAATATCTGGTCCCATTTCAGCATTTGAACTTAAAATTGTCTACCCATTAATATAATAAATAGAAAGTTTACACAACATATACAAAATGAGCGTCACTGGTTTACATGAGCATGGCTGTACATTTTATTTACATTCTATGTACAAGAGATAAATTGTCTTCACAAGTCTTTGTTCTTTTCTACATCACTACCTGTAACATAAATATTAGAACTTGTAAATGATTGATAAGGTTTCACTGATTTTTCAAATATATCAAAGTTGAAACATCTTGCAGTGAAGTGATAGCTTTTTTGCTAATTGTTTAAAACCTTAAAAGCAACTTCATATAAGCATTGTACAATTATTATCTTTTGTTTTAGTTTCTCAGTATTCTATGGGTTAGAATCTCATATATACATGATAACCCAAATACCTTGGAATACTAATATTCTTATGTACACAAGTAAGAGGATTAATATTGAAGATCTGAAACAATATTCATCATATACAATTATGGCCTTCATGAAAAGTTAATATCCAAATTCTTTAATTCAGTAAAGTATTTCCGACAGCCGACCAGTTTCTTCTTTCCCAGAGACAAACCAATGAAACACGACTGGTGACCTTTAAATAGCTGTTCTGTAGATGGATAATATTTACCACTGTAAACTACTACCAGAGAAAAAAAGAAGATATACAGTTTCTTCATGTTATGAATAAGGAAACAACAGATGGAAGTGGTTGGGAAAAAAATGGTTGATGGTTGTTGGTTTTCTGTTGAGATTTGACAATAGGCATTACATTGTATGGAAATAATTTTTTAATATATGGAGAATAATCCATGGCCAAACCTGTACTACATGCTATATCAACCAGCCGAGGGCCTTTGGACAGAGGTGTGATATTGGTTGATGGTTGATATAGCATGTGATATAAGTTTGGTCATGTATTATTCTTCAACAATAGACTATTGCTTTACACTGAAAGAACTGCATACGGAATAAAAGTGTGTTCCGAGTAGAGGTACGATATAGGGTATCTGATATAGCTTAAGGGGTGCAATATAGGGTAGGTGATACAGGTCTTGCAAAGTCATGTATAATACATATTGAAAATGTACGAATTGTACTCTAAATATATGATATAAATATATGCTTTAGATGTCTGAATGTTTGATATATGGCAGTAATGGCAATAATGTTGACCTGCTGAATATGAATGAAATTTGTCAAGGGTTTGTTGGGAGTGTGAGCTGATGTAAAACCTTGACTTGGGAAGATGGAAAATTATACAAACCATTATTAGAAAAGTCCACAGTCTTTCAGATTGTTCTTGATAATAACATCAGTAACAGCATCGAACACAAACTGTACATTATTCGTATCGGTTGCACATGTGAAGTGCGTGTAGATTTCTTTTGTATCTTTCCTTTTGTTCAGATTCTCAAACTGAAGTTGTATGTATGCTGCTGCTTGTTCGTAATTATTTTCACCTAAAACAAAAATATATCTAATTATATTTTAATATATCAATTGACTATTTATTGAAAAACAGTTCTTGAAAATTTTATTTGAAAGATTTGACGACTGAATATATACAGTAAATTCGGAAATTCACGTGCACTTATTGCGATTCTTCTACCCAACGCAAAATTGTAAGGTTAAATTTTTGCTATCACCGCCTGTGTGACAAAAAGTTTTATTATTGCGATCAGAGATCGAGTAAATTGAAAATAGAAGTTTTATTAATGTAGTCGTTTTAATTAATGGGATTAAAAATATCAGAATTCAAAATGTTATTTTATATATATATATAACAGCTGTGAGAACAATACCTATACAACAAAGTGTCTACCAATTAACCTGTCTCCAAAACATTGCAATAATTTCCATATTTACAGTAATCAATTTTGTTATAACAATTTGGCCTGAAACAAAAATGGGGAGTCACTATAAAGGGCACCTCTATATAGCAAATCAATGTCTTTAAAGGACACTTTGAAAATGTCCCTGTCACGAAAAAACCCTGTAAAATTAACCTCTATATAAAGGGCATGTGTTCATAAAGGGCCTTTTCTCTGGTCCCTTTGTTGAGTGAAGTTTGTATAATATCGTTCTATTTTGTAATGGACGAACAAGCATATTTTCATTTTAATGACAGCATTCATTCCATTTTATAAACTGTGCCTTTCCTTCAGACATAATTTTAGATCTGTAAAATGTTTAACTCAATTTCACATTGGAAACAAGGAATGAGATGTCAAATTACGGAACACAAGATTTTTCTACATTATTGTTTCATCTACACAACTCAGTCCACTGTACATTGACCAAAAAGGATTCCAAAAGAAGTTAGTGATGAAGATTTCTTTTTTTTTTTACCATACCAACTCAGGTTGGATCTGTTGGGTTAGTGGAAACAGTTAAATAATTTTCTTGGGTCACACTTTTGAAACTGCAATATTGAGGACTTGTTTTTTTTTGTTGTAAAAATAACAGCTGCAGAAGTGCAGCATGGATGGATGGATGAATTATTGTTTAACGTCCAGTGTCAACCAGGTGCATATCAGGACGAGATGCCACGTGCTTGGCGGAGAAGCAGCAAATACCAATTTTAATGTCTTTGGTTTGACCCGGCCGGGGATCGAACCCGCGACCTTCCGTACTCGGGGCGAGGCGGTTGAAGTGCAGCATGAAAATCAGACCAAGTAAGATGATGTAATTAATACAATTTATCAGAATCAATCATTTATATCCAACAATTTTTTTGTTTTTCATCTAAGAGGATTATTTTCCTTCAAATTTGATTTCTGTTATTTCTTTTAAATATATTGGCTGTTTCATTAATTTAGTTTTAAATTTCTAACCACAAAAATATCTGAAAATGGGTCAAAGACACAAATGGCCGGGTTGTTGGGTGTTTACTGTAGTGGTGACAAAGGTGATTACAAGGTCATATTGCACATTGGCAGTCATGAATATTTATATAGACAAAATCAGACACACTGTATGTTGGTGTACGAGCACAGAGGCAGCCATCAATTTAATTAGAAATAGGTGAAGTAAGCAATATTTGTTTGATTACATGTTGATAAACACTTGTTTGGAAAAATGGGAAATAATTCCTGAAATAATACCATAAAGTGAGGTGCACATCTTCAATATATATAGAAACATTCTATGAAGTTTCAAGAATGTGGGTGAAAAACTGTAGGAGGAGATGATTTCACAAAATAGGTACCCTCTATTGAAGATGTCAATAAAAAACGACTAAGTTCCAAACTTTGGAAAAATGGGAAATAATTCCTGAAATAACTCCATAAAGTGAGGTGCACATCTTCAATATATATAGAAACATTCTATGAAGTTTCAAGGGTGTGGGTGAAAAACTGTAGGAAGGTTTGATTTCACAAAATAGGTACCCATTTTCCCCGCCCGCCGCCCGCCCGCTCGACATTCACCATACTATAACCCGGATTTGCACTCTGTGCAACCCGGCCAAAAATTGGTAAAATTCTCAGTTAAAATTTGTTATCTAGTTTAGTACAGCATACTTTCACAGAGCGTTCCACTAACTTTCCATTTTTTGACCCTGGGCACTCCTGACAAGACTTCTCACATCTTGTAAATTGAATTATATACTGCTCTTTGTAATGGAATTATAAATCTATAATTTTTTTCACTTTAAATCTTTCCTGTTATCTCCTGTTTGAAATGTTAGTAAAAACGTGGCTTTCAATTTGTTGTTATTTTTTCCTCAATATATACAAACAAGATACATTAAACTGTATTGTAGTTGTCTCTCCTTGTTAACAAATGAACTTTCTGACAAATATTTAACTGAAATTATTTCCTTCAAAAAGAGAAATAATTTTTGTACAAGCACATGTAAGATTATCAGAAGAAATTCAGAGGGAATAATCAACTGGAGTACTGTTAAATATCAAGTTTAATTTTACTGATTTTCCTTTCCACTTAACAAAATTTCATTGTAAACTATCTTTATTAACAAAATTTCATTGTAAACTATCTTTATTAACAAGATTTCATTGTAAACTATCTTTATTAACAAAATTTCATTGTAAACTATCTTTATTCCAAAATCATTCCCCTACCAGCAAATTCTGGGAAAGCGATACTAAAATTTATTTCAAAATCATTCACCTACCAGGATATCTGGGAAACAGATACTAAAGTTCATTCCCAAATCTCACTTACTGGCAAATTCTGGGAAACAGATACTAAGGGTTATTCCCAAATCATTCACCTACCAGCAAATTCTGTGAAACAGATAGTCAGAGGGGATTTCTTTATTTTCTCTTCAAACAAATCCTTTTTGTTCAAGAAGAGGATTATAGATGTGTCTGTGAACCATTTGTTGTTACATATGGAATCAAACAGTTTCATACTCTCCATCATTCGATTCTACAATGTAAACATGGAAAAAATGAAGAAAACTGAATTTATACTGAATGGCAGATAATGCCTATCAAGCATGAAAACATGAAATAAAGGGATTTGCTAAGCACAGCATGATACAACCACAACATACTTTTTTGGAACCTTTAAGCCCCTTTATCTCAAGAACTGTAAAAGAAAGTAAAAAATTGTTGACATATTTGGCAATATTTCTGGTAACAAAATTTTCCAATCTATTTTGAAACTAGAGGCTCAGTGGGATGAGCCTGTATCCCTCACCTGACAAAATGCTTCTACAAACTTCCATTAATTCTTTGGTTGAACTTGCTTCAAAAGTTTTAGAGCAGATTATCAAAATATATTTTTCTCATAGGGTCCAAAGTTAAAAGTATTTCCCCTCTGGCGGCCATGTTTTTCTCAGATTTGAACATAATGAGCCAACTTTGTAAAGGACCTTCCATACATCATTCCAGTACAGTTTTATTCAATTTGCTATTATAGTTTTAGAGGAGATGATCAAAATATGTTTTTTTCCATGGGCATGTATGTTAAACTATGTTCCTGCTGTCAGCCATGATGTTTGTCGCATTTGAACGAAATGAGCAATCCCTCTAAAGGACCTTCCATACATCATTCCAGAACAGTTTGGTTAAATATGCTTCAATAGTTTCAGAGGAGATGATCAAAATATGTTTGTCCCATAGGGTCCAATGTTAAACAATGTTCCTTGTTGGTGGTTATGTGTGTTGTCGAATTGGAACGAAATGAGCAATCTTTGTTCAGAATCTTACACGCATCATTCAAGTACAGTTTGATTCAATTTGCTTCAATAGCTTAAGAGCCTATGATCAAAACATGTTTTTCCCATAGGGTCCAATGTTAAACTATGCCCTGCACTGGCGGCCATGTATTTAAACAGATTGCAAAAAATTTTTACTAATCTTTCTGAGGGACATTCCATGCATCATTCCTGTAAAGTTTTGTTTAATTTTATTTAGTAGGTTCAGAGAAGATGATCCTTAACATATTTTCCCATAGGGTCCAATGTTAAACTATGTCCTGCGCTTGCAGCCATGTTTTTTGGCGGATCTGAAAAATTTCTGCAATCTTAGTAAAGGTCCTTCCATACATCATTCCTGTAAAGTTTGGTTAAATTTGCTCAAGTAGTTTCAGAGAAGATGAACTTCATTTAACATGTTTTCCCATAGGGTCCAATGTTAAACTATGTTCTGACCTGGCAGAAATGTTTTACAGCGGATTGCAAAAATTTCAACAATCTCAGTATAGGACCTTCCATACATCATTCCTGTAAAGTTTGGTTAAATTTGCTCAAGTAGTTTCAGAGGAGATAAACTTTAACCTGTTTTCCCATAGGGTCCAATGTTAAACTATGTCCTGCTCTGGCAGCCATGTTTTTTGGCGGATCGGAAAAATTTCGGCAATCTTAGTAACTGACCTTCAATACATCATTCCTGTAAAGTTTCGTTAAATTTGCTCCATTGGCCAGGTGAGCTAAAAATTAAGCCCCATAAGTGAAAAACATTTTCCAATGATGACTTAAGAACTTCATTTGTAAGTTCAATATTATCTATCCTAATTGAACAATTTTTTTCAGGTATGTCAAAGTTTGTTGTTTGTTTGTTTAGTTGGAGTTTTAGGCCATTTTCAGCACATTTGGCTATTTTGTGGCTGCCAGTTTTTATTGGTGGAGGAAGCCGGAGTACCCAGAGAGAACCACCAACCTTCGGTAGGAAAATTGGCAATCCTTGTCAATAAAGATCGAAGTCGAACACACCCTACCACAGGTGAGATTTGAACTCATAACCTCAACATTGACAGACTAGTCATCATTAGTAGTCATGACAAACTACCTAGACCACTCGGCCACCGAGGCCCCTGGTATGTCAACATAAACAAACACATAATAAACTGGCACATGGCACTGAGGTCATTTACACTTGAGTGCACAATTGACCGACCACCCTATAGGGACAACTAATAATATTATATTATCTAAATTTTGTTAAGGTAATTTATTAGTCATGAAAATAAATATGCATGCCTTTTATCCATTTTAAGCATCCATTCTGCAAGGATTTTGATGTCAAATCTGGTTCCAATATAAACAAACATAAATGGAAATTATGTTTTATTAGACTAGCTATTAACCTAAAGAAGTAATTTCTGATGAAAGATAATTGTCAAGAAAACTTTATTTCACCAAAAATACTTCTCAGGTGAGGTTATTTCAAACAGTAATGAATAAATAGCAGTGACATATGTTTAAACTAGAGGCTCCAAGGAGCCTGTATCGGTCACATGGAATCAGGCTTTCCACTGACTGAAAGATGTATACTGTTCTGATAAGAGTCAATGTTCAGCTAAGGTACTGCAAGGCGGAGCATGCTTTGTAACTTCAAATTTTAGTGTATCTTGTATGCTTGATGTTTGATTTTGAAAATTTTTTGGTTTTTGAATGCCAGTGCCATCCTTTTTTTGTTCTCATTCCTGAACAGTTTTTAATTATCAACATAAACGTGACTAACATGTGTAACTCCAAATGTTAATTTCTAATTAAGCCCTTACCATTTCCTGGTCCTCGACTAGTGTTAAATCATATTCACTCATTGCTACAATGAAAATGATTGCCGTCACACCCTCAAAACAATGGATCCATTTCTTTCTCTCTGACCTCTGACCTCCAACATCAAACATTCTAGAATAAGAATAATAACAGACAGTTTGAAAAACTAAAATGACATTATTGATGTAAGAATTAGATAACACTAATCCTGAATAAATTTTAGAAAAAGCGCATACTTAATTTATTTAGAAAACAAGCTCTCTCCTTGTAGAGAGATTATTCATTAATTTATAATAATTATACAATTTTCAGATATCAATCCTTTCACTGATAAGAGTAGAATAGCTTCCATTGCACATCTAAAAGTACATGTGGTGCATCACATTAGTTATTGTATCATTAAATTCCTATAAAAGATTCATTTCTCTTGGTTATAAAAAAATGTTTTCAACCCATTTAGCAATTAGATCAATGGGTCAAAGTTTCACTGAGATGGATACTGTATCAAATTTTTCTGTATTCAAAGGTTGCAAAGAAATACTTTTTTTATGCTAGTGATCAAGATTAGGCCAATTAAAATTAATTGATAGATTTTCATCCCCGCCCACCCCTCGAAAATCGTGCCGCCCCAACTTTTTTTATTTTCTAAAATTTACGATTTACGGATTTTGTTCATCTCCGTTACCGATATCCGTGTCAATAATTTCGTTTTTTGTTAACTTCCTGTAACAATTCAACATGGTTTTCGTGATTCGACTATTTTTGTGACCTTTAGATGTCTTTTGGTCAGCTTAAGTCTGCAGAGATTGGAGTTGAAATTTCTATTGTGTGTGTTTATGGAATAAAAACATATATAAGCCATTTTATAACGTTTTCATATTAATAACACCCTACAAAATAGTTTCATATGAAATAAAAAATAAAAAATAAAATCCTCCCACCCGCCCCATTTTTTTCAAAAAGTTGGATGAAAATCTACTAATTAATTTTAGTTGGCCTTAGTTAGCCAATTACAGAATATCGTATTTAGCCCATTGAACACCTCATTGACCTTTTGTCATTTGTTTATTTGCTATACCAGCTGATTTTGCAACATTTTAAATTTTTAATAATCCTTTTATATAGTGACTCATTGTCAGCTGATTGAAGTGGGAATCCTGGTAAACCAGAGCTGGGTGTACATTTTGGTCATATTCACCTTTTCTAAATCTAATTTTTAAGGTGCACTAAAAATGGACAAAATTCAAACCAAAATAACATGCAGAGTTCAATATGTGGGATTTTTTTTCCAGAATGCAAAACCTTTCTTCCCAGTATTATATATTTATATGGTTTTTTGTTTTTATGTTAAATGTCATTGGATTTTCTTTGCTTACCTCAATCAGATTCTGAATTCCAACAAAAATTGCAACAGTAGACAACCAAATTTTGTTTCTTTGATAGTCAGATACCATCAGTCACCTTTCCATATTTTTTTTTCTTTTATTCAAAACACTGGAGATTAAAACTACAACTCAAGACTGCTTCCTTTTAATTTCAGGAAATTAGCCCAAGACTATAATTTTTTCTTACTTTAACAAACAATAAAAATTTCATATTTCATACTTGAAATGTAGGTCTTTGAATGTGAAGTGAGTTTCAACAATGCCAGTGGTTTTGACTCTGGTTCGTAAAACATCTTGTTCTGTTGGAATATATGAAGGCTGAGAGATTCTATCTAAGGAATTCAGGTAGCTGAAAAATACAGACAATGTAAAAAAAAGATTTTTACATTAAGATTCAGGTTTCATTGAAATAGATGTTACATATATAATATTTTTTTTCACAGTACAGGAAAAATAATAAAAATCATTAATGCTCCCAGGATCCTGTATTGCTCACCTGGACTATGTCCATCTTGTCTGGCAGCCTGTCAAGTTCCAACTGGCTTCAAACATGATCTTTCAGTGATTTTTCCACTTAGGTCCTATGTTAAACACTGTTCAGCTTTAGTGGCCATCTTGGATGACGGGTTGGGTCATCGGATATAATTCTGAAAGAGGACCACCTAAGGACCATTGCTGCAAAGATTTGTTCCAATTGGCCCAGTAGTTTCAGAGGAGATGATCTTTAAAGGAAATTTAAGACAAAGACAACCATGGACCAGTACAGTGTATATACATAAATTATATGTGTGCAGGGCAACAAAACAAATGACTTGTCCTTTCACATATTGATTTCTATCAATACAACTGCAAACAACAACAGGAAAATAGGAAATTTATCATGAGAAACTTTCTATCTATGTAATTTGATCTTGACCACTCCAACACTGATTCTATAACGTCAATAAATGATGACAGGAAGTTAGTCATCCTGTTTTGAAATTTATATTTAACTTCTTCAAGGCAATCTCTATTTTAAGTTGTGATTAGATATTCATCAATGAACATATAAACCAAGAAAAGACGTAATTGATCAGCTGCAATCGGTATCAATTGATCTTTCTTTTTATGTATTTGTTTTTGTCTTTGTTTTTTTATTATTTGACTGATTAATCAATTATAAAAATTAAATACTAGAAATATGAATTTTTAAAACTATATATCTTTTATCAATGTAAAGGCAGCTTTGGTGATGACATATCTTTATCACACATACAAATGATACAGAATCAGCTGGAAACAAAAAAATTTGAATAAAAAAATATCATTAAAGGATTCTTATTTCTCAGTCAGAGGAAATCAATGTGCACATTCCAAAGTACACTATCAATTATAATAGGATATTATTGTTTTTTCTTCTATTAAAAAAATTTTAAATCCTGTAAATAGTAATTTAGAGTACTTGAATACAAGGAGTTGTAAATATTCTCAAGTATTGTTAACAGCCACAAGAAGTAGATAGATCATTAAATGCTGCAATTTTTAATTTAAATATAACACTTCATGTTGTAATACGCTTTCATACAATACCTGAGAATTCAACAAAATTTTATTTTTTTCTTCTATTGACAGTTCTGCTATAAAAGTACTCACTACTCAGCAGAATCATTTAACTGGTATTCTCTTGACCGACTAAAGCATTCTTGTACACCAGAATCTTTCCATAGTCTCTTCATAATAGATGCTAATTCTGGTGACAGCTCTCCCTCATCTGTATTACCCATTAAGGCAAATAACTGTCTAGCATCATCCTGAATAAAACAAAACATACTGTGTAACAAACTGCTTGTTTGCCCAATTCATATTGTTTGAAAGAATTTTATCCCTAAAGGCAGCTCAAAAATTATCAATCCCAAATTTTTTTAATTTTCAGTTTATCAAAGACTTCTAGAATTTTTGTGTCTGTTTTTGAAATTGAAATGAAATGCAGGATGATTGCACACATATTGATATTGATTTTTATTTTCAAATATTTCATAAATTATGGGACTGAACTTTTTGGATGAAAACTGGAGAAAGGTACAGCTTTTGGTTCTGTCTTGTTTTCAACAAGTTTTGGGATAAAAATAGTGAATCTATAAAATTAAAATCAAATAGCAAAATGTCTGATCTACATATATTTCAAAAGACATGACTTTTCTTTGTGACATGCAAAGAATAATATTTTTCAAATCATGAATGAAGTATAGAACAAACTTTCTATGTATAATTTAATCACGCAGCTTTGTTGCTTGTGGCTCAATAATCTTTCCAAAGTTGTTACAATTGATAACTGGATCCAATATGGTACTGGATCTTTGAAAACTAACAATAACTAATGTGATTACAGTATATTTGTCAACAGAACATTACCAGCAAATAGTACAGGTTCTAATTATTTAGATGGTCATCCTGTCACAACTTTTATATTGCTCATTAATTTCTGAATTTACAGTAAAACCAGTTCCCTGGTAATAATCAAGTTTCACTTATTAACCAGGGTTTGAAATAATATTTTTATTGCACTTGCCAGGAATGCTTTGAGATTTCTGCTTGCCCTATTAGATGTATTGACACACAGCCCATTAATATAAATTTAGTTTTCGTTCTGTTTGTTGGGTAGAAAGGTTTTTTTGTTTTTTATATCTTGAAAGAAATGAAATAAATTATTTTTTCAAGAATTAGTCATCAGACATCAACAATGTCATTGTAGCATTACATTCTATAGCTTAGACTATTGTATAGAGTTTTCTACCATGGGTGTGCGTATTTTCATACTGTTCAGCCCATTGAATAAAAATAATTTAATGCTCTAGAGCACTTAAAAAGTCTCGTGCAGAAACAGAATTTTATTGGCTGTCCTAAAGGTCGTGACCTCGCACTAAACAAATCGTCAAGTGATATCTGGTCGAGCGTAAACGATAACAAAAACAAATGTCGGGGTACAATTAGGGATGACCTAGATTCTCTGGTACAAGCGTATTGGGAGAAACAAATTCTACTTCAATTTCTCGTGAATTACAAGATTTCTACACTCTCGAGAGTTAAAATTAAGAATTAACATGCTGAAATAGAATCTATATATCTGCGTTGGAAGCCCTTTAGTTATAAGTGTTTATACTATTAACTGGTTAAAATGATCTTTGCAAGATGCTGCCATCACCATGGCATTGAGCACTCTAAATTATTCATACTTTATGCAAGATATCTCTTACTAGACTGCTTTGCAATAAACATGTGAGCTTTAGGAAGCAATTGAAAAATCACATCCAATTATGCATGCCTTCACATTTAGCCATAATAGTGTTTGCAGGTAATCAGAGGAAAATGGCACAGAAATAAAACACTGAAACCTGAAATATATTTTTTAAGGATCAATCAAATTTTTTATCAATTAAAATTACATGTACAACTGCTCAATTTTAAATGAATTCAAGGTAAAAAAATTTTGCCTGGCTGGTGGACAACAGTCTTTGACAACACACTTGCCACCACCAAATTAGACCCATTATAGGCAATATGACATTTGCTGATTTCAAAGCCTGTTAAACGTTCCAAAAATTTTTAATTGATGTCCTCCACCTTCTGTCACCCATCAAGAAAATCTGAGGAATAGATACAGGCGGTGCGCCATGCTTAGATTTTTCTCTGCCACCTTTGATTTGCATGCGCCACGCTTAATTCATTATCCGCCACGCATCAAAAATCAATAGATTGTAGTTAAATACCCGAAACCTCTGACCCAATTATCATGTCAGCGGCAATTAGACAATCTAATTAACATTGAATAGTGTGAACAGTGCCTCCGGGATGTGTACAACAGATGATTGTAAATAGTTATTCACGGAAAAATAATGTTGGCAATTTAGATGAAAAATAAATAAAACAGGCTTTAGATGTAATTGAAATGAATAAATATCATTTCAGATAATTAAAAGTAATTTTTAAACAGAAAATATTTTATATTTCTGATAAAAATATTGTATGTTGAACATCGCGGTAAAATTAGGAAGTAAACAAAATGCGAAAAATCCAAAGTTGAACTGTTTTTTTTTCCTTCATCCAGTGAAAGAAAAGTTATCAACCTACAATCAGATAATTAAAAGTAATTTTTAAACAGAAAATATTTTATATTTCTGATAAAAATATTGTATGTTGAACATCGCGGTAAAACTAGGAAGTAAACAAAATGCGAAAAATTCAAAGTTGAACTGTTTTTTTCCTTCATCCAGTGAAAGAAAAGTTATCAATCTACAATCAGATAATTAAAAGTAATTTTTAAACAGAAAATATTTTATATTTCTGATAAAAATATTGTATGTTGAACATCGCGGTAAAACTAGGAAGTAAACAAAATGCGAAAAATTCAAAGTTGAACTGTTTTTTTCCTTCATCCAGTGAAAGAAAAGTTATCAATCTACAATCAGATAATTAAAAGTAATTTTTAAACAGAAAATATTTTATATTTCTGATAAAAATATTGTATGTTGAACATCGCGGTAAAATTGGGAAGTAAACAAAATGCGAAAAATCCAAAGTTGAACTGTTTTTTTTTCCTTCATTCAGTGAAAGAAAAGTTATCAATCCTACAATCAATGTGATTTAGTGATGATTACACATTGTTATCCTAATGATTTCCATATCAGCTGATCGAAAAATTAATTGTAACAACTTTTCATGAAATCTGAACTCACCAAGCTGACGTTGAATCATCCAAGCCGACATTCCTGAACAATAATTTCATAAATATCAAAAACTTTTAATTATTTTAATCAAAATTATGACTTGGTATAAATACTGAACAGTTACACGACAATTCTGTAATCATGAAGAGATCTGAAAGCAAGACATTACCACTTTCTTCAGTACGAAAGTATGGAGGGTAGAAATAGACCACGAATACACCACTGTAATAGACTTTAACTACCAAACAGCAGCTACTTTGTGGAACAGCATTACAAACAGAAGAATAGACCTTGGTGAACTGAATGAAGACACAGACAACAGAGACAACGGAACAAGACAATGAGTTAGAAACATTTGTTAGTGACAATTGTGCTTACTGTGCTGTTATGTTTTATCCTTGATATATATATATATATATACACATATATATATAGTAATATAATAAAGATGTATGTAAAGTTTTTTTTTTATTTCTAAGGACACATTTTTGCCAAAGGAGGGATGCGTACGAACACGACACATCCTCTGTGAAAATCTCTCCCCCCCCCCACCCTTGATTTTCATTCTGTGGTGATCCCTGAGATACCTTAAATAGTACTAGAAATTCATGTTTATTTATTCTGAATGTCCTAAATACAATTATTGACAAACAGATTATGACCTTAATCACCCTAATTTCACCAGGAATTCCATACAAATAAGATTCACATTCATAATCCCTTCCATTAACACGAACTTAATGTTATTGTTATTAGATAACCATGTTTTGAATGACTGTACCAGGAATACAATAGGAAATTACGTATCAAACACAAATATTACTTAAATAGGTTACACCTTTATCCTTAGGAGTGAAAACCAAGCAAAAGTGAAAGTTCTTATTCAAATAATACTTTAGGAATTCAGTTAAATACCAATCAAAACTAGAAGTATAACTTTAAAAAACCCTAGTTTCAGAATAATATTGGTACACTACTGTGTGAAATTTCATGTAGTCCCCCCTTTTTTTTAATAAAAGAATAAAATTCTTATTCATAAAATTGGAAAAATTGTGCTTTCTTCAATTTATTTTTGCAGAATCCTAGGTTTGACTTTTGTATGTGTTGTAAACAGGTAACAAACCAGTACTTGGTGTAGTTTTGAACTTGAAGGTGGAAAGAAATTACTGTCATATAATTAAGCTTGGTTTTCAGATTTTAGTTTTAAAAAAACCAACTAAATTAATGAACATCATGAAATGAAATGATCTTTTTGTCTGATATTTTATTATTGTTTTAAAAAAACCATCTTTTAGATGTTTCAGTCACTAGCCTTCTTCAGTTTCTTTATTACTGTCCTAAACTACACATGTACACGCACATGGTAGAATAGCCATCTTTTTCAAATCATTTCTATCTTAAAGATGGTTCTTTTAAAAACAATGAAATAAAGTATGTTCCCTTTTGGAATTTTAAACACAAGAATGATATTTTCTTCTTTATTCTGACCACTTGAAATAAAATTTGGTATGAAAAACATACTGAGCAGGACATTTTTGATATAATGCTGTATTCTGGAGACCAAAGTCCAATATCTTTTTTCCATGGCATAATATACAAATTTTAATCACCATGAGGAAGTTTGAAATTTTAGTACTTTATTTAGATAAAAGATACCATATATTCATTTTATGTAAAGTCTATCTGTCAATAGAACCCCCTTTTCAATACCCAGGTAAATAATATACAAAACAAACTTCCTGTTATTGCGTAATAACAATTTAATTTACCTCTTCCAACAGAAAATGTACATTGTAACAGGTCTCAACTTATGTACATAGTATCGAGTCAGAAAATTTCACAAGTATCTTTGTTAACAAAGATTAATTAATGCAATAGATATACTTTTTGTAATACAATATAATTTATAATAATCCTACAGCACTTTTTGCATATATAAACATTACATTAATTTCTGAATTGATATTACACTGAAAGGGATGACAATTAGATACAGTTATATATATTTCATCCATGATCATAGACTACAGATACAAAATTTTTCAACTACACAAAATTACTTCTAAACACTAAACAGTGTTTTAATTAATTCTTAACCCTGTATTTGCCTATGCAAATGTCCTATAGTATTACGATGAAGTTTGCACCAAAAACATTTCACAGACTAGACCTTTGGGCATAAACAAAACAGACTAAAACAACAAAGTTTATAAAATGATGAACCTAAACATTATTAAACACAAAAACCTCTAGAATAAAGAAATTCTTATTAAACTGCCAGCACAAGCAATATGGAACCTTTACTAGCATTAAACAGATTTTAATAAGACTCAGTTTTCAGATTAAATGTGAAAACACTGGTTCCTCAAATTACAATGTACAAATGTATAAATGTAAACTGGACCAGTAAGTGACAATACTGTCAATCTTTCCTCTCTATAACTTTAATATTTAACTCTCTTTATATAATTATTGCATTTCCACAGTCTATATATGATAATTTATAAAGAAATTTTCAAACTGAAAGTTGTTAGACATGAACTTGATCAGACAATACAAGTTATATACAATGTATATCAAGTCTCAACAATAATGTACATATTCATGTACTGATAACTAATACATAAAACAAGAGTGGACACACTACATGTCTTGCCTGTGTATGCACATGGACACAGAATAATGATTATCTGATGCCTGACATTTTGCAAGTCAAAGGAAAATGTGTTAAAAGAAATTGAGGTCAAGGTCAAAAGGCAGGTGTCATACCAACATGTATCTACGAAGAACTTTCTATTGACCAAATATGGTAGGTCTAGGTATAAATAAATGGACCTAATCTCAAAAATGCGATGTGAGGTCAAGGCCCCAGGTGTCAGACTGGCATGTACCCACAAAGAACTATCTATAGACCAATTATGGTGGGCCTAGGTATTACATTTTCTGAGAAATGGACTACCACGAAAAAGTGACAAAGTCACTCAAAGATGAAATTGAGGTCAAGGTCCACAGCCAGTTGTCAGACTGACATGTACCCAGCAAAAACTATCTATTGACCAAATATGGTGGGTCTAGGTATTCTAGTGTCTGAGAAATGGACTTTACCACAAAAAAGTGACACACTCGAGCATGAAATTGAGGTCAAGGTCCCAAGCCAGATGTCAGTCTGGCATGTACCAACTAAGAACTATCTATAGACCAAATATAGTTGGCCTATGTATTACAGAAATGGATTTAACCATAAAATTTGGACGCAGATTTTAAATTCATGTTTATGAAGTCAGGGAAAAGTTTTAAAAAAGTTTACGCCACCGCCACATTAGTTTTTTGGCGGAATTTTGATTTCATTAACTAATATTACAGAGTACAGGTATCTTAAATATTGGATATTTATTCATCATGAGTACCACTACAACTTCAGCCTGTTATATACACTGATATTTAATTATGAAATAAATGTTTATTATGTGTAATTATCAAATAAATCATTTAATATTTTCCTTATTCTGACATCACTTTTTGATGGCATGCAGCGTTCTAAATATATCACTTGTGCAAAATCTAAATCAAATATTGTTATGATCCCAGCATTTAGACGATGCCAAAAATCTGGGAGGAAGTCATTCATGTTTTTTGAAAACATTGAAGGTCAACTTTTGACCAACTTTATCATCAATTTTCCGTTGACATGTAATGAGAAAAGATAATGTAATATACCATATTTAGCTGAGTACATGAATCCTAAAAAGTTTTGACTAATGAAACATGTTTTGGTGCAGTAAAAGTTCTGGTAGTCATGACATCAGACCAAATGTCGAGTTAAAAGCAGGATGATCATTTATATTTATTGTACAACCTATTTTACAGTCAAACCTGTGTATAAAAGGCATCCATTTGACCAAAGAAATGTGCCCTTTATGAGCAGGTGCCCTTTATACAGATATTAATTTTACCAGTTTTGTTCATTAAATGGGGAGTTTTACAGTGCCCTTTAAAGACTGATTTGTTATATAGAGGTGTCCTTCAGAGTAAGTTTGACTGTTTTTACCATCATTTACATGTGTAATACTGGTATGTCCTACTTAATGCAAGATTTTGGTATACTCATATGCTGATTTCAAAGGGAATCAATAAATGACACTTTCATTAAACAGATCTGCAGTACATATACCAATGCAATAGCTTCTTAATTTCTCTTGAGGACATACAGTACATCTGATATATACTACAATTATAAATTTTATGTTCTTTACAACACAATATTTTATTATTTCTATACAGATCTCTTCAGTATAATGGATTTACATTATAGCTCTATAGTCTTATGTGGACAATTTCTCAGGTCAACAATGGTAATAAAAGCCAGTCATTATTTTACATTTAATCAGACTATAATGAGTAGGTAGACAGTTTTCCATGACATTTATGGAAAAGTCAATCATGAAGTCAATGTAATTATGTCCCTTGTGTACAAATCACAGCATTATGGATCAATACTATTGTTAGTGGGAAATTTTTTACTGCAATAATTCATATGTACCCGTACAATCATGTGCATAGGTACTAGGTCTTATGCCATTTTTTGTTTCTACTTTCTATTTACATGAATTCATTTTAAAGCAAGGAAGGGCAAATAACTCACATTGCATTTTATTTTAATGTTACTGTCAAAACATCTGTATAAATGGCATCTAAAGGGCATGAAATGTATGAGTCTATTAGGCAAAAAAAAATATATATGTCTGTTTAGGGTTACTTCATCCAAAAAAATCGAGTAGGTATATATTTTCATTCATATTTTTGCAACATGATTTAGTGTTGTGCAGTCCGTTGTGTCATAGTCCGATTTGTCTATGGGCCGAGTCCTGTATTTTTAATGACTGGATTATTTCCCTTGGTTATTGGTTGGAAAAAAATAGTGGTAAATTTTTTATTTCATGACATTAGTCGCAAGTTTCATTAAAACGGCTGTCATATTCACAATTGTGAACAATGGGATGTATTAGGCAATGGATTAAATTTATTGGGACTTCGCTTTTGTCAAAGAGTTCAATTTTTCAATTTAGAGAAATAAAATGGAGTTAATGTAAACAGAGATATATTTATTTTTTTTTTGCCTAATGAACAGATGTCCATTTTAGAAGTGTTAATTTACAAGCTTTATTTGTTGATGCCATTTTGACAGGGCTCATCTTTTGAGCAGACATGAATGTAAATTGATCACTTTCATGTGAGAGATAAAATATTACTTCAGGTTTTGATAAAAAAATTATTTCATCATTTAGTCCAAATCAATTTACTAGACTAGAGATGACATAATCTTTAATTAAATATCTATTAAGTTAATGTACATCTTATGCCTTTTCTTCCTCCTACACAAACCACACGATAACCTTGTGTTCTATGACAACATGTATATTCTTGTTAGTTTTATCAATTTTTTGCAAGAGGAAAATTGAAGCAAGGTAAAAAAGACAACACCCTTCTCATGATTTATCAATCTTCCTGTTTGATAAGAAAATTATATGCAAAAATAAATAACATATTTACATAAACTTCTTCCCTATTTGCCAGGAACATTTTTCAGTAGTTTCCAATCAATAAAGTATTAAAAGGAAATTATGCCTTTAAAACTGTTAACGGTAAATACGGAGCTTGTACATCCATGTCTCATGCTAACAGTGATGCCAAACAAACACAAGGTTGTTTGCTTCAAAACAGTCTCCTGTTTAATACCTTTGGAGCTTGTGCATTCAATGGTCTTTCAGTCATCCATGCCAAACAAACACATGGTTGTTTGCTGCATATCCCTTCTGAAAACATTCTTCTCTGAATGATCCTTAAAGTTATCTTTTGATTAGTGTCATCATATTATTGGTATATACATGCATGTTAAATCTTAAGGAGTTTTTTTACAATTCTATTGAATTCCCTATCCTTAAGGTGACAGGTACGTAAATGGATAATCTCACGGAATTTTATGAAATTTTGCATAGAACTAGAGCATGAGGAACTGCACATGAACATCGAAAAAATGATATATATAACTTTTACACTTTCTGAGATATAGCAAATTAAATATCCGGAAAATAGTAGTACAAATATATAGAATACACGTAAATATCGTAAAAAAGTTCAGCAATTTTGACTACAAATTAATATTTCTCGAAATCCTGTCCTACGAATTTTCTTTAAAAATCATGTTTTTGCTACTGGAATTTCCGTTTTATTGATATAAAATTTATAGGGGGTCACCGAATTCGTTTTTTGAGTATGGATAGTTGAATCTGCTGTACAGCGTGGAAAAAGCGCTGAAAAGGCAAAAATAATCGTGACATCGTGGCTCTAAATCTTATTTTTCGACGTTTTTAGGTATTTCAAAGACACTTGGATGATTTATACTGCAAAAACAAATTCGGTGACCTCCTATAGCTTTCATATCAATAAAACGGAAATTTTAGTGGCAATAACATATCAATTTGAAAGAAAATTCGTAGGACACGTTTTTGAGAAAAGATAATTTAAAGTAAAATTTTTCAATATTTTTTGTGATATTTTACATGCATCCTATACATTTGTACTTCTTTCTACAGAATATTCAATTTGCTATATTGTAAGTATAAAAGTTACTTATATATTTTTTCAATATTTATATGCAGTTCCACACACTCTAATTACTTGCAAAATTTCATAAAAATCCGTGATATAGCCCATTTACATACCTCTTACCTTAAGATACTTTGATTTTCTACAGAATCATGATCATGCAAAAGGTAAAAGTTATAGGTTTATTGCATTAATATTGAAAAATATTGTTCCCTGCAAAATAATATATTGCACAAGCTTGTGAGGGATGATGTTCTCCAATATTCGTGCAATAAATCTTTTCTTGTATTGCAATTTCTTTTAAATGTCAAATAATTAATGACGTCAATTTCAAAGCAATTTTGCATGGAGTGCAACATCATATGATATTGTATACTAATGTTTATGTTCTAGGTATACTGAATATTGTTTTACTATACAATGTTACTAAGGTTTATTACTCAATGGTAAGGTTACAGGTGTCAGACTGGCATGTACCTTACAAGAACTATCTGTCAACCAAATATAGTGAGTCTACAAATCTTTATGAAGTCACTGAACTATGAACCATGAAAACAAGGTCATGGTAAAAAGACATGTATACTGCTGCAAAGATTATATCATAATGCATCTGTGGACCAAAGATCTTAATTGTAGGTATTTTTGTGCAAAGTTGTTAAGGTTTTAATTTTTTTTTTTAAATGTTCATTACGGGTGTTACAACTTCGCAACTGTGCAACCAAAAGATACATCTATAACAGTCTATTACATTATAACTCAATAATAAGGAAATAACTAGCTAAAAATGTCTGAATAAAGAAACCATAAAATATCCTTGGAAACTGTATTATACATATTAGCCCAGTTTTTATTTGATAAAACTAGATCTTATGTATACTTTACCCCCTTGAAATTTCTACCAGTAGTTACACTTGTGAATTCTAAAATTTCAAATGATTACTATATCCTGTTCAAACATTAAGCAACAATTTTTCAGGTTTACAGTGCTTTCATAAGTGAATGGTACATGAAGGCAGGTATATCTACATGCTACTCTTGTTCTGCGCCAACTAATTAAATTAGGCTAAATTTTGCTCACAGTATACATGCAAGTCTGTTACAGCTACATTTACTTAAAGAAGTTTTGAAAAGGTCTGTGTCTGAGGTTAGTTTCTACCCATATTCATTGCACCTGAACTCTCCTGTCATTTTCAATGTTTACTACATCTGTACAATGTTTCAAAGGCTTTGAAACATTGTACAGATCTCTAAACATCACTAGAGGATTTAATTTCAATATTTTTTAAATAATGTCTCTTTACACAACTGTATGTATTACTTATACCTAAGTCTGTATCAGATTTAATTATTAGTGAAGTAGAACTAGAATACTGACAACGTCAGAAAGGGCCCCGCCAGCTTTTGTGATTGAAGTCATGGGAATCAAAAACACTTCAAAAGCTAGTTGTGATTTCATACATTCATTTTATCTATCAAAAAGCATGAAGCTATATTCTCAAAATTTGCCCTTTTTCATATAAAAAAGAAACTTTTCCCCCAAAAAAGTGTTTTCCGATTTTCCTCAAAATCAAAAGGGACCTTCCTTTGATCATGTCCAACACTGTGTACAAAATTTATGAAATTTGTGAAGCCAATCTTAAGTTATCATACAACATAGTGGTAATTGTCAAAATATGGATTTTTTTCATATAAAAATTAAGTTTTCCCCCAAAAAGTCTTTTCCAATTTTCCTTAAATTCAAGAGGGACCTTTCGTTGATCATGTCCAACACTGTGTAAAAAACTGTATAAAATTTATGAAAATCTGTGAAGGCATTTTTTCATATACATGTAAAAACATGTAAAAACTAAGGTTTTCCCCAAACAGTTTTTTCCAATTTTCCTAAAAATCAAAAGTAACCTTCCACTGATCATGTCCAAAACTGTGTATAAAATTTATGAAATATTAAGTCATTTGGGCATAAGACAACAATAAAAATTTAGATGGAAAACATAACTCATCACTACATTAATTTTGGTCTCTGAATCCTGGAATATATCAAATTTAAGAAATCCAGTCTTCACGAACTTTCCAAATATTTGGCTAGATATTAGCTCCAGTAATGGAAGCAAGATCTGCTGGATTAAACTTACTTTTGCTGGACAGTTACAAACTTTTGAATGACCCAGATGTTTAGATTGCAATTTTAATTTTCGAACCATTGTCAGACTTACGGACTTGGAATGTTGAAAATTCCGGCAGACCACCCCGAAATTAATAATGTGAGTACCTGTAAATGCCAGGATATAAAGTAAACTTGTACATATAGAGCTGATAAACATCAACTGATTGTTTGCACTTAATGTAATGGATAGACCATGGCCATTTGTTTTGTTTTCAGGAGGGGTTAAAAAGATGCAATAATAGATCCCTGAATTTCTGTTTCATTTACTGTTTATTATATATTCAATCTAAAATGTTTTTAAAAACATTTTGAAGTTTGACTTTTTACATTAATTATAGAGCTTTTATATTAATTACTTATTGGGAGCTACTCATCCTATCCTAAAAATATACAGGTTGCTCATCAAGTCACCAAATTCAAGTCGTCAATTATTTGCTATCAGTTATAAACCAAGATTATCTTAATGGTACTATTAATTAATTTTTTACATAAAACTTAAATACCAGCATAAATTGCATTATCCCACCCAGTTATATATTCTCAAGTCATCACACCTCTCTACAAATTCTGTCAATACCATTTGTGTAGAAATCGATAGATAATTCCCATTAGTGATATGTTAGTAAACAAAAGTTGTCAAACTAATTGCTTTAAAATAGTGCCTCTATATCATATTAATATTGATTTCTAGTTCAGCATTTTGTTTCAGACTTTAAAGATAAAAGATCTGCTATTTTCACACGCTGAGATCTTTCCATTATGCCATTCCTAACAAGATTTTAGCATAGAAAGGACTGTACATAAGGTACATGTTCTTGAAATATCTTGTCTTCAAGGTACATTAAGGTAATTCAGACCATACATTTTTGTAACAGACCACCTGATTAAAATATCTTTATTTGAAATGCAAATTTATACCCCAAAGGGTTGACAGTATTATTTAAACATTAAAATAACATAAATTAAAAGTAGAACAAAAATACATAAAATTATAATGGCAAAAGGACTGAGTAATTTTTATCGAACTTTGGAATCACTTTATTTTCCAAGACCATGGTAAACAAACTCTGATATGAGTTTAAACTTGGGAGGGATATACCTATTATTATACAATCCAATCAAGTGTATGCATGAATCAGGCCTAAAATAAAATATTGTTTGTTTGCCTTTTTCCGACCGACCGTCAAAAATTGGGCCTAGTGACAAAATTTTATAAATTTTTTTTTTATAAGATCGATCGCTCCCGGAATCTCTGGTCGTTTCCGCACCTGTGCCGGTTTTTTCTTTTAACCATCGGTATCAATGAGATGCTTTGGTTTCGCTAAGTAAGCGCTGTTTAAGTCAAGCGTTTGTGGGACAATTTCGTGAAAACCGCATGTCATTGTTGTCATGTTGCGAAGCTGATGGAGGGTACCAAGTTCTTTACGATATCTTCGTCTGTAAAACTTGACACTGGGAACAAAGCAAAACTACTGGTTTCCAACAGGCTCTTTAGATTCAAAGCAACATGTACCTGGGAAGATGTTTACTCCGATGTTTTGGACGAAACTTTTGACATGAAGAAAACTGATTTTGTGACCGTCTCTGTGTCAAATAAAGCCTGCACTGACACTTTCCAGCCTGACTTCCAAGAGCCCATCTCCATAGTCCAAAATTTCGATAGGAGCTTAAAGTACGTGATATTTACAGTCCACCGGGAAGCTGGTCCAGAAGGAAGTTCTACACCTGTACAGAGTCAGAGAAAAGATGCATTTGCGGTATTGATGGAAAAAGAAACACAAATTGACAAACACCCTCCTAAAATTAGAGAAGATTTGGATGTAATGAATGGTTGGCATTACTTGAAACCAAGACATTATTCCCTGATCTATCTTTACTTGCAATGAACACGCTCCTTTAGGATAAGGGGGGCTGCCCCACTCATTGCAAAATTTCTCTCTCTTGAAACCCAATCTGTGTGGCCTATCTAATTCTAAAATTCAATATTTGAAATATCAGACAGATGTATATAGCTTTAACTATAAAATAGAAGAAAAAAAAATTGTTTTTCACCGAAGTTTGGCTTGGAAAAAAATCCATAGCCTCTCCCCCCCCCAATAAAATCAAATGGTTGCTGCCTTAGCATACCCGGGCTGAAGCCATAAGCGGGTTAGGGAGGTGGGTCATTCTGTCTGTCCTGCAAAAGGGTACAAAGTTTCACACCGATTACCTTGATACGGAAACATAGATGGGAAGATGCCTCATTGAGCATTTAATTAGACATGTTACTCTACTTTTCTTTGATTTTTTTAATACTATTTTCTGGGAGCAAATTCCTCTATGAAATATATCTCTTTTTCAGGGAAAGAGCTCCTGTTTAATGCATACGTGACCGTTATATCTTCCACTCTTTCATTGCTAGATGAACCTCCATCAAATTTGATAAAATAAAATATTTTCCCTACCTACCTACCGTCCCCTCTCAAGGTACAGTCGGAAAAAGGCAAACAAACATTATTTTAAGGTTGGCCTCATTGCAGCCCTACTAAATTATGCATATTAGTTGACTAAAAGGGACCAAGAGATACATTACAATTCAGAAAAAAGAAGCACCTAAGGACTACTGAATAAGACTAGGTGACTAAGGTGTTTTGAAGGAGAACACACACTACACATCATATCTCACCTGAACCAAAAGTGATAATGTCCCAATCAAATATCAAAATATAGTTTAACATAGACTGAAGTGATGGTTGATCAAATTCAATAACAATGGTCAATGATACATGTGTAAGTCACCAATATGGGGGAAATGTTTTTTATGGACTGAAATTCTTAATAAAAAAAATCTAATTAAATTTCAATACTGCAATAACATTCCTTTCAAGATCTAATGAACATTTACAGCTTTCAGATATACTCAGGTACCATTTCTAAACAAAAGGTCTATAGTGGTCACAAAAGATGTGTAGATTGTCACTTAAAGGTACAGATTATGTACAATATCCAGGTCAATAAAGTAGGAATGTGTCAGATAATAATGATGTGACAACAGGTGCCCACAGCAATTAATTATGTCAGTAAAGAATTTACTCAACCAATGTATTTATTCACAGGAAGCTTCACTTGAGATAGCCATCTTTTACACATGTTGCAGTGACACCAGTGTTTTTTGCTTTCATAATAAAAATAACTCTGACTAAATTCACAATATTTTATACTATAGAGTTCAATTTTCCATTCAATTTATTCCATATACACATGAACATAAAAGTAAATTAACAGATTTGACATTTTGTGCAATAAACTAAAGTGCCTTGACTCAATAACAAGTTTAACAAAGTTACTGGTTATAAAATGTGTATGAAGGGTATAAATCATGTTCTTTTCCAGGTTTAACTCAAATCATACAACAGTTTTCCTCAGATTTACTTGTAGGTTGTTAATCCATCCCAGAAAAAAGCAACTTATTATACATGTACATTGTAGTCCAATCTGTTGAAAGAGGCATTATTAGATTGATGAGAACAGATACGAAATGTCAATGTTGTCTATACATTTGTACATGTAAAACTGTCTCTTGTTGATGTTTAATAACATATCATTACATGAACTTTATTAATGCACTTATTTACCCATGAAGAGTTGATTGCAAAATACATAATTAAACAAAAGAACACTATCAGAGCCCCAGATAATCTCTTCCAATCAGGGGGTAAATGTCAACGCAGCAAGAAAATCCTACACCCAGAGCCTACACCCAGAGGTGGGCTTCAGCTGGCCCCTAAACAATAATGCATACTAGTCCAGCAAAATGGACGGTACACTAAACCTCTAGCCAATGTGGAATAAACAAACACACAGCGATACACACAGTAAAACACAAAAGATGACCGAGTCTGATGTTAAAAAAGGTAACAGAAGAAAATAAGCAAAATGACAATGATCAATATATATTAACAAAGGACTACTAGCAGTTACTGACATGCCAGCGCAAGAACTCAAACTGATCAAAAGATTATGTCTATATCATATAGAAAATCAGCCACAATCATAGCTTACAGGTAAATAAATATGTAATGATGCTTTGATTTCTGAAACTTGTGCCTAGTTGATTCAGACTAAGCGTCACAAATCAAACTGAAACCAATCTTGACTTTATACATGTACTAACTAGACTTTTGTTATGATGAGGCAAACTGAATGGAAATAAAAGAAGAAGGTGTCTGAAATCACTAATTCCCCAATTCAAGCTGGCTTATAATACTTGAAAATACTATTTGAGAGCATTTGATGTCACTGGTAGTTTTTAGAGTTCTATTGTTCTAGTCTAAGGTATTTGCAATTATAAAGGGGCATAACTCTAAGAACGGTAAATGACCCACTGCTCAAATTCGAACTCTTTGTATATGTACGAGTTTCATCAAATTTAGATGAGGCAAACTAAACTTAGAGTGCGGAAACAAAAATCAGACGGACAGAAGGATGGACAAGGGTACCACTTTATGTCCCTTCGCCTACCGAAGGGGCATAAAAATTTGTATAACAGATTTTATAGAAAGGAAATGTCAATTTGATTCATACATCAATATTATTGTGTGCTGAACATTTACTTGGAATATTATTTCTATAGATTCATTCTTATAATAATGACTTACAGCCCTGTCTGGGTGTCCAAAATCAATCTTTAACTGTCCCATAGCTCTAATGATAGCCATCATAGACTGTATTGTGTTACTGTAGACAACAGGTTTGTACTGTAAACATTCCTCTTGGGAATAACCTTTCTCATGGATAATTCTGTAAATAAAAACAAATTGACATACAAGAATTGTCTAAAGCAATTTGCCTACTGAAGGAAGTACATTGTACATTCTCTCACATACTGAATTAAGACGATGTGGCTGGAAAACTGTACATACTCTTACTATTTATTTAAATACACAAACAGGTACATTGTAGCTACATAAAATAATGGAGAGCTAACACATATATATGTATGGGTAGAACTAATACATGTGCTTAATCACTCAGGCTCTGACTGCATATTACATGTATTACTGTTATGCCTTCATTCCAAATTTCTTCACTTCTAAATTCTCAATTGAACTGAACAAAGTTGTCCAAGCCCCTGAACATGACCCAATGTCTAAAGCAATGAATGGCCAATAAAAATATCACAGACTTGTAAACCCCCCTTAAATGAGAACAGAAAACACACATATAATATAGATCTCTCAATTTATTATTTCCTCAACACTACGACAACAGTACTTATGAGACAAGTTACAAATTGGTGAAAATTCATTTTGTCTGTTTTATGTGTACAATAGTTAGATTTATTATTTATATGTATTTGAAAATTACTGTGTATCTTAGTTTAACCTACATTTGGCAGGAAATAATTAATCCATTGTCATCTATTATATTTACAACTGTTTCACATAATTCTACCAAAACTTTCCAAGAAAATATGTGTGAAATTCTGTGAACGGAAATCTATTGTATTTAGTAGTTTCTGTATTAAATTTACTGCGTCTTTTTTGTGGGATATTACATGCAGCTCATGCATGTGCCATTCTGAAAAATGACGTGCCCTATTATCATTATTTATATGGCAAAGTTTTATTTCACATTCTATATGTATCTTTTTATCTAAAAGCAAACAACAAAACTAACTGAATTTTGTTATTTTTCAAGATTAGTAAAATCATAAATTCGTTCTGGGCTTAATTACACATGTACCCATTGAAATCATAAACCAGAAATGAAGACTGGAAAGAAATTTCAGAGTTGGGCGACGGGAAGTACTGTATATCCAAACTGACTATTTTCCATTTTCCCCTAAAATACCCCAAGACTGAACTTCAAACTCGGTGATGACAAACTACACTTTGATCCTTTATGTTATCAATGCATATTCATGGATTTGACTTGAAAGAAGAAGCAACACACAAATTTGATTCTCTTTATTTAGTACAAATGTAGTATAGATAATTAGGTACCTACAAGACACAATGAAACCTTAATAAGAATACTGACAATACATGTTCACTAAGATTTGATTACTCAACATCTCTGTACAGACTGAAAACAAACTTAAAACCTCAAAGCTCTTGAAATCTCATTTTCACCTGACAGAGCAAAGTCATGTGCCAGTCCTATAATTTTTTGTTGAATATCCCTTAGTCTAGAGAAAACAGAATATGTCAAAAATGTAATATAAATGTGATAGAGGATAAAATACCTTTCTTCTTCAATTATCCAAAATATGACAGGTTAAGGCAAGATTTCTTCAATAACATCGTTGAAATAAACCACGTATAAATAATTTTTCACCTTTTGAAAAACTAAAACTTATTTTTTCTTTAATGATCTTATGTGGTTTGTTGCTCCATTTATAAAAAAAGGTCCATAGTACTGAGGAAAGTGGACTCTACAGCTGCAAAATATGTGTATTGTTTCCACATTTTTCTTTGTATTTCTTTTCTACATTTAATTTACTGTGGATTCATTAATATTCGTTGTATACCAATTTTCGTGGTTTTCGTGGGTCCCAGTAAACCACGAATTTAAATATCCAACGAAAAATAATATTTTTACTCTTGTTTAAATGCACTGAAGTTTGAAACCACGGAGTTTTAAACAATTGCGTTTTTACAGCATGTTCTTGAATTCTGACATATGAGTTAGCTATATCCACAGAGGATACAGTGTTTCATGTAATTTTGTCTTTAGTAACATATAAACGCTCAAACAATTTTCTTTAAAAAATTTTGACTGTGTAAATTGTCGCAGAATTCACTTCCCGTTTTGTTTTTATTCAAACATTCAAGAAAAATCTTAATCGTAAGTAGACCTAAACAATACAGACTTTCTCATAAATTATAGTAAAAACATCTTGTCAAAAGATAATAAAGCAGAAATTATTGGTCGTAATCGGATTAAAAATAGGTATGTATATGCCCTGAGGTGTTTGGTGACAAGTGATTGCAATTTTGTCAATATATATTTCACACCTGTTTAACCTAATGAGTAAATAATTACGGATTTTGTTAATCTTGTTGAATTTATGACAAGCTTTAATTGTTCCGTTACAAATTTATAGAATCTGTTTGTTAGACTTTTGTTTAATGACCGCTTTAAATCAGTACTTTACTGTACAATATCAAGTCTGATCGGCACGTTTTGTCGCAGTATTTTCATGATATCTGATGTGCCCAACGACGAATTTAAGTATTTCAACAACTTTTTATATTTTTTTCTAAGCCAGCAATCCACGAATTTAGGTATCCCACGAAATGCCTTTTTTCCTCTATCCACGAAAATTGGTATCCACGAAAATAAATGAATCCACAGTATGTTATTTTAATGTTCAAATAATGCCGTCAACCATTTTGGGTATAAATTTGCATTTCAAATAAAGATATATTATAAATTATGTAATTTATTTTCATATCCAGATACATGTAAGCTAAAAAGTTGTCTTTTAGCATATACATGTAGCCCATAAAAGATCATTAAATTGTATGAATCTAACATCTATAATAATCAATTTTATTCTTTATAATAAAATAACAATTTTCTTCCTCAGTTTGTTCATATTCCAGATCTGCGAAACCTTTTTTGCTGAATCATCCCGACTTTCAACCGGAAAATCCATTTTTTAATTCTGATTTTTGTCTCACATTGACTGTTTTGTTAAAAAAAATTGGTCTTTTGAATGTACAAATGTATATAATGTTTCATTTCATATTTTGATTATTTGAACAGCCTCACCTGTTCAAATTGCGTGTATTTGTAACTAACCTTGGTGGGAGCGAAATGAAATTAAAGAAACCGCATTGTATAAATATGGCAGACTGTAATGCTTAGATATCGATCCTACAAGAATTTGACCAGTCGGTACCAAGAGAACAGACAGAATTAAAGAGCTCAGTATTGAAAAGCTTGTGGTCAATTGTACTTCACTACTTGACATCAATTTACCTAGACCACTCTATCTGAAACTAAATCACACATGTTGACATGAAAACATTATATTCTTAACAATAAATTAACACTTACTTCATCTGTTTCACAATTGTACTCTTTCCTGATTCACCAGCACCTAAAAAATTGTATATGAATTTGAATTTTCAAATTAAATTTTAACATGAAAGAGAATGACAGGATTTCTTGAAGACTGAAAAATGCAACAGCACCACTTAAATAATTCTGAAATCCTTGAAAAATAATTTACTCGTACAAGAAAATATTTGTTTGTTTGTTTGTTTAGTTGGGGTTTAACGCAGTTTTCAGCACATTTGGCCATTACGCCTAATTTTGGTGAGAGGCTGTGTTACTCCCTGATATGCATTCTCACACCAATATGACTGTAGGTCTCTTGGTATCAGAGAACTGAACTCGGACGTAAAACTTAATCCAAATCAATGAAGTGCGATAAGTAGGTCAGAGTGACCTCATTTTGGAAGATCTGTTACCCCCTGGGATGCACCATGACACCAAGTAATATGATTGTAGGTTCCTTGCTATCAGAGAACTGAACTCAGATGTAAAACTTAACCTAAGTCAATGAAGCAAGATAAATGTAGGCCAGAGTGACCTAATTTTGGTGGGCGGTTGTGGTACTCCCTAAGATGCATCCTCACACCAAGTAATATAACTGTAGGTCACTTTGTATTTTAAAACTAGATTATGACATAAAACTTAAAAGCCACTCAACTGCGTAATATGCGTCATGTGACCTTCATCTTATGTCACATGGTCAGTCTCTTCAATGTGCACCTGCACACAAAAATATATATTCGTATGTCAACTAGTAACTGAGAACAGGCTGAGGACGCCAGGGGTACTCCATTAGTCCCCATCAATTTCGCTGAGGCGAACATAAAATGAATAAGTTATTTTTTAAACAGAAAACAGTCCAAAAACAGAGTGGTAAAATCTACAACAAATAGGTTAAAACTGCATGAATTTACCATGTAAATTATGACTGGCTGACATATATATGTACAATGTACAATGTAAACTAATGATGGGTTCGGATAGCATGTAGCAAAAAAAACTATGAATGAAAAAATGTGTTTCTCTTATAAACTTGGGGCTTTCAGGGGTTGCGCTGGCATTCAAAAACTTGTCTCCAAAAAAATTGCCAAAGCATAATTTTTGTCACCAATTTCAAAATTTTTTCGCCAAGTCATCCTCCCCCTTTTGGAAGCATTCTGCCATAGGTGATTGTTCTTTTTTTCATTACTATTTGAAATAGCATGGCCTGAAAGTATTTTTGATGAAATAGTTTTAATAACAGTTAACTTTCATCTGAAATGAACTTTATTTTGATGGCAAGTATAAAAAAAACATCGATTGTTCCATAGGTGTTAAAAAGCATGCATATTTAATTTCATGACTTATAAAATAACCTAATAAAAATTCTGATAATATAAATAGTATCTATTAGTGTATAAATTGAATTGTCCTCAGACTGGTCAATCAATTGAGCAGTCAAGTGTAAACAATCTCAGCAGGTGCGAATTATTGTGTTTGTTGACTGTTGAAACACCTGCTGTGTTTATTGGCCTGGTGTAACTGTTCAATTATCATAGATAATTATATAACACTTACAAATGATGTTTCTTAGTGACCATTTAAAAATGTTTTCAAGCAAGTGCCAGATTTAAAAAAAAAGATCGAAAAATTCTGTCGCCAACTATAAAATTGTTGCCAGATTGAATAAAAAAGCGCATTTGGCGACATTGGCGAAGCCCAGGGCGGACCCTGGCTTTAACTGATTGTTATTTTAGTACTTTTAGTATTTGTTGACTCTTTGAGCAACAATGGTAATTTTAATAAATATTTATTATTTTTTGTCTTTTTGACTGATGTGCTACATTGTATGACACTTTTATTTTTGTAAAAAACATCATCCATGTTTCCAATTAAGATGAATACCTGGACTTTCACAGGTTAATTTAGTTGCTGTCATTTGCATTGTTTACAAAAGTTAATATACTATCCTAAGCTGACCGGAAAAGATCAGAATCTGCCTTCGTATGTAGACATGTACAAGGGACGCACCTGAATTAAAATTGCCTAGTCCAAAGTAAAAATATGAGTACAGGACGCATGTGGTAGTGTTGCGATGATCCATGTATGTGGAAAAAAATACAATCTTTGTGGATTTGAAACACTGAAATCATGATGCTTCCAACTGATCAATACTAAGATTGGTATCTGGTACATTGTACCTTTGTCTTTGGGTCTAAAATAAGCCCTAACGGCTTGTAGACACCTCATCAGAATTCTCCCCTCATGTAATAACTAGTCTTCTTATAATAACTTATTTGAGATACAATGTAGGTGTATCGTTGTGACATATGTTTCGTCCTTCACCTACACATGTACTTACAGTCTACTTTTTTATTTACTTGTTATATGCACATGCAGTGTCTTGGATGTCACTTTCTGAAAATTTTACTATCTTTTACTTTTATAAACATGAATCATATTACAACTGTCAAAAATTTTTCGAATCAATTTAAATGTCACAAGTATTATTTTTAAATTAAAGTTATTAATTTAATGAAAATAAAAAACATGACATGAGCCTTTTCTCAGATATTCAAACAAATCGCAGTTGCATGTACTAAATGAAAATAAATTGATTGAAAACAAATAATTTAGTTATTTTAACCAAGAATTGAAACTTTTTTTCAAGCCACTTTTCGGTTGGTCATTACAAAAAATGAATATTCAAGTTTGAAAATCAACTATTTCCGGATTTTACACCCGAACCTGCAGCAAATTAGTCAATCTATTATTTATGATGAAAACCTGATGCTATGTCCGAGTTGACAGTTACGTCCACCATTGCTTAAATTCATACAAATTCCAGAAGTTTTTCTACATCATAAAGTAAAAGTATGACGACATATTAAAGAGCAATTGTTCTACGACATCATTAGGTCAAGTGGAGCTGACGTTCTACTGACAATATTTTATAGACCTTAAAAGCCAGACTAATTTCATAAATACAGAAAAAAACATGCATATTTATCAAATTTGATAAAATTCATGTAATCAACAGAAGAGAGTATACTCCCTTTAAACCCTCATGTAAATTTCAGCTCGAAAAATAATCTTTATCCACAACAAAAGGTAAAATACACACATACCACAAGGTCTGGCTTGACAAGGACATATAAAGTTTTTGGTTTGTCATGGGAAGTTAAATTCCTGTTCCCATGTTATAATTCAACATCATAAATAAGAAAGTATTCAATAATCCTAGCTCCTTGCCATATTTTTCATCCACTCAGCATGGGAGTGTGCCGGAAGAGTACAGTACATGATTTCCATCTACCCTTGTATGACAAATGTAAACAAAACAATGAACTGTGTAATTGTGTACATATATACAGCTGTTCCAAATTAGCTTACCCAGTAATAACAATTTAACCTCTCTTGCAGCCTTTTCCCCATCTGCACGAAGGGTTTTGTCGATTTGTTTAGATCTTTCAACAGCGGCTTTGTCATCGGAAGATACTGCACATCCCATTTTTATTTTACAACTATAAATCCGCTTGTTTTATCATAAATGAGACAATAAACCCCAACAAATGATTAAATTGTCTAAAATTATCAATCCTAATGCCAAATTTTTAAGAAAATTCCCGGTGAATCGTTGACATTTCCATCGGTTGTCTGATGCTTTTTGAATAAACTCCCCGGATGTCTTCGGGCACCTTGGCGAGATTTGAAGAAAATTTAAACGAGATTTCAAAATTATGATAATTGCAGGGAAATTCTCAAAGTATTTTATACCCCCTTGCCAATTTTACAACTTTTAAGTGCATGATATTTTGTTGTAGATTTTAACGGAAGATGTTCTTGTGCTTGTGGTTGTTCATTTGTCTTCCCGGGTTTAGGATTGCGTTTTTTTTGCTCCATATTTATAGTCTTTATTACTAAAACTAATTAAAAAATTATTACAGCATGAATAAAGAAATCCAGACAGTGACGTACAGGAGCGTAAATTTAAGGTATTTCTCACCCAAATTTTTATGGCAACGTTCGTCGTTAATTATACGGTCCACAAAAAAGTTAAGCAGCACCACAATTTCACAACTTATATTTTTATGCTTTTGCAAACTTTTGAAGCGTATATTTCTATCTTGTGTAAATCTTAGCAAACCAAGAGTGGTACTTGTTGATTTCCTTAAAACGAAAGCTTAGAAGGCTTGTACATAGTGGGAGACGTCTTTTTAGGAAAAAATACCGGAAGTGTGATAGTTGCACTTGCCATTGACTCCAATATTCATGAAATCTTTGCAGAATGTGCTAAATGTTGTCTCTAAAGACCTCCAGTCATATTTTCTTTTAAAATCTTGTTAAAAATTAAAATCTAGGTGAAATTTAAATTTCATTTTTATTTGTTTATTTTGCACTATTTCTTTGAATGTGAAATTTATGTACACGTAAAATGTACCCGTTATCCGTCTTATAAAAATGTTTTGTTTATGGTGAATACTAATAGAAACACTTAATGAATTTATTCTCAGTGCGAGTATTCTTTAATTTTTTTGTTACTAAAAATATTTTTTGAATAAAAATGGTGGTGCTTCACTTTTGGCCGACTGTATATAATCAAGGATTTAAATCCTCGGTATAAAACTGTAAAATTTCACAGCATAAAAACATTTGATTTCTCTACACTCTATACCACCATTCCTCATTCACAACTGAATCTAATCCATCGATGCTTTTAAAATAAAATGGCAACAGCAGATACACATACCTTGTCATTGGTAGAGATAAATCATACTTTGTTAAAAACCACTCTAAATTTAACAAAAAATATATAGAGGACGAAATTGTCCTGATGATTGAATGTTTGATCGACAACGTATTTGTTCAATTTGGGGGACAACAGACTATTGACATTCCTATGGGCACTAATTGTGTAATCCGTATCTTTAATTTCAACTTCCGCTGAGTATATATTTCACAACTCATACGTTATTCCGAGCTTGTGACATATACATTGACTTCTTGGACAGAACCCGGCTCCTGACAGAAAAGTTGCTCAGACAGGGGGATGTTGCTCTTAAGTAGAAGTCATCCTTATTAAAGTTTAATGGACGTCATCATGACTTGATTGACTGGTTTGAAAAAACCGTTTCCCAAATGAAAATGGATCTGTTCCATTGACGTTATCCCTTAATCATACCGGATTTGACACGGGCAGGATGGTGTGTGTCCATATTTAAATTTTGAGCCGAAATAAAAAAAATTTATAGCTGTCAGGCCACATCAAATTAATTTTTCGTTCTTTGGATTTTTGGATGGCAAATATAGGTGCGAGCGGGCGAATTTTTTTCTTGAGAACATTTTTTTTTCGAGTGCAGATCAAATTTACGTGCGGCACACATTTTTTAAAGTAAAATATTGCAAAAAATGGGAAGAATCCCAATTTTTACAAAACTTAAGGAGCGGGCGAAAATATTTATTTTTCAATTTATTGAAAAATAAAACAATTGGGGCTAATTTTCAGCATTTTTGCAAAATGAAACGGCCAATTTTTTTTTCTTAAAATTTACATTGGCCAAAAATCGAAGCGGAAAAATCCAAAGAATTACATATCAATTTTGTATAGCTTGATTTAATTTCTTTTTACTTTATTTTAACGGGTATTCTTTTCAAATATTTCTTCTGTTTCGATATATCTCCTTTTAGTAACGCTTATTAGATCCAGTCCGAAGCAACAAGCGATTTTTTTCCCACAAAAAAGTCGTTATATGCAGCATGATGATTCAAATAATACGAATGTGCTGATGGTCTTAGTTTAAGGTGGTACCTAACACTACAGGGAGATAACTCTGTAAAATCAGCTAAACGTTTTAATAACGTTGTGTTGTTAATGGAATATTAAGCTTTTCAATGATCAATATTAGTGTTTGTCAAACTGCTATACAATCAGTGTAATTTTTCTGATGAATTGGTTGGTTCAAATGTTTAGAAATTTTAACATTTTTGTCAATGGGTCAAAGTAAATACTTTGTCAAAATTTTATGAAAATTAAACGAGCCAAATTAATTTTAGTGAAAGTGTTGGGTACCACCTTAAAAGAATAATAATTAAAGAACAAGATTTCCTTCTATATAAAAGAAACAATCAATAGGTTTTTTATCAATTTACACTTGGATGTTTGTATGTTCGAAAGTTTATGGAACAATATGCGAGGTTTAAAATTACATAAATAACAACAAAAAAATACCGGAGCGATAAAACAGCGGCCGGGAAAGTCCACAAAATCGAAATCCAAGGAAAAGACGTCATAAGAATGGAATAAAACAAACAACGCCACAATGATACATGTATATATAATCAAAAGAATAAAAAACATAATGAACTAAACAAAAATAGTACAAGACAGCACAGAAACTAAAGCACTAGTACTGCTAACTCCCATCTGAGACTACTATAACCAGTCTCAGCTCCCATTAAAATCCGAAAGTGACATCAGGTGCTCCGGAAGGGTAAGCACGTCCTGCTGAGTTAACGGCACCCGTCACATTGCCAGTGATTAAAAGCCAGTAAAGTGTCAAAAGAGGTGTCAATTCCAGAAGGACATGAAATCTAACTGAAGATATCTCATCTCATACGTGATATAGAAACTTCGTATCAGCCAATCAATTCTTGATGACAACCGTAAAATTTTTGGAGTGATGAAATTAGAGACTGACAGGGGCGGGTCCAGGTGAGCCCCCCCCTTTTCCCAAAAAAAAAACTATCGTTATCTGCATATATTGTATTGAATATGGCAATTTATCATAGTCATTAATTAAACGCATACTCTAAAATACACAGGTTCCAAGTCAGTAGCAGTTACATTAGTCCATTTCACAAATATGTTATGTTTTTTAGCAAAAAAAAGGTCCAAATTTTTTTTATTATACCCCCCCCCCCCCTTTCAAATATCCTGGAAACGCCCCTGACTGACATAACCCTCTCTCGAAGGTTTATGTGACAGCAATCTCGCCCTGCCGGGAGAGTCGCAGTGTATTTGTTTTTAGAAATTAGAACTATAAAGATCATCTCCGAATGGTATCAGGACAACTCAGACCAGTGAAAAAAAAAAAAATTATAATTTTACGCATTTTATTTGATTTATTTTTCGACTTTGTTTGATAAATACTTAAAAGATACAATACACTATATACATTTCTTTATTATTTTTTTTTTCAAAAATGGTCCGAGTTGTCTTTTGAATCAGTTCATCCGAATAAATTTATTAATTTTTCACACTGGTCCGAGTTATCTTTTAAATTGGTCCGATTCTATCATTTGACTGGTCCGAGTAATCTTGGTCCGAGTTGTCTTTTGAAACAGTTGATCCGAATAAATTTATTAATTTTTCACACTGGTCCGAGTTATCTTTTAAATTGGTCCGAGTTATCTTTTGACTGGTCCGAGTTATCTTAAAAACTGGTCTGAGTTATCTTGGCCCGAGTTGTCTTTGGTCCGAGTTGTCTCGCATTCCTCCGAATTAGTCATTAATCTATTTCGCTGTTACGGCGCAGGGCGTTTCCAGGACATTTGAAAGGGGGGCGTATAATACAACATTCGCGGATCGGAGCGAGGCGAAAAAATTTTTGGACCCTTTTTTTTTGCTAAAAAACATAAAATAATTGTGAAATGCACTAATGTAACGGTTCCTGACTTGGTTTAAAAAGAAATCAGAGTATGTGTTTAATTAATGAATATGATAAATTGACTGGTCTTGCATACATAGCACGGGAAGCTCAGGCTGATTAGGTTAGTGGGTGGGACTTTAAAAATATGCTTTCCGGTTTTTATAAACATCGAAAGTAAATGCTTATATAAAGGCACATTTATTAATGTCATTGCTTAATCTTTGAATATTTCACGGTTTGAAAAAAAAATCGATTGCCTTCTAAATTGACTAAAACGCCATTAATCTTAATTACTTGATTTGTCGTTCAGTTTCATCGTGATGATGACTTTGGCTTGAAATTAAAAAGTCAATTCGTCAATTAATCACAGTTATAGTGTGAGTCTGGGTTTCAAAGAGCCGAAGCTTTTTTACCCAGAGCAAGACTTGCTCTGGGTTTCCAAGAGTCAACACCTTTTTACCCGGAGCAAGTCACAGTCTCGCTCTGGGTTTCAAAGAGTCAACACCTTTTTATTTTTATTTTTTACATGCTCGTGATCAAGACCATATTGGTCGAAACGTTGGGTATTTTTAACTTTTTAGTTTGTTATTGTTTTTTACGATTTTATATTTGGTTTTGCTCGACTTGTGTATTTCTTACATTTTAGTCGTTTTTTGCCCCTTTTGTAGTTTTGACAGCTCACCATTTACATATGGATATATACGTGTACCAATCTTGTTCAATTTGGAACCATATATTTATCGCATTTTCTCACATTATTTCTATTTAGTATTGTCATACACTATAGAGGTATTATAATTTTGATTTTCAAAAACTGGGGATCATAGTCAAACATATGATTGTGAAAGGATGCAACCGACTACTTCAATCTAATTTTATTCTTTGAGATGACCCAGAAGCGTTTGAACGACAATGATCAAAAGGGAGGAAATCTTATTCATAGGAAGTAAACGTCAGCCATATCATCAACAACTTTCTGTTTTCAAGATTTACAGAATGATTATATCCATATTATGCATCTATCCACTTTACTGAAATTTAAAAGGATATGTCAGCTATTAGTTCCAACCCCGTAAAAGATTCAAGCAAACAAAGCTTTTGGAAAAAGGAGTCTAACGTGCCCGGAAGGTAGCTGGTCTGTTAAATCAGTACACAAAAAAGTTAAAACTCGATAAAAATATCCAGTGATGAATGTATATTACAATTAAAAATGTACACTTTAACACAACGAAACACTATTCCCATAGATTTAAGACTGTCTATGACTTTTCTCATCTGAACACCAGTTTCCCCAGGTTGCACACAGGGTAACAGGTCGTTCCGCTCCAAAACCAGTCCGACCCACAGTTTGATCTGTCTTAAAGTCCATCTGGCCCACAATTATATATATATATGAATATTGATAGAGAAATACACGGGAGGGTTGAAATCTAAACTTTTTACATATTTTTTCCAGTCCATTTTCGCAAAGCTTTCGATTCTGTTGTGCATAAAGTACTATTTGTAAAACTTATTAAAACTGGTATTCTGTTGTGCATAAAGGACTATTTGTAAAATTTATTAAAACTGGTATTATAGGAGGGCTAATTTATAGCATTGTAATGATTTGACAAAATCCTGTGAATCAGATATTAGTGTATGCCTAATTTGTTTAAAATTTTAATCAATGATCTTCCAGTCTGTTTTGATTACACATGTGCTGTTGTTAGTATTGGTGATTATAAACAAAACTGCCTAATGTATGCCGATGATGTTGTACCATTATCTTCAACTGAGAAAGGTTTGCAGTCATGTATTGATAAATTAAAAAAATAGTGTAAATTATGGTGCCTAGATATGAATATGAAAAAAAAAAAATCTATAATCAAGATCTAAAAGATTTTTTTTAAATTGAAAAGCAATTTTGGAAATTTGCATCCGGATAGCCATACAAGTTTACAAATATTTGATAAAACTATTAAGCCAGTAATTTTATATGAAACTGAGATTTGTGGAACGTGTACTTCTACATCATCCTCAGTGAAAAGGGAGCAAGTCTATAAACCAGGAAAAGCATATGAGAATTTACAATGTGATAAACTGTGCATTAAATTATATAAAAAATATATTCTTGGTTCAAATAGTAAAGCATGTTATATGGCTTGGAAGAAGGCTTATTACTGAAGATATCATTTGCAGTTAGTTTAAATATTGTGTATACATGGCTTAAATTTTTGAGTAAAGATTTAAAAATTGATAAGATAGAAAATATTAGAATTGATACTGTTCCTTTTGTCCCACATTTTCTAACAAATATGCATTTAACAAAACTAAAATTGAGAAATTGAATTTCTTTGATTGTGTAAGCTATGGTTGGAACATACACTACTGAAGCCAGACTTGTTCAGATCATACAAATATGAAAGTTAATTAATTGATATTATGTCTACAATTCAGATTGTATTTTTATGTTCTGCAATTAGAGTTAATTGACTTTTAAATAATCATCAAAACTTAACTAGTTGGTAAAATCATCATTGCAGTAAAAACGTCTAAATCAGGCCGAATCTCTCCAAGTTTATATCTTGTTAGAATTTTGCATTATATTACTAGAAGACAATAAATGCTTATTAATTTGCCTGCAATTACCTTTAATTTGTTTGTTATTCATTTATTTCTAGACAATTTGTTGTACTTCATCATAATTGTATCGACAAAGACAGTTAACATATTAAAAAAGGATCATTGTTTATTCTCATTACTTTTTTACTTTAATGTGGGACTTATTGACCAGTATTGACTCTATCTGAACTCTTTCTTGTAATGTTAATTAATATAGTAGTAGTGTTTGTTTTACAGAGTGCTTATATTTATAATGACTTTTATTTTGTTTTGTTCATTCTGTTATTTGGTTAAGTTAGTGGACATGATGAAGAAGGAAATTTATATAATAAAAGCACTATTCTTTAAAACCAGTATTTGCTTTTGCAATCAATTTGAAAAATGATTTTTTTAAAACAAAATCCAAAATTATTATTATCTAACTTTTTATTTACTTAATTAGCCCACAAACACTGATTATATACCTAATTTAAATTACCTTACAATTATAATACTTAACTATAAAATTAAACATGTTAAATTGGTATACCCATATTGCGATCGTTCAGTTGAATGATTCTTGATTTAGATGCTATTTTCTGGTCATGGAGTACTGATATAGTGGGCTTTTAGTATACAGAGTAACAAACAAAGCTCGGCTATAATACAAATTCTATTAATATAAAGCCATTGCACGTGTTTTAATTCATCTCTAATCTGCTTTATGTCAGTAAATCACAGCGAGTTGAAGAATTACGAAATATGCATGGTTGATGAAAACCAGTTGACAGTTCTTAATCTTAAGCCCATGGCCATGCATTTGTTGTCATGTGATACATATAATATTTTCTCATTTAAATATTTTCCTTCGAAAATTGAAACCCAAGCCCGAATGAATTGAAATTAAATTATATGAAATCCCCTTTTAATATTCACTTATTTTGTTATGGTCAGATAACGTGATCATCATTTATAATGCATATTTTTTTGTTTGCTGATAACCTCGTCCAGATGATGTGGGAGAGTTGCTGTAAAGTTTCAATATTTTGTTCTTTTCAGATGGGATTGTGTTGGCCATGGATAATTTCTGTTTTTTATTGGCTCATTTGAAAAAAAATTACTTATGTCTGGCAATAAACTCGTGTTTCTAGTTTCTGGTTGGTTTAATTTTTTTTTCAGGATCTTCTTTACGGAAATCTTTTGGTTTTTTTTACAGCATAAAACCTGTATATGGAGCACAACATCCACCACTTCATCAAGCAATACCAAAAAGGTAACTTCTTTGAAGTATTCATTTGACAAGTTTGACATGTACAACTTAATAATTTAATATTTGATATAACGCACTATGACGTCATTAAAGGGAATCCCAGCATTTTAGACGTCAAAATATTTGTTGGAATTATAAGGATTGACTGTAATTTTGTTTTCAGTCTATTCGAAATAACCTCAATGCACATGGTGCGCACTTTCAGATAACCTGCTATGTGGTTATTCAGTGTGCACCACTTGATTGGGGTTATTTCATCGTAGACTAAAAAAAAGATTTCTTCAGTTACAAAGATAGTAGGTCAAAGGGTCTAATCATGAATTCATGCCTAAATAAATACTAATTCCCAATTCCCTAAAAACATCCTGGATTCTGTACCCGAATTCCTGAGCTTGCAACCACCTAATCCCGAAATCCTGAAAACGGATGTCGCCCCTCATTATTCTCATTTAGTATAAAACCCTACACGCACTTTGTTGCAGAAAAAAGTGAGCTCTGTAAAACTTTATGTTTAATGACAATAAAGTAATTTGAGTTTGTACATTACCTACTTGTGTTTTTACTGATGCCGATTTTAAAGCCATGTAAGGGGAAAGTAGAAGAATATATATTCGAATGAAATAATGATCAGACATCAGCATATAAAAAATCAAATGCCAGTACTTTAAAGGGGTTTCGATCCTCTGGTCCAAAGACCCCTCGTTTGTATACATTCCCCGCACAATTCCTGGATCTGCCCCTGTGAATTTCCCTTACTAGTAAATATATTTTCACTCAAATGCAAGGTTATATTTTTCATTTTGTCTACAAAGAAAGTTACAAGCATTTTTGGCTTACACTTAAAAATTCAGTTTTTGTCAGCAGATAGTCCAAATAATTATACCTCCAAGTATGTTAATTCATAACTTTTATGCAATGTCTCTGGTGGTCTAAAAAGAGTCCAAATGATAAATAGCCTCAGGATTATCTGGACTAGCTAGCTGAATGTGTATTCTAATTGTTGGTTGGTAGTTACCAGCATGTATATGTATTAACCATGCAGCTCTGTCAGCTTTGTGTATCCCCTTATGTTGGCTATCCTCTAATTTGCATGTTTACTAATGAATATGTTGGTGTCATTATTCATGTCATATCAAATATCTGTATTTTCATTGATTTTGTTGTGTATTAGAAACATTTATCATATCAGCTCTCCCATGATTAGCATTGAAATTCAAAGCCGTCTAAATCACCCGATAGATATCTGCTTGAGGGGGTGAATAAAAAACATTAAAAATTTATATGGGGAGTGAACCTTAAATCACAAAGCAAATGGGAAAAGCTTTCACCCATTTCATAAAAAAAGGCAGGAGTGATTAACCCAATTGATGAAATCTTATCTGGAGCTCTGATTACTTGCCAGCATTATATGGGTAACTCTGAAAATTAACTGCATATCTGTCTTATACTATAATGTAAATTCTTATCAGCCATTTGCTGTATTGCAGCAAGGAGGAAAGAATGAAAAGTGGTAAAAAAGACTCCTTTCACGATTTTGAGAATAAAACATCGGATGCATGGGATGATGGTGAGGATGATTTGCTTATGATGTCTAATATTCCAATGTCGTTACGGGATGTTCAATCTACAGCTAGAGCAGTAATAGATAATCACACTCGACAACAGAAAGCGAAGAATGAAGCTCAGAGAACAAATGCTTTGAAAAGTAAGCATTTAGTCCATATATTATAAAATTAAGTATCTCATTTCCAGAATCATTAATTTCACCGGTATATTTAATTGTATACTAGTATTAAAATTTATGTACAAAATTTAAGACTTGATATCATGTTTAATTACAAACACTTAGGATGGACCAACATCATAAGTAGTTCTGAATTTCTATTTCGAACCAGTATTACATGTATATTGCAAGTTAGCTTTGATGATGAACATCTTGTACTGTTCCTTAATTGCTGCAAACCAGAACTATAACCCTATAAGGAATATATATATGTATTTATTATAGTTTTAGAATCTGATTCTGGAAATGAATTTCTTAAACGAGGTGTAGTGGTAAGAAATATTGGAGCATGTTATTGAACAAATCTATAATACTAAATTTACGAATTAGCCGAATAGGCGGCAAAACGCGTGGTTCAAAATAAACGATGTATGGTTCAGATTATAAAGCTTATTATCGGATTTGACAATCTGCATTTATAAATTTAAACTGCAGTTTTGTTTATGTGCAAATGGAATTTGTATCCAATTATCCGATATGAATTCTCCCAACATATCCCTAAGAAGGTTCTCGAATGCATACTTTTAACACGTTGATTTAAATAAACAAGTATGCACATATTTTAAATGTAATATTATTTTTGTTTGAAATTACGGAAGAAGAATAAAACAAATTTAAAAAATTCTTCTTCGAGTGGGATGTTTCCGCTTCATGTATTCAGGATTGTTTTTCTACAATAACGCAATTTCTCCTAACTGTAAAGGTTATGAACTTTGAAGTTTATGAAGAAGTAAGGTAAAGTTCAGAGAAATTCCTAACTTATAGTTGTTTTTTGGATTGCTCGGATGTTTACCTTGCACAAAGTGATAATACCAACCATTATCTATTTTTACATTATTTGTCATGTGACCGGTCTAAATATATCTCTACCATACAATTTCCTAGATAAAAATATTTTTAACAAATGGTAATCTTTAGCATTAATGACGAAATTTATCTCGCACATCTTTATAAACATGGACAGCACACGCAGCCACACACTAAAAATGCTTTTATCGTCTGATTATTGGATATATTTGTGAAATTAATCCTCGCTTGCCCTGTCCATGATGACAACGAAACAATTGGAACAATTATTTTCCAAAAATATGCTCTACCTTACTCACGGCATCTTTTGAAAAATTCATCCGTCTCTAAGGAAATGTTTACATCTACAATTTAATTTTCATATCTATTCTGAAGGAAAAAGGTAATGCATTATGAAATGTGTAGTTAATGAAAGCTTTTCATCAAGTTCCAGTTCAGAATTAATTGTAACAATAAAAATATTGACAATTTATGTGGTTGTGTTTTCATCATAGATTTTGACTTTGAGGGAACCTTAAGGTTCATTTTGGTAATTGTACGTGGCACACAGTCTACTTCATCAGTGGATACATCTTCGGTAGTAACGAACAGCCATATGACAATTGGGTCACGTTGACCTAAATTTCACGCTTCATTGACTTTGGTTAAAGTTTGCATGACCATCCATTGCTGGAATACTACAGTATATATAGACATGAAACTATCAGTTGATACTACCTACTTGACAGGAAAGTTTATAGGAAGCCTGCCACAACATCCATATTGAGTTCCATGAATGACATGGCCGTAATAACTTTTTAAAGTCAATATGGCCGACAAAAAAAATGCTTATTTTTCCGCGCTCGCGCGGGTTCAATGTCTAGTATTTTATATTTACCCAGGTTTTTGCAAAAGGGACTGGAGTGCAGTTGAATTAATTTTATAATTTATACATGGACTACTTGTGCTCTACTCATCTGAAAAATGAATCATTAAATTTGATTTTCACAGGTCATGTGACAGCAGTTCCCTCTGCATTGTCGGGTCATGCCGGTCCTGGAGTTGGCGTCAGAATGAATTATGGCTGGCAGCCACCAAAGTCAACACCAATCAAGTTTACCAAACCATCTGTACCAGATAGAGAGGCAGCTAAATTAGAAAAGTTTAATTCAGTTTTGGCTGGACCAAATACTGATTTAGGTTTGTAGTCAGACCATAATCAGACAAGCGTTAACGTTCTCATGATTTGGGGAATAACACCATCTAAAATTAAACTCGCATAAAATTTCAGGGTATCGTTGTCTAAGATGGATTTATGATATATGACATATTTATATTGTGATATAAATAAAATACATTTTTACATTTCAAGAGTTGGAGTTATCTCCAGTGATTTGTCAGGCTAATGTTTTTTTTGAAAACAGTTTTTGGTGTTCGTCTGATATGTTTGATTGTCAAATGAATTTTTTTTAAAATCATTTATAAAATGTTTGATAAAATCGAAGTAAACAAATATAAATTTGCTTTATAGTGCTTTTTTGGTGTAGAACTATATTGGCTTCATACATATATATAGTAATTAGATTAGAGAAAAAACAAATTAAAATTAATACAAGAAAAGTTTATTACATAGTTTGTAAGATATAATGATACGAGTTGAAAAATCTTCATGTTTGCAGATGAATTACGAAAATTAAGTTGGTCTGGTATACCAAAACCTGTTCGTCCAACAGCATGGAAGATTTTATCAGTAAGTATAACAATATGAAGAACTAATTCTTAAGAACTGACAAACTTTCAATTTCCTTAAAATTGTTGATCTATTCTTTTAAGTTGATTTGTCCTCTAAAAAACATACATGCAGATATTAAACTAATAAAAATGTGTATTGATAAAAGGTGAAGAAAGATGAGTGAGAGTTAATTTGTAATGATTATTTTCAAATGTGTTATTGTCATATCTTTGTACTACTAAAGATGATACTCAATGTTTTCATCTATTATTTGTCCTATGAAGTAAATCCATGTCGTGTCCGTTTGCCTGAGCATTCCCTGTTTCATTTAATGTTGTAATTCATATTTTTCGCTTGTTACAAAATGTTCAGTTTCATTTGATAAAAGTGTTTATTATGTTTCTAGGAAAATATTGTTAGGGACGAGATCAAAAGTTCAATGTAGGATAAAAAACTTAATTCACATAGTTTTTTCACTGACCCCCCCCCCCCCCTTAACTTAATTAGGGAAAAATTTTGACCAATATGGGCATATCCGAAAATCGATGTCGGATAACAAAACTTGCAACGATTTTTATCCCCCCACCCCCAAACTATTTGAATTAAGTTTTTATCCTACATTGAACTTTTGATCTCATCCCTTAATGAATGAAAGTGTAAATTTACTTGAAAATGATGAAATTGTATAGTACTGGAGTAGTCAACAATTTGTAAACATAAAGGTAATATATTATGAAAAGAAGATTTAAAACTTTCATGTTTATTAATTCTAGGGATATATACCATGTGCTGTTGATAGACGAACTCCAACATTAGAACGAAAAAGAAATGAATATTTTGGTTTTGTGGACCAATATTTTGAAACTAGATTTCAGGAAATGCACGAAGCAACTTTTAGACAGGTATTTTGTAGTTTCAATCTTAGATTTACTTAAACTGATTTTCATTCATAATGAGACATAAAATTTTTTCAACATTTTCACAGAAAGTTAAACAAATGAGAAGTGGTTTCTGTTTATGTGTAAAAGTAAAAGATATACTCAAAATGATATAGTATATGTTCAATAAAATAACATGTTTTACTAATGTTTACCAATGTACAAATGGAAAAGACATTGAATTTTTTTTGACTTTTTGTAACACAGAAATCAACAATCCAGCAGAAATAAAAATAGTTGAACATTAGAATAGAAAATAAATGAAAATTCAGAAAACACATGTACATAAAAAACCAAAAATGTAAATATATTACAGTATGAACATTTCACATAAAACATATTTTACACAGATACTAGGAAGAAATCTTTATCAAAAGCTAATTGTATTCTTTATGTATCTGAATTAATTTCAGATACACATAGATATCCCTAGAATGAATCCATTAATACCTATATTTCAACAAACTCTTGTTCAGAAAGTAAGTCCATTGAAAGCTGTTGTCTTGGTGATGGCCTTGCCCTTGTCTGTATATTATCATGTTAACATGAGGTTGTAACATGATTTCAACTGTCCTCTTGTAGTCAAGCATGTCTTCTAGGATTTCACACAAATTGATTGAAGTAGAAAACTAAAAAAAAACCAAACTTTATGATGCAAATGTGAAAGAGAATAAAGTGTTGTGTTTTACATGTAAATATGTTGTATATAAATTTCAAAGAAATATTGTTGTAGAAAAAAAATTCAGGAAATTTTCAGTTTTACTGTTTGTCCTTTTAAGGCATGTTTGTGTTACAATAGCATGTTATTTATGTCACTTGCAGTAAGTAAACTTGAAAAAAAATGTATTTTTGTGGGTGCCATGTTTAATGGTTGAAACTTTCATTGGAAATCATCATTTATGCAATCAAATTTAGCACACCTCCTATTTCAAAAGCTTTAGTACTTTTTCAAAAGCATGGATTTCACATACACATGTATATTCACCCCTTTTTTCTTAAGAGGGTTTTCTGATTTGTGTTTTTTATCTCTCTGCCAGGCTTAGACGGGCATGTTACGTTATATATTACAATTATCAAATCCTCAAATTTGGTACCTTTCAAAAATACATGTATAAAGAAATATGATTGGATTACAATTTTGTTATGTTTACAAGATTTTATTGCAGATTTTAAAAGATATCCCCAGAATGACCTCGCTAGCACATTTACTGCAGCAAAAGGTTGTTCAAGAAGTGAGTATAATGGAGTAGGTGTGGAGTTATAACTAACTGACACATTATACTAATAGTGTAGTACACAAACGCCATTATATATAATATTTATTTTGTAACCTTGTATTGGGTCATTGAGTGTATCACAGCTTGGTTTTTTATGAAAAAATATTGTGTGAAACTTTTTAAGAATGTCTCGATTTGGAAGAAATATTGAACAAGACAGGGATGATTTTATTTTGTGTTTTAGCAGATTTCCACTTTTTGCAAGCTGGATTTGTCCATTATGATTTCTTTATTACACATAGCAATATGGCTAAAGGTCAGCATTTCCGTTTTGTTTCTTGGCTGGGAAAATCTTCTCTGACAATATAGTAGATTATGCTCAGTATTAAGTTACACCATTGTCTTTGTAAGCAGTCACATTACAGTTGATAGGAACTGGAGTCATAAAAATTGATATTTGACTGAAAATCATAAAATTTGACAAAGTAATGTGTTAAAACCATTTACTAAATACTTCACATTTGCTATGCAAAAGAAAAAAATTGAAATCATAGGCTGCTTATTTTATATACTTCAAAAGAAAGTTTGTATATATTGGCCCACTCATTGTTCCATCCAGGTCCCTGTTTCTCTTCCATTATGAAAAAATTAACTATTGAGGGTGGAGAAATTCCATAACTCACTCGTTCCTGAAGGTGCCTGACTGTAATAACAATAATTAAGATGCCCCGGACTGTAGTGATACAAACAAGTCTTTATGTTGACTCTGGTGTATACATTTTGTAGACTGTCTTAGAAGGCATGCAAGTATAGTATGCCTTTACCCAGTTTAATTGTAAATCAGAGAATGAATCAGAATTTCTTTAAAAAGACATTAAAACATTAAAATAAGGCTAGCTATTGAAAAAAACGTAATCATAGTGTCGATTGGTGCTTTGGAACAATACGTAATGACTTCTCCATGTCTATCTCCACTTTTCCCTGTCAGCTTCAAAGAGAGAAGTTACTTTGCCCTGTCATCCAAAAGTAAGGTGAGCCCTGCATGATATTGATACAGTCAGAATTGCCTTAAAGGGCATCTCTGTAGAGCATATTATTCATTGGAAAGATAACTTTGAAAATGTCTCTGTATGAAGGAGCAGCACTTCTGTCTTGTCCGTCATACCCTTAATACACTCAGGTAATTGTATATTTGTTATATTTCATATTTGCTTTTTGTTGTATATACCAATACATTTATGTACTAAAACATCGGGTATATGTTACATAGCTTTGTAGTGTAGAGCATGCTTTTCTGTTTGAAGCAGTAGAGACTAAATGTAATGACTTATCTGAATACTGCATGAAGGTCTATTAATGTGAGAAATGATTTGTAGATGAATTGTACTTATCTATTTATTGTTATTGTTATAAGGTGGGATGTATTTGATGTAGAATAACATCAAAGGAAAATTTTATGTTTGAACATTTTTACACAACAGGAATTTCCTATAAAAGAGTTTTTGTCTGAATATAAGAGAAAACAATCCCCATACAAAGCAGGTTGAACTTGTCTACTTTTGCAGTATGATGAAACTTATGACTCAAACTCAAACATAAAAAAAAAACTCATTCGTATGACATGTCTCAACTTTTTGGCGGTGTTCATTCGAGTTTTTATAATAAAAATTGTAGATAACATGTAGTGTTTGTCAGTCCTATGTATGTTCCAGCAACCTATGTTTTTGTGTATCTTTTTTAAATGCAACTCGTTTTTTTTGGAAATCCCCAAAAATTTCTTCAAAATCCGAGTGAAAAGTGTTACACTTACCTTTTATTTACAACACTTGTAGTTAATTGTTGTTATTTTCATTTCTGAATGTCCTCTAATAAAAACAAATTGTTAATTTTTGTGTGCAATATATTGATTTTTTATATGACATCACCACAAACAAATGTGATATTGCTGAATATTTACAAGTTTTCTTTCCAAAAGTTGTATTTATGTTGAATTTTAGAACATACATGTACATGTACCTAATTTTGAAATGTGCAGAATTAAATAACTTTGAGTTTTTAATCAAAGAAACAGTTTGTGAAGTATGTGGGACAGACCGTAAACTTTATATCAAGTAGTATGGGTACATATTTAATGAATAGATAATATCAATAAATGTTTCTGGGAAGAACTGAGTAGGTACGTCTTAAATTGAGTATGTTGGTAAATTTTACACTGGAATTAACAGCATAAATGTAATTGTTCTTTTTTCTTTACAATATTATATTGCAGTTGTTAATTTTTTTTTATAAAATGCAAGTTTTGATTGTTGCTTTTGCTTTTTTTTCTCTTTAAAAAATAAACTGATAATTATATAGATTTCTATTGCTTGTCACTATATTTATAGAATAATTTTGAAATTTTCAGATATTTGAAAGGATATTGTATATATGGGCAATCCGGCATCCAGCGAGTGGTTATGTTCAGGGAATCAATGATTTAGTTACTCCATTTTTTGTTGTATTTTTATTAGAGTATATAGATAATGGTAAGTTAACAGAATTTTGTCAGGATGTAATAATATCTTTTACAATCTACACATAATTTTTTTGTTTTTAACTAGCTTTTCCTACGTAAAAGTTCATTTATTTTTTCTCTTCTGATAAAAGGGGGCGACTTTAAACATTAATGTAGGAAAACCTGGTTGGCCTTCATTTTGACATTGTATTTCATGTCTTAGCGACGAGATCAAAAGTTCAATGTAGGATAAACTTAATTCACATAGTTTTTTCAATGACCCTACCTCTTAACTTAATTTTGGAAAAATTGATTAATCAATATGGGCATATCCTTTGAGAGTATACTTTTTGTATCATGGGTCCTGTTTTTCCTCAACAATGTATGTTTGTTCTGTATATTGACTTGGACATCACTTAAATCCGTATTTTTCAATCCGAAAATCAATGTTGGATAACAAAACTTGCAATGATTTTTATTTACCCCCCACCCCCAAACTATTTGAAAAAAGTTTTTAATTCTACATTGAACTTTTGATCTCGTCCCTTATCAAATAAGAAATTGTTTTTGTCAAGGACATGGAAATTCTTGATCATATGTAAGGTCTCTTATTTCTTGACTTAACACTTCTGTATTATAATTGAGAAATTACAAGATGTATGTCTTTTATGTGTTTTTACTGGAATTAATTTCTATGAGGCATACAATTTAAAAATTATTCAGAATGTTATAAAAGAAATATCAGCACTATATGGCTGTTTTACTTCCAAACTGGTATTAAACACTAATTAGTCTTTAAAACAAAACAAAAATAACCCTGGAGAAGGTGAGAGGGTCCTTACTTGAATATAGTAAGTAGTAATGTAGTCAAAAAGAGAAATAGCAGTCATAATTTTTTGAACAGAAACTTATTGAAATTACAACAAACATTTGTTTAATTTTACAGATATAGAATCTGAAAACTGTGATCTGACTGAATTACCACATGAGACATTAAATATTATAGAAGCTGACAGTTACTGGTGTATGTCCAAGTTATTAGATGGCATACAAGATAATTATACATTTGCTCAGCCTGGTATACAGATGAAAGTCAATGCCCTTAAAGGGCTTATTAAGCGAATAAATGGTAAAAGTTTTTCGTATACACTGTAATTTGCCTCGTTAGAGTTTATCCAGAATTGGGATCTATGATTTTTTATATTAGCAAGGGCTTTACCCAAAGGGAATTTGACAAAATTTGGATCAGTATTGACTGAGAGGGCTGTGTCTTATTTACCAAACAGAATATAAAAAATTACTTTTAAAAGCATCCTATAATCAAGATATGTTTTGTTGTTTTTTTCGCCAAATCCCCGTGACCGCCTCGGTGGTCTCGTGGTAGAGTGCTCGCCCCGAGTGCGGAAGGTCGTGGGTTCGATCCTCGGCTGAGTCAAACCAAAGACATTAAAATTGGTATTTGCTGCTTCTCCGCCAAGCACGCGGCATCTAGGAGTAAGAGCAAAGACTGGTCGGCTCTGAGTCAGTATAATGTGTCCGAGTGAGGTGATATGTTTTAATGTGGGCAGTTACCTCGTGAGCTGGCACATTAAAAATCCGACTTAGCGTGTCAGTCTAGTACAAATCATATTCATTATCATATCAACATGTTCTCGTCCTGATATGCACCTTGTTGCCACTGGACGTTAAACAATAATTCATCCATCACAAATCCTCATCTTTGCTGTTGTTGAAGTGCATTGCGTATGCCATATTTTCAAACCAGCATCTTCTGTTATTTGGATGTTTGTAGGTCAGAGAAATATTTGGGGTAAGGCCTTTCTGGTTTTGTTTTATAGACATTTCTATTGAAAAAAACTATATTCAGCATTTTATTTAGTTTTTTTTATAGAATTTCTGATTTTTAATTTAGATATAAAAAGAGATAAAACTGTTATTTCGTTTCAGTTCCATTATACGATCATTTAGAAGAACATCATGTAGAATTCTTACAGTTCTCATTCCGTTGGATGAATAATTTGTTAATGAGGGAAATCCCCCTACGGTGTACAGTAAGACTTTGGGACACATATCAGGTAAAAATATACATTTATTACAAAAAAAATTTCTTACATGATTTCTGCAACATTGGCAAAGTTGTAAAGTAGAAAGACTTTATCTTAAAAATGAGACCCTAAGGGTTGAAATCTCTTATAAATGATTAATTTGCTTATTATATTAGAGACCAAAACAATTCAAAGAATTGGATCAGTAGTGAGAATAATCCTCTTAGCTGAAAAAAAATTTATTTTTTTTTTTTAGTAATAAGAGTTCTATAGAAGAACAAATATGTTAATCAGCTAGATCATGTATAATGTTTCTTATACATATACTAAACATATAAAATTTCAAAATAAATTTTGAATGGGTAACCCATATTCATTTCCTGTTTCAAAGAAATTTTATTTTGAGTCAGTGTTTTCTTGAAATTTTGATGTATGGTAACTATGAAATATGACATGTTGTTCTGCGTCATGTGATGGTTTTCTTATACTAGTAAACATTTTATTCAACTCGAAATGTACGAAAGTTTTTTGTCCAAATCGGATACTTAATGGCTGTCAAATGCTGAGGAAGAAAAACACCCTAAGCATGTCAAAGAAATGTGGTCTGTTTATTGTGGTAGTTTAAGGTAGTAGTAGAAATGATGATTCTGACTTTTATTTTGCTTTTCATTTTAGTCAGAACAGAATGGTTTTGCAGATTTTCATTTGTATGTATGTGCAGCATTTTTAGACAGATTCTCTAGTGACTGTTTACGTGAAAAGGACTTTCAGGTTAATAGATTTAGATTTTTTTTTAGAAAGAATATTATAGTATTCCTAAATTACTATTGCATTTGAACTTCAGAAACGTGTGGTCAAAATTTTGTTGCAAGCATAATACCCAGGGTATTTAAGAAATTTCACTAAGAGTATTTTATGTTGAAATTTAATAATACAAATTATTCATTGTAAAATTGATATTAAAAAACATATAAATTATATAACGTCTTTAAGGACGTTTTAATGGGAACAGAAAATTTAGTTACATGTATTAGGCCTTTTATTTTTATTTAATTGGTTTACGGATTTTTTTTTTTAAAAATAGGGTCGGTCGGTCGGGAAAAAAAAAGAAAAAAAAAGAGGGAAAATCATGTACTTTTGAACAATCTTGGTTATATTGCCAAATGTACAAAGGTTGCAAATGATCAGTTAATTCCCTCTTTTGAAACCCAAATATCAGAACATCTATTTTGAAAGGTGTTGTTCAGTAGACCGTTCCCTTTTTAAGGGACCGACTCGTCAACTACAAGTTGTACAACATTAAATGAGTGGATTCGATATCTTACGGAATCAAGATATTCATACAAAACGAACTTAAAAGTGGCATGGATTCTATTAAGAAATTCGTTTCATAAAACGTTTTCTGGAAATTGGCATCAACTAACGTCTATAAATAGATTTTTTTTGGATCATGTTTACAAGTATTTTATTGATGGAAAATCTATTTTTAGACGAATTGGAATATAATCTTGTATGAAATTTTGATGCAAAAAGGATTTTTATTTATTTTTATTTTTGGGATGGCTGATTTCAGAGGGTCGGCGGTAATAAAAAACCAAAATTATCAATTTTATTTTTTTTCTTCAAATCGGCAAAATCGGGTCGGCGGATCCGTAAACCAACTAATTAAAAATAAATGGCCTTAACATGCTTCTTTTTTTTTCAGGGAATTTTAATGTTTTTACAGAATTTACCTACACATCATTGGCATGATGAAGAAATAGGAGAACTATTAGCAGAGGCTTACAAACTAAAATATATGTTTGCTGATGCTCCAAATCATCTGAACAAAAAATCATAGCAGTAAATCTCACCTAGTGTTCAGATTTTATATGAGTGCTAAATATTTTATTTCATAGTGAAATGGCATTGTGATTGAAGCAAGATTACAGGGTTATTTTACAAATTGATCATCTTTAAGTCAAATCCAGGAATTCTATCAACACAACAACACAAATCTTGAGTGCTATAAGATGCCAAGAATGAAGAACTTTAGTTTAAACATGCTGTCATAATTTTAGAATATGCTTTTTTTTTCTTACCTATGTATATTTTATGAAACCAATAACTATCTTTGAATTCCCATCTAACAAACATGTATAATGGTCCTTAAACATTGTAATATTATATCGTATTGATTTACATTTCAATTAAATTTGGCAAACTTTAAAAAGGGTGCATGTATTGAAATTGTTTGTTTGTTTGTTTAGTTGGGGTTTCACACCGTTTTCAGCACATTTGGCTATTTCGCGGCGGCCAGTTTTAATTGTTGGAGGAAGCCGGAGTACCCGGAGAGAACCACTGACCTTCGGTAGGAAAATTGGCAACTCTTGTCAAGTTAGATCGGAGTCGAACACACCCCACCACAGGTGTGTATTGAAATTGAAAATTTGATATTTCTTAGGTATATTCTAAGTGGAAGAATTTGTAGGTGATAAGCAGGACAAGATTTTTAAATCTGTTTAAGTCTGGATTTTTGAAAATTGTTTTTATATAAGCAACAAGAAAATGATATGGCATTTAAATCTTTAAATATCAAAAGTAGTTGGCAATGTGTTTTAAGGAGATGTGTATAGAAATGTTAAAGCTCTTATATGGTGTACTAGTGATCATATTTTAAGGGAGAGTTAGAATTTTGAGTGATTATTGTTTGAAATATATATGATATAGTGCTGTTTGAACAGACTTTCTACAGATTGTAAACTTTTTTATAATTGAAGTTTGTTCAGTAAAAATGTATTAAACAGTGGCTTACAAAATTCCCATTATATGTCAAAATCACATAAAGAAGACTACATTGGTCCTGTTATTATCTCCCCTTGATTTGATAAAAATTTTTATTTAGACACATCAAAGACATTTAAATATACAAACAACAAAATTAAAAAAGACTTGATGGGATATGTGCATTAACTTTGTTTTTCTTGTAACCAGTTATTATTCTCAGTAAGGCCATTTATTTTTAATTAGTTGGTTTACGGATCCGCCGACCCGATTTTGCCGATTTGAAGAAAAAAAATAAAATTGATAATTTTGGTTTTTTATTACCGCCGACCCTCTGAAATCAGCCATCCCAAAAATAAAAATAAATAAAAATCCTTTTTGCATCAAAATTTCATACAAGATTATATTCCAATTCGTCTAAAAATAGATTTTCCATCAATAAAATACTTGTAAACATGATCCAAAAAAAATCTATTTATAGACGTTAGTTGATGCCAATTTCCAGAAAACGTTTTATGAAACGAATTTCTTAATAGAATCCATGCCACTTTTAAGTTCGTTTTGTATGAATATCTTGATTCCGTAAGATATCGAATCCACTCATTTAATGTTGTACAACTTGTAGTTGACGAGTCGGTCCCTTAAAAAGGGAACGGTCTACTGAACAACACCTTTCAAAATAGATGTTCTGATATTTGGGTTTCAAAAGAGGGAATTAACTGATCATTTGCAACCTTTGTACATTTGGCAATATAACCAAGATTGTTCAAAAGTACATGATTTTCCCTCTTTTTTTTTCTTTTTTTTTCCCGACCGACCGACCCTATTTTTTAAAAAAAAAATCCGTAAACCAATTAAATAAAAATAAAAGGCCTAAATAATTATTTGATGAATTCTGTCATCATTTTTTTTGTCCTTTGTCCATTCTTGAGCTAATATATGTTTAAATTTTCTTTTAAATACTTGATGATTAAATATTTAAAACACATTTTTTTCTTCTGTACATGAATTTTTTTAGATTTGAAAGGATGTCTGTTTTAATTAAGATAATATTAAAAGGTAAAATCTTTACAAAATTGCAAAAGTACCATGTTTTATTAACTTGACTGTTTAACGGAAAAGAAATTTTTGTGGGCAAATGGGTGGCTCAAAACAAAGATGCAGGAAAATGTGGTTTGCTGTCACTCGGATAGCTTCTTGTTATCAAAATATTGTGAGTCTGTGATAATAGGAATGGTAGGAGAGATAGACTTTAGGTTGTAAGGCAGAGAGAGAGAGAGAAATAGTTACAATGAAAATATGTTTCTTGGTTTTTTATATGTGAAATAATATAACTTGACCTTAGTATAGAATAGTAGAGTTATTTCTTTGGTTAAATATTTAGTTTATATCCACATTTCCCCTGAAATATTTGGACAAATAGTATGTCAAACCTTTACCCATGTATACAGAAATTCGTTCATGGAGACAATCTCACAAGTTTTTTCATTAGTTGAAAACTGAACCAAACATGAACAACTTCCTACATATCTATTGGTATACAATTTGTTTTCCATGTTAAAAATAATTGTAATGTAATGTTCACATTTAAAATGCATGAGCTCCTACTTGATATTATAATGTTGCAGAATGTATGGCCTTATATTATTTTTTATCTTTCTTGTTGTATAATTCAAATTTATGTAGAATATATAACTTATTCATATTAAATACTCTCATTGTTCAGTATTTTTATTCTTTGTTATGTCTCAATTCAGTTTATGTCATATAAACCAAAATTTTAAATGCTGCAGTATTAAATAAATATTTTCTGTTGATAATATTCCTGGGTATAATTTGATTATAACATATATTCTTGTTTATGTACATAAAATCTACAGCATTATAAAAATGAATTGGTACAGAGGAGAAAAGAGCCAAATTCGTACCTCATGAAGATCTATTACATGTGTATCTAAATTGAATTTAACTGTGAGAAGCATACTCTCTTTTAACAAATTTAGTTAAAATGTTTTAAATATTTCAACTGAACTGGAATCAAAACGACAGAAAATATTTGCTTTTTCAAATGATATAATACTAGTAATGCTTCTATATGCAATTTGAACTTTAATATGATTTGACAATTTACCAGTATTAAAAAAATGTATTTAAGATTGTAGATGTTCTCAGGCATCACATATTTGATATCATATTCAGAACTGATTATCATCACATAAACTATCATTGGGGTGGGGGGCAGTTCAAAATCAAATTTTTACCCTGAAATGTAATATAAATAAAATAAAATTTATTTTATTTAAAATATACTTACTACAGTTTATATGTATTTTTGATTTAGTAGTCTCAAAATTTTTAGAAAAAATGGAAGTTTCCTAAGAAAGCCTTGTAATGTTGCTACAGTTTATGATTATAGCATTTTTGAAAATTCACACCAGAATCACCATTTCACTCTAAAATTTAAACTTTATGCATAGCTATTTCCCTTACACACTGGTAAAAATTTATTTTATCCCTGCTCACTTTAAAGTAATCTATAAAATATTAAAATTTTAAAACTCCTACCAAAATTTATGCTTTAAACAATTTTTTTTGATAGATCTGTATACTGATAAGAAGGTCTTTGCAGACACAGTTAAAATATATAATTTCTAGAAATTTTTGTTATAGAGTCGGATTGGCGGGATCCTGGCAGTTTTCAAGAGGCTTTAGATAGGAATAAAAATAATTCACATATGCTGTAAATTTAATTTTAATTTACTTAGAAAAATTTAACCACATTAAAAACTCCAACAGACATACAGCTACTTTGAACTGTTCTTAAAAAATGAAAAAGGTCAACACAATGCATTATAGTCTTATAATATAGGACTATAAAAATATCAATATTGTTTTAAGAAAAAATGTCAGTGAATAATTATCTGTATGCATGCACTTTGCTTTAGTCCAGTCATACTAAGTTTTAACCTCAAACTAATTGCAACAGAAAATGTTTTAGTTCTAATCTATAGCATTAAGCCCCAAATATACACAGAAAAAAGTCTCCTAAAATCTAACTTGAGGAAAACTCAAAATCAGCATTTTTAATTTCCTATGGAAATTAGCATTGGAAAGGGGAGATAATTCTGCAAAAATTAGTCTTTTTTTGTCAGTTTTTGGTTGATTTTTTTAAAATTCATGTAAAGTATGATACTTTGATGGGGTTATAAGTTCGTATTTGACTATATTATATAATCTTCTGCTTATGAAATGTACAAAACCGAAGTGTTATGGGTATTTTTATTTTTTTTTTGCACATTTTTCATTAAAGAAATTGCAAATTTGTGGCTTTATGACCATTTTGAAAAAATAATGTGAAAATTTGGTATTGTTTATATCTGTAAATTATATTTGTTCAGCATCTACCTTGTTTAAAGAAACTTTAAACCACAAAAAGAAGAATGTATGCTTAATTATTTTTATTAAATGTGAGATTCTTTACCTTGACATGTTGAAAAATTTAATAAATGGTCAACTAATGAATTACGAAATCTAGGTTGTAGCTTGATAAAAGATATGAAAACACCTTTAGAATTGTTTGTTATACTCTAAAGACGGATAAAATATCAAGAATCAATACATTCTGCTGAATAGAAGCGGTAAAGTTATAATTTTGTATCAATTTTATTGATATTTCTGCCTTTTTTGCAGAGTTATCTCCCATTTTCAATGCAAATCTCCATAGGAATTTTAAAATCGTGATTTTTTAGTCTTCCTCAAGTTAGATTTTGTTAGACTTTTTTCTGTGTATATCTGGGGTATAATGCTAGAGATTAAAACTTAAAAATCTTCTTTTGCAATTACTTTAAGGTTAGGGTCAAATTTATGCTAGATTGACTGGACTATTTTGTATGAAGACTGTATGAACATTTCAGTGGCCTTTATGTGGAGGTAAGGTTATTTAAATTGTAAATTATGTCTGGGACTCGTATGCGTCTTTATTGCAAGGAAATTGTGGGTGCTTTATAAGCTGTTACATATGTAATTATAATATATATAAAGGTTGATGTGAGAGCTGTAATAGATGAAAGTTATTTTACTTGTACATAAAACAATACATTTTACATTCAGAAAATGAAAATAAATAAATATTATAGATTACTTGTTTGTTTCTTTCCTTACAAGTCTTATAATATCAGAAAAATTAAGGAAAATGTGAACTATAATCTAGATTTTGTTTATGTTGGACAAAGTACATGTAGGCTCAATCTGTGTCATCATTTTATGATTTTGTTGGAATATATATTGAAGATTTGCTTTCCTTTCAAATTAGGAATCGCTTTAATGTTTAAAATGCTAAATTAAGTTATTTAGGAAATAAGCTGGATGACGGAAATGGAAAAATGTAGTTTTCAGCAAAAATATATAAATGTAGCAATTATAAAACAATGAAACCGTCAGGATGGCATTAATTATAGATTATCTTATATTTTGATCTGATAAGTGCTTTTTTGCATAGCTGATATGACCAAATTGGACCTCAAATATCAAGACCCAAAGTCTAATATGTGGTAATATATGAATTTCCAATACAATTCCTTTATAAATCTGTATCAGCCCCCATATTGGACCTGTGGGCTGATATGGATTTATAAAAGAATTCTATTGGAAATCCGTATCAGCCCCTGTATCGGACCTGAGGGCTGATACAGATTTATAAAGGAATTATATTGGAAATCTGTATCAGCCCTCACATATTCCCGTAATGCATCCCACTTACGGTCGTCTGCAAAATAAACAAAATGGGAGACTTGTTAAAAATTTGTTTATTAACACTATCAAAAGGTACAATGTTCCCTATGAATTTTTCATATTGTTTGCCATAATTCAAAAAAATTCATATAGTTGTGCAATGTAATAATCTATAATTATTAAATGTCATTTTCCATATCGGCCCTGGTATCCCCCGAGACTTCAATATCAGACCGAGGTATGATACTGGTCGAGGGATGATGCAAGGTTCGATATAGAAAATGTCATGCCATAATCTATTTATCACATATTTTGAATTTAATATATATATATTCACAAAAATACATAAATAATATGGAAAATGGCAGAGAAATAAAACTTAGCAGCTTTTCAAATTATGCCAAACTGTATGAAAAATTCATAGGGAACACTGTACCTTTTGATAGTGGTAATAAACAAATTTTTAACAAGTCTCATTTTGTTTGTTGTGGAAGTGGGATGTTTTGCCTGAGCACGCCAGGGCTGATACAGATTTCCATTAGAATTCCTTTAGAAATCCATATGGGCCCTCTGGACCCATAGAGCTGATACGGATTTCTAAAGAAATTGTATTGAAAATTCATATATGAAGCCACATATTAGACTTCAAGGCTTGATATATGAGGTCCAATTTGGTCATATCAGCTTAGCGAAAAAGCACTTATCAGATCAAAATATGTGATAAACTAGAATTAATGTTCTCTCCTGAAATTTCGGATAGCATCATATTGAACGCAAATACTTTTCTCAAATATTGAAGTCCAATCTATCAAATCATCAATTTATTTTAAAAAATTGAGATTTTGGAAAAAATATAGTTAACTTATAGTTAGCCTTTGTTATAGTCTTGTGTGTTTTTTTAATATTGGTTCATTTGTATGTTTTGGAGTTTAATGTGGTGTCCATTTCGCTGAACTAGTATGCATTATTGTTTAGGGGCCAGCTGAAGTCTCCCTCTGGGTGCAGGATTCTCTCAAGGTGTTGAAGACCCATTGGTAGCCTTGGGCTGTTTTCTGCTCTTTGGTCAGGTTGCTGTCTCTTTGACACATTTCCTGTTTCCATTCTCTATACTATTGATTATTTAGTTATACACATGTATAATGAAAGGATATGTGCAAATGAGACAACATCCCATCGGGACTAATGTAACACCTACCACCTTGGATTCTGAATACAAAAAGATATTGTGTTTGCCTCGAAGAGAAAATATTCCATAAGCCATTTTCAATAAACCTTTTCTGCCACAGATAGCATTTTAAAACTGCTGCATTGGATTTGGTTGCATGTGTAGCAAATTATCAAAGACTCCTCTACTTTGGTTGAGCAAGGAAATTTTAATTTAAAATGGTACTGGTACATAGCTTTGACCTCACAACAGATTTTTCTTGGCCTTGCACAAATAATGGTCAAATATATCTATGTATCCTTTATAAAATAAAAAAAAGACATTCTGATATACTTATTATGATACTTACTGTCTGGACACCTCAGCTCGTAAAATGAATTTTTCAGAATTTGAATACCTTAATGTGAATTGTCTAGTCACTTTGGCGAAATATACCATTTAGAATCATTTGTGAGGTATAGAAACATAACCTTTATAAACAACTTTACATTTTTTAGGTTTTCTTGGACGACTCAGTAAGTTTGATTAACCAACAAAAGATTGTCTAATAATTCTAACGTTTAGACTTTCAAAATGCGAAAAACCATTTTATGAACTGAGGTGTCCAGACAATAGCAACAATCAGGGTGGATAGGTTTAAAGCCAATCAGACAGTAGCAACAAACAGGGTTTAAACCTCAAATTAGCCAATCAAAAGCATCTATTCTAAGCCTCAGATTTAAAGAAGGTAAAAACTGTCAGTTTTAATTATTCTGCAAATTTAATCTGAAAGTAGAACAATAACTGGTTATGAAAACTATACCTTGTTTATTCATATCTATCATAAACAATAAAATATACTGAGCACTACAGGTCATTAGAAACATATTGTAATATGGAAGCCAAGTATCTTAACAAAGAAATATGTAGCATAAATTATAAAATATTAATAACATAACAAAATGTACTATTAGCTACCAATTTCAAATAACTGCCTTCTTACCATAATGTGAATATGTAGTATGTACTCTGATTAGTCCCTTTTGGTAATTTTTTAAATATTTTTTTAAAGGGTAAAGTGAATTGAATGTTTGATTTGCCTTAAATGTTAATCACTTTTGAATTCAATCATATCTGAAGCCAAGATTCAATTTTCATTGTTTAATAAGAAAGCCATAAAATACCTTAAACCATGAGAAATTATCATTTTTCACCAGGAAACAATCTCAGGAGGGAAGTGTACATGATCCAAATATACCACAACAGCTGTATAATATCAAAACATCAGTCATATGAGCATCTTTTTTTTGTTTCATTTGTTTTCTTTTTGTTTTCAGTACTTGAAAAAAAACCACTGCAATAAGCTGAATAACACCGGGGAAAAACAATATCACAGTTGTGTCTAGTACATAAATATCTACAACAGCGGTGAATACTAAAACAATTAAATAGTACATTAAATAGTATTATTTACTCTAATACACATAGCTAACTTGGTCAATTTTAATAAACAGTTCACTCCAACTTAGCCTTTTGCACTGCAAAAGAAATATTTTGTCGCAATGTGTCTGAAAAGACATAAAAATTAGTATAAACCTATTTAAACAAAAAACAAAGATTAAATACAAAAATAGCACTTATGAAATATTCCTAAAAACAGGAATGATATATTTTAAACATGGCACTTGGTCATACATACACTGTAGCATTCATTCAAATAAAGATTTTTTTTTGGCTGTATTAACCAGGGGCCAGGTTTTCAAAAGTATCGTAAAATTGATCGTAAGACATATCTTGTGACATTACTTGCGACTAAGTTATGATGGTCTTACGACCTATCATATGATGTAAATCAAAGGTATCCTACGACAATCATAGTTACAATGATCGTATGACCATCGCAAGTCAGTAATGACAACTAATGAAAGTTTAAATGATTTAACAAAGTATGCAATTTAATTTTTTTAAAAAGTACATGTAACTAAAAGAAGAAAAAATAAATAAAAAATAACGTTTAATTAATTTTAATTTTAATAACCTTTTAAAAATGATAAATGCATATACGTTTTACTGTACTTGGTAACATGCATTTACATGTAAATCAATTACGGAATGTGACAATCTATTAACATGGATCAATAAAACCGTTGTAAAAGTTTATCGGTCTACTCTATTTTAATATGAATAAGAAATACCTAGGGTTCGAACATTCAAATTCCCGCTAAACGAATTATTCGTGCTTCTATACATATACGATCATTATAAGACCATCTTACGACACCTTCTTTGATGTCGTAACTTTGTGACAAATTTTGTGACATGTCACAAGTTGCGACCCTTTTGAAAACACATTTTATGACTGCGACACGTCGTAAGACCATCTTACGATATGTCGTAGTCATAAGACATCTTCAAAAACCTGGCCCCTTATTTGTAAGTTCTCAAAATTTAAAAACTTAACATCACATCATTTGTTTAAAAAAAAACTTATCTATAGCACAGGGTGGATTGATAATCTAATAATGCACAGTAATATTTTACTTAAATGTATATATAAAACAAAACATTTAGTTTCAAGTTTTTCAACTTGTTGACAAAGAAGCAGTAGTATTAAAAAGATGAAAAAAGATAAAATAATTAAATGAATATTCTTTTCATCTCTTCTAAATAGCATTTCTTTCAAATGGAGTAAAATTAGTTTAATTAAATCATGATATATTCAAGACAGAAAAAAATTATCTCCCTTTGATTTTGTAATGGTAGTGTAAATTAAACTTTCATATTTGAATATTATATTGCTTCAAATTTTATCTTGCAATGTTTGAAAATTAGTTATTTTATGCTAAACACAAGACTATATCGCATAATTATTTTCAAATAAGTTCCTTAAGTATTCCTGTAAAATTTAACATTACATTTTCCAGAAATATGTAGAACACAAAAGTTCAGTTTGTATGATAACATTCTGTAGATTCACAGAATTTTAGCAACTAAGGATGGAAGTTAAAAAATGTATGACATAAATATTAGACACGAGTGCTCTCATTTATTATCCACAAAACTCTAAGATATCAAAACATTTTTTATTAAAATGCTTCTTCTTTGGAAAATCTACTGGCAACAAAAATAACTATGTAATTTAGAATGTTCAACAAAATTTTTCTTATATTTCAAAATAAATTTTAGAAAACAATTATTTTGTGTCAAGCATGGCAGATCTGAAATGTACACACCAAAACCTTACAAAGTGGAAAAGATGCAAAACACACACAAAACTATATATCTGATGTCTGCTAAATAATGCTTGAGAATTTAAATATTTTTCAGAAACAGTCTCAAATAAAAAATAATTTTATCTAGCTATACATAACAAAGTTAAAAAGTTTTGTCAAAATTTCATCAAATAAAAAGCACTGTATAAATTTTCACATTTTGGCTCTTCTCACAAAATTTCATAAAGGAGAAACCATTTGATTTTCATTGGGATGGGGGCAAAGAAAGTGATCTTAAATTCTGTAAAAAAAAAAAAATGCATCATTCACAAGCCTAGATGTTTTGTTATCTCTTTGCATACTTCCATAATATTTTAATTAACTTTTCTTTGTTACCACAGTTATAAACCTGGTATTTTTTTCTGTTCCTCTCCATAAAAATGAAATGGTTGTCTCTTTACTATAAAATACTAGAACAATCGCTGAGATTTCATGAATTATACCTTTCAATAATTTATTCACTCATATTGCAGAACTTATTACAATAACTATATATTGTTTTACAATAACAACATTGATTTCATCATGTAAATTGATACACTAAACTAGATAATGTTTAAGGTGACAAAATAACCCTTGACATTGAGTAGGTTTTTCAGTGATTTTTACATTGGTATAACATATTAATAACAAAATTAACAAGACAATGAATAATAAAAATAACTTCCAAAGATCGAAAAGATGCATGTTAAAATAGAATTTACTCCAAATACAGATTTATTAACACAGTGGAACTTCAGTGGTGGAATTTGAAGAATTCAAACAAGTGTCAACTATTTATCGATCCAAAAATAGCTGCAAAATGTCAACCTGCATGCTAAAGTTAAATTTTATTGGTGGACATCAGCATTTACCATAAAAGATTTGTATTATTACCTGCTGTTTACTGTTTTCCGTTCATCTATAAACTTTATGCCTTATCGTAGTAAACTATTTCATAGGTGAGTACCCAAATCTTGACAAAAGCATGGATAATAAACATCACATGCTATATTCAACCTGCTTAAAACGCTTTCAGTCTACATCTGTGGCAAAATATGGATATTTTGGTTCCAACATCATAGATGTCAGACGGCTTGTTTGGCAACATAATAATAAAGTTTAGCACAAACTTAAAGGACGTCACAGTATAACTTGTGTTGTGTAATGGCATCTTCCTGTCTGAATACCTATGTTGTGGTGTTTCAAAATGTCTAACAGAATAGAAAATTTCCTATTAGAACAGAAATAAATCACAGTGGTCTGAAAATATAATAATTTTAACACGGGTGGGCCCTTTATGCCAATATTTTACCACTTGTCGCTTGTGGCAAAATATTTGGGCATGGTAAAAACATGATATTTTAAAGCCATCGTGAATTATTTCTCAAATCCTTTTATGGCAATTTTAACTGCATGCCAAATAAATTTAGTAAATTACTCAGATGAAATTTTTGCTGGAATTAGTTTCACATTCATATTTTTTTTCTTCAGTTTTCTACCCTTTCAAACTTAATACCTCAAACTAATCTATACACGAACTATTTGTTTGTAAATCTGTTGAGGATTTAATCATTGAGGTTCTTATTACAAACTTGTTTGGTCTAACCTCATTCCAGGAAAACTGACATAAGTATAAACATGTTTTTAATAAATTTTTTTAAAATTCTAAATAATTTTGCTGCCTATTTCATCTGTTTTTTAAGTAGTACACTCTATATTCATTACAATTTTCCAGCAGGCTCAGGTTTGGACCATTTGTAAGTTCCAGTGTAGATAAAATTCTTGTCACGACACAGCTGGTCACTTTCCTTTGGACCTCGGCTGGAAAAAAAAAATATGAGTACTATTTTAAATTGTCTGCATTATATTCCCTCTTATGATGCTTCAAAGGATGCTTCAAAATTTTGTATGTTTTGGATAGATTCGCTTCTCCTTTTTGACAAATACATTAATTAAGTATATTTAGATATATAATTTTTTTAATAGACATTCAAGAATTACATAAAAATTGTATGCAATAAATTGGTTACTAAAATAAATTTAAAAACAGGTGTGTCAGATGAAAAAAAGGCTGTGCCCCTAGTCAAAATATCAAACTGCAATAGTAACAACAGTTGAATAAAATCTAAACTTGATCTGAAAGAATAGAATGATTAAATCTGTCCAAATAAGGTTAATTAAAACTAGAGGCTCACTAGAGCCTGTATCATTCACCTGGCTTCTATTAGGCCATTATAAAATGTAAGCTGTTTTGTAACCACAAGGCTTTTAAAGAAACACAAAATGCCAAAGTAACCTTGATATTTGACCTTTGATCTAAAAAATGTGAATTATTTGCATCAGTCGTTCCATATGAGATTCCGGCCAACTTAGGTACAGTCTGCACATTAGTTCCTGAGCAAATGACAAAAAAGTCTTTTCCCATATGGATTCAATGGAAACTTTGAGCAAATGACAAAAAAGTCTTTTCCCATATGGATTCAATGGAAACTTTGAACAGCCGCAGCAGTCGGTTGATCAGATAAATCTGAACCAAAAGTGGATTGTTTGTAGAGCGTACTGTTATCATCAATCCGGCAAAGTTTCATTTCTTATGCATGTTATGTAGTTCCAGAGAAGATTTTTGAAAACTAGCCAATCAAAATCAATGATGGCTTCTGGTGGCCATGCTGTTCATCCATCTGGAACCAAGGGTGGAAATTTAATAGAGGTCCTTCCATACATCATTCCTGCCAACTTTGGTTACAATCTGTGCTTTATTACCTGAGCAAATGACATAAAAGTCTGTTCACATATGGTTTCAATGGAAACTGAACAGCCACAGCCATCTGTTGAGGGGATTAATCTCAACCAAAGGTGGATCATTTGTAGAGGGTATAGTTGTTATCAATCATGCAAAGTTTCAAAAACATTTCATAATGTAGTTTTAGAGGAGAAGATTTTGAAAATTGGCCAATAAAAATTAAAGATGGCAATTTATTAGAGGTCCTTCCATAAATCATTTCTGCCAACTTTGGTTATAATCTGCACTTTATTACCTCAGCAAATGACATAAAAGTCCATTCACATATGGTTTCAATGGAAACTTTAAACAGCCGCAACCGTCAGTTTAGCAGATGAATCTCAACCAAAAGTAGATCGTTTGTAGAGGATATTGCTTTTAACAACCCTGCAAAGTTTCAAAACATTTCAAAATGTAGTTTCAGAGGAGAAGATTTTTGAAAATTGGCCAATAAAAATCAAAGATAACCTCTGGTGGCCATGTTGTTCATCCATCCAGAACCAAAAATGGAATTTTTATAGAGGTCCTTCCATACATCATTTCTGCTAACTCTGGTTACATTCTGCCCATTACTTCCTGATCAACTGCAAAAAAGTCTTTTCCCATATGATTATAATGGAAACATAGAACAGCTGCAGCCGTCGGTTGAGTAGATGAATCTCAACAAAATTGGATCGTTTGTAGAGGGTCTTGTAGTGACCAATCCTGCAAACTTTCAAAACATTTCATAATGTAGTTTCAGAGGAGAAGATTTTTGAAAATTGGCCTATAAAAATCAAAGATGGCCCCTGGCAGCAATGTTGTTCATCCAACCCGAACCAATGATAGAAGTTTTGTAGAAGTCCTTCCATACATCATTCCTACCAAGTTTGGTTACAATCAGCCAAGTAGTTTCAGAGGTGAAGATCAAAATATGAAAAGTTTATGGACGAGTGGGTACATTTCATAAAACTTCAAAGGAAGGTATTATAAATTCAAAACATATTTCATACAAAACCATAAAATTTTACAAACATCAATGTTTTTTGTAATCCCTTTTTGGCAGAAATTTTGATAAGCTTTTATCCTGCATGTTTATGTGCTCTGGTGCAACCTTTTTATATCAGGATATTCTACTTCAAATGTTTCTAGATGGATCAGAGGTTAAACTGGTAGATATAAGTCAGAGAAGCATTACCTCTGGACTTTTCCAACAAACTGGTGTCATCTAGGCCAAAGTCAAATTTTCTGCAATATTTTCTTTTTTCAGTTGTTTTGTTTAAATAAGTTCTTGTTATCAGCATTCAGAGAAGGTCTCAAGAGAAAACTTGTGTTACAGTTTTCTACTTAAATAATAGCTCCTTTTCAAACAGACAACTTCTTCTCATGTTGATAAAATATTTTGTATAGATTCTTGTCAGTTGAGTTTAGCACAGACAGGGACAGAGAGTACAACCCTTAGAATTAAGGCAATACATGTACAACAAGTCCAAATTCTGTCCTGAAATATACCAGTAACTGATCTTTTGGTCTCAAGAACAGTAAACTTATTACTGAAATTGGGTATGGAGGTAAACTGATGATCTGTATGGCATTAAAGGCTGCACGAAAGGGATGTTACTTCATTAAAGCAATGCCCATATCCTTTCATTTTCATATGCAATACGAAAATCATTACCAACTTTTGTTTGTCTAACATGTTTAATGGAATGTTAATTCCCCAAAACATTAACTATACTCCTTCATACATGTATAAGAAGAGTTAGGATTTTTATACCACAACAGAATATAGTGGACAATTTTTTGGATCAAAACATTAAGTTGTTATGAAGAATGAATAACATTTCTACAGTAAATAATTGCAATTCTGATTTACGTATTGATTATAACAGTTTACTTGTGAATGTTATCTCAGACTCTTTTATCTCATATTACCATGGGCAAAAGTACAGAAGGTGCCAAAATCAGAAAATATGAAAGAATTTATAGGGACAAAAACTGTTAATATCTGGAATTTCAGCATATTCGAGCAAATTCCAGAAAATGAATATATAGGGAGAAAAACTGTCAGAATCTGGAATTTCAGCCTATTCGAGCCAATTCCAGAGGATGAATATATAGGGACAAAAACTGTCAAAATCCAGAATTTCAGCAAATTCCAGAAAACTTTCAAGCACGTATGACTTTTATCTCAAAGTAATTTATTGGTCCTATTGTAATACTATATACTATATTTACAACTGATATCTCATACTTCCTGTTATCACAAGTTATTTTTTATGGTCCCTTCAACTTTGAGGTATCGACAGTCACAGAATAATCCAAGTGATATTTTTTAAATGTAAATTTCATTTCTGTTGAAGCAAAGGACTTAACTTGAGACAGAAAAATAATTTGTTTAGTATTTCCCACAAACTTGTTGATTGTTTGGGTAAAAGGCACCATTACCCAGTAAATAGATGATAAGACATATATATATTTTCCTACATAGGCCTTATGTCACAAACATGTAGGAATTTTGAGTTCAGAATTAAGGATGCTCACTGGTCATGTCAGATTTTCAGAATCCTCAGGTTTTATCCATTTCTTAAACATGAAATTTTTTGCCCATGAACCCCCAGTTTTTCTTTTATAATTCAATCATATATACCTTAAAATGGTATTTGACAAAATTTTATGAAATCCTTTTTATTTTTTCATACATCTTTGAGAGACTGAAGTTGTCAATGCAAAGACAATGAAAAATCCAGAGAAAACCCATTTCCTGCAAATTTTCAAGGCCTTACAGCTCTAAAATGAGCACATGAACATATATTTTTTTCTTGCTTATTTGTTTACTATTCATATGTTCTCTCAAACTAAAACACCTATTCCAAATCCTATTTATTTTTAGACAAGCGATAATCCTTAATCCACCATATGCCTTCATCCATCATACTATGCTGTATGGAACATAAATCCAGATGAATTTTACTGACAGAGTAAAGTTTATTTATATCAAATCACCAGAATAACAAGACTATAAAATATAATATTTTAACATTTTGGTATAAAGAGAAGTTAAATAATAAATACATGTATATTGGAAAGGTTATTTCCAACAGCTTAAAGTTACTTATCACTACAAAATTATCCTTCAAAAAAGCTTAAAACCATATTTTTAAGCTGAGCAGATAAAGAAAAATATTTGTAAATGCTTATGAATAAACACTTCACATAATCTAGTGATTAATTATATTTTTCAAATTGAAAAAGAGTTTTCTCTTAGTATTATAGTGAACTTTTATTATAATGATATTTAAATATGTAGCATTTAATATAAATTTATAGAAATAAATATGAATATAGCAGAATATTGTATCACATTGCTCCATGTTTGAGTGTAATTAAAATCCTACTAATAACCATGCAATAACCCTTTCACAGTATAGCACAGGTTTGGAAACTTGTAAAAACATTGTTTTTTTCGTCACTGGTGGTCACAGTAATATGAAGTGATATTGCCTTAGTCCAAAATCATAAATGACTGTAAAATAACGCACACTAAATTTATGACTTGTTTTACACGAGATGTTGTTTAGCTATACAACTACCGGTATATATTTACATTCTTAGCAGAACTTTTGATTTTAAAGGTAATAGTAACAATATTACTTGAGGTATATCAGGAATACTACTAAAAAATTATTTCATTTTTTGATTTGAACTTTTGATTGTATAGACCATAAGAAAATATTATTACACAGGCTGTGACTTATCTACTAAAACCTTCATATTAACACACAAGGCACAAACTTCATACCTTTAAGTGTTCAAAGATTTTAGCTTTACACAAAGTCCTGAAGCATTTAACTCATTATTTCCTATAATGTATGATAATTTCATTCATAAATGTATATGAGATGGAAGACTTCCATATGCCTATTTTGATTCCAAAAGGGAATGTAAACGAATTTGACAGCTTGTCTGTAATTAAAAAATAGTATATTTGTGTCATGGATAACATGTAGCATATTCAATATATAAAAACAAGTCTATAAGTTTCTAGATTGTGAAAAGGCAGAAATTTATATGTATAAATGAAAATTTGATTATAGTTCAATACGGTTACCATATAAGTAAGATTAAAATACTTTTGCTCTAGTTAGTTTAGTAAAGAAATTACATCTTTAATGAAAGCCCTTAAATTTACTTTAAAATTATTCAGTTTCATGAAAGGTTTGGATTGTTTTTTACATCAAACAAACAATTTTTTTACCTGGGTTAATGAATAAAACTTTCAACATATATAATATGATCTGTAATAACTCAAGATATGTACTATTCTGTCAAACAAGGTTCATCATAAAAAGTTTTGGTCAGAATTTTGCAATAAATGCTTTTCTTGTGAACTTTGTCTATAGTGCATGAGGTGTATTACTATAATTTTAAGTGTATTTCATACTTGTGCTAATATGTAAATTCAACAATAAAATGTGCTGTAAAAGAACCCTTCAAACTCCCAAATCTAACAAAAACCCAACTAAAGCTAACAATTAATTAACAAAAAATAGAAATTAAAAAATAACAACTAAGGCTGTGCAGAAAATATTTTGTTTCTCAAGCTTTGCCAAATCACATGCTTCTGTAATTTTTATTTCCCATGGAATTTTTTTAACATATAAAAATATTTTTATAAATATACATGCTTAAACCAATTAATTTTCATAAATATAACATTGGTTAATTTGTTGTGTGTAACTTCCCACAAAATCTTTTCAGAATTCTATAATTTTCTAATAAATCAGGAAAATAGATTATATTTTTCTATCACATAAGTACTTTTGATAGCTAATTTTTCAAAATTGAAATGCGAAAGGAGTCTTGCATTTTCAATCTTTAAAATCTAAACATCATGAGAGGAAAAATCTCATTGCCAATGATGCTGTTTTGATTTAAAAAAAAAAAACATTCATTTACTATCATTATTTTGATATGGCTTGAGAGACATAACATTTCTTAAACAACCTAACAGATCACATTAGAAATATATATAAAAAATATATTGAGTCTGCTTTCATATTTAAAGGGAAGACTATGAACTAAAAAGCTGCTTGTAATTTATAAGCTTGGTCTTGACTCCATCCATCTGTATGTTCCTGTGTACTTGAAATCTTTGTCCGACACAAAAACATCTGATTCTTTAGGACCACGGCTGAAAGGACACACAGAAATCACAACACTTACTACACACCAAACCAAAAAGAGTATAAAACACCATCACCACATACTAGATTAGTAACATGGTTTCTTTAGTAGGATATAGGCTCATAGAGGTCAACATTTGACTAATTTCTCAAGTTAAATAAATCAGAATGTTAAAACTCTTTGCCTGTAATCATCATAACATTACATGCAGGACATGTTTGAAAGTCATAACAAAATAATTTATCCAATAATGTACTTTTCTTGTCCTAGTGAAGTAGATTTTGTTACTCCTATGATTAACAATAATTATTTTTATAAAAGAGATTATTGCATTTGACTTGGGATCAATAGTAGCAACTTTCATGTAATGTCAAAAATTTGTGGGAAAGTGCACTACAAATTGGAAATTTTTATACTGTAAAAGTTAATGTATAGTTCTTAGATTTTGGTTTATAATTCGACCAAGAAATGATTATTATAACCACAGGAACATTAAATGATTACTGATAATGAAATGAAATCAACATAAAAGGAAAATGCAACAAAGTGATACTTAATAAAAGAAGAATGTGTCTAACGACACGATTTCCCCCGCTCAAGCTGGCTAATGGTAAATGACTCACTACCCAAATTACAATTCTGTCTGCGTGTTACGGTGCTTAGCATTGTGTATGAGTTTCATAAAATTTGTATGAGGCAAACTTAAGTTAAGAGTGCAGAAACAAAAAATTAGCAATTTTCCATGTTATAAAGGAGCATAACTCTAGAACAGTAAATGACTCATTGCCCAAATTCAAACTCTGTATGTGTGTTGTGGTTCTTAGCATTGTGTATGAGTTAAAAAAAATCTGGATAAAAAATCCTGAAAATTCGCTCCAAATTCTTCATTTCTCAAAATATCAAAAATAAAAATTGTTCTCCCGCTCCTAAAATTTGTAAAAATTTGGATTTTTTGCAAAATTTTATTTAAAAAAAAAATTTTTCCAATGTAAATTTGATCTTCGCCCCCAAAAAACAAGTTTTCAAGAAAAAAATATAATTAAAATTGCGCTCCATCGCACCTATATTTGCCATCCAGAAATCCAAAGAAAGCAAAATTAATTAGGTGTGGCATAAGGTTAGAGTGTGGAAACCAAAATCGGATGGACGGAAGGTGAAGAGTAACACTTAATGCCTCCTTTGCCTAGTGGCGAGGTCATAAAAAATTGTGAAAAATGTAAGTAGCTGTTATTAACCAGCAGTCACTGTTATTATATGTAATCTAAGTTTATTAATTTAGCATAACATAAGTCCTACACATTCCAAATAATAACAAAATATAATAACACAACACCAATAACATATACATCACTCTAACATTACAAAAAATCCCTGAGAGTACTGTGAATGATTTTTACTGACAGTGAAATCTGCATATTTTAATATTTTTCTCCATTCATCAAGTTTTAGACCCAGTGTTGTTTCAAATTTACAAAATGCAGTGTAACAAAAACTAAGATAATGAACAAGACAGCTAAAAATGTATTTCCAAATTTTTTTTTTGTATAGAATTCCCATTTCTAATTATCATTCACAATACAAAGAACCCTGGAGTTAAACACTACATACAAAGGTATCTTACCTTCCATACACATATGTGATTGGTTTTGGCTTTTCAGTTTCTATTTTATGAAGTAATGGTGTAAATATCCTCCAGGCTTCGTACAACTCATCAGATCTAACAAAGTTAATCTGTATGCCTGAGAATACATCTAAAATTAACCTCTCATAAGCATCGGGAAGTTTTAAATCCTACAAAATAGAAAAAAATCATCTGTATAGGTATTACTTACTCATACATACATACATTTATGGCAAAAAGGTTCTGTTTTTCATTTAATTTTGTGGTTTGGTATAGATTTTACGTTTTGAAAATACCGAATTTTGTGGTTTGGATATTTTCTTCTTACAACTAATCGTAAAATTTTGTTTCTTTGAATACTTTATTTTCTGGTTTTATTGCAAACACAATAAAACATAAAAACTGGTATACACTGCTACAAAACATATTAACAATGTATAAGCAACAAAATACCATTGAAATTTCTACGTAGGAATTTCCATATATAAAGAAAAACAGACATTTAAGCGAATCATTCAAATATCCTGCTTTATATAACTATTGGAGGCTATGAGAAAAGCATAGAAAGGTCAATATCACATCAATTAACATTTAAACATATATTTGTTCTTTGTATTTGTACACGTAACAAAAAGCAATTATGTCAACCCATGAGTTGTGTTCCTTGAGCTTGATTTTACCTAATCACATGTATGTCCCTTGAGCTTGTTTTTGCCTAATCACATGATTCTGTAATTTTTTTTCACATGGAATTAGTTTTAACATATAAAAATATTTCTATAACTATACACATGCTTAAACCAATTAATTTTCATAAATATCACATTGGTTAATTTGTTTTGTTAATTTCCCACAAAATCTTTTAAAAATTCTATGATTTTTTAATAAATCATTAGGAAAATAGATTAGTTTGTTTTTGCCTAATCACATGATTCGGTATTTTTTTTCCCCTGTGGAATTTGTTTAAACATATAAACATACCAGAACATACTATATCATTCCCCATATTTATGATTCTTACTTTCCTGGTAGACAAGCAATAGGTCAATTATTATTTATCATCTGGTCCTTCTAGGAAATATTAAGCTGGTTTTTCAAGTTACACTATTATCTATCTAACTGTATAGAAATCAGCAGGTCAAAATCTTATTTTTGATGTTGAATACAATTAAAGACAAATATTGGAAAATAATGCCTAATTTGTTACATAACCATATGACTGCCTTCATCCAATTACTTTTACTTAAATACAGAAAAACAAAAAAATCCCTCAGTTAAACCTTACCTTGTATCTGGAGGAGTAGGAGAGATCAAGTTCAGTTTCTTCACTACTGAATGACATTCCTGGGGATTTAGCCATCATCTTAAGATAGACGGCTTCATCAGGTTGTACTCTGATAACCAGTTCATTTCTCTTTACTTCCCCTGCAGGAAAGATATCCCCAGGGACATCCTTAAACTGTATCCTTACTTCGGCTTTTCTTTCATTCAAAGCTAAAATGGAGGTAAGCTATATAATACAAATCGCCATTATCTTGCAGAAAGTAACAAAAGAAGACTACTTCTCTGAAAAAAAGAATATAAATGGAATGGGTGAGCCATTAAAAGGACAAAGCACGACTAAAACCTATAAAAGACAAAAGCCGAAAATAATTAAATGCAAAATAATAACAAAACAAAAGGTTAAAAGTTTATATTGTCCAACGTTTCTGCCAATGTAGCCTTGTTCACGAACAGATAGAAATAAAAAGGTGATGACTATTTGAAACCCTTTGAAATATTCTGAAGTGTCATTAACAAAGGAAGCTAGTGAAAGAATTGTATATTTTCTATGATAAATTTTAAAAAGTTTATAATTAACAATAAAAGCTCATCTTTATTATTTCAAACAAATTTCCAAGTCATTTTTTCAATTTAAAGATACACCTAACTATACAGCTACAGAAATGGTACAAAACAAATTTCTTTTTCTAGATAAAATATTTATTTAATTGAAAAAATTTTGAAATGAAGCATAATCTCACCTTTTCCACATCTTAGAATAAATGGAACACCATCCCATCTTTCATTTTTGACATATAAAACTGCCGTCGCAAAGGTGGGTGTGACAGATCCTGTAAAAATTTTCTTATTTGTACATACATTTGTAAGAAATTTTTAAATCTAGAATATGGAATGAGCGAAAAGGAAAAATTCTTAAATCAATTATAATTTATATTGAAGTTTGTGAAAAACTTTGAAATTTGTGCTTGCAAATATGTGTGTTTGATGTCTCTAATATTCAAATGCATAAGAAAATTACAACATTTATAAAAATTTGCTATATCAATTGTATTTTTAAAACAAAAACTTTTTCAGATTTTTATGTCCAATATTAATACTGAAAGCCTGACTGTGGACCAAACTGGGTGATGTGTTAGAAGGATGCCATGTTATTCCACCTTTAAAGACCACTTCTATAGATTTCAAAGAAGAATAGGCTAATAGCCTCTATAAAAGACTAAAAGTTCCAAATCTACCGGTACTCATCTCTCCACACTTTTCCCGTGGCAGTCAAATTTCATAGCATTTTGCATCATGTCCCATTACTTTTGACATAATGTTGAAATTAAGTTCTCAGCCTAAAATATTGAACACATTTGGCACAACAAAGAACAACAACCAATCCCAGCTTTTTCAAACATGTTTATAATACTGTCAATATGTACCTTTAGGAACAGTAGGATCATCTAGATATCCCTGAGTTTCATCTCCCTTACCATCAGGTTTACCCACATACTGTCCTAGAACTGTGTCTTTGATATCAACTGGTTCAATACTTTTCAATACTTTAACCTGAAAATCAGTTCCAATCAAATTTTTATACAACAGGAAACATACTCAGATCTCTATTGTATATCAAGTAAAATATTAACAAATTCAAATGATAATAAATTATCTAAATTACAGTTTGATATAATTATTGAATGAAGTTATAATCAAAGGAATATTTTCAGTGCTTTTATGTACTAGAATAAAGATTAAATATTAAAATAATCACTGTAAAACCAAACCTTTTCATTACGAATATCTTCAGCATTTGTACTTGGTGGTTTCTCCATGGCAACTAATGTTAAAATCTGCATCAAATGATTCTGCATGACATCCCTAAAAGATAATAAGAAAAGTGTGTCTTCTTTAAACTATAACATACCAAAATTAAAGTTTAATTCTTCAAACAGTAGAACTTGTATTGTTCAAGCATTTGAAGGATCTTCAAATCTGAGTGACTAAGTTCTGATCAATTTCTTTTTAAAACAACAATGTAATTAATATTACAAACAAAATCTGAATTCCAACACTGAAACTTAATATTATCAAAGTTTGGAATTAAAAAACTTTCAGAGATGAAAACTTCTCTGCAAATATCTTTGAATTATGAAGCCTACCTGATAATACCAAATTCATCAAAGTATCCTCCTCTTCCCTGAGTACCAAAAGGTTCCTTAAAACTAATAACAACAGAGGCTATACCATCCCTGTTCCAGACAGGACTGAAGATTCTGTTGGCAAATCTGTAATTCATAAAAAACTTAGAGTATGTAGGCCAAATAAGTTCATATGAAATAAGTTCCAGTGGAATAAATTTCTTGGCATATCTATGAGATTTATTCTATCTGAAACTTAACTTACAGAAGATTTGTGAAGAATAGAAAATAGGTTCCTTTGAAACTGATTTCATATACTGGTAAATACAATTTGTTGGTTACATGTAGTAGGAAACATTTAAATGTAAAATACGAATGAAATTAAAAAGCAGTCATTGTATTTTGTTCATCACGGTTTGAAGATAGTACCGGTAATCAGAAAACATATAAACCTCCTTATATGCTGTCTTGCTTTCATTTTCAATTAATGCATTAATTAAAAAGTCTCCAAAACTTCATTAAACATTTATCTTACACACTCAAATTTAAAACCCTTAATTTTTTAATTCTGTAAAATGCAAACCTTAATACCATCAAATTCTGCACCATTTCTTTACCAAGGTAATGATCGATTCTGTACAGTTCTTCTTCCTTAAATAATGCTGACAAGTGATCTGACAGGCGATTTGATGAGTCTAAATCTTTTCCAAATGGTTTTTCTACAATTATTCTGGTCCATTTATCACTAAAATCCAAAAATTTTAGATAAATCAATTAACGACAAATCACACGACTTCAACATCTTTTGACATACTTACCCTTATGTATCACATAAGTTTGTTAATAAAGAAATGTCATAATTTAATATTTAAATTACAGTAGATTCATTGTAAATGTATTTCATTGAAAACTTATATCCATATAAATAAATGAATCCAGAGTAATATGTATCATAAATATTTCATTATACATCTAAACTGCAAATATACACAGAATAATATGTCTTTAATTTAAAGTATTTTAGAATTCATATTCATGTTAAGATACCACATTCTTTTAATAAAACAGTTATATTTCACAAAAAAATATCCTTTTTGCCAACCCCCTCCCCAAAAAAAAAAACCAAAACAATAATTTATTAAGCTTTTGTAACAAGTTATTAATACTACAACAAACTAAATAGTATTGATATTGTTTTCATTCTTAAATATCAATTTAAATTTTTTTTGCTTTATCTTGTTAGTGACAATAGGTATAATTAACAAGAATTCATAATGTAAGCCTAAAGAATTCTGCAGTTAATAAATACTTAAGTAAGAATACAGAACTGGTCCTGCAGAAAAGACATAATGTAGGATATTATATTATGAAAAATGATACTTGTTCATAACCTATGTTTTCTGTATACTTACCCTTTGCTCATGCATGTGGCCTTAAGATTGAGCGTGACAGATTCATACACTGTTGGTGGTAGGGCAAGGTAAAACAGCCTATTACAACTACCCTTTTGTTCTATGGCTTTGTTCAGTTTGGTGAAATCTCCAGGTGAATCATAAGTTCCAGGAATGTATTCATTTATTTTGAAAAATTCTTCTACTTTTTGTTCTTGACCATCTTTAACCTATAAATATAATTATCTTGTCAAAGTCTAGCTTTGTTTATTTCTCTATTAGTACTAGTAAACACAAATTTAAATTTAAATAATATTAAATTTATTATTAAATTTAAAATTACAATAACACAAAGTAAAGGACTTCGCACAACATGCTTTTTTGTCACCTTTCACCCCTTGTATATCAAGAACTGTAAAACATTTGATGACATACTACTGTAAGTACTCATCAAGATGAAATTAAAGAAAAAATCTCCATTGAAATTGGATGACAAATAAAAATTTCATGTTACCTCCAAAACTACTAAAAATCGGATATCATAAGAAATAATAAATTGCTTCGCTAAGCGCAGCTGGATACGACCGCAGAGGTCCAACCCTGAACAGTTAGGGCAAAAATGGACACAATATTCACGCTTGATACAGGTCTGAATTTGGATTGTAATTAAATATTTGACACATAATAGGTTTCAAAGAACTTAGAATTGGACATATGATTTGAATTTATATTCAATTTTTTGCTTTTTGTGCAATACAATATGCTGTTGCGAATTGACCCCTCCCCCCCCCCCAAAAAAAAAATTTAACCCCTTTTTTTGCTTTTTTTGCTTTTTTGCAATACACTATGCTGTTGCGTACTGACCCCCCCCCCCCCCCCCCCCCCCCCCCCCCCCCCCCAAAAAAAAGAAAAAATCATTGTACCCCCCCTTTCCACCCTTTGTTTTGCAAAATAAAAATTTGAAGATATTTTCTTTTTAATTTCTGAAATCTGAAATGAGAAAAAATTGCCCCCCCCCCCCCTTTCCCTTTTTCCCAAAAAAAAATTCTTTCCCTCAAGAAATGGTCATAATCCCTATTCAAATTTCTCATGGAGTTTGCAAACATAATTACCCATTTAAATATATCATAAAAGTTTTAAAATAGAAAATGACATATGGACAAAATTAATATTAATTAATAGTAACTTCTAAAATTAACTGACAGCTATAAATCACCCCAAGACAATCTACATTTCTTTATACATAATTTACAAGCAGTGTGAGGGAGGTAATTGAATCATACACAACATTTTACTTTAAATGTGTTTGGATTACCTCCCTTACACCAAGATAATAACCAAACAAGAAAAATGCTTATTGGGCCCTTTTTTGGAACCTAATTCTTTTAAAACTGTTGGGACCAAAACTCCCAAAATCAATCCCAACCTTCCTTTTGTGGTCATAAACCTTGTGTTTAAATTTCATAGATTTCTATTAACTTATACTAAAGTTATAGTGCGAAAAGCAAATGTCTTCGGACGACGCCAACGTCATACCAATATACGACCGCAAAAATTTTGCGGTCGTATGAAAAGGTTTAAAAAATTAAGGTGTCCTATATCTCTAGAATGCTAAGAGAAAGTGAAAAACAGATCAATTTTTATCAAGCAACATTATAAACCAAGAATCTTAAAAATCAGATAAAAGTTTAGAAACCCTTAATGACCCCCAGAAAAAAATTGGAGGGGCCAGATATCCCAAAATTGCAGTCGTATAAAAATGAGATTAAATAAGATAAGCACTGAACAAATGTTAATCTGAAAATCTTAGTTTTTAGAATTAATTTTTGTTGTTCTGATAGTCTAAATTGTACAATAATAAGACAATTTTTGACTAATTAATTAACCTTTTTTAGAAATCAAAAAAAAAAAAAGTGACCTTGACATTTCACCTAAAAAAAGACGGATCATTTGCATCTGTCCTTCCATATGAGATTCCTTCCAACATCGGTTACAATCTGCACATTGCTCATGTTACTTCCTGAACAAACGAAAAAGAAGTCATTTCTGGCAGCCATATTGTTCATCTAACTAGAAGCAAAGGTGGATAGTTTGTACATGTCCTTCAATACATCATTACCCACAACTTTGGTTAAAATCTTCCCATAAGTTTCTGAGCAAAAGATAAAAAATACATTTCTCATATGCAAACTTTGAACAGCCACAGTCACACCACATGAATCTCAACCAAAAGTGGATAGTTTATAGAGGTATTGCTGTCATCAGCCCTGCAAAGTTTCAAAACATTTAATAGTGTAGTTTCAGGAGAGGATTTGGAAAATTGGCCAATAAAAATCAAAGATGGCCTCTAAGAGCCATGTTGTGCATCCAACCGCAACCAAAGGTGAATAGTTTGTAGATGTCCTTCCATACATAATTTCCCCCAACTTTGGTTACAATCTGCCATAAGTTCCTGAGCAAATGACAAGAGGACATTTCCCATATGGTTAACATGGAAACTTTGAGCAGCCGCAGCCTTCGGATGAGGAGATGGATCTCAACCAAAAGTGGAGAGTTGTAGAGGGTATTACTGTCACCAGTCCAACAAAGTTTCAAAAAATTTAATAGTGTAGTTTCAGGGGGGATTTTTGAAAAAATTTTTGTTCAGATAAATTAATCAATGAGTGATGGATTTCTCTTAGAAGAAATTTAAAGGTCCAATTGAATAAACTCCACAGAGAACAATAGCTATTTTATTTATTCAATGGGATAAAAGAACTTCCAAGTTTAAATTGACAGGTAACCTACAAGTGAATCTGTGGAAAAGTTTCATTTCTTTTCCAATAATATTTCAAACAGCTAGCATTTTTGGCTATAAAATTATTGTTTTTATTCTTAATACCCCCAAAATATTTAAATAAATCTAAATATTAAAAAATGGCATGACAGTACTTTTAATAAAAAAATTATATCATACCTTCATAAATGGTAATGCCTTCTTTTTGATATCTTCAACAGTAATCTTACTTCTTGCATAACCAATAAAGTATGTTTTTGGGGGCAGTAATCCATCCCTGAATAGCCACCTAAAGTAAAAAACAGTTTTGTCAGAGAGGTTGTCACATTTTTCTTCTGGTTTCTTATATCTTATTACAACATGTACAAGATCTTTAGCAACTGTTTAGATGTATCATTGCATATCTATATTTACTGAAATCTAGACAATTTTCAATTAACTAATCTGCCTGGTATGCAGTAGAAACAAACATATTCATCTGAATAAATGTCACATTTCTGGTTTCAGTAGGAACATTTCACAGTTTGCCTTAATAAGCATGCATTTTTTTTATTAATGAGAATAACTGCTTAGGTGAACTGATAAATATCAATACCGGTAAATGATCAGATACACTATTATATATATTATGTTTTCTATTTTTAGATTAACATGTAATCTATATACTTACCAAAGAGTTGGGTATATCTTCTTCTTTGCAAGATCACCCTAAAAAACACAGCTCATTTTGTATTTTTATCAAATAATGCTTATTTTAAGTCTATTTAGTTTAAGGAAAAATGAGGAATTTACTAGTTCTCAAGTAAAAATCTTTAATGTTATAAGGAATATTCGACTTAAGGTAGTATATTAAAAACAAGTAAATCAAATCAAATCAAATATTTTATTGGAAAGAGCACATAAGAGGCGTGATCCAAACACAATACATAAACATTTAACATATAAGTAATTAAGTAATCTCAATGTATATAATAGTATACCAAACAATGAGTAGCCATAGTCACACAGTCATAATTCATATATCTCAACAATGAATATTGACTAGACAGTGGGACGGTCCCTGTTTTCAAACGCTTCCTTTATGAATAAACATAGGTTTCGTAATTTTTTTTAAAGAATTTGGATTCAAGAATATGGCCGGCCACAGTATAACACATAGTTATGTAAATTAAAACATACTAATCACTAATTGCATGTATATATATTTTACTATAATTAGGTTTAATTTCAGTAACAAAGTCATATTTTCTGGTGACATAAAAAGGTGATCAGCTTCATTTGTTCATTTTACATTTAAGGGTAATGAATAAAAAGACTGCTCCTTTACCTGATTTTATTCATAAACTAATGATGGAATTTTTGTATTGATGAATATATACAATATTTGCCTTCTCTTCTTATTAATATTGCAATATTCAACCCTAATGTTAATACAATACAACTAAATTAAAGCAAAGGAAGCAAAAGATGTATGTATCAGTAGATTGATAATATTAAACAACTAAATGCTTGTTAATCAAATATTTGCTGAGCATGCTATTTAATACTAAGGTACAGTACGTGTACCGGTACTAGTTAAATTTATTCCATTCCACATCTTTTAAATTTTATGTAATATAATATTTTACTATGCTATATAAATCATTTATTAAATTTTGCTAAGTCATTAAGCACTAATCAGACATAACTGTCAGAAATGGATCATATATAATATGAGATATGAATTATTACATTTATTTATGTATACTGTATCCTGTTTGTCACTTCCTTATTGTACAAAGTGTATAAATTTTTGATAAAAGTGTTTAACACAAAGGCTATTAAAATATTATCCTTTATTGGGCTTTCAACAGCATAATGTATATAACTGCAGTTCTGGCAAACTTCGCATACTGATGTTTTTAAAGAGTTTATCCACTAAATCCTCTATTGATCATTTTGGATTACTATATATTCTATCTTTTTAAAATAATAATTGGAGTTTGTATTGCTGTAAGTTAGGTCACTTTAAGTGTATTATTAGATATGTTAGTTATAAATGAATCAACTTTATTAACTGCTGAAGTATTCCAGAAAACAATATTTAATTTAGCAGACTAATAAATCCTTTTTCCATTTAAATAAGGGACAGTACTTATTGCCTGATTATACAGTTTAATGTATTGATTCCAACAGTTCCTAAAACATTAATCATGCAATTTCACACAGGCTGTCACAAAGCTGTAATTCTCAAGTTGATTATACAAGTAATTGTATTTGCTTAAAACTAAGAGGATTTTTTACTGTATCAACAGCATGAAAATTCAGCTGATGTACCACATAATTTACAAGCATCCAGACTATGCTTGTAACAGGGAAGTTATGTCAATAGCATATGCACATAACAATTTTTTTATGGAGGATAACATAAATGATATGTATTGTTGGATAAATTTTTTTTGTTTGTTTTGGGACTTCAGTGTCTGAAATTATTTATATGCATTTGGGTTTTGTTGTTATATGTTGTAGATGTTATTATGTTATAAAACAGTCATACAAGAAAGGCAGAAAAGTATGAATTCTGGCTGAATGAAATCTGGTGCCCTGTATAGAAAATACAGGATATACTTTAAATGCTATCAAATTGTTAGCAGTGATTAAATAAGATTAATTTATTTAAAAAAAAAACAGATAAGAAAGTTCAAACAGTGTTATCAATTGGATATATTAAGGGAGGAGCCATTACACCATCTTTACCTACAACATGCCAAAAGTCACATTATATAAAGGTTTAAAAGACCCTAGCTTCATTATGAAATTTGATACAGCATCCCATCCATCATCATTAATTTGCATCGAAATAAAAATTTTAACTTGAAATAGTCAGGGTTCTTTACCTTATACTTACCATTCTATTTTCTAAATGCATTTTTTTTTTTAAAAGAATGGGGTTTTGGATTATGTAATGCATTCTATAAATGCTAATTTGATTATTCAAGCTAACTGTAAGTAGTCCTTCAAAAAACAATTAACAGAGATGACATCTGGATAAATTTAAATCAGACAGTCACAGAATCCAAAAAGAACAAAAAAGGATAGAAACATGATAACCACACCTCATGTGCCATGCCTTTCTATACCAAATTTGGGATTCTCCCTTATTCAAATTCCTTTATTTCCCTCTCCCTAAACATCAAATGGATATCACCTCAATAGTGTTAAACCAAAATTTTGATAAATGCTTGGGCTGTAACAATATACCGGTATAGTAGTATATATCATATCTTGCTAAATAGCATAGTACAATATATTTTAGGGAATCCACTGTTTTCGAAGTACAATGAAAATTCAGTTAAAAAAAAAGAAAAAACAGAAGCAAAGCTTAAAACAATAATGTAAGCCCTTTTAAACATTTTTTATGATCTAAGCAAGTAAATACGTGCCATGTTCTGTCGATTTTATAATTTAAAACAAACTCTTGCTAAGTATGAGAAATGCTGATCCTGCATTTAATTATTTACACGTACATGTAGCTGTGACAACTTGGCAAGTCAAAAGTTGTCACAGGAGCTACATTATTGTAGCTAGCATAATTTAATAACAGTGAAGTTTTGGTATCTGTGTTAGTTTTATAATGAGGTAAATAATAAGGAGTACATATTACTACTATTACAATAAACAAGTATTTTTAACATTGTTCGGGAATTTTGATAATATCGATATATATTAAGATACATTTATTTGCTAATGACAGTCATCCCTGTATGATGCAGGTATGGTGTTAGCAAAAATAATTGTTGTCTTTATTTTTCTTTCTAGAAAAGTTATCTGTAAAAAAGTCTGAAAAGAAAAACTTCACTCAGCCTAATTTAAGACAGTACATGGAGTCATAATATAGGACATATTTATATTATGCGGAAGCCAAAACACTGAGAATGGAATATAATCAAAATTCCAGAACAATGTTAAAAATAATTTTGTAATTATTACCTAATCAATCCTCTGTTACAACTTATACTACAGACTTAAAGTTAAAGGTTTCCTGGCCATAAACATGATAAAAAGATATTAAAACAAAGATCATGTTCTGTCGGCAAGTTTTAGTTTACATAAAGATGACAGCTTTGTCTTCTGAATTTAAACTTACCGAAGCACCCATCACAACAAAAACATGAGATGCTCCTCCTCCCTCATATCCCAATTCCCCCCTCAGGATGGAAAGCATATCAACTTTCCCTTGTCCTGACATTTTTCCAAACTGCTCGTCTGCTACAGGAAGTTTATAAGCTACTTCCGGTTTTCCAAAAGTGGGCGTTTCCTTTTCTCTTAATTTTCTTCTGTATTCCCTATACATCCATTCAGTAAATATGAATGTTAATTAGAACGTGGATCAAATCGATGTCCTTCTTCAACTCAATCCAACATGTTAATTTGCAGTTTGATAATCCATACGTCACGTAACTTATTAATTTAAAACTGATCTACCTAGCTATTTTGTTACCATTTTTCTCCTAGTGACTGATACATGACTGAGGGAGTTCAGTGATTAGAACAACGACTGAACGTGATTTCATGATATTGATCTTTTAACTAAAGGTGAAATTAGCATTTAATCTTTTATAATTTTTCCTATGCAGTGGTAAGCAATAATCGAATGTACCTAATCGGAGATTGTTAAAATGTTGCTTTTCACACTTGATTGAGAAAGAAAATCTTTTAAGCATTATGAACATTAAGAAACCTCATGGTGTCGTCCTGATTCTCCCACTTATCGTCCCTTATATACATATACTAATTAGGGAATGTTGTGATAGTCATTCTTAATTACTATAACAATTGCACATTTTTCAGTCAATTAAATTATCCCGAGATTTATTCCCATTTACTAAAAGCTAAAATAAAAAGATTTGTCCAAATTTTGAAGATTGGTATTACTATTTTGCAAATATAGACTAAATACTGAAAAAAACTTGAGACATGGAAGAAGTGAATTTTCTTCTCCATTGTAAATTTTCGCTGAATTGATGGTGATGTTAATTAATATATGTATAGGCGAACAACAATGTTATTTATATGGGGGACAAGTTTGGAATTTATATCAAAAAACGCAGTCTCTAAAATTTTGTTTTAAAAAAGGTAGGCTCAAACATTTAATGAAAAAATGTAAGATTGAATATTTCTTTGGATCAAATAGTAATATAATTTTGAAAAAGGCTTCGTAAAATGTACCAGAACCAAAACAAAAATAAAAAATATAAACGTCAAACCTTCCAGGTGCTCCGAAAAATTTTCACGGACCCCCCCCCCCCCCCCCCCCCATCCCTCCCATGACAAATACTAGGCTATAATCAAAATGATGAATATGCATAGAACTTTAATGTGGGGTGACGCACTCTCCGGAATTGGGAAAAAGAGTGATTTTGAGGGGGAACTGGGACTGGGATAATTGAGCCAAAAGGGAATCGGGAACATTATACCCCGTATCACCCTTATTAATTTTTCTAGACTTTATGTTATAAAACACTCCAAAATTAAACCTTGTCAATTGGTATTTGCGAAAAATACCAGTCGAGAGAATGTTAAATTTCGCAAGCCGTAAGGCGAGGGAAATTCATTCTCAAGACTGGTATTTTTCGCAAATACCCCTCCTTAACATGATATATCTGTTCAAAATTCACATAATCTAGTGATGACATATTCTGGTCTAACTATCTGTTGGTGAGCTGGCACTGAGAAACAAACATAATAGGTAAGTATAGTGCGCATTTCTAATACATGTATATAATACTGCTAAATTTTAGAGACAACTGTATTCTTTTCTAAGTAAAGATGTGAGCTTATATAACATGTAATGCAAGTCACTCTGTTTAGCTCTATCTGCCTCTTGTAGCAGTGTATAGCTGCCAGGGTGTATAATAAAATATAGTAATCTTGTAAATCTCTTGTGGAATTTTCGACACACAAATTTCGGGCCAATTAGTGCTTGTCTTGGTCGGTTGACCAAGCGAAGACATGAACCAGGTGAGGCTGCCAAGAGCCTGTATCACCCAATTACCATTTTTGCCATGTTATATGATCTCAAATGGCTTTTGGCAAGGAGATCCTAGGTGAATTTGGATGGTCAGAGTTATTGAATACAAATTTGAAAGGACTACGTGGATTTACATTTTACCCGGGATAAACAGATTTTAAGTAAAATTTTCCCGAATCGATGGCCGTACGTAAAACTTTAACGGCCAACGATTTAATTTTGAAAGAGGACAATCAATTGCCCAATGGTGCCCAAATTTGGTAAGTGGTTTCTTGCAATAGGATTTTTAAATAAATATTCTCATAGGACTCCTTTGCCTTTGGTGGCCATCCTGGATATCGGCATGTGTCATCGGATAAAACTGTTAATAAGTTCACCTAAGAGCCAGATTTTATTCCAATTTTCTTTTTGGTTTCAGTGAATCTTCCCAACTTTCTATGTTAAACTAAATTCTTTTGTGGTGGTCGTCGGAACAATTCTGAAAGAGGACCACATAATGACCGTTGCTTTCAAGCTTGATTCCAGTTGGCTCAAGCTCTTTCGGAGAAGAAAAATAAAGTTTACGGACGGAAGATAGTTGAAAGACGCTTAACGCTGTCTTTGAACAAATGGAGCCAGACCAGAATTTAGAATTTTTTTTATTGTTTGTTATCAATTTAACTCTTACACACTTGATCGTTTTCTATGTAAGAAAAGTGTTTCAACAAAACAATCTTAAATTATAATTCAAACGTCACAAGCAATCAAATATATATTATCAGAAAACGCTGTGAATCGGTCTAGTTCGTTTTTTTGCAGTAACACCAGTCAGTATGATGAAAAATGTATAAACCAGACATACAATAGAACAAACACGAAACACACGTACAATTCGAAAACAATGAAAACAAAAAACTATAAAGAAAACTTTTCAGTACAACGATCCAGTCAGATTAGAGAACGGAAAAAGGGGGGGGGGGGGGGGGGGGGTGACACGGGGGTATGATTTTCCCCAATTCCCTAAAAAAATTGCCATTTTACCGTAATCCCATTCAAAGCTTCGGTCACTTAGAATGTGTTAATGCCGCTGATAGTCATGTTTCACGGAGTTTGGACTTGATATCTCCAGTAGGTTCCAGAGTACATGAATATATATTTGAACTTCGTATTTCTGTTTTCAGAAATGAAACCCAAAGCAAAAGAAAACACAATTAAGCAAACGGGAAACCTAAGACGCATATTTGTAGTGCATAACCATAAAACAGTCATAATTATTTCGCACTTTCGAATTAAAGTTAAAGATACCGTCATTGTCTCCGTTCAGCGATCACACTTTCTTTTGATTTGAATTTCTCATTTTTGTAGCATACAGGTTTAAAGGTACGATATTTTGGGTACCCTCGTTTTTATGTTTATTTTGCTAGACCCTTAATGTACATTTGTACACGTTCAAACGTGTCACATACTAGATTCATATGTGAAATTACATATCATGGTAAAATAATTTTTCGAACATAATTTTTGTCTCGACTGCAACGAATGTCGCGAAAAGCGAGATCTAGGTAGATCTTTGGCCCTATATAAGATACATTTTGATATAAACTTAGCAGTCGTATGCTCGTCTTGTGACCGTGACCCCATTTTAATAATTCATTGACTTCATAAACTTTTGTAAATCTGGGTCACATTTTCCTAATTAAGTCAATTTCTCAACAACTTTAATACGTAGAACCACCGTATTTGGTGTATAGATAGTTCTTAGTCTGATACCTGTCATCTCACCTTGACCTCAGTTTCATACTTTGAGTGAATCTCGTTACATTTTCACAAATTGGTCTATTTCTCAGCAACCCACCAATTTTGTCTAGATACTTCTTGGTGGGTACACACCAGTCTGAGATTGTTACCCGACCTTGATAACTATTTTTGGATTGAGTGACTTGCATCAGATTTTTCAAAACAAATGTCACACTATAACAATTTTTTAATGCATTTCCTTTGAGTAACAATATTGGGTATCATATCGTCTTTATTCTGTGTCTAAGTGCATACTCAGGCGAGACATTTAATGTGTCGATTCTCGTTTTTTTTTTTGCATATGTATACAATTTACACTTGATTTTCGTATGGTTTGAGCTACGTGAAAATTATAGGTGGCATATTTGGTTACAGGTATAATTGTAAACAGGCTAAAAGTTCTGTTTAGTTTTTCCATAACTTTACATTTCTTTGGTTATATCTCTATAGTATAGTTTCTCACCAATTTGCCTTGTTTATAGATTTTGGTTGAATGGAATATTCCCACTGTCTTATCATTTCGACATAAAGATATCACTGTCTGGCTATAACTATTTTCTGTTTAACTATTGAAGGAATACCATACAAGACAGGTTTTTATTCCAAATATATTTGGAAAGTAATAAATATGTCACAACTTGCATCACTGTTGCCATTAAGATGGCCTTGGTTAATTGGGAAAATGATTGCTAGACTAAAGTTTGTGAATACAGTGGGTATACATTTGTTTTTAATATTTATGAATCTTTGGAATATGTTTTAACATACAAGACATTGAACCCGGGCGAGCGCGGGAAAATAAGCATTTTTTTTTGTGGTGGCCATGTTGACTATAAAAAGTTGTTGCGGCCATGTCATTCATGGAACAGTGACTCAATATGGATGTTGTAGCAGGCTTTCCATAAACTTTCCTGTCAAGTAGGTGGTATCAACTGATAGTTTCATGTCTATATATGCTGTAGTATTCCAGAAATGGATGTTAATGCAAACTTTAACCAAAGTCAATGAAGCGTGAAATGTAGGTCAACGTGACCCAATTGTCATATGGCTGTTCGTTACTACCGAAGATGTATCCACTGATGAAGTAGACTGTATGCCACGTAGAATTACCAAAATGGACCTTAAGGTTCCATCAAAGTCAAAATCTATGACGAAAACACAACCACATAAATTGTCAATATTTTTATTGTTACAATTAATTCTGAACTGGAACTTGATGAAAAGCTTTCATTAAATACACATTTCAGAATGCATTACATTTTTCCTTCAGAATAAATATGAAAATGAAATTGTAGATGTAACCATTTCCTTAGTGACGGATGAATTTTTCAAAAGATGCCATGAGTTAGGTAGAGCATATGTTTGGAAAATAATTGTTCCAATTGTTCCATTGTTATCATGGGCAGGGCATGCGATGCTTAATTTCACAAATATATCCAATAATCAGACGATAAAAGCATTTTTAGTGTGTGGATGCGTGTGCTGTCCACGTTTATATTTATCAAAGATGTCTGAGATAAATTTCGTCATTAATGATAAAGATGACCATTTGTTAAAAATAGTTTTATCTAGGGCTTACAGGGAATTGTATGGTAGAGATATATTTAGACAGGTCACATGACAAATAATGTAAAAATAGATAATTGTTGGTTTAATCACTTTGTGCAATGTAAACATCCGAGCAATCCAAAAAAAAAAAAAACAACTAAGTTAGGAATTCCTCTGAACTTTACCTTACTTCTTCATATAATCTTGAAAGTTCATAGCCTTTACAGTTAGGAGAAATTGCGTTATTGTAGAAAAACAATCCTGAATACATGAAGCGGAAACATCCCATTCGAAGGAGAATGTTTTTAATTAGTTTTATTCTTCTTCCGTAATTTCAAACAGAAATACATTTAAAATATGTGCATACTTGTTTATTTAAATCAATGTGTTAAAATGATGCATTCCAGAACCTTCTAAGGGATATGTTGGGAGAATTCATATAAGAAAAGTGTATACAAATTCCATTTGCACATAAACAAAACTGCAGTTGAAATTTATAAATGCAGATTGTCAAATCCGATAATAACCTTTATAATCTGAACCATACATCGTTTATTTTGAACCAGGCGTTTTGCCGCCTATTCGGCTAATTCGTAAATTTAGTATTATAGATATGCAGCACATTTTCATACGTGGAAAAGTGATTAAATTTTTGGTGTCATGAGCAAACTTAAATTCAAACTCTGATAACTTGAAACCTTGGATATCTGATTAATTCTTCTCGGACAGAATTTTCTACTCCTTAGAACTCCAAACTTGAACAATATTGTAATGTGGTATTAATAAGAATTTTTAAAACTACTGACATATGCTTATGACTTGGGACAGACACATAAATATTAAGAACTAATTCATATCAATGAAAACTTACTTGAATAAAAAGTAGGACAAAATGAAAAAAAACCCATGTTTCTGTAGCAGCTGACTTTTATTTTATGTGAAGCAGCCCACCTTAAAGTTTTTTCAGACATTTATGAACAAACACTGTCAAAGTCAGGAGGAATCCTCTACATAAACCAATATCAAAAGTTTTGAAAAAAACAAAACAAAAACTACCTACATACTGTAATTTTTATCAATCTGTTACTAGAAATACAGAATTTTGTTAACTTTGGCTTTACATGCATAACAATAAATATTGCAACAGAATTTAATAGAACAGGAAAGTCAAATCACAGTAAAATTATGAACTATAACACATTTCAACAACATGTTTGTATAAAAATTATTACATATAAAAACAAAATCGAAAAATTATGATTAAAATGCCATAAAAATACAATTAAAAAAAGTTCAAATCAATGGGAGATAACTCCAAAAGATTAAAACAAAACTGATGCAAGTAAATGTCTTGGATATTGCTTACCAACTATGCTTACCTAATTTTTATGGGAGATAACTCCAAAAGATTAATAGAAACTGATGCAAGTAAATGATTTGCGTATAATGCTTGCCAACTATGCTTACCTAATTTTTATGGGAGACAACTGCAAAGGATTAATACAAACTGATGTAAATAAATGTCTTGGTTATTGCTTAGCAACTACGGTATGTTTACTTATTTTTTTTTAAATTTTCTTCCAGCAGCAACTGCGTGCCTGCAGATCAATAAATTGCATGCTGTGTCGCAGCTCCAGACCCGGTTTTGGTCTTGTGTTAACTAAACTAGAGGCTCTCAAGATTCAAGATAATACCCTAAAACTGCAAAATTTCCTTAAAATTAACAATTCAGGGGCAATAACACAACAAAGGGTTGACCAATTCGTCTGAAAATTTCATGGCAGGTAGAGCTTGACCTGATGAACAATTTTACCCCATCAGTTTTGCTCTAAATGCTTTAGTTTTTGAGATATAAAACAAAAACGGCAATTTATCCCTATGTTCTATTTTTAGCCATGTCGGCCATTTTGGTTGGCAGGCGGTGTTATCAGACATATTTTTTAAACTAGATACCCTACTGCTTGTGGCCAAGTTTGGTTACGTTTGGCCGAGTAGTTTCAGAGGAGATTTTTGTAAAAGTTAATGGACGACGGACGACACAAGTGATGAGAATAGCTCACTTGATCCTTTGGGTCAGGTGAGCTGAAAAGATGATTGTAGTTATAAAATATCATTCATAGATCATCATATCTTTTAAGAAATCAACTAAAATGCAAAAATTTAATCAGTCTCTCTACCTTAAAATATAGGTCATAATGACTCAAAACTGTGTTGTGTTATACTATATAAGACAACTGAATTTCTGAAATATTATTAATTCATTACCATAGTTTCTTTGATAATACACCTAAATGCAAAAATTTAATCAAAGTCACTCAGGCATAAAATGGAGTTTGTGCTGATGCAAAAGTTGCTGAGTTGTGTTGTACTATATAAGATGATTGTAGTTGTGAAATATATTCAATATTCTGCCAAAAGTTCTTAAAAAATATACCTTAATTCAACAAGAGGCTCACCAGAGCCTGTATCGCTCACCTGGAGTCTGGTTTTCATTGGACAATTAATCAACTATTTGACCAAGTTTGTTGCAATTGGTTCAATTGTTCAGGGAAAATTTGTTGTGAAGATTTATTTTTCATAAGGTTTAATGTTAAAATATGTTCCATGATGGTGGTCGTCCTGGCAGGAAGTTGATAAAATTGACCAGGAATAAGGGTGAACCTTAAATAAATGTAAAAGAACCCGACCTCAAATTACACAAACCAATAACTCCTAAATAGAATTTGGGATTCCCTTCAAAATTTCAGGGTAGGTAGATCTCAACATGGCAAACATTTTTCAATTTACATTTCACTTCTATCTCAAATAGTTTTGGAGAAAAATGACAAAAAATGTTAAATTTTGAAAATTTGATGAAAAAAGGGCAATAACTCCTAAATGGGTTTTGGAATTTCCTTCAAAATTTCAGGGTAGGTAGATCTCGTCATGCTGATCAATTTTACTTGTGTCAGATTTTTGATATCTGTAACGGTTTTTAAGTTATAAGCCAAAAACAACACATCCACCCCTATATTCTATTTTTAGCTACGACAGCCATGTTTTATGTCAGATCAAAATAAATTGAGGATCGTTTGTAGAGGACATGTCATAGATCATTCCTATTAAGTTTCGAACCAATCGGACCAGCGGTTTCGGAGGAGAAGATTTTTGAATGAAAAGTTTAAGACGGATGGACAGACGGACAGTAGACGAAAAGTGATGGCAAAAGCTCACGTGGCCTTTGGCCAGGTGAGCTAAAAACTGTTGATACAGAGATATGTCTCCCCTGTCGGCAGAAAATTCGAAAAACAATCTTATGGACAGCAACATTGCAAGGCCTCGAAATGGTTATCAAACTGAGATGTACTGATAGTCATGCAACTTTACAGAAAATATCATTGATCTATCATAAGTAGTTCCTATCAAACTAACTTAAGCAGAAAACTTAATTGAAAGTCACTGGACCATGACCTAAGGGGCAATGACCTCAATGCAACCTTATAGAAAATATCATTTATCTATCACAAGTACAATGTAGTTCCTATCAAATTAATTTAAGCAGAAAACTTAACATTGAAAATTGCTAATGTATTGAAAGTCACTGGACCATGAATTACAGGGCAGGGCCTCCAAATGGTCATCAAATTAAGATATAATGATAGTAATGCAAATTTATACAAAATACCATTCATATATCACAAGTAGTTTCTACCAAACTAACTTAAAAGTCATTCAAGCATAAAATGTAGGTCATGGCGAGTCAAATGTTGCTGATTTTTGTTGTACTATATAAAATACCATTGATATATCTCAATAGGTTTTGAGAAATTGACCTAATCGTAAAACGTCACCAAGTCACTCAAGCATGAAATATAAGACATAATGAGAAATGCATTATATTATGTAAGAGGATTATAGTGGTAAAGTATCATTGATATAACACCATGGATTCCTATGATATGAAATTAAAGGCAAAACTTTATCATGCATTAAATGTAAGTTAAAGTCACCCAAATTTTGCTGATCTGTGTTAATTGTTTAAAGAGGATTGTTTTCGTATGATTTAATTAATATATAACAATGGGTTTCTGAAGAATGCACCTAAAGACAAAAACATAACCATGTCAGATGGACACATTTACATACGTACTGATAGACAAGGGTAAATATATAAACCCTATCCACTTTTCGCGACATTCCAGATGAGGAATAAAAACAGTCCATGAAAAATACTTCCAATATGATTTCTGATACTGACACCTAGTGGTTCATCCAAAAACTATCCTGATAAAGTCAGCATCAGAATACAAATTCTCATTATTCTACATAGGTTTACAAAAGGTATAAAACAAAAAATGTCTCTAGGCCATTTAAGAACCAATCACATTTTGACAAATTGTAAAACACAATAATTAATACCAAAATGCACTATCATTATTGCACTATTCTAATGAAACTGTAGAAATTTTATCAGAACTACAACACTTTATTACAACCTATAGGAAGAAGATATTTATTCCATATTTCAGGAAAAATACTTGAAATACAATAATTTTCCTGGACAACATTTTTTTCTGAGACTCAGACATACCACATACATTCAAGCACTTGTTCATTTAAGAATTTACCTACAACCACTTTCTACGTCATTAACTTTTTTGCTTTTTAAAAGATGCTTTTTTTTTTTTTAAATCTGGAAAATTTGTATTTTATTTGTAATCAAATTCAATATAATATGATACTAAATGTATAATGAGAATTTCACAGTAAAAACAAATAATGCAAACATCTTATTTCTGATTATAAAATTTATATTTTATATCCTATTTCTGAATACTGTGAAACACTTATTATATGCACATGGATTTTGTTGCACAATAAATTTACAAGAACTAAATGAAGTTAGAAACCTTCCATTCATATTTTTCTAGAAAATATCAAAACAAACATAATCATTAGATTGTTGATTATCTAGTACACTCAAATTCTAGTCAGTGCACCATTTAAAGTAAATTTCCATGATAAAATTTTTTTCGCGAAGTCACCTAAAAAACCTTTACACTGAACACCTTGCCGAACATGCATTTTATTCTAATCCATGAATGTTTTTCTCTCTGATCCATGAAAAGAAATAACTGTATTCACAGTATTAAAATTCATACCAAACTATTATTTGTTTAAGCTAAGTACAGTTGGAATAAAATCAGCCTTTTCAACAAAATCTATCATACATATATTTATCCCTTGTGGTCCAGTCTTTTTATCCTTTAACCACATTACAACCCTTGTTGCAACTTTCTCACCAAAAACATTATGTAAACTGTTGTTTAAATGTGAAAAAATTGTCCCAGCTCCTGCTGTAAGAACTCCTTGGGTAACCCTAAACTCATCTGTGGGTCTATCCTCCTTGTACTTGGCATCTAGGAATGTTATTAAATCCTGCACACTTGCAGTATTTGACCACGGTGCTTTGATTGACGTATTAGGCCAAAATGTCATATTGTCTTTGACAATATCATGCTGGTAAAATACAATTATCTGGAGACCTGACTCCCATAACATTAACAGATTAACACTTTCCATGTCTAAGTGAGGACAAATTTTCTTGGATTCTAGTTTGTCTGATATCAAATTAATCAATTTTTCATGACAATGTGGATTCATTTCATAGAAATGATTAAAATCTAACAAAACTATCTCTTTTGGATGTTCATCAAGAAATGACTTTATCTCCTCTAGTCCTTTAGCTACAGTAATTCCATAAACGGAGTGCAGAAAATAGATATCTTCCTTGTCCTTCCATGTTGCAACTCTCAAATCAAAATATCTTATTCCATGTTCTAACTGTTGTCGGAATGTGAGATACTGAGTTATTGACCATTCTCTCATTACGGACCTTCCTGTTGCTCCAAACATAGAAAGGAATGGCTTGATATCCGCCTTGTCTGGACCTATCTCAGAGGTTGGATCCAAATCATACGAAAATGAATTATGGCTTCCTGATTGAAAAGAAAAAAAAGTAATTATTGTTTTTGAAAGTTGGGAATATTTATGTACAGCAGGTACCATAAAGCAATCAATACAGTTTTAAGTATCTGAATTTTTTTAATTGTATCAAATAGATCTAGGTCAGAGGTACAAGTAATTTGGACAAGCCATTTCAAAGAACAAGAAAGGCTGTCCATTGCTGCCATTAACAGACTTGAACTAAATGATCTAATAAACTAGGTGAGGTAGACACTATTTTTGCAATGCCAATGACTGCTTGATAATGTCAAAAACATGTAAAAGTTCAAATTTAGGATTCAGAATTCTTTTTTGAACTATTTAAAGCTTTTGAAATAAAACATGTATTACTTTCTTATTTATTTAACAATTAAAAATAAAATGACTTTTGTACCACCATGTATGTCTTATTTACAATCAGCATATAATCTGTGTTCTCGTGGAATATTTTTATATCTACCCATTTCCATTTTTACCACATGGTCAGTGACAATTGTCTATTTTTGAACTAGTCTCTTTCAATAAGTATTCTTCTAATTTTACTGAACTTCAGTCTTAATGTGTTTGTACAGAAAGAAATTTTAAATTATTATTCAACAATTATTGGTTCACGTATTTACTTAAAGGCACATCAGAGGATACTTCATACAAAAGTTTTTGTTCAACAGGCCCAGTGGTTTAGTGGCAAAGATCAGAATAAGTTTGGTACTGTTTAATGTTTTTCTTTTTATTTATTGATATTTTTTTGTTGTTGCTAAATTCACATCAAAAGGCTACATTGTAGTGTACACTACAATGGTGGTGCAGTTGGTGTAAACACCTAACTTTCTAACAAAACTTGCAATCCTTAATGACTGGAGTGGTACATTTCTCATGATGAGTTGGGTACAGATTCAAAACCTCAGGGTTGACCAACCAGTAATCTGTAAATCAGATGTAGTTACAAAGAACTACATAGACCTGTTGACTATTTGAAACTTAACAGGAAAATTAATGGATGGACAAAAGATGTAGAGCCAAGTGATAACAATAAATGTAGCTCAACTGGATCTTTGCCTCAATTGAACTTACTAGGGCTATATGGCATGTAGAGGCATAAAACTTGTAACTTAAGGATGATCGCTGGTCTAATAGGAAATAAAAAGGATTTGAAATAGGTGTTTTAGTTTGAGAAAACATATGAATAGTAAACAAATAAGCAAGAAAAAATATAGGTTCATGTGCTCATTTTAGAGCTATAAGGCCTTGAAAATATGCAGGAAATGGGTTTTCTCTGGATTTTTCATTGTCTTTGCATTGACAACTTCAGTCTATCAAAAATGTATGAAAAAATAAAAAGGATTTCATAAAATTTTGTCAAATACCATTTTAAGGTATATATGATTGAATCATAAAAGAAAAAGTGGGGGTTCATGGGCAAAAAAATACATGTTTAAGAAATGGATAAAACCTAAGGATTCCGAAAATCTGAAAAAAGACCAAAACATGACCAGCAAGCATCCTTAATTCATGATTCATTTATTTTTGTTGATATCAGTTATTTATCTAAGTATGGCTAACCGATAGGTATCATAAATTGTAAGTGTTCACGTATAAAATGACATTTACCTGGTATAGAAAACGAATTGAGAGGCACAGAATGTTTGTGTTCTGGTATAAGATGCTATTTACGTGGTACAGCTAACTGATTTTTGAGAGGTACTGTATGTATGTAAGTGATCTGGTATACAATTATATTTACCCGATATAGCTAACTGATTGAGCAGTATTGACAGTCTGGACATGTATGTAAGTGTTTTGTGTACAGTATATTTACCTGGTATAGCAACTGATTGCAAGGTACTGTATTTAAGTAATTTGGTGTACAATTATATTAACCTGGTATAGCTAACTGATTGCAAGGTACTGTATTAAAGTAATTTGGTGTACAATTATATTTACCTGGTATAGCTAACTGATTGAGAGGTTCTGTATGTTAGTGTTTTGGTGTACAGTTATATTTACCTGGTATAGCTAACTGATTGAGAGGTTCTGTATGTTAGTGTTTTGTGTACAGTTATATTTACCTGGTATAGCTAACTGATTGCAAGGTACTGTGTTTAAGTAATTTGTTGTACAATTATACTTACCTGGTATAGCTAACTGATTGAGAGGTTCTGTATGTTAGTGTTTTGGTGTACAGTTATATTTTCCAGGTATAGCTAACTGATTGCAAGGTACTGTGTTTAAGTAATTTGTTGTACAATTATATTTACCTGGTATAGCTAACTGATTGAGAGGTTCTGTATGTTAGTGTTTTGGTGTACAGTTATATTTTCCAGGTATAGCTAACTGATTACAAGGTACTGTGTTTAAGTGTTTTGTTGTACAATTATATTTACCTGGTATAGCTTACTGATTGAGAGGTTCTGTATGTTAGTGTTTTGGTGTACAGTTATATTTTCCAGGTATAGCTAACTGATTGAGAGGTTCTGTATGTTAGTGTTTTGGTGTATAGTTATATTTACCTGGTATAGCTAACTGATTGAGAGGTTCTGTATGTTAGTGTTTTGTGTACAGTTATATTTACCTGGTATAGCTAACTGATTGCAAGGTACTGTGTTTAAGTAATTTGTTGTACAATTATATTTACCTGGTATAGCTAACTGATTGAGAGGTTCTGTATGTTAGTGTTTTGGTGTACAGTTATATTTTCCAGGTATAGCTAACTGATTACAAGGTACTGTGTTTAAGTGTTTTGGTGTACAGTTATATTTACCTGGTATAGCTAACTGATTGAGAGGTTCTGTATGTTAGTGTTTTGGTGTATAGTTATATTTACCTGGTATAGCTAACTGATTGAGAGGTTCTGTATGTTAGTGTTTTGTGTACAGTTATATTTACCTGGTATAGCTAACTGATTGCAAGGTACTGTGTTTAAGTAATTTGTTGTACAATTATATTTACCTGGTATAGCTAACTGATTGAGAGGTTCTGTATGTTAGTGTTTTGGTGTACAGTTATATTTTCCAGGTATAGCTAACTGATTACAAGGTACTGTGTTTAAGTGTTTTGTTGTACAATTATATTTACCTGGTATAGCTTATTGATTGAGAGGTTCTGTATGTTAGTGTTTTGGTGTACAGTTATATTTACCTGGTATAGCTAACTGATTGAGAGGTTCTGTATGTTAGTGTTTTGGTGTACAGTTATATTTACCTGGTATAGCTAACTGATTGCAAGGTACTGTATTTAAGTAATTTGGTGTACAATTATATATATCTGGTATAGCTAACGATTGAGAGGTTCTGTATATAAGTGTTTTGGTATACAATTAAATTTACCTGGTATAGCTAACTGATTGAGAGGTTCTGTATGTATTATATTTACCTGGTATAGGTAACTGATTAAGAGGTTCTGTATGTTAGCGTTTTGGTATACAATAATATTTACCTGGTATAGCTAACTGATTGAGAGGTACTGTATGTATATAAATCCAATGTTGTTTTCAAAACATCAAATGCAGTAATTTCATTGGCTAACAGCAACTTCCAGTAAAAAGTTTATAACATGATAAATTCCTTTCATGACATCATGCATATGAATACATTAGCATTCAATATAGTGCATGAGGAAAATATTAATATCAAATGGAAAATGCCATATTTCTGCATTACTTTGGAATTATAAGTAATAAAGCTTTTTTATTCGGAATTTATCAATGTGTAAACTCAGGCTTATCACTCACAAACTTTGCATAAAGTCCTTTGGACTTTATTTACTGTATATTCCGGACTATAAGTCTATGTAGACTAGAAGTCTAATTGATACTTTCTCCAGACTTATAATGGTAAAATGGTCATTTTAAATTAAAAAAAGTCTTGACCTATAGGCAGGAAAATACGGTAGTTTGTGAGTGAATCGCCTGAGTTTACACATTGATAAATTCCTTCAAAATAACCTTTATTACTATAGTATTATATTTACCTGGTATAGCTAACTGATTGAGAGGTACTGAATGTAAATGTTCTGGCAGTTCAGACATCCAGTTACTGTGATCTTTAAATTTTGCCATTACAGCCAACAATAAATGCAACTGATTTCAACAGATTAGAATTTTCTACAAAAGGTATTATGAAAAAAATTAGAATGTTCTGTTAATTTTAGCTAGTAAGACAAGTTAAATATGAAATACAATATATTTTATCCCCAATTTTATTTAAACTCTGAGACTTAAGCTTTAGGTATTATTATCCATTTGAGAAGTAACATATGTATGTGAAGATTTCAAATGAGGAACTAAATTGTTAACCATGATACTCTAAGAACCTATTGGAATTTTTTGTCTAAATTTAGTAATATTCAATACTAGGTTCCAGTTATATAAATACCAAATCATGTTTTTTTCACCACATTTTCTATCCTGACTTTTTTGTTAAAAGTGCCCCTCCCATCAATGAATATATTGAATGGTTATTTCCAAACTTCACCTAATCATTGAGTACCTGTGCTTCTTCAACATATTTCAGAGAAAACAATCTAAGGTTCTGCAGTATTGGTGATGTCATTATTGTTTGAAATTTCAATTTTTAGACACTGCTGATTAGAAATAAATTGTTGAAGTGTGCACAGTACATGAAAATGATTTTTTTTCACTGTATATTAAAATCTCTCCCTTTAAGTATAGCTAGCATGCTTAACATAAACTACATACCAATATTGTCTCCAGTTTTGTTAAACAACAAATATGGTATTCATCCCTGTAACTGACAAAAAGTATGAAATTAGAACAAGTATATAAAATATATTATTACATGACCATATTTTTTCTAATCTCTGATTGGCTGAGAAATGTCCAAAAGGTCTTGAGCACTGATGATAGTAACTGGTCAGTCAAGCGGAATGTGATAGTGACCGATTTGTTCTTAAAATAGAAAGTGAGAGTACAATTTTCCCTTTCATGTAATAAAACAATTACTGACTAATGTAATAGGTCTCTATTGGGATTAATCAACACTTGAAAATGTATATTCACCTCGCCTAAAGGCTCGGTAAATATTACATTTTTTTGGGTTGATAAATCCTGATAGCGACCTATTTCAAAGTCAGTAATTGTATAATATTCGTAGTAGACTGATGATAATGAAAATTCGGTCCTAAGCTCCACGATATGCTTATCCACTTACTTAAGGATGTATTCTTCTGATGTTTCAGTCTCGTTGAAATCTCGTTCAGGAATTATTTCCAAAACATGTGATACAAGTGAAAAATATAAATGAATTCAAAAAATATCATAATCCAACTAAACTCTGTGAAAAAATTATGTACTTACAATAAGTAGTTTTTGAGTAATAACATTTTCAAATTTTATAACCAATCTGGTCAGTGTCATCAGCCAAAATGTTGAGAAAATGGGTGAGGGGTACAAAGAAATGATTTTACCAAAAATATGTACATCCCATATCAATTTTTTTCTTTTTAAAATTCGTTAATGTGCATTTTTCAAACATTTATAACAAAGAAGTTGAAATTATATGCTCTTTGTTCTAAAAAAATGAGAAAAATCCCAAATTTACTAAATTGACTGCATGGTCATTTTGACATTGAAAAAACTACAAAATTTTATGAAACTTTCTTATATTAACACCTACCTATAGTTTTTTTTAAGTTAAATTTATTCAGATTGGTCCACCTCATCTTTAGGGAAAATATGAGAAAAGGTTTAAGTGTGGAACTGTGATTTCTTTCATAATAGTAGCCCAAAAATGGGTAATAATTGATGGAAAATGGGAAAATCATCAAAAATGGGGTACTTTCAAATGACCGTATCAAAAAAGGAAGTCTACTACCATATGATTTTTTCTTCATAAATAACTTCCTTACAGTCATATAAACCCAAAAATCAGGTTAAGAAAAAAAGTTTAATACTAGAACTTTTTGGCTCCTACATCCTTAATTGGATTTCTTTGATCATATTGAGTTTCCTCATATTGAGTTTCAACAGAGTTTCCTCTTCTACAGGTTGCTTTTCGGTGCTCTAAAAAACTTCATCTGTCTAACAAACCAACTTGATATTCATCAGTTGAAAAATTACTTAAAGTCTTAAAAATTGATACTAATTTTATGAATCAAAGAGAATACAGATTTAATAAGTCGTTAAAAAAACATATAGATAAGAAATATCTAAATGATTGGAAAAAGTCTACCAATAATTTTAAAGATGGTAAACTTCCAACTTATATTTTCTTAAAAAGTAATTTTACGTTAGAAAAATATTTGATTTTGCTAAAGAAATTTGAATTTAGGAAAGCATTCTATAAGTTTCGTGTATCTTCACATAGACTTTTGATAGAAACAGGTCGTTACAAATAAATAGTCAGAAATGGAAGAAAGTGTAAAAATTGTTCCATTGGGGAGGTTGAAGACGAAGAACATTTTCTAACCAGGTGTGAAAAGTATACTAATGTGAGGAAAGAACTATTTAAATTTATATCATCAATAGTCTCCCCCTTCACAATTTATCAGATAGACAAAAGTTATATTATATTTTCAATTGTGAAGATGCTGATATATTAAACTCTGTTGGCAAATTTTTACATGTTAATATGCCATGAGTCTTTATATTTTATATAATCATGGTTTATTTATTTATATTGAATGTTTTCTGTCATGTAACAGCAGTTGTCTATAATTTCCTGTCAATCAAGTAACTTCTTTTATTTGTTACTCTGTTACATATTGCCCAATTGAGAGACCTTAATTGTTTAATAAACACTATCTATTGATCACAAGTATCCAATAATAATATGTCTGATTTCTAGTTAAATAGGAATTCTTTTGGGAGTAAGATTATTAATTTGAAAACAGAAATGTTTTTTGCAAAATAACATGTATAGTCCATATACTGCAAAATTTGAACTAACTAAATTATTAAAAATCTGTTATTCTTATGGCTTTTTAATACACACAGCAGTCATAATATTTCCACTTTGAACAGAATAGAATATTTCTTGCTTTTTGGATTGAAAAATACGGATTCAAGTGATGTCCAAGTCAATATACAGAACAAAGATACATTGTTGAGGAAAAACAAGACCCATGATACAAAAAGTATACTATCAAAACATATGCCCATATTGGTCAATCATTTTTTCCCAAATTTAAGTTAAGAGGGGGGAAGGGGGGGGGGGGGGGTCAGTGAAAAAACTATGAGTGAAAAAAAATATGTGAATTCAGTTTTTTATCGTACATTGAACTTTTGATCTCGTCCCTTATATTTTTCAATATATATGGATGTGGAACGTTTGTAGCACATTAATTTAATTGATTTGTGAATGACATATTTTATTTCTCCATATTTTATACGACCCTAGCATCTATACGATAATCATGTATTACGTAATTTTAGACATTACCACTAGACATTACCACATCCTGATAGAAATAACTGCATATAATTATTATTAAATGTCATGATCTGTAGACACAACCCCCTTTTTTTCAATATCAAGATTACATTGGTGGATTTTCTGTAAAACGTTGGTGTTGTTCACTCTTCATACGAATTGCAATCATGCTTTGATCACAGGATAATAAACAGTATCATAGTACCTGTCCAAAAGGCAAAACCCTTAAACATTTAAACATCGCATAAACTTGGCTATCGTTGTCGAAGTTGGTCGCATTCGTTCCTGATATTTTAATCCTTTACCTACATCCTGTTGTCACATGAAACAAGGAAATTCTACGATTCTTTTTGTAAAGTTTCCTAAAATAAATAGAAAGTTGTTCAATAACAACGGTATTTCGTCAAAAAGTCATGAACAGCATAATTTTCTTTAGGCAACAATGTTCAGAATTCACGCCATGACATTTTAAAAATTTTACTTTTAACATTCTTTTTTATATTTTGGTTGTTTGGACAAATATGTCTGTGAGTTAGCTTTGTTAGCTCATAATTTGTTTTCTATAAAGAAGTAGACTATATACATGATATAATCTGTCTTCAATATGAGCAGTGGAAGTAGGTATGATGATCCTGCAGAAAGGCCACTGTTTGGAGAACCTCAACCAAGGGTATATATTTCAGAAAATTATTTGAATAATTATAATTTATACATTAAATTACTTTTAAGCTGATTGCTCAATACCAGGAACACCAATTCTTTTTAACTTAAAGAAAATTGTCATGATTTCGGAGCTACATAATTGTAGCTAATGAAAAATGAGCTGGTGTTACTCACACAGCATTGAGGACATGCCTTATTAATATTAAAATTAACCTTAATTCATTTTCACATTAGTTCTGGTGATAATTTTGAAACATTTGATTATTATTATATTGAGTGTGGTGAAATACAAAAGCAATAATCAATTGTTTTAGCATCTTTTTGCAAATATTTTTATTAATATTTTAGTTTATCTTTTCTATTAATACTTAAATGTAATAAAAAAAATCATGAAATTATCTGAGTTTGTAATAAGATGGTATATTGTCTTACTATGTATTGCAAAATAAGGGGCCATAATTCTTATTTTTTATATAAATAGAACAACTTTATTTCAGTGAGTATTTTGAGTAAATATAACTTAAAAGATTTTATTTGATACTTTACCATTACTTATTAATGTGGTATAAAATTTGACATTATTATCTTAAGTAGTGAACTGGCAAGGGCTCACTGATAATTATTTATTATATATAAAATTGGGAATGGAATATGCATACCCAATAAAATAAAATATTTCAAGAAGTGGGGGTCGCCTCCCCTGACTCACTGCAATAATGGATGATCTATGAATTATCAGAATTATCAGAAAGATATTATATACAATGTCATTCAGATTATTCAATCTATCTTGTATGGGAAAGGATTTGTGACAAATTGTTTTTTATAAAAATTGCCCCGGAACTCTTTAAAAAGTCATTTGTTATAAGAGGGTACTTGAGAAATGCTGTTATGTTGTATATATATGTCAAACTTTTTTGCCTTGTACACGTCCATTTTATAAAGTTAATGTTTAATTGACTGTTCAAGTTTTCTAATTACATAGTGCATGAAATGAGTTATAGTTAAAAATTATTTTGAGAGGTAAATGTGTCTCTTCAACACTTAGATAAAATTGTTATTACAGTTAACTATGTGATTACATCTAATTTGATATAATGGTTTAAGGATGTTCAGATGATTAATAATCAATCTACATGTACAAAATGTACGTAGATGAGATTTGATAGTGAAAGTGCAGAGACTAGCCTGACAAATAACATGTAGGCCTGCTTTAATTGACATTGACTTGCTGATAATTTTATTCTCCATCTGTCAAATATAACAGAGTATTTTGATGAATTTAGGTGAATGTTATATAACAGAGTACTTGTTAGTAAAAATAGTTTATAACTATAAGAGAATGAAAATCAAAACTTCCTGTGAATATTAATTACAATCCCAATTACATAACAATTGTTCTTATTTCATTTCTGTAATATTATGGAATTTTAAAATATTCAGTAGGATTTTATCATATAATATTATTTATTTCCCTTACTTTCGTTTCCGGCAAACGAAACTTTTTCTAGCCTAAGTATGTAGCACAATATGGCTGCCCCCATTAAACAAAGACCTTTCTAAATGACCCATATGTAGAAAATGCATATGCTCCTATAGCGCTCGCTGCGCTCGCTATCATAACAAATTACATTTGAATTTTCTATGCAAATACATATAAAGAGACAGTACTTAGAGATATGGTGGATTTATTCTTGACACTAAAGAAATTAACAAAAAATTAATGATAGGAACAATACTTTTATAATTGCTGTCCTTCATTTTACATTTTAAAGTCCAGTACAATCTTGCATTCCATTGCCCATAGATTTCATTAAGTAGAATACTTTTCCTAATGTGGACCACATCATTTGTAGATTTTTTTTTTTGGTAATTTATCATTTGTGTAAAAACTGGATAGAGTAGTGATAGCTTGATTATCGTTTAGAAAATATTTTCAGGATCGTATGCTGAACCTTATCGTTGGTGTCTTTACATCAATTATTGTAGTTGTAAGTATTTAAATAAGTACTCAGTAATACAACCCCCAAAAACTCTACAGAATACCAAATTACATATAAATGGATTAGTTTAAATACACACTATATGTGACTAAAGCATTGCAACATGAATGCTAGAAACATTATTGGACACGTTTAGGGAGCAACCATTTGAATTTTTTGGAGGGAATTGGGGGTGGCAAGGAAGTTTTGAAATGGAATCTGGGGTCCAGACCTTGGACCAATATGGCTGCTGTAACTAAAAATAAGCAAGAAATTTAAAATATTTTATGAAAGTAATGGAGCAATTTAAACCAAACTTTGTTGAAATTGTCTGCTTCAAAATAAATATAGGGGTCCAGGTTGTGGACAAATTTGACCAATGTTACTGAAAAAAAGAAATCAGCTTAAATCACCAGTGATGTTTTGCAAGGTGAGTGATTAAGCCTCCTGCAAGCCTCTAGTTTTTGATATGTAAAGTTGCCCAATTTTTTACGAAAAATACTACTATTTGACACATTTGCATATATACATTAAAAATATCTTTTTTGAAACCTGCACTTAAAGACAGTACAAAAACCATTGATAACTAACTTAATAGATTATTCCACTATTACTTTTAATCCATTTATTTTCTTTTTAAAAGTGTTCAAATCAGAAAAAAAATAAATGGAAACATCTTATCTGAACTTCCAAAAAATAGTAAAAGATTGAGAAAATAAAATGATAAACAATTGGCTTGGGTGCATTTATCTTCTAACCAGGTAAGATATATAATTAAAGACTACATCTAATCATGAAAGTTTGTAATTATTATTAAAAACTATTTTGGGACGTCATGAACAAACAGCAGGGATCGTAGACTCTAAGTTAATCATAAGTCTTATTGTGTACTTCAAATAAAAAGAATCTGTTTAGAAGTTTAAGAACAAACTGATCTATTGTGGAATTTGTCTTAAAACATAATAGAACAATTGCATTAGAATAATAATGAATTCATATATGAAAGGTCATTTTGTAATCCAATTACAGTATGATAACATCCTTATAAACAATATAGAGAAATATTCTATAAGCCAGTATCATTTTATTTCCTGATTGTTCAGATATTGCCTAAAAAGTATACCAATGTCTTTATATCTTCTTTATTTGTAGGTAACATTAATAAGTGCTTTCATATTCCCTCCAGGAGATTTGAATGGAGTTAATGTATTTTTTGCATGTATCATTGTACTGACTTGTGGTTCACATTTGGTATTGGTAAGTATATGTACTAATATCATTCTGTGCCAGTCATGATAGTTACGTACAAAATATTGAATTGCAATTCTGTTACAGAGTGATAATTAACAAATAGTTAATGACACTGAGGGTCATATGGCAGTATATGGACTGGTTGGTCGCCCGACAAAAATTATATGGACTGAAGCGAACCTGAGGTCCATATAATTTTTGGAGGGCGTCCATATACTGATATTTGACCCGAAGTGTCATGAACTATTTGTTATATTATACTTTTCTGGGATTTAATCAAATTTAATCGATCTCGCCAAAACGAGGCAGTCCATATAATGTACAGCCGGTCCATATAACATTATATGGACCGGCTTAGATAACATAGATCAACAGAGTAGTAAAAATGTAAAAGTATAATATATTCAAATATTTGTTGTGAGATTTCAATTGGAATATGCACTTTTTCAGCACACTGTAGTATTATAAAATACCTTGGTATAAAGTGATAAATTTTGCACAAATTTCAAAATATATCTCATCAGTGGTGCTGCAGTCCTATTGGTGGACATGTACACATATAGCCTCGAACAACATTCTAAACAGCATAAAAATTGACACAAACAATCTTTGCGTACATTTCAGCAGGTATTTTAGTAAAAAATGTTGCACAGTTGTTCACTGTGCTTTAAGAATCATTTGGTTTTTGTAGGTAGTAAGATGATCCCAGGCTCTTATGATCCTTTTTTATTTTTATATCAAACTGAAAATATTAGGCTAATATTGGTGCTTTTATTTTTCAGATATACTGGTATCGACAGGGTGACTTGGAGCCAAAATTTAGAAAAATGATTATATATAACGCAATTTCAATTATATTACTCTGTTTATGTGGTAATTTGTACATTCATGGACTTGGAAATCAGGATAAAAAATCGTAGCAATATTCATTCTCTTTACAATAAAAAATTTGGAATTATTCTCATTTATTTTCATATACATATAAGGTTTTTGGTTACCAGTAGTTCCATATAATGGATTTATTGTTATATTATATTTATTTAATAAAAAATGGTTATAAGTAAAGTTGCATTGTCATTAATTACCAATAATTCATGCTTTAAAGTTTTCAGGAACAGAATTTCACAATTTTTATCATTAAATTTTTATCTGATTTCAATATTTTGGCACCCTCTATACTTTCACCCATGATAAGATAATTCTATTTCTATTAAATTATTTAAAATGAAAATGTACACACATTGTGTTGTGCTATTATACCTCCATTTGCTTCCCATCCATGAAAATATGGACAAGGTCCACCTAGTTGCATACACAAACAGCTTCCTATAAAAAGGACAAGTACACTTGGATACTAAATATAGAAAAAGACGAATGGCTAATTGCTTACACAAGATTACAAGTCAATGGGTGTAATGGGGTTATTACAAGAATCAATCAAGCATGAAATTGGAAAAAATATGCACCTGTTCAGGTCATGCCCAGCCATGATACCAAATGTGAAAAAATCCACCAAAAATGAACAACAACTTGCTTATACTGGATATTCAGTCAACAGATAGTACAAAAATCATTCAACTGTAAAATTGGTAAAATATGTGAATATTTGGATCATGCCATAAAATGTTACCAAATACAAACAAAATGTGCCAAAAGATAAATGACAAGTTGTTCACATAAGATATCCTTTCAGTCAACAGGATACAAAAAGTGAAATAATTCTTACAAAACTCAATCAACCATGAAATCAGTATAAAATAAGCATGTTCAGGTCAAACCCAAAGGTGATATCAAATATGAACAAATTGCATACACTAGGTATTGACACAAGATATAAAAAGAGCAGTAATTCTTGCAAAAATGTATCAACTGTGAAATAAGTATACTATGCTCATCTTCAGGTCAAGCCCAACCTGCTGTTTGTTCATGATGGGCTAAAGTATTTTTTATACTGATTACAAACCATGATACCAAATATGATCAAAAGATGAATGACTAATTGAGTACACAAGGTATTCAGACAACAGATATGAAAAGGGAAATAACTCTTGAAAAAAAATCAACCATGAAATCGGTTTAATTTATGCATGTTCAGGTCATTCCCAACCATGATACCATATATAAACAAAATCCAACAAAAGATGAATGACAAGTTGCATACACAAGGTATTCAGACAAGATATGAAAAGGGCAATAACTCTTGCAAAAATCAATCAGTCATGCAATCAGTAAATACATGTGCGTCTTCAGGTCATGTTTAACCATATAATCAAATATGAATAAAATCTACCAAAAAATGAATAACAAGATATTCATACAAAAGATATGAAAACGGCAATAACTTTTGTAAAAACTGATCAACTGTGAATTGGAATAATATGCACATGGTTCAGGTTATACCTAACTTAATGACACGAAATCTGTCAGAAGATGAAGGAGTATATAAAATCAGGATGTTTTAGTGTACGAATAATTTGGTGGTTTTTCCTACAAACATGGATGTTAAAATTTGGAACTTTGTGTCAGTACTGACTTTTTAATATTTTGGCACTTTCAGGGAAAAATTATTGAAAAATAAAATATTTCATTTTAATTGCAGTGTCTTTTGTAATGGTAATAATGTCACTACAAGCTGTCATGCTCATCAATTGATGATTGTTTTAAAAATCTTAAAGATTTGAATCGTCTTAATTAGACTATACTAGTGGTAGCAGTTTAGTTTTATCATTAAGGAATTGAAAGCGATGTTAATAAACTTTTTCAGAACCATTTAGTTATTTTAGAATGTTATTTTTTGGATTTGTTTATCTAAATGTGTTCAATTTTGGCACATATATAACAGGTGTCAAATACACCAAAATATAACCACTACCAAAATAGCCCAATTTACAGTAGTTCCATATACATGTAAAGTACATTTGTAATAACCAAAAAATGAGTTTCTCATTTGGAGGTTGACATTATCATAACTACTGGAAGATATTAGAGCTCATGTTATATGCTGACTGTACTGAAAAATTCTACCATGAATAACAAGAGGCTCAAGTGGTTAGCCTGTATTGCTCAGATTTAATTTTCACATTGGGTCCCATGTTAAATTAAGTTTATGTTTGGGGCATCTTAGTTCACAGGGGTTATTACACAGTTCTAAAAGATACTGGTTATTGTTACAAAGGTCTTTTCATGATGATTTATTCCAAGGTACAATTCATTTTGTAATTGGACCAATCAGAATTAAAACTAGCCTGTATCGCTCACCTGGCAGAAACAAGAATTGCCCATGGTGGCCATGTTTGTCGCATGATCTGGACAAAATGAGAAAACTTTGTAAAAAACCTCCTACAGATGATTCGTGTCTGTTTCATTTGGCCAAGCAGTTTCAGAGAAGATTTCTTTATATCAGCGTATCAGAAACAAGAATTGTCCATGGCAGCCATGTTTGTCGTTCAATCAGTTTGAAAATTTTATAAAAGACTTTCCATAGATGCTTCTTGTCTTACAGTTTGGCTGACAGTTTTGGTCAAGTAGTTCTAGAAAAAACAAATATTTTTAATCAACCATTGAGAAACAAGAATTGCCCATGATGGCCATGTATGTTGCTCGATCGGGATGAAATGAGGAAACTTTGTAAAGAAAACCTCCTGTAGATGTTTCCTGTCAAGTTTCGTTCGATTTGGCCAAGCGACTTCAGAGGAGAAGATTGTTTTATATCAGCCAATCAAATAAAAGAACTGCCCATGGCGTCCATATTTGTAGTCCAATTGGGACGAGTTGAGGAAATTTTATAAAGGACCTCCCATTTATGCTTCTTGTCAAGTTTCGTTCCATTTGGCCCTGTGATTTCAGAGGAGAAGATTTTTTTTATATCAGCCAATTGGAAACAAGAACTACCAATGGTGGCCATATTTGTAGTTTGATCGGGACAAAATGAGCCAATCAACCAATGAGAAACAAGAATTGCCCATGATGGCCATTTTTGTTGCCCGATCTGGACGAAATGAGGAAAATTCGTAAACAACCTCCCATATATGCTTCCTGTCAAGTTTAGTTCCATTTGGCCAAGAGATTTCTGAGGAGATTTTTTAATATCAGCCAATCAGAAACAAGAACTGCCCATTGCGGCCATATTTGTAGTAAGATCGGAATGAAATGAGGAAACTTTATAAAGGACCCCATTTGGCCAAGCAGTTTCAGAGAAGTTTTTTGAAAACTCAGCCAATCAGAAAAAACAATTGCCCATGGCAGCCATGTCTGTTGTCCGATCAAGACGAAATGAGCAAACTTTAAAAAGGACCTTACATAGATGCTTCCTGCCAAGTTTAATTCCATTTGGCCCAGTGGTTTCAGAGGAGAAGATTAAAATGAGAAAAAATAATAAAGGTCCTTTCCATAGATGTTTCGTACCAAGTTTTAGTTCATTTGGCTCTATGGTTACAGAGATGTTTTACAAATCTAAGCAATGAGAAATTGGATTTGTTCATGGCGGCCATGTGATTTGTTTGATCAGAAAATAATATGCAAAATTTATAAATGTCCTTCTTCCCTCTCCCAGAAACAAATTTAATCTAACTTTTGTTTCCTCAAAACAAATACTTCTTAAGTTTTTATCCATAACCCACAGACAAACAATCAGTATACAGTGAACTGACACCAAGCTTTGAGTTACATTCTAAGTGCAAAAACCAAACAAACACCATTAACAATCAGCAATGTGTTGTTTGATTTCATTGGTCTATAGAACAAAAACAAGAACCCCTCTATCGATTTTTATCCATTTAAAGGACTTGCATTTTACTACATACATGACATATACGGTCACATACAGAGATAACCTATTAAACTAGAGGCTCTCAAGAGCCTATATCGCTCACCTGGATTTAACTTTTCACCTTGAGCAGGACTAAAAATTTAAGTGTTGCAGTCGATTTGGCTGCTATTTCTGTAGGGTTCTATGTTAAAATAAGTTCGGCTGTGGCAGCCATCTTGGTTGACAGTCCAGGTCAATGGACACATTTCTAAAAGAGAACCATCTAAGGACCATTACTTCCAAGTCTTGTTGCAACTTGCTAAGTGGTTTCAGACAAAAAGATTTTTAAATGAATTTTTCCATAGGGTCCTATATGAAACTAAGTTCGGCTGTGGTGGCCATCTTGACTGATAATCCAATTGATTGGACACAATTCTGAAAGAGGACAATCTAAGGACCAATGCTGCCAACTTTAGTTCCAATTGGCTCCGTAGTTTCAGACGAAAAGATTTTTAAGTAAATTTCCCATAGGGTCCAATGTTACACGAAGTTTGGCTGTGGCGACCATCTTGGTTTACAGTCCACGAAATCGGACATATTTCTAAAAGAGGACCTCCTAAGGACCATTGCTGCCAAATCTGGTTTCAATTGGTCAAGTGGTTTCAGACAAGAAGATTTTTCAATGAATTTTTCGATAGGGTCCTATGTTAAACTAAGTTTGGCTGTGGCGGCCATCTTGGTTAACAGTCCGGGTCATCAGACACACTTCTGAAAGAGGACCATCTAAGGACCATTACTAGCAGACAAGAAGATTTTTGAGTGAATTTCCCATAGGCTCCTACGTTAAACAAAGTTCGGCTGTGGCGGCCATCTTGGTTCACAGTCCACGAAATCGGACACATTTCTGAGAGGACCTCCTAAAGACCATTGCTGCCAAGTCTGGTTCCAATTTGTCAAGTGGTTTCAGACCAGAAGATTTTTCAATGAAATTTACCATAGGGCCCTATGTTAAACCAAGTTCGGTCATGGGGACCATCTTGGTTGACAGTTCGGGTCATCGGACACAATTCTTGAAGAGGACCGTCTAAGGACCATTGCTACCAAGTCTAGTTCTAATTGGCTTAGTGGTTGCAGACAAGAAGATTTTAAAATGAATTTTCCTATCGGGTCCTATGTGGCTGTGGTGGCCATCTTGGTTAAGTCTGGGTCATCAGACATACTTCTGAAAGAGAACCTCCTAAGGACCATTACTGCCAAGTTTGGTTCCAATTGGCCTTTTGAAATTCATCCCCCCTTTTTTCTATTTTCAGTAACAGCAGCCATGTCAGTTGGAAGATGGGGAATGTTGGACATAAATTTGCAAGGTGGCCACCCAAGGACCATTCCACCAAAGTTTGGTCCCAATTGGTCCAGTGGTTTCAGAGGAAAAGATCTTTAAAGGGCAAAAACTCCTATAAGGGATCAATCAATGATTTTGGTCATGTGACTTATTTGTAGATCTTACTTTGATGAACATTTTGTTGTTTACAGTTTGTCTTTATCTGTAATAATATTCAAGATAACCTAAAACTGCAAAATTTCCTTTAAATTAACAATTCAGGGGCAATAACTGAACAAAGGGTTGACCGATTCGTCTGAAAATTCCTGGCAGGTAGATCTTGACCTGATCAACATTTTTACCCCATTTCAGTTTTGCTCTAAATGGTTTAGTTTTTGAGATATCAGACAAAAGCTGCAGTTTACCCCTATGTTCTATTTTTAGCCATGTCGGCCATCACAAAGAAATGTTCCAAACTGCTTCTTGTCCCATAAAAGTATCAAGTATAGTGTTATTAAATTTTATTCAACAAACAAAAAATGATAAATAAAATACAATAACTTCAAAATATCACAATTATATTAGAGATTTATCATGCATATTATCACCATAAAATAAGTCTATAATAGAATTATTACATTGGGCTTCATAGTTACATAAAACAATAAACACATACATGTACATCAAATTCAAAATACTATCTTAAGGGGGCATAACCAATGGAAACATAATAAGGCCTTCCATAACATGCAATACACATATGAAACATGAAATATAAACCTCTTTCTAAATAGGAACATCACTGTTTAAGTTGTTTCAAAATAAACTAAAAATTGTCATTATAGAAATAATTCATGCAGTATAATGTTACAATTTCTTACTATATATTTACTTCATCCTAAAAATTTTCTATAAATATCATCTACCAGTATAACAAGCTTGAACAGAACATCCAAATTACTTGACAAAGAACAGAGCTCTCTAAAGATAACCACATTTCATTTCAAGCAGTTGTATAAACAATTTAGAGAATTATTAGACATTAACAGTTTTCAGTTGTAAATATATATTCTTTCCATTTCATGTACTGTTTCAAATGACATTATTAACTAGTGCTTGGATTATCCAAGTCAGTTTCAGAATGATGTCCCTTGTCTATTTCTGCATCAGATGATGAACCAATTAGATCCCCTGAAGGTAACATTGGATCTACAATAACAAGATAGAAAACAAATGTACATTCTGTTTAACAAGTGTAGATACATAATAATATATTGCTAATTTTGGAAACTCTGGCTGAAAAAAACCAGCAGTTCATTATAATGAATATGGTAGGTTTACATATGATTTCCAAATGACAGCTAAGCCCTTGGTCTTTTAACTTGTATCAGAGTTAAACCAGCACCCAAGTTAATCACACCGCCTCGGTGGTCTCGTGCTCGCCACGACTGCGGAAGGTCACGGGTTCCATCCAAGGCCGGGTCAAACCAAAGACATTAAAATTGGTATTTGCTGCTTCTCCGCCAAACATGCACATCTAGGAGTAAGAGCAAAGACTGGTCGGCTCGGAGTCAGTATAATGTGTCCGAGTGAGGTGATATGTCTTCCTGCGGACAGTTACCTCGTGAGCTAGCACATTAAAAATCCGACTTATCGTGTTGGTCTAGTACAAAGCAGGGATCATATTCATTATCATATCAATGTCCTGATATGCACCTGGTTGCCACTGGACGTTAAACAATAATTCATCCATCCATCCATCCATCCCAAGTTAATCATGCATAAATTGTTGGTCAAAGTTACTAAACTTGTGGATGGACATTTGTTACCACGAAAGAAGTTTACACTTGCAACTATCATTCTTCTATCACTTGTTCTTGCTTAGATGAGAGCGGTACAAAGTTAATTTTGTGCAATGTTTTTGGCAGTTTTTATTTTCCATGTGACCATTCTTCGTGTTTTGTGCGAATTGACAAAAATGTAGCATGTAGGTCAAATTGATATTTTTTGTTTATCTTATATGGCATTTTTATTTCTCATTTGCACGTGTTCATATCCCACCCTGTACGACCCTCTTAGATAAACATCTACACATATATCATAACGACAATGTAGGAAGGTAAGAATATAATCTATACCCCTCCCTAACTTCCCCACAGAATATTTGTTTGTCTATAAGCTGATGAGTGATCAAGATATTTCTTTATATAACTACTTATTTTTTTTGTACTAAGATGATATTATTAAATAGCTAACCTGATAGAGTACACATGACATTGTTCTGTACAAAGTTTGCAGATGAATCTGTCAAATCTCCAACCTGATCAGATGAAGAGGATGTCTGGCTCATATCTGTTACTTCTGTTATAGGCTAAAAAATAAAAACATTGGTAAACATGTATTAATATTAAATATTATATGATGGCAAATAAAAATTCATTAGTTTTCATTGAATTCTTCAAGAAAGAATGTACTTTCTTATAAAAATGCAAAATATAAATTTTATAAACAGAGGCAACAACCGATAAATCTTTTAATAATGAAGCAACATACACTGAACAGCTTAAGTTATTGAAAACAAACAAATTTTGGTGTAGATGATAAAAATTAGTAATTATTTCCATTCTGTTACCACATGAATTAAAAATTTCTACTCTGATATAAATATTTTTTTATTATTTGAAAAAATCTGGAATCTTTATAACTCAGACTTCCCCTTATTTGCTTACGATTCTTAATCTCAGACAATTCATTCTTTTGACAAGAACATAATTTTGTCAGGATTCAGATTGAAGAATGTAAAGTGAAATTGATTCAAAAATCATTTTTTGCCATGAGTTAATCAAACAAGTAAAACAAAATAAATTCAACTGTCAATTAATTAAAGATAGCTATATTCAAATAAAATTTGAATAGGAGTTTTATATTTTCAATTAAAATTACAAAATGATATTCTACACCTGCCATCATTCTAATGGCAGCATATCAGTTACTATATATAAGGGTTTCTGTAAAACATACTTACATGTACAGTTGAACCAAAATCAGTTGATGATTGAAGCTCTGAAATAAAGAGATTATTAGAATCTACAATTTTATCCTCATACTATGCTTTACCTTAGAAATAGTTAAAAAAAAATTACATTAAACAAGGGAAGCAACACAGGATGGCTATTGTTCTGACGAATGAAGAAATATATATATAGTAAGTTTTAAACCATTTAAGAAACTAACAGCTTACTGTTGAATTGGTAGAGAAGAGTTCATAGTACTGTAAATTGCTTTACACAGGAACTGGGATTAAGGGGATATCTATTTTTTTTATAGAAAAACAGAAAATGCTTGCAATGAATACAAGGAAGAAATTTTCTGTTGACATTTTTCAACAATTAAAAACAAAGGAACTAACTACCAATTGCAAAAAAAAGGAAACTACAGTGTTCCCAATTCAATATTAATTGTTTTCACAACAAGAGTAACTCATATCATGTAGTAACGGTCAGTATGTTTTATATAGATATACATATTGTAGGAGAATTACAAGTCATGTAACTTACCTTCTGTGGAGACAGGCAAGGTATCCTGTTCAATAGGCAGAGGAATTGTCCCTGAATCAAGGGAGGCAGCTTCAGTGTCAGTTTCACTGCTCAGGATCACAGATTCTGGATTCATTTCAACTGTTACATTTTCACCAGATGTATCATTTGATGTCTGAAATAAGCACATAATTATATCTTGTAAGTCTCAGAGAGTTGTTATATTCATACAATTTACTGATTTTAAGTAATTTCATTTATATAATGTTATGATGCAATATAGTAAGATACACAAATAAAATCTACTTTGTGACTGGCTACACAATCTATCTGATGAAAAACAAATCAGGGACTATAAAGTGAAATGTTTCAATGCTAGACAGAAGTATGACTTCACTATCAACATTACCCTTTACAAAACTACTGTAAAAGTTCAAATAAAAGAAACTTATTTTCACTCATATATTTCATGTATCATTGAAAGTTTTTCTACCGGGTATTTATGAGGTCCTAATATATACATGGAAAATCACTTGTATTTCATAATACCTTAAAACTGGACAAGTGTATGCAAAACAAAAGATTACTATTAAAATGAAACAAAATCCCAAACATGCAAATATTCAGTATATGTACAATATATATAGCTTTTTAGTTAAAAATTGTAGAAGTTATCCAGACAAACCATCTACTCCTTATGCTAATTTCATAAAAAAATAACTAAATTCAATCACCACATAATTTTGTAAAAATTGTAAAAAATAAAAATATTTATAACAGGTATACCATCATTATTCATCAATATTCTACAATAATCTTGCAGATAAGTACAATAATTTTGTCAAATCCAATGTCAGAATTGCTTTAATAAAGATTTATCACAATGACTGACCTTAACACTGTACTTACAGGTAGAGTGTGTACAATAATGTGGTCTGTTCCCATGGACATACCACTAAGTGATATAGGTGTACTACTAACAGGCTGGGTTATAAGGAACATCCCTGAATCTGTCTGATGCAAAACTTCATACTGGATATTGTCGCTACTGTCGTCACCACCTAAATTGTAATATCATATTAACTAAAGTTCAAATAAAAACTGTTAAATGAAAATTACCTACAAAAAATGAATTCACACATGATTTGAACGATGAATTTTTATCCTGAGAGTATAGTACAATGTACGTATATGCTATACAAATTCCCCTACCTGCTTGAGACAATTTGGAAAATTTCACCATTCATTCAAATATTTATTTTGATCTGTTACTTCTCATAATTGAAATACATACCAAATATCAAGATTGCTATGACAAGTCTTTATTGAAAAAAAAGTGCAAAAAAGTGTTACGGACTGATGGACGAAGTGCAAATCTAAATCTCCTCTTGCGCTTTTCTTGTTGGCAGCCAATTATAACCTTATCACTAATCAAACTAGAAAATGTGTCTATAAGACACAGATGCCCCACCCTAAAAACAATATAGGTGTTGCTGAACTCCGCTGTACTATACAAGAGGACTGTAGTAGTGAAATATCATTGTGATATTACTATAGGTTTCTGAGAAGTGAACCTAAACGCAAAACTTAACAAAAGTCACTGAAGCATTAAATGTAGGTCATAGCGACCCAAGTGTTGCTGAACTGCATTGTACTATACAATAGGATTTTAGTGGTGAAATATCATTGATATATTACTATAGGTTTCTGAGAAATTAACTTAAACGCAAAACTTAACCAAAGTCACTAAAGCATGAAATGTATGTCATAGTGACCCAAGTGTTGCTTAACTGCGCTGTACTATACAAGAGGACTGTAGTGGTGAAATATCATTGATATATTACTATAGGTTTCTGAGAAATGAACCTAAATGTAAAACTTAACCAAAGTCACTGAAGCATGAAATGTAGGTCGTAGCGACCCAAGTGTTGTTGAATTGTGTTTCTGAGAATGGAGCTAAACGCAAAACTTAACCGAATTGGGATGTACGGACAAGAGTAAATCTATATGTCCCAGCCACATTTGTGGTGGGGCATAATAAAACTACTGTTGATGCAAAGTAAACAATTCTTTTAATTCTTAATTTTGTTAAAGTTTAAGAAATGATAAATTTACAGTTTATTTACAAATTCTACTTTACTCAATTTGAACTTGTTTTAGTTTGGATATATCCTACAAAGCATCAAAGTGCTGACATGTTTTGAAAATTAAAAAAATCAAAATTTTGTAAAAGGTTATATTTCCATGCAAGTTTTCAAATGAAAAATAAAAACTGAGCCTAAAATAAAAGACCATCTAAGACTTACTTGAGTTCAGCTGTATGGGTATATACTGTGTAACGTCATTTGATGATGTAGTACTTGGTAGTCCAATGAACTTCATACTATTACCACTAGTTGTCTGTTTTACTTTCAGATTTTGTAGATGGACAGTTTTTAAATATTCCAAAAGATCTGTGAATTAAAATTGTTTAAAGAATAACAATGAATCACCCATCTGGAAAATGAAGCAGATAACATATTGCATATTAAATTTTGTTTGTACATGCATGTTAGCTGATCAGAACAAAATGAGAAATTTTGATAAAGTACCTTCCATACACTATTCCTGGCAAGTTTGGTTAATATTGGCTTTGTAGTTTCACAGGAAATAATAAAATTTATTTCTTGTAGGATGCCATCCAATCGACAGTTTTAATGAATAAATTTTTAAATTTGAATAAAAAATTAACTGTGGAGGAAACCTTTTTCATTCAATCCAAATAAAATGACGACTCTTTATAAAGGACCTTCCACACATTCTTCCTGCTAAATTTGGTTATTACAGGCCTTGTAGTTTTAGAGATGATGAAATTCACATAGGCGTCAATGTAAAACTATTTGCTTTTGTAGCCGACACTATGCCACCCAATCAACATTAAATGAGGAACATTTGTAGACGGTCTCCAAATCATCATTCATATAAAGGATGAAATGATTTGGCAGTTTAGTTTTTAGGAGAAGAATCTGAAAATTTTACCAATCAGAATCAAGAATTGCCTGTGCCATGTTTTTCAACTGATCCAAAGAAAATGAGGACATTTCATAAAGGACCATCCATATAATATTCCTCCCAAGTATGGTTATTACTGGCCTTGTAGTTTCAGAGCAGATGATGAAAGTGTGATTTCTCATTGGCTTCAATGCAAACCTATGTGGCATTGCAGCCTCCATGTATATAACCTGATCAACACCACATGAGGAATTTTTGTAGACAGTCTCTCAATCGTCAATCCTATAAAGCTTAAAAAGATTTGGCATTGTAGTTTTTGAGAAGAAATTTGAAAATTTGACTAAATCAGAATCAAGAATTGATTCTGGTGGCCATTTTTTTCATCTGATAAAAGTAAAATAATAACCTTTCATAAAGGACCTTCCATACATTATTCCTGCCAACTTTGGTTAGTACGGACCTTTAGTTTCAGAGCAGATGATGAAATTGTGATTTTCCGTAGGCTTCAATGTAAACCTATTTGCCACTATAGCTGCCATGTTTGCCACCTGATTAACACCAAATACGGATTCTTTGTAGATGGTCTTCCAATCATCATTCCTATATTAGTTTCAGAGGAAAAGAAATATGAAAATTTGATCAATCAGAATCAAGAACTGCCTCTGATGGACAGGTTTTTCATCTGATCAAAATGAAATGAGTAAGTATTATAGACATCCCTCCATATATTATTCCTGCAAAGATTTGTTTGAATTGGCCCAGAGGTTTCAGAGCTGATGATGTATTGTCTAATGACAGACTAACAACAGACGCAAAGTAATGACCATAGCTCACATGGCCCAGTGACCTAACACATGGATCATTGAACACAATTTTATTCATTCTGGATGAACATAATTATAAATGTTTATTTAATACTTTCACCATAAATGACTATAACATGGTGGCCAATTTCTATTGGCAGAGGAAGCAGGCAATGGTAAGAAATCAATGAACTTTGACAGAAAACAAACAATTATTGCCAAATTTACATGTACTGGTAGTTTTTACACTCAAAAGTTCATTGTTGGCACGCCCCCTTGGCCACCAAGACACTTAATATTAATGAACAAAATGGTTAACATATGATATACAGACAAAGTTTACCTTTAAATTCCATATTCTGATATTCAGTACAATGCCTTTTTAATGACCACCATTTGCCCCTTAACCATTGCGGGGACCTCACACTACAACAGAAATACTTTATAACTGAAGTCATTTGTATCTTATATAAAATAGATTTAAGTTGTTGATAGCAATAATTTTTTTATTTCCAGTCAAATTGGAGCAAAAGTTAGTAATATAATTTTTAGAAAACAAATTTGATTTATTGTCTTTAAAATATGTTTATAAATGGTCTAATTTTTGTATAAGTATTTGAAAATACATGTATAATACTATTATATAATCCTTGTCAGGGATGAACTGCTAACCAAAAAGATGAAATGTAATAGAGAAGGCCATTTTACTTTGTATAATAAAATGTAACATACAAATCCAGAAGGTAAAACGCAGAATTCCTCTAAAATGTGGAATAAAATCATACATTTTTTATTGTCATTGTTACCATTTCATTTCAGCTATAGAAAATCAAAATGTCAATCATTTGCAAAAATCAACCAATATTGGCCATACATAAAAATTATGTGAAAAATACATGTATCTCATATCTTTTAATATTCATATGAATGTTGATATTAACCTTGGCCAGTTTGTTGCCAGTTCATTCCAATTAATCTCTGTATCATTGGTTACATTTAAATTAGAAATTCTGAAAAAGAAATAATAACTAATATAAAACACAGTAAAACTGTTCACAAATTTTTTTTTATTGTAAATACTAACTTAATTGTGTAGCAGTTTTAAAATATAAAATAATGATGTTGTTAAAATAGGTTTAACTAATAACAAAAATTTTCAACAAAGTTTAATAACAACAACAAAAAAACATCAGTCATTTCAGTATAAATACTGGCAAGGGCAGATTGGGGCCAATAATACTAACATTCAGTTAAAATTGAATGTATTCATTGCTGTGCTTTAACTGATATTTCATACTAAACCATGAAGGATTGTTTTTATTAGTTACGACCCGACTTTCAAGCTAAATACAAGGTCTTACTATTTTTTCACATCAGAACGATTTTTTACACATTGATCATATACTTGACTGTCCAATAGCTGGTGAAATTAGGTGGTTCCCTGATTTCAAATAAAAAATGCAGTATCATTTAAATACCTACTTTAGAACTAGATTAATATCATCCTCGCGTGTCCATTCTGTGCCTCCTTTTTGTTTCCAGTTAAGAAAATTCAGCCATTTTGTCCTACACTGTTTTTCTGATCTGGTACCTACTCGTTCAGAGACTAATGCCCAGGATAAACCATTTGTGACACTTTCACCTGTTTAAAATTTTAAATTCATAAAATTTTATAAACAAACTGAAATTTTAATAGCCCCAAATTACCATAGATCTTTTTTTAAGATATGGCACATTTTTTTTTAGCAAAATAAGTTTACTTTTTTCTTCTTCACTTCAACCATAAAATAAATGGATAGATTATTGATTAACGTCCAGTGGTAACCAGGTGCATATCAGGAAGAGATAATGTTAATATATGAATATGATCCCTGCTTTGTACTAGACCGACACGCTGAGCCAGATTTTTAACGTGCTAGCTCACGAGGTAAATATCCGCAGGAAGACATATCACCTACTCGGACACATTATACTGACTCCGAGCCGACCAGTCTTTTGCTCTTACATCCATATGCCGCATTCTTGGCAGAGAAGCAGCAAATATCAATTTTAATGTCTTTGGTTTGACCTGGCTAGGGACTGAACCCGCGACCTTCCGCACTCGAGGCGAGCACACTACCACGAGACCAGAATGAAAAAACATAAACTATGCCTTTTTGATGAGGAAATCTGTTGCTTTCTAATAAATCTGACACTTAAAATCAATAAATAGCAATTAACATTTTGTATATTTATTTTTTTGTTATTTACCTGGTTTAATACCAGCCAGGTCATAAACTGATGCAGCCAATCGTCTTTCCTCTTCTTTCAACCATTTGCCTGTAAATTACCACAAAATTCGACGACTATTAATAGTTGAATAAAAAAAATACCTGCCATTACTTCTTGAACTGTTTGAAAAAAAAAACCTCTGGAAAACTTTTTGCTTAAAGCACACAAGATTTAATATGTAAACATCACCAACCATCAATCTGATGCACATAAATAAAGTATAAATTCGACAAATAAACAACAATGAGGAAAAAATATATACTGCTTTTTCTTCATGTTTTAATATATATTAAACTGGAGTAAAAAATATTTCATACTCTCCGTGTAAGAATCTATCATCTGCAAATTGTACATGTATTAAATTTAAGCTTACTTTGATAAATAACCAATGTATGAATATATAATATACATGTGACAAATTAAAATACAGCTAGTAAACCATTTGATTATGGAGGGTCAAATGTGCACAAATTGTGAAGTATCAGTGGTTATATATAAGTACTTGAAATTGATCTTATAATAAAAGAAAAGCATTCCTATGTCCCCTGCCATGTAGCAATAACTCCAACAAAAAAATAATGGTACAGCACGGAAATTCGAATGTGACCAACTATGATATAAATTTAAATAAAATCCATTAAGGTTTGTATGTGGGAGAGTGTTTACAAGAGAAATTGACGAAATTTTCAGAGTTCCAAGTGGAATAACTCCCAAAATAAGTATTGGTAAGGTACTGAAATTCGAATTTGACTGAGATAATACCTAATCACAAATATGATATAAATCTAAATAAAATCCATTTAGGTTTGTAGGCATGAGAGCGCTTACAAGAAAAATTGACAAAATTTTCAGAGTTAAAAGGGCAATAACTCCAACAAAAATAATGGTATGGCATTGAAATTCAAACTTAACTGAGATAAAACTACATCACAACTATGATATAATTTTAAATTAAATCCAATTAAGGTTTGTAGGCGTGAGAGGGCTTAGAAGAAAAATTGATGAAATTTATAGAGTTCAAAGCAATTACTCCAACAAAAGTAATGGTACGGCACTTGTGAATTCACACTTGACAGAGATAATACTAAATCACAACTATGATATAAATTTTATAAAAGTTCATTGAGAAATGTAGGCGTGAGAGTGCTTACAATGTCAGAAGGATGCAAAACATTTCTAAGTCACCGCACAGCATTGTGGCGGGGGACAAAAATATCAGTCATCTGCAGAAACAAACCAAATTTCAAACAATATAAATGTAATAAATTTTCACAATTTCTAATTCCTAATTAAAATGTTTTCAATCTATATTTGTATTCTCAAGAAAAATTCAATAAATTGCAGAATAAGTTGCAGAGCTGGCCTGCTCTATACTGTTAAGTGTAAAGTTATGACCATGAAATACTGTTTATATAGGATTTTTTGATACTTTTATTGTATTTTTTGACACATTTTTGTGCACCCATTTAGCACTTGTCTTGTGACTTTGGCTTATGTGACACCTAGCGTTTGCTTAAAATTCATAATTAAATTAAACATAAACATTTGAGATTTTAATATTTAGTAGCAATAAGTTATCTTTGTAATATGCCAAAATAGATCCATATGATACAAGGCATCATTCAATTACATCTGTGCCACAAACCTTGTAAACTTGGGACATATTCAGCTTATTACACAGAAGAAACATTATGACTGGATAAACACAACCCAGCTGTAAATATAATATAGGCATTGGTACACATTCATAAAGAAATAACCATTTGATAAAATTAAAATCTCTTCTACCGACCTGAATTACAACTTTCCCTCATAAGTCTACATTTATCTTTTACTGACGATGCACTTCTTCCTAAAGCAGCACCAATAGATGCCCAGTCATTTCCAAATTTCGTTCTCAATCTAAAAGTATAAACAAATTTAATTGTTAATGCATGTATTTTCTAAATAACTCGCATATATCAATAATGATGACAGCTGATTGTACCTTAAAATCTTTGCCACTGTTAAAACCTTGTGAATAAAACAAATTTCAAGGACAACATACTGATATCAGGGTTCATACACATTTTTTACCACAAAATTCAAGGACATTTCAAGGACTTTAAAGGACCAATTTCCAAATTTTCAAGGACCAGAAATCAACTGATATGGACAATTTAAATCCATACTGTTTTCTAGCCATACATCCGAGAATTTACATTTCCCAGGCATGTCATCAACGTTCTTTCGAACTACTTTCAGTTTCGGTTTGCTCACTGTGACTAAAATTTATCGGCAAAATACATTTAATCATGTAAATGAAAGATGTTTTATTAGTTAAAGTTAATTTAAGTTACCAAAAAATCAATCTGGATCGTTTAATTACTAAAATTTTTACGCAAAGTCAGATTTATTTATTGACGGCATCACAGAAATTACTACGCACCGGTTTCACAGAAAAGTAGCTATTTTTAGAAAAGGGAAAATACGCAAAACTTATATAAAGTCTTGAAAAAAATACCAATAAACGCGAGACCGAGTGATCTGAAAACGAATTAAAAACACTTTTATGACAGAAAATTTAACCAATTTTTTGATTCTTCAAAAACACAGTTTTTCAAGGAGTTTCAAGGACCTCCTTTGAATTTCAAGTACTTTCAAGGCCTTAATTTCCAATTTTCAATTTCAAGTACTTTCCAGGTTTTCAAGCACCCATGCGAACCCTGTGATATGCAGTTTCTTACCTTAATGAAAATATTAATTATTCTGTGTTTTTCAGCTTGAAAGTTAGTTAATATTTCAATTACAGTTTTCTTAATTTCAGACTATAAATTCCCTTTTATTAAAGATATAGTCATGGTTGTCATATGTGTACAACAATGTTTTTTTTCCTTTGAGTTCTAAATGTCATTTTAAAATCTTATAATGCCTACCAATAATACCCCTACAATTAGTATATTCATCACTTCTGAATTATTAAGCACATGCAATATATTATGCAATGTAATTGTCCATATGTTTGTTGTGGTTTGGATTTTCACTGACTTAGGCAAATTTTAAAGAATTTGCTTGATTATCATGATGTGTAATTTGTGAATTTGCTGATATTGTCTTCCATGTGTGTCATTAAATATAAAAAATTACATGACTTTCATCTAATAAGGAGTTCAATTGAAGTAGGTGCTAGGGTTAACATTTTCTCTTTAAGAACAGCAACAATACCATTAATCCTCTTTTTTTGCTTTTGTTACGTATATGTTTTATTTTTGTGTGAAAAATGTATCTATCATTTCCATTCTTACCTACATACATTAATTTTTCAGAATGACCAGAAAATCAAATACACATGTCTTAAAAGTTCATACAAACAAGAGTATTACAGTCAACTCCACTTAATTGCAAACCTGTTAATTGCAAAATTCGGTTATTTGCAAAATAATCACCAGCACAAAACCATTTCCCATTCAACTAATGTTAAATACGTCGGTTAATTGCAAAGCAGTTTATAGCAAAATTCGCTTAATAGCAAAGAAAATTCTGGCAAAAATGACAAAAAGTGTTGGTTATTTGCAAAATTTCCAATGAGTTTTGTCATATTTTCCGTAAAATGTGATGATCATTTGCAATTAATTGGTGAAAATTCATATAATTGTCTTTTGAAACAAACTTGCAATTATTTTTGTCAATTTGTAGATCGATGGAAGTTTTAAAATGATCGAAGTTCGTAACGTAGAATCTGACAAACCAAGACATCTAGATCTTTATTATTCATGTTATTTAAATAAAAATGTTTGAAATTGAGTTGTCTTTGTGTTTTCCTTTGCTGAAACTGAATAAAGAATGTCCTGTGTCCTTCATTCTAACAGCGATTGACAAACGAAAATAAGTGACCGCCATTTTTGTTTCCAATGTAAATAACCACGTGCACAGGTAAAAGCAAAAATTGTTTTTTTTTTAATTCAAAGTAGGCTAAATCACAATTGATTTCAGATCTATAAACAATTATCACTTCAGATTGAAATGAAAATGAATTATGAAATACTTTTAATGAAAAAAAAAGATAGAAACAGATTAGAGATTATAAACTCACATGTAAACAAACCGTTTCTTCATCACAAATATCTTTTATCGATTAAAATTAAAAATTTTGAAATCATTTCTGCAGCATTTAAAATGTTTTATTGGAATATAACACTGGGATGGAATAAAAGATTGTTGGATTATAGTTGTATTTAAATATGTACAAGGTAAAGTTTCTATATTTAAAATGTAGGTCATCTGGGTTATCAAAATACATGCAATACGTTAAGAAGTTTATGAAGAAAAAAAATCACAAAAACTTCATTTCACTTTTATTTATTAAAAGGCAATAACTTTCATTCAACAAAATTCTTTAATATAACTCTGGTAAACTGTGGCTAACATCTGACCATCTGTATACAGCTATCAGCTGATTCCAAAACTTCCGGTCTGATACGCTTTTCGTTTTATCGCAAAGTCCGCTTAATTGCAAAATTTTCTCTGACAAATAGGCTTTGCAAATAAGCGGAATCCACTGTACTGCAAAATTTTATTACTCACTCTTTCAGTTTGTTTATTTCATCAGGTGTGTATTTCCCAATATGATTTTTCTGGTCGTACATTCTTGTTACTCTTCTATATACAGAAAATAATGGCCTTTGTAAGCCTCTAGCTATACTGCGATAGAAATCTTTCCTTTCATCCTTAGACATTTCAAAGATGATTTGTGTTGGATCTAGTATACTACGTTCCTGAAGAAATGAAGAAAGCATTCAGTGTTATTTCAATTCTCATTACTTCTACACATATATTTGTTTAAAAAACTTAACATTAACATTAAGAAAAGGCAGACAATATTATTTTTAAAAAGATGTATCCAGAATGTAAATGAAGCAGCAAACAATCAAACTAGAAATTGTGAAAAAGACACGGATGACCCACCTAAAATGTAGGTCACCATGAATGAATGCTCAGTAATATCCAAGGCATATCCACTGATGAAGTTTCGTTCATACACTATGCTTAGTTCCAAAGAAATGAACCTAAACGCAAAACTTAACCAGAGTCCCTCAAGCGTATAATTTAGGTCATAATGACTGCTCAGTACTACCCAAGGCATATCAAATGATGAAGTTTCATAGATATACTATGATTAGTTCCAAAGAAATGAACCTAAACACACAACTTAACCAGAGTCGCTCAAACATAAAATGTAGGTCATAATGCCCCAATTATTGTATGACTACTCAATACTACCCAAGGCATATCAACTGATGGTTTCATTGATACACTATGCTTTGTTCCAAAGAAATGAACCTAAACACAAAACTTAACCAGAGCCACTCAAGCATAAAATGTAGGCCATAATGACCCACTTATTGTATGACTGCTCAGTACTAGCTTAGTTCCAAAGAAATGAACCTAAATGCAAAACTTAACCAAGTTCGGACATACGAACGGACAAGGGTAACTCTATATGCCGTATCCACATTCGTGGGCGGGGCAAAAAAAAAAAAAAAAACAGAACATGATAAACAACAGATGTGTATGCAATGATATTTAGTTTATAGCTGGGTTTTTTTTTACGAGTAACATCAACAAGATTTTTACATGTAAATGAATAAAAAAGAAGACCAAAAATAAGATTTTCTTGTAGTTTAAAAAAAATTCAAAGAAGAAGCAAACAAGAAGTAAATATAAGGTATATGTGATAATACAACATTCCAAATACTATATTATCCTTCAATACAGATGCTGAAAATACAGCAGAGATCCAAAATAAAAATTCTGTAAACAAAAAATTACCGCACAGTATCTATTAATATTGTGTTGTAAGATGTCCACTTCCTCTTTTGTCCACTGTCCTTGTTTCCATGTTGCTCCTAAAAAAATCAAACAAAATGAGTTAAAAAAAAGTAGGTTTCAAAGATTATGATTTTTCATTTCAGCTGGCTTGTGTTTTTCCTCCAATTGAAAATCCAATATAACTAGAGGTTGTGTCTGTGTAAGACACAGATGCCCCGTCCTCCTGCACATAGAATTCCCATCTATTATTTATCACAAGAAATCCTTTTGAGAATAATTTTATTATATGAAAGTTTCATAATATATCCTGCTTACTTTAACTTATATCCAATTAAATATAATGAATCCACAGTATCAAATTCAGTTCCTGACATAAGGACTCGAACTCTAAATTTTAATGGAGTCACTCAAGCATGAAATTTAAGTCATGTGAAATTATATGCTGGTAGAAAATGATTTAAGTTGTAAAATATCATTCACATATCATCACAGGTTGTTTTTAAAAATAGACTAAAATGCAAAAAAAACTCATCAACGCCATGATCATTCTACCATGAATTGTTGGTCATAGTGACTCAAATGTAGCGGAGATGTGTTGTACTATATAAGATAGTGAAATATCATTTATACATTACCACAGGTTCTATAATAATACACTTAAATTAAAAAATTTAATTAAAGTCCCTTAAGCATAAAATGGATGGATGAATTATTGTTTAACGTCCAGTGGCAACCAGGTGCATATCAGGACGAGAATATGTTGATATGATAATGAATATGATCCATGCTTTGTACTAGACCGACACGCTAAGTCGGATTTTTAATGTGCTAGCTCACGAGGTAACTGTCCGCAGGAAGACATATCACCTCACTTGGACACATTATACTGACTCCGAGCCAACCAGTCTTTGCTCTTACTCCTAGATGCAGCGCGCTTGGCGGAGAAGCAGCAAATACCAATTTTAATGTCTTTGGTTTGACCCGGCCGGGGATCGAACCCGCAACCTTCTGCACTGGGGGCAAGCACGCTACCACGAGACCACTGAGGCGGTCCAAGCATAAAATGAAGGTCATGGTGACTCAAATTTGCTGAATTGTGATTTACTACATAAGATGACTGTAGTAGTGAAATATTATCAATAGATTACCATAAGCCCTCTAAAATATATATCTGCAAAATGTTTACAAAAATCACTAAAGCATGAAATATTGCTCACTTTTGTTGTACTATATACGATGAATGAAAATGTAAAATATCATCGATATATTGCAATAGGTTTCTGAGAAATGGGCCTAAACGCAAAAACTTAACTGAGTCACTCATGCATAAAATGTGGGTCAATATGACCCAACTGTTTGAGAAATTCATTTTAAAATGTAAAAGGATTATAGTGGTGAAGTAACATCGTTAAAACACTATGGATTCCTAGGATATGAAATCAGAGGCAAAATTTTATCAGAGTCACCCAAATGTTGCTGATCTGTGTTCTCTCTTACAGGAGGATTGTAGTGTATAATATCATTGATATATCTCAATGGGTTTCTAAGTAATGGACCAAAATGCAGACACTTAACCTTGCTGGACCGACAAGCAGGACAACGATAAATCATGGATGGGACATAATAAAAATCCACACCTGTCTCTATTAAATATATTGATATTTAAAACTCATCAATGGGTCATTGCTTCATTTCAGATCAATTTCTAATGTTATCTAAACTTTTTGATATTTTTGTGGACAAATGACAAGCAGAAATATGAATGAACAAATAGAAATATTAAGACAATATTATTGTTGACAGCTGTCAGTAATATGTTTTTAATATCAGAACTATATCCCTTTGATTGAGATAACAAAGTAATAATGTAAAAATAGACTTTTACACTCTTTTTTAAAAGTTGGAATGGACATAAATACATTCTGCATAAAGAATCATATAATTTCAATCAATTACTTTCCAGGTTCAAGGATGCCTGACTTTATTTTCTCATTAACAAAACCAATGCATTTATTTTTTAATTTGTATTACAATGTTTTAGTGTTTATTTTTCGGCTTTCTTTAAAATTCTTATAATTTCGTCACAAGTTTACTTGGTTATTCCATAAATGTGGGCAGTACACAGTGTATTTAGTTTATTTTACTAACCTTTACTATGAAGAGCATCTTTTTCATCTCTAGTTGTAAACCATGCTTGTGAGATATCAGAATTTTCTAAAGCTTTTCTATTTCCTGATGCCACCTGCTGAGTAGATATATTACTACATGTTAGTATTACAGGTCTGTTTGAGGCCTATGAATATATAGTATATGTTACTACACTATATAACTGATCTCTTACAGGTATATAAAAATATGTAATATACGTAACCAATATTGATGCATTATAGCGAGCGCTATAGGAGCATATGCATTTCTACACATGGGCCATTTAGAAAAGTCTTTGTTTAATGGGGGCAGGCATATTGTGCTACATACTTAGGCTAGAAAAAGTTTCATTCGCCGGAAATGGAAGTAATGGAAATAACGTGCTTCAAATTATAATTTTAAAGTCAGAATCGTGATACCAGAAATGAGTTTCTGGAAAGGGCTATTGCTGCGCTCACATCATTGGCGACGCCAACAGCTTATTAGATAAATATTTGTCAATTTATGACTAGTCGGTAGTACTCAAGGGTTAGGCTGACAAATTTGAAAGTTGAAACAACAACCAAAATACTGAAGCCTGCAGTTTATATTCCAAAACAATAGTACGAACATAATAAGGAGAAACATATTTATTTCATGTTGTTATCTTTAATAATAGGTTGTACATGGAAGCAATATTAGAGCTACCTAACACTTATGAAATAAACTTGACTATTTTCCAACATTCACCATACTACATTGTATAAGCTGTATTTGTACTATGTGGAACCCGCCAAAAATTATAAGGCTACACACTTAATACATGTATAAATAATGTCCAGGGACCGCGCTGGGCTTCGCCAATCTCACCAAATGCGATTTTTTATTCATCTGGTGACAGAATTTTACGATCTTTTTTCAATTTTTTTTGAATCTTGCAATTATATGAAAACATTTTTAAATGGTGACTAAGAAACATCATTTTTAAATTTTATATAATTATCTACGATAATTGAAAAGTTTACATCAGCCCAATAAACACAGCAGGTGTTTCAACAGTAAACAAACACAATCAATAACACGCACGCGCTGAGATCATTTACACTTGACTGCTCAATTGATTGACCACCCTGAGGACAATTCAATTTATACACTTAGATAGTATTAGTATTATCCAAATTTTTATTAGGTAATTTTAATAGTCATGAAATTAAATATGCATGCTTTTTTAACAGTTTTAAAAGGTGTTTAAAAGCATTATATCATAAACCAATCTGCAAAGATTGGGATGTCACGTCCGGTTTAACATCAACTAACACATATATGTGGAACAATCGATGTTTTATTTGGCTTGCCATCAAAATAAAGGTCATTTCAGATGAAAGTTAACTGTCATTAAAACTATTTCATCAAAAATACTTTTCAGGCACTGCTATTTTAAATAGTTGTAAATAAAAGAACAATCACTTATGGCAGAAATGATGCTTTGGCAATTTTTTTGGCAACAAGTTTTTGAATCCCAGCGCGACCCCTGAATGTGCTATAATTACCTGTGCTGTTTCAATCTTCTCTACTATGGCCTCTCCTCCTGTTATTGCTGCATCTGAAAATATTTATAATTTCACAAACATTATCAATTAATGCACATTGAAATACAATAGATAAATTCATAAACAGGTAATCATAGTGTATTATGCAATATAAAAATATATGTACATTCCGCGTTTCCCAACTGACACAATATTTTGTGTCCGCTATAGTTTTTATTTATATTTTTGTTCAAGCACTGTTAAAAAACCATAGGGTATGCAAAGCTGCTTTTGTTGATGCTAGTGTTAAAAAAATGTCTGTTTGCTTTTTACTTTGACTTCGGTAAATATTCTTATTCACAAATTTACATTCATTTTTAAGTTCCAAGAGTAAAAAGCAAGTTTTTTTTTTCATGTGAACAGACAAAATAACTTAGTCTTGCTTAATAGAGCCAAAGTTGAGGTTTTTGTTTTGTGTCAGCCTTATGTTTAGGTTTTTTGGAGGTTTCAGGAAAAACATACCAAAACAAAATATTGGTTTTCTTGTGGACTACGTGTTGGCTATTAATGGTTATCACCAGCTTTTGTTCTAAATTCACCACTTAACTCTTATATAAATTTACCTGGAGCTACTGATAAAACATATGACTGTCCATCTCCCCCTTCAATACGGAATCTTTTGGCTGCTGGCTCACCTCCATCCTGACCATTTTCCACTGATTCCATTCCAAGTGAAGCTAAAAATGATTGCTTAATAAATTACACATATCAGAAAAGTAGACTTCAATTCAATAAATTAATTCAATGGAACATGAAATATTTAATATACATTTTCCAAAGGGTTCAATATTAACAAAGTCTGACATTGGCAGTCAACTTGGATTTCAATGCAAGTTGGAATCAAAATAACAACATGCAATGATCATTCACAACAAGTTTCAACAGACCTATAATAGAACCTAGACCAAGGAATACACATATTTATATCCAAAACCTAAAAAAGAAAGATCTTCAATTGCGGACATTAAAAAAACAGAGGCACTTAAGAGCCTGTACAGCTCACCTGGAAACCAATGGAAATTCTAAAAGAGTCAATATACAACTTTGACCAATGAAGATTTATGTAGGCCTGGTAATGAGGATTGAAAGTATCTTTTTACTTGCTTATTTTTTCAAGGGCAATAACTCCTATAAGGAGCTGTTGACAACTTCAACCGAGGGCCTTTTGTAGGCCATCGACATAGATGTAAAGATCAATTTATCAATGAAAGTTTCTTTCTATCTTTTATAGTTTTCAAGATAGAAGCCAAAGACAGCTAAAATCGTCAAATTTAGCCTTTCAAGGGAAATAACTCCTGTAAAGAGTTGTAGTACAACTTCGAACTTTGGCAAATTTTGTAGGCCTGGTCATAAGGATCATTTCATCAATTGAAAGTTTCTTTCTATCTTTTAAAGTTTTCATGACAGAAGCCAAAAACAGCGAAAATCGTCAAAGTTATCAATTCAAGGACAATAACTTCCATAAAAAGTAGCCATGCAATTACGATTCAATGGAGACTTCAAAGCAAAGGAGGGTCACATTCATTTTTCTGTATCTACTATACAATAGGAGATATAAGGCAATATTTGTCAGTTTTTACCCCTATGTTCTGAAAATAGCCATGGCCGCCATGTTTTTATCTCGATTAGTATAATCAACATATTTTTTAAATTAGATACCCCAAAGATGCTTGTGACCAAATTTGGTTACAATCCACCCAGTGGTTTCAGAGGAGAACATTTTTGAAAAAGTTTACGACCTAAGTGATGATAATAGCTCACCTTTGGTCCAGGTGAGCTAAAAAAAACGGTTAATAATTTGTTGCTTATTTAAAATTGTAAGATTTTTTTTTTAACACACTCAATCAAAGAACAAACAGATGGATAATTTTCATAATAGTATTATTTGAACTCAGAATTACCAGCAGCTTCTTTTGATAAAATAAGAAATCCAGCAGCTGAGGAAGGGTCCATGTCCACTATATTCTCTATGTCCTTCCATTCTTCAACATTTGTGGTACCATCCGTTTCTGCTAGAACCTGCTCATTTTCATCACATTCCATTTTCAACTCAACATAACTTTCTTGATTTGCCTCCTCTCTCAAAGTATTATCAGACTGACTTTGTTCAGTACAAATCTGCTGAGAGGTCTCATTAATAGATAGGCCTACATTGGTAGTTTTAATTTCACCATTACTGGCTGACTCATTTTGAATTTCTGCTTCATACTGAGAAGATCCAAGGTCTTTAACTTCTGTAGTATCATTTGTACAAACTTCTGTAACCTTTCTCTGTGATTCTTTTTGCTTTATATCTGCAGTAGCTTCCATAGAAACTCACTGAAAGTAGAGTCAAATCTGTACAGCATATTGATTGGAAATTAACATTGCTGCCACCATGGACATTACAAGTATACATGTTTAGTCTCTTTCATTGATATGAAAATGAAAGGATACTGGGTTTTTATTAATAAGTCCATATTAACCATAAAAACATGATCGGTTTATGTATTGCAGTTGCTGAGAAATTGACTTTATTGCAAATGTGTCACAAGTCACTCAAGCATGAAATAGAGGTTAAGGTTAGGTGACTTACCTACTAAGAACTTCTATAGACCAAATATTGTGGGTCTACTTAATACAGTTGCTGAGAAATACTTCATCACGACAAGAGCCTGTATCGCTCACCAGGATATCATTTGCAGACTTAAAGCAGAATAAATTGTTTGACTATGTCCAGCGTGTCTTGGAGTTTGGAACATTGCTGAGTTCCATTGCTGCTAAGTAGGGTTCAAATCAACTCTGACTGGTTTTGCCAAATTAGCTTACAAATTTCTTACTCTATTCAAACCAGAGAATTTTGAGGATAATATTCCAATAGGGTCCTATGTTAAACTACATGTATGTTTGGTTTTGGTGGCAATCTTGGATGGTGGGTAGGGTCATCAGATATATTTCTGTAGGAGAACCATCTATAGACCATTGCTCCACATTTGGTTTCAATTGGCTTAGTGATTTCAGACAAGAAGATCTTAAAAAGAATTTTCCAATAGGGTCTTATGGTAACTATGTTTATGCATGTGGTGGAAATCTTGGATGGTGGTGCAGCTCATCGGCTTCAATTCTGAAAGCGGACAATCCAAGGACCATTGTTGCCAAATTTGGTTCCAATTGGCTTAGTATTTCAACAAGAAGATCTTTAAAAGAATTTTCCCATAGGGTCTTATGATAAACAAAGGTTAGGTTGTGGTCATCTTAAATGGCAGTCCAGGTCAATGGATAAATTTCTGAAAGAAGACCACCTAAGGACCATAGCTGTCAAGTGTGGTTTCAGACAAGAAGATCTTTAATTAAGTGAATTTCACATAAGGTCCAATGTTAAACTAAGCTGACCTGTGGTTGTTATCTTGGAGAGTGGTCTGTGTCATAGGGCACAATTTTGATAAAGAACCACCTAAGGACCATTGCTACCACATTGGGTTCCAATTGGCTTACTAGTTTCAGACAAGAAGAATTTTAAGTGTTTTCCATAGGGTCCTATGTTAACTAAGTTAGCCTGGATGGAGGCCAAGGCCATCAGATATATTTCTGAAAAAGGACCACCTAAGGACCATTGGGTTATCGGATATATTTCTGATAAAGGAGTCAATTTTCCCTTAGGGTCCAAATGTTAAACTCTGTCCGGCTCTGGCAGTCGACTTCATCAGATATATTTCTGAAAGAGAACCAAGTGGTTTTTAAACTAAAGTTCACGACGACAAACGGACCAGACACCTAACCCGAATAATCCAGTCGTTATATTCACTCACTTCGTTAACGCCTGAAAGCCTACTGAATATATTGCCGTTGAACCAGAAGTAACTTACAGAATGGTTTTTTTTTTGGAATGAAGAAAACCCTATTCAAATCTTACGCCATTGTTTATATTCCATGACAACAAATGTGACGTTTTCTATTTTGTCCCTCCCACCGATGCTATTTTTGTATAATAGAAAGACGTCATATTTGTTGTCAAGGAATATAAACAATGGCATTAGATTTGTACATATCATACGCAAAACTCTAACCACAACGACAATTTGATTGGCTCTCTCTTTCAGAGAGTAGCTGATGTGCTTGTAAAACATATCACCTTCAAGCTGTTACTGAAGAAGAGAATCGGATACGGAAATGGCTTGAATTGTTCGAGTTACCAGACACCAAGTGATATTGCAATTACTAAAAGCTCATATATTGTCCTTTGAGATTATATAACTCTTTGCTATTTTTGGGGTATCATAATTTGGTTGTAACTGGCTTTTAAAGCAGTAATTTGTTTTAATATTCTGAAATCCACAGGCACTTGGTTCCATCAATGTCAGGGTTCACTTTTATAGCATAATACTATTTAAAGTTCACACAAGTGCTCCCAAACTCAAAGCTCCGAATACTACTAATATTTACTAAACTCTGAAAAAATGCGGGGAAGTTTGTGATAACTGTACCCTACATCATTTTTTGGTGCATAGATTTCAGGGCAGTGCCAGGTCAAAGATATAATTTTCCCTTAGGCAGTTAAAGCAACTTAACACGTGGGTTTTGACATTTAACATTGTTTTCGTACGGGCGTTCAAGGAAGAGCCAGGATGACAATCATGAAAGTCCCAGGATGACCGTGGAATGCAAAGCGGAAGAATTTTTATAGGTTATTGATTATTAATATTTTTACAGAATTGTTATTTTAATATTTTGGATATTTTACGTGTTTGGTATTTTATTGGTTACAATATATTTTTAGAAGTTTATAAAATCATGGTTTGACTATCAAAAGAACTATTTTACAGGAAAATAGTTCGGATTCTCGCGAGATTTGTAGGCAGAAATGGCTGCGCCCATGAAAATGTTGCGAACATCAATACGTCACGGTTTTCTTGTAAAATTTGTTAAAAATGTATGTGTCATAATCAAATGATGAAATTTTAGCAAAAAGAAATTAATTATTTACAGTAATTTATCATTTACACGACCCTATCAATCGCGTTTTCTATCAGCTGATGTAGTTTACAAATAAATAGCAACAGTTGCACCAAAATTCCAACTTTATTTTATATCAGCTGATCAGTGTCAGTGACTACAAGTCTACAGGAACAATTTTTGTCACTGTAGCTATGGAACAAAATGTTTCTTCTTGTAGTTGTTTCATACTTCGGACATGTCTAATAAATATATCTGTATATACACTTGTACCAGTTTGACCTTGTGAATCTTGCTTGACTTGGTTTGTGGAACTAATTTTTCATTAAACAGCAATTTGTTCATTTGATTTGTCAGTTGAAATTAGTCCAGCTATAATGAAAAACAATAGAACTTAACAGATTTTACACAGAAAAAATGCTTTGCAGCTGATTTATGCTGCATGTGTCATCATTGGCTTGTGGGACTTATATTACTGCTTTAACCCCAACTGCAGATATAGGCTATAATGATGCTCCATATTAACTAAAAAAATCTATTTTTTACTAAATCATGGATAAAGCACATTGACCAGACAAGTAAAAACCAATATAGTCAGAAAATTTGGATAGCAGCATGGTACTATGTAGTGGTTGTTGTGTCACAATGTATATTCAGCTATTTACCATGCCTTGTGTATTTTTTGCTTTTAATGTATGAAATAAACTACAGAAAATCGATGGATATTTTTATTGAACCAATGAAGTAAAAATGCATGTAGCTAGTCAAAATCTATTGCTGAACTGTTAAGAGATCAGATTTTCAATTCGTCAATAGATCAGGATTATGACCTCAGAGGTTCATTATTAAAATCTGTCACAAGCTCAAATAATGGTTTTTCCAGTATGTCTACACAATTTCTGGCCGTGTTATTTTCAAAGAATTGGTAATGATGGGAGTCTTCTGTAATCATGAAACTTGTTGTTTGGAAAATCTCCCAGAAATCAACGTTGATCCATATTCAACACATCCACGCTTAAGCAGTTGAGTAGACTTGCAACTTTTTCTGGCACAAAACCTTTGCTAGCATTGACAATGATATAGTTCCTGACTTCCAATCAAAGTTTTGATTTTTAATTTAACATGTGCTTTATTCAGGTGCCATATTATTATTGTTTGATGATTTAAGCGTGCATCTTCAGTTCTAACACTTATCATGTTTATTGTAAGATTGGGAAGTACAGGTAATTAACACTATAATCAGAGAACATTAACTGTCCATTGATTATAATTTGATTATCCCAGCAGGTTCTCAACCATTTGTGTTTGGAAATTATTTTCATTCATCTAAGCAATATGTATTACCAGCATATTGGGAAATATGTCTACCTGGTAAAAATTATAACTCTATCACTGAAGAAAGTAGCGCTACGGTCATTTGGATAATGCCACAGCTAAAAAATATAGCCTACTGTGCCGAGATGCTAAAAGGTCCCAGGGAGAACACTGGTCCTTGTTGCAATATTTAAAGCATTTCATTTGACTAGGTGGTGGAAAAATGGTGTTCTTGGAGAGTTTGGCTGTCCAAGAATTGCTGGTGTCATCCCTGTAATTCAAATTCCGGTTTGGCCAATGTTATTGTAATTACAAATGATTTTAACAAGTATGGCTGGTCAGCCCTAAACTCTGTGGCAGCTAGGCCTCTGTTTGCAGGAAAAAAAGCAAAAAATATCAATTGGTTTCCATTGACTCTGAATGGAACTGCTCCTTTAAAAGCCACATTGACCACTCACTAACTGATTTCAGTCCAACACTAGTGACTACCATTAGGTTTAAGGTCCAAATTTCCCCCAGTAGAGCAATATTCAGAGATGGGACATCCAATTTCCTTTGATATATTTTTATGCCCCCCACAAATGTGGCTGGGGCATATAGATTTTATACCCTTGTCCGTCCTTACATCCGTACGTACATTCTGATTCGGTTAAGTATTGTGTTTAGCTCCATTTCTCAGAAATCTATAGTAATATATCAGTGATATTTTACCACTGCAGTCCTCTTGTATAGTACAACACAGTTCAGCAAACTTGGGTCGCTATGACATACATTTAATGCTTCAGTGACTTTGGTTAAGTTTTGCATTTAGGTTCATTTCTCAGAAACCTATAGTAATATATCAATGATATGTCACCACTACTGTTCCCTGGTATAGTACAACGCAGTTCAGCAACACTTGGGTCGATATGACCTACATTTCATGCTTCAATGACTTTAAGTTTTGCGTTTAGGTTCATTTCTCAGAAACCTATAGTAATATATCAATGATATTTCACCACTACAGTCCATTGTATAGTACAACACTCGGGTCACTATGACCTTGACTTTAAGTTTTGCGTTTAGGTTCATTTCTCAGAAACCTATAGTAATATATCAATATTATTTCACCACTACAGTCCTCTTGTATAGTACAACGCTGTTCAGCAACACCTTTATTGTTTTTAGGGCAGGGCATCCGTGTCTTGTAGACACATTTGGCCAGAATAAAAATAGGTTTGTTTGCCCAAACGCGACAGATCCCAAAAAATCCAGCCGAGTCAAATTCCTTTTTTGTATCAAATCTCGACCTTTTTTTTTTATTTCCGGATTTTTAATGTGTCCTGTGGTTCCATTCCACACTTTCTTCATCTGTAAAGAATACTTGCTAAAAAGCGTTTTTGTGATTCTGATTAAATTATTCGCGGAATTTTAAACATGGCAGATGTTTTTTTACAATTTCGTTGGTCGTATTTAGTTAGATGGATGGGGAGTGGTTTCATTAATATATTTTACATTTGTCAATTTATACAGATGATGGTTTCATAATATTTTCTGGAAATAAAGACGAGCTGTGTACTTTCTTTGATGTAGCAATCAGTACATATCCATTTTTTAAATTTACATTTGAAATATCCGTAGAGACTAGAGAGCTTACATGTATTAGATGTAACTGTATTTAAAGGACAGAGATTTCAAACTCAGAATACATTGGATGTCCGTATATATAGAAAATATACTTAAAACTATCAATATTAAATAGAAACATCACTTCAGTACAAGGAGAAAAGGAAAAATAAGAAACCTCCTTTGTTATTTTGCAACAAAATATAACCCTTCCTTCAAACAACTTGGTAAAATTCTCAGAAAACACTGCAATTATATTGAAAAAGATGAAAAAGATGAGACAGCAAAAAATTATTTCCTAGACCACTAATTATAGCATACAAAAAAACACAAGAATTTAAAGGATGTACCGAGTGTATGACTGCTTGAATATCAGTATCACAGTTCATTAAAGTAAATAAATATAGAATTGAAATAGTCACTCAAACTACACCTTACACTTATTCCAATTTTAACTTCACAGGGTTGAGTTGCTGATGAGGGTACAGCCTTGATCAACATAAAGAATGTTAATTCTTAATAACGGTACTTATTCTCTGATCTAAATAGGTACCCTAAAACACTTTGGTTGGTCATATTAGACAGATTGGGAGTGGTCTCATTGATATACTTTACTAACATCCACACCTCCAAAAGAACATGCTTAAACAAAGCAGTATTAAAACACTGCGAACAACACCTGCCAGGTCCAGAAAACCTGACTTAATACAGGCACATAGTGTGGTGGGTTTAAACCCGTTTTTTTATGTGGACAAACCTATCCCTTTCACACATCTATACTCTTGAGACCTAAAGAATAAAACTCACAATGATAAACCTTGCAGCTATAAATGCCCTTTTTCAATAAAAAATATACTTTAGATTTATTTGATAGGCACTGTGACTGTCTGACACTATGATTTACCCAACAGCCATGGGTCATGTTTGGGCAAACTGAAATATATTTACGGCTGGCCTTTTCTAGTTGTAATTGTATTATTCATGAACTCATGAAAGGAAGCTTGAAAACTATGCATTTGCAAATGCATTTCTATTTTATTATTGACAATTAATTTGAGACTAATCAATCTGTGGATGAAAAGTAAAGGACTGGCCCTAAGTTATCTTTTAGTGTGGTTATCATTAAAAGTTGTTTTAAAAATGTAAACTTTGAAAACAATTTCAAATAATTTTTTTTAGGTTACTCAGTTAGGAACAATAAGATGTCTACACTTACAAGAATATCAGAGTAAAAAATTAATGCAGGAGCATGACATTTCTGTACAGAAATTTGTTGTTGTTAGCAACACTGAGGAGGCAGAACATGCAACAGATCATCTAGGTTTGGTTTGTTCCATATATTTTGAGTGTTTAAATTCTTTTGTTGAGTGAAAATGTTTTAAATTAAAATCAGATAAATGTGATCATGTTTGTCTGTAACAAAATGCAAGAATGTGGTAAATGAGTATATGTTGCATTTAATTAAAAAAAGGTTGAACATAATACATTCATATATATAGAATTGCTGTTTATTCATTTTCATAACATGCTTTTTAATTTACTCCAGATGTAAAAGAATATGTAATAAAGGCCCAGATATTAGCTGGTGGTCGAGGGAAAGGTGTATTTTCAAATGGATTTCAAGGTGGAGTACATCTTACCACCGAGTATGTATGAATTCATCTTATATTTGTTTCAAGTGTATACTAAATGTGCAACATCTAGCCTTTTTGAAGGTCATATGCTTACCTCTAGGCAAATGATACAATGGGCATTAGTGTAGTTCTAAGTCTGGGTCAAAGTCTGTAATTTTAAGAATTCTTATAAGCCAAAGATTTTTTGCAAAACTGTAAATTATTCTATAGAGTTTATTCAAAAATATAATGATATTATCTATACCTGATAATATAATTTAGGAATAATCCTTATTTGTATTTTATAAAATTCTGCTTTGATATTTGCATCAGGTATGTGTCCTTAGTAAGTTGCTTGCTTCAGATGAAAAATTATCAATGAAAAGATTGTTTTAGGACATCATAAACAAAATGTTGATGCTGATAGCACTTTGCATAACAGTGATAAAAACATGTTTTTTCACTTCCTTCCTCACATCCGTCTCATTGTAAACATCATGGTAGATATAACCGATGATTATCTATATTTCTTAGTATAGTACATTGTAGCCTTTCTACTTAAAAAAATGAAACTTTATTAATAAGTATATGAAAACAATTTTTCTTATTGTTCCAGTGTAAATATTCATAATTATTCTAAAAAACTTTAATCATCGTTACTTAAATGGTGAAAAATGGTTTCGAAATATTGCCAAGTTCTTTGTATCTGTGATCAGAGTTTTAAAGTTGCTAAAAAGACTGGTACAAGACTCACTAGACTTATCTAGTGACATTTCCTTAGACTCATTTACTGTTACCTGATGAAAGTCAGATGTTGTTCTGGAGTTAAGTCGCCTTGTCCATAAAAAAATCAAATATGCACGAAAAATCACAAAATTAGCAATTTTTGGGTAAATTAAAAAACGTGTCGACTTAGATGGGCTCAATATATCTTGTTAAAATTTGAAACATAGTTTGTTGAGATAAGTATCTTTCAATGGTCAACTGCTAATCAATGCTAAACATATAGCTTCAACTCCTATTTTGTGTTTTAATTTAACAAAGTTTACCCTTGGCTTAATGAAAAACGTCAAGTAAAAAGCCTATACATTGTACCTTACTTTTATTACATATTCTAATGCAATTAGTTTGGAACAATCATAAATTTTCAGGCGGTGAAATACTTGATCCAACATTTTGGAAATTTCCTTCCAAGCACAGAAATTTCAATATATTTTGAGGGACCTCGGTGGTCGAGTGGCCTAGGTAGTTCGTCATGACTACTAATGACAACTTACCTGTCAACATTGAGGTTGTGAGTTCGAATCTCTCCTGTGGCGGGGTGTGTTCGACTCCGATCTTTATTGACAAAGATTGTCAATTTTCCTACCAAAGGTCGTTGGTTCTCTCTGGGTACTCCGGCTTCCTCCACCAATAAAAACTGGCTGCCGCGAAATACGGTGTAAAACCCTAACTAAACAAACAAACAATATACATTGTATGTTGAAGCTTTAATTTTAAAGTTTCCATTAAAACAGTAAAAACCATGTTTTATTTGAATACTTGCTGATGGTCAATCTTAGATTTTCCTGTCACAATGTTTATTTTTCCACTCAGCTGCAGTCAATGAAAAAAACCATTCAGGACACTAAAATTACGTTTTAGTTTGATTTGTTTCAAAGGCACATATACATGTACTTATTAGTTTAAATTCTGTTATATTTTATAGCAAGAAGAAAGTTCCAGAAATTGTAGAAAATATGTTAGGAAATAAACTTAAAACAAAACAGACAGTAGGGGATGGAGTCTTAGTGAAAAAGGTAAAGCTAACACAATTTCCTACAGTTAAAATAGTTTGTAATTTTAGAAAAGTTTGATTATTAAAAATGTAACAAAGAAAAAATTATATGAAAGAATTATATATTAGCTTTTCTATTGAGTGTAAAGCACAATATGTTTATAGTGAAGTGATTTTTAAACTCCAACTTAAAATCTTAATTAACAACTAACCAAAGATAGTATGATGCCTATATTAAATCTTAGGCATAAACTGTATTTTGGACTGATTTAAAGTCTTACAACCTTACAGGTAATGGTAGCTGAGGCATTAGATATAGCCAGGGAAGCTTATTTTGCAATACTAATGGACACAACTTATATGGGACCAGTTATGATTGGTAGTCGACATGGTGGAGTGGATATTGAAGAAACTTCTGCCACTGATCCAGACTCTATTGTAAAGGTATTGCCAAGACAAGTATAGAACATAGTGATTTAAGAACTGGTTCAGTAGTAAAAGTGATTTAAAATGGGATAGCATGTTGATCAATGGCAAACTAATAGTTTCAAGTTTTGTCCCTAGAAAACTAAGGACAAAAACACATTGTCCTTTTGTTTTTAGGACTTGATATAGAGAAGTAAGTGGCAATACTATTTTGTTAGGGGTAGAACAGTACATGGTGACGGGATAATACTTCTAGCTGTGGGAGTGTCACTTTTACTGTATAACCAGTGATGTTTGTCGGTTTACACATTTTTAGCTCACCTGACCTGAAAGGTCAAGTGAGCTTTTCTCATCACTTGGCATCCGTAGTCGTCTGTTAACTTTTACAAAAATCTTCTCCTCTGGAACTACTGGGCCAAATTGAACCAAACTTAGCCACAAGCATCATTAGGGTATCTAGTTTAAAAAATATGTCCGATGACCCCGCCTGCCAACCAACATGGCCGACATAGCTAAAAATAGAACATAGGGGTAAACTGCAGTTTTTGTTTTATATCTCAAAAACTAAAGCAATTAGAGCAAAACAGACAGGGTAAAAATGTTCATCAAGTTAAGATCTACCTGTCATGAAATTTACAGACGAATCAGTCAACCCTTTGTTGGGTTATTGCCCCTGAATTGTTAATTTTAAGGAAATTTTGCAGTTTTAGGTTATTATCTTGAATATTATTATAGTTAAAGACAAATTGTAAACAGTAAAAATGTTCAACAAAGTAAGATCTACAAATAAGTCAACATGACCAAAATCATTGATTGACCCCTATAGGAGTTTTTGCCCTTTAAAGACGGTATCCAGCATAAACTTTCCTTTAAAGATCTTTTCCTCTCAAACCACTGGGCCAGTTGAGACCAAACTTTGGTGGATTGGTCCTTGGGTGGCCCCCTTCCAAAATTATGTCTGGCATCCCCGACTTCCAACCGGCATGACTGCTGTTACTAAAAATAGAAAAAAAGGGGGGTGAATTTCAAAAAGCTGCTTATATGAAACTACAAGGCCAGTTGGAACCAAAGTTGGCAGTAATGGTTCTTAGGAGGTTCTCTTTCAGAAGTATGTCCAATGACCCGGACTGTTAACCAAGATGGTCGCCACAGCCGAACTTAGTTTAACATAGGGCCCTATAGGAAAATTCATTGAAAAATCTTCTTGTCTGAAACCAGTTGACATATTGGAGTCAGACTTGGCAGCATTGGTCCTTAGGAGGTCCTCTTTCAGAAATATATCCGATCACTCGGATTGTCAACCAAGATGGCTGCCACACTGAACTTTGTTAAATATTGGACCCTATAGGAAAATTCATTTAAAAATCTTCTTGTCTGAAACCGCATAGCCAGTTGGAACAAGACTTAGCAGAAATGGTCCTTAGATGGTTCTCTTTTAGAAATGTATCCATTGACCTGGACTGTCAACCAAGATGACTGCCACAGCTGAAATTAGTTTAACATAGTATCTTTTAGAAAACCCAGCCAAATTGACTGCTCAAGGTGAAAAGTTAAATCCAGGTGAGTGATACAGGCTCTTGAGAGCCTCTAGTTGATTGGTGTAGTATCATTTATACATACCTCATGTACTCTTATTTTCAAAATTAATTGCCCTAAGTCTAGTGAAAATTAAAATAAGTTGTAACTAATAAATGTACCTGGTATAAATGATTATTATTGACAGTTGTGAAATACTGTGATTTTTACCTAAATACTATACTATAGTGTTATTGCACGAATATTGGGAAATATTGGCCCGATATGATATTCTGTGAGGGACAATATTTACCAGTTTCGTGCAATAAACCTTTTATTGTAATATCGGCGAATATTGCACGCCAGATTTTGGTTATGTTCTACAGGGAATATTACGTTGCTATACAATAATATTTTTTATTCTATTATTCAATAATTCAAATAAAGGTTTATTGTCATATATGTCCTTCAAAATTTTGTTCATGGCGTAATCACAAACACTACCAAAATGTTTCCTTCTTTAGTGTGGCAACTTCATCATATAGCTCTCCCATTTTCTAAACAAGGCCTGCCTAAAGCATGCAATGACAAATTAATTTCTATAGGTTGATAACAATAGGGGATTTCCATGATTCTTAAATAATTGGCTTCTGCGATTTCGAGTGGTGAATATGCTTTTTGTCCAGTGAATATCCTTCTTTTTTCAAATTGTTGTCTATGCAATTTTTCTATTAGATTATAAATATAATTGAATAAACATAATTTTTGCATTGAGAGTAGTGAAATACTATGATTTCTGAATGAAAGAATATTCAATATTTCACATGTGAAATAATTTTTTTTATTTCACTCTGGGAAATGACATAATGACAGTGGTGACTAATGTTTTTTTTTCTATACAGACGTTCACATGCTTTGACATGAAAACATAATCCTCAACATTTTCTAATTACATTTAAGCCTTTCAATCAATTTTATAAAATGTGTGAATATGTGTAAATTATAATATTGAAATTCAAATACAAATAACAACTTGCCACTAAACAGCATTAGTATTTCAATCATGTGCTCTGTACATTTGTAAATTAATGTGTTGTTTTGTCACATGTTGTTGAATTTCAAGATTACTTATGCTGTAAATTACAGTGTAATTTTGAATAGTTGAAAGTTTTAAAAGAATTTTGTCTAATAAAAATTATTTGTATTGTGAAAAATGAAAATTAATCTGTTAAAAATAACCTTATTTACAAATTTTTAACATACATATAAAGGTAAATTAGGTTAGCTTATTTTTTAAAGCCGTCATAATTAATTCATTTGCAAAAATTTTTGCACATAAGATGTTCCTTCTAAATTAAAAATCATTAACCTAAATTTCTAGTAATCAATATTTTATATGTGATTTTTAGGAACCTGTAGACATAATAAAAGGAATACAGGATGAACAAGCAGTATCTATGGCTAAAAGACTAGGATTTGATGGTGTTCATTTGAAAGAGGTTAAGAGAATTGTTATTTGAAAAAAAAATTCACGGCTACATATGAGAAAGAAAGAAAATAGCTGTAAAATGACATTTATACAATCATATTCATTTATTTATCACAATCCTTGATAATCAGAAGATATTTTTAAATTTGTAATAGGAAGCTTTCACTTAGAGAATCTGCAGAAATGGAGGAGTTACAGAATTCAGAAATATTGACACTATATTTTCGAATTATTGAAGCTAATAAGCTTTTGCTAGATGTTTTAAATCATGTTTGGAATGTGTAAAAGATTTTCTTGCCAGTACACTGAATAATTTTATATAGAATGAAATTACAAACCATTTTTACATAGATTACAGTATAAGATTTAATAGGAATTAGATAATATACACAAATTTTGATACTGCCAGGTAATGAATATCTGCAAATTAAAGACTTTGAAAGCAAAAGGTTCAAGATAAATGAATTAGTTTTATTCAAGTTTTGACTCTTTGTATGTTATTAGGCAGCAGACCAAATAAAAAGCTTGTATAAACTGTTTATAGATGTAGATGCCTCGCAGGTAGAAATTAATCCATTTGCTGAAACACCTGATGGTAGAGGTATGTCTCATATTTACATGTATTAAACCACTTTAAAATTTTTTTATTTTTTTGTTTGACTAACTGAAAAAGACAGTTATGTACACTGCTTATGCTCAAAATAGAATGATTTTTATTTTTATTACAAGAATATTCAAACCTATGAGCTCAGTTTTAATTAGTATATTGCTTTCATCTAACTTTCTGTCACCATCTCTTATAAATATAAATGTTATTTAAGTATAGTCAGTTAGTTTTATGTAATGTATTTCCATTGTATTTCAGTTGTTTGTTTTGACGCCAAGATAAATTTTGATGATAATGCTGCCTTTAGACAAAAAGACATTTTTGCCATGGATGATTTATCAGAGACAGATCCAAGGGAAGTAGAAGCTGGCAGATTAAAATTAAATTATATAGGTTTAGAAGGCAGTATAGGTTGCTTAGGTAAGAAGACTCTTATCACTGTCTCGAAGTGTCTACACTCTATATATTTATATATATATATATATATATATATCCTGACACCTGAAAACTCATGATATTTCAACACCTAATTTTGTGTTAGTTTAGTTGTTGAATTTAAAATTGCTTGACAATTTGTATGGTTTTGAAATTGTCAGTTTTAACATATTTATAATTTATCTGTTATATTGTAGTTAATTAATTTTTTTTGGAAAATAGCCTGTTATCATTCCTGAAAGTTTTCCAAAATTTGTCATATTTACAGATTTTGACATTTTTTAGCTCACCTGTGAGCTTTTGCCATCACTTGGCGTCTGTTGTCTGTCATAAACTTTTTCAAAGACCTTCTCCTCTGAAACCACTGAACCAATTACAGCCATACTTAGTCTGAATGATCCTGAGGGTATGTAGAATAAAATGTATGTTTTATTTAATTGTCGGTCAAGAAACATGGACGCCATGGCTAAAAATAGAACATAGAGGGAAACTGTAGTTTTTGGCTTATATCTCAAAAACTAAAGCATTTATAGCAAAACTGACTGGGCCAAATTGAACCAAACTTAGCCACAAGCATCATTAGGGTATCTAGTTTAAAAAGTATGTCCGATGACCCCGCCTGCCAACCAACATGGCCGACATAGCTAAAAATAGAACATAGGGCTAAACTGCAGTTTTTGTTTTATATCTCAAAAACTAAAGCAATTAGAGAAAAACAGACGGGGTAAAAATGTTCATCAAGTCAAGATCTACCTGCCATGAAATTTTCAGATGAATCTGTCAACCCTTTGTTGGGTTATTGCCCCTGAATTGTTAATTTTAAGGAAATTTTGCAGTTTTAGGTTATTATCTTGAATATTATTATAGATAAAGACAAACTGTAAACAACAAAAATGTTCAACAAAGTAAGATCTACAAATAAGTCAACATGACCAAAATCGTCAGTTGACCACTTATGTGAGTTTTTGCCCTTGAAAGATTATGATTCATTACTCAGATTCCTTTAAATTTTCTGTTCAAAATTTGACAAAAAATACCAGAAATTTCTAAGGCTGTTCCTTTTGATGCAGAGGTAACCCTTAGCTGAGTTTAGATACCTTTTTGTTTTAATTGTTTTGATTTTTGATGGTTGTGCTTATTAATTCATCATTATATCTTTAAGCGATTTTCCAATATTTTGATCTCAAGCACTGCTGATGAGTTGTCAGTCAACGAAAGGGCCATACAGTGCATGAAATTTATTTTGGTATTTTGTGATATTTTATTATCAGTAAAAATAATGGTCTGACATATTGTCACAGATGTTAAGAGGATAACTTGAAATAAATTAAATGGTAGCTGTACAACTAAAATGGAGGTTGAAGGTCAAGGTTATTGAAAAAGTCCATATCAACCAATGACAAAGTCCATAGCCACCTATGAAAAAGTCCCTAGAAACCATATATATTTGGGTTAAGGACCATATAATTTATCGGTACAAGTCAAAAAGAAAGGTCAAGAGTCAAGGTCATTGAAAAAGTCCATAGCATCCAATGAAAAAGTCATTATGGAGGGTCAAGGGTCAAGGTCATTGAATACATCCATAGCAACTGATGGAAAAGTCCCTAGTTACCAGATATATTTGGTTCTGGACCCTACAATTTATTCAAGTCAAAATGGAAGGTCAAGAGTCAATGCCATTGACAAAGTCAATAGCAACTGATGAAAATGTCCCTAGCAACCATATATATTTGGGTTAAGGACCCTATAATTTAGCCGTACAAGTCCAAATGTTAGTCAAGAGTCAATGCCATTGAAAAAATCCATAGCAAACGATGAAAATGTCCATATTAACCATATACATTTGGGTTCAGGATTCTTTATTTTAGCTGTTCAAATCAATATTTAGACAAAAAATGCAACAGTATACATTAAATAGCAAAAATAATCATTGATGCAAGATCTACACAAAAAGTAACAGTTGAACAATTCAGGCTCTTTGGAGCCTCTTGTTTTTCTTCTTGATACTTATCTGATGACGTTTGAGCATTATTGTGCTTGTCATCCATCTTCTATTTGGAGAGGATAAACATAGGCATAGCCTTTAATCCAATCCTATAGGTTTAAATATCAATAAAATGTTTGAAATAAATAAAAGAATTAAGGGTGAATCTAAAGTGCAAATTTAAGAGTTAGCAACTGAAAATAAAATCACAAACAATACCACTCTAATGTACATAGGTAAGTTCTACATCAAATTCATGCTTTATTATGTTTTATTTTCAGTAAATGGAGCAGGTTTGGCCATGGCTACATGTGATATTATTCAGTTACATGGTGGAGAACCTGCTAACTTCTTAGATGTTGGAGGGGGTGTTTCAGAACAGCAAGTACATGATGCATTTCACCTACTCATTGGCGATGCCCATGTAAGTTGAATATCACTTTAAGGAAGGTTTTCGTCTCGCCTGCGAAATTTTTTGGTTTTTCATGAAAAAAAAATGCATGTACATGTATAAAAATTGAATGATACAGAAAAATAAAGAACTGATAATGGTATAACCACCATAATAAAACATGAACTGTACACACATTTGAAAAAACACAAAACTTTCCATCAAAATATTTAGAATTTAGGTCTAAATCTGTGTTGACCAGTAAAACAGACATTTCATTGTATCTTGTATTTCAGGTTAAAACTATCCTGGTCAATGTATTTGGTGGCATTGTGGATTGTGCCACTGTAGCCACAGGAATAATTAAAGCTAGTAAAAAGATGCATTTACAGTTGCCATTGGTTGTAAGATTAGAAGGTAAATGATGTATACTGTTTTTAGCTCAACTGGCACAAAGGGCCATATGAGCTATTGCCATCATTTGGCGTCTGTTGTCATCAACTTTCCTTTAAGGATCTTCTCCTCTGAAATCACCAGGCCAATTGGAACCAAATTTTGCAGCAATGGTCCTTAGGTGGTCCTCTTTCAGAATTGTATCCGATGACACGGCCCGTCATCCAAGATGGCCACCAGAGCCAAACATAGCTTAACATAGGACCCTATGGGAAATTTACTTAAAGATCTTCTTGTCTGAAACCACTTGGCCCATTGGAACAAAATTTAGCAGCAATGATCCTTAGGTGGTCCTCTTTCAGAATTGTATCGATGACCCCACCCATCTTTCAAGATGGCCACCAGAGTTAAACATAGTCTAACATAGGACCCTATGGGGAATTTCATTAAAGATCTTCTTGTCTGAAATCACTTGGCCAATTGAAACAAAAGTTAGCAGCAATGGTCCTTAGGTGGTCCTCTTTCAGAATTATATCTGATGACCCCCACCCGTCATCCAAGATGGCCATCAGAGCCTTCTTGTTTGAAACCAGTGAGCCAGTTGGAACTTGGCAGGCTGCCAGTGAAGATGGACATAGTCCAGGTGAGTGGTACAGGTTCCTGGGAGCCTCTAGTTAAATCTGGTACAGGTTAACATATATTATTAACCTGAAACATTTTCAGGATACCAAAGATGTCTACAGATATCTATATTATCAATTCTACTTCATCTTGCTTGGTGAAAGCTTGTAAGCTTTTGGAAATGATTGAATTCTTGAAATAAGTATAGAATTCTCAGTAAATAGCCTCTGGCCTTAAGCATGTTGGTGTAGTTCAAAGAAGGATTCATGTTCTCATCCTGATATGTATGTAAATTTGTCAATTGACATTTAACAATAATTCATCCAATCAACTGAGGCCTTTTATACACAGGTTTGACTACAACTAATTTTTAACTGTCAACTGATGTTAGAGTTATTGCCCTTTTTTGACATTTTTGGCTTTTTTTTATGTTATTTCAAAAATCTTGTTCTCTGAAACTACTATTCAAAATCAAATGAAACTTGGTAAGATTGTTCCTTGGGGTACCCTGCATAGAACTGATGTGGGGATTTTTGATTCGTCGAAAAACATGGCTGCTATTACTAAAAATAGAACATAGGGGTCAAACAACAGTTTTTCGCAAATATCTCAAAAATCATTAGGTTACGGCAAATTCTGGCAGGTTGAAAGTGTTCAGCATGATGAGAGCTACTTGTGTGCTGATTTTCGTGAAAATCTGTCAACTGATGTTAGAGTTATTGCCCTTTATTGACATTTTTGGCTTTTTTTTATGTTATTATTTCAAAAATCTTCTTCTCAGAAACTACTATTCAAAATCAAATGAAAGTTGGTAAGATTGTTCCTTAGGGTATCCTGCAAAAAGTTAATTCTTGGATTTTTGATTGGTCGAAAAACATATCCGCCCTTACTAAAAATAGAACATAGGGGTCAAAATGCTGTTTTTTGCTAATTTTTCCTGAATTATAGAAAGAAAATGAAGATGAAAGCTACTTTCAAGGTAAACATGGTATCCCGAGTTGAATGGTGATGATAAAAGTTTGTTTTGGACGGCCATTTTTAAAATGGCTGCCATTTTCCCTCCATTTTTTACACTTGCTCAGATTTCAACAATATTTGGTTTTTAAAGTAAACATGGTATCCTTAGTGAATGGTGATGATGAGATTTTTTGTATGGAGCATCTATGGAAGGTCCTTTAGGAAATTTGTATAAATCTTCCCGGTCCGTGAAACAAAATGGCCATCATGAGCATTTACATATTCTAATTGGTCGAAATTTAAAAGTTCTTCTCCTTGAACTGATTTTTGGTATGGATGATCTATGGAAGGTCCTTTACAAAGTTTGCATAACTCATCATGGTCAGTGAAACAAAATGGCCCCCATGAGCATTTACATGTTCTGACTGGTTGAAATGTAAAACTTCTTCTCTTTACAAACCGTTAAGCCAAATGAACTGATTTTTGATATAGAACATCTACGGAAGGTCCTTTACAAAATTTGCATGAATCAGCCTGGTCCGTGAAACAAAGTGGCTGTCATGAGCATTTACATGTTCTGATTGGTCAAAATTTTAAACTTCTTCTCCTCTGAAACCTTAAAGCCAAATGGACTGATTTTTGGTATGGAGCATTTATGGAAGGTCCTTTAGGAAGTTTGCGTAAATCTTCCTGGTCCGTGAAACAAAATGGCCGTCATGAGCATTTACATGTTCTGATTGGTCGAAATTTAAAAGTTCTTCTCCTTTGAAACCGTAAAGCCAAATGAACTGATTTTTGGTATGGAGCATCTATGGAAGGTCCTTTACAAACTTTGCATAAATCTTTCTAGTCTGTGAAACAAAATTGCCACCAGAAACCTTTATATGTTCTGATCAGTCAAAATTTAAAACTTCTCCCCTGAAAATGTTTGGCCAATGAACTTATACTTGGTATGAAGCATTATAGAAGATCATTTACAAAGTTTCCAGAAATCAATCTAGTCTGTCAAATCAAAAGTTTGTGACTGCCAGGTGAGCAATACAGGCTCAGCCCACTGAGCCTCTTGTTTTTTTTAAATTTTCATAAAAAAAATAGCAGTGACATGCTTATAGTAAAAGCATTTTAGTTTACTGAAAATCGTGGTTCTTTTATATAGGTTAGGGTTCGTCACAAAAAGCACCAAATCTTCATAGTTAGTAAGGCTTTGTTTATATTAAATTTGTATTTTACCTAACAGGTAGAAATGTAGAACAGGCAAGGAAGATAATGGAAGAAAGTGATTTGGAAATACAAGTAGCTGATGGTTTTGACCATGCTGCCCAGCTGGCTGTGGCCAGTGCTGAAGCGTATGTTAAATCAGCGGCAGCTCAGTTGTGATTGTTTTAGGATAATTTATAATTAATTGACTGTGATCATTTTTTTTAAATAATGGATAAAATGGTGGTATTTGTATCCATTTAGAAACTAGTTTTGTTGTATTTGGATATAATTCAATATATTCAGTGGATATTTAAATTGGTCTAAATCAGTAGTTCCAATCTCTTAATTAGTTTAGTTGAGGAAACCTTGGATTTATGATCTTGAAATGATAATAAAATCTGGTTATCTATAATAGAATGCAGGCAGTCAATTTTAGACTTTTGATAGGTAGATTAATTATAATAATGAGGGGTAGGGTTCTTCATGGTAAAAAGTTTTTGTATTTTTTGAAATTTACACTGTTTTCAGTTAACCTATTATTGTGGTTAAAATGCTTTGCCAAAGAGGAAGTAGATAGTAACTGGAAAATTGCCTTTAAAAAAAGAAAGAGATTATGATTATGATTGTGATTATGTATATTCAGATATGTATTAATATGTTTTGTGTAATTTGATGAATATTGATTTTGTCTGAGCTTCCTCTGATGTCAAACAGCCTGTTTTAGGATTATATTGTACTTGGGGGATGTCAGTTAGCACTCCATATGTGAAAATGGGAAATTTATCCAGAATTGGCACTTATCAATAATTTTTTATTTTCTGTCAGAAAAACCTATATCCTTCACTTCTTTAAAAGTTTTTAGTTTGAAGTTAATCTGATTATTAAGATGTTCAATAATATTTGATATTGATGATTAATTTGTCATGAAAGACAATCTGAAGTTGACAAAAATAATTTTCAGAGATAATTATTTTAATGGTTATAAATGTCAAACATACTTTTATTGGTAGAAAATTTATTGACAAATGTCTTTGGCATTATTTACATTTTTATATATGGAGTAGGCTATGATGTGCCATTACGCCAGCCAATTCTAAAACAAACTGTTTGATATCATAGAAATATTAGAAAAGTAACTTTTTAAATAATTGTTCATTAATTATATGCTATAAATTGCAGAATATCGTGTTTTTTGTATGATCTATTAATCGGTCTTTATTTTTTATATCATAATCAAATACTGTTTAAAAGTTCTATTGTTTTTTTTTCTAAATGGTGACTGGTTAGTGTTAAATTAAAGTTTATACTTTCTAATGAAATGAGAGAGAGTAATATTGTGATTCATTTTCAAGTTGTAATTGTATGTACTGGGAAAAATCGATAAAGCAAATTTTAATTAATGCAATGGTCATGCTATCACATTTTTCACAATGAAAAACATTGCATTTATATCTGAACTTAAGTATAAAGAAAGATACTTCAAATATTAATGCAGTGTGATTAATTTAGTAAGAACTTTTTGACTAAGTTTCATTTTACATGTTATGTAATATAGACCTGGGACTTAGGGAACCATTTAATGTAAAAAAATATTTACTGATGTTGAAAACATGAATTCAAGTTAACTTAAATATTATTTTATTTAAATAATTTAACTTATTTAAATGCTTTATGAAACAGTGATTGAAATACAGGTTTGAATAGCAAACTGAATTAAATTTTATTCCTTAACAGAGACTAAAGTAATGAAATACAAGATATATCAAATTATTTCTGCAAATTCTAAAGATGGAAGATATTTGAATAGGGAGACCACTTTCAAATAACCTCACAACAAATACATAATGTTATTAATATTCTGGCATGTTCAATCTATTAGAATGTTGTCTCATTGATGCATACCCCATATCATTACATTTTCATTTTTCCAAAACAATATTTTTGTAGCAAGTGCGGTTTCATGTACTCAGGGAATGTAAAATTCAGAAGGTGAATTCTGTTCTTATGTGTCTGTTGTGTTCAGTGGTGCTACCGTTAGTTTGTCGTAGTTACATTTATTGCAGTTCTGATTAACTTCTTTATCATATTCTTTGTGCATTTATCAGCTTTTGATAAGTTGAAGTGTAAAATTTTAAATTAATTAAAATGATTGACTTTGTATACAAATGTATGTACCAGTTAGTTAAAAAAAACAAAATGAAAAAAAAGATTTACCCATAGCATATCATAATTCCAGTGAAGACATATTAATTAAACCTGTTTTTCAACAGAAAAAATACAATTAGTAGTTTGGAAAATCTGATTTGCCGTCAATCAGACATCCTCTTGTTTGGTATTTATTGAAAGTTTGATATTCATAGCAGATTATATATAATGCAGTTTATAAGTTTATTTATTATTTTTCAAGTTTTTGTTAAACTATTGGAGGATTATGGATAACATGCTACTTATGACATAAGCATAAATCATTGTTGGCATCAGATAAAAATCAAGGTTGAAAACACTAGAAAGGGCATTTTTTCATGAATTTGTACTATTGCACTACAATGAAATTTTAGATAGAAAATTTTTAAGACAAAAAAGAAAGAAAAGATCAGTATTAAGATAAATGTTTGCATTAAATTGAATGTTCACCCTATAATCATTAACACTATATATTGCTGTACCTTTTTATTTTTCCCTGTATAAATTTAATAGAGATTATAATAAACATTTAGACTTTTTTAAAACAATGCTCAAATTCTTCATATTCCTAAACTGTTGACCGCTTGACTTATTTTGATTGGTTACTATAAATATCAGCTCCACGTGCAGATCACTATTGTATAACAAAACAGTTATTGACTGGTTCCTTTGACAAAAGCTGTTTTGTTTAACACTACAGCTTCGGGCAACAGTTCAGTCCTTGGGTCAAACAAAACAGCTGTTGTCCTCGGACCCAGTCAACAACAGTATAATGTTAATATGATAATCTTTAGTTGACAATTATTTCTGTACAGTTTACTTGTTTTTTTTCATATTTATGATACATTTTGTATTTGTTTTATTTATGAATACCAAATTGTATGCACTTTGCCAACTGACATGGTTTGTTAATTCTGTACACTGTCAGGAGCTTATTTGCAGATTCATTTCTACTTAGTTTAAAGTTTGGTCATCAACTGTACGAAATGTGCATGGAGAGGTGGAAGCAGTGGAGCATGGTAGTCGTGCAGTTTAAAATTTGTTACAATTACTGTGTGTCTCACATTAACTGGAACTATTTTTCTTTCTTTTAAATATCACTTAAACTGTTACTATACCTTTTTAGCTCACCTGGCCAAAGGCCATGTGAGCTTTTGCCATCACTTTTCGTCCGTCGTCCGTCCGTCCGTCCGTCCGTCGTAAACTTTTTATTCAGAAATCTTCTCCTCTGAAACCGCTGGGCCGATTGGTTTGAAACTTAATAGGAATGATCTATGACATGTCCTCCACAAACGATCCTCATTTTATATTGTTCCGATGAAAAACATGGCCACTGTTGCTAAAAATAGAACATAGGGGTAAATTGCTGTTTTTTGCTAATAACTCAAAAACCGTTACAGATATCGAAAATCTGACATGGGGTAAAATTGATCAGCATGACGAGATCTACCTACCCTGAAATTTTGAAGGAAATTCCAAAACCCATTTAGGAGTTATTGCCCTTTTTTCGTCAAATTTTCAAAATTTTAACATTAAAAAATCTTCTCCTCTGAAACCGCTGGGCCGATTGGTTTGAAACTTAATAGGAATGATCTATGACATGTCCTCTACAAACGATCCTCAATTTATTTTGATCTGACGTAAAACATGGCTGTCGTAGCTAAAAATAGAATATAGGGGTGGATGTGTTGTTTTTGGCTTATAACTTAAAAACCGTTACAGATATCAAAAATCTGACAGGGTTAAAATTGATCAGCATGATGAGATCTACCTACCCTGAAATTTTGAAGGAAATTCCACAACCCGTTTAGGAGTTATTGCCCTTTTTTCGTCAAATTTTCAAAATTTTAACATTTTTCGTCATTTATCTCCAAAACTATTTGAGATAGAAGTGAAATGTAAATTTGAAAAATGTTTCCCATGTTGAGATCTACCTACTCTGAAATTTTAAAGGAAATCCCAAAACTCATTTAGGAGTTGTTGCCCTTTTTTTGTCAAATTTTCAAAATTTTTTCATTCAAAAATCTTCTCCTCTGAAACCGCTGGGCCGATTGGTTTGAAACTTAATAGGAATGATATATGACATGTCCTCCACAAACGATCCTCATTTTATATTGATCCGATGAAAAACATGGCCACTGTTGCTAAAAATAGAACATAGGGGTAAATTGCTGTTTTTTGCTAATACATGTAACTCAAAAACCGTTACAGATATCGAAAATCTGACATGGGGTAAAATTGATCAGCATGACGAGATCTACCTACCCTGAAATTTTGAAGGAAATTCCAAAACCCATTTAGGAGTTATTGCCCTTTTTTCGTCAAATTTTCAAAATTTTAACATTAAAAAATCTTCTCCTCTGAAACCACTGGGCCGATTGGTTTGAAACTTAATAGGAATGATCTATGACATGTCCTCTACAAAGGATCCTCAATTTATTTTGATCTGACGTAAAACATGGCTGTCGTAGCTAAAAATAGAATATAGGGGTGGATGTGTTGTTTTTGGCTTATAACTTAAAAACCGTTACAGATATCGAAAATCTGACAGGGTTAAAATTGATCAGCATGATGAGATCTACCTACCCTGAAATTTTGAAGGAAATTCCACAACCCGTTTAGGAGTTATTGCCCTTTTTTTGTCAAATTTTCAAAATTTTAACATTTTTCGTCATTTATCTCCAAAACTATTTGAGATAGAAGTGAAATGTAAATTTGAAAAATGTTTCCCATGTTGAGATCTACCTACTCTGAAATTTTAAAGGAAATCCCAAAACCCATTTAGGAGTTGTTGCCCTTTTTTTGTCAAATTTTCAAAATTTTTTCATTCAAAAATCTTCTCCTCTGAAACCGCTGGGCCAATTGGTTTGAAACTTAATAGGAATGATATATGACATGTCCTCCACAAACGATCCTCATTTTATATTGATCCGATGAAAAACATGGCCACTGTTGCTAAAAATAGAACATAGGGGGAAATTGCTGTTTTTTGCTAATAACTCAAAAACCGTTACAGATATCGAAAATCTGACATGGGGTAAAATTGATCAGCATGACCAGATCTACCTACCCTGAAATTTTGAAGGAAATTCCAAAACCCGTTTAGGAGTTATTGCCCTTTTTTCATCAAATTTTCAAAATTTTAACATTAAAAAATCTTCTCCTCTGAAACCGCTGGGCCGATTGGTTTGAAACTTAATAGGAATGATCTGTGACATGTCCTCTACAAACGATCCTCAATTTATTTTGATCTGACGTAAAACATGGCTGTCGTAGCTAAAAATAGAATATAGGGGGTGGATGTGTTGTTTTTGGCTTATAACTTAAAAACCGTTACAGATATCGAAAATCTGACAGGGTTAAAATTGATCAGCATGATGAGATCTACCTACCCTGAAATTTTGAAGGAAATTCCACAACCCGTTTAGGAGTTATTGCCCTTTTTTCGTCAAATTTTTAAAATTTAACATTTTTCGTCATTTATCTCCAAAACTATTTGAGATAGAAGTGAAATGTAAATTGAAAAATGTTTCCCATGTTGAGATCTACATACCCTGAAATTTTGAAGGAATTCCCAAATTCTATTTAGGAGTTATTGGTTTGTGTAATTTGAGGTCGGGTTCTGTTACATTTATTTAAGGTTCACCCTTATTCCTGGTCAATTTTATCAACTTCCTGCCAGGACTACCACCATCAGGGAACATATTTTAACATTAAACCTTATGAAAAATAAATCTTCAACAAATTTTCCCTGGACAATTGAACCAATTGCAACAAACTTGGTCAAATAGTTGATTAATTGTCCAATGAAAACCAGACTCCAGGTGAGCGATACAGGCTCTAGTGAGCCTCTTGTTTCCTGAAGTCATAATTAATCATCGACTTTTTCTATGCCTAGATGCCTCAGGTTTTTCTTGTACGTAGACTCTCAACTTTCTATGTGAAATTCATTGATTTTTACAGAAAATATACCACCACAAACAAAACGATACCTTTAACAAGTGCATGGTTTGTTTCCAAAAGTTTTAGCCACCTTCACTTTAGGACACACCAAATGGTTATTTTAAATATACAGATATTTAGAGAGGAAAAAAACAGTTGAAGAAGTATGTGAGACACACATTACGAAATTTCTGAGCCCAAACATTTGGTATAGAAAGTTGTTTGTACATGTTCACTCTTCACAGTATTCAGCACTGCATATATATTGCCATTTATAATATCATCTTTATTTGAATGATTTGCAAAATCATTTACAGTATAACTATATGCATATATAAATCCAAATTGAACAAGTACAATTGATTTAATGTGCATGTATAGCGTTTGTATTTATTTTTTTACTTGTTCTTTTTATGTCTTATAAAAATATGGGTCTAAATTGCATTTATTACTGTCCAGTGTCCATTGACATTGTAGTATTGCATATAGATATATGTAATTTGATACCGAATTCTAATCAATGAAAAAATTAAACTTACATTATATTGGGCCTTATTTTTGTTTTTCTCTCGCCTGCAATGAAAGTTGCGAAAGGTGAGATATAGGCATTACTTGCTGGCGGTGGTATAGACTTTTTAAATTTTTTAAATAACTTTACACACATAATACATACACCTAAGATCTTTTGTCCACAGATAAATTATGTTATAACCTTTGGTGCTGTATACTTGCCTTGTGATGTTACCATCATTTTCATGGTTAATTGATTTCATGAACATTGTAAAATCTGCGTCCAAGTTTCGTGATTAAAAGTCCATTTCACAGCAACTGTTATACACAGGCCAACCATTTTTGATCTTATGATAGTAGGTACATGCCAGTCCAACACCCGTCTCAAGACCTTGACCTCTTGTGTCATATTTTCGTGATTTAGTCCATTTCTCAGCAACTATACGTAATACCAACCATATTTGGTCTATTGATAGTTCTTAATGGGTACATGCCAGTCTGACATGTTTCTCTAGACCTTGACCCCAATTTCATGAATGAGTGGCATCCATTACATTTTTGTTCCCCGCCAAAACTCGACGGAGGGACTTAGTTATGGTCTCCGTCCGTGCGTCCGTCCATCACAATTATTTGTGAACGCAACTCCTCTGAGACCACTGATCGGATTTTGTTCAAATTTTGTAGGATTGTTAGTCACCACATGTACTTGATCCTATGCCTCCATTTCAATAATACACATTTTTATATCTTGTGGGGCTTCGACTTTTCTCCGAGCAGGGGACATATGGCTACATGTAGCAACCTTGTTGCAATTTAACTCCATTTCTTAGCAACTGTAGTTTGGCAAAAATCCAACATCTCTCTTTACTTATTCAAATGACAAGAGATCTTCATCCATATTGTTCCCTACTTTCACTAATTCTCTATCTATATAAAAAGAATTTATTGTCTGTAACTGAAATACTATAATTTAACACTCTGTTGTAAGATATGCAGTTTTCTCCAATTCTTGTGATGTTCTAGCTATTCTGGACCGGTTGTGTAAATAAATTTAAACGCCAATAGTGCTTGCATGCAAAGCTTACCAGTCGCAAGCACCAAAAATCATTTTCTTTTTTTAGCGAAAGATAGCACGGTCCTGGATGAGGTGATACAATTTTTTCTATGGGATTTTTGCCCCATTCCGTTTTATTTGTTGGAGTTATTATTATCATCATGGACTTTTTAGCCAAGAATGAAATTCTTCGGAGCTGCAGCTGTCATCTGGTACTTTATGGAATCTAACATATACGTATCATCATGACAACTTTACATTGGTTTACTACGGAAGCCCATTTAGGATCTCCCAAAAATATAATTTGAATTCGATATCACGAATTGTAGAATTAGTGATCACAGATTAAATTCGTGATCACAAATTTCTGGAATTAGTTATAACAGTTTTTGTAATTCGTAATTACGGATTAAACTCGTTATCACAATTTTTTGTAATTAGTGATAACGGATTAAAAACGTGATTACGAATTGTATAATTTGTTATCACGAATTTGTGTAATTTGTTATCACAGTTTTTTTTGTAATTCGTTATTACGGATTAAATTCGTTATCACAAATTTTTATAATTCGTGATAACGGATTAAAATCGTTATAACAAATTGTATAATTTGTGATAATGAATTCCATAAATTCGTTATGACGAATTACAAAAAAAGGTGATAACTATTTCTAAAAATCGTTATAACGAGTTTGATCCGTAATAACAATTCGTTACCACGATTTTAATCCGTTATCACGAATTACACAAAATTGTTAATCTGTTATAAAGAATTCTTCAATTCGTGATTTCGAATTCAAATTTATATTTTTGGTAGGTCCTAAATGGGCTGCCGTAGTTTACGGGGACGGGTTGAATTCATTTAAAAAAACAATGTTTGATCATTTTAAAATCGATTATTAGCAACAGCTAGCGATAATGATGATCACATGTCGGTACCACCAAATAATCTCAAAGGACACAACAGCAAACTTCCAAAAAATGGTAATAAATTTTTGATTTAGAAGTTCACATAATTTTAAAATTTTCGTATAATTTGTATCCATGTTAAGCGAGTGTAAGTAGGAAGCAAGTTAGCGTGTTTGCCAATGCTTCATGTGTGCTTTGCATCGTCTTTTTCTATTTTCTTTGTTCATTAATGACCCATTTAATCAGCTGAAAGAATTTCGTTTGTGGCTTGATAACAGACCATTTCTAGATATAACATGATAGAAAATGATAATACATTTTACGTATTTTGAAAACAGAACAGAGCACCTTTCAAATATGCGCAAAAGTGTAGATTAGAAGTTTTACTTCAAGAAATATTATTGTTTAGTTTTAAAGGATTTATATGGACTTCATTAACTATTGTTGGTTTAAATATGCATTTCTGGATCAACTTTCGTTGTTTCCAAAACTTTAGAAGCAAAAAAAAAAAAACAAAAACAAAAACAAAAAAACAAAAAAAAACAAAACAAAACAAAAAAAAAAAAAGAAAGAAACGACAAGTAAAAAAAACCATAAAACGAATGTGAGCAATAACGCCAAATAAGAACTTGTCTAGGGAGAACAAAGATAAGAAATTTATCAACGATAAAGTTCAATACTTAATATATTAAAATCTTCAACGGCGGACACAAAAATGTTATCACACCAGAAATAGTGCAACTAGAGGCTCAAAGGGATGAGCCTGTATCGCTCACTTGGCAGAAACAAGAATTGCCCATTGCGGCCATGTTTTCGCATGATCTGGACAAAATGAGAAAACTTTTTAAAAACCTCCCACAGATGCTTCTTGTCAGGTTTCATTCCATTTGGGCAAGCAGTTCAACAGAATATTTTTTAAATCAACCAATGAGAAACAAGAATTTTCAATGGCGGCCATGTTTTTTGCCCGATGTGGACGGAATGAAGAATTTTGTAAAGGACCTCTCATATATGCTTCCTATCAAGTTTCGTTCCATTTGGCCAAGCAGTTTCAGAGAAGAAGAGTTTTTTTTTTTTTTTTTTTATATATATATATATAAGCCAATATGCTTCCTGTCAAGTTTTGTTCCATTTGGCCAAGCAGTTTCAGAGGAGAAGATTTTTGAAACCTCAGCCAATCAGAAACAACAATTGCCCATGTCGGCCATGTTTGTTTTCCGATCGAGACGAAATGAGCAAACTTTATAAAGGACCTTACAAAGGTGCTTCATACTAAGATTAATTCTATTTGGCCCAATAGTTTCAAAGGAGAAGATTAAAATGTGAAAAGTTAACAGACGGACGGAGACGGACGCCAAGTGAAGACAAAAGCTCATATGGCCAACTAAAAAAGGAAAATCCAAAAGTAGATGTATACAATATATCAAAACCAAACGGACATAAACAATGTTACCACAACGTCAGTTTGGCCTGATTTTGCTGAAACTAACAGAAGTTAAAGATTTCCAGAGATCTGCAGATTTTACAAGTCCCTATTGGAGTGAGAGTGCAAGCTGCTAAGAACATTTATGCACGTGGTTTGTTTACCGTAAATTATGATCAGACGATTATTTACAGCTGAGCGGAAGTGACGTCGAAAAGACTCACGTGAGGGCAGATAAAATGTTATCTGCCCTCTATCTGCCCTCGTATGATGTTATTGCCCTGGGGGCAAATAACATGCTTCAAATTATGCTTTTATTTTTATTTCATATGCGTTATTTCAATAAAATACATGCATGTGATAAAATTGAATATAAACCCTGCTTTGTACTAGACTGACACGCTGAGCCGGATTTCTAACGTGCTAGCTCATATCGAACAGCCCGCAAGAAGACATATCACCCCGCCAGGGCACATTATACTGACTCCAAGCCGACCAGTCCTTTCCTCTTACTCCTAAATGCAGCGTGCAAACACCACTTTTAATTTCTTTGGTTTGACCCGTCCAGGAATCGAACCCACGACCTTCTGCACTCAAGGGGAGAACGGCATGATACCACGAGACCACCGAGGCGGTTATAGTCTATCGACAAACCTAAGAGAGAATAGTAAAACAATAAATATACTATAAACAAACAAAAGTCAATTTATTAAAGAAAAAAGGAGAGAAGTAAATTAAATCTGCTGTCGACGATAACCCAATAGCTGTCTTCGTTTTCCTGAAAGTAAAAATTAGTAGTGAAAGAATCAAAATTCCATTTAATAAATAAATTCACACAATAAAATTTTAACGAAGTCATAATAAAATGTATCACAAAATACCGAAATAAATTTGAATGCCAGAAATAACATAAAGAGATCTATGCAATATTTTACAGAGTGTTTATAAGCCTGATCAAACTCATAAAAACCATAAAAATAGTTACTTTCTCTCGTACACAAGTTACCTGTACAATGAGTTCTAAACTCTTGTCTTTTTAAAATGATACAGAAAGTTTTAAAATATTTTATTCGGTTTCTATAGTAACTTATATTATTTACCGAAATAGTTCTGCAAAAATCCAACATCTCTCTTTACTTTCTCAAACGACAAGAGATCCTCATCCATATTGTTCTTAACTTTTCCTAGATCTCTATCTATATATAAAAGAATTCAATTTATTATAATTTCACCCCTTGTACTTCAAAAGATATACTGTTATATTTTCGTGTATAAACCTAAAACGTAGTATTTTAAATAATTTTTAGCTTAAACATTCAGATTTAGTACATAGAAACTTTTACATATGTACTCATATCTCTTATATGATCACTTACCAACGATCCCTTTTGCCATGGTAAGCTGTCCTTTTACGTCTGAATCACTAACTGCCTTTTTGAAATCAAAATCAAGAGCACTGATGGGTAAATACTGATCACACCAACTGTCTCTGATAAAGTAGAAATCCTCCCTGAGTTTATTACTTCTGCCTTCTGTAATGATCTTTTCTGCTTTCTTGAATCTTTGTTTAACAGTTTTCGATTTGGCTTCCAGTGATGAAAACAGAGCTTCAGTGTCTGAAAAGATTTTAAATACCCAATCCACTATAAATCAATAAGATAAATTTAGCCCAGTTATCGCAATTTCCCCGATAAGTTGAGTTCTTATTATTTACCAATAAAGATTCTACAAATACTTCAGATGTACTTTATTATATTTTTTCTCGGCATCAAAATATGAGTATATTGTATGTATACTATATTGATTAATTATGGACTTTTGTAGAGGCCATATAGACTGTCGGAGGAGTTGTCTCAGCAAAAACTGACAATCTTAGCCAATGGAGAGGGGGAAAATTATATCGTATATAATACATACCTTTATAAAATTTCAAAACATCCATTACTTTAGTATGATCCATTTCTATGCCATTTACGATCTGTTTAACTTCTGCAAGAAACAACAACCTTAACAGAGACAGAATTAAAATTCGAAGTACACATACCTCCAACACTGAAAAATTATTTATCAAGGAAAATAATTTATACTGGGTAAAATATACATGTGTGAATTTTATATGCAAGCAACATTCACCTTAAACACGGTAAAACAGGCACACGTTTCGAAGTTAAGGTTACAGTTAAGAAGACTGAACATTTATAAGATAGATTGTTGACCTTGTAAGTATTTAATTCTTCCTATGCTTCACTTTGATTTGTGTTATGAATACAATATATACCACTAAAAGATATTTATTAATCATTGTAATAAAATTATTTGGAAACCAAGAATTTAACCTGGAACAACAGTCTCTTATTGGAGTAGCTTTTGTGTAAGAAGCTTTGAACTGGAAAGTGGCCACAAGCACCTATAATCTTACAAATATATGTACCTTTCTCATTCCTCCGCATAAGACGAATTTGATATAGTAGCATCATGAGAATTAGGATAATGGACAGAGCTGTCATTACATCCTTCCAAACGGCAAAATCATTTATAGAAATTGACTGAAAATGTATAAAAACAAAACTGTCAACAAGGAAAGAAACATTGAAAATATCCTGGATGCAATAACGAAAATTAAGCTATTAGTATTCGTTAAAAGATTTACGGCGAATTAATCCCTTTACTAATTCAATTTTTTCTTGAAAGGTCTTTTGAAACTGAAAAAGCAACATTCACTAATTAAATTAAAAAGAAGAGATCTGGTGTATTAATTCATGACACAAAATCCCTACACGTACCAGACAAAACCCAAAGCAAAGGAACAACGCTCTTATTGCTCTCTTCATCTCAAGGTTATAGTAAAGCCTTCAATATGGAGCAAACGCTTGCACCCTACTACAAGTTCAAAATAGACCCTGTAATATAGCTAGCACCGGTTTAAGCGGAAATCTTTGTTGCATGATGAAAACGCTACATCCTTGTATTGAAGGACATTGATGCAGGGTAGTATCAACAAATTATAAATTATATTTGAAAAAATATCTCGCTAATAAATTGCTTGGGAAAATACTGACCTTGTAATTAATTAACTCTGAATTAATGAGATGTGGGAATTCCTGCGATCCGGCCCTACAAATAACCATCATGTGTTAGTAAATTTGTATTCTACTGAGTTAATTCATTGTTAAATTGTGAAATTGAGGACATTTTTTTTCTAACATAACTAGCATTACAATCCTATAAAATAATAATCTGCTTTCTATTTAAGTGTAGTAGCTCTAAAGCTTTGTCATAAGATGACGATGTTCCGACAGCAATATCTACGGTGAGTTTTCTGTGATACTCTTTTTTCTCTTTGTTAAATCATAATCAAGCGGAGTGGAATTAATCTTAGTGACTTACCCGTAAGCCGCAGACGGTCCGTTTATCAGCCATGGCTTGCTAAGTATGATAACGAAATTTGTGAGCAAAAACGCCTGCAACATCGTTGCAAGATGTCCTGTAGTTAAGGACTTTACTTCATAACGTCACAGTATTTATACTTTCCGGTGAACGTCGTCATAATGTATGTCTATTTCCGGTAAAAGTTTTTTGTCTGAAGGAATTTATGCAAAAAAAAAGTTAACAGCGAAAGTCACTCTCCAAACATTTTAAAAATTACTTTAAAGCGTATTGTCGACTTTATTCTACTGATTTTATGACTAGACTACCAAATTTAGTATTTTTACAACAATACAATGCAACGGTGCCGCATACACAGCTTACCAGTCAAGAGCATCAACATGTCATTTCCTTTTTGAATGAAAGAGAGTACAGTCCTAGCTAAGTGATTTTGAATTTCGCATTTTTGACGCATTCTATTATATTTGTTGGAGTTATTTTTATCATCATCGACTTTAGTCTAAAGGGTCTTCGGAACTGCTGCTGCTGCCATCGTGCACTTTATGGAATATATGACAACATTACATTGGCTAACAATGAGGAATTTGAGAGAGGGTTGAATTTATTTCCGATGAAAGAAGACAATGCTTGATCATTTTAAAATAGATTATTAGTTACAATATGCAGTTCTGGATCAACCTTCATCGTTGCCAAAGCATTGCCAGAGATTTATTACTCGGAGACTTTAGTTTTTATCTCTAATATTTGAGATGAATATCAGTGGCATAGTTACGCATAGGCACGGAAGAACGTGCTTCCTCTCCATAGTGACGGGTAGAAAGAAACTCTTGTAAAATTTCAAGTGTACGAATAAATATACGATACATAGTCACTGTCGGGAAAAAAAATATTTGGGCGAGCTTTAGAAACAATAGAAAAGGCGAGCTTTAGCGAGTCTTTTCCCCATGTTTCGCAGCGAGCCCAAATACATTTAACATTTTCAGACAATGACTTTGTATTGTCTTTATCCTGCAATCCCCTTTAGATACGTAAAATGCTTAAAATTAAGTTTGAAGTTGAAATCCAACTGCCGTGAAAACGCGGGAAATGCCACGACGTCATCTTGTACATTCACTACGCTCCTCGCGCTCTTCGTGTAATTAAGTACCAGTAGACTTTATTAGGTCATTGACCTAACATAACGAAAGTTTATTCTAAGTCTGTTATTAGACCAGAAATGGCTTGATTGCAGGATAAAAAACATATACTAGAAAGTGCAAGTCACCTCCGAACGTCCGAACGTCTGAACGGAATGAAAAGAGAAATGAGAAGAAAACAATTGTCACAACAAATTACAAAAAACAAGCTTAAAACCAGTGACATAATTCTTGGGCTTTGTAGAGAGACAAGTGCTGGTATTAAGCATGTTTCATTGGTCAAACCTATCCGTTATCTTTTCTGATCCTCTGGGTTATAAGATTCTAACTCGAGGCTTAGACACACAGATTAATTGAGTGTTGATGTCAGAAAAGATTTTTTAAATGTTTTTTGTTTATTGCTATGTTAATATTAAACTGTTTTCGAAAGAAAATGTCTTACGCAACTTTTCATGTAAATTCTGCGACAGATATACATTTTCACAAATAACTTGTCAGTCTTTGTTGATACTAAACAGTATATTGGTTTAATGTTAATTAACACTGATTTATGTTTGATTAAACGCAAATATTTGTAGTGCTCTTTTAGTTACAGTGAATTTTTATATTAATGCCGAGAGGGAGTTTGATTTCAGCGTTTCAAGTTTTTTTTTTTTTATATTTTGGAGTTATCTACCTTCAATAGAAATATTTATGATTTCCCCGGTTTTCTTTTGAACAGAATATGAGAACTTTAAAAACTATATGCCAAAGTAAAATGTTTAATTACAGTAAATATACAATACATAGTCATTGTCGGAAAATATAAAATTTATTTGGGCGAGCTTTAGAAACATGAGAAAAGGCGAGCTTTAGCGAGCCTTTTTCCCATGTTTCGCAGCGAGCCCAAATAAATTTTATATTTTCCGACAATGACTTTGTATTTTCTTTATCTAGGTTGGTCCCCGCCGTAATATTCAGTATGAGCTCCGTCATATACAAATACGTATTGCCAATCTTTTAAAATAACGGACGGGTACCAGTCTATTTCTTTATCCTGCAATCCCCTTTCGATACGTAAAATGCCTTAAGGTAAAGGCAAAGTAATTGAACGCCATCTAGTGTTCATTTGTTGACCGTTTCAAGGGTCACAACCCCTTGTCATTGTATTACGTCCCTGACTGATTGTCTGACGTCGTAGGCATTATGACGTTGACTCCGAAGGAGCAGTGGAGTCGCCCTAAGGTAGAAATTAATAGTGTGTTCAGACGTAAAGTTATTACGCAACGCAAAACTCTTTCGAAACTTTTCAAAACGCATTGTGCGTTCACACGTCCCTACATTACCAAAACGCATTCGAAAGCATTATTTTGTCGTGTAAACGTATATTTAGACTAATTCGTTTCAGAATCACAGGAACATGTTTGTCGCATGATCTGGACAAAATTAGAAAACTTTTTAAAAACCTCCCACACATGCTTCTTGTCAGGTTTCATTCCATTTGGCCAAGCAGTTCCACAGATTTTTTTTTAAATCAGCCAATGAGAAACAAGAATTTTCTATGGCGGCCATGTTTGTTACCCTATGTGGACGGAATGAGGAAATTTTGTAAAGGACCTCCCATATATGCTTCCTATGCTGTTTCGTTCCATTTGGCCAAGCAGTTTCAGAGAAGATTTTTTTTTATATCAGCCAATCAGAAACAAGAAATGTACATGGTGGCCATATTTGCAGTGCGATCAGGACAAAATGAGGAAACTTTGTAAAGAACCTCCCATAGATACTCCCTGTCAGGTTTCGTTCCATTTGGTCAAGCGATTTCAGAGAAGAAGATTTTTTACATCGGCCATTCAGAAACAAAAAACTGCCCCATGGCGACCATATTTGTAGTCCAATCAGGACAAAATGAGGAAACTTTGTAAAGAACCTTCCATAGATGCTTCCTATCAAGTTTCGATCCATTTGGCCTAGTAGTTCCACAGAATTTTTTTTTATTTAATCAACCAATGATAAACAAGTTTTCCATAGCGGCCATGTTTGTTGCCCGATAAAGACGAAATGAGGAAACTTTGTAAACAACCTCCCATAGATGCTTCCTGTCAAGTTTTTTTTCCATTTGGCCACGCAGTTTCAGAGGAGAAGATTTTTGAAAACTCAGCCAATCAGAAAAAACAATTGCCCATGTCGGGCATGTTTGTTGTCCGATCGAGACGAAATGAGCAAACTTTATAAAGGACTTAAGGAATCATGTGGTGCACACTAAATAACGCCCGTAGCGTCATGCACTCCCTATTTATACTTATTTCTTTTATCGCCCTAATTAGGGGAGCCGAGGGGTAGCCAGTGGACAATAAACTTACTATTCCCCAAATATGCAGTCAATAAATGTTTTATTATATCGAAAGAAATGCCTAATATATTTAAGGTCTTTTTCGCATCACTGTCGAATAATATATCTTGCCAATCCTCCTCGGTTATAGGGAGGCAAATCGCCCCCAACTGGATGCCTCCATTGTCGTCTGACAAATCAATATTTCGATGTTCTCGAACGTTTGCTTTACGATAGGATAAAACTAGAGGCATTCGAAAGAAATATTTCGCGGGAAAATGCGCATTGATAAAAAATTCCGCGAAAGAATATCATACAGCCGGTCCAATAGTTTTTTTTTTATGAAAATACTATTGACCGGTCAATAGTACGTAGACAGAAACAATGGAATAATAGTACTAAGACAGAAACAATGGAAATTGTATGAACAATAATATTATTATTATCTGTAATTTTCTAATGAAACTAATACACTGAGGTATAATAATTATAGTTTAATACATGGCCTTTTTCATATTGCCCTTATTATCAGCCCAAGACCTTGATTTAGCCCGAGAGGGTTATCAGTCGAGGCCCTGATAACAAGGCCAATATGAAAAAGACCATGTATTAATCTATTTATCACATATTCTACCACTGCCAAGAAATAATTTTAATGCTGAATTCGATTTTCTTGTCTTCAAGCAAGTGTGTCAGGTTTTGAAAAACACTGTTTTCGCGAATGAATATAAGGTACACATTCACAGTGCTACATCTAGTAAACAGTTATTTCTTTCGCTTTTAATACATTGTATATAGTCAAACAAATAAATGCAACTTCAGTTTCTGTGCTTTTCCAGAGATCTGCAGATTTTATAAGTCCCTATTGGAGTGAGAGTGGAAGCTGCTGAGATCATTTTTGCACGTGGTTTGTTTACCGTAAATAATGATCAGACGATTATTTACAGCTGAGCGGAAGCGACGTCGATAAGACTCACGTGAGGGCAGATAACATGTTATCTGCCGTCGTATGATGTTATTGCCGTGGGGGCAGATAACATGCTTTAAATTATGCTTTTATTACATATGCGTTATTTCAGTAAAATACATGTATGTGATAAAATTGAATATAAACCCTGCTTTGTACTAGACTGACTCGCTGAGCCGGATTTTTAACGTGCTAGCTCATATCGAACAGCCCGCAAAGAAGACATATCACCCCACCAGGGCACATTATACTGACTCCAAGCCGACCAGTCCTTTCCTCTTACTCCTAAATGCAGCGTGCAAACACCACTTTTAATTTCTTTGGTTTGACCCGTCCAGGAATCGAACCCACGACCTTCTGCACTCAAGGCGAACACGATACCACGAGACCACCGAGGCGGTTATAGTCTATCGACAAACCTTAGAGAGAACAGTAAAACAATAAATATACTATAAACAAACAAAAGTCAATTTATTAAAGAAAAAAGGAGAGAAGTAAATTAAATCTGCTGTCGACGATAACCCAGTAGCTGTCTTCGTTTTCCTGAAAGTAAAAATCAGTAGTGATCATCAAAATTAAATTTAATAAATAGATTCACACAATAAAATTTTAACGAAGTCATAATAAAATGTATCACAAAATACCAAAATAAATTTGAATGCCAGAAATAACATACAGAGCTCGAGGCAATATTTCACAGAGTGTTTATAAGCGTGATCAAACCCATAAAAACCATACAAATAATTACTTTCTCTCGTATACAAGTTTTCTTCCTTATGTTATACGGTACAATGAGTACTAAACTCTTGTCCTTTTAAAATGTAGTGTTATTTTTGAAACATTGATACAGAAAGTTTTGAAATATTTTATTCGGTTTCTAAAGTAACTTATATTATTTACCGAAATAGTTCTGCAAAAATCCAACATCTCTCTTTACTTTCTCAAACGACAAGAGATCCTCATCCATATTGTTCCTAACTTTTCCTAGATCTCTATCTATATATAAAAGAATTCAATTTATTATAATTTCACCCTTGTACTACAAAAGATATACAGTTATATTTTCGTGTATAAACCTAAAACGTAGTTTTTAAAATAATTTTTAGCTTAAACATTCAGATTTAGTACATAGAAACTTTTACACATGTACTCACAACTCTTATATAATCACTTACCAACGATTCCTTTTGCCATGGTAAGCTGTGCTTTTACGTCTGAATCACTAATTGCCTTTTTGAAATCGAAATCAAGAGCACTGATGGGTAAATACTGATCACACCAACTGTCTCTGATAAAGTAGAAATCCTCCCTGAGTTTATTACTTCTGCCTTCTGTAATGATCTTTTCTGCTTTCTTGAATCTTTGTTTAACAGTTTTCGATTTGGCTTCCAGTGATGAAAACAGAGCATCAGTGTCTGAAAAGATTTTAAATAACGGGGTTTTGATACTTTTATTCTTTTTTTATTTTTTGTTTCAATACATACCCGTATGAAAAGTCTTGAAAAGTCTCTTTGCAGTTAAATTTTGTACTGAGCAGTTAGCGCATCAGAAGTCAAGATTCTACAAATACTTCATTATAGTTTTCTCGGTATCAAAATATGTGTATATTGTATGTATACTATATTGATTAATTATGGACTTTTGTGAAATCATATAGACTGTCGGCGGAGCTGTCTCAGCAAAAACTGACAAATCTGAGCCAATGGAGAGAAAGAAATTATATCGTATATAATACATACCTTTATAAAATTTCAAAACATCCATTACTTTGGTATGATCCATTTCTATGCCATTTACGATCTGTTTAACTTCTGCAAGAAACAACAACCTTAACAGAGACAGAATGAACAATGAAAAATTATTTATCAAGGGAAATAATTTATACTGGGTAATATATACATGTGTGAATTTTATATGCAAGAAACATTTCCCTTAAACACAGTAAAACAGCCACAACTTTCGAAGTTAAGGTAACAGTTAAGAAGACTGAACATCTTACAAGATAGATTGTTGACCGTGTAGTATTTATTTCTTCCTATGCTTCATATTGATTTGTGTTATGAATACAATATAAACCACTAAAAAGATATTGATTAATCATTGTAATAAAATTATTTGGAAACCAAGAATTCAACCTGGAACAACAGTCTCTTATTGGAGTAGCTTTTGTGTAAGAAGCTTTGAACTGGAAAGTGGCCACAAGCACCTATAATCTTACAAATATATGTACCTTTCTCATTCCTCCGCATAAGACGGATTTGATATAGTAGCATACAGAGAATTAGGATAATGGATAGAGCTGTCATTACATCCTTCCAAACGGCAAAATCATTTATACAAACTGACTGAAAATGTATAAAAACAAAACTGTCAACACGGAAAGAAACATTTGAAAATATCCTGCATGCAATAACGAAAATTAAGCTATTAGTATTCAATAAAAGATTTACGGCGAAGTAATCCCTTTACTAATTAAATTTTTTCCTGAAAGGTCTTTTGAAACTGAAAAAGCAACATTCACTAATTAAATTAAAAAGAAGAGATCTGGTGTATTAATTCGTGACACAAAATCCCTACACGTACAAGAACCTAAAGCAAGGAACAGCGCTCTTATTGCTGTTCTTCATCTTACGGTTATAGTAAAGCCTTCAATATGGAGCAAACGCTTGCACCCTACTACAAGTTCAAAATAGACCCTATAATATAGCTAGCACCGGTTTAAGCGGAAATCTTTGCTACATGTTGAAAACGCTATATCCGTGTATTGAAGGGCAGTATCAACAAATTATAAAATATCTCGCTAATAAATTGCTTGGGAAAATACTGACCTTGTAATTAACTAACTCTGAATTAATGAGATGTGGGAATTCCTGCGATCCGGCCCTACAAATAACCATTATGTGTTAGTAGATTTGAATTCTACCGAGTCAATTGATTATTTAATTGTGAAATTGAGGACATTTTTTTCTAACATAACTAGCATTACAATTCTATAAAATAATAATCTGCTTTCTATTTAAGTGTAGTAGCTATAAAGCTTTGTCATAAGATGACGATGTTCCGACAGCAATATCTACAGTGAGTCTTCTATGATATTTTTTTTCCTCTTTGTTAAATCATAGTCAAGCTGAGTGGAATTAATCTTAGTGACTTACCCGTAAGCCGCAGACGGTCCGTTTACCAGCCATGGCTTGCTAAGTATGATAACAAAATTTGTGAGCAAAAACGCCTGCAACATCGTTGCAAGATGTCCTGTAGTTAAGGACTTTACTTCATAACGTCACAGTATTTATACTTTCCGGTGAACGTCGTCATAATGTATGTCTATTTCCGGTAAAAGTTTTTTGTCTGAAGGAATTTATGCAATGAATGCAAAAAGTTAACAGCGAAAGTCTCTCTCCAAACATTTTAAAAATTACTTTAAAGCGTATTGTCGACTTTATTCTACTGATTTTATGACTAGACTACCAAATTTAGTATTTTTACAATAATACAATGCAACGGTGCGGCATACACAGCTTACCAGTCAAGAGCATAAACATGTCATTTCCTTTTTGAATGAAAGAGAGTACAGTCCTAGCTAAGTGATTTTGAATTTCGGATTTTTGACGCATTCTATTATATTTGTTGGAGTTATTTTTATCATCATCGACTTTAGTGCTAAGGGTCTTCGGAACTGGTGCTGCTGCAATCGTGCACTTTATGGAATCTAACGACATTACATTGGCTAACGATGAGGAAATTGAGGGAGGGTTGAATTTATTTCCTATGAAAGAAGACAATGCTTCATCATTTTAAAATAGATTATTAGTTACAGCGATCATGATGATCAGATGTCGGTACCATCAACATAATTTCAAAGGACACCACAGCCAACTTCCAATAAATTGGCAATCTGTTTTTTTTGTTTGTTATCAGTTCAAAGGACAATTTCAAAGTACTCATATGAATTTTATATCTATGTTAACGGAGTTGAAAATAGGCCACTAGTCGAGCTTTTAAGGTATATATATATATACGGTATTGGCCAGGGCTATGTATGTCATTACATGTATATATACACATGCCAAAGCATTGTGAACAATAAATCCAAGTAAGAACTCGTCTGGAGAGATGAAGTTAATTTTAACAGAAATAAACAATATCAGTTGAAAATTTCCACCCACTTAATATATTAAAATCGTGCAACGGCAATGACTCCTCATGGGATAAAAGTCATGAAGATTTTCAGTCCATCACTAGCGTTATCAAACCATTAATAGTGCAAACAAGGATGAAAAAAACAAAGTTTGATGTATACCAAACGGAGATAAACAATGTAACCATAACGTCAACTTGGTCTTATTGAACTGAAACCAACAGAATTCAAAGATGTATTAAAAGCAAAAAGAATATTTACGTTGTGGAACTCGACGACAAATATTTTATGAAAGCTTGAACTCCAAAACATTTCTCTTTATAGAGCTTTCTGATGTTTTGGTACAACTTCTTAGATGTTAAAACGGCAATCTTTTTATAATATGAGCTTCAACCGTTATGATTAAATAGTAGTATATTTTAGAACGATTTTTCCCTTCCTACAGCCACTTATACAAATCAAGTACAGAGTAAAATGTTAGAACAAGCACAAAGATCTTTTATTCGTTTTATTATTTTTTCAAAAAATAGACACTAGAGGTTAATTAGCTAGTATAAAAGGTCTCATTGAAAAATTGAGATATTGTTCCGGAAAAACTATAAAGAGCGAATATTTCTACCACTGGTAAGCAACTGTTAAATTTACTACATTTGTACTTGCACAAAAATCAACTAAAAACTTTGATGAAGTTTCACTAACGTATGGTTTGATAAACAATTGATATCGTGAAACAACTCATTCTTAATCGTGAAAATATTCTTTTTACCATAGCCAGCACATTGTCAAGAAAAGTCTGTACATACGTGTAAATAGAAATAACTGGAGATCTCGAAGAACTTTCAATGCGACGGAATAAAAAAAGTATTAAAAAAGTTGTCGTACAGCCATAGACATAGAAAATGAAACACTGCATGAACAAGCCCTTAATGACCCAATAAGGACAGAAATTCAACCGAAACTGAAATTAACACTATACTCCAGAATACTTTAACAAGACACTGTTACTTCTTAAGAACAATGACGATTAGGTCTATATTACATTTCAGTGCAGAAATAAAGACCATTTGAGAACCAATGAATCGAACTTCGAAGAGAAATAAAATTAGCGGTATTCGTAAATTTAAAAAATCCGAGAATTCTTACCTAACACAAAAGTAATTGGAGGAGTGACGAATCAATTTTTGCTTTGTAACTTATAATTTTATATTTTGTAATTTACCAAAATAATTCTGCAAAAATCTAACATCTCTCTTTACAAAACTTCTTCAAATGACAAAAGATCGTCATCCATGTAGTGACTGACTCTTCTTAGATCTCTGTCTGTAAAACAATATTAATAAAAGTTTACATTCAGCATACATAGTTCTTGCTTGCCCAGTGTCTTTTAAATTTACAATAATACAGTAGGAACAAAGTACGAGAAACATAACCAAATTCTGTGAAAAAGAATCAACCAAAACTTCGCAATAGAAAAGATGAACCTAAGTTTAAAATTTGAATAGTGCCTATAAGCATTAATTTTCATTAGCATGAAAAATTTAGTTTTTATCGCTAATATTTGAAATGAATATCAGTGGCATAGCTACGCATAGGCACGGAAGAACATGCTTCCTCTCCATATTGACGGGTAGAAAGAAACTCTTGTACGAATAAATATACAATACATAGTCATTGTCGGAAAAAAATATTTGGGCGAGCTTTAGAAACAATAGAAAAGGCGAGCTTTAGCGAGCCTTTTCCCCATGTTTCGCAGCGAGCCCAAATACATTTAATATTTTCCGACAATGACGTATTAAGCATGTTTCATGGGTCAAACCTATCCGTTATCTGTTCTGATCCTCTGGGTTATAAGATTCTAACTCGAGGCTTAGACACACAAATTAATTGAGTGTTGATGTCAGAAAAGATTTTTTAAATGTTTTTTGTTTATTGCTATGTTAATATTAAACTGTTTTCGAAAGAAAATGTCTTAGGCAACTTTTCATGTAAATGCTGCGACAGCTATACATTTTCACAAATAACTTGTCACAGTCTTTGTTGATACTAAACAGCATATTGCTTTAATGTTAATTAACATTGATTTATGTTTGATTAAACGCAAATATGTGTAGTGCTCTTTTAGTTACAGTGAATTTTTATATTAATGCCGAGAGGGAGTTTGATTTCAGTGTTTCAAGGTTTTTTTTAATATTTTGGAGTTATCTACCTTCAATAGTAATATTTAGGATTTCGGCGGCTTTCTTTTGAACAAAATATGAGAACTTTAAAAACTATATGCCAAAGTAAAATATCTTATTTAGTTTAGATGGTGTATTGGAAAGATAGACGCGAATAAATGTATACAGTGATGTCCCCTAATTCTGTGCACCTTTATACAATTATGGAAATTTAAGGAGTGCAATTAATATCATGTTTTATGTACCACTTAACAGCAATATTGCCCAAGTCCAAAGGACGCGGGGGGGGGGGGGGATACTGATTTAAGTGGTCCATAAAACATGATATTGCACGACAGTGAAGTGCTATAATTGTTTTATTACTTAAAAGAGCATGTACAGCGAAATACATGTATTGTAATAACTACCGATTCATGATTTTTCAGAGAGGTCTTTTGGAACCGATAAAGCTATGCGTATGGTAAGTCGTAATGATAATTTATAATGAAAATACTGGTAATCATTAAAATGTATACTACTTACATCTAGAGTTTCCAGAGTCTTGCAAGTTTCCACTGTCTCAGCTCTGCAAGATTCTAGTGTCTCGGCTCTGCAAGTTTCAAGTGTCTCGGCTCTGCAAGTTTCCAGTGTCTCGGCTCTGCAAATAAAAATTATATACTTTGTAGTTATACCATCGTCTTTACTTCTGGTCAACAAGATGTGTCAACATATCCTAGATTTATATCTGGATATGTTGTTTTTAAGGATTTTCAATGAAAAATCATATTTTGTGGATTGTAGAGGGGTCTTGAACGCAAAATGATACTTAATATTTTTTAATTGAAATCTAGCTTCGCTAAAAATTGAATGCATTTCGTTAATCACTGCGAATTGGACTCATTTCTCTTCACCGTATATTGCTTTCGGATTTCTTTGTGTTTGGTTCGAGCACCATTGAGATTTTTTTAAACTGGCGAAGGATGAAAAAAGAGTTAATCTGACATACTTGGTTGATAGCAATTCTATAAACTAGTCTCTCGCTTGCAAGAACTGTACTTTTCAACTTACTGTTTTCATAACACGACATATAAAATTCTGGCAACAATAGTTACAGTGAGTCTTCAATGGTTTGAAATTATTTTTTTTTTTTGTTAAAAATAAAAGGAACCCATTAATGAGCGAATATCAACACGTATCATATGTCATGTTAGGTTTTAATATTTGTTCATGCAATTCTGATTTAAATGACTTACCCGTAAGGCACAACAATTTCGTTTACAAGCAACGGTTTACTAATTATAGTAAGAACATTTGCGAGCAAAAACACCGGCAACATCGTTGCACGATGTCTTGTAGTTATGGTCGTTTCTTTATAACGTCACAATATTTTTTTTATTTCTGCTGAAGGTCGTCACAGTATATATACGGCTATTTCCAGTGGACGGTTATTTTTTCTGACGAACTAGCTGAACTGAAGAGGTTTAGACTATCCAGTGTAGAGTTAAAGTTTTCAGCCATGTTTTACGAATCTAAATAGCATGATTGTATGAAAATGTCTAGCCTCAACCGAAAGCGAAAGACGATTTTTTTTATATGTATATACTGAAATTTCATCGACAACAAGAAATTGCTTTTTTTTGCTTTTTCTATAAAAAAAAAAAAAAAAAAAAAATGCACGGTGAAGTCCTTGCTTATTTTCAAAAAGGGTAGATTATCATTTTCTTTACTTTAAAATGTCCAAAAGATCTAAAACTTTTCTTAACAATGAGCCATAAATGAAGATTTTATTTTAAGAAATATAAAAAAAAAGTTTAGACCTACAAGTTTTTAACGCTTTCAGATCGGCCAAGATTACTTCATCTATCTAAAGGTTTAACAACATATAAATAGTAAGATTAGTTTCCAACATATAAAATACATTGACTTTGCATACTTGCACTATTTTTTTAAGACCGCAGCACTCCGTCAGATAAATAATTGAGACGAAACGAACGATCTGATTGGTCCCATTATTTAATTTCAAACGATCCCATTTAATTATTTGAAGCAGAGCTGAATTAACTGTTGTGTTATTGACCGTCGTCTTCTTCTTGTTTTTCATGGTTCATCATAGTATGAGATTAAAAAAAAAATTCTGGAGCCGTAGGACGTCAGAGGACAATCCATATATAAAACTGATTCTTTCCATATCGGTACTTAGTAATGTTTTTTTTTCGAAAGTCACATTTATTTTCTACAAGTAGAACCTACGAATTTTCGCTATAACTATCTTCCTATGAAATAAAAACATTTGAGATCAAAGGAATCTTGGGATAGAGTCATTTCAAAATCAATAAGATTTGTTTAAGAATTTGTATCCAATGATCCTTCATGGATATTGGAGAGGGTGTCAACTTAACGGATATAACAGTTTAAGTTGAAATAGAATTGCCGTAAATTGCGTATGTTCATGAAGTATTTTGCAATGTAAAAAATGGGGATATAGATATACGTTCAATTAAATTTCTGTACACACGAGTAGAAACCGCTATTGAGAAAATGCTAAGAAGACAACATTCTAACTAGCGTTATTTACACTTTTTTCGTATATGATACCGAAGGAAGCGCATTACTTCTATGTGGAACATTTTAGCTTTGAATTTTTTCATGAACAAGTAATGTTCGGTGCAAATAAATTAATTAAAAAATTTCTATTATCGTTTCATTTCAGTATGGTTTGTTTTTGATGAACTATTGGTCATATTGAAATTTTGAAAACAAATAGAATCTTTCAAAACATTTTCTTGTTATAAAGTATTTCGCTTGTAAAACATAAACATGGATATACTTATGTAAACTCGAGTGGGTGTTTTATTTAATCTCTGTAATCAAAATTGATAAAAATGACACTAAAAAGAACAATAAAAATAATCATCTTTCCACTTTTTCAAATTAATATCGATTTTAAATAGTATTTCCTATACAGCATTACCTAAATAGAAATATGAGATCAAACGATCCTTCTGAAAGTGGCAAAACAACATATTAACTTATTATGGACCTGTCAACTTCAATACAGTACCGAAAGCATGACCCACGACTTCCCTCCCAGGATGGGTCATTCTCAACATGTAATTCCACAGTTGTAATGACAACACAACAATTAAATGATATAGTTAACCAACTTCGCATAATTTATTTAAAATTATATCATTTATAGTTTTTTCTCTGCAAGCAAAAGACGATCGTTGTTGAACTGTCTTAAATGACAAGGTTTGATAAATGAAGACCAACACAGTGTTGATTTTTAAAAATCTACATATGTATCCATAGTTGGGAAGTAAATTCGACCGTTTGCACTGACACAGTAAATGACACTGAAAATCCCTAATTCTTTTTTATTACTGCGTTATATAAAAAAAATTCGTTTTTACCAATTCAACCGCACCTTTTTCATTTTATTCAAGAATGTTTTAGTTTGAAAACTGAATTCGTTGATTACGTTTAATTGATGTAGTTAATCCCATTGTTTCAACACATTGTCAAAAAGATTGCAGTTTCATACCATTTCACAATCACATTCAGATTTTCAGAAATGTTAAGGGTTTAATTGAATTAGGACACATGAAAGAAAAATTTCCTTTGAAAATTGTTTACTTTTACATGTGATCAGATTGGTGCATTTCATTAACAACTGTGTTATATCAATACTGGATCCTCCCAGAGGATAATAAACTTAACATAAAAGTGTGGTATCTACATAAAAAAGAACACGTAGTCATTTGTTTGAATTGCGACATGCAGGGTTTGTGACCAAAGCGAAGAGTTTTTGCAATCAGAAGCAGGAGAACGTCATTCGAGTCCACCCACATACAAAATTATGTGTGAGGAGAGTACTAAACAGATTGATACAGTACATGATATGTATATCAAAACTCCTAGTTTGTCAACATTTCTCTTTCAATTTTGCGTTATCGCCGTCAAAAGTTGGAATGTTGTATTTTTTTTCACTTCAGGTGTCAAAATAGTGACATTCTATTACATAAAATTCTATCCTTGTGTTTACATTAAAAGTACAAAGTTTTTAACATCAAATGCATGTTGTTTGTTTAAAAATATTATTCATAACAATTTCAAAATTTAATGATAAAAATGACACTAATTGAAATCAAGTACCTGCGTGTATATTTAATGCCATGAACCGATGATTGCCCCGTTAATGGAACTGACTTATTTTTCCATTAGAAAGAGATTGTTATATAAAAAAAACTGCGATTATCTACGGAGTATACTTTCTAAAAGATCCCATGTTGCCAGTTTTAAATATTACGACACAATAAAAACTGAGAGGTGGTCGCTTTTAATTGATGTATAGGATCCAATATCCTTGAAGGAAAAAATGAAGATCTAATCGAGAGACAAATTATACCGTTAAATAATATATGTTGCATGCATCGCAGTATCTTTAGTGTTTCTATACTTAATATTTTACGTAAAGTTTAAAATATATTGTAATCCGGTTGTTTCATCTTATTTATTGGTAGATTGTTCAAATATGTTGTATATGTTTGTCATTCATATTTATTGCTTTTAAATAATTATCATATAGGAGTATCCATGTCATTTATTAAAAGTCCTCTGTCACAAATCCTTCAAAAATTTGTTAAACACAACTTCCTATTATAAATATATACGGCCATAAAGACTTGTATGTAGATTTCAATAGCAAGTTAAAGCCGATCTCCAGGTACACAAAATGATTGGTTTTAACCATTAAAAGCTGCAAACGATCTCAATTTTTAAAATTTGTCTTTGTCTCAGAAAACTAGCACAATACATGTATCCAAGTTAGATCCTAAAATTCAGAAAGTTTTGTATTGAGACTCTTAATATTCGTGTTACTGACCCAGCTCATAATAGAATATAAGATAACAACTTTGCGCAAGCCAGAAATTTTAAAAGCTGAAAAAAACACTAAATAAAGACTCTCAAGAGCCTGTATCACCTGGATTTAACTTTTCACCTTGAGCAGGACTAAAAATTTAAGTGGTGTAGTCAATTTTGCTGTTTTTTTTTCTGTAGGGTTCTACATTGTATGTTAAACTAAGTTCGACTGTGGCAGCCATCTTGGTTGACAGTCCAGGTCGGAGGACACATTTCTAAAAGAGAACCATCTAAGGACCACTACTGCTAAGTCTTGTTCCAACTGGCTAAGTGGTTTCAGACGAAGATTTTTCAATGAAATTTCCCATAGGGCCCTATGTTAAACTATATTCCTCTGTGGCGGCCATCTTGGTTGACAGCCCGGGTCATCGGACATAATTCTGAAAGAGGACCGTCTAAGGACCATTGCTATCAAGTCTAGTTCTAATTGGCTTAGTGTTTTCAGACAAGAAGATTTTTGAGTGAATTTCCTATAGGGGTCTATGTTAAACTAAATTCGGCTGTGGCGGCCATCTTGGTTCACGGTCTATGAAAGAGGTCCTCCTAAGGACCATTGCTGCCAAGTCTGGTTCCAATTGGTCAAGTGGCTTCAGACAAGAAGATCTTTCAATGAATTTTCTCATAGGGCTCTATGTTCAACTAAGTTCGGTTGTGGCGGTCATCTTGGTTGACATTCGAGTCATCGGACATAATTCTTAGTGGTTTCAGACGAAGATTTTTCAATGAAATTTCCCATAGGGCCCTATGTTAAACTATATTCGTCTGTGGCGGCCATCTTGGTTGACAGCCCGGGTCATCAGACATAATTCTGAAAGAGGACCATCTAAGGACCATTGCTACCACGTCTAGTTCTACTTGGCTTAGTGGTTTCAGACAAAAAGACTTTTAAATGAATTTTCTTATAGGATCCTATGTTAAACTAAGTTCGGCTGTAGCGGCCATCTTGGTTTACAGTCCGGGTCATCAGACAAAATTCTAAAAGCAAACATCTTAAACCATTACTGTCAAGTTTGGTTGCAATTGGCCTTATGATTTCATAGAAGAAGATTTTTGAAATTCCTCTCCCCTCCTTTTTATTTTCTATTTTTAGTAACAGCAGCCGTGTCGGTTGGAAGTCGGGGATGCTGGATATAAATTTGAAAGGGGGCCACCCAAGGACTATTCCACCAAAGTTTGGTCCCAATTGGCCCAGTGGTTTCAGAGGAGATTTTTAAAGGAAAGTTTACGCTGGATGCGGTCTTTAAATGGAAAAACTCCTATTAGGGGTCAATCAATGATTTTGGTCATGTTGACTTATTTGTAGACCTGACTTTGTTGAACATTTTGTCTTTATCTATAACCTAAAACTGCAAAATTTCCTTAAAATTAACAATTCAGGGGCAATAACCCAACAAACAGTTGACTGATTCGTCTGAAAATTTCATGGCAAGCAGATATTGACCTGATGAACATTTTACCCTGTCAGTTTTGCTCTAAATGCTTCAGTTTTTGAGATATAAATCAAAAACTGCAGTTTACCCCTATGTTCTATTTTTAGCAATGTCGGGCATGTTAGTTGGCAGGCGGGGGTCATCGGACACATTTTTGAAACTAGATACCCTAATGATGCTTGTGGCCAAGATTGGTTCTATTTGGCCCAGTAGTTTCAGAGGAGAAGATTTTTGTAAAAGTTAACGGACGACGACGGAAGACGGGCGACGGACGCCAAGTGATGAGATGAGCTAAAAAGGGTCAAGCGAAAATTGAAAAGTCAAACTTACCAAAAGAAAATGTAAAGCACATAAAGAAAGAACACAAGAACAAAGACAGTTAAGAAAGAACAAAATATCTGATAAATATATTCAATGTCACTATAATATGAGGGATCTCACCTCTTATTTTTATGATATACATCTGGCAGACACACATTTGTATTTCATTATTTCTGGTGCTTGCAGTGACGTTCGTTATTTTTTCGATGTTAAAATCCCTACTTAGAACGGCTATAAAAACTCTGTTCTTTTTCATATATTTATGTCACATATATACACAGCGATTTTGTGAGTAATTTTAAAATTAACCGTAATTCTTCGTTCATTTTGTTTATTGATGAGATAAAAATTCTAAATTAAATCTGTTGAGTACAAAAAGAGATCATTCAGTTTAATATAGTCCTGTAAAGAAATGTATGAAAAATAAGACATGACAAATCCGCAGTGATAGAAAATTAAAATAATATTTGTACTCAGAACTCAGAATGCATATGCATATAATTGGGGTTTGACCTAAAAGTTTTAAATACACGTATTTATTCTGCACTTTTTAAATATATGGCTTAAAATAGTTGGGTGTAATTAAGGTAGGCAGTTGAAGAAGCCATAATATGCCGTAAGAATATATTTGTCAATTACCAGTGAAGAGCTCTATACAAATATAGTTATTTTTAATTGTAAAATAATATTCATGAAAGTGCACTTTAGCTTGGGTATAGATTTACAAAAATAATCAAATAATAATAGTCAAATGCCATGATCCATTCTGCAATTACCAATGATGAAGATATTATTTGACAATTATATAAGAAAGGTACTTTTTCAATTTATAAAAAATACTTAGTTTAAAATGTTCCATTACACATATCAACATCAATTTCTTTCTCCTAAAATAAAAAATATGCTTTTTGTAAGGGATTGTGTCGGCATTTTTATGGATTCAAATATCAAATGATAAAAAGGCGACGCGCCTTGTTCAGTTCTTTATAAGGTATTTTAATTAAGTTTTTTTATTCGTTTTTTATTTTATATTATAACGTTCATATTTTTAGCAGCCTAATTTAAAAGTTTTAAACATAATTTTTTTATAGTGTCTCGTAGGCCAACATTGGCCGGGCGTCCGATTTTAATTTTACATAATTACTGAATTTTTAACATCGAATACGTTTTTATCTATGTCGTATTTGATGTGTGACACTTTAATAAAATTTATTATTATTATTATTATTATACTCCAAAATTTCTATTTATCTTTTTACACCAAAGGCTATCAGTTAAAAGGTATCCACTAATAAATAATTCACCAACAATGAAATAAAAGTGCTAAATATCATGGTTCCTACTTATTTGCAAGAAAATTTTCAATATCATTGAATCATAATTACAGCTTTAGATCTTCCGACTATAAGACATTATCTATTCCAAAACCAAACACATTTTTTTCTAAAAAAACGCTCACAAAACTGGAATAGAAGTCCAGAAATCCAGTTCACCTGAATTTTTTAAACTGAAATGTTAAATGCTGTCAAAAGTGTCTTACATTATCAAAATTAACACTATGGTTATACTGTACTATGTTTATATTGTAAATTAATAACAATATTTTTTTTGTTTTTTTTATGTTTACATTTATTATTGTATATATTTGTTTCTGTTACTTGCTTTGAGGGCCCACAGGAAGATTTTAATGACGTCATAGTAGAAAAGAATTAGTCTATGATATGACAGACGACAACAAATGACCAATCAGATGATGCGTTACATCCAATATTAAATTATTTTTATTTAAACCAAACTATTGGGTTTTTTCATACTTAGAAATATCTGTATTGTTTCATTTATGGTAGATCATGCCTAATTCTTCTAGAAGAAAATTCTTTTTATACTTTACAAAATTGTTGTTTTTATTGTGTCATTTAAAAAATGAAGTATATAGTATTGTACCTTTATTTTTAGCTATAGGTGGTGCAAATGCGCTTATTTTTTCATGTGCATACAACTATATATTCCAACAGATGACATATTTACCATTATGAATTCAGAAAAAAACAGTATAAACAATGTATTGCGAGCTTTGAATAGAATCCAAGTGCCCTAAACAGTCCAAATGGTCTAAAGTATGGTAATTACATCGTTTCAGATTTTTTCTGAAATGCACCATTGATTCGACGTTTTCTGAGTAAGTGTCAGTTTTCCCTACTTTTTAATTCAAAACAAAGAGGATAATTAACAATTGTAGGACATATCATCTTATAATTTTAACCTTCTGGTATTTCGTGATGGACTGCTACACGATATGAAGACAACAAATCAGTTTGCTTAATAAAGCATCTGTACTATTACAAAAACATTTGGACCAAAGACTCTTAGATGAACATCAAAGGACTCATGCAAGTTTTTAAATTTGAATTCCATTATTTAACATCTTTCTTAGCTATAATATGATTGCAAAGGTTAATATATAACAAACCATTACAGAAAATGGGCACATTTATTCCAGTTATTAGGTTTAATGGCTAACAAATAATATATTAATAATAACATACCATTTACGCTTTTGACCCAAGTGAGTTTGTTTTTTCAAATGTTCATTTTACAATTTTGAAGTAGCAATTTAACTGTCAACATAGAAGATTTATAATCGTATAAAGTTTTACTTAATAAGACCAGTACATTTAACAGATGACATGATGTGCCCTCTGTGTAACATCTCTTACATATATTATAAGATGATACCAGACGGTTCAAACACACAATTAACATAAACTTGGCTTATGGAATCTTAAATTCATTGATTTAAAAATCTTCCTCTTTGGTACTTATTGCGGAATTGAGACCAAACTTGGAATTTTCAAATAAAAAATGGACAAAAGATCTTCTTGTGAAATTTCTTAAATTAAGTATTAGATCCCTGGGTCGCATCAAATATGCAAAAAGTGAAAAAAAAAACATATTTAAAACAAATTTTAGGATAGGTCCGATTTTAACTTAGTGATTTCATATTTTAAATTTTTGAACTAGTTATAATTTCAATTTTTCAAAGTGCCTTTATTTTTTTATTCTAAATTCTCAATTTAGAATAATATTTAAGGTATAAAATATACCCTTTATAAACAATTTTTGAAACTAGGCAACAAAAATGCCTTCTTATTCTAGCAATTATACCTTTTAAACGCAAAAAAATACATCTCACTAATAGAAGTTTCCAGACAGCATGACGTCACATCCCTTCGTTCATATATCAAAGATGCAACAGCCCAAGGACAGAAACTGAAAGAGTTAAAAGATGTTATGCATTTTAAGTGTAAACGAATGATAATTATGACATGTCAAATTATAAGTGATAGAAATCTTTAAGGAAAAGAAAATGTAATTTTATTTTTTAGAACTCAAAACGCATATTTTGACGTAAAAGTTTTGAAATGGCTTCATAAAGAGCCTACTCAAGAAGAAAGTAGAAGCCATACAAATTCACAATGAAGATAATATCTAACGATTAGAAAAGAAACGTACTCTTATAATTCATATAAAACATGATTTTAAGGGTAAAATCAGAAAAAAATAAACATTAATTATTTTTCCTGTATAGAAAATTTATGATTTCTATTATGCAATTCATCAGTACATTTTTTTCTCGGGGATTAATTAAGGACGGCAAAAAAAATTTAATTTAAATCTCGAGTACCCTATACAGATGCTCGCAATTATTTGAGTACACTACGATAAATTCACCACTGGATACGAACTAACAAAGCTTTCATCAAGTTTTAACTACATGAAGGTATAAAACTTTGGATAGTGGTTTCGCAGCAGGAATGTGTATAGTATTATTTAACTAAGGCCACACCAAATTAATTTTTCCTTCTTTGGAATTTTTTATGGCAAAAATAGCTGCGAGAGAGCGAAATTTTAATTTAATTTTTTTCGGCCGAAGATAAATTTACGTGCGCCACAAATTTTAAAAAATTAAATATTGCAAAAAATCCCAATTTTTACAAATTTTACAAACAGAAGAACAATTCTTTTTATTATTTTCTTGAAAAATGAAGAATTTGGGGCAAATTTTCAGGATTGTTGCAAAATGAGGCGGCATAATTTAATTTCTTAAAAGTTACATTTTCCAAAAATTAGAGCGGCAAAATCTTAAGAACTAAAGATCATTTTGGTATGGCCTAAGGAAAATGAACTTATACGCTTTAATTATGCATTTTCAGATTAACAATCGTAACGTTCCTCTCGCTGATGAAACTTTGAAATGTCAAGAAAAATCAAAACATTGTAACAAAACAAAAAACAAAAAAAAAAAAACCCAAACAAACAAACAAACAAAAAAAACCCAAAAAACAAAAAATCCATTCTATTGCAAATTATACTGGTGATCATATGGGCCAGATATCTAGTTATACAAAGAATTATTGGATGGCTTCGTTTTAGAATTTTTCCCGCAATGAGCTTTTCAAAATAATATATCAGCTGAATATTAATTTTCCGTAGTTCCTTGATGCAAAACATGTTTTGCATTTAGTGACGGATTGTTACCCGCGATAAAGATGACATATCTTCTTACCTAATGAAGCATCTGTCAGTCATGTGAAAAAAACATTAAGACCAAAGATTCCAATACGAAGCGTTCTGTTTACATCAAAGGAAATTTTTTCTAATTTGAATTCCAATTATTTGACATCATTCTTAGCTATAATGTCATTACAAAGGTTAATGTGTCACCAAAAATTACACAATATGAGGGTATTTGTTAAGTTTAATTGCTAACAAATAATATATTAATGATAACATACTGTTTACTCTTTTGACCCAAGTGAGTTTGTTCTTTCAAATGTTCATTTTTAAAGTTTTGAAGTAGTTATTTACCCGTCAACATCGCAAATTTATCACCGTATAAAGTTTCACCTTATTAAGTCCAATATATTTAACACATGACATCATGTGTTAGATTTTTATATATAAGATAACACTAAAAAGTACAAGAACAATCAGAATAGCGCTTGGTGTATGGATACTCTTATTTATTTCACATAATCATTGCCATTTAATGAATAAAATGCCTATAAATAATAGACAAAAACACTTTTTAAAAAAATATATTCTTTTTCACGAAATCATTCTCTGAATGAATTCATCTTGTTTTTTTTTCTTTTTACTAGGACATTTTGGATCAGAGCCATTTCCACCTCGGAAAAACTACAGTACGTATATATATTGCAGCCCCACCCCATGCCAAATTTCCCCTCTAATATGATCTAAAATGAAAATGAAATTGCACACCGCACTTTTCTTGGCAGCCTACTTGGTTTTATGTAATTAGTATTTTGCAGTTTGTTATTTGTGCATCATTTGCAACTTAATATTAAACATACGAGGAAAATAAATGGAAATGGTGAGCTGTTAAGAAGGGGCATTGCACGAAAAACGTACAAAAGGCACAAGTAGAACAAACCCAATTGTAAAATAATAACAAATCAAAAAAGTTAAAAGTTAAAATTGATTTTTTAAATTTTTTGTTTTATTATTACTTTGCACTTGGTTTTGTTCGACCTGTGTCTTTTGTAAGTCTTAGTCGTTCTATGCTCCTTTTAAAAACTCACCATTTCCACCCACCATTTCCACTTATTTCCCTCGTATTCTAACTTACTTTATCTAATTTGAAAGGTATAGTTACAAAGAAATTATTTGCAAAATAAGCAAGGTTGCTAAGGAATTAGATGCTTACTTTAATCCCATGCCTGGGTTATTAAAAATTAATGAAATTCAAAGGGTAGATAAATCTGACCCATTGATCATTTTAAATTTTTGTTCTATATATTTTGAAATATTTTTCTATATAGTTTGTTAAATAACAAAACAAAAACAAAACAAAAACTGTGAAAAAGTAAACTTAATTCAAATAAATTGATTTTTCAACGAATAAAGTTCCATACCTCCGAAATTTATATAAAAAAAAACAAAAGGGAGCTTACGTCAATATATATAAGCAAGTCACCAAAGTTTCATGAAAATTGCCCAAAGCATTTTTGAGTGATATCCCGAAAACTGGAAAATCCCCCCTTTTTATGAATAAAGTCCGAAACCTAAAACCGGAATTTTTTAAAAATCGAAGGGGACTTACGTCAATACATATAAACAATTTACCAAACTTTCATGGAAATTGGTGAAAGCGTTTTTGAGTTGTCCGAAGTGTGGACGACGAACGAAGGTTATTTTAAAGGAATTTATCAATGTGTAAACTCGGGCGATTCACTCACAAATCAAATAAAGTCCGAAGGACTTTATGCAAATTTTGTGAGTCATAAGCCCGAGTTCACACATTGATAAATTCCGTAAAAATAACCTTTATTACTTATAATTCCAAAGTAATGCATAAATATGACGTTTACATTTAAAATTAATATTTTCCTCATGCACTATATCGCATGCGTACGTATTCATACGCACGATGTCATGAAAGAAATTTATCAAGTTATACACTTTTTACCGGACGTTGCAGTTAGCCAATGAAAATACTACATTTGATGTTTTGAAAACAACATTGGAATTATACCATGATACGTCCCGTCTTTAAAAACGAGCGTATAAAAACTGGATAATGCCCATTTTTCCGGGGAAAAAAGATAGATCGGTTCAGTCCCCCCCCCAAAATGAGTATGGGAAAATGGCTATAATACACCAGGCCCACGCAACGAGACTACTGACTCTACAGTCTGAAACTCCTACGTATTCCTTGATCAATATTTTTGAAATATCAGATCACTGGGGTTCATAATATAAAAATTAAGGTCAACCACCCAAACAAATTATGGTAATTAATTATAAAAAAAAAGGTCAGCAACAATGGTTTCTTTTCAAAAAAATTGTTTAGATTTTATAAAAGATTTAAAATCAACTTGAAAGATTTATAGTTATATAAATTGTCTCCTGAAAAAACAGGGCCACAATTAGATGTGCAAACACTGTATATTAAACGCTTGATTATGGTGTCTTTGTCTGTGTTTTTAAGTATGTGTAAATAAGAAAACTTAAATAGATTGACATTTAAAAATTCAAAACTCCTACATTTCAAATCATAATAATAATAATTTGAATATATGGTTACTGTATCTATAATACTAAATTTACGAATTAGTCGAATAGGCGGCAAAACGCGTGGTTCAAAATAAACGTAGTATGGTTCAGATTATAAAGGTTAATATCGGATTTGACAATCTGCATTTATAAATTTTAAACTGCAGTTTTGTTTATGTGCAAATGGAATTTGCATGGACTTTTCCGGTATGAATTCTCCCAACATATCCCTTAGAAGGTTCTCGAATGCATCATTTTAACACATTGATTTAAATAAACAATTATGCATATATTTTAAATGTATTTTTGTTTGAAATTACGGAAGAAGAATAAAACAAATTAAAAACATTCTCCTTCGAGTGGGAAGTTTCCGCTTCATGTATTCAGGATTGTTTTTTCTACCATTATGCAATTTCTCCTAACTATAAACATTATGAACTTTGAAGATTATGAAGAAGTAAGGCAAAGTTCAGAGGAATTCCTAACTTAGTTGGTTTTTGGATTGCTCGGATGTTTACTTTGCACAAAGTGATAAAACCAACCATTATCCATTTTTACATTCTTTGTCGTGTGACCTGTCTAAATATATCTCTAGCATACAATTCCCTGTAAGCCCTAGATAAAAATATTTTTAACAAATGGTCATCTTTATCATTAATGACGAAATTTATCTCGGACATCTTTATAAACGTGGAAAGCACACGCAGCCACACACTAAAAATGCTTTTATCGTCTATTGGATTTATTTGTGAAATTAAGCCTCGCTTGCCCTGCCCATGATGACAATGAACAATTGGAACAATTATTTTCCAAAAATATACTCTACTTAACTCACGGTATCTTTTGAAAAATTCATCTGTCACTAGGGAAATGTTTATTCATATTCTTTTTCATATTTATTCTGAATGAAAAAGGTCATGCATTATGAAATGTGTATTTAATGAAAGCTTTTCATCAAGTTGCAGTTCAGAATTAATTGTAACATAAACATATTGACAATTTATGTGGTTGTATTTTCGTCATAGATTTTGACTATGATGGAACCTTAAGGTCCATTTTGGTAATTCTACGTGGCATACAGTCTACTTCATCAGTGGATACATCTTCGGAAGTAACGAACAACCGTATGACAATTAGGTCACTTTGACCTACATTTCACGCTTCATTGACTTTGGTTAAAGTTTGCATTAACATCCATTTCTGGAATACTACAGCATATATAGATATGAAACTATCAGTTGATACCACCTACTTGACAGGAAAGTTTATGGGAAGCCTGCCACAACATCTACATTGAGTTCCTGTTCCACGAATGCCATGGCCGCAAAAACTTTTTAAAGTCAATATGGCCACCACAAAAAAAATGCTTATTTTCCCGCGCTCGCGCGGGTTCAATGTCTAGTACTTTTTATATATCCTACAATATCGTAATTTGTGGCATTGTCGAAGAGACGCCAAGCTACCTACATTGCAGTAATATACAATTTTTATGCAAAACGTTTTATCTTTCAATTCGAAAAAGCAACACTTTGTATACAATGTAACGTATTTTAATAATTATAGAATATGCTTGAAGCTTTATAAGCAGACCTCTCTCCCGCAGTCAACAAAATCATACATTGTTCAAATTTGGTTAAATCTGAATATTCTGTTATAGCTGAAAAACTTTGGCTAACCTAATTGTATATGCAACGTATCTAAAAATTAGTTTTCAAAATTCAGTAAGATAAAATAGTTTAATACTATCTTTATTATAACAAATTACCATTTTTTTTATTTTTGCAAAAAAGTACAAAGCATTATACAATGAAAAAAAAAAGAAAGAAAAGACTGTTTATTAAATAGAACTAATATTTGCAGGGGTGTTGGAATCTAATATTTACTAGAATTAAAAACTCTATCAAATGAAATTGTCTGCACATGAGTACTAAATTCGCGTCAAGGATTAATCAATAGCTGCTGACCGGATTATACCCCCGGGAACTTGCTATCCACCAACAGCGGTACAACCTCAATGTTATTCACCCAGATTGGAGGATTTACCGTCAGTGGTTACCTCATAACCAAAACGTCTGGGTGCATTTGCCAAAGGTTAAATTTAACCTAGCGTTAACTTATATAGAAACTTACTACTAACCTATGGTTAAATTTAACCACTGATCAAACGAGTTGAAAATCATTAAAATAAAGTTAGCCATAAACATGATATATATACATATAGACAAACTTGCTACATGTAGTTGGGGATGAAATCTTGTTTTTAACTAAATTTAAAAAAAGCTGAAAATTAGAACAAAGATTGTTGACGTTATTTACAAAAAAAAATTAATCTAAATTATCTAGAATATATAGAAATGTCGGACATACTGTTACCATATGAATGTAGTATTCCTTTATTCACTATATGGATATTTAGCTATATTTTAATATATAAACTCTCGATCTTTGCCTAAGCAACTGGCCTTAAAAGAAATAATTAAATTTTCATTGCGCCCTTAAGTAACCTTTTGTGATAAAATGCATCATCGATTCGAAAAAAAAACATTGTTACAATTGCCCATTAAAAAAAATCAAATTACGGATAGTTTAATACAGCCTAAAATCTTTTTTAAGATGATAAAAAGATTTATTAAAACTGCATTAAAATTGAGTCAAACTGAATCTGTTTTATAGCAAATATGAAAGAGTGTTAATGGTGTTTTAAAAATATATTTCGTATATAAAATATTTTAGATTGTTTTGCATTTATTGATGAATTAGTGTATTGCTAATGTACAGCATGTGTATACATGTACCTACGTGTATTTATTTGAAGTGATATGACAATTTTATTCGTGATAATGTCAGAAAATAACTAACAAAAACATAATAAAACAAGTGGGTTGCGGTAGAGCACTTGCCATTACATGATTATACGGCTGCGTATTTTTTACCTTTATTTTTACATTACTTTTTCGCACAGTTAAAGCAAAATATTAATAACTCTCCTATCTGTGTCCCTTTTTCCATATTATAAAAGTATGTAAACATATCAACTCATTGGTTGATTCTTGTTCTGAAGTTGTTTTATTACTATATTTGCCTTACATTTTTTTCATCTTATTATAAATGACAGATTTAAAATTACTCTTACAGCAGATATACCACAGTGGATATATATGTCCTATTCTAAATCCTACATCCATCTCATGTAGCAAACATTGTCAACAGATCTATCAAAATTACAATTATATGTTTGTGTCCAACCTGAAAAACAAATGTGTGGAAAAAATTGCAAAACATGGTAGTTCTCCAAAAACAAGAATTGTCTGGAGGTGTTTGTTTGTTTAGTTGAGGTTTTACGCCGTTTTCTGCACATTTGGCTATTTCGCGGCAGCCAGTTTTTATTGGTGGAGGAAGCCGGAGTACCCGTAGAGAACAACCGACCACAGGTGAGATTCGAACTCTCAACCTCAGCAATGACAGGCTAGTGATCATTAGTAGTCATGACGAACTACCTAGACCACTAGGCTACCCAGGCCCCCGTCTGGAGGTGATTGCAAATGTGCCATTTTACTTCTTTTTAACAAAGTCCTAAAATTAGCAACTTAACATATATATAGTTAAATAAGTATGACGCACAAAAAGCTGGGAAATTTCAAACCAGAAGGAGGAGATAAAATCATAGTAGAGGTAATAGATAGACAGGAAAACGACTCGGATTGGCGGACGGATAACGACAATGCTTCCAATTTTTCGTTCGAAAGAAAAAAATGATAGCTACTTGATTTTCTGTTTAACGCACTTTGAAGAGAAAACAGAGAAATAGGAAAACGATTATTATTCATATGTATGAAAGAAAGAATTTCAATGAAATGTAATATGAATTTATGCGTTTAAATCGGTCGTAAAGTTCAATTTCAGTTTAAAGGTATAATCATTAATACCAATATATATATACATACTATTAATCTTTGGCTGACAGACAGATAAAACAATATTGATACTTTAATGATACATTAAAATATAGATATTCGTTTTACTGCCATTAATTTTTTTCCGAAGAAGAGTTAAAGCTAAATAATAATGAATAATTAATATTTGTCCTTTGAGAATTTTTCACTCTGATAAATAATAAATATCACGCGTTCGTGTTGGATAATACACATGTGTATATTAATTTTTTTATCATGATAATTTTTTTTCCAGAAGTTAAGAAAAGGAAAACCTAATATTCTATATGCAATGAAATATTTATATTTCGTTAATGTTTTTAGCATTTAAACTTGGCATTGAGTTTGATGGACTACTAGTAGGGGCGTACGCGCGTCACAAGTTTGGTTTCCAAGCAATAAATTTAGTTTTCCTCAGCCCATCCAAACTAAATTTTGAAATGTTGTTACAATTTAAACTATAAGAGACCCGTTAAACTTATGAACTTAGCGCCAATCTGTGAAAATTTTATTTTTTACACAGAAACACACAATTTGAGAATTGAAAAATACTTTTATTTAACCTCAGTTGATGTCTTTCAGTCGATCGTTGAAATTCTCGTGTTGGTAAACAGATTGAAAGACTATCAGACCGTTGATGTTTTGGGAAAAATACTTTACAACCATATATATATTAAAGTAATCAACTGTGTTCCATCTTTGGTAAGATTTAGTATCTTGTGTTTTTATTCTAATGTTTAATATTTCAATTATTCATAGCTTTTGAGACTTCATTCGTTGAAATGTTCACTGTCACCGAGTACATGTAAACATCTTTCTTAGAGCACACAATGTCTCCCAGAGTATTACCTGCTAATTGCCAGTGTTTTGGTACTAGTGATATATTTGCCATTTTGTAAATTAGGAATTTCAAAATGTATCTATAACATCTATTTTGAAATTCCTAATTTACAACATGGAAACTAGTGTGAAATTGATACTTAACATTTGCTCCTATAGAATTGTTGAATTTTTGAAAATGAAAGAGTATCTCAATCGTGCAAATGGTATTCACCGTTTTGTTCATTTAAACCATTGCATGTTGTTGTTTCGACTCTGAGAACTACTAATGACTTAGAATTTGATAAAATATCCATGCACTGTACACCAGGAATGGTGCTACTGATTTTTTTTGGTATCATTAAATGTTTTACCTCAATATTGGGATATTTAAAATTTGTTAACCTCTAAAATATCAGCTCTCTGATTTGGCATTAGTTTTAGATTTTCGACTGACGAAAAAATATCGTTTATGTACTTTTGATATAATAGAATTATAGACAGGATTAGTAAATAATTTTTCTCGGTATCGATAATAATATACCTTTCTAATAATGTTGAACTGACACCTACATGCATTTTAATGATGACATTTTTACTCTTTCAATTATATTGAAACAGATGACTTATTTTTAAAAAAAAACGGCTATATAGGATAGGCAGATATTTCCTGGTATTTCCATGTAAGTTATTTATAAAAAGCTGCAGTCCAATAACTGATATGATTACCAAGAAAACTACATGTTCATATGTATGTTGGCGTTAAGTTAGAACATTAAAAAAAATGGCAGGGAGTGACACACTTTCTTAATTAGGCAATTGATATTGCAACTCAAAATAAGGTGATGCTTTAGATTACCATAAACGCAGTCACTACTACCATGACATATCTTTTATGGTTTATTGCCGTATATACAAAAACCTTTAGAACCCCATCACATTCGAAAAAAAAAATATTCTTTTCCTTCATGAAAGTTTACCTCACTCCACAAAAAAGCAAAAGAGCAGAAAATCAAGAATTTCAATTCAGTCAATTTGGCTGGTTTTTCTATAGGGTTCTATGTTAAACAGTTTAGCTGTGGCAGTCATCTTGATTGACATTCCGGGTGATCGGACACATTTCTGAAAGAGCACCATCGAAGGACCAATGCTGCCAAATTTTAGTACCATTTGGTAAGGTAGTTTCAGACGAGAAGATTTTTGATTGAATTTCCCATAGGGGCCTATGTTAAACTAAGTTCGGCTGTGGCGGCCATCTTGGTTCACAGTCCATGAAATCGGACATATTTCTGAAAGAGGACCTCCTAAGGACCATTCCTGAAAGGTCTGGCTCCAATATATCAAGTGGTTTCAGACAAGAAGATTTTTCAATGAATTTTCGCATAGGGCCCTATTTTAAACTAAGTTTGGCTGTTTCGACCATCTTGGTTGACAGTCCAGGTCATCAGACAAAATTCTGAACCATTGCTACCAAGTCTAGTTATAATTGGCTTAGTGGTTTCAGACAAGCAGATTTTTGAGTGAATTTCCCATAGGGTCATATGTTAATATAAGTTCGGCTGTGGCGGGCATCTTGGTTCACAGTCCACGAAATCGGACATATATCTGAAAGAGGACCTCCTAAGGACCATTGCTGCCTAGTCTGGTACCAATTGGTCAAGTTGTTTCAGATAAGAATATTTTTCAATGAATTTTCTCTTAGGGTCCAATGTTAAACTAATTTCGGCCGTGGCGGCCTTCTTGGTTAACAATCCGGGTCATCGGACATATTTCTGAAAGAACCTCCTAAGGACCATTATTGCCAACTTTGGTTTCAATTGGGCTTGTAGTTTCATAGAAGATTTTTGAAATTCACCCCCCCCCCATTTCTCTATTTTTAGTAACAGCAGTCATGTCGGTTGGAAGTCGGGGATGCTGAACAACTTTTGGAAGGGGGCCACCAAAGGACCATTCCACCAAAGTTGGTCTCAATTGAATTGGCCCAGTGATTTAAGAGGAGAAGGTTTTTAAAGGAAAGTTTACGCTGGATGCCGTCTTTAAAGGGCAAAAACTCCTATAAGGGGTCAATCAATGATTTTGGTCATGTTGACTTATTTGTAGATTTTACTTTGTTGAGCATTTTTGCTGTATACAGTTTGTCTTTATCTATAATAATATTCAAGAAAATAACCTAAAACTGCAAAATTTCCTTAAAATTAACAATTCAGGGGCAATAACCCAACAAAGGGTTGACCGATTCGTCTGAAAATTTCATGGCAGGTAGATCTTGACCTGTTGAACATTTTTACCCCGTCAGTTTTGCTCTAAATGCTTTTGTTTTTGAGATATAAGACAAAAACTGTAGTTTCCCCCTGTGTTCTATTTTTAGCCATGTCGGCTATGTTGGTCGGCAGGCGGGATCACCGGACAAATTTTTTAAACTAGATACCCTAATGATGCTTGTGGCCAAGTTTGGTTTTATTTTGCCCAGTAGTTTCAGAGGAGAAGATTTTTGTAAAATTTAAAGGACGACGACGGACCACGGACGACGGACGCCAAGTGATAAGAATAGCTCACTTGACCCTTTGCTGATGGATTCTGTTGAGGATTACGCCAGAAAAAGAACAGGAACATGCTGATACACTTTTAGAGTGGATGAAGGCTATAAGATCAATGATACAGGTCCGAATTAAAAACCACCGAGGGTCTATGAGCACTAAAGCTACATCTATCTAGTATAGATAGAAGAACCCTATTATATAAGGTTGTTGAAAATTTGGCTCGCCTCAATGACAAATATGTAATTATCCCAAGGGACAAAGCCCCCAATAACATCGTTTTTGTCTGCAAAAACTATTATTTTGAGTGTCTTAGAAACGAGCTGGTAATAGATAACACTGGGGGTAATCGAACTTATACACCGACCATAGTCAATAGGCAGGAGTTCCTTGATAACCACGATAACGTTCTTCATTCCTTTGGCATTTCTACAAAGGGTGAAGAAATGGACTTTCCTACTCTTTATTAGATTCCTAAACTACATTAGAATCCATTTAAACAAAGGTACATTGCTGGGTCAGCTAATTGCTCTACAAAAACGCTTTCAAAGATTGACACGTATTAAAGAGGGCCTTCTGAATTACTGTGAAACATCATATTCCACCAGTGACGTCAAACAGGTCTGAATTCTTAAAAACTCAAAAACGTTACTACAATATCTAAAATCAAAATCTTTGGCTACATGCAACAGCATAAAAACATTCGACTTCTGTACACTATACACTAGCATACCACATTATCGGTTAAAATATTTATTGAGTTCATCAATGTTTTTTTTTTTCAAGAAAAATGACACACGCAGGAATAATTTTCTAGATTTAGTAGAGAAAAGGCTTATTTCGTGAATAACCACTCTGACAAAAAAGTATTCTGAAGATGAAATTACAAACATATAAAATTTGATCATAGAAAACATATTTGTTGAATGCGGTCGAATTTTTCAACTAACAATCGGCATTCCAATGGGAACCAACTGTGCTCACATCCTTGCCAATTTGTTTCTCTACTCATATGAAGCGGACTTTCTTCAAGGGCTACTATGTGAAAAAAAAGAAACTAGCCAAATCCTTAAATTTCATTTTTTTTCGTTATACAGATGATGTGTTGTCGCTAAATAACGACAAATTCCAAGACTTTCTACATCACATACTCCAGTGAGCTTGAAATTAAGGATACTACAGATACATCGAAGTCCGCTTCATATTTGGATTTTCTTGAAATAGACAATGAGAGACATTTGAAGAATCAAGGCATGCTTGAGTTGCCATGACTTTCAACGAAGAGGATTATTGCTGTCACAACAGCTGCTTAACCATGGTTTTATCAGGAATACATTGATGTCATCACTTAGTAAATTTGATTGACTGTTACAGTGTTCCAATATGGACTACCACCGGATTGACTTTGTTGAACTTAACGACAGGTGCCATATACGGAGCAGGAACTGCTTACCCTTCCGGAGCACCTGAGTTCACTCCGGATTTTTATAGGAGTTCGTGTTGTTCATTGTTTTTTAGTTCTCCGTGTTTATTTGTTGTGCTTGTGATTCTTCTTTGTCTTCTTGGGTTTGTCTGTCTAAAGGATTGCGTTTTTTTGGTTTGCTCTTAAGGTATATTTGTCCTCTTTAAACAGTAAAGAAAATAAAAGAATACTATCTAGAAATATTTAAGAATAACCAATAAAATATTTAAATAATTAATTAACAAAACAGTCAAAAAAGAAACACCATGCGGTGAATACAATAAATGACATCACATTATCAAACTACAAACTGACAAAAGAGGATAATAGCATAATTTAACTGGTACAAATTCTACCAAATACCTCATACTGACGTAATAGGTTTTCTGCAGACCACATGTCTATCACCCACACATTGCTGTTCTCGAAAGTATCACATAATTAGAAGGTATTATATTTCTTTGTAGGTGAAAGTTAAACGCCTTTCAGTATGCTTTTTCATGGTCCAGTTCTGATTTTTCACCTCATATTAAAATCTTTATTTTTAACATAAATTTCAAAGCACACAATCCCATTATCAATGAGGCTTTGATTTCATTTTTAAATTCAATTATGTAGTCAACATTTAATAATACAAATGCACATTTATAGCAATAAATCTCGTTTGAAAAAAATAAAAACATCTGTGTGTCAAAAAACATAGTTTTAAAGGCACTTCTTCGTCAACATAAATAACTTCATAACAATCATTCCAAAGAAAGACTATTATGTCAATGTAAAGCACCAATATCGGCAAAGGAATACCGGAGACAATACAGTGGGAAAAGTCCGAAAATTCGAAATCCAAGAAAAAGATAAAGTCAAGAGAATGGAACGCGACAAACAAAGGCTACAAGGATGCACGTGTAACTAAAAGAATAAAAACACATAATAAACTAAACAAAAATAAAACAAGACAGCACAGAAACTAAAGCACTGGCAATGTGAACCCCCATATAAATCTACATGCATACATCTTGATTCGGAACATACACGATACTTCTCTTCGTATGACCTCTACAAGCGTTGTTAGATGACCAAATCTTATCTTTATTATGGCGATAAAAGACAGCTATGTAACATATAGTTATATATTATTAACGTAGTAGAAGGACATATACATGTAATTAACATTCTCTTATACCAGTTTTGAGACACTGTATTTCAATGATTTATTTGAAGAACCGATTCAAATTCGAAGAAGAGCAAAAGAAAATAGAAACAAAACCAACTAAGGACACAGCAATATCAGATAATCCTTGGTTTAAAGATACATATCATCCGAATTTAATTACATTTTTGTATCAATTTCTTTCAAGTACCAAAATACTTGCAAGTGAGATGGTGGTATTTTATTTGACATCAGCAGAGGCACACATTTAGAGGTAACTTTCTTTCGTACAAATGTTGGTTGTAATCTATGGGCCCATTGTATTTTTTATTTGCTATTCTATACCAGAAATACTTTCGAAAAAAATGTAACTGGGTAAATTGATTTAAAAAGTCAATAAATAAAACAAAAGAATACCATATAAAAGATGTAATAGAACTTCGCACCTGGGAGATAAACCAAAAATGTTCTACGTCCCTTTAGTTTTATTGTTTTGATGATCATATCAGATTTCTGAGGTTTTATTACGCACCATGTTTTGATGATCATATCAGATTTCTGGGGTTTTAGTACGCACCATGTTTTGATGATCACATTAGATTTCTGAGTTTTATTACGCACCATGTTTTGATGATAATATTAAATTTCTGATGCTTTATTACACACCATGTTTTATTAAATTTCTGATGCTTTATGTTTTGATGATCATATTAGATTTCTAAGGTTTTATTACGCACCATGTTTTGCTGACCATATCAGATTTCTAAAGTTTTATTACGCACCATGTTTTTGATGATCATCTCTTAGATTTCTTAAGTTTTGGTCACGAACGTTTCGAAGGTTTATCGAAAACCTTTTGATACAAATCTAAAAAATTGCAACTGTAACCTGAAAAATGATTATAATTTTTTAAGTATGATTCTGTGTCTATCTAATAATTTTAAAGTACGCTAGGCGCATCGAGTTTGATCCCAAACAAAATATATAAATTATGCAAGTTACAGTGCTCTAGACCTTGAAAACAGTTAAATTGTGAAAGGCAGATTATTTATTTTAATTACATTATGTACAAAGCATAAAACGCTGCAGTTCAGCAGTTCTAGCCCTAATTCTATATCAGCATGCATCTACTTAATTCATTTAGTAGATGCATGCTGGTATAGAATTAGGGCTAGATAATTAAAAACAATTTCAAGATGTTATAGATATATTTAAAAATTTCTAATTTACAAAATTGGAAATGTAACAAAAATGTTTCTAATTTTAAATATCTACTTATTAAGATTTATTTATACTTTTTTTCAAACTATAGAATGAACATTATATTTTTTATAAGCACTGATGTTATTGATTTTCAAATATTGAATAATGGAAATGCTGAATTCTTGGTCCAAACAACCTTTAACCCCATCAAAACCGAGTACGTAGATTTTTTTTCCAAAAAAAAAAAAAGATGAAAGTGTCCACTATATCTTCCTCTTCTTCTACATAATTTAAAAATTAAGCAACTAACAAATCTAAAACACTTGGGGCTTATATTCCTCATCCAAACTTTGTCTCTATGGGAAATTAAAAACTAATTGTCAGTCTGAGGAATATTTAAATTGTAATAATTTTATACATAGGCAGTTACTCTCAAAATTTAGACTTAGTGATCATTCCCTAGGCATTGAATTGGGAAGGTACAGAAACATCCCAAGAGCTCAAAGATTATGTAAAAAATGTGGAGTCCTAGATGACGAATTCCATTTCTTGTATTGTGACATTAACATATCATTGCGTTCTATTTTTTTGGCTTATATAAAAGACTATGTACCATCATTTCAACATCTTGATGAATTTAATAAACTAAAACACATTCTAAACCCCATTCCTGAACTTGTTTGTCATATTGGAGTCTTCATTAAACAGTCTTTAGAACTGAGGGGGTCAGACCCATGTCAGACAAGCTCATGATTGTGTTTTTTACATAAATTTATAATTGAACTTTTGAAATATGTTCTATTATATTTTATTGTATTGCATTGTATTTAAAATGTATATGTGTTTGTTTGTATTGCTTGACCCTTATGGGTGTAATTTTGCAATAAAGAAGAATATTTATATTCAATAATTTTAAATATAACTACGTTAAATAATATAGGATAGGATATTGAACGTTTACAATTAAAGTGTAAATCTTATTGTTTATAGTAAGTAGTTATTAAAAAAGAAGAAATAAAAATATCCGGTAATGGAGCTTGTATGTAGTCTTTTATTGTTTCTATATATAGTATTTTGTTCATATCAATAAAACGTATCACAAAATACCGAAATAAATTTGATGGACTATATGGCCATTTCGTTGACTGACAATTGTTAGCAATGCTGGAGATCAAAATGTTGGAAATCCTGTTAAAGATATAATGATGAATTAATAAACACAACTATCAAAAACCAAAACAATTAAAACAAATAGGAATCCAAACACAGCTAAGGGTTACCTCTGCATCAAAAGGAAGAGCCTTAGAAGTTTCTGGTAAATTTTATCAAATTTTGAACGGAAAATTTAAAGGCATTTCAGTAATGAATCATGCAAGGACGAAAATTCTGACTACTGGACTGATAATGGGCCTCTATGTATTGTTGTGTATAATGATAAGCATTTTGTCAAAGCTTCCTAACGTTTGGCCAAGGAAATTTTTCCATTTTTTATATTTAAATCAAGGAAATATGCCATCCCATCTTCTTTTCATCTTATAATAAATTTTGGGATCAAATTTCTTTTGAATCAGATTTTGGAACCGGCCTTTTAATTCACCCTCAGATAATGAAGTCTCGCGAGGTTATTAATAGATCTCTCATCGCAGCAAATCGTCAAAATATTACCAATTAGCCTTATAAGACGACATACATGTAATTATTGGGATTGAACTTTTACTTACAACACCATAGTACAAGCGACAGATCTCCCCATTCAACTGTAAATGAGCTATTAATGTGCATTAACATATTTCTATTGTATAATAAACTTATATAATAAACAGTTACTTTTGTTCATTTTTTGACATCATCGTTTCTGGGGCTATTTATTCCGTGTCTTGTACTGTCAACTATTACTTCTTGTGAAGACGACGTAACACCCCCTAATGTAATCAATATTTTCCTGTGTTTAGTGGGTTGTCGTATCATTCAATCTTACCTCACAATAACCTGAGAAAAGATATTCACTTTTATTTTTTTAGTATAAGTTAAAAGCATTTTAGCAGAAAAATACATTGTTTTTCAGATTTTTAGAATTCTTGTTAAGTGCACTGAAACTTATATCGAGGTAAGTAAAGTATGTACAATTTATTAGCTCACCGGGGTCGTGAGAAATATGCACAACCAAAGTGTAAACTCTCAATACAGCCTTCTAAGTGCACCTCCTCAAAGTTCGTTTCAATTCGAATTTTATTTTTAAACAGGATAGGGGCGTTCTTTATTGACAACAGCAATTATGATGTTTGATAAAGATCTTCTCTAAATTGGAAATTTAAAAAATAACTTTATACAATATATCTGAGATTTACTTTTATTCTATCTAAATGAAATTTTGATAATCTTAAGACATGTTATGCAAATTGTTCCTTGTTCCGAGTGGAAAGCAAAAATTATTATCTCAATTTTTCGGCTTGAATTCACAAGAAAACCACACACGATATATAACATTAAGAGAACAAAAGTAAAGTCACAGAACAGTTATTTATTAATTTTTAACATTTAGAACTGTACGTCAATTTGATTCGTTTCTAATAACTTGATATAGGTAATTTACATATTTATTGACAACAAAAAATCCTCACTATACTGACTATTCATCGCCTAGTATTATCCAACTTAATTATACTTTAGTTTTTATAATGTTATTTGAAACATGTAGAATACCTCTCGTAACTCTACCTGCAGACGGTTTGTGGTTTAAAGAAAAAATATCAAAACATTGTAGAGTGGAGAAAGGCCGAAAATTTTTGCAACGGTTGCAAAATTGTGGTGGCTGGAGTTGAACTGATGTAAAACGTTTGATTTTCTGATTGAAAAACACAACAATGTGCACCCATTTTGACGTTTGCAGAAAAGGATGGAAAGAATTTATTTAGAATATATATATTCAAACTCTTTTATGTCATTAACAAAAGAACTATGTCAATTGGACCTCCTTTGATATGATAATTGCACTTGAATTTTTACTACATAACATTTTTGTTCGCTATGGAGATTCTGTATATCGCCATGTTATCGGAATTCCAATGGGGACTAACTTTGCGCCACAAGTTATTGCGGACCTTTTTCTTAATTGTTAGAAATCACAGTGTATGTCTAAAATCAGCAAAGACCCAAACGAAACAACATCTAATACAAAAATTTAATAACACTTTTAGATATTTGGATGATATTTTGGCCGTCACGAATGACGACTTTAGTATGTACACTAAAAGAAATTTATCCTGTTGAATTTACTTTAAATAAATCTAATACTAACAATGAACACTGCCCTTTCCTGGATCTTATTATCTATAACTCTAACGGGAAGCTTAATACTAGAATTTACGATAAGAGAGATGATTTTTCATTTCCTATTGTTCATTATCCGTTTGTTGATGGCACCATCGTATGATTTTTATATATCTCAGCTTGTTCGATTCGCTCGTGTATGTAACAACGTATTTGATTTTAACGAAAGAAATTTATGTATTACTCAAACATTATAACACCAGGGATTTCGATATCATAAACTTGTCAAAACTTTTATTAAATTTTACCATCGGTACAAGGAAATCATTCGTAAATATAAATCAACGTGCAAACATCCTATATGTTCAGGTATTTCACATCCAATCAAAAATGGTAATATTCTATACAAAGCACAAAAATGTCGTCATTCATCCCAAAAGCTAACCAAATCTTTAAACAGACTTATCCACAAGGGACATATTTACATATTGTGTCAAGTCATTAAAGATGGGATTTTTTGGAATTAATATTGATTCACTCATAGGGTCTTTGCATCTGAAGTAAACACATGTATTCTAAGACCAGTTGTTGGCATGATACGGGTAAAATTCTTCTCGTATAATTTATGATGGCATCATACGTGTTATGTTCTTCTCTTATAATTTATGATGGCATGATACTAAACCCCTAACGGGAGGGATTGTGGCTGAATTTCTATATAATAAAGACACAATATTTGGAACAGTTTAATTGAAGTCTGGTGCTGGCATGTCAGTAACTGCTAGTAGTCCTTTGTTAATATATATATTGTCATTTTGCTTAGTTTCTTCTGTTACCTTTTTTAACATCGGACTCGGACATCATTTGAACGGAGATTTACTGTGTGTATCGATGTTTGTTTGTTTATTCCACACTGGCTAGAGGTATAGGGGATGGATGAGATCTCACAAATCATGTTTAACCCCGCCGCATTTTTGCGCCCGTCCCAACTCAGGAACCTCTAGCCTTTATTAGTCTTGTGTGTTTTTTTTAAATTTTGGTTCATTTGTATGTTTCGGAGTAAAGTGTGCCGTCCATTTTGCTGAACTAGAATGCATTATTGTTTAGGGGCCAGCTGAAGCCTGCCTCCGGGTGCTGGATTTTCTCGCCGTGCGTTGAAGACTCATTGGTAGCCTTGAACTGTTTTCTTCTCTTTGGTCGGGTTGTTGTCTCTTTGACACATTCCCTATTTCCATTCTCTATTCTATTACTGAAAATTGACACTTTCATTTTCAAAATTTTGCAACTTGTTCTATCGGTTCTATCCTTTTAGAAATTTCAACTCGGCTTTTTCAAATAATTCTTTCAACTAAAAGTATCATGTTAAAAACTTAATGCTGTCAAATCTAATACAAGAAAAATCGCTGTGGGTCTATATAGTATTTACAAATCTTTTAAGACAATTTTAACAGATTACTTATCCCTGAACGAAGTAGAAAACAAATACTTAAAATGAAATATTCTGACTTAATATGTCACAGATTCGTCTATAAACTTACACTTACTTTAAATCCCTGTAAAACTTTTTATTACTTTCTCTTTAACTTTTAACAAACGAGTTTGATTTGAAGCTAATTCAAATGTTTCGTAATAAAAAAAAGTGTGTCACCATCGATAGATTGTTAGATATTTAATCAGTTTAAAAAAAAGAGTTTTACGATCTATATTGCTCTTTATCAAATCATAAAATATCAATAAAACTTGATTTGTAACTAAAATAAGATTAATTTAGGAATTGAGGCTACAACTATACGTACAAAAGCAGACTGTCATCATTTTTACCCCTTTATTTTCGGCCAAATCAAGTTAAATGATAGATTATCGTTCATCCCTTCTAAAATATCTGCAGCGGGTGGGATGATTTTATTTTTTTATTACCTGGATCTATTTTTGACCTTTTTGACGCGACACATAATTGGCAAGGTCAGTGTGCACGAAAATTCTCACTGTCTCTAGATCCGAAAAAGTGGACTTATGGTCATTCACTGTATATGTCAAATCAAAGATGTTACCAGAAACGGACACAAAAAAATTTCCAAAATCGCTTGTGGAAAAATATTCGATTTTCGAGGGGTGGATTATAATCTATCATTAACTTTAATTGACCCTAGTGGGGTATTGTGGATTTTTAGTTAATATTGAATGTCAGACGATGCTTTTTGCATACATGTATTTTGCCATACTCAGATCAATATGGTTAAATCTGATTGACGCATACGGCGTGTTTTATTTATTTATATATGTATTAAGAGTGTAGCAGCCCTTATGATGTTACTTTAAGGGCTTTTTAAAGCTTGTATTTACTCTAAATGAATATGTTTTTGTAACAAAAAGAATCGTTAGTCTCAAAATATTTTTTTTTACATCGTGACGTAATTTTCCTTTAATCTTATTCTTCTATCCTTGTTAACTTAGCACTTATAACAAATATATGCATTAGAGCAAGTTTTATGGTGTAGTTATATATAAAATATATTTGATTATTATCTTAAAACAAAGGAGTACCTACATCTGACAGAGCTCTGTTCTGAAACGATTTTTTGCTTAAACTTTTTGTTCAGTGTTCTACAACATTTTGTTTTGTTGCTATCGGCTTTCCGCATTTTTAAATTTCAGCTTTTTCTGACTGATAATACATGATTGGTTGAAATATACCTTAACAGAGCACCAAAATCATGTGGATTGTTGTTTGAGATCATTTATGACTCATCATGACTGTTATACACTTAAATCATTTTGTAATGTTTATATTCTAATCAAATACAATGAATGATGTAAAATCCACTGAAAAAGATGTACTCGCTGACGGTTCACTCTAACCAAGAATAGGATTTTCCAGAATAGTGGGTCCGACGTTGGAAATTTAAAATATTATGTCGTGTTTGATTTGTTAAGAAGGTTAACATGAATATTATATAATCATATGCATCATTGGAGCATTTAAAATATACACTTTTTTCACTTAATTCAATTTAAAAAAATTAAAAAAGATTGATAAGATAACTATTTTATTCTTTGCATTGGGTCAGTCCTCTAACATTATTAAATGTTAATATATATTAATAATATTTTCCTTTATTTTTTTTTTTATTTGATCAACAACAGAAAATCTTCTGTCGATCATCTGTCATCAAGTGGTTATATACAAAAACTGAGACCTTTAAGGACAAAACTATTTTAAGTAAATGCTGTTATTTTTAAAACAAAGCTATGCTCAGTTTATTGTTTTTAGGGTATTACATTTTTATGCTATTATTCTCTTTTCTATGTACCAAGGTTCATCACTGCGACTGTTGAAATTGTTAACATCCAATTCTCCATCCCCATTCTCAAATATCCATTATTTATTGCTATTATTCAAGTGATATTGACGAAAATTTATGGTTCTTATTTTGTTACACTAAATTTACATGATATTGACGAACATTTGTGATTCTCATTTTGTTACATTAAATTCACGTGATATTGACGAACATTTATGGTTCTCATTTTGATACACTAAATTCACGTGATATTGACAAACATTTGTGGTTCTCATTATGATACATTAATTGTGCAGTTTTAGTCAGATATGTAGTAAGTAAAGCCAAGAAATACCAAAGGGACATTCGAAGGAGGGAAAAATCGAAACAACTGACAAACTCCGGAGAACAACGAAGACAAGACCAAAACTAAAAACATATGAACAACATGGACCCCACCCAAAAACCGGGGTGTTCCGGAAGAGTAAGCAGTCTCTGGTTCCTGCAGGAAACCCGCAATACTGCCCATGTCAAATCCGATATGAGGAAGGGATAACATCAATGGAACGGGTCCATTTTCATTTGGGAAACGGTTTTTTCATACCTGTCAACCAAGTCATTTAGGAGCAACATACCCCCGTCTGAGCAACTTTTCTGTCAGGAGCCGGGCTCTAATCAGCAGTAATCGTGGTCATAAATGTTGAAAACCGAAACAAAAACACAATATGTTGTAGAGACGATTCAAATCCTAAAGGGCAAAATGATTTAGCCAAAGTGCGGGTGGGGGGGGGGAATATGTCTTAGCCTCGGAATGTGCAAGTATGGCTTAGCCTCGGAATCTGCATGTATGCCGTAGCCTCGGAATGTGCAAGTATGCCTTAGCCTTGGAATGTGCAAGTATGCCTTAGCCTCGGAAAATTCAACAATTTTATAACAGTACCTTCGAAGTATACGTTTCGGAACAGTACGGAAGTACTTGCAACGGAGCAGTGATGACCTTAGTCCATTGTCAAGATACATTATATGATACATTGTAAATGGTATAAATGTTATAGAACAGAAATATGCATTAAAAGAACAAAGTATTTTAGACCATGTTATACGTGATAAACACGACATATTATATAGAACAGAAATATGCAAAATATTTAATAAAAGTTCTCTGTAAGTACCAGAATTTTATCATTAGGGTCAAGAAATGCATGGTCTAAGAATTTCATATACTTACTATTAAAAAAACAAGATATCAGTGGGAAATTTCAATCAGTTGCCATGGCAACCAAAGTATCTTTTGAACCATAAAGAATTTCCCCAAAATTCTGAATTATAAAGGCAATCCAAAGTCTCAGAAGGTTCTGTAGATTATTTTTTAGGTTTAAAGTATCCGATTCATGTCCTGTACTGAAATTCTTTAAAATGATCCATTTGGAGGGGGTCATCACTCATCTATCACCGTAGGACCACATATATTTTTTCTTACATTAACTTGTACATTGAATATGCGTATGGTGCATATTTGACAAATAATTGTTATAAGTGCTTAGTTAACAAAGTCGAAAAATCACATTAGGTAAACAAGGAGAAATTACAAGCCTTTGACATGTCGAGAAAATACCTACACGCCTTGCCCAACAAATACAGAAACACTAATGAGATATCTTGGTGCATTTACTCAACGCTTCATATTCTATTTACATATAATAACAAGCAAACATGGAAAAGGAGTTCCATATTGACTCTCATTAATCGCATGTCTTTATATAACTATATCTTATGTAATTCGTGGCAACTTTGATAGATCTTTGATAATGTTAAAGGTTGAATATATGAATCGAGGTTATAACTTTTTTTACATATATATATGATGTGTGTTGTACATCTTATTAATTTAAGGATTCGTTCTAAAAATCTATTTCATTTTAAAACGGAAAAAGGTGAAGAACTATACTAGATTTTAAAAAAAACTTCCAATGACCTTTAAGGGCGTTTTCTTTCATATGCATTGTTGGTTCTACATTGAAATTGTATAGGGCCTAATTTTTTGTATTATCCGGCTTTTCATATACAAAATCAAATGGATTTCCGGACTTCGTATCGAGGTAGTTACATCCAACAATTTCAATAAAGTACCGTGCATACCTATTATAATAATCAATATAGTTAAGCATTTGTGAGGCTTTAGTATATATAAAACAGTATAACAAATTGAGCAAGAGAGAAGGCTAGATCAAATGTAAGAAAAAAATAAAAAGAGACGAGAATAATATTTTATGATGTAAATTCTGATGTAGAGAATATGCGATTGCGTCTAATTACGACTCATCAGTTGTGTTCAAGGCAGAAACTTGTGTTGAAATTCGAAACAAAATCCCTAAATGTTCAAGAGAAGATTCCAATTTCAAAATGACCAAAAGGGTTTCTCCAAAAACCATCTAAAGACATAGCTATGTACGAGGTAGTTCTAGCACTCATTGACGGTCTACGACCTCCGTAATTAACCAATTTATGCCGTGTTAAATCCTATGTGACCATGTGTAGTTTCACTGAAGCGTATAACGTGTTCTAACATTTTAGATAACAAGGAAAATAAATGGAAATGGTGAGTGTCAAAAGGAGCATAAAACGACTTAAATGTATAAAATACACAAGTCGAACAAAACCAAATATAAAATCGTAAAAAAACAACAATCAAAACCAACTAAAAAGTTAAAAATACCCAACGTTTCGAGCATGTAAAATATAAAAATAAAAAGGTGTTGACTCTTTGAAACCCGAGTCCGTATAATGTAAACAAAAGAAAATTTATTTGACGTGGCGTCGATCAGTAAACGTAATTATATCGATGGCAAGTTAGATAGTAAATATTTGACGTTATTATGTTTATAAAACGTACCATATATAAGATAACTGTACTGCAAAAAGTTAGTTGTGTGAATGCTTAGTAAAATTATTTGAAATTAAGAATGTTTTACAATAATTCCACGGGGTAGGAGTGTCCCCAGGCTAAAATTATTTTCTGCTCAAGGCATTGTCTGTATTGTCTCCCCCGTTAACTGTCATAAAACGGTTACGCGGACGAGCTGTGACCAGGCAATCGAAAGTGATTGCCAACTGGACAATCAGTTCCATTCTTTATTGAACGCAAGTGTTCCGCAACGAGGTCACCAAGACGACGGCATGTCTCTCCGATATATACCTTATCACAATTCGTACAGACGATTGCGTATTAGAACAGATATACCCATTTTGAATGATGAATTTGTTGTTATGGCCTAAGATCTCTTTAGTCTCCATGGTGATGGGGCATGTCACACATATGGATCTTAACATGTCCTGGTTTCCCGGTAGTCAGTTTTTTTCTGAGGAAATGTTCGACTTGATCGAGCTACTGACTAAGTGTTTTTTTAGACTGTTCCCCTTACGGTAAGCAGTGATGAGAACAGTCTCAAAATTTTCGCACATCAACGGATCTTTCATCACTATGTTATTAAAATTGTTCATAAGGATGTTACGGATGGCGACATTATGGGGATGGTAAGTAAAGACCAGTGGAACACGTTTGGTGTTAGGTTTCTGACCAGACTTTAAAGCGTTGGGTCTGGTCACCTTGGAAACAGATTCAAAGGCCCTGTCAATGGCCGTTTTGAGATAACCTCTCCTTCGGCGGAAGGTGGACATCTTGTCACACTGTTGTCTGAAATCCTCCTCATTGCTACAGATGCGTCTTGGATGGTAATAGTTTGATTATACCTCAGTATGTTTTTATCTATAAAAAAATCAAGACAATAATTTTAATATTTTGTCTATTTCTAAACCTACATCTATCTACCCGTATTTGGGGAATAGTAAGTTTATTGTCATCAGTCAATAAGTATACGTGTTCTTCGCCAACAATAAATGTTTACCATTAGTCTAAATGCATATCTGGTGCACAAGGAATATTATTCTGGATTTTTATGTAGTGTGGAACTTCATCCTGTCCTAAACATGCATGGGGCGAATTACATTGCAATGTAATGCATTACATTACAATTACTTTGACAAAACCATGCATTATATTACAATTACCATGCATTACAATTACACATATGCATTACCCCATGCCTGGTCATAAACGGTATTTTGTGGCGTATTCTACAGTTTAATGTTTGGTTTTAATGCATAACTGGAGTCTGTCGGCATTCACCAATCCAGGATCCACTAGTCTTGTATACCTGATGAGAAAACCCGATAAACGGAATATGGACCTTGAAAGATAATTTCTGGTCTTCATCAGATTATGAATAAATTTTACTGACAGACGTCTGATATTAACTTTGATGCATTAAGTGATCAACAGTGTATAATTCTTCCTGTTACCAATTATTTACTAATTAATAACAGATCACTTAATCTTAATCTCACGAGAAAAATACGATAAAAAGAAACTGGTTTCCGAGTGACACAGACGAATACATCGTTATACTTTCTTAAGGTTTGGTTTCGATCTTTTGGCTTCTGATAAAATTGGTCGTAATTTATTTCTTCCGTTGAGGTTGACAAAATATCTCTTGATTGGCATATTTGTTAAATCAATATACAAACTCAATTGTCTAAAAATATAAACATAGTCAAGTGTATTTGCTATTTGTCGGGTTATTTTATTTACTAATAGCATTCAGGTAGATAAATTCAATACACTAACTGCCATTTATATAAGGTCTCCATGACGATTTAATAATGGTGGCCGATGAATGGACTGACGTAGTCCCGTTCGCGATTGTCTTTTGAACAGTTAGAAATAAAGGGGATTTAATTCAGCTCGCTCCATTCTGACTTCTTGTTATTATTGTTACATGCCTGATGTATTCCGAAGTGAACGGAGGTAAGTTTTTAAATGCATATAGGAATATTCTGTATCGAGGCTTTTGTTCCAATACAAAACAGTAATTTCCCGAACGCATCTATTACATTTGCATTGAAATTTTTTTCTATAACACCTGTACATATCAATGAAAAGATATTGTCAATATCACTGTTCGGATTTCTTCACACATTCCTAATATTTTACAAAAAGATAATGATAGAAATTAACACAAAAAGAAGAATTAAACTACATAATAATTTTGTAATTTTAAATAAGAATCAAATGTCCATATTATCAAAATTACATCATGTATTCATAATATGCATAAAATTTCAAAAAAAAAAACTGAGAAATTTTAGAAATATTATGCCACTTACAGAGTGAATCTCATATTGCGATCAGTACAATTTACGCTGGAAATGACAAGGAAATTGGGGGAAAACAAACAAGCAAACAATTCAACCACTTTTAAATACGATACTACAAAATTATAGTTAAAAATAATTATTGTTACAATAAAAATTTTATACAAATTAAATAATAATGCTGCCAAGATGAACAATAAGTTTTGTTAAAATTAAACATATCTGTTGGATCTTCAAGGCAGATTTTTATCCATATCTTTTAATGAATCTACATATATTATCCAGCAACAATAAGTCTTTAAATTGTAGTTAAACATGTATAAAAATACAGTTATATCACCTAATCTTTTACACCTTAAAGTATGGTTAAATAAACACAAGACCGACTTATCATTCTATATTTAAATTTTCATTCAAACGTTAGTATTGTATATCATAAAGTTATAGCTATCTAATAGTTTGGACTCCGTCGATGAAATTTTAACAATAATGGCGAAAAATGAGTTTACGAAATGCACATATTGTGTTGTTTTTTTTTCCTGAAAAATTTATGTAATATAACACTTATAGGTTCCAAGTGCTGCTTAAACTCCCATTTTGGTGTTCATCCAGTTGATTTTATTCCCCGATTTAGATTTGGACTGAGTTGCATTAGTTTTGTTTTTGCATTTGATCCAATAGGTATACAACTATCATATATTTGTCTTCTCAGTCTGAGTAGTCGCGTCTTTACTTTACGTTGAACTTAAAAATATTATAAATCTATTTCATTTAGATAATCTTTAACAAGCATTTATTCTTTATTTTTCTGTACATTTGCATACCCCACCATATATAACAAACTTTGACCACAAGATACGTATTTCAGAAGCTCTGTGTTAATGCTTTACCTGTATACAACCGGTCAAAGTATTTCATCTTTTTTTCTGTGAATAATTCCCTTTTCAGAATCATTTCGTTCAGGTTTTAAAATATAACCTTTTTATAGTAAATTTTTAATTTTTCTTGAACGACTCAACAATCAAGAAGATGTCTTAATACTCTGACAGCTCTTAGACTTGGGTAAAAATATATTACACGTGAACTGGATTGACAGATAATACCGGCTTCATTACCCAAAACTTTGGACAGCTAAAAGTTATCAAAATTACAATGAAACAGTCACTTTGGGTAAAAATCCAGGTAAGTTCAATTTTGACTGAGACTTGAACATTTCAAAAACAAAATTATTTTTAAGAAAAACTAACAATTTCATATGAACGAGATACAACCTGTGGGTCCTATTTGCAGAGACTGGTATTTAATTATTCATTCTATCATATATCAGGGAAACATCCTTGATCTAGAATCTAAACAATGGAAGAATCGGAAACGTGCAGTAAATTTAAGTTTAAAAGAGGATACACACAATGAATAATTGAATTCTATTCTCTCCTGGTTTTTATGCAACAGAAGGATAGCCACTAATACTATTTAAATTCTAGCGACTTATACTTTTATTTCGATACCCTTTTTGACCTTGGTTTCTGCATGACTGAAACGAATGGAAGTAGTAAATTAGTTATTCCTTGCTTGGAATTTTTGAAAGTTCACAATTTTATGTCATATATTATTACATATACCCTTGTTTTATTATAGTAATAGACTTAAGAGTTTTTTTCTAATGTTGAACAGAAGCAGAATACGATTTTCCTTGTTTGAGGTGGTTTACTTTTATGTTGATTGACGTGGAAACAATGTATTTTCGCATAATTTTACATTAATTTTGCATTTTTATGTAAGATGGTGGATAAAATCTTAAAGAAAATAACACTTTGTTGTTGTTTTTCATATAAATGTCTTATGAATTTATTCCTTTTCATACATGAACTGTTTTATCTTTGTATACCGTTGCACTATTTAAAAAATAAATATATATACAAGAAATGTTGGACAATAATATTTCCATGATATTATAGTGAAGAAATTGGGCTGTTTTAACAAGTTGTGGTAAATGTCTGCATCTTTACGTGTTGATTTTATATTTTATTATTTTTATTGATTGTATTCATTAACATGTAGTTCACATGTAACTGCAAAAATGTGAATATAAATTAGCTGAAATCTTTAAATATTCATGACTTCCAAATGCATTCTTTATGTATTGAATTGCAAATCAAATACCAGCAGGAAACACGTGACTTGTTTATGCAATGGTTTTGTAAATGTTTGGAAGGCAACATATTTTATATATGAAAGTGGGCGATATGAAATATAACACATATCCCTATTAACGTTTTGTAATATCTTTTATAAACTCATTCTCATGATATATACTGTCAATTTTGATGCCCAATTCAACAAAGTATAACTCGACAATAGAAAGTGAAGAAACCCAAACACAACAGCATATATTTTTAATATAGCCATGATTGTGTTATACAGGGGCCTGGGGCCTGTTTATCGAAGCTGTCATAAGATCGGTCCTAAGTCCAATCTTAGGACAGATTTAGGATCAAGTTAGGACCGACTTAAGACATATCTCAGCATGCACACCGAAGCTCTCTTAGGCCGACTGTCTTAGCTAGGTTGTCCTAACTATTGTCCTAAGTTAGGACGTAAAAGAAAAAATAGAAAATATAGAAAAAGCATTGAATTTAACCAATGAAAATAATTTTGATAAGATGAATAAATATAATTATGATTTTTATAATTATATAGATAATAGATTATTAAATAGGAATTGTACATTTAAACTTTATTAAAATAAACGAAACAAAATAAAAAAAAATGTTTTTTAAAAGAATTCAAGAATATATCAACTAAATATATGATATATTACATACTGTAAAAATCATTATGTCTTTCAGTTAGTTGAATTCGAAGTGTCATACACGTTTTCTTACTTTAAAAAGTTCAAAGGCAAATCTCGTACATCTTTCTCATATAAATAAGAATATCCTGAACATATTTTATTAAGACAAAAACAATACGCATGTGAATAGTCCAGTGGGTTATCATAGTCCCTAAGTAGTCTATTTCTACGAATATTATTGCCCCTTCTCCTCAAACGTATATACGCGGCGGCCATATTTGTTTATATATTAACAGTCCTAAGTATGTACTAAAGTAAGGAACATCCTAAGACCATCCTAAGTCACCTAATTTGGTTTCCTAAATTTAGGACAATTCTTAGGAAAATCCTAAGTTACGACATGTTCGATAAACCCATTTGGGATTAGGATATGTCCTGAGAGAGCTTCGATAAACAGGCCCCTGGTTATCGAAGCTGTCCTAAAATCGGTCCTAAGATATGTCTTATGACAAATTTTAGGGTTGTCTTAGGACTATCATAAGACATGACTGAGACTGTAAATCAAAGCTATCCTAGGATTATCTTATCTTGCGATGTCCTAAACGGGTACATTATAGTTTTAAAAAATTGAATTTGATAAAATATATGCAATATTTATTTGAAAGTTTATAAGAAGTATATTTTGGAACATTGTGTTTTACCTATATTATCATGCAGATACTACTTAATAATTTGTTTATATTTATTAGCTGAAATAAGATTATCACAACTCGCATTATAAACACGTGCATTATATTTTAGATGAAAAGTACTCAAAACAAAAAACTGAGATCTGATATTATGAAAACATACATTAAATTATATGAACTGATTATTACATAGAGAATTACAGTAAGTATATAACGATTTCAAGGCAAAAACAAAGATCGGATGGTCTTAAGACACCTATTTTTTGTCCTAAAGTTAGGATAAAATTTGCGATATGTCCTAAGTTGAGACATTTTCAATAGCCCGACTTAGTACTAAGATATCTCCTTGGACTATCATAAGATATATCCTAGTCCTAAGACACCTTCGAAAACCAGGCCCCAGGTGAATATTTTTTTCAGAGAATACTCCGGGATTTCTCTAACGTCAAATTGCCTGTTTTAGAATTGCACGTGGGACGTCAGAGCGCACTCCACATTTACAAACTGGGAAATTCGCCGATTCTGTCTAGAATCGTCAGATAGAAACGGCACTTGTCAGTGTTCACGACGTACACGTATATTTTATAGATGTATCGACCAAAAAACCTTATATAGTTCTCTTCTATAACCATATTTTTCTTCCAAAAAATTTAGTGTTTTAAGTAATATCCCCTATTTATTTATAAGTTAATAAATAACAACTGCTTGGTATAGATGACGCATTTGTCTCCCCTACTTTCATTTTGGCTGGTAGTTACATTTATACCTCAAGTTGACAATAAATATATTTTCAGATTATTCAATTCAGGTGAAAAAATACGAGGTTTTCTAAACAGAAAATAAATATGAAATAAAAAAAAAAACATTGATAAATGTTGTTCCGGCTTTATTCCAAAGTATTATATCGTGCTCTGACGTCCAACGGTCCCAGGAAATTCTCGAAGAGGCCGTTTCTAGGACTATCATCCTTTTCACATGTTCAATTCAACAGGGACATATTACTCATATCTTTTTTAAATAAATTACCAGCGTTAATAATTTCACTTAACATGATATATAATAAACAAAATTTACAAATTTATGATTTTTATTTCATTGATGATAAATAATATTCAATATTAAGAATGCAACCATTTGATTTTGGGTAGGGGGCAGGAAGGAAATTGAAAAAAGGTATTGGGTCAAATGGTGTGTTGAAAAAAATGCAGGATTGGAATCAGTAAGTAGATTAATTTGAGAAGAAAAATTGTGTATGCTTGCGTGTCCACTAAAGGTAAGTTCGTGCATACCATGAAGAAAATTTCCAGGTTCGAAGATAATTTTCTTGCCGTCACCTTCCTTATATGAATAAACTATATTCTATTTAAAAATGTATTATAAAAAAAGATTTTATATGATTTCATTGTGAAAATGTTATACTCCAAATATAATATGTACAGTAACGATTTTATCACAATATCAATGTTTTTTCAAAAGCTTACATTCAACCGAAAACTATAGTAATTTAAGTACATAATTACTTGATTTAAAAAATAACAACAATAAAAGAAAAATTTATTGTTCCTACGCTCTGAGATCATACTGAAAACATGAGAATAGACATGCTTTTTTTAAAGATAAAACTAAGGGATATTAGATGTTTGGTGTAATGGTACGGAATTCCCTGATCACGTGATGTATCAGACACTTAATCTTCCATGTCAGACGCTACCCACACAATTAAATAAAGCAGATAAATAGAAAATGAATTTCCAAAAAAAAATTAATAAGACTGTGACCTTCAAATAAAATAATGTCTTAAAAGAATAAATGGTTTAGTGCATTTCGATTGGACGATCTGCTAATACTACACCCAAAAGGAAGGAACTCTCCATAACATTGTTCGTGAATTATTTATACTGGGTAAGTATACAATTTATACAAATTATTTTAACTTAGTATTATCCCTTAAATGTTTTCCAGCAAAATGTTTGTTCTCTGATAAAAACTAATTAGGAGTGAAAGATGAGATATTACTTATTCAAGATCAATTTTTACAAATATTTTTAATATATGAAAGTTTTCCACAAAGATAAGTCCTCGTTCAACTTAGTGAGCTTAACACAATTTAAATATTTCCGAATGAATTGTGTGTTAAAAAATCTATGTTTTAGAAATTATTAAAAGCTATTTCTAAAATTGTTATCTTTATTACTCATGTAATCATTAATATTTAAATGTGAATAGCTACTTTAAAAATGTTGGAATATTAAATAATACACAGAAAATAAAAATCTCTTTTGAAAGCAATTTTTAATACATCAATTAAATTTGGAAAATCAAATATTTATATAAGTGTTTTTCATAGATTATATGGTTTTTAGCGGTACTTTATATAGAAGTTTTATGGAATCTTTGCCACGAAGGCCCCCAGCGAATGTTGTCAAAATTCACTCTAAATGCAGTTATTTCGTGATACTACAAATTTACCTGACAGAAAGGTGAAAATTATGTTTATATTTGTATAGATATAGGTCATATATACAGCATTAGATATAAATGCAATATTTGACAGACTTAAGTTTTTAAAAGCCAGGCTCATTTGCCAGATCGTTTATTTCATAATTTTCTAATTCACTAATGACATAGCATTTGAACTTGCTTTATACGATTTGTAAAATGACTTCTTAAGTGGATTTGTCTGTTAAAAACGTCAGACTAATATTTTAAAAATTGTCAGTATTAAATTTATTACGACTAATGATAATGTTAAAACGCCTCAATTAAATAATTAACATTTGACAAAAAAAAGATCAACTAACGGATATGTATATATACAAGTAATGGCTGTCATTTCTAATAGTTTAGTATTAGTTTCCATAAAAAAACCAATTTGAATGCCACTGAATGCATGAAACAAAAAATTTTTTAAAACAGAATATGAGATGCAAAGAAATTAAAATGATAATCAGGTTATTTCTCTTCATTAAATTTCATAATTTACAATATATTATAAATCTGTTGTTATGGTTGTTACGGTGTACCTAAAACAAAAGTGACATATAAATAAATCTTCTTTGTTTCTTTTATATACATGTACTACATGTTGTATATTAATACAACGTCCTATTTGTTCTTTTGAATCCTGTAAATTCACACAATGTTATCTTTTTATGACAATAAAATACATAGTCTATGGCATTACAAAGATATTTTTCCAAAAGTCTACATTATGTTGAATACAATAGCTTTTTTTACATAAAGACAATCGTATTTTCGTTTTGTTTTTTTAAACAAAATTGTATTTTGATCATGTTATCAGATTCTGGTGAAGCCTCTGATCGTAAAGTGGTTTAAATTGTAAAGCATATACAAAAAAATTGTCATGTTTTGCCCATTATCTCTGGTTTGTCACCAAAATAAGGCAGCTACATGTAACATCTAGGTGTGTATGTGGGAGGGTTGTCAAGGAAGTAACCCCGATTCTTGCACTATACGAGAGCCTGGGTTTTTCGAAGTTTTTCACCCTAATTTACTACAAGGTAATACTATTTTTTCTTGAATTTTAAGCCTTGTTTTACCCACAAAAAAAATTGAAACCTTAAAAAATAATTTCCCCCCAACATAAATTAAATAATTTTTAAAAACATAATAGGATGAAAAATGTAGTTCAGATCGTGACGATAGAATGGAGAAAATTTTACTATTAATAAAATAAAACTTTTATTGACCTAATTTCACAAATATCTTGCACTTCGATCTTCTTATGGTATACAGGGTAAGATTATTATTGTTCTTTCAACCCCATGTCAAGATGGTTGATACGGCATAGTTTGTAACAAAAATATATGGCGTGCAATATTTCCTCAATCAAAACTAGATGTGGCGATAACATGGATAACATTTAATTTCTTATCATACCATAGATATCTCCATTTATATGGAAATAAATTTGATATTAAAGTAATACATTAGCAAATTTTCTGATCAGTTATATGCAAATTAAATGGATGACGTTATTATCATTTTTTGAACTGTGAAGAAAAAGGATAACTTTGAAGGTTTACTGCCTTGGAAAAAATAAGTGGTTCATTCTGACAACTTTATTACTAATCAAAATGTAATATATACTGTGTTCATCAATATGAGGTACTTGTGGCTTAATTTAAACTACGACGATTCAATTAATATCATCTTAAAATTATTACTAAGGTTAAACTTCCATCATGGAAATTTATTGAAGCTTAAGAAAAATATTTCTGCTTACTTAGATTTGGTCACAACTATCCTGTATTGACTGAAGCCCTTTTAAGGATATTTGACCAACTTGAGGAATTTTATGCTCGTTAAAATGGTTTGATTGGACGTTTCTTCTGATTGGTTTATTACCACACGTTTCGTATTCTTTAGTCCTTATATATTGTTTTTCTGTTTCTGAGTCGTGACTTTCTTTTCAAACCTTTTGCGCAAACTACACTAAGTGACTTATTTGCAAAAAGGTAGTATATCTGAATTGCGTTTTATTCAAATTTTGATTTTTACCACACCTATATCTTTCTATCAAACGTTCCTGTATTGCTATAAATACGTGCATTTTGTGTGGCCGCTGATGAGTTATGTAAAATGTGAGACACTTTGTTTTTAAATATCAGAAAAAGAATACTTTACCTATAAGACGGTGGGCAAATTCCAAAAAATCTCATTTCAGAGACAAGGTGAGACCACTTAACACAGCAAAAACTTCTACAAAATCACAAAATTAGAAGTAAAAAACAGCTAATCAAAAAGAACCAGAACAAGACAGCACAAAAACTAAAGCACTGGCAATGTGAACTCCAACAAAAACCGGGAATGACATTAGGTGCTCCGGAAGTGTAAGCTTGTCCAGCTCCATGAACGACACCCGTTATATTGCACCTAAGGAACATCCGATGGAGTGCCAAGTCCGGTGAAGAGTGAAATGTCAAATGTGCTAAGGCTAATTTACCCTAAAAAATGGAAAATATACAGAGAATCTGTACAAAAAATTGTAAGAGATGAAAGGCTTGTAGAAAGAACCGAAGCTTTGATTCCAAAACTCGTGAACATGGTATAGAAAAATATGTGTGTTGAGGGAGCAGGAAATTCTTACCACATTATCTGCTGTGCTTCAGTTATGTCCGTTGGCCTGTTCTAATTCTCTCTGGTTTGCCATTTTTAACAATTCTTTTGTTTATTTTTTACTTTTATTTATTTTCCGTGTTATTGTTTCCACGTTTTCTCTTTTTTTTTTACCTTTTTGTCATGTGAGTGTTCCCCCAAATCCTATGTACAGTTTCATATTTCTTTTGTTGACATTTTGCAAAACTAGTAAAAGGTGGTACAGATTACACCTATAATAGAGAATATTTGTTTTTAGATTCGACACACACACAAAATCCAGATAAACCCGTTGACTTCTGTTAAGCTAGAAAATGCAAACACGATTTCTAAATTGAAAAAACGGCTTTTAAAAAGTCATTAGTACATTGGCGTAGCGTCAGTCCAATACCAAGAGAAGTTACTGTATCTTTGCTTTAAGGAGGGAAAAATTAAAAAAAGAGCACTCGAACTAGTTAAAATTAAGTAGACAATTAACAAAGAAAGTATTAACAAAGGCGAAACCTTGGAACTGAATTTTAAATTTCACTGACGTCAGGAATTTGGTTCTGTAAATTAATAACCTTTTGCCTGTTCACAATATACTATTTGATTTGAAATAAATTATCCTCGTTTATAACGCCTTGGATGACAGTATGAAATGAATTTTATTTGTATTACTTTTATATTTCACAAAATAATATTGTAAAAAGGTGACACGAGAACAATGAAATATATGATTTAAGACTTTCGCATCTTGTAATAACACACCAATTCAGATGTAAACGTTGAAATGACTTTTTGGTTAACCTAATATATTCATATGCATTTTGGATGTTTGAAAGCGGGGATTATCATCCACTTTTCCTTAAGTTTGTTGTGTATTTGAATTTTAGTCAGAGTATTAAATGCTTAAGCTACATTAGTACTTGTTCGTCACTTGTTGCTGGGGACGTTTAATATTTTTATTAAAGCAAGCCTTATTTACAAAGTTTGAAAACAAGTCTAATAATTTATAATTTCTTATATTTTCATCTCATCAATCCTCCCAACTATTAATCAAATCTATGATTTGAAAGAGATTATTAATGTGAAAATTTTTAGTTTTATTTACCGACGAACTTAGATTGTAACTTTACGAAAAGGTATGTGTACTGTTCCATACTTACAACAGACTTTAAACATTGAATTTTATTGATATTTTTCAATAGCAGTCTATTGATAAAGGCTTTAATTTTTTCATGCAGAGAATTTTAATTTTATACATAAGGTTTTTCATATTGATATTACAGAAAAGGCAATGTTTAATAAAACTTCTTATCCATATCAACAAACGTATGCCCATTGATCCTCTGATATAAATGTATAAATAAGCACGTTGTTTACATACATGTTAATAAATCTTATAAAAAATAAATATAAGGGTCAACTGAGGAATGTAATCACTTGTAGTTTTACTTTCTATACTTATCAATATACACATATAGGTATTAAATCGGATACCTTTGTAAGGAGGTAAGTCTTTTGTTTTATACTAGAATGAACAAAAACACATAAGGAACAATACCAAGACGTAATTTATATCGACAAACAAACCCAGAAAGACAAAGTCCAAAAACAAAAGATAACACAGAAGTACTATGGAAAAGCAAACTTCTATAAAAAACCAAAATTGAACTCGGGTGCTCCGAAAGGGTCAACAGTGTCCTGCTTAGTAGAGATCACCTGTCTAATGACTATTTATTGACTCTTTTCTTTCACCTTGTCTAGCAATCAATTATCCTGTTTAATCTAATGGAATATTATATCATTGATGCATACCCCAAATCTTGCCACTCTTTCTGTATTTTTATATGATTTTAGTTATTTACGATACGGAGTTGGACCGTATTCTCGTAATGCTAAAAAATAACGAACAAATGATGGGTATAGATTAATCTTTTGTTCCAAATTTAAAAAACTATCTTTTATAAAGATTTTCCTTTATAAACATGAAGAATGAGGAAATCAGACATATCGGAATAACATACATGTGAAAAGTCATTGAATATTATGTTTAGGATTGCTAGACAAATATATGGATTTTTTCATGAAATATGAAAAAAATTCATGAAGATTGTCTATATATTGGTTACCGGATTATGCGCGGTATAACTATTGTTTTGTCAATAATTTTGTACTCAAACCAGGCTGGGGTGATTTTGAACAAAATTGTTATATCAAAAGGAGTCATAGATCTTGACTATATTTATAGGCATGTAAAAGATTTTTTAAAACCTTTCATAGCAACATAATTGTTCAAAAAGACTGGAGAAGTGCTTTAGTATCGAACACACGCGATGAAACAAATACTTACATTTCATGACAGACTTGTTATATGTTTTATGAAGAGCGAATATAACTGCTCTCAACATGGAGTAAACCTGTCATTTTGACGTAAATCGATCGAGTAATTCTTTGATGTTGAATGATTCTGTTTTTTATATGACACTTCTAACAATGGGCACCTGTATCTATGGAACGCCGTAACTGTCTTATGATAGTTACTTCATGATCATGATGAGAGTTTTCTTTATTATGATGAGAGTTTTCTTTATTATGATGAGGGTTTTCTTTATCATGATGAGAGTTTTCTTTATTATGATGGGAGTTTTCTTTATCATGATGAGAGTTTTCATTATGATACTTTTATCGGAAGGGAAGCGTGGGAAATGAAGGTCATGTCTAAGGAAAAAAAAAAAAAAAAAAAAAATTCTGGCTGGGGTTTCACGGAATTTTAACAATAACGATTTCCCACGGAACAGCAGAAATCAGGCGTAAGTTCTTTTATTATTGGCGCCAGGCATCAAAACTTCCGGTTCTACTTAGAGCTGGGGGTCAAATTTTATAACGCCTGATTTTTATTTCCATTTGAGATATATCGCATGCAAAAACAAGTCTCCATATACCAGACATATAGGACAGTTGAACCGGGTATTTACATCATAGTAATAGATTTACCCTTTAACAATTGAATAACCACCAAATTATGACCATACGGGGCAGGGGACCATTTTGACCTTAAAACTGGTTCGGTCACGTGGTAAGGCGTGTGTAATTGTAGATTTTTTCCGGAACTCAAAAATGACTTAAAGAGAAACGAATGACTAAATTTCGGAGAGGCTATCGAATGCGGAACAATTTTCACGGAATTGTGCCGTGTAACACGGAAAATACCAAACCGTTTGTCATATGTGATATGTTGAGTATAAAACACACTAGAGAACAGCCAGCAAAGCCAAGGAAACACCACAGATGTTACAGTTACCGGAACACACATCTCTAAGCAGTAAATAAATAATAAACTACCGGGGTTAATGGAGAGATCGATAGTGAGTGGAATATAACGGTTGAATTATTCGGGTTAGGCACGGACCATTAGATTTGGGGACTCTGTGATTTTACCCCGAGCCAGAATCATTTTTTTTGCACATAAGGCTAGACAATTTTGTCGAGAAAAACTTTTTTTTCCTAATGTCCATGATGAGAGCAAGATTGTTTTTTCCCCAGGTGGAGGCAAGAATATTTTTTTCTGCAAAAAATAAATCAGAGACAGATTATTTTTTTCTAAAAAAATCCCAGCCCCCCCCCCCCCCCCCCCCCGAGAATATCAAATGGTCCATGCCTTAGAGCACTCCCTAAATAATTAATTTCAAAGTCGATACTTACTTGATTCTGTTATGTTTTGTATTCCTCGAGCTCCTAACTTGGGCAGAAGCACTGTTTTATAAGATCTTATAACTGTAACATCTGTGGTGTTTCCTTGGCTTTGCTGGCTGTTCTCTAGTGTGTTTTATACTCAACATATCACATATGACAAACGGTTTGGTATTTTCCGTGTTACACGGCACAATTCCGTGAAAATTGTTCCGCATTCGATAGCCTCTCCGGAATTTAGTCATTCGTTTCTCTTTAAGTCATTTTTGAGTTCCGGAAAAAATCTACAATTACACACGCCTTACCACGTGACCGAACCAGTTTTAAGGTCAAAATGGTCCCCTGCCCCGTATGGTCATAATTTGGTGGTTATTCAATTGTTAAAGGGTAAATCTATTACTATGATGTAAATACCCGGTTCAACTGTCCTATATGTCTGGTATATGGAGACTTGTTTTTGCATGCGATATATCTCAAATGGAAATAAAAATCAGGCGTTATAAAATTTGACCCCCAGCTCTAAGTAGAACCGGAAGTTTTGATGCCTGGCGCCAATAATAAAAGAACTTACGCCTGATTTCTGCTGTTCCGTGGGAAATCGTTATTGTTAAAATTCCGTGAAACCCCAGCCAGAATTTTTTTTTTTTTTTTTTTTTTCCTTAGACATGACCTTCATTTCCCACGCTTCCCTTCCGATAAAAGTATCATAATGAAAACTCTCATCATGATAAAGAAAACTCCCATCATAATAAAGAAAACTCTCATCATGATAAAGAAAACCCTCATCATAATAAAGAAAACTCTCATCATGATAAAGAAAACTCTCATCATGATAAAGAAAACTCTCATCATAATAAAGAAAACCCTCATCATAATAAAGAAAACTCTCATCATAATAAAGAAAACTCTCATCATAATAAAGAAAACTCTCATCATGATCATGAAGTAACTATCATAAGACAGTTACGGCGTTCCATATGTATCAGTAAGAGAGAATGCTGGGTTTGAATGTATTACGCCTTCTATTACAAAAGATCAACAAGACCACACGTTAAGTAGTTGTCCAGAATGAAGGTCAACAATTGAATAGAGAATGGACACGGGAATTTGTCAAAGAGATAACAATCCGACCAAAGAGCACAAAACAGCTCAAGGCTACCAATGGGTCTTGAACACAGCACGAAAATCCCGCACTTCAGCTGGCCCCTAAACAATAATGTATACTAGTTCAGCAAAATTGACGGCACGTTAAACTCCGAAACATACAAATGCGGCGGGGTTAAACATGTTTTGTGAGATCTCAACCCTCACCCTATACCTCTAGTCAATGTGGAATAAACAAACATACAGCGTTACACAAAGCAAAACTCAGTACAAGCCCTATTTGCCAATTTGTTATCGAGAGACATTTTCCTAATTTTTGGTGATCAATGGGTGAGGTAGGGGGAGATTGTGGCTTGTGCAATATTTTGGGTAAAAAAGTTTTCTTTTTTTCTCTAACATTAAAATAATCATTGAAATAAAGATATAAATACCAGCTATAATAATATTATTATTTGAAGCTTTATTTGAAAGTCCAAATGATAGCAATATTTGATATACATCTAGCATTATTTGAAATCTATAATTTTTTCTGTACGAATTAAATGACACTATTTATAATTATGAATAGAACAAAAAAATGTTGATAAAGTAACAGTATATCTGAAAGTACCATATTGTTTCTCATCAAAACTTCTGCTTAATTAGGCATATAAACTTTGACCTAGTATCGTAACATAAAGTTTTTATCAACATTTCACAAAGAAAGAATAATTCAACTTGAACTAACTAATACGATATAGATTTTATCAATATGATATATTAATATCAAAATGTCAACTCATGCCAAAAGCTTCAGTATTTAATACTGACGTCGACAATGGTTTAAGAACATAAGCTTAATAGCTGTACCAAAAAATCACGTCGGTGTTAAAGATCAATAATATGGACGGAAACAAGACAGACAATTCAGAGAATACAAACGAACAAAAGAAAAACTAAAAACTGTGAACTCCTTTCAACCAAAAAACTTTTTATACTGCAGAACTGGCATTTAGTTAGCTTTTTTTCACGTTCAAATATTAATGGTCACTATCTTTATATTTTTATGAATTTCCCTATTATTTTTTTTTTAATTTTCAATTCAGAAACCTGTCTTGTTCACTTATTGTTTAAGATTTGATGAAAATTTATTAGTTAAAAAAAAAATCATAACTCGACTTTTAACTAGTGATTGTAACACCTTAGCTAGATCGACTGATTCACTCACATATTTAAATAACAGGTACGCTTACCTTTCCACGTTGGTAAGTAGTTTAGACAAATTTAAAACCGTTGTTAAAAAACGTGTTGGTGTACGACACATTTATGTGCAGAAGTTTGAACTAAATATATGCATAGTACTTAATATCTTGAATTTAAATTGAGGAAAAATATATCGCTGACTCAATGTTTGCTCCGAAGATTATGTAGGAGGACCTCTTGCCTATGCCGTAGCACAAAAATTCTATATTTTGTGTTCACTGTTTTTCCATTTCAATTTATTGACTCGGGGGGTATTTGAGGACAAAATGATGAAATACAAAAAGCCATCCAACAATACATAAATGCAGAGACAAAGAATAAACCAAGATGAAAACAATACATACAATGAAAACACGATACTAAAAAACGTATAACATGTTATGATGAGCAACATGGACCCCCCCCCACAAAAAAAAAAATAAAATAAAAAACTGCTGGCGGAGTGGTATCCACATTTTCCTCAGTACTATAAGCTAAGCCAATCCAAGTGTGGTCATGATGTGCGTTAATCTGGATTGTCTTTTGTATTGTGAACGGACCCTTTTTAATTTGGAAACGGCGGAGTAATTGGTTGATGTCATCAAATCATCAAATTAAACCAGGGGCCAGTTTCACGAAGCTATCCTAAGACTTGTCATAAGATATATCTTAGGACATATCTTAGGATCCTCCTATGACTATCTTAGGACATATACTCTCTCAAAAAAGAAACGCAACATACAGAAAATAGGAAATTTACTTCATATATTATTTTCATAATTTATGATATAAATAATTTACACAGGAATGCAAAAATTGGCACACTTCTTGTTCATGAGTTCTTTTACCTTGGAATATCACAGTTTGTCACATATTGTCAATAAATCACTCATAAATTGTCAATATCTGGTATGTCCACCATTTGCTTGTAACACAGCCCCGACTCTTCTTGGCATAGATTGAATTAAACGCTGAGTTCGAACACGCGGTATCCTTTGCCACTCAAACTGAAGTGCCTGCTGTAATTGTTGCAGATTTTGCGGTGGTGGTTGTCGTTGGCGCACGCGCCGATCCACTTCATCCCACAAATGTTCAATTGGATTAAGATCGGGTGATCGTGACGGCCAACGGATCACATTGACATTCTGTTGTTCTAAAAAGTCTACTGTTACACGTGCTGTATGTGGTCGGGCATTGTCGTGCTGAAAAATTTCTCTCCGAATGTCAATTACGGGCAATAAATGAGGTCGTAAAATTTCGTCTCTATACCTAACAGCGTTCAGATTGCCTTGGATATGTATCAGCTGTGTGTTTCTGGCATAAGAAATAGCGGCCCACATCATAACACTGCCTCCGCCAAAATTGTCTCTCTCCACAACACAGTTTTGCGCAAAACGTTCGTTTCGGCGCCTATACACACGTATGCGACCATCTCGCTTTTCCAGTTGAAAACGTGACTCATCGCTGAACCATACTCTTCTCCAGTTCTGTAAATTCCATGCACGAACTGTAGTACACCATCTAACCCTCGCTCGGCGGTGTTGGCGTCTCAGTGTTGCTCCAAAGTAAGGTCTTCTTGCCCTCAATCCATGAGAACGTAACCGATTGCGTACTGTCTGTGCTGATATACGGCGCAACCCAGGGACGTTTACAGCTGTTTCTGTTGCAGCAATAGTCCTATTCCGCAGATGGAAAAGTCTGATGTAACGATCTTGCGCCCTGGTTGTAACACGCGGGCGCCCTGAACGTGGCCGATCTGTCGTAGTACCAAGCTGCAGGTAGCGTCCCCAAAGGCGTGAAATTGTGCTACGATGAACATTGTACGTTACAGCAACAGCATTCTGTGATTCTCCGGCCTCTAGTCGTCCGATAGCGATATTCCGGGTAGCAGCGTCTAACCTTGGCATAGCGTCACCTCATCAGAATTTTATTTTACGAATGCATTCATGAAAAGAAATACCGGGTTTTTATACCGACTGACTGAGCTAAAAAATAACCCATGATTTGCACGTGAAAGTCGACCCAGTTTTTGGCAATGCGTAAATCGTAGGGTGTCCCAGATTGCGACCAAAGTCGTTTACGGGTGGATGAATTTAAATGATTGTACCTGGAAACTTTTTATGAAGGTGTAATTATGATCATGTGTACATATATTTTGATATTTATTGGTTATTTGTCCGGAAAAATAATATTTCAAAAAGATAATCTGATGTTGCGTTTCTTTTTTGAGAGAGTATATCTTATACCTTGTCTCGAAGCTGTATGAGGATTAGCTTAGCAAATATGTCCTAAATGTGTCGCAAGTTAAATATTTATGGAGAACTAAACGTATTGATGAATATTCTCTAATAAGTTAATTTGAAAATTGATTTAAAAAAAAATTAAGTGTAATTATAAATAATCTATTAATTAGACAATATACATATGAAAATTAAAATACAAAATGAAGAGAAAAAAAAAATGAAATGATAACTACATTTTTTCTACAAGTGAGTTGAGTTCATTTTGTCAATGTATCGGTTATAAAAAGGTTAAAAGATAAAATCGTGTATACTTGCTATAAATACATGGAATGTTCAGTGTTGTTAAATCATTGTAAATATTCCGTCAACCTATAAAGACACAGTTATGATCCTAAGACCATCATAAGACTCCTTCCATGTAGTCCTAAGTTTATGACCAACTTTAAGAGATGTCTTAAGTTAGGACTACTTTGTGAAACCGACTTAGGACTAATATATGTCGTAAGACAATCCTGACATGTCTTAGTCCTAAGACAGCTTTGTGAAGCTGGCCCCAGGTTAACTAGTTTTAGAGTTAAAACGAGCACGTTCTGACCTTACTATCTAAATTATATACCGTCTAACCAATTTTTACAGTTCTAGCAGGCGGTCACCTTGTTGGTAGTCATACCGTATTGGTTTCTATATTATATTTTATACAACGGAGGATCAGAATAGATAAGGAGAGGGTCGATTACCCATAAAAACCGGTTTAACACTACCACCATTCAGTGCATGTATCAATTAGACAATCCTGTCTCTCTCTTGTATTTATGTTTGTGTTTTGTATTCTTTTGTGTTATTATTTAGTTCTGTATTCAGTCTTTTGGGGATGTTGATTGAATGGTATGTAATTGTTGACCTTTCCTATTATTCATTTTGTTTTTATTACTATTACTTGGGTCGCCAATCCAATCAATTTGTTTATTACTATTACTTGGGTCGCCAATCCAATCAATTTGTTTATTACTATTACTTGGGTCGCCAATCCAATCAATTTGTTTATTACTATTACTTGGGTCGCCAATCCAATCAATTTACTCGTTTCATCTCAAATTTAATTATTTCCACATAAATCCCCCCAGATTTTTTTTTTGAATAAAAAAGAAAAAACGAAAGGAACTGAAAGAAAGTAAGAGACAAATAAAATAATAAAGTGATTATGGACATGATATTATAGTGGTCCTAGTTATTAATAAATCTTAAAATAAATCACTAAAATAAAGATTATTTCAACATTGACATTGAATAATACCAAATAAGAATATACTAGCCTAAAAGAAAAGAATGTACCGTGTCTGAGTGTTACAGACTGTTATTTAGAACATTTACGGTATTTTGATTTAAAATAGAAATGTAATATTTATTTAGTATTCCAATCTCTTGACCACTCAGAATTTTATTATCAATCGAGGTAATAGCAAGAGGAATTTTAAATAAATATGACATTTAATCGTAAGGACTTAGGGTCAATTAATAGGTTTATCACTTGGAAGTTCTTTTGTTCAGTAATTTTATTTTGACAAAGATTAACATTTTTGAAATGTTATATTAAGAATATATACTGTCTCATCCTGTGGATTAACAGAATTGAAAATAAAATATTTTTATAGAGTTTAAATAAGAATGTGGCTGTTAGTCTGTATGTTTAATCAGTATTTAAGGTTTAATCTTAGCCGCTTTGGTCTTTTGAGTAATTTTGACGCCCAGCGTAACAGGTGCTGAGATGGATTTATATAAAAGATAATAAAATATAAAATGTATGGTAGTCACTGACATGAAATTGATAATAAAAAAAATTTCTGCTGGTATAAAATTGTTAAATTTCGTAGAATCTGTGGAGTATCTCCTTCATCGTGTATGGTTATAAGTTTTACTGTTTTTGTAATTTTCGTACTTGAATCTTATTGCTTTGACCTTCGACTTAGCATTACAAATAAGGCAAAACTTGTCAAAGTGTGAAATTTAAGATATTGAAATAATGAACAATAATAGACATACATGTAGGTAGGAAATGGTTTATTTAGAGATCAAGAAGTCGGGTTGGTTGTAGCTTTATCTTCTGATCGTTCTGCTGCATCTTATTTTAAGTGTTACCGTTTCCAGAATGGTCTAAGCTCCAATCCCCTCAGACAAAATTAATTTTGGATAAAATTTTCAATTTCACTATTTTTTAATGATTAATTTTTTGACATTCCAAAGGTTTGGTCATGTGGTCAGCGTATGCTAATCCAGAAATATGCATTGTAAGTTTGGGATTTAGTGTCCGAGTTTATTTTTCTAAAGATAATTTCAAACAATAGTCTGAGGTATTCTCTCTGGTAATCTAAATAATCGGTTTTTTAACAATGCTCAGAGTATCCCTGAATAAATTATCTTAGTTATCTTGACCCGTGTTGTCTTTTAACAACTTAGGTACAAAACCTACATGTTTATTTAGTAGATAATTAAAGTATTTATAATATAACACAAGAGTCACACGAAAGTTATATCTTTTCCACCTCATAATGTATTTTCAGTTGACTTTCAGTAGACTAAAATGTTTTTGACCGAAATTTGGCCTAATATATTAACATTGTCACAAAAATAACAACATTAAACGTTAACCATCGTGGAAAGTTCGTGTTAAACCGCCATTTAGTAAAAATACTCATTAGATCCATTTACTTTCCACATTAACTTAAAACACTGAAGTTTATACATCATCAACAACTTAAATAGATAGAAAGGTCGTTCACTTTAATGTTAGTTGAATAATGTACGACAAATTTGAGTATTCGTTATAATGAATATTCCCTGATGCTTTTGTTCATAATCATCAATTTATGTCTAATGAGCATTGGCCAAGGCCGAAAATGTGGAAATACGAATTAAATAATCAAACTTAGAGCTTGTTCTTATGTAAATGGAAAGACCCATTTAAGAAAAGCGAGAACTATATTGTAAAAAATCGAGTAGTGTAAATACCTTCAATAAATGGCAGATATATTGCTGCTTAATTAATTTTTGATATTTTATTATTAAAAATTATGACGTTTTTGATAATTTTTATTGACAATATATTTTCCATTTTAGAGATGGACTCCATTACCTAAATTTTATAATATTGTTTTTTTTTTTTTTTTTTTTTTTTTTTTTTGTAAAATAACGTTAAATAAATTATAAGATAAAAGTAATGTGTAATTTATTACTTTACAATGTATACTTAAATATATACGTATGATGAATATCTTTCATTACCTTATCTACTGTTTCGTTTGAAAAACGAGGATCACATAAGATCACGATTAGAATTAAGGAGGCATTTTTCTTTTCTTCTTTTTTTAGGGGGGAGTGGGTCTTCGATTGTAGCTAGTGGCATTTTGTTGGATATTATATAACAGGAATCGAAAACCCTGTTCAACTGACTTTTGGATGATGTTTCAGTGTTGCATCGGTTAGTTTCTTATGTACATTAAGCCAAAATCCGGTTTTTACTTTTTTTGTTTTGTATTTAATGGAGTTTGTACACAATACAAAGTGGGGATAGATAAAGACAAGGTTTGCAAATCATAAAACGGAACAATTCTGCAAATGTTTTGTAGACTTTCTTTAGTAATTTGTTGATGACTTGAAAACTTTGGTATTTGTAGTTTTGCAGACTTTCTGTTGTAATTTGTTGATGATTTGACTACTTTGGGGGGCCTTGCTGGCTGAGTGGTCTAGGTAGTTCGTCAAGACTACTAATGATCACAAGCCTGTCAACGCTGACGTTGCGAGTTCGAATCTCACCTATGGCGGGGTGTGTTAGACTCCGATCTTAATTGACAAGGATTGCCAATTTCCCTACCGAAGGTTGGTGGTTCTCTCCGGGTACTCCGGCTTCCTGCACCAATAAAAACTGGCCGCCGCGAAATAGCCAAATGTGCAGAAAACGGCGTAAAACTCCAACTAAACAAACAAAGACTACTTTGGTATTTGTAGTTTTGTAGACTTTCTGTTGTAATTTGTTGATGATTTGACCACTTTGATATTCGCAGTTTTGTAGACTCTCTGTTGTAATTTGTTAATGTTTTGACCACTTTTGGTATTTTTAGTTTTTTTAGACTTTCTGTTGTAATTTGTAAATGATTTAGCCACTTTGGTATTTGTAGTTTTTTAGAAAGCTGTGATGTTTATTTATTGGTCTGTCATTAATGACCTGTTTTAATTATTACATGTAATATATATTATGTATTCTTTTTGTCAAATCACGAAAAGGTTAAGAATAAACACTGATCAGAATGTATATCTACAATAAAGTCAGTGTCACACGTCTATAAGATAAACCCTTGCCAATTTGTGAATACTTTTATAAGACAAAATGTCTTGAAGAATTTTGAAGACCAAACACTTCAACAATTTTTAACCTATTCCCGGTGGTTTCCTGTCACGTCAATGTTGCTTTGGGATTTATTCAGTATCAGATCAATAAATTAGATCGTTATTATTTTTTTATCAAAGAACGATAAAGTTTATTTGAAAGAATGTCATTATTTTCAAATATTAAAGATCTGTTTGGCTTACTAAGAAGAGAGGTAAATTACCGTACCAAGAGATTAGGACAAGTATTAAAATTCGTGTCAATTTGTTATTGATAAAATCATACAGTACCATTCATAGGGTTTGATATTTAAACTTAACAAAGCATATCAGAACCGGACAAGTCATAATAAGCCAATAGTTAATTATTCTTGTATAAGAAGACCATTTCTGTGTTATGCCCGAGAGAATACTTCTGAAGTCTTTGTAACACACTGTTGCACAATACAAACACAATTGGATCTTAAACTTGGGAGTAAGATTTAAATTAGATGTATTGAATAAACCATTAAAGGTCTTGGATTACTGTCACTGGTGGAATGTTAACGGTAAGAACCTTTTTTTATTATTTGTACCTGGGTAAACATTATTTAAATTTAATTTCTTAAACTTAGCACCTTTATGCCCTTTTAAATTATGTTCAAAGACGATGTGAATTTGACATTGCTTTGATTTGTAATTATTTTCAAACAAAACAAACTTAACAATTAACACGTTTAGAATGAAAATAATCTATAAAAAAGTCCTTGAGTGTTCAATAACATACCGCTAAACAATCAGAATAGACAAACACTGAAATCTAAGATTGATAAGTTCGTACTAAATCTCTTCCGTCACGTCTAAGATTTCGATCAAATGCAAGCATAGTTTTTCATTATATAAACATTGAATGTCTAATTTTTTATTCAATTTACATTTCCAATGATTTTCATGGGTGTTAGATTTATCGGTGTATTTGGATATTTATTGGTAATTTATGGCTACATTGTCTGCTCTGAAAAAAAAAATGTATTCCCATTGTAACATTTTAATCAGTTATTTTGCTTTTAACTATCAACTGAGTTTTTTTCTGTCTTTGGGAACACTTGGTTTGGCTTTCCGGTTTTGAACTGCTCTTGAAGAACACTTTTGGGAATTTGGAACTGCACCAAAAGTCCACTTTTGGGATTTTGGAACTGCTCTAGAAGTCCACTTTGGGATTTTGGAACTGCTCTAAAAGTCCACTTTTGGTATTTTGAACTGCTCTAGAAGTCCACTTTTGGGATTTTGGAACTGCTTTTAGAAGTCCACTTTTGGGATTTTGGAACTGCTTATAAAGTCCATATTTAGGAATTTTAAACTGCTTTAAAAGTTCATTCAAATAGGCAGACAAACCAATGTGTATAAATGAACAAATAAAGAAGAAAGCGAAAGGAATTGAAAATTAAGAACTATGGTCAACACAAACTCCCTTAAAAACAGCTTTGAACCACGGAAGGGTAAACAGTTCATGTTCTGTTGGGTTGGGCTTTAATATTTTAAAATGGAATTAAGTAGCTATATGCAGTTCAGTTAATGAGTTGACTTTGTGTGGTTACTCACTTCCGTCTGAAATATAAAACTTACGTTATTACGTTACGAAAACTAAAACTACTAAAAGAATGAAAAAGTTTTGTTTGAAAATTTTAATTAACATTATAAATAGACTTTCAGTCAAGTTCAAACATTTATTCAGATAAAGAAAGTATAACTGTGATTTTACATCCTTGTTATTGAATTTGGTATACAACTTTAAAATTTATATCTCACCAATTGATTTACTCTATTTTGGCGGTCTCTTTCAGAATATCTGGTTATAAAATAGGAAAACATACATTTTGTGATACAAAGTTGTATACACTTTACACATTATTGTTTACAGTAATTTTAAAACAAAAGCTATAATTATTTGACTTCAAAATGTCTTAAAAGGTGTAAAGAAAATAATTCTCGGGTCAAAGCTGTGGATGAGGGGAACCTTCCTCAGTTTCAGAGTTTTACAATTTTCTTATGTACCTGGGTACTTTCATGCACCCGGAGGGACACTATGTACATCAGTGAGTGCTTTCAAAATTAAATATTTAGTTTTTATACCAATATTGTGATTTCCTAAAGTGATATAACAATGATAAGCAGATAAAGAAATGTTTTAAATGTTGGCAATTTGTACATCTGATTGAAATTAGTTAAATGTCACCCCGTTGACTTAAATAGAAAATTTGTTTTTAACAAATGCTCTATATTGCTCATTAAATTGCATACCTTTTCTGCTGAAAGTTTTTTTGTGTGTGTGAAATTAAGGGTTTTAATCTTATAAAAGACAGATGAGTATATAGTATGAGATGGTTTGAAAAGGGAAATACTTCCTACATGTAGTGATATACATATATATTTTTTTTCAGTTTTAAGTCCGTTTCATACTGTTTATTCTTATCAGTTCAGTGAGGAATCAAATTACCCGTTAAGTCGTAAAATGTTAGTGATTTTATCAAATTCTTTGATAACTTATTGATTTGCTGATGAAATTGACTGTCGTCCATTCAAGCAAGTCTTTTCGCAAGACTAGCTGTAGAGATTATTCGTATAAGAAATTGAATGGGATTGTTTCGTTTTCTATATGCTAATGACATATATTCTCAAGTGTATTAATGTCTATCCTTTATGTTAAACACTTTCAATTGTCCTTTTACGATTATAAATGCTAATTGAACTACATGATAAATGGTGTTCGAAGGTTTCTTTTTCTAAATATTTAATAACATTACTTACATGTCTTGGTCTAGGCTGAAATGACATTGACAGCTTCTTTCTTAGCTTGAACATGAGGCAATAAAGGGAGGCATATGGTTGTGCAGCATGCATACCTTTATATTTAATATATATAAAATATATAGTATTGAGAATTAATGCCTGATATTGATTGTTGGTCATATTACACATTATATCAGAAACCTAGATTCTGATTGGGTGATCGCTGGTGTAAATTTCATTTTCTCTGTATGGAATATTGTCACCCAGCATGCCTCATATATCGCTGGTGTAAATTTCATTTTCTCTGCCTTTTGACTAGAGCCGTGGTATATACAAAATGGATATACATTTTTTACCCTATATATATATATATATATATATATATTTTATTTTTACCGTTTAGTGACATGCTTGAAACTTCTTTATCTAGGTACACGTATTATAAACAAACTTCCATGTGTAGCCTGATGGAATATTGTCACCCAGCATGCCTCATATATCGCTGGTGTAAATTTCATTTTCTCTGCCTTTTGACTAGAGCCGTGGTATATACAAAATGGATATACATTTTTTACCCTATATATATATACTCTCTCAAAAAAGAAACGCAACATCAGATTATCTTTTTGAAATATTATTTTTCCGGACAAATAACCAATAAATATCAAAATATATGTACACATGATCATAATTACACCTTCATAAAAAGTTTCCAGGTACAATCATTTAAATTCATCCACCCGTAAACGACTTTGGTCGCAATCTGGGACACCCTACGATTTACGCATTGCCAAAAACTGGGTCGACTTTCACGTGCAAATCATGGGTTATTTTTTAGCTCAGTCAGTCGGTATAAAAACCCGGTATTTCTTTTCATGAATGCATTCGTAAAATAAAATTCTGATGAGGTGACGCTATGCCAAGGTTAGACGCTGCTACCCGGAATATCGCTATCGGACGACTAGAGGCCGGAGAATCACAGAATGCTGTTGCTGTAACGTACAATGTTCATCGTAGCACAATTTCACGCCTTTGGGGACGCTACCTGCAGCTTGGTACTACGACAGATCGGCCACGTTCAGGGCGCCCGCGTGTTACAACCAGGGCGCAAGATCGTTACATCAGACTTTTCCATCTGCGGAATAGGACTATTGCTGCAACAGAAACAGCTGTAAACGTCCCTGGGTTGCGCCGTATATCAGCACAGACAGTACGCAATCGGTTACGTTCTCATGGATTGAGGGCAAGAAGACCTTACTTTGGAGCAACACTGAGACGCCAACACCGCCGAGCGAGGGTTAGATGGTGTACTACAGTTCGTGCATGGAATTTACAGAACTGGAGAAGAGTATGGTTCAGCGATGAGTCACGTTTTCAACTGGAAAAGCGAGATGGTCGCATACGTGTGTATAGGCGCCGAAACGAACGTTTTGCGCAAAACTGTGTTGTGGAGAGAGACAATTTTGGCGGAGGCAGTGTTATGATGTGGGCCGCTATTTCTTATGCCAGAAACACACAGCTGATACATATCCAAGGCAATCTGAACGCTGTTAGGTATAGAGACGAAATTTTACGACCTCATTTATTGCCCGTAATTGACATTCGGAGAGAAATTTTTCAGCACGACAATGCCCGACCACATACAGCACGTGTAACAGTAGACTTTTTAGAACAACAGAATGTCAATGTAATCCGTTGGCCGTCACGATCACCCGATCTTAATCCAATTGAACATTTGTGGGATGAAGTGGATCGGCGCGTGCGCCAACGACAACCACCACCGCAAAATCTGCAACAATTACAGCAGGCACTTCAGTTTGAGTGGCAAAGGATACCGCGTGTTCGAACTCAGCGTTTAATTCAATCTATGCCAAGAAGAGTCGGGGCTGTGTTACAAGCAAATGGTGGACATACCAGATATTGACAATTTATGAGTGATTTATTGACAATATGTGACAAACTGTGATATTCCAAGGTAAAAGAACTCATGAACAAGAAGTGTGCCAATTTTTGCATTCCTGTGTAAATTATTTATATCATAAATTATGAAAATAATATATGAAGTAAATTTCCTATTTTCTGTATGTTGCGTTTCTTTTTTGAGAGAGTATATATGTGTGATCATATATATATATATATATATATATGTTGTTCAGTGATTCGCTTGAAACTTCTTTATCATCGCTGCGTTTTAGTAAAAGATAAGCGGGGGAGATATTTGCGAAAAATCCTAGTCTTGATACTAAAAAGCCCTCCATGCAGATCATGATATATCTGTTTATTATTACAGGGTATAAAACGATCCTTAGGTACACGTATTATAAACAAACTTCCATGTATAGCCTGATGGAATATTGTCACCCAGCATGCCTCATATATTTTTATTTTCTAACTATATGGTCCTCCGTTGGGAAAAAGCTAAGGCTCTTTTTTTAATGTTCCAAAGAAACTGTTTTTTAATAGCTGCTTATTTTTCAATTAAATTTATTGTACTATATTTTACTACTGTTCTGACAATTTAAAAACAATTTACAATCTTATGAAACTGTGAAACTGAGCAGTATCTTCGTAATGAATATATGTGTCATAGATTTTAAAATATTACTGTTTCCTTTTATGTCTAAATTATTCACTACCGTAGGAAAAACAAAAAGGCACTGTTAAATGAAATAGAAATTTCAATTTTTCAAAATTTAATAATAGTATAAGGGACGCGATCAAAAGTTCAATGTCGGATAAAAAACTTAATTCAAATAGTTTGGGAGTGGGGGGGGGTAAAAATCACTGGAAGTTTTGTTATCCGACATCGATTTTTGTATACGCCTATATTGGTCAATCAATTTTTCCCAAATTAAGTTAAGAGGGGGGTGGGGGGGTCAGTGAAAAAACTATGTGAATTAAGTTTTTTATCCGACATTGAACTTTTGATCTCGTCCCTAAACGATGTTATACTTATTTGAATCTATGGTTAAAAGATCCATGGGTTTTCTTATTCGTAAGAAAATCGTTAGTTGAACTTATTCAAATGTAGGTCGAGGAGACAAAAAATATCCAACAACATATAAATACATTCAAATAATCAATATTTTTATTGTTTTTTTGTTAATACAGCTATACATCAATACATTACTGGAAAGTATTTTTATTGAGGGCAAAAAGAAGTTAAATGACGCTTCACCTACTTAACAAATATTGCCCAAAAGTCTATTGAAATATGTAAACATTAAATATATCAACTAATGATGTTTAGAATTATTGACGATTTATTGACATTTTCAGTTTCATATAGAATTACACAATGTATATTGAAATGTAAGTTAATACAAATAGTAAACTCATTACTTGTGCTCAAGTAGAAAATGGGGAAAAATCACACTAACAGTCACTTTGTCATTTTGGTCATTTAATCGTCCAGGGACATAATGGTAAAAATTTCGTTTTATTTGCATTGCAAAAATAAATTTTAAAATAACAAAGGGTATTCTAATTTGAAAACACAGACTAAATCAAGAACAGAATGATGAAATAGCAAAATTTCAGTATCGATCTATATTAACATCAAAAAGTCAGACTTGCTGTCTCTGCTTCTCATGGCTTCTGGAGAAGGAACACAACCATGTACAGTGCACAAATTTTGGTTACTACCACAGTACAGTATTTCAAAGTGAGAAAGAAAAACAACGATATGCCAATTCCATTTACAAATATCTAAAAGTATCATTAGGTCAATGTTCGATTTATTAGAGCCGGAAAATAAACCATTTTAATTTTGTAGATCAGAGCCAAAGGACAAAATCAGTAAAAACATAAAACGTCGTAATACATTTAAAAAAATTATACTGTTGCCGTCTTGGACTTGAACATATTTGCCGCTGAAAGAATGTGGTATTTGAATTCTGATAAAGTTATGACCACAAAGACTAACGCTAATATATATATATACATATAGCATTGTACATATAGCATTGTAATATTTTTAAAATGAAAAAGGAAATATTCTTAAAAGGCTGTTAATTTTTTTCCTTCTCTCTATTTGCATTTGAACTTCAAACTGCATAAGGACTACGTGTGTGTTATCTGACATGCAATGACTTATTGCCATTAAAATTAAATACCGTGGGTTTATTCATATCTTAAGACACTTGACTAAATAATAGCTGCTCATTTGTTTGGCTTGTTGCCTGAAAATATCTTTTGTTTTATGTCTGATAACTTTGATTTCTTAGTGGAGTTCCAGACACAAGAAGCAAAATCACTATGACCATACAAATACTCGGCAAATATTCGGACCAATGTTCAACTTATTTGTGCGTACATAAATATTTTGATAGAAAGCTAACACGTGAAATATTTCCTTTATTGAATCAATCCCACTCAATACAATATTTCATTTGCATAAAATGTCATAATTTTTTCTAGCTTCAGACTGTATGATATAACATATATTTTATTTGACAATTTTTATGGTTTTACCTCCCCAAACAAGTAATATTTTTTAAATCAATGCAAACGTCGGATTAAAATTTCTTTAATTGAAAAAAAAATACCTATAGGGTAGATCTATCATTATATGCATTTGTTATTTATTTAAAGATACTTTTGATTGACACTATCTATGAAAAATCATATTTCTATTACATTTTTACAGAAAAGGTTTATTTATTAAAATGGTCACGACTTTAAAAATTGACCTTCGGATTTGTTAAAGATATTGACTAAGTTTTAACCTAAAGATATATGTTGTAATATTTAGCTGTTTATGTTTATTTAACAGGTCGTGTATAAAAATTCAATATAAGTATTAAATGGCGATTTAAGTGCTACTTTTGGCTACTTTGTATCTAATCATTAGTTTCATTATTGATGTCTGTCCCTAATCCAGAACTTAAAATTATTGTTCTTGATTTTTAATTCATTTAAAGGCAGAAATAAAAGAATAAAGTCAAATAAGGAATAAAAATAAAACAAGTTCTAAACAACTTCAGACTTGCACATGTACAATGTCTGATCTTCATATAATTTACCGGATATGAATTTGCGACTTTTTAATATATGCATATTTATTACTTCATTATTATACAGAATAACTTATTTGCTTTTTATAATTACATCACATGCATAATTATTTTGCATGTGGCATGTCTTTTTTTTAAAATTTTACACCTAAATCGAAACAGACAAATTGCATTTAATAGAATTAACAGCTGCAAATCCACTTATTTCAAGTTAATCAAAATAAAATGCATGACAAAAAATATGTATTTGAATATTTTACATTTAAATGTGTGACTTGTTGGTACATCACCATTTATGACGTAACTTGTAAATATAATTATGATCTTAATAAACTTATTTATATGTACTTTTATTACACACTAGAGAAGAATAAAACGCTGAATATTTTTTTTTTATTAAATTATCAGAAATTGGGTTGGGTATATCTGAGTCTTAAATTATGATAAGTCATGCTGTGTTCTTACTGTAAAGTTATGATAGCTTCAACCTTGTACGTATTCTTGTATTACGACGACATAGAGTGGCTCGTCAGATATAGTCCAATAGAAAATACAAGTACAAATATACATTCTTTTTCTATTGCATTGTTTAGGAACAAACATTTCATAGAAAGTTAAAAATATACACTGGACATCCGTCTAGTATTTTCCCCCCAGAAAAATTGGATTTTTGATTTTACATGAATGCGCGAATAATAAAATTAATTATAAAAAATAATGTAAAAAAGTACATGTATTTAACAGGTGTATTTTGTGTATTTTTGTTTCACTTTTATCGGGTGATAACTTATATTTTTTTTTCTCGAATTAAATTGAAATATTAATAATGCAAGATAAAACGATATCTTACAACAGAATTTTGAAGAACAGTTTCAATAAAATCAATTCTTATATAGTTTAAATATCTATATTGTAAAAGAATACTTGAATCTTGTGTATGTTTAAAAACAGTGACTCCATTTTCAACGGCAAACGCAACACGATACATTAATTGATGCCGTTTGTAGATATTTTAAACTAAAGCAATATCAATTATTTAATTCTCAAATCCGAGCTTCAGATTTTGTTTCCGTCTGTTGTTTACATTAAAATGTGTAACTTATTGGTAGTTATCAGCATGTATGAGGTAACTTGTTAATATAATTATGATCTTAATAATTATAGATTATTACATGTCATTTTCCATATCGGCCCTGGTACCATCCCGAGACTCTAATATCGGACCGAGGGCTCTGCCCGAGGTACGATACTGGTCTAGGGATGATATAAGGGCCGCCGATGTAAAATATCATGTCATAATATATTTATCACATCTTTAATTTAAAATCTATACACAACTACATAAATAATATGGAAAATGGCAGAGAAATAAAACTTTTAGCAGCTATATGAAATTTTTAAATTATGGCAAACTGTATGAAAAATTCATAGGGAACACTGTACCTTTCGATACTGTTAATAAACAAATTTTTAACAAGTCTCCCATCTTGTTTGTTGACGTTGCAGACGAGCGGAAGTGGCAGGCATTACGTGAGCACGTGAAGGCTGATACGGATTTCTAATAGAATTCCTTTATATATCCGTTTCAGCCCTCAGGCCCGATACGGGGGCTGATACGGATTTCCAATAGAAATCCTTTATAATTCCATATCAGCCCTCAGGTCCGATATGGGGACTGATACGAATTTCTGAAGGAATTGTATTGGAAATTCATGAAGCCAGATATTAGACTTCGGGGCTTGATATATGAGGTCCGATTTGGTCATATCATCTATGCAAAAAAACACTTATTTGATCAAAATATGTGATAAACACTTTTTATATGTACTTTTATTACACACTAGAGAAGAATAAAACCCTGCATAAAAATTCTTATTCAATTATAACCAATTGGGTTGGGTTTAAGCTATCACATGTTTATCATACGATATATCTCGGTCTTACAATTATGATTCTTACTGTAAAGTTATGAAAGTTTCAACCTTGTACGTATACGTGTAACGACGACATAGAGTGGATATGAACCTACTGCTCGTCAGATATAGTCAAATTTAAAATACAAATATACATTCTTTTTCTATTGCATTGTTTAGGAACAAAAAAAGTTTCATAGGAAGTAAAGAAATATACACTGGACTTCCGTCTGGTATTCCCCCCCCCCCAAAAAAAAATAGGAAATTTTTGTTTTTACAATAATAAAAATAATCATAAAAATAATGTAAAAAAAGAGTACATGTATTTTTGTATTTTTGTTTCACTTTTATCGGGTGATAACTTATATTTTTTTTTTCTCGAATTAAACTGCAATATTAATAATGCAAGATAAAACGATATCTTACAACAGAATTTTGAAAAACAGTTTCAATAAAATCAATTCTTATATAGTTTAAATATCTATATTGTAAAAGAATACTTGAATCTTGTGTATGTTTAAAAACATTGACTCAATGTTCACCCGCAAACGCAACATGATACATTAATTGATGCCGTTTGTAGATATTTTAAACTAAAGCAATATCAATTATTTAATTCTCCAACCCGAGCTTCATATTTTGTTTCCGTATGTTGATTGTAATAAAATGACAGACCTTTGAATTCACATTTCGAGATTAAACGACTGGATTAAATACTTGTAACATTCAATAGTCGTCTGGCAAAATTCCAGTCCGGGTTATCAGAACGTTTATAAAGGTGGGCAAGCGAACAAAAGAACATAACTGCACCGATTCAAACATGACGGACCACATTGATCAAATAGCACTGTAATATATTGACTGAATAATTTGTCTCCGAGGAAATATCAATGCATATTTAGACAACATCCGGAGAATTCTTTGAGTCAGATTAATAAATTTGTAAAATTATATTAAATCTACAACAACGGTCAAATATTTTTTCTATTTTGTCGCAAGATAAGATATTTTTATTCTCTTTGAATGTTGACGCAATGTTTGTGATAAAAATCGGTTGTTGACTTCATTTTATTTTTCTCGAGAATTTCGGTTAATGTATACCTAAATAGATAAGAAAATAATTGCGTAACAACTAAAGACAGATTAAAATGATGGGGTAGCAGCATGTGACTTCTGTTATGTCTCGTAAAGGTAAAACATGTATTTTATTTGTAAGTGTTTAATTTTAAACATGTATTACAAACATTCATCAGTGTTCAAGGAAGAAAACCCAAAACAAACTAAAACATCGTAGAGCAGATTAAAAATTCTCAAAAGCCAAAAGGGCTAAAACCAAAAACCATCTATGGACAGAGGATAGATACTACTTCGTTTCCACGTAATCAAATTCCTAATTTTATAACAATAAAAGTTTAAGATTTTATTCTTCACTTTATCCTTTAATTTCATCACCAGTATCGAGATATTAATAGCAACTGAGCTAATTATACCTTTAGTGACGTGAGTCCGCAAGTCATGTAGGTAAAACTGCAATGTATTTGCAAAATTCACAACAATTTATGTAATTTATAAATAAGCATATACATGTATCTTTTCAATGTAATTTATTCAATATTTGAAAGTTTCGTCATGAAGTTTCGTTTTAATTTTGCAATCCTACTGTATAAGATTTGCTATTTCCTAACAAAAACTCCATAATAGAATTGAGAATGGAAACGGGGGATGTGTCATAGAGACAACAACCCGACCAAAAAGCAGAAAACAGCTCAAGGCTACCAATGGGTCTTCAACGCAACGAAAAATGTTACAACGGTATTTTAAGATTGGGAAAAATATACATTTTTTTCGCGTAATGGAAACATTTTCACTGAAATATAAGAAAGCCTTCTCATTTCATTTTTTTCCCAAATGTTTGTAAATTTATAAACCAGGGAAAGATTTCACCATTTCTGTAAGGGTATGCTTACTCTTTGAGTTAAGTATACATTCCCAAAAGAAACGCATATTTTTCTTCTGTTTTTTTTTCTTGAATAAAATTGTCAAAGGTTTGAGAATTTTTCAATATAAATCTATCAAGTATTAGGACCAGTACTTTGTCCTTATTTGATATCAAACCTTAATGAGTTGTTCTTGATTATTGTTTAAATATTGAATTATTTCCGATTTTTTCTGGATTTTGTAGAAATAAAACAATTTTTAGACAACCAGCTAGTTAAAAAGAAACATTTTCACGTTATTCAACATTGGATTTGGTATCTTATAATAAGTTTGGAATGTTTGTCAGACAACGGAAGACAATTTCTGGAGAAAGATTTGCAGGGTTTATGTTTGATACATTCTTACAATCTTTAGTTAGATGTTACTCCTGGGTTTTAGTAGTTCACATATGTAGCTTTGGTATTATTTTGTCGATATTCAGAGGGTATGTGTAGTGGTCAACTGTACTGGACTGCACATGTAGTAATTGTAGTAGCGCTTATGTCGACTTCATCTTGTTGTAAGGGAATTTTGATTTTCATGGGGAGTGAGGCAAGTTCATGATCTTGGATCGAGGATTCTTTCAGCCACGAGTCTGCATTTTTTCGACGCATCAGCTCGGCGCATTTTTTTTCTTCAAAATATACCATTATTTGATTTCAGGCGATAATCTTGCTTTGTTTAAAACAAATTGATGAGCCCGACTTTTTTCATCGAATCTTGGATCCTGCTTTCTCTTTTTCTTTTGTATACCTTAATTGTTCCTACCCCACCTAAACCCTGATAAAATTGTGAATAACGAATTTCAGAAACAATTTTTGCGACCACATAACTTGAGTTAAAACCAGCGTTAAAAAAGCGTATTTTCTGACCTCAAACCTACACCCACAAATATGATAATGTTTAGCGAGCTCTCATGACTTCTTCCACTTTGAAAACTGATCCAGGATAATTAAAAATTAGATAAATCATCTCCTATTGGGTAATAATGTCATAACATCGATGACAACCACAAACGAACCAATTCATAGATCAATCACAATCGCATTTTGCCTTGACTTTATCAATTATTACATTGAAAAACATTTATTTTTTTTGTAATCTCACATTGACAGAACATTTTACCATTATTAATATTTCTGTATGATAGTATTCCTAATGTTGACAATAGAAACAAATTTGCCTCACTGGAGTGCATATGAAACCAATTAGAATTTTTTAATGGCCATAATAAGCATAAATGACATTTATACTTTTTCTTGAGAGTTTGCAATAGAGGACAGCATAATTGATCACTGCCATTAAGAATTATAATTAGGTCTTTTTTTAAATATCAAATATCAATCAATACACATCAGAGTCAGGAAAACATGAAAATATAAAGATATAGGTTAAGAGTCAGTAAGACGTCATCACGTAGGACTAACAAGATCATAATACATATTACGAACACACTTCCACGTAATGTTGTCTCACTGCATTCCTCATATAATTTTATTTTCTAACTATATAGTCCTCCGTTGGCAAAAACGTTAAGGCTTTTTCTTAAGTGTTCAAAAGAACCTGTAGTGGTCATCGTGTGGCCTTCAAACATGCACAAAAAGGTGTCGATAAATTCAACAGAAATTATTACAATTCATAAATCCCACAATATGCAACAATAAGTAGACAGAAGACAACCAATGAATATACAGTGTAATAAATCAGACGAATTATTGGATAAGAACACTCAAATGAATTATATTTAATTACTTCGTTTGTGATTAGGTTGCTACTTCGTTTATGATTCGGTTGCTGATGGCTTTTCGAATTTCAATAATCAGTTTTAACACTATTGGGAATGAATATTTGAAATGTGCAGATTTATTTTTTTATATTCCCGTTATCTGCATATATAGTCTGTTCCCACTGTATCACCGGTTCCACTGTATCGCACTACCAACGTTATTCTAAAACTTTAAGACTCAACTTTAAGTCAAAACTTTAAGACACAACTGCAGTGTCTGTAGCAGACGATATTTTACAGATGCATTACACTACCTATATATAATGCATTGTACAATTGTACTGTATGTGAATTAATTGCTCAATTGATTGCATTTTAATTGTTCACGGTAATTCTTGAACCCTTGTCTCTATAAATGAGTTTCTTACAAAAAAGCTTTGCGTTTTAATACTTTCTGTACTTTGATTGAGAAATGTATGAAATTCAGTCAGTAGTCTGGATTACAGTTTTCGTGTTTAGCGATGACAGGTGACTAACATGTCAGGCAGTACAGGTAGTGAATACTTTCAACGGTTTTTAGTACAAATATTCCTCAATTCATTCATTCATCCACATCAGATACTCCCTTGCAGTTCAAGTTTAAAATCTTATAAAATTGTGCGCTGTAATTAAGTTCGAACAAAACGGTTTATTATTAATGGCATCAAAATGTAGATTACCTTGAGTTTAAAAATCGTATTTTAGTATTTGTATTGTAACTTTATATTTAAACTGATTGCTGTACACATAAATATGAATATTAGAAACACATCAATTAATTCTTTACAAAATATATTAATTCCAGCGAAATTCCTACATCAATATCAGTCAATTTTATCGCATACACCAAGGTTTGTACTATTTATACTGATTTATTAACTATTTTGTTACTCCGATATACTTATATTCCATGCTTATTGAAAGAAAATCTATACAGTTATATTAACTGAAAAACTTGGCACATTAGAACTGCCAAAATATTTTTGGACTAATGAGTGTAGAAAAACTTTTAAAAAATATCATTTTCGCGTGTTTTTACTAGTTTACAAGGAAACTGGTATTTATTTGGAAAATTCAAATTACATAAATTATAATCATAACATTTTCATTTTTTCAGGCAAAGAAAATGAAGCAGCTGTGGGGTTTTGAACATAAAGATTAATTTGTGGTATGGGAACAAGTTTTAGTGTTTTGTGTAATACGAAGCGAGCTGTCGTAATATCGGCGAGCGTACAAGACATTAAACAGCACGAAGATGTGAATGACAACATTATATCGTCTCCCCGGAAGTTGCATCCATGTGAGTCACGTGACTCAGGAATTGTGGAAAATGAAATCCCACACGGACTTCCGGGCTTCAACAGATTGGACACAGATAGTGACAATAACATTCTCGAAGATGAAGACGACGGTGACGATGAATCATCTGATGATGATATTCTTCCAACAGAAATTACTAGGGCATCTCGACCGCATTCATGTCGACTTGGTAACCGACCATCATCTCACAAAAAGCCTGATGACATTGTATTAGCTGAAGAAAAACTAGTCAAAATTTTAAGAAATGGAAAGTCAAGTAATAGCTTATCCGATGACAGCCAGTGGGATATTGAAAGAGAGGACAGTTTCTATGGTGATACAAATCAAAATATACAAAACAACAATGTTGTGAGTAACAGAAAAACAAGGGTGAACCGTATTAAGAGTGGTAAGGATTTAACTGGAGCAACCGTTATTGGAGATTTGAATAGCTCTTCTGGTGATTCTAGTGATGGTGAAATGTGGGTGATTCCAGACGAGACCACTGATCAATCCAGGAGATCATCGCAACGGAAGGGATGGGTAAGCCAAGATGACATTTTGGATGACGAGTCCGAGACAACTACTCTAACATCACGCTCTACGAATGGATTGGATTATTATAAAATTGTAAGTGACAGCTACAACCGATATGACGCAAATATCATGAAGAAAGCTAGCGAGATGTCAATATCCAGTATTTTACTAATGCCATCTGATGGGTTTTACTCGCCTACTAACACCGAATTGGATGAATCTAATAACAACAATTTGCCTTTTCACCTGCAAAGGGTTAGTGCACGTATATCATATAATCCACAAGCACAAAGATATGGAGAAATTATTAAAAATGTTTCGTCTAGTCCATTTTTGTAACATATACACGAGTGTCTTACAACCATCATGTATTAAGATTAACTGAGTTCTTCAAAAATTTTGTCTGACGTACCCCGTGAAAGTTAACTCAAAAGTTTTTTACGCAAACAAATTTATTTATTTATCGTTGTGAAGATAAAATTAGAATATAACTATAAAAGTATTAACAATGAGATCTGGGGGTGCCAATTTCTTGCACATTGTCTCATTTCTCAGTTCAGTTTTTAGTAATATTCATTTTTTAATCATTTTTTATCCGAGCTATGAATCTTTATCTTATAAATATTGTTAGTCATTAAAACCTAGTGATAAAATAATTTCTCCATATCTTAATGAGTTTAGATTTCAGTTCACGCATTTTAAATATTAATAGATTTGTAATTAAAAGATAATTTGCATTTATTTACCGTTCAAATATTAAAATGCGAATTATATTTTTTGCTGCATATATATTACTGATATATTTCCACGCACAATCCTACAATCCTATTTATCAAAGATATATTTTTAAGCGAACTACAGTTTTTGGACGTTAAAGTAGCTTTTTGAAAGGGGGGTGGATAACACGTTTTCACCTAAGGAAAAATTTAACACGGTATTTATAATAAACAGTCCATAGAAAATTACTTTGTAAGGATGGTTATTCAATGTTATAGGCTAATTGTAGTGTAAAGTGAAAACCCTTGTAATTTGTGTGTATGTTTTTTTTGCAAACTTAGCTCCACTTCACGATTCACTTTAATATTTATTTTGTTGGTAATGGCTTGTTGCATGAATGTTTTTACGGTTATGGTGTATTAATTCAAGAAGTCTTTTTTCGTGTCTTTATATAACAAATAATTCCTGCACAGAATGCACGTTTGTTTTCTGTTTGTTTCTGTGTAACAACTGTTTGGTATTCACGCATGTACACGTAGAACGAGTCGAAACAAACGTAAGAAATTTCATTGTCGAATATCAGCAAGATAAATACCGAAACGACAAGATGTTAAGCCTAAAGAAAGAGCGAATTCGTGGGAAGATATACAAATATACATGTACTACATAAATATGCAACAACAAAAAACAGAATCAGAAAGCATCAAACACCAAACACGGTATACAAAACACAACTTAGCACAAAACATTATAAAACTAAAGCATCAGCAATAATGGAATAATGAAAAAAACTGAAACATCTGAAAACTATTTTAGGACGACAATCCATTGTTTACAAAACATTCAAATGGTCTAATTGTTAATTTGGCAGGTACCAAAAAAAAAAAAAAAATTGGACGTGTCGTTAAATGATTTTGTTTATATTTGTCCTTAACGGTATGTGTATTATGAAGAATCCGTATATAATCAACGAAGTAACTGCATGCGCGTGTTCAGTGTATATAAGATCATCACTTTTTGCTGTTTTGTATTTTTTTATTAGATCAGTAGAGTTTGATATTATGTAAATTTTTTATATCTGATCATTAGAACTTGGAATGATTTGTAATATGTCTACTAGTATCAGATTGCCATTTTCGTCTATCCTGCAGAGTCTGTAATATTTGGTAATTTGTAATATTATTTCACGAAGCGCTTTCATTCATACGTACTATTCCGTATGCTTTGTTTCATAATTCTTGGATCATTTAATAAAATTTATATCACCAATTTAAAAATCTTTAGGGAAAATAGTGAAAACAAATACCATTAAGATAATTAAGTTCAAATATTTGTTTTCCCATAAAAATATCATTATATATCCTTTGTAAAAAAAGTTACTTATCAATTTTAAACAATCAATTTACCAAATCATGCAAGAAACAAAACACATTTTTCAGTTGTTATTTAACTGGTTTTGAAAACTTGCAAGTCAATACATTCTGTCAAATAATTTCCTCCATTTTTGTTTCGTTAATATTTGATTTCTCAGTATTGTTTTAGGACGATTTTAAATTCAGTTCTCAGAATTATAAATCATTTCGGTCAAAAGCTAAGTAAAGCGTTTCACATCGTGGCGTTGGTATTATTTTTCTAATGTTTTCCCATCTTATCTGATGAATTATAAAATGTTTATTCTGTCCGGGATTTTGAATGTGAAAGGTTTCATCATTTTCAATTTATGGATAGATGCGTTTTGAAATTAAAAATAAAAGTAGGCGAGCCTCCGCTGTATCCTTGGTAGAGTTATCTCTTGGTTGACGATTTGAAGATATCAACCGCGGCAAGTTGACTTGTGTATATATTCCCTAATGCAAACAGGGCAATAATTACTTTACAGAAAATGGACGATTTGGTGACGATGTTTATGAATTCACTGAGAGAGAGGAGGAGAAGAGGAAAATTAACACAAACAGACTATGAAAGAATAATGAGAAATTTGCGAAATCAACTTGTGGCTTTCGTATTTAACTGTATTAGCGATTCTACACCAAGAGTTGAAGTAACTGTAAGTATGCTGTATTGTATAAATGCATGTAGACTTAGAAAATATATAAACTCTTACTTACACAATCTTCAGCTCGTGATGGGCAATGCATAAAACATAATCGTCTTTAAATATAAATTTTGTCTTGGCTGTGATTTTTTCTTTTTATTTATTTTTGTCCCCCGCAACGCGAGCGTTTCGGAGGATATAGTAATAGTATCCGTCCGCCCGTCCATCCGCCATTCCATTTTGATTTGACAATTGTTACCGGAGTTATGGGACTTTTTTTTATAGGGTATTGCAACATTGACATCTTGTGAACGCAAGTCATCCGAGACTGTTTGACAGAAAACTTTTTAACTTAAAATATTGCTTGCCATCATATGTAGTTGATCATATTATATCGCCATTTTGATTTGACAATTTTACGGGCATTATGGGCCTTTGACCACTTTGGAAAAGGGGGGGGTATTACAACATTGACATATTTTTTCTTTCTAATTTATCTTGATGAGTGCTTATAGTAGTATGTAAACATTTATGATTTTTGAAATATAAAGGGGGGAGGGCAAAAGAAGCAATATGGATTGATTTGTAAATTTTTATTTTCCATTTAATTCTGATGGGGATTTTTTCATTTAATTCATCTTGATGAGTGCTTTCATTACTAGTATGTTGACAAATTTTTGTTCCTAGCTGCAACGCAACGGAGGGACTTAGTAATGGTCATGCTTCCGTGTGTCAGTCCGTTCGTCTGTCCGTCCCAAAAACTCTGTGGACACAACTCCTCTGAAACTACTGGACAGATTTGGTTCATATTTTGCAGAAATTTTACATATGACACGGAGATGATCAAACTATGCCGTTATTTTGGGACTTTGTTTTTATCACATTGCACCATATTCATACATTGTGGACACAACTCATCTGAAATTACTTGGTAGATTTGGTTTATATTCTGCAGGATTGTTACCTATGGTATGTAGATTATCATACTATACCGCCCTCTGAATTAACTGATTTTTATAGGATTATGCGACCTCATTGTATTTTATAATTGTATCTATCCATACCTTGTGGACTCAATTCCTCAAACTGTTTTTGCAGATTTGGTTTATATTTTGCATGATTGTTACCTATGATATGAAGATTATCATACTGTACTGCCATTTTCATTTATTGATTTTTGTAGGATTTATGGGACTTTGTTTATTATCTCCTATGAGACAGTTTATTGGATTGCTTTCATATTTTGAAGGATTGTTGGTCCTGATATGTAGTTGACCATGCTATCTCACCATTTTGATTCAACAGATTTTGTTAGGATCTATGGGACTTTGATAATTTTTTGCCCATTTATAACGTAATAACATATTGCGAATGCTACTCCTTGAACATGTTTGCCTTTAATTATTAGTTATCCCTCGTCTTCTAACCAAGCATTGCCATGGGTGGTTTAAAAACTATCGTACCCCAAACTCTTATATGTAGGATAGGTTGTATTGAACGAGGGAAAATTGATTACAGCTGGGAGTGTTTGCGTGGTTTTTTTTAAAGAGCAACAGCCAACAAGATCTAAGAAAGAAGGTGTTAATAATTCAATAATTCAATAATTCAATAAAATAATGTGAATTCTTATTTCCCACAATAAGACCGAGAATAAGACAAACTTAATAATGTATAAAGTGCCAGTTCTAAGTTACTGTACCTGTTTAATTTGTTTTGGTGATTTTTGTATCACACTCGTATTTTACTTATCTTGGTTATACATGTATCTTTATGGGCGCTTTAATGTTTGTGGTATGTGGTATGTTTATATCGGACAAATGGATCGTGATGTACTGAATTAATTTAGATTTAGGTATTCAGTCATTGCAATATTTGGCCGATTCAGTTCACTATCATGTTGTGCACGTGTCTTCCACACAGTTCAGAAACCGATTCCTTGAAAAACCTATTAAAATCAACATGGTTCAAAATGTTGGAAACTTCTGACAATTGTGTAACAACATCACATTATTTTTTATGACGTCATCTTTACGCAAAAAGGAAGAGCACACATAAAAAGGAAAATCTGCTCTCGTTCAGTTTTTGGTAATATCAGTTATCTTCTCCAATCATAAAATTCCAGGGTTTTTATGGCTACAGCCATACGTTTACATGGGGATATCTATGACGCGGTATGTGCGTTATAAATATTTATGCTTAAGCATAAATCGATTTATGCCTAGGCATAAATCCATTTAAGGCTATGCATAAATGATTTATGCCTAGGCATAAATCGATTTAAGGCTATGCATAAATGATTTATGCCTAGGCATAGATCGATTTATACGCACATACCTCGTCATAGATATCATTATTACAAAATAATGAGTAGGGTTGATTAATTAAGTTATGTTTTACAGTGTTGATCTACACAGCCAAAAAAATTGGAGCCGTACAATGGAAGTAATGTTTGAAATCGTACCGGTAAACAAAGGAAGTTTTAACATCTTATAAAAATAACAAAAAGGACAAAAAATACAAAATAAAAACAAAATAAATAAAGATAAAAATAAAAACTAAAAAAAAAAATACATTCAATATAACTTAAATGCCAATGCAACATATTGAATTATTAATAGTCACCAAATTGAAAATTATTTTGTTAATGCTTTGTAATATTTGAATTGCAATCTAAAGTGTATAAAACAATTATTCCAGGAAACATTAAATTAATTCTGTCATTTCTACTGCATAAATGTTCTGTTTTTGATCATACATTTCACCCCTTTGTATAAATTATTCATTTCGGAGTCCTTTTTACTAAAGTATTATTTTAATAATTCATAGGCAATAATAATAAATCATAAATACGTATTATTAGTAAGACAATATTTTCTGTTATTAATTAGTCCAAATTTACATTTAAAATCACTATAATAAATTTTTTATAATACAAAGTTACAGAGAGTCAAACTTTCACACAATTTAAAAAAAATATCACAGAGTAATGAAGTCAATGTATTGTCAAATTGATAATTTAAATCTTAAAATTTCTTTATAAACAAATTGACATTTTCACAACACCAAAGTAAAAGCATGTAATTCACAGTTATCGACTACTGGCCACCGTCTCCAATGTAAACCATTTTTTCCAATATTATTACCTATATCAATCTTCCTTAATGTAATATATATATATGGAAATGATCTGATAAATTATATGTATATGAAAAATTTTGATCAAATTCCATGGACGTCAATGAAGCCCCCGACATCATAGAACCATAAATTAGATTATCAATTTTATTCCAATTTTCTAAAATATGATACTTATCTCAAGTGTTTGTTATTATCATGATATTTTAGTAAGCTTTAACGTTCTCACGTTTGAAAGTTCCTTTGTTTTAAATTTTCTGATAGTTTAAACCATCCAAGATTTGGTAAAATTTGAAGTTCAAATTTGAAGCGACTGTTGACGATATCATAGCGATAACATACATGACATATTGGCAAAAGTATACCGAAGCAAGTCCAAAATAAACAGGAACAGAGGATAAATACTGTATAGATATAATCAAAAGAATACCGCCCACACCCCCACCCCCAATCAGGTGGGCAAGTGGAAGATACTCATGTCAACATTCAGTATAATTTATTGACTTCATCTGCAAATTACTAATCTTCGTGAAAACGAATCATTACAACTTAAGATTTAGAAAAGTACGGAATTTTCAGGGAATATAATATTTTACACAAAATTTGTGATTCTTCCAGTAATTTCATTTAATTTTAAAAGAATTTTCAGATGATTTGTTTAAATAATGAGGAGAAAAAGAACTCCATTATGAGATCAATAGTTGGCATAGCTACAAAATTTACAATTTTCCAGCTTGAAAAGGGTTTATTTCTTCGAGTAATCTCTTCAAAAGATACAACGGTTTTGAAATTTTTAAATACATTTTTTTCCTAAAACGACCTAAATTTTATCTTCTTATGATTTTTTAAGTCATTGATTTATGGCTACCTCTTCATTAATCAGATTCTCACTTGGTTCATTTTTAAATTGTCAGAAATTGAAGCATATCAAACTAGAGATGTCTAATAACCACATGGTATGTAAATTGATACAGCGCACAATGATTTCCCATTTATATATTGTTCTTAGAGTAGTATTTTTCACTTATATATTTGTATATGTATGATTAAAACTAACTTTATATATTTGTATATGTATGATAAAAACTAACATTAAAAAAAAGCTGAGTAACAAATATAGTCGTTTTTCAGTCGCTTGTTTTTTGTCATATTGAAGTCGATAGAGCAAAGAATTTTATGCATCTCGTTTTTAAATAATACAAAATTATTACTTTCAGTGTATTTATATATAAAGAAAAATTTGCTTTTATATGTTGTTGTCTTATTCGTTTTAATTGGTCCCTAGATATAACATGTATACATACAGTGTAACTTCGACGCCATTTTTCGTTTTATTTTAGCATTTTTATATCCCATACGCTTTAAATAAAGTGTCATCTCATGAAATAACGTTGCTTAAATCTAGCTTCACTAGCAAATAGTTTATGTCGAAATATTGGAACACTTGTGAATTAACATATCGTTAAAATACACGATACACCTAATAATCAAACAATAGTTCATGCTGATACAAGAGCATTTTGGCAAAACCACGAATCTTTCTCGATTAATGCACATAATTCAGAAACCGATTTCTTTGTGAAAAACCCATAGTACATTTCAAATAATGGTCAGATATGTCCTTTTAAAAATCAACGTGTTTCAAAGTTTTGGAAACGTGTTCTTGTCTAACAACCTCACATTCATTTGTGGTGACGTCGTTTTTACGCAAAAAATGAAAAGCATACAGAAAAATGAAAATCTGCCTTCATGTAAAGTACGAATGATCTCAGAAATATAAAAGGCAGAATTGATATGAAAATGGATACGTCACATTAAAAGTGTTCAGCTATGAAGGAGTATAGAAAGGTTAAATACTACTGTAGTATTTCAGCTAAGCTTATTCAGTATTGTCTACTCACAATCATCCATGCATTGCACGTTTACTTTTTAAAAAATGCTTTTAGTGTGCAGTTGATGAAATTAAAAAAAGATATTTTATATTTTACATATTGTGCATTGTGTTGTATACATAATTTAAGCTTACTAACAAAGCTTTTGTCCTTCATCGGTACTTGAAAGAAAATATATATATGTAAAAATTTTATGAAGCTGTTGAGGAAATTTTTTAAAATATAAATACACACATACAAAATATTGCACCTTTCATTTTGTACTCGTCACTTTTACTTTTGACCAACATGAAGATTAATATTTACTTCTAGAAGAATGCAAAGATTACTGGAAATCGACACATCGCGTGAATGATACAGTCTTCAGTTATTTTGTCAAAGGAAGATACGTATGTTAATAATTGATTTAAAAAAAATACTCTATCTTCTTATGGTTTCAGTCAGAGACAAAGACCATGTTTTCAGAAAATCCGTGGACTGTTCAGATTAAGTTGCACGCAACAGACGAAGAAGTGAGTAATACATAAATTGAAAAAAAAACTTCAAAGCATAGAAACATCAAATGTCGCAATGTCGTGAACAGTTCGTTTACAAAAAAAAAAAAAAAAAAAAATCATTTCTAATTCGAACTTAAAGCTAAAACTTGATTTGGTTAATTTACGAATGAAATTATACTATAAGATATATCCAATTTATAGTTTTATGCTGATACTAGATTTATTATGTCCATTTTAGGAGGATACTGTAAAAAAATTAGAATGAATTTTGTATATTCAATATACACATATTTCAGATTCTTCAGACATCAGAGATACAACTTGCTAAACGTCTTACAAAGAAAGGAAATAATATAACCAAAGAAGATATAACATATTTATTAGGTGATCATTTAAGAACTATTGAACAACTTCAACATGTAAGAGAATCTGGAAGATTAATGACTACAGAGTCAAAACAAGAAACAAAACAAAGACTGCTTTCCGCGCCATCATCCCGTAAGGATGCATCTAATAACAACAAAAGGAAGAAACCCCCTCCCAGTGCCCACCCGAAAGTAATAGATAATCAAAAATCTAAACCTCCAAATGATAAAAAGTCTGAAACATCAACAAGTGCCAAAAGTAAAAAGAACAGTAAAAATAAAGGCAGTCAAAAATCAAATGTTGTGGTTCCGGTGGTCATAGACAACAGTGATAGCGATAGTACAATAGAAAATAGCAGTGACTGTGATACACCAAAAGCAATACTACATTCAGAATCACCAGAAGCACAGACCTATTGGCTACAACCAACAACAACAGAAAGCCAAGAACAAGCTGCCGATGAAGCATTTACCTCACTTAACACACCAATGATTTCAGATCAAAAGAGCCAGAAATCAAAACTTACGGCAAATAAACATCTTACATCCAATCAAAATAAAACGCAAACAGAAGAAACGAACTTTAAGTCTTTCATGAGGAAAAGTTCTTCTGATGTTGACTTGGAAAATATTCCAAATAAACCATCTCATTTGAAGAAAAGTATTTCATTAGATGAGCAGAAGTTACAAGCTACTCTTCCATCTGACTTGGTAAGTACATGTATGTTGTAATCCATTTTCCATTAATCTTTGAGCTATGTAAAATATTCAAAACATATTTTCATGATTAAAATAAATAGTTCAACTCAAAAATTCAAGAAATGTCAAATTGACAAGGGAGAAAACTTTACTTTTTGCCTCTTCCGTTACATGGTAAATTTGGATTGTTCCCCTTTTAATATTATTCACTTTTACATTTCTGGTTTTCATAAAATAATAAAGAGAATATTAAAATAAATCTTTAATACGTTTTACTGCATGGTAAACTTGTTTTTATAAGATTTTGTGAAAATTTTTAATTTTACGTTTATAAGCGTTATAAATGACTGATTCTTTGATCGTGAATTATATAAGTAATAAAATGAAACCATAAAATAATAATAAAAAAAAAATAATTGCGTCGACCGACATATTAAAATGACTCGGTCACATCTTTTTCTTTATTTAGACCAATGAAGAAGCAGTATTAGCCAATGCTCTGTGTCAGGTGTTTTGGACTCGGCGTCAGTGCCAAAGCATAGACGAATACTGCAGTCTAATAAAGACAGCAAGAGAAGACTTCGTTTTAAATTATGGACACTTCTTTAAAGAACTGATTAAGGTTAGTTAATTAATTAGTTGAAAAGATACATAACTTTTAGGAGCACCTAAGTATTTGTGATCTTAAGAAGGATTATTCAATAGAAAATAGAAAACTTCTATCTCAATCACCATTCTTGTCTAGCAAATTTGTGCGCAACTAAAAAATATAATTCTTCAAGATAAATTTTCTATATTTCCACTAAGTATTTTCGCATTTGAGTCTGCATTTCAATGACTGAATTTTTGTTCTGGCTTACAACATTTTTGGCCTTGAGCACGACTGATTAATCGTAAATAGACAGAATGTGCACATCTTGTGCGTCAAAATTTATTATTACCACTGAGCCGATACCACTGATGGTGGACTCCAAGTTCCCAAGGGTATCACTCAGTAGTTCGCTACTATCCCGACATTGATTCTTTACGACTTGCTGTTATAAAAATGAATCTCCCTCGTGGAAAGATGTTGATAGTATTTTCACTGGTATCGGGTCTTTAACGTTGGATTACAAAAAAATGACTAAATCGCATACAATCAAGTCATGTCTCTCTATTTTTTATGCTTGTTTTCAATGAATAAAAATTCGGTGATCCTAAGAAAGCAATTCTAGCACAGGTCACTTGCTGATTTCTTTCCACTTACATACGTCCTCACACAAGAAATGAAATAGGTTAATTTGAATAATTACTGTTATTGTTTATTCAATTAACAGATAGATAAAAGTATGCAATTAAACAAGTTGGTACCTTTTCAACATATATTAGTTCCGAATAAACTACCCAATGAAATATATACCTAATTAAGTATCTTTAGCAAGGTGTCTGTTATTGTATACTATTTAAAATAAGAATTTGATATCCAACTATGATATGGAAGACATTGGTCCTTTTTAAAGTCAGGTAATCACCCATGATATATGTAACGACGTATGGGGCATGTTATAGATATCTTTACAGTTATAAATCTAAAAAATAATAAAGAAATAACAATCAAGCATACCTCTGTTCTTGGGATTGGAAAAAAACAAATTTAAGAGATTTCTGTTGAATGGTAATTTACCATACGATGACCTTATTACACTTTAAATCAACTGCAAAGTAAACTTAGAGCATGCAGCTTTCACAATATATAAATTTGCAAGCAGCATATTGATGAATCTTTTAGGTAGAAGTTTTAAGCAATTTTTTTTTTAAACTGACGTTTTTCACAGTTCCCACTTAATTCTATTATTAGAACTTCTCTCTCTAGAACTGAAACGAAAGAAGCGAAGCTCTTAAATATAAGGATACGTTTTGGCTCATTACTCGCTGAAATAGCTTATTCTCTTTATACATTGTAATTGGAATAAACAATGCAGTTAAATAAATGCAATATGATATATGATAATGACTAATATTGTATACACAATATGTTATTGTCTTCGATTAATAAACGGAGAATATATCTACACAGTCTCAACAAAAGTAAAGCAAGATGATATTCACACATATTCACACTGTCTCTGGTTCTTTCCATAGCCGTTACTGTTTTCTTTGCATCTTCTTACGCAGTCTCTCTGACCTCTTTCATGATATTGTTTTTTTTTTATATAATTTTGGAATGAGATATGACTGTCGAAGTTCATACTATTTATATGAAGGTTGGCCATCATATGTAGATGTGCAAGAAGCAAGATAATCATCTTCGGATGTTTGCAAAGGGAGATAATCTAACTTAAGGCTTTTAAAGTTTTAAAGCTTGTAAGCGCAACTCCCCCTAAACCGTTCAATGGATTTTGATGAAACTTTATATGAAGGCTGGATGCTTGCAAAGGGACATAATCCAACTTAAAACTTAAGAGTTTTACATGTTTGATTGTAAGCGCAACCCTAGTATTGCAAGCGGGGGGGGGGGGGGGGGGGGGGTGGTGGTGAGGTCAATCACAGTTATAGTTGAATTTGGTCTTGGGTTTGGTTTTCAACATTTTAGGCCCTGAGCACAACTGTTGCGTCGTAAATCGACGAAATGTGCACATCTTGTGCATCAAAATTGATATCAAAGAATGTTATCCAATGATATATATCCCATTTAAAAAAATTCAAAGAAAGAGTTGTTTACATAGTCCATATTTGTATGAAAACCCGCCAATTATTCTTGTTCTATTAAAGAATTACCCTTTCGTATCTAAAGTTTATTAAATACCGACTCTGTCTGATATTTGGGTTTTTATCTCATAAATACAACTCGGTATGATTGTTGAAACTTAAAAGACTTCTGAAAAGTTAATTGCTTGTGTCTCTTTTTACTTTTCAAAGTCAAAAGTTCGAATTTTGTAGCATGTTTTAAAACATTAAATGTAAAACGATGCGAATTGATAGATTTCACTGTTGATTACTTAATTATGATAATTATTACGCTTTTGATATTTTGAAACAAAATACTTTGACCTTAAGTGACAGGGCAACTACAATGCTCCTTACAGGTTGAGGTGCGTTGTATCGAATGTCAAAAAAATTGTATTCTCAGATGGTAATCAAGTGAAATCATTTTCTTTTGATCGTATCAAAACATTTTGCATGAGATCACTTAAATGATTAACTGAAAAAAGTCATTCAAACCACACACATCTAAATATTTGGCAATATATCTACAATCTCAATTTTATTTCAGATAGTACATTTGTAAATAATGTGTCCTGGTTAACCGTCACAGGATGATACTGTCACAAACACAGACCTTTAATTATATTTAAATGCTAGTATGTAATAATGTTACATTTTAACCAATACTAGATGTTAATGCCCAGTTGATTCTATCGCCCACATTATTTTGAAGTTTATCCAGAAACGCATTCATTTTACACAACGCATTTAGTTTCGAACTTTATTCTATTATCATCGAGGCAATGTTACTCCTAGTGTAGTGTAAGTTCCAGAAGTAATTGCTTCAGAACACGATCTGTAGGTTAATAATGTGTTAAAATTCAGTTTATTTTCTATGGTTTCGTTACCGATTGTTGCCAAGATTAGGAACACCATTAATAAAAAGTCTATATCATACCAATTTTAATAAAATAAGATTTAAAATGCACAGATTTATCTAATGAAACAAAGGTATAAATACATTGTATGCTATAGGACATAGAATTTTGTATTTTTTGTTTTATCATGAACTAGCTGTTTTATCTCAAAAACCTTTGTCACTGACGGAAATTTCTACTGTACAAATTAGAGACAAAAAGAGCATGAACATATTTATAAAATTACTTATAATGACAAAAATGTGGAAGTAAAATCCATAAAATATGCAATGAAATGGCTACAACTTTATTCTTTGGTAAACCCATTAACCTTTTGATCATTAACTTCACACTTCATCAATATTCTCCAAACACTTCTCTTGATAAAACGAAAAAAAAAATACTAAGCATTTTTTAAACACTGATCAACAGCACTACTGTCTCGGATAAAAGGAAACGAAAATGTTTGATCTTAACTGTTTTAAATTATGCAAAAAAGTTACGAATCGTAAACTTTTGTACATAATAAATACTATACTTCTAACAAATGATACAGGTTATATTGCATTCGCACTGATCATAAAATTATACATGAATTAATATTAATTATTACTTAAAAAAAGTTCAATATCTAACAGCTTAAATGTTGTACTCAAGAGAAGTTATAATTTACCCATGACGGATGGTACTGATGAAAAAATCAGTTTTATTATCTGAAAATTATTTATCCAGCAAAGTATACAATCTATGACAATGCAAGAGTCTCAATGTTGTCAAAAACATTCAATTAAGGGATGAGATCAAAAGTTCAGTGTAGGATAAAAAACTTAATTCACATAGTTTTTTCACTGCCCCCCCCCTCTTAACTTAATTTTGGAAAAATTGATTGACCAATATGGGCATGTGCTTTGAGAGTATACTATTCGGATCATGGGTCCTGTTTTACCTCAATAATGTATGTTTGTTGTGTATATTGACTTGGACATTACTTGAATCCGTATTTTTAAATCAGAAAATCGATGTCGGATAACAAAACTTGCAGCGATTTTTACCCCCCCCCCCCCCACCCCCAAACTATTTGAATTAAGTTTTTTATCCGATATTGAACTTTTGATCTCGTCCCTAAGTTTAATAATTTTGATTGACGAACTGGCGGGCAAACTGATATCGGTAGAACAACTACATCTCTCTGATATTGACGAAAAGTAAAGCTACAATAAGACCTAGTGAAAATACTGTTGTAGAATATTGCCACTGATATTTCAGTAAAACGGAGGAGTCAGAAGACAAATTACTGGTATTGCGTCGCTGGTCTCAGAATCAGTGTAGACGAGACAACGATTAATATAAATGTACAAGCTTATCAGGCTTCCCATATGAGACTGAATCCCGAGCCTCTTTGAAGAGAAAACATTTATCGAAATTCTGTCAGCTACTATCCCGAAATTTATACTTACATTTACTGATAGGTATGAAAAAAAACCGTTTCCCAAATGAAAATGGAGCTGTTCCATTGATGTTGTCCCTTCCTCATACCGAATTTGACATGGGCAGCACGGCCGATGTCCTGCAGGAAGTAAAGACTGCTTACTCTCCTGGAGCACCTGAATCTACCCGGGGTCCATGTTGTTTTGGTCTTGTCTTAATTGTTTTCCAGAGCTTGTCAGTTGTTTTCGATTTTCCCCTCCTTTGAATATCCTTTCGGTATTTCACGACTTTACTTTGTGAAAACTAAGGAGTTAGCTCTGTCCTTAGATAGTTTTGGCTTTACCCCTTTTGGTCATTTGGGTATTTTTTAATTTTCTCTTCAACATTTTGGATTGCTGTTTTTGTTTTCAACATTTTAGGCCTTGAAATTGACGAAATGTTCACATCTTCTGCATCAAAATTGGTATCAAAGATTTTTATTTGAAATGTTGTCAGTATATAAAATTGATCTATTTCGTTTCATTCGACACCCCAATACTTTAGACTCTACAATATAATAATACAATTAACTTAATGTATAACATTGCTTAAGTCTTCAAACCCCAAATGGTTACTTAAACTTTAAAATTGCTCCACGGTTTTAAAATTGTGCAAATCTTTGAATTGATTTCCAGTCATTTGGTTTTTTTTAAAGAGTCTATGTGTAAAGGACAGTACAATAATGTCAGCAATAATGTCGACTTTTAGAAAAAATCATCCTAGAAATGTATACATATTAAAGTGGCATAGATGTCTAGTGGTTTCAAGATTAATTTGTTCGTATTTACATTAAAATTTTAAAATATGTTCAAACTCGCGTCACTGCAATAAATCTACCTTACTATTCCGAGTTACCTTGGATTTGAATCAATTTGAAACATCTTTAAAAATGTACGTAATGAACTTCACAACAATAAAACCCACAGGATGAAAAAAAATTAAACATAATTGCATAATCCACTTGAGTATGTAACAATTGTTATCGTTTTCTTTGATGTATCAAATTTCCAAAATATAGGATAAATAAAATGGCTAACATTCAATAAATGAGCTCTCAAAGAGCTATGACGTTGAGAGTACACTCTTTTAATTTTGTGAAGACTTCATTAATATCAAATGGGAAAGTTGTAGCATTATTTACATTCATTGTTGGCGACACCGAATTACTGATGAGGCAAGTTTTTATATCTATATATTTGCAACATACGCCATTGTTTATATATTTATCAAACATTTATCATTTATTTAGAAAGATGAGCAAAAAGATGGAAACGCAATTATCGCGAATAAACCACTAAATACGGTGCAAAAAATATTTCATAAAATTATTCGTAAAAATGATGAACAACCGAAATCTTTGCTGAAAATAACGAAGTTTATTTGATCGCTTCTTACATTGATTAATATACGAAACGGTATTTTTGTACAAGTTCTTTTTGATATAAATTTGTAATTGTAAATTGCAAGTAATTATTCGTTAATTTTTGTGCTTTTTTTCAATTATCTTACAGTACACTGGCTTATTATTCTACCAAAGTTATTAAAATGTATTAATTGGTGGGAAATATTACTCTATCATGTCTATGCAATAGAACAGTACTAATTTTTCCAAAAAAAATAATTAACTTCAGAACTATCATTTTCGTTAGCAGTGTCGTAATCTTAGTAATCTAGATGGTCATACTCTTGGGGCATTGAGCTAATCAGTAGATGCATTTACCCAGCGGTAGCAATAATTAATTTAATACATGTTTTTTTTATATATGTTTGGGTTTCTAGTATCGATTTTGAAGCACATTAAAATTTACGATTTTGGTCTTGAGCACCACTGATGTAACAGAAATTGTTGAATTGCGCACGGGCGGTGCATCAAAATTTTTGTATCACAGAATATTTATTCTTACCTCTATATCAACCCCTGTTCTGAGGGACTCAAGTTTCACCACCTTAGTTGCTAGCAGTTTGGTACTAGTCATCAAATTGATACTCAAAATTTAAAAGTTATAAAATATAAGAAAACTAGGGACTATCTCCCTCTTTCATAGTCCTTAGAAGGACTTGATTCTACAAGTTTCGGTAATTGTATCTGCTCTACAGTGTTTTGCTTCTGATTTCCAAAGTTTTCGGCCTTCAACATTGCATTGTATTATTACAAACTATAATAATCACATTAATTAACCCGACATTATTGTTTAAAGTAAAGAACATTAAATCCTGAATTCACAGTATCATTTTATACCTCTTTAATTTAATTTCCGCTATTTCAATGATACCAAATGTCATTCATCAGATCAGTGATAGACTGAAATTTTTAAAAGAAAATCATTGTTAAATATTGACTGACAGCAGAAAATGACCCGTATAATTATCTATCGTTAAATTTTAATAAAAAAAAATTATAGTCATAAAACTATTATTAAACTAATATATTGATGCAGTGTGAAATTTAAAATATCTAGGTAATAAATCATTTTGTAATTTAATTTTTAATTAAAACCCGTCAAAACGGCCAAACACCTCACTTTAGACAATGTCAATATCTATCAAAGTTTTAATGTTTATTTCAACTGACTTATCTATGTATAAATACGTGGATTTAGAACCTCTGGACAATTCATATTAATATTCATTTTCATAAACAGTCGATTAAAATTATCAAAAATTAAAGTAGAGGGCAAAAATTTTAGTTGTTTATCTATATTCAAGTCATACACGACCATGCAAACGCATTAAAGTGGAAAAAATTTCTATTTAGCTAAGGTAAAGAAATAAAAGGAGATATGGGGTAAATGTGGATGATACAAAAACCCTTGATCCCGTTTCACAAACATTCGTACGATTACGACGTAGACTGGTTCCATGACGTTAATAAAACAAAGACATTGAAAACCGGACACCAGATCACACTTACGACTTATCATAGTCGTCCAAATGTTTGTGAAATGAGATCCAGAAACGGAATTTGAAAAGTACAAAAAGAGGTCATCATACAGCCTTTGATTTCCACTGAAAATTATCCTTAGACATTCGTATATTTACAGGATGCAAGCAGCAAGGGGAAAGTTAAAAACAAAGGACAACATGTATCAACGGCTGAAGTGGAAATTGTAAGTTTTCATATGAGCTTATTTTATTTATAAGTTTCCAAGTAGAACTTTATCACGACATAAGTGTCCATGCTTTTTCATAAGTGTTACAGAGATTGAGAAACTGTTTTGTATTTTCGGTAAATGTTTTGGAATTTGCTAATTTTATTGGAACTGGAATTACCTATCATTCTATTTAAACAATTTATCAAATTTGCCAAAAGAATAAAAAATACATTTTTATGTTCTCTTTGATCTAAATTTTCTCCTAAAATTCATAAAAAGCTATTTTATTTAAGATTGAATTTAAAAGAAAACTTATAAAATGTTAATAATTTAATAATAATCAATTTTGGCCGTTGCCATCAGGAGGAGCAGAATCAATTCATGAATATGTAATGGAAAAGTAATAGTTAACAGAGGGCACGGTTTCTCCGATCCGTCCGTGAACTTTTAACACTTTTAATCGCCTCTGAAACTACTAGGCGGATTGTAACCAAACTTGGTAGGAATGATGTATGCAAGGACCTCTACAAACGATTCACCTTTGGTTCCCGTTGGCTGAACAACATAGCCGCCAGAGGCCTTCTATGATTTTTTGGCCAATTTCCAAGAATATTCTCCTCTGAAATTACATTATGAAATACTGTGAAACTTTGCAGGACTGATGACAACAATATTGTCTACAAAAGCTCCTCTTTTGGTTGAGATTCATCCACTCAACGGGCGGCTGCGGCTGCTCAAGGTTTCCATGTAAACCAGTAAGAAATGACCTTTTTGTCATATGCACAGAAACTAATGGGCAGTACCAAAATTGGCTGGAATGATGTATGGAAGCACCTCTAAAAATAAGATACCGACGGTTCCGGTTGGATGATTTTTATTGGCTAATTTCAAAAATGTCCTCTTCTGAAACTAGATTATTAAATGTTTTGAACCTTTATAGGACTGATGACAGCAATACCCTCTACAAACAATCCAATTTTGGTTGGGATAAGTCATGTGCTTGCTCAAAGTTTCCTTGGAAACCATATGGGAAATGACTTGTTTTGATATTTGCTCCAGAAGTAATTGGCAGATTGTAACCTATGTTGGTAGGAGTATCATATGAAAGGACATATGGAAATGATACACCTTTTGTTAGGTCAAAGGTCAAATTTCAAGATAACTCAGACACTATAACATTTTGCATTTCTTTAACAGCCTTTTGAATACTACAGAACATACATTTTCGAATGGGTTCAAGAAGCCAGTTGGGCGATACAGGCTCAGGTTAGCCTCTAGTTAAGAACTTCTCTCACTTCAGCATTCAATCAGTAATTTGTTTGTTTGTTTGTTTGTTTGTTTGTATAACGCCTGTCATATCCGAAATTACTTAAAGACATTTCCAGGATTCTCTTGCCACCATCCCTCTAAAAATTAAGTGGTTCCTTCTTATCAGAAATAAGATGTGTACCGATTTATTAATATTTTATTATACCATACTGTGGATTCATTTATTTTCGTGGATAGGGAAGAAAGGCATTTCGTGGGATACGTAAATTCGTGGATTTCTGGCTTAGAATTTTTTTTTTAAGTTGTTGAAATACTTAAATTCATGGCTTGGCACATCAGATATCATGAAAATACTGCCACAAAATTTACCAATCCTACGATATTGTACAGTAAAGTACTGATTTTAAGCGCTTTTAAAACAAAAGTCTATATCTTTTTCAAGATGTTTTTACTGTAATTTATGAGAAAGTCTGTATTGTTTAGGCATACCTAGGATTAATATTTTCCTTGAATGCTTGATTGAAAAAACCGGAAGTGAATTCCGCGACAATTTACAAAGTAAAAATATTTTTGAAGAAAATTGTTTGAGCGTTTACTGAAGACAAAATTGCATGAAACGCTGTATCCTCTGTGGATAGGTACATCAAAGCTCTGTGGTTTCAAACTTCAGTGCATCCAAGCTAAAGTAAAAATATTATTTTTCGTTGGATATTTAAATTCGTTGTTTACTGGAACCCACGAAAACCACGAAAATTCATATACAACGAATAATGATGAATACACAGTAATACATTTAGAATTGATTTAGAATACATGTATAAAGTTATTCGCTGTCAGCTCGAATTGAGAATGTAAACAAACACAAAATATTTATTGTAGTATTTAACGCCAGGCACACATATACAAAGACGACAGAATTACAAAAATTGTTTTCTTGGTTTAGAACATATTACGATTTTTGTTGATAGGTTAATTTTATTGATGTATAGGTATTTTCGTTAAATATTTCAACTCAGACAGGTTGGAATCTGCGTTACCTGTTGGGAGTGTATGATTGTCGTATTTATTAATGAATGGTATGAATAGTAATAATGGGAATCAGTGAAGGTTGCACAGAATCATCTTGCTTTAGCATATTGTTAGTTAAATACTGTGACGGTGATAGAACGTCAAGCTTTGGTCTTGAGTCATATTGAAGAGAAAAGATTGTCGAGAATGCAAATCCGTTGCATCAAACATTGCATCACAAAATGTTTATTATATTACAACGATCATGACGATGATAAACATGATAATACGATTATACAAAAGTAATTAAGTAATCTATAATCATGTCCTTTTTCTGGTTTGAAGTTTTTAAATTATCTTAACTTTCTTGAAAATAAGCGTAATTGTAAAAGTAGATTGCCCTTTGGGGCTTTCTTACTGCGATATTAAAAAAAATGCAAATCAAATTATTTTCAAGCATATTAAAAAGAAGCAAATTATTTTCAAGCATATTAAAGAATTAATGGGTCTAATTTATAAAGGTGAACGCATAAACTCTTTAATGTCAGCATCATTGAACTTTCCATACGCAGTCGATAGCGCCATATAGCGTTCCACAGTTTACGAATAGACAATTTATTTTTACTACTTGTTTGACTTTTCGAAAATCGGTTAAAACTAGTATATGTTCTTTAATAATTTAAAACTAGCTATAATAATGAAATAACATGCTGTTTATAACAAATAAATCAGAAACTAAAGACTTCAGGCATGAAGACATAATGCGGATTATTGATGCATTCTCATTTTTCTATGCAGCTGATAAAATCAGAGACATGAAGTAGTCTCGGTTATAATGGATCACGTCATTTTCGCTACCATACAATCCCTTAATCTGGACATACAAAATTATCATGCTTGCCTTTTATTGCTAAAAATGTCTATTCTTGTTTGAACTATATAGTAAACGTGCGTAATTATCGGTCTCCTGAAGAAATATTTAAACTTATAAATATTCTGTTTATTGAAGGCATTTTATGTGGGAAATGACCCAATAAGTCCAATTCGACTGAAAAAATTATATTTTTGTTAATAATATGAAAAATCAGTTAACATAGTTTATAATCATAGGAATATGAAAATAGCGCTTATATATATGCTGAGATAGTTCTTGGTACTTATGTACTTGTAAATTCTGCATTGTAAATTCCTGTTACAGATCTAAAAAGAAACAAAACATTTTTTCATCATGTTTACTTGTAGTTTCAGTGAAACTGTTTTGTTCTTATACTGTTTGTTGTGAAGCAATTTCCTCTTGAGACGTATCTTTGTTTTTTATTAACCTTTTACAAGGATTTAGGATAACTCCGCTGTATTCTCTATGCTCCTGTGTCAAACTAGGACACTGTATTTTTATCATCTTAAAACACAGGGAATATTTTGTAGCCCTTGTTAAGTTTTTAACACCAAACTTTTGGAAGGTTTGAGGACTTTAGTTCACGTCTTATCCTGTGAACTATTGTCAACGACCTGTCTTACGTTTGATATGCTAGGATATTATCTTATTGACGCATCCCCAATATCCTATAGATTTTTCCGAATCTGTTGATGGTTCTTCGTAGACATAAACAAACAATTGTTTTTTTTTTAGCTCAGCTGGCCCGAAGGACCACGTGAGCTTTTGTCATCACTTGGCGTCCGTCGTCCCTCCGTCCGTCCGTCTGTAAACTTTTACATTTTGATCTTCTCTGAAACCCCTAAGCCAAATGAACTGAAACTTGGTGTGAAATATCTACGGAAGAACTTTTATAAAATTTGCATATTTCGTTCCGGTTGGAGAACTCATATGGCCGCCATGATGAATTCTTATTTCTGATTGGACAAATTTTAAAAATCTTCTCCTCTGAAACCCTTAAGCTTAAACTTGGTATGAAGCATCCATGGAAGGACCTTTATACATTTTGCATATTTTGTTCCTGTGAAAGAACTTATATGGCCGCCAATGATGAATTCTTATTTCTGATTGGTCAAAATTACAAAGATTAAATTTTCTGAAACCGCAAAGACAATGGACTGTAACATGGTATGAAGTATCTGTGGAAGGACCTTTATAAAGTTTGCATATTTCATTTCGGTTGGACAGCTTATATTGCAGCTATGATGAATTCTTATTTTTGATTGGTAAAAATTTTTAAAATCTCCTGCTCTGAAACCATATATCCAAATACTAAATGTGAAACAACATGCATGTACTTGCGTCTTCTATTCTTCTATAGTTTTTAATACATTCAGTGCCATTTTTACTTTAGTAAACGGATTATTAGCATTGTAATAATATTTCGTTTTTGTTATATTGCTGACTTTCATGATTTGTTTTGGTAACAAGAGTACCGAATGATTATCAAATCAGAGATACACATTGTACACAAGAAATTTGGCATTACAATTCATTTTGATGCCTATATGTAATATATGCAATATTGTTGAAGATGAAGGTCGTTTCTTTTTTCATTGCCCTAAATTTAACCAACCTAGAAATATATTATTTAGCATCATTGAAAGAAACGATCGTAACTTTTTTAATTTTTCAGATTCAAATAAATTATATTATTTTCTTAATCCGATTCAAGATCTGATATCTGTACCTTTATAAAACAATCATTAGAATTGGGATAGGAGGTCCATGTCGGTCAAAGACTCTTTATTTTACATGCTTTATGTGTATATATTGAAAATTTTACTGTGTTATCTTTTATTTATATTGTTTTTAATTGTAATGATTGGCCCGTATGGGCGTGATATGCATTTAAATAAATAAAAAATAAATTTTACTATCATTAAGGCACATTAATATTCAGCTCGTGGTAAAGGGATATTAACCGATATTTTGCTTTTACCTAAGAAGGAACATTAATCGAAGGAAAAGAACTATGTTAGTTCTGAGGGTTCAAGTATTTTTAAATAAAAATGACAGATGTAAAGATAAAATATACGGTTATATGTTAACTAATAAGATTTGATATCATTGTGTAATCTTCAATGAGGTACAGGAACCTACAGCACAAAACAGCACTACCTATCACTAAATCACTACCGCACAGAATATGTTGGAGACGGACAATGGTGCATGCTTTTGAATAAGTACTTGAGAGATTTTATTAAATAATATCAAAGTTTATTTCATTAGAGAAGTATCAATTACGAATATTTCAGAGACTTGAAATTTCAATAAGAGTGCTTTTCACATGTGCACTATGACGTTAGTTGTAGTATAGTGACACATCGTTTTCATGAGAAGAGGTTATTAAACTATGTATTTTAAAATACATCATCTGGCTTGGTATCGTCGTGGAGGGTATTTAAGGATTGTTGTCGATACTCATACCTTTCAAAGGCTAATTCATAACTCTCATTAACAATAAATACATGTCATTTTTTATTTCACCGACTGAATCGAGCATCATTTTTCTCATTTCTATTGCAACACAAAGTACCATTGGAATTTAATTTTTGGACAAAAGTATAATAGACATTGGACTAAATGGATAGATTTAATGTATTAAATGTAAGTTATTTAAATAGTGTTAGATTCGATTTAGATATCTAGATAGGCGGAAGATTATGCGTCTGTTCAGTATTAAATGAAAATAGTATTTAATTTTGTACAATGTAGGTTGCCTGCTTGGTGACCATGTATATTTCAGTATGCTTTTATTCTGAAAGTTGACAACTCAAGTCGACGCTAGAGGCTTCTAGATCTCGACGTAAGGTATGAGCTTTTGGCTCATGCTAAAGACCTTACAACATTAATGTTTTTAAATGAAGGCGTCTTATGTTCCAGTGTTGATCGAGTTTATTTCTCATGTAGTTTTGCGTACTTTATTCTATAAAAATATACCATATATGACTATTAACACAAATTTAAAAACACGGCTAATTATAATTGTGCTTTTTGTAGTAATAAAGACATTGTTATTTTAAAAGTGGTGGCCCTTGTTTTTAAACAATAGGCGCATCTATTTCAGTAAAAATATAAAATTTGAAAGAATGAACTTTCAAAAGTACGTATGAACAGAATTGTGACTCCTTGTACGTTTAGTTACTCTCTTCTTAACACATTTACAGAGCAATGTACACGTGAAATCTCTGTATATCTCTAGTTTAGAGGTCCCCTTATCTCTCATTAATATTAGCCATGAGCCCTAAACAAACTTCAAGATCTGTTTCGAGACATTTATTGCAATCCCGCTTGTCTAACCATGTGTTGAGGTCCTCTTGGTATATTCGGAGCATTTGTGTCGAAGGAAGCGTTCCCATTTTATCTACTATGCAGCTTGTTATACTTTATCATAAAGGGTAATTGTTCGATATTTTTGGAATTAACTAGAATGAGGGCGAAGAGACGCTTCAGGTTAATTTTTTTTATATATTTGGAATTAACTAAAATGAGGGCGAAGAGACGCTTAAAGGGTATTTTTTCGATATATTTGGAATTAACTAAAATGAGGGCGAAGAGACGCTTTAAGGGTATTTTTTCGATATATTTGGAATTAACTAAAATGAGGGTGAGGAGACGCTTGTGGACAGCTGCAGATTAACTTTATTCTAGATTGCAAGTTTTTATATAAGTTTTGTACTATCTTGTTCTGATTCTCTTTGGTTTGCTTTATGTTTTTAATCCTTTGTCGGTGTCTTTATTGTATCTGTTTGCTGCGTTAGTGTTCTCACAGATTAGGCGTTTCTTTGTGGAATTTACGAACTGTCTTATTGCTTCGGTATTTAACTATATCTGTTGCTATGTAAAGATGATGAGGTGGATATAACCATGTGAAAATATTCAGATTAACTTGCTATCAAACTTATGTTCTTTGATACCATACTTAACGTTCTTTTTTATTCTGGATTTGTACCAAGCAACATATTCTGATTTACATCATGATGCTATAAAACATGTAAAATGTAACAAGAGATACACCATTTAAATATACAATTTATATCATAAGTTGAAATTCCTGAAAGTCCACTTTCTAAATGATTAAAAACTATCATGTGTACTTTGTGCAGTATCATGGTACAAATCGGATATAAACCCTTATCGGATGGATGAATTATTGTTCAACGTCCAGTGGCAACCAGGTGCATGTCAGGACGAGAACATGTTGATATGATAATGAATATGATCCCAGCTTTGAACTAGACCGACACATTGAGCCGGATTTTTAATGTGGTAGCTCACGAGGTAACTGTCCGCAGGAAGACATATCACCGCACTGGAAACATTATACTGACCCCGAATCGACCAGTCGATCTTTGCTCTTACTCCTAGATGCCGCGTGCTTGGCGGAGAAGCAGCAAATACCAATTTTAATGTATTTGGTTGACCCGACCTGGGATCGAACCCACGACCTTCCACACTCTATATAAGGGTATATCCAATACATACATTTCCAATAGGTAGCTATGTTTATGTAGATCATAAACTATTTTTAATGTATCTATAGAAGATATAGTTTATTTGTCATATTTTTATGATTGGACTTACGTAAACGGAAATACCGGTTCTGTTCACGGGACACACTTAAAATTTATTCCGTTTATTTCTGACGTTTATTAATAAGTCTTTAATTTCGAATTTAATGATTGTACTGGATGTGTAGTAGGATTTAGATCTATAAAAATATCTTTATTCACCAGGATACAAAATCTGAATGTGTTTTTTAATTATTATTTATACCTCGTGTGATTGTAGTTTATGGATTGTGTTTCCTATATATTTTAACCGTCGCAAATACATGGACGTCTAAATAAAACTAATAAAAAAAAATCAAAAGACGTGTTAATCATTCCTGTATAAATACAGTACTTATATTTCTTTATTGGTGTGGTTTTATATATTTTTATAAGTAACAGTTTGCCACTTACTTACTAGTGGATAGTATTAATATTGATATACTATAAAAACACCCCGAGTTTAACGAGTTGTGGCGAAAGAAAGTTTTGAAATAGTTCGGGAATTAGTAATATCGGAGTATCAATACTTGAAAACTTGAACAATGCTGCTAATGACAATGGTCAATACTCATTAAATAATGTCACAGCTGCATTTAAAGTATTGTTTGTTTTGGAGTTATTGATGTTAGATGTTTGAAAAAGTCCAAGACATATTAAAAACTGGAATATTTCTTAAGAAAGACAGCTTTACCAAACTTAGTGACCCGAACCGTATATGCCAATTATCATGAAGCGACCTTTGCTACAAGAATCATATTTCCAACTTACATAGTACGTATTGGCGGGGGATCTTTAAACCTATTGTTCATGTCGTTATAACAAAAGAAATCCGCTAGTTGAGCGACTGTATTAAACGCACCAGTAACCTCTATAGTATATAATAAGTTTATAATAATTTTATAACTCTATGAATGGTTATTATTGAAAGTGAAAGGGAAAAGTATAAGTGGTCAGATCTGAATTAACGTGCGATATACACGATGGTCGATTAACAGAAAGAAAAGGATTGGATATAAACAAAAATATTATTGTCCCCAGTTTAATTGATTACAAGACATAACGTCTTTATAATGATTTTGAAATAATAACTTGAAAAGTCGTAGACTTACAGTTTGTTTGTTTTTATGGAAATATTTCAACTTGTTACACTTGATTAAAAGTTCGATTTATTGCAGGAATTAAACCGACTTGACCACAACTTTACCAAAGACATCTTGGAAAAGTTAGACAAAAATGTCGTGACTGAGGATACCTTAGAAAAGTTACTGATAATACACATGAGGAAAACAAGTTGTGTAAACGTTCAGACCATTAAGGTGGCAGAAGCCCCTATATCACGTACCCATAGTCTTACTGATGCTATAGATCCTCGACAAGATGGGTTTATCAGCAGTGCCGGAAGTAGTATTAGTCGGAAAAGCGAACCGGACATGCGAAAGTGTTCAAAGAGAGAAGGCTTTGGATCGTCCAGTTCTGATGATATTTGGGGTGAAGTTGAGAAGTACCAAAGAGCTGTAAGTTCTGAAACATATTATTATTTTTCTAAACCCTTGATTCTGAGTGTTGTTTTTTAGATTGTATCGAGACTGGAAAATGTAAAAACAAAATAGATTAAATTGTGTTTTAGTTAAAGACTGCTGTGTATATTTTGATTTGATAAAACTTATATAAAATTTTAAAATGAACTTTCGAATGATCGGTGTATTTTTTTCTCTTATATAATAATGCATATACTCTGAAGTTGAATGTCCAAATGCATACTACAAATCATGCAGCTGTTTTTCCTTATAAATATAGATTAAAAAGGACATTCCACAGTTTTATTTAGTATATGTTAAATTACATGTATTACAAAATATTTTTTATAATTAAAATCTCTACATATAGACAATTTTCTTACAAGGAAAAAAGGTATATTAATTATTTTATACTATTTATTATTAAATTTTTATTGTGAATTTTACAGAAAGTAATGGACATATTTATTCATTTACTCTTTCAAACTTAATATGAACGACGAAGGTTCACTAAACGTTAACTGCCATTTAAATTTGTAATATTATAAGATCAAAAAACATGAAATTAAGTACTTTGACAATCAGAGTTTCATTTTAAGTATTTACATTAAAACTAGAATAGGAAAGCAGTAATTGACAGAACATATTAAAAGTGATATAGTGCATATAGTATATTATCTATTGTTAGATGAAGAACGTTCTTTTCTAAATCAATTATACGTCTTAATATTATTATAAACCGAGGAATGGGATAAATATTGTTCAAGTTCTTTTGTTATACGACCCATGAACATAAATAAAATCTTTATCACAAATTATTAGATCTTATCTTAAAATCATATTAATATAATTAAATTACATAATAAGGTTTAAAATTTAAATCAAACATTTGACTCGAACTACAGCCGAGATCCAGTAACATAGGTGTCAGTCGATGTATTGTGTGGTATATAGAGGGGGCATTGGTTATCATTTATATAGTACAAAAGAATACATAAAAGTATGACAATTTCACATTCACTTCAAAGTAAAATAAATGCATAATCATTGTTTATAATGTAACAAATATAGCGTATGCTGTGATATCGAGTTATAATACTGTTATATAGACATTATCCTGGTCAGTGATGACACGATTACTGGGTATTGTCATGGATATCATTCAGGTTATATAAACCCGTCCATCACTGTCAAAGGCAGCGGTATGCCCATGAGTACACATACAGGGATAACCTTATACTATATTTAGAGGTAAATGTGACTAGCTGTGGTTCAAGTCTCGGTATATCCCGATACATATTGTCTGGGTTGTTTTTGCGTTTTACTCGTGAACAACTTGAACCACATTACTTGTAAACAAAGGTAAATTGTGATACCAACATCAGATAGTTATTGAAAATAAAATTGAGGTGTCTGTTTAAATAACTATCCAATCAAATAATATAATATTAAAATTAATTACTTATGATTAAATATTAACTGCTTGCGTTCACGATATTATAATAAATTTTAGTTTATTTATTTTATTTGGCATTTTAGATTAATCAAACCTCGATTAATTAGTTTCTTGCACAACAATGTTACCGGGAACAAAACAGGATGTTAACATGGTAGTAGTTATTTCTATTGCATCTTTACTTACTTGACAATAACTTAGAAAATATAGGATAACTACAGTCAGTGGCAATAAATAAGTTCACAAAGGAAATATTCCCGTAGATTCCGTATATATAAAACCTAATTTTTTTCTAAATTTTGTCGGATTTTAAAGATATTTGTATTGGTGGACAGAAAAATATCTAAAATGCATACATATCAAAACATTATAATATTCTAAAATTCTGAAAAGATGGGGGACGGGTTAAACACACTGAAAAACTCAGGAGAAATGAAGGGTTTATTTATGCTTATATGAACGTTCTACGGAATCAAAAGGATTGTAAGGATGTATTTCGATGTGTATTCTGGACTATGTAAAGATCTTGAATGGGAAAGAAGAATCACCGAAAAACGCGTGATAGATCAACTCCTTCACCCACACCCTCGGGCAATCGAAAAAAATTTAGTAAACAAGGGAATATAACATGGGTTCAACTGACACAAATGGTCAATACAGTGAGTAGTTCCTTTACTGAGGCTAATCAAACTTTGAAGCTATGTGTTTTTTTCTTTCGAGCATCTAACATACAAAATTGGTATCAACTGGTTCCGTCGTTCAATCGGAGCGAGTGGATATTGCTCATGCATAACATAGGTTTCGTTGTTTTTCAGTTTTTGTCTTGCTACTTCAGGCACTTGATTTCTATGTTTCCTTCTTGTAAATTTGGCTATAACATTCCTAGGTTTCCTATCGGGATTAGGCTTAAGCCTAAGATCTCGTCTTTGATTTCCAAAACTTTCACTTATAAATGTTTTGACTTTTGTCTCGGTGTCTTCAGGTTCATTATAATTTTCAGTATCTGGTACCTTTAATGATTAGATTGTCTCTCATAGATCGAGTCTGAGATTCTATCATTTTTTCTCTCAACTTCCAGTTCTCCTCTTTGAGCCATCTGTTCTCATTTTCTACATGCTCAACTCTATCATACATTTAGAGGCTTGCCTTAAGTACATATCAGTTCTACCACCCTGTTGCTGTTTTACTTCACACAAGTCTTTGTCAGCTGTTTCACAATACTTTTCTATTTTTAATAATCTTTGATTCAGATCATCCAAAGATCAAGTTTTGCCAGTTTTTTATCTACATCTATCACAAATCTATTAAGCCTCTCATCAATTCTTTCAAATACATTGAACTATGGGGAAGGTGATGGAAGTTGTGTTTGTACACATGCTGGAGTTGTATGTGGACCTTGTGGTTTAAATAGTGTGAACGGAGATGATGGAGTATGTGAACCTTGTGGTTTAAATGATGTGTACGGAGTTGATGGAGTATGTGGACCTTGCTGTTTAAATGATGTATACGGAATTGATGGATAGTTATAATTATACAAAGTTTTAACGTCTCTGCATCCCAGTTCGAAATCAGTAGGATATTGATAAATCATGATACTAACATTTATTGACTAAATTTTAAAGTATCCATTTATATTCGCTTTGAAATTAGCTCTGGTAATTAATCATTATAGCAATTTGGCCGATTTAATGAGTATTGAATATACGTGCAATATACTCATGAATGAAAACGTGAATATTTAAAAAGTGATACGTAATACACAGATATTGTATAAAGTGTGAAATGATTGTTTAAAGTAGACAGAAAAATCCCAGAAAGAACAAAGAATCTTATAACAAATTTCATCGCTTAAGATATCATAGTCTTAAATGACCCAGAGGGCCGAATTTTTCATTCAAAGTTTGGCAACATTATCCCTCTGTGGGAAGGAAAGTATAGCGTATTGTTCTACCCCCGTCAAAGCAAAGTTACAAAGCGCGAAACTGTCGCTGAAAGGGCTTATTAAACCCAATACATTGTTAAAATGATCTTATCGTTTTTGTCAATAGAAAATTTTTGAACTACATATCATGTTGAACAAAGGAATGGGAAATGGAAACCGTTTCTATTTATAGCATTTACCGATATCCTTACATATGGAAACTTAAACAAGACTTGGTGTGAAAGCACAAGAGTTTACATCTAAACAATCCTGTTATTGTCAGTTGTTCAAAAACAGGGGATTTCGCTACTCAGAAAACACTTAAAATGTTAAATTCTTTTCAGAAATATCCGACATGTAGCAGTTTATCAATTCACAAAATTTCCCAAAATACAGTTCATTTAGTAATTGTTCCTATTATTATGTATATCAGATAACAGAAAATTTATTGATTAAAAAATATAGTTAATAGAGATTATTAGTATGAACATTACAAATATATATAAATACATGTAACTGATTCAGTCAATTGTAAATAAATGTAAATATAATTTATAAAAATGATGTCTAAAATTGAACACTATTATAAGATTTCTGACGAATTGATCATTATTTGAATCATTAATCTAACAAGTAATAACACTACATGTAGTTTGTAGTAACATAGATATAAAATGTTCTGTTTAGATAAATATTGATTGTTCACTAAGCATTTTATGGATAATTCTCAGTGAATAGAATGAAATTAGAGCAATTGTCAGTTTTGATATTCCGGTTACATTTGTAAGCATTAAAGAAGTAATCATTTATATTGTGGGTGGAAAACTTTCACTTGCAGTTTTTGAAATGCACATCTAAATACTTTCTATTATATTTATTCTGAATTAGGCTCAATTTCATGTATATGTAACGCAGCTAAGTTTGAACCTATTTTAAAAGTTCAAAAGACTTCCAATAATAATGACCCATGTTGTTCATTGTCCTGTTCTGTTAATTCACAAAATAATTACAGGTAATTAATAGAATTTTTTGAAGGATATCTATAGAAATAAGGTAATTAATTTCAATTTGCACTATAAAGTTACTTTATTGGGTAATAATCGCATATAATTTATTACGAAAATGTCAAATTTTGATGAACTACGTGTCAGTAAAGAAAATGTCTGATATTTTTTAATAAAAGCCCTCCTCAAAGCATCATGCTTAAACGACAGTAATATTCTACCATGTTTAACAATCTCTTTGTCATTGTTTGAATAACAATACTTTATATACGACTTAAACAAAAACAAACTTATTGAATGCAGCGCATAAAAAGTAAAAAGTAATTTTGAAACTATAATTAGCTTTTACAATAGTTACCAAACTATTTGTTACAATCTTAGACAATAACAACGGTGGAGTGCCTTTACATATCATTGTATACCCAAGGCTTTATTAAGGGGGTCTGATTTCAAGCGACCACTTACTTAAAAAGTCATAAATATTCATAAACCACCGGTGTCAACTATGATCTAATAATGATTTATTAATTTGCGAAAAATTGAAAAATGAAAGTAACCGTGGGAGGCAAATACTTAGGAATACATTTATGAACTTGATACTTTGACCTATTCGTGTAACAATATTGATATATAATGTATATTAAAGATGTCGATTTTTAAAGTGTAAAATGTAGATATTGGAATCAGATGGATTCTTTGGAGGTAACGGTAAGTTAATATGAATTTAAACAATGAAAATGTAAATTTCAACAAAGCCTAATGATTCAGACCAGGACATATTTTTAAATTTTTTTTTACAAAACTAACTATGGAATGAAGTTAATAAAGATTACAAAAGCTAGTACAGAAATCATTACTAATATGTACACTGTACTAAAATAATCAGAGTGGGATAGGTGGGGAATGGGGTTTAGAAAAATGTAGCTGAGAAAACCAAAGGTTTTGATGCCTAAAATTGATTTTTTTCACGAAGACAATATTTGTAAAAAATTATAATGGTCTGAATTTTTTTACAGAATTTAAGTTATCCTTACAGGAAATGCCTAATTCGTTGAACAGATATCTTCAAACCAGTGTAAAACAAAAAAATATTGGAAGTTCTTTACAAAATGACGTCTTCAATTTTTTGCAAATTAATAAGTCAGTATTATATCATGCGTTTATTACCCATCAATATTGCATGAATAAATTTGAAAGATAATATTAACAAAAAAAAACTTAAAATATTAAGAATATTTTTTAGTAAAGAGTGTTTATATGTTGTATTATTTCAGATAGATGTAAAGAGCAATTCACGTCTTTTCCTATTTTGAAATTCAGATTGTAAGACTTATAATACATTAATTCACAAGAATGCCTATAAATAAATGTGATAAATACGTATTGTAATATACAACAAGAATTTTAATTCGATTTTGTTTATCCGTGTACAATCCTATTTTATTCTGAAAACCTTTTCTCAATACACTTTATAATCTGATTATTAAGCTGCTTACATTTTGCTCTACATATAACAACATCATAATACTGTAAAAAAATTAACACGGAGACTATTTCATATAGTCCTGAGCAATTCCTGTGTCACGTGGCATTTTATATTGTCGTAACTTATCAACTTCATACCGGTCATTTTCATGATTTTGAATACTAATATAGTCTTTCTAATGATAAAAATACTATTTTCGTATTAAGTTATGCGAAACTGTTAATTCAAAATTGAAATGATCCCATATGTTTTACATCATACGTTGTAATTTACATTTAATACGTTAAAAATTTAACTATATGAATTTAAGGATTTATTGTAAGTAAGGAGTACCTCGTCCATGCCTATCTCAGTCTTTAGATAGTTATTTGGCTCTGGACACTGTTTCGATATTTATATCTGATGTCTAACGTTTAGGGCTGCTATTTAATATTGGTGCACAGTCGCTGGGGCGACACTGTCCAAATACACCAGACGTGAAATAGAAAAATATCTATTATATAAGAAAAGATTTTCATCTATGAAATAAGAATGGTTTTGTACTGGAAATGTTATTTCTTGACTACTACTGGTTGGATAATTTTTTGACAATTCTACTTGACAACATTGATGCGCGAAACATGACGATTTTCACTGAAGTTATTCTTCTGTGTAACGTCGGAGCATATTTTTGTTTGCTTCTACAAAGTTAAAACCAAACGCACTGATGATTTATATTGATTAATGGTTTGATGATAAATATGGCATTTATCAACGTATATTTGTTTCTTCATGACAGATGTTCCCACAAAAACTCAATTACATTTGTATAAACAACGCTATAACGAATGTTCCTGTTACCATGGATTCCACCACGAACAATTCTGTAATATGCGGTACATTGGTAAAACTATTCCAGAATACTCCTCCTAGTTCTAACTTGTATCAAGAACTTCTGTTTTGTGGTGTATTTACACTCAAAGCATATCGATATTTGTTATTTCATGATTTTCAATGATTTAGTAATTCATTATCAGTTTCTTGATTATATATTACAGAAAACAGCTCGCGCTCGAATGTCGACAGGAAAAAGACGACCAGGTACTATCCAGGTACATGGAATTTCTCCAATGGAACCATTAAACGAAGGAATAGAAGATAACAATCTAACTAAGGTAGAAGAGGTAATTATAACCCTTACCCTTCTTCCGATTACATATACCTAATGTTTCACCATATTCACTCTTAACCTTATTTTTTAGCCGTTTTTGTTTATTGTTTAGTGTTGTATCTTTTTTCACCTTCTACGTTCATCACTTTAATATATTTATTTCACTATTCCTTCAATATAACTTGTCTATTTCTGGATGCAATAAACGTGAAAGGTATCATAGATTATGGAATTTTAAAGAATAATGGATGTGTAGATGTTATGAAACGTGTATGTTTCAGAGTCTTGCGAAAGTTTTTTGGTCAGGAATAATTCTTTAAAATTTACTATATAAAAAATCTTTAACTGATATTTCAAAGTTTTACTACAATTTAATATAATGAATATATTGTAAGTATCATATATTCATTTGGACTGTTAAAATTGTCAAGAAATAATGGAAAGCTATACCAGTAATTACCATTTTTATTACATTAAAGGTGTAGACTGGAATTGAATTAACTAATTAATCAATCTATATGAGTTATTGCATGATTTATAATTTATTATATATTATTATTATGTAAATATATTCCGATAAAAATTTAATGCTGTCATAACTACACTCCCCAAATTCTTAATTTAATACTTATACGAAGAATATATCGGTAATAGCATAAAATCTACTCTTAAACATTTACCGTTATAGAAACTAATACATGTCGTCCTCCTGCACAGCTCTGTTCTGGGGTAGTTTTGGCTTTAATCTTTTGATCGCTTTGGCATTTTACTCTGAATATTTTGGGTTATTGTTATGGTTTTCAGTATTTTACGGTCCTCAGGACAACTGATACTAATTCGACGAAATATACTAATTTTATTAATTATAATTGGTATAGCGGATAATTAAACTACACGAATTTCTACTTTAGGGGTAAAAGAAAACGGAAAGAAATTATGGAGTATTTAATGAATATTATATATGCTAAACTTGTAAATGGATCGTACGTTCGTATTTAGGTCATTTTCTTAATGGACATTTTTCTATATTCGAAATAATTGTTATTTACTTTGTATTTTATTCATCCTGTCCATTGACCATCTTGGACTTAACGGAAATAAGGAACAATTAAATATGTTGCCTCATGTCATGTTACATTGTGAAGAATAAAACAAAAATATATTATATTATTTGATACATATAGATTATTACACAGCATTTTCCATACCAGGTCCCATATCATTCCGAGTCCCCCATATAGGTCGAGGAATGATATAGGACCCGATATGAATCATGCTGTGTAATAATCTCTTTATCATACATGTACCCTCATAAAAAATATGAGTCTTTTATTGGTATTATTGTTATTAGTTTGCCCTTTTCTGGCTTCCTTTTAGTGGTTTTGTTTTTCATTGACTTCAGAAACTCGTTTGTTTCTTCGGATGTAACGGAAACATACAGTTCCTTCATGTTGACAGCAGCAGACAACTGACAGTCACGTCACCGGAAGTTATCATTGTGAGCCAAAATATGGGTGCAAGAGAGGTCTTGAAAATCGATATCAAATCCTCCGAGGAGCACGCGAGGACTTGATGTGGATATCAAGTCCGATTAGGCTTATATTTCATTAACTGGACAAATATAACATGGACACTTTCGGCTGTATTACACGGACAAAATTGGCCTTATCAACACCAAATGTATGATAATATAAAAGATTTTGAGTCATTCCATGGTGAAGTGAAAGATATTCCAAGGACAATCCACTTAAAGCATTGCTTGAATATACTCAGAATTACACTTCGTATTCAGTATGTTGTCTTTTTTTGTTGCATCCTTTTATTTTAGTTGATATATTGAATTTAAAATAATGAGAACATGTTGTAATTTTAGACTGAGGGTAAATTCAGCGTGAAAAGTCGACCCGATAGTGGGATAGCAGCGAGCATGTCTTCCGGGAGTTATTCTAGTTATTCCAGTTCTGAAGCCGCCAAGGAATCACGTGATGATATAGATGAGGCTTACCAGATAGAATCATCTGATGTTTTGTCGGAAAGAGTTGAAAAGGTAAGGCTCAGTTGTAATCAGTCAAATTGTTGATACGATAAAACTTTATTACATAGTGACAGAATTTTAGGCAGTTTTGTTAGTTAGTTATATGATTTATTTGGTTTCAGGCTACATGTTACTACTCATATCACATCTTTATATATCCGGCACTTATAGTTTCTGTCAAATCTGGTACTGATAGTTCCTGTCAAATCTGGTACTTATAGTTACTGTCAAATCTGGTACTGATAGTTCCTGTTAAATCTGTTACTGGTATGAGAACTGCAACTATGACTCTCCTCATATTCTTTATGTTAATTCTCATGGGAAAAAATAATGCAAGTGATGTTAGTTTTCTAAATGTAAATCTTCACCATTATTCAATGTTTTACAGGTAAAACCGGAAATGTTCAGTGACATAAAGAGCCTTGTTGCTGGCATCACCAAAGGATTAACTTCGACAGAAATGAAAGCTAAAGCTATTTATCAGTGGCTTGTTGGTATAAGCTTTGCAAAGTACGCAAGAACTACCAAAAAGAACAGTATTCCATGTGTAAAACTGCGGCAAATGGTAGACAAAAAGCTAAGCCATGCTCAGTTTTATCAAGAACTATGCAAGTAAGTCCCCACAAATGGCATAAAATTACAGATTAGTAATAACACAATGGGTGTTAATGTTCATTTTTAATCCGATTTTTATTATGGTCTAATAACAATTATGGGAATGCTATTAGTGTCTTTTAAGCTTAATCAAGTTTGTCCTTGTGTTATAAATTTTTTACTCGAACATACAGCTGACTTCTGCAAAATGAAGGTTTCATTTAGTTTGGAAGGGTCCTGACAATTTGAATCAAAGATGACATATAAAACAAGGTGGTTTTTCAAATCAAGATAACAATTTTAAAAAGAGGTTTTAGTATTATTGCTATTTACCAAGCGTTTATTGTAAAGCATAGTTTATGATGTCATCTAGATTTCACCTGTGTATTGAAATAAGCCATGTTCAATTGACTAATGGCACAATTTCATGTACGTTTCTGATGGACATATCTATGAGCAAATATAATTACCCCCCCCCCCAAAAAAAAAAAAAAAAAAAAAATAAATAAGCAGTTAAAGTATCATATAAAAAAACAGTGAAATATCTGTCTGTACTCAATCTAGCTTTTTTTAACAATTTCGTTTGTACAATCTGCTGAAAATTGTATGGGACAGAAATAAATAGATGTTTTTATTAAAGTAATAGTACTTCTTAATGATGCGGTTAAAATACAGATGGACTTGTTATTATTGATTTTGTTTGTTTAAAATAAGGGTCTTACCACAATCCCTTCCCCGTCTGTCACATTAGTATTAAGTATAATCCTGAGGATGTTAAACTCGCTCATATCATGATGAGTCTTTGCTCAATTTAAATGATATCTATCTATGCAAGAACTTTTTTATTTGAATTAATAGAAAAAAAAACACTTTATATTTTGGTCTTATCTATGATAAAGTATGATAACTGCAGGATATCTGGTTATATTTAATTGAATCGTAATATGAGGCAGAAAATTTGTGAAAAAATACAAAATCTACTGAAATATTGGATCATTAAATTTGCTGATATTTTTCTGTAATCAAGAATTGAATGATATTTACAAACATTGTAATAAATTTTCTATTTCCTTCCAGAGCTGCAGGCATCAAATGTGAAAAGATAGAAGGGTATGTGAAAAACAAAGACTATCTTCCGGGAAACACAGTGCAATCGTCGAAATTTTTGCATACATGGAATGCTGTCAGCATTGACGGACAGTTCAGATTGGTTGATCCTTGTTTCGGGGCAAGAAAAGAAAAATTTTTCATGGACCATTATTTTGCTACTTCTCCTGACGATTTTATATTATCACATTTTCCGAAAGAAAAGAGGTGGATGTTAATGAATCAATCCATTACGGTAGAGGACTTCGAAGGCACTGTGAAAACATGGCCGGCAATGTTTCATTTCAACATTCGACCACTCAGTATGAAATCTGTTATACGGACTTATGACGGAAAACTAAGTGTGACCGTTTTATTACAAAATGTAGCAGTGATACCCCAGTTAGAATATGCCGGACCCGGGGCAGAAATAGACGCCGATTCTCTAAGAGACAATATAGATGAAGAAATTCGAGACTCTGAAAATGCCGAGACATTTCATATTACATTGCCACAAGAAGGAAATTACTATTTTACGTTATTGGGAAACATTTTTGCAGAAGAGATAGACGTTCCTGTGTTTCAGTATCGTATAGAGTATGTTGATGAATTGTTATGAGATTGTGTATGTGGAAATAGCATGACAGGTTTATATTTGGTCCTACAAATTCAATTTGGATGTAAATATATAACATGCAATGTATATTTACGGACGTTACTAAACATTATCAGGACTTATTAAGAATGTTATTAGATTTCTACAGTGATAAGGACCAAATATAAATTGTTAGGAATTCATTAAGAGTATTAAGTTAAAATTAAATTATTAGTTTGTGTGTTTAACGATTTTTCGGTGCCATATAATCATATAGTCGTTCTTCTCATGACAGGAAATTTTTAAGATAAAAAATATATTCATTTTCAAGATTATAGGTATTAATGTGTCTAAGTCACTTCATATTCTGTTTTCTTGTCTTAAATGTATAACGTTACAGTTACTTATATGTAATTTTTCTTCCTGCTAGGTAAATATTAAATGGACACTGTTAATTTAAGCGCACAAGAGTTCAATTAAATGTTTTGTTACAAGACAGTTGAAACAAATCGCAACTTTACTCGGAACTAGATTTAGATACAATTGCTGCTAAGACAATCATAATACAATATTCGTTTTTGCATTTAACATATCACATTATGTGTGCGTGTTGAAGAAAGTGATCACCTCTAAAACAGCTAGTTACTAAATGCAAATTATTCGGAGTTGATTGTTATTTTTTCTTAATATTAAGGTACCTCGATGTGAAGAAAAAAACTATTTTTACACCATTTTTGAAATCGCTTTTAAATGTTCGATGCAATAAGGCTGTTTATGGTAGTCATCAAATATATACCTACCTCGTTTGTATTACATCTTCTGTAGATAGAAACAAAGGGAGGGTGGAACAGAAGGCCCGGAGAACTTCCATATATAAAACATATTCTACTAGCTATAACTTTCAAAAGATCAAACGTTTTCATAACATGTAAAAAACGAAGTTATTAATTTACTTTTTCAATTGAAATTTTTATAAAAAATGAAAATGATTCTGATTTCTAATTTTGACGAATATGAAGGACTTCATTAAAAAATTGTTATTAAACAAAAAGTAAATTTACTTATCAAATATTAAAATTTCATGAATATTTTGTTCCATCCTGTCTTTGCCTGCGTTTGTTGTGATTGTATCAGCCTAAATCAAATTTTATTTTGATGGCTGGGACATACCATATCAGTATTGACATGTAAGTGCTCTTAATTTGCTTTCCGAAGTTTAAAGCATTATGGGTAAAACTTTATACTATGAATACACATATACCCGACCAATTATAATTTGGTTCTATCGATTTTACCCATAATTCATTAACCTAGGAATTGACAAATTGTATGTTTCACTTGTGTTACATTAGATTTAGAAGTTTTTATTTTGGCATTTAATTTATTGTTACATTATATCATTGTTATCATTTTTATTCCTCATGTTGAGATGTGATCTCATCTATATATATTTATAAGCATACAGCACTTTTTCTTCTTTCACACGACATCATGAAAAAGTTTATTTTGTTACACGGTCAAATTTTGCAAAAGAACAAGATAAATATAGATTTTCCTTCAGGTACGAGTAAGTTATGGAATTTCTTCACCCGAGACAGTTAAATTTTCGATTTTCACTATTAAGGGTGGAGAAATTCCATAACTCACGAGTAAATTGAAGGAGAATCTGTTTCTACTATGATTTTCAACAAAAACCTCAAGAAAATGTCGTTGCTATGTAGTTTGTTTACATGGACGTCATTCAGGATTTCTCTAGTTTATCGTTCCAATAACTGTAGAAAAAACGGTGGGATTTCCCATGCAGAAATTTAATCGCCGGGAAGTGGTTAAAAATATTATGTATTTTTATCCCACCGATTAAACACCGCAAGAATAGGAGAAATAGAAATTCATACTTTTCAACAAAAAAATAATACATCACTGTAAAATTTATTCGTTTAATTTATGATATTGTCCTTGGTGTATATGATCTTTTATTGGTATAAGCAATGTACATTTTTTTCTGTATGTTTTAAGCCTATTTATAGAAAATGAAAATCATGCAGCAGTGCTACTGTGTAACAGCAGCATTATATCAAGTTTCCGTCCATAAAAGAAACACTGTGATAAATTTCTCATTTTTATTACATAGTCATATTTATAAATTATATTGTTGCTTAAATAAAAAAAAAATCATTCGAAAAATTGTTGCACTTGTAGATTTGTATATTGCCACCACAGTACAGTTTTAGATTAAAAATATTTTATTTGCAAAAATAAATGCAAAATGGATCAGACACAACAAACTTATCAAGTCTTCTCCGTTTACACAATATTTACAATAAAATAATAGTTGCATGCAAGTTCTATATAAATGAACAGTCTCATAATAGAAAGCTTTCCACCTACTTCCAATAGACAAAAGGTAATAAGTATAGAATATGGAAAGAGTAGTATATGGACACTGGCTATTCAAGACAAAGATGTGTTTGATGCCAACGAAATGGCTTCTACATGGTTAATATTTTTACTGGTATAAATGTTTAGAGGTCAAGACTTACACATGAAGAGTCGAAACAATAAGGCAAACATCCATCTTACCGATATCCTACTGATAGCATGATGTGGAACTTAATGCCAAAATGGTTAAAAAAAGAAACGCAAACATAACAAATGTTTTTGTTTTTTTTTTCAAAATAAAAACGGTTACTTTGACGAATTTTCTGTGAGAGTAAGTAATAATTTGTTTTAAGTCTATTATTCTTAAGAGTCATAACATGAAGAAAAATATAGTGTATTATTTCGTCGGTTGCTTCCGTGTATCAAATTGTGGGTTAATTAGACATTTTGAAAACTGGTTATTTTCAGTGATAAAAAAAGGTATTAAAATGAAGATAGTTTCTTTGTTAAGTTTCATCAACTTCATTTGATCATGGCTTAAGGATGTAATCTTCTGATGTTTCAGTCTCGTTGAAATCTCGTTCGGGAATTATTTCCAAAACATGTGATAGAAGTGGAAAATATTAATGAATTCAAAATATATTATACTCCAACTAAACTCTGTGGAAAAATTATGTTCTTACAATAAGCAGTTTTTGAGTAAAAAAAATTTCAAATTTATAACCAATCTGGTCAGTGTCATCAGCCAAAATGTTCAGAAAATGTGTGAGTGCTATAAAGAAATGATTTTACCAAAAATATGTATATCCCATATCAATTTTTTCTTTTTAAAATTCATTAATATGTATTTTTTCAATCATTTATAACAAAGAAGTTTGAAATTGTATGCCTTTGTTCTAAAAAAAAATGAGAAAAACCCCAAATTTACTAAATTGACCACATGGCCATTTTGACACTAAAAAACAACAAATTTTATAAAACTTTCTTATATTAACACCTACCTATAGTTCTTTTAAGTTAAGTTTATTCAGACTTGTCCACTTTTTCTTTATGAAAGTATGAAAAAAAAATTAATAGTGGAACTGATTTTTTTCATGATAATAGCCCGAAAATTGGTAAAAATTGATGAAAAATGGGAAATGATCAAAAATGAGGTACTTCCAAATGACCGTAGCAAAACAACAAACCCAACACCATATGATTTTTTTCTTCATAAATTACTTTCTTACAGTTATATAATAAGAAAAAAAGTTTATAATATTGGAAATTTTTGGCTCCTCAGAGGTGTACATCCTTAAACTGTGGAAATAAAATATTATCAAAAATGAGGATAATAATGACATCGAAAATATAACCATGGTCAACGTTGAACCAATGGGTTGAAACTTAGGTGATAATAAAATTGTAAAATTCGTTAAATTTAGAGCTAAAAATCATGAATGCCAAAGCGATGTCAAATGTTAAGTAATAAATCAGTAATTAATTTAGTGTCAGTTATCCAATCTCAACTTCTGAAATGTCAATACAAATAAAGAAAATAAAAATAAATTTAATCGTATTTATTTTAGGAATAGTATACAACCATTAATTATCTCAATATATCATTATCACAACAGATAAAAATGATAAAAATGAAAACGGAAGATTTGATATATCGAAAAAAGTGCTAAGTTTGATAAGACGCAATTGTGGGTTAATAATTTGTACTTTAAAGTTTTAGAATGAAATAGCATATCGTTAAACCATTAGACAACTTGCCAACTATTTCGGAGAGGCATGATCTATTCCATTGTCATTGTCTAACAGAAAGAAATTTATCAGATTATCAGATCTTGGGTTTCATTGATATCGTCAATGACTTGAGCAGCTAATAATAGTTAAGTTTAAAATATTAGTTTGAAACGAAAAACAAATGTGGGACAATGTTTCGTTAATTAGAGACCGTCAATTTGAAAAAAGTGAAACTATATATTTACAAATTGAATAAAATCTTTTGTTAACAAGTTACTAGTAACGACTTAACAAAAATCCTTTTTGTGGTTATCGATGCGAATTGGATCATACGTTTAGTGATATAAAATTTGGTTAATTAACCATAAACGCTATTTATTATAATTATGCAATATATATCTATTATTCCGGAACAGATAAAGATTACGAAAAAGATGGAAAAAATGTAATGTCAAAAAAATTTTCTACTCATGGAATTTATTGATGAGACGAGTTCATAGTACATTACAAAAAAATGTCATAACACAAAAACAATACTATAAAAGTTCAATTTGCCAGTAAATTCGACAAGAACATAAACATGTAATTATAAACCCTTAGCCGTGTAAATTTTTCATTATGGAACTGATTTTCACAGACCAAGTTAATAATTTTATGTGAAAACTAAAGAGTATCTCCCTCGTCCAGAAATCTATCCTTAGGTGGTTTTGGCTTTATCCTTGTAGTCATTTTGGCATTTAAAAAAAAATTAGTTGGGTCATTTTCGTTTTCAACATTTCAGGCCTTGAGCACAACTGATCAGTCGTAAATCGAGGAAATGTGCACATCCTGTCCAACAAAATTTGGTATCAAAGTCTTATTGATTGAAAAAAGATTTGCAAACAAATAGCGAGCAGTTATCCTCTAACACGGTTTTCATCCCATCCTCGCCTCCTCACAAATGCTGTGAACAGCGCGTCGCAAATTGATCCTTTATATTTTCATTTTGGTACTCACGTAAAAACTAGGGAAAATATTAACAAACGAGTCATGGAAAATACATTTCGTATTGAGCTACTAGTAAATTATACAGTGTAGTGTTATTGAATTGGTATTTTCATATAAAGCCTGTATTATATCCGACTCAGGTTAGCTGTATAGGCCCGAGGCAACGCCGAAGGTTACTGAGACCCAATACAACTGTACGAGAACACAATACAGGCTTCATATGAAAATACCCATTTTATGACAAATTTATTACTTAAATTAAAGTAATTTTTTAAATTCTAATTGTGGTCATAACTAAACCGCGAATATATTGCGATTCAGATTATTATTTTTTCAACGACAACAAAACGTAGATCTATTTTTAGTTCACTGGCACAAAGTTAGCTATTGCCATCACAGAGCCGAACATAGTTTAACATAGGATCCTATTGGTAATTTACTTGAAGATCGTCTTGTCTGAAACCACTTGATCAATTGGAACAAATCTTGGCATCAATGGTCCTTAGGTGGTCTACTTTCAGAATTGTATCTGATTACCCTAACAGCCATCCAAGATGGCCACCAAAGCCAAACAAAATTTAACATAGGATCCTATGGGAATTTTACTAAAAGATCCTCTTGTCTGAAACCACGGGGCCAATTGGAACAAAACTTGGCAGCAATGGTCTTTTTGTCTGAAACCATTTGGTCAGTTGAAACAACATCTAAAATTTCATAGAACCGATCTGTCCTTTAACTAAGGATATTGGTTGTGTGGGGATGCATGAAAGAGCCAAAATAACAATAAGGTAGTAACTTGATAATAGTTCGTGGCATAGGCTTCAATGATATGCAACATACATCCATTGTGCCACATTCGAAGACAAGTTCTGTGTGTGCCTAATAATACGCGTGTCATTTTGTTTTTTTTTAAAAAAAAAAATTTCTGTTGTTTACTTAAATCGTGATTAATGATTGCCTTTTCCAACAATCTGATAACTCAAATTATGAACTAGGGCAGATTTTTCATCCCTGAAAGCTATTCATAGATTCTGAATATAATATGAAACGGTAAAAACGGTTACAAATACGAAATGTTATGTAATTCAGTTAATATTGTTCTATCTTTCAATGACCTGAAGAATTTAATTTTGGACTTCCGAACCATGAATACTGCCGACTTCAAATGAAGTCCTATACGAGATTCCATTTAAACCTTTGATGGAATGTTATTTATGAATATTAGGTTTAATAGTTAGGCAGTAACAACTAACAGAACCTTAGTCTAACAGTTAAAACAAGAACATGTTGACCCTGTCAAATAACTGGGATTAAGTGAAGAATACAAACGTGATACTGGTATTCCAGAAATGTACTGCCTTCAAGACAGGGGAAGATACTGGTCGACACTTGTATTCCGGAAGATACAGGAAGATACTGGAAAATACTGGTATTACCAGGTTTACGGATAATTGAAGATCCTAGAAAATACTAGTTATACAGGAATTACAGATACTGGAAGATACTAGAAAATACTGGTTATACCAGAGTATAGATACTGGAAGACACTGGAAAATATTGGTATTAACCATAGCTAGATACCGGAAAATACTAGAAAAAAAACTGGTGATACCAGAGTTACAAATACTGGAAGATACTGGAAAAAACTTGTTATACCAGAGTTATAGATACTGGAAGATACTGGAAAATAATGGTATCTACCTTCAAATCGATTTTATTATTTCTAATTGAACTGAATTAATAGTTTGATTTATACACCAGAGAGTCACGATACATAAGGAGGAGGTTTGGGTACTATTAAAACCGGTTTAACATTCCTCTTATATAATCCTAAAGAGTATAAAAAATACAATTTGTACGTTTTTCCATGAATTATACCCCGCAAAGTGGTGATTATAATGGAATACACTTTTCCGTTTGTCCGTTTGTTCGTCGCTCCTTCCTTCTCCAAATCTTGAGTACCCAACTAGATATTCATCTTTTGGCAGATTTTTTTCAAGTTAGGTAACTTGGTTCGGCATAACCCGAACATGCGCAGGTCGTAACGATTTCACGTTTGATCGATTTTTGCCAGCGATAGTGTCCTTTTCATATCAGTTGTCTTAAGATACTGTATGAACAAGTAGTCATTCACCTTTTGGCGAATTTTGTATGTATATGGTATCATGGTTGGGCATGGCCCGAGCATACAATATTTAACCAATTTTATGACTGACTTTTGCAAGAGTTACAGTTGTTCCCATCTCTGTTGACTGAATATCTTATGTGAGCAACTAGTCATTAGGTGGATTTTGTTCATATTTTGTAACCTGTTTTAACTTTGTTTTCATGACCGGAACATACATAGTTACAAATTTGATAGTTGATTGATTTTTAGCAAGCTTTAGAACTAAATCCATATAGTGTTTTCATGACCGGAACATACATAGTTACAAATATGATGGTTGATTGATTTTTAGAAAGCTTTAGAACTAAATCCATATAGTTTGACCCCGACTACTAGTACACAATGTATCTTGCGTAAGCAAGTTGGCATTTATCTTTTGGCAGAATATTTCACATTTATTATCTAAGGATAACGTCCCTTTTTTAAGTCAGCTGTTTGCTTGTCCATACAAACATCTTGTTTTTGCAAATAGTCATTTTCACTTTGTTCACATTTTAACAGTTGGGCAATGAGTGGGAGTATAGTAGCACGACAACACACTCATCATTTTTTCATTTCTTCTGGAGAATATTTTAATAAACGAAACCAAACGAATACAAACAAAATGATTTTTTTCATTATCGTATGTTCCCAAACTGCTTAAAATACTTTAGAAAAAGAAATCTAGGAAGAGTACCAACATTGGTAACCCACTGCTTAAAATTTAATATTTTGGATTTTTGTTTTCAACATTTTAGGCCTTAAGCACAGTTGATGAGTCGTAAATCGATGAAATGTGCACATATTGTGCATCAAAATTAGTATTAAATAATTTTATTTCCTATCCTAGGTTTAAGAGTTACGATCTGATGATTTGACATTGGTATACAACTTTGTTAATTAACAGAATCCTATCCCAATAAGTTACTTTAGTTCGGTAGTTCTTATACGATATTTCTATATGAAAGAACTCGCGGTGTAATACATTAATGAAAAAAACACTCAATATTCGTGTGATTATGTATTAATAATATCTAGGGGTTGTTGTGTGGCCTCATAATGGTGAATACGAACTGTATAAATTTGATGCCCATGCTATAACCTGCAGAATTTAAAACTTATACAGATATTGATAACGGAGAAGAAAGTTCTTTGGTTCCTTCCCTCCTTCCTTCCATCTCCATGCAGCTCAGTTGCTTGTATTTCGATACTATCCCGAAATTGATACTTACCTTAAAATTCACTGTTGAAAAATTGTAAAATTTGTGAAGTCTCCCTCGTTCATAGCTCTGTCCTTATATGGTTTTAGCTTACCCCTTTTGGTCAATTTTGAAACTTTTGAATTTGCTCTTCAACTTTTTGGATTATTGTTTTTGGGTTTTCAATATTTTAGGCCTTGAGCACAACTGATGAGTCGTAAATCGACGTATTGTGCACATCTTTTGCATCACAACTGGTATTGGTGACGCAAATTTAAACAGAGATTTACAAAAAAAAATAATGCATTTGTTTTTAAAAATTCATTAAAAAATATCTTAATAAATGAACAGAGGCATTGTGGTAATATTTTACAAAAAAAAAAAAAAAAACAAAAATATTCATTGACAGTTAAATAACGTTCTAACAATCTAGTTATATGCATTAAATGGGAGTATCGAAAAGAAGATTTAATTTGTTAAAACAAACATGATGAACGAATGACCTGTTACACTGTAGATTATTCTCAGACAATGCTTTCTTGAAAATCCTGAAATAGAATAATTTAAAAAAAAAGAACCGGGGGAAATATAAAAAGTTTCATGTCTCCATATTACCTATACATTTTGTACCCGTCTGAAATATACCGAACTAATAATAAGTTCGTGCAAAAAATACATAATTGTTGGAAAAATAATAATTTTTATCGCTGTGAGGTTTATATCTATATAAATCGGTGTAAGGTTAATCAGAACCTATATCTCGGTATTGCGAGTACTAACGAACGTAAGAAAGAGCTTGACTTGAGCCTAACTTAACCCCTGCAGATATCTGATCGACAAAAGACGTTGTTTTGTTTTGTGTCAGTAACTTTACCTTATTTGATATATTGATTGTAAGAAATAGTTGATACAATTTCCTTATTAATTTCCGCTTTTATAAATTAGGGTGTCAACATTAAACTCCAACGGGTCAACCTACTGCGAACAAAAGGCCTTTCATATCTGTTAAAAAATGCAAATTATACATTTATTCGTATTCAGTAAGAAATTTTTTTCACTAAGGTCATTTTAGTTCATTCACATACATGACATACTCATGGTGATAATGCACTTTATACTATTTCAACAACAAAATGTTGTGGTCACTTTTCATATAATTATATCTAAAGGGAAACATGATGTAAATCAGATTTATTTGTACTTATTTTAACGAAAAGTACAATTTCTATAGCCAGGGCGTAATATGAAGAACGATTTTTGCACTTTAGAAAATTTGATTTTATTTTATATGCAAACACTTCAATAGTTTACAGACATAATTATGTTGTTTAAAAGTCAGTATACACAAACAAATTTATCTACTAATAGCATGGTAAATCAACAACTTATAACATTTTGAATTTTAATGAGATTTCTGCAGTTCGGATATTTTATGTCTAACCTGGATGAGCTCTCGAAGTCATTTTTATTATTTTTTTTTTAATTTAGATACATTGGTAAAATTGTTAAGTTATGTATAGAAATGGCTCTAAAAGCGCCTTGGTTTTTTATTTTCAGCTCTAAATTTTGGATTTGATCTATAGTCTACAATATTTTGAGTTATTTCGGTTATTTGAGTACATTTTTTATGGAAATGTAAGGATATGGAGTAAACGTCAATGAGACAACAACTCAAAACACTTAATCACAAGAAAAGAGTGATTACATATTGACCCGTATGGGCGGTCGTGTAATGCTCGACAAGAGCAAGATCTCTCACAATAACACAATCCTAGACCAATGGTATCAGAAATTCAACAAAAATAACAACAAATTCAAATTAACCCGACCACTATTCAGTGTCCCTACCAAGTCAGACTACCCTGACTCTCTGTTGTTTCGACGTTTGTGTTTTGTGCTGCTTTATGTTTATTTTGCCTGAAGTTCTATGTTTTGGATACCGTTCATTGATTGTTGTGTCACTGTGGACCTTTTATGTTAACTGTTGTTTTTTGTTTTCATATTATAAAAAGTGGACAAGAGACAACCACTGAAAATACAGGATCCATGCTCCAGACAGGTGTATTAATGCAGCGTGGTAAACCATATCAAGCACTGCAGGTTAGATATATACAGAAAGAAGACATAGACGGTATAGAAATCTATAAACTATTCTATATATTCTAACAAAATCTAACTACGACAGAAAGAAGTCAATTGCAAGGATCAAACAAAGACAAGACCCACAATGCAATTTGAAATTATCTTTTGAAAAAGTCTGTGATACGTTAATAGAAAGAATATTTACTATATTAGCTTATAATATTAGTTATTGATATAAAGAGAACTGAAACTCTTCTTAAATTTACATCACTTATTTTTCAGTATGGTGTAAATATACGTATACCATGTCTTTGATTCTCTACGATAACGGAAACATAACTTTGTCATTAATGATATAAAGGAATTAATTTTACACTCCAGTTCATGTTCATTGCATGCATGAATTAATTAAGCTGCTTTAATGACCAAAATCAGTTTCGTTTTGTTTTATTTTTTTCCAGTGTTGTGATTTTTTCTCTTGCATGATACTATATGTTGCATAATTTTAAAAAAAGATTTCTGATGAATTGATTTAGCTTTGGAGTGAACAGGTCATAATTAATAGTTTATGATACTATCTTCCTTCGCATCTTTAGAGTAAAAGAACTAAAATGGGATAAGTTTAAATCATTACCCAATATGTTACAGAGCAAATTCAGATCTGAGCTTAGCGTTAGGAAGATACCCCCTTTTCACTTAAAATTTTCGCCAGCAATCAGCAAAAATCAGTTTTTATGATACATGTACACAGCAAAACATAATGGAATATTTCATTGTAATAAATATACCTATTTTCATGCACAAGATGCGCACATTTCGGAAAACTATTTTTAACTAATTATAAGTTATAAGAAATAAAAAATAAATCAATAAATCAAAGCAAACTTTACATTTTCTCAATTGCAAAAGGAACACTTGCTGTGTTTACTCTCTTGACCAAAAGTGCATTTCATTTCATGTCCAAACAACAAACCATAAATTATTTTAAATATAATTTTGTGCACTTATGGAATCAAGTAGAAAGTTTACAAAGAGAGGTTAGGGGATATTTAAACATTGGATGTCATTACCTTTAAAAAATTTGATGCACACGAACAAATAACTTGATTCATAAAATGATATGTAAACAATGACAACTTTATTCCAAAAACTGCGCCTTTTCATTTATAGTACAAAATTTATACAAGGTCGATAATTTTGCAATGTCACTTTTAACGTCAGGTCAATAAATGGCCGATTTTACACCGACAGGTGAAACAAAACTTTGAGGAAATATTGAAGGGCGAACCTTAAGTTTTTTTTCAAGTCAATGCTAAAAGTATAATAATAAATACCAGCAACTAAATCGATAGATAAATACCAAATAACAAAAACAAAAATATATACAAAACTGAATAATTAACAAAATGAAAAATAAAAACATGAATTAATTTATAAATATTTCTATTCTTTTTAGTTCAAGATAAATATGGGAAATTTTTTTTATTCCAATTATTAATAATATTTTAGAAAGTTTGTTCTATAACCATAACATTTCCGTAAACCTAACAGTACTAGTAAATGGCAAAATATATAAGAATTCATCAAAAAGATACAAAAACAAACGATATAAACATTTCATTTTGGTCTTTAATTTTGATGTGGGGTTCAATGAACTTTGATTCCCATGATACCAATTTCGATTTACGTGCATATTTTAATACACCATGTTCAATCAACAAGTACATGAGGTAAAATTTCGAATGCCAAAACAACAACTCAAAATATTTTTCTCAGATTAAAATCCATCTACAGCTAGTAAAACTAGCAAAAGCATAACCAAAAATGAGAGAAATACTCATTTTTCAAGAGCTCTGTGGGAAATAGATTAAAACTAGAGGCTCAAGCGGTAAGTCTGAATCGCTCACCTGACATTCCTTTCAGTGTGTAGTATTTGTTCATTTAGCTATTCGCTTTCGGATATATATTTTTAATGTTATCAATCAAAATAGGGAATTGTTCATGGCAGCCATTAGTCGTCTGACAGATGAGAAATATCCAAATTCTATAAAGACCCTTACCATAGATTTTACCTCTGTTCCTTTTTAGCTCACCTGGCCCAAAGGGCCAAGTGAGCTTTTCTCATCACTTGGCGTCCGTCGTCCGTCGTCCGGCGTCGTCCGTCGTCGTCCGTCGTCGTTAACATTTTACATTTTGAACTTCTTCTAGAGAACCACTGAATGGAATGAAACCAAACATGGCATGAATGTTCCTTATGAGGTGCTGACCAAGTGTTGTTACTTTGTAGCCGATCCATCATCCAAGATGGCCGCCAGCGGGGAACTTAGTTTAACATAGGACCCTATGGGAAATGCATACTAATGACTTCTTTTAGAGAACCACTGAATGGAATGAAACAAAATCTGGCATGAATGAACCCTTATAAGGTGCTGACCAAGTGTTGTTACTTTGTAGCCGATCCATCATCAAAGATGGCCGCCAGAGGGGGACTTAGTTTAACATAGGACCCTATGGGAAATGCATACAAATGACTTCTATTAGAGAACCGTTAAATGGAATGAAACCAAACATGGCATGAATGGTCCTTATGAGGTACTGACCAAGTGTTGTTACTTTGTAGCCGATCCATAATCCAAGATGGCCGCCAGCGGGGGACTTAGTTTAACATAGAACCCTATGGGAAATGCATACAAATGACTTCTTTTAGTGACCCACTTAATGGAATGAAACCAAACATGGCATGAATATTCCTTATGAAGTGCTGACCAAGTGTTGTTACTTTGTAGCTGATCCATCATCCAAGATGGCCGCCAGCGGGGAACTTAGTTTAACATAGGACCCTATGGGAAATGCATACAAATGACTTCTTTTAGAGAACCACTGAATGGAATGAAACTAAATCTGGCATGAATGTTTCTTATGAGGTGCTGACCAAGCGTTGTTACTTTGTAGCCGATCCATCATCCAAGATGGCCGCCAGGGGGGGGGCTTAGTTTAACATTGGACCCTATGGGAAATGCATACAAATGACTTCTTTTAGAGAACCGTTGAATGGAATGAAACCAAACATGGCATGAATGTTCCTTATGAGGTGCTGACCAAGTGTTGTTACTTTGTAGCCGATCCATAATCCAAGATGGCCGCCAGCGGGGGACTTAGTTTAACATAGAACCCTATGTGAAATGCATACAAATGACTTCTTTTAGTGACCCACTTAATTGAATGAATCCAAACATGGCATGAATATTCCTTATGAAGTGCTGACCAAGTGTTGTTACTTTGTAGCTGATCCATCATCCAAGATGGTCGCCAGCGGGGAACTTAGTTTAACATAGGACCCTATGGGAAATGCATTCAAATGACTTCTTTTAGAGAATCACTGAATGTAATGAAACTAAATCTGGCATGAATGTTCCTTATGAGGTGCTGACCAAGCGTTGTTACTTTGTAGCTGATCCATCATCCAAGATGGCCGCCAGCGGGGGACTAAGTTTAACATTGGACCCTATGGGAAATGCATACAAATGACTTCTTTTAGAGAACCACTGAATGGAATGTAACAAAACATAGCATGAATGTTCCTTATGAGGTGCTGACCAAGTGTTGTTACTTTGTTGCCGATCCATCATCCAAGATGTTTAGAAGTCTATCAGAAAATTGTAAAAAAAATTCTGAATGGTCACAACTTGACCACATATTCAAAAATAATAATGATAAGATGTCTTCAGTAGCTATTGTAGGACTTCACTAAGATGACCTGTTTTTAATTTTAAATACTGTGTCAAATTAAACCAATCTTGGTCTCAATCATTATATAATTTTACATAATTTCCTAAATCACATTAGATACAGGTGAGCGACACAGGCTCTTGAGAGCCTCTAGTTTGACAAGAGAATTAATTTTTCCCATTGGGTCCCATGTTAAAGTAAGTTAAGTTTTGGTGGGCATCTTGGTTTGTAGTGGTTATCACCAAAAATTCTGAAAGATAGTGGTTATTATTACAAGGGTCTTTCCATAGATGATTTACTCCAGGTTCCAATTCATTTGTTATATGAGCAATCAGAAAAAAAAATGTTCATGGTGGTCATGTAAGTCGTCTGTGAAGGTCGACGTTCCGTATATGCTTAATATGTTCAAGTTCAATTTGCTTTGCAGTTTCATAGGAGATTTTACTTATTTGACCAAACAGAAATAAAGAATTGTTCATGGCAGCCATGGTACCTGCCTCGGAGAAAATATGAGAATTTATGAGCTCCTTCCATTGATGTTTCCTACCAAGTTTTAATTCATTTGGTCGTATGTTTTCAGAAGAGAAGATGTTTTATTTTTTTTTATAAGTTTGACCAATGAGAAAAAGGATTTGTTCATGGCGGCCATGTACGTTGTTCTATTGGAAAAACAAATATATAAAGGTCCTTCCATAGATGCTTCATACTAAGTTTCACTTCATTTGGCTATACCGTTTCAGAGCACAAGGGTTTTTTTTTTGACCAATGAGATTTGTTCTTGGCGGCCATGTTAGTCGTACGATCTGGAAATGTCCTCAAGTTCTAACAAAGTTTCACTTTATTTGGCTGTACCGTTTCAGAGAAGAATATTTTGTTAATTGTTATTGTCCAACCAGAAAAAAAATATGCAAACTTTATAAAGGTCCTCCCGTAGATGATTCATACTTCATACTATGATTTGACTATATGGTTTCAGAGGAGATATTTTTTAAAGTGGATCAATGAGAAACATTGACAGACGGACAGATGGACGCAAATTGATGACAAAAGCCCACATTGCCATTTGGACCAGGTATGCTAAAAGAAATCATATTATAACAGTATATTTAAAGTGTCAATAAAAAAGCATAAGCACAGATCTAATTTTCAGTAAACGAACTTTATATATTCACTGAATTATTTAAATCATCAATAATTAATCTGAGACAAGCAATGAAATACTGTCAACTGCGCTGTGATAACATAGGAACTAGAATTCACAAGCAGAAACTTACACTCAAACGTAGCCATAATTTTATGACAGATTAATTCAGTTTCTATTCACGTACCAGTAAGTGCCTATACTTGTATTGAATTAGTTGAGTGTTGTTTTAAAGCATAGTAGAGCTGTAATTTGTTCAACTCATCTTTTGTAAATGTATTACAAAATTCCTAAAGTAAAGTTAAATGTGTATAGAAGAAAAAATGCCTAGTGTAGTTGATCTTTTACAATGTAGATATTAGACACTAGAACATATTAGAAGATACATGTACACATATTAGTCAATGATTTTAAGACAATGATAATACAACGGAAATTATTTAGATCTTACTGTTGAAAGAATGTACATGTATATGGAAACGTTGAACAAAAAAAAATTCTTATAACGGCAATTGAAATTTTATACGAGATAAAATTGTGTATTTTTACTGTACGAATTGAACAACTATTAATAACGAGATAGAAATATTTTTTAAACGATTGAAACAAAAACTGTCTGAGTTAATTTATAAATATACTAGACATTGAACCCGCGCGAGCGCGGGAAAAAAATAAGCATTTTTTGTGGTGGCCATATTGACTATAAGAAGTTGTTGCGGCCATGTCATTCATGGAATAGGGACTCAATATGGATGTTGTGGCAGGCTTCCCATAAACTTTCCTGTCAATTATGTGGTATTAACTGATAGTTTCATGTCTATATATGCTCTAGTATTCCAGAAATGGATGTTAATACAAACTTTAAACAAAGCCAATGAAGCGAGAAATGTAAGTCAACGTGACCCAATTGTCATATGGCTGTTCGTTACTACCGAAGATGTATCTACTGATGACGTAGACTGTATGCCACGTAGAATTACCAAAATGGATCTTAAGGTTCCATCAAAGTTGAAATCTATGACGAAAACACAACCACATAAATTGTCAATATTTTTATTGTTACATTTAATTCTGAACTGGAACTTGATGAAAAGCTTTCATTAAATACACATTTCATAATGCATTACTTCTTTCCTTCAGAATAAATATGAAAATGAAATTGTAGATGTAAACATTTCCTTAGTGACGGATGAATTTTCCAAAAGATGCCGTGAATTAGGTAGAGCATATTTTTGGAAAATAATTGTTCCAATTGTTCCATTGTCATCATGGGCAGGGCAAGCGAGGCTTAATATCACAAATATATCCGATAATCAGAGGCGATAAAAGCATTTTTAGTGTGTGGCTGCGTGTGCTGTCCACGTTTATATTTATCAAATATATAAATTTCGTCATTAATGGTAAAGATGACCATTTGTTAAAAATATTTTTATCTAGGGCTTACAGGGAATTGTATGGTAGAGATATATTTAGACAGGTCACATGACAAATAATGTAAAAATAGATAATGGTTGGTTTATCACTTTGTGCAAGACAAACATCCGAGTAATCCAAAAAACAACTAAGTTAGGAATTCCTCTGAACTTTACCTTACTTCTTCATAATCTTCAAAGTTCATAACCTTTACAGTTAGGAGAAATTGCGTTATTGTAAAAAAAAAAAACAATCCTGAATACATGAAGCGGAAACATCCCACTCGAAGGAGAACGCTTTTAATGTGTTTTATTCTTCTTCCGCCATTTCAAACAGAAACACATTTAAAATATGTGCATACTTATTTATTTAAATCAATGTGTTAAAATGATGCATTCGAGAACCTTCTAAGGGATATGTTGGGAGAATTCATATCGGAAAAGTGCATACAAATTCCATTTGCACATAAACAAAACTGCAGTTTAAATTTATAAATGCAGATTGTCAAATCCGATAATAACCTTTATAATCTGAACTATACATCGTTTATTTTGAACCACGCGTTTTGCCGCCTATTCGGCTAATTCGTAAATTTAGTATTATAGATATATATATACTAGTATTATAGATATATATATACTAGACATTGAACCCGGCGAGCGCGGGAAAATAAGCATTTTTTGTGGTGGCCATATTGACTTTAAAAAGTTTCCCATAAACTTTCCTGTCTTCCTGTCAAGTAGGTGGTGTCAACTGATAGTTTCATGTCTATATATGCTGTAGTATTCCAGAAATGGATGTTAATGCAAAATTTAACCAAAGTCAATGAAGCGTGAAATGTAGGTCAACGTGACCTAATTGTCATATGGTTGTTCGTTACTACCGAAGATGTATCCACTGATGAAGTAGACTGTATGCCACGTAGAATTACCAAAACGGACCTTAAGGTTCCATCATAGTCAAAATCTATGACGAAAACACAACCACTTAAATTGTCAATATGTTTATGTTACAATTAATTCTGAACTGGAACTTGATGAAAAGCTTTCATTAAATACACATTTCATAATGCATTACCTTTTTCATTCAGAATAAATATGAAAAAGAATATGAATAAACATTTCCTTAGTGACGGATGAATTTTTCAAAAGATGCCGTGAGTTAAGTAAAGCATATTTTTGGAAAATAATTGTTCCAATTGTTCATTGTCATCATGGGCAGGGCAAGCGAGGCTTAATTTCACAAATAAATCCAATAGACGATAAAAGCATTTTTAGTGTGTGGCTGAGTGTGCTGTCCACGTTTATAAAGATGTCCGAGATAAATTTCGTCATTAATGATAAAGTAGACCATTTGTTAAAAATATTTTTATCTAGAGCTTACAGGGAATTGTACGGTAGAGCTATATTTAGACAGGTCACATGACAAATAATGTAAAAATGGATAATGGCTGGTTTTATCACTTTGTGCAAAGTAAACATCCGAGCAATCCAAAAAACAAATAGTTAGGAATTCCTCTGAATTTTGCCTTACTTCTTCATAATCTTCAAAGCTCATAACCTTTACAGTTAGGAGAAATTGCGTTATTGTAGAAAAAAACAATCCTGAATACATGAAGCGGAAACATCCCACTCGAAGGAGAATGTTTTTAATTTGTTTTATTCTTCTTCCGTAATTTCAAACAAAAATACATTTAAAATATGTGCATAATTGTTTATTTAAATCAATGTGTTAAAATGATGCATTCGAGAACCTTCTAAGGGATATGTTGGGAGAATTCATACCGAAAAATCCATGCAAATTCCATTTGCACATAAACAAAACTGCAGTTTAAAATTTATAAATGCAGATTGTCAAATCCGATAATAACCTTTATAATCTGAACCATACATTGTTTATTTTGAACCACGCGTTTTGTCGCCTATTCGGCTAATTCTTAAATTTAGTATTATAGATATTTCATGTAGAAAATAGCTAAATCAGATTGCTGCCAAATAAATGCCAGAGAGGTAATACAATTCCATCGCCACACGTACATACACATGTACCATGTTCATCCCAAGATTCATTTCGGACACTGAAGATATATTTTTATATAGCGGATTTGACCGAGTGGTCCAGGGCGCTGGACATGGCGCTAGGCGAATAGGTGCCATAGTGTCTCATCGGTGTGAGTTCGAGTCTCGCCATTGGCGGACAAAAATTTGACCGTCAGTATTAGAATCTAATTTTAACAGTTTTGGGTTAGTATTTAAGTGTATGTAGTTAAATATATATATATATATGTACATCAATTAATAACTTTAATTGCAACTATCTATAATTGCTTTTTCGTATCCACAGCAAGGCTACATTTTGAAAACATATGTAAAACATAAAAGTGAGCATTGCATGGTTACCCAATCACGTCTAATTAAGAATTGAATTCGAATTAAATAATTGATTTTAATAAAATTTATTTGTAAGTCGCAGTTTTTAAATTTGAAATATGAACTTTGTTGTCAAGGTAAAAAGTAAGGGATTTTTCATGTTTTTTTCAGAAAAATTAAATTATGAAGCATGTAACAGATTTCTGGTTCCCTGCCATGGACTATTGTTGTGCCAGACAGATTGTTTCATGTTCCGATAAACAGAGATAAAACAGTTTAGTTACGCACAGATAATTTAATCAATTTTATTGTAACTTGATATGCGTTAAATGGTAATTTATAACGTTAAATGTCAAACCAGAACTAAAACAAAAGTTCCACTTTCATTTTTATAGACATTCTACCTAGCGAATCTAAAACCAAACGAAAAGAGAGATCTGAACCGTTAAACGCTGACAGAAGCTTCGACATTTCCGTAATGTTGAACAATCTGCATTTTAACCCATGACTGTACGTTTCTTGGCTACCATTGACATTATTTTTTATTAAACAGTTAATCTAGGTGACATTCTTAAAAACGAAGTTAGGTAAACGTCTTCTAGTTTAAAAAATTTATTTTACTTTATTAAAAACGTATTATCTTGTATCTTAAATCACGTTTGAAAATTAATCACATGTTATTTTTGGTTGATTGAAATGAACATTTGGTTGTAAATTTGTCATTTTTCAAAGAAAGTATGATTTTGTTATTAGATTGTGGAAGGTAGTACTACACTTTATATTGATAAAAAAAAACAATAAATGATACTCTGATATAATTATATATATTACGTTATAGATAATATCATAGCCATTCTTTTAAAATGACTGATTTCATGTAACATTATATTTAGTAATATAAAATTTTGAACAAATTTAATACGGATAAGATTTCTCTAATCATTGACAATACCTTGTATGCATTAACAGTAAATGTTTCACTTAAATGTCATTTGTTGAGTATTCGTAATGACAGTAAGAATATTACAGTCTTATTACAAAGTAAGACTATTACAGTATTTTAACCAAGTCAGTCTATTACATTAGCATAACAAATAAGACTACATGTATTACCATATAATAACAAAGTCGGATTAACTAAGTTAGACTATTGCAGTGTTAGAAGAAAAAAAATATTATACACGTGTAACATACTCAAATTATTACAATATTATAGCAAAATCAGACTATTACAGCTGTAAACATGGTACAGCGAAATAACAAAGCCAAACTGTTACGGTAATATACGGCAAAGTCAGATTATTACAGTAGTATTATTAGGTTATTTCACAGTGTTATGTACAATACGGGTAAATATTGTACGAGTCTGTATTGTATTGAAAGTCGGATACGGACGGAACTCGAACTGCCGGGGAGTTTGCTTCCGGTTGTACAATACGGAAAAAGTAATAAATGGCTCTTTCTCATTGGATTAAAAATACAACTGTATAATAAAACAAAATATTACAGTTGTATAACAGAGTCATACTATTACAGTAGTAAAACAGAATATTATAACAAAATATTACAGTTGTATAACAGAGTCATACTATTACAGTAGTAAAACAGAATATTATAACAAAATATTACAGTTGTATAACAGAGTCATACTATTACAGTAGTAAAACAGAATATTATAACAGAATATTACAGTTGTATAACAGAGTCATACTATTACAGTAGTATAACAGAATATTACAGTAGTATAACAGAATATTATAACAGAATATTACAGTTGTATAACAGAGTCATACTACTACAGTAGTATAAAAAATATAAAGATTAGTACTCAATAGCTGATTAATTTAGTATGTAAAAAATAAAGTAGAAATGTCAAAATGCTTTAATTTCCAAAAACAGGAAAAGACATTTAATGGCGACGTAACCAAGCATTTACTGAACTAAATATTCTGGGTATGTCAGTATATCAGTTGTTTGTGGTTTTATTTCATAAATTCATCTTAAAGATCGTGTAAGGCCTTTTACTTTAAACCAAAATTTCATTGCTTAGAACAGGATCTAGATTAGCCTTACCGATAGGTGTGTTCAGGCATACACATAGTACTATATAAGATTTGTCAACATCTGTAGATAAAACATGTTTATATGTTACACGAAAATAACAAATGACAAATAGACATATAAAACAAACACAGGGAAAATACAAAACATTACAGGAACACTTTCGTATAGTGGCATTAAATTATTGATTGAAAATATATTTTTATAGGTATGGACTGTCTACCGAACTCTGTTCCAATATTGTTGTATTTGAGTTTTTTTTGGCACAAAATCTTTTCTTAGGTATAAGTTACTGTTGATAAAGCCTATAGGCTTTACAAACGCTCGAATACGAGACAGGATTTGTTGAAATTAGCTAATTCCATTCTTCAAAACAATAATTTTAAGTGTTATTTTTTACAAAAAAAGGTGCATTTCGTCAACTTGTGGACTGTATAAATATACTCTCTCAAAAAAGAAACGCACCATCAGATTATCTTTTTGAAATATTATTTTTCCGGACAAATAACCAATAAATATCAAAATATATGTACACATGATCATAATTACACCTTCATAAAAAGTTTCCAGGTACAATCATTTAAATTCATCCACCCGTAAACGACTTTGGTCGCAATCTGGGACACCCTACGATTTACGCATTGCCAAAAACTGGGTCGACTTTCACGTGCAAATCATGGGTTATTTTTTAGCTCAGTCAGTCGGTATAAAAACCCGGTATTTCTTTTCATGAATGCATTCGTAAAATAAAATTCTGATGAGGTGACGCTATGCCAAGGTTAGACGCTGCTACCCGGAATATCGCTATCGGACGACTAGAGGCCGGAGAATCACAGAATGCTGTTGCTGTAACGTACAATGTTCATCGTAGCACAATTTCACGCCTTTGGGGACGCTACCTGCAGCTTGGTACTACGACAGATCGGCCACGTTCAGGGCGCCCGCGTGTTACAACCAGGGCGCAAGATCGTTACATCAGACTTTTCCATCTGCGGAATAGGACTATTGCTGCAACAGAAACAGCTGTAAACGTCCCTGGGTTGCGCCGTATATCAGCACAGACAGTACGCAATCGGTTACGTTCTCATGGATTGAGGGCAAGAAGACCTTACTTTGGAGCAACACTGAGACGCCAACACCGCCGAGCGAGGGTTAGATGGTGTACTACAGTTCGTGCATGGAATTTACAGAACTGGAGAAGAGTATGGTTCAGCGATGAGTCACGTTTTCAACTGGAAAAGCGAGATGGTCGCATACGTGTGTATAGGCGCCGAAACGAACGTTTTGCGCAAAACTGTGTTGTGGAGAGAGACAATTTTGGCGGAGGCAGTGTTATGATGTGGGCCGCTATTTCTTATGCCAGAAACACACAGCTGATACATATCCAAGGCAATCTGAACGCTGTTAGGTATAGAGACGAAATTTTACGACCTCATTTATTGCCCGTAATTGACATTCGGAGAGAAATTTTTCAGCACGACAATGCCCGACCACATACAGCACGTTTTAGAACAACAGAATGTCAATGTGATCCGTTGGCCGTCACGATCACCCGATCTTAATCCAATTGAACATTTGTGGGATGAAGTTGATCGGCGCGTGCGCCAACGACAACCACCACCGCAAAATCTGCAACAATTACAGCAGGCACTTCAGTTTGAGTGGCAAAGGATACCGCGTGTTCGAACTCAGCGTTTAATTCAATCTATGCCAAGAAGAGTCGGGGCTGTGTTACAAGCAAATGGTGGACATACCAGATATTGACAATTTATGAGTGATTTATTGACAATATGTGACAAACTGTGATATTCCAAGGTAAAAGAACTCATGAACAAGAAGTGTGCCAATTTTTGCATTCCTGTGTAAATTATTTATATCATAAATTATGAAAATAATATATGAAGTAAATTTCCTATTTTCTGTATGTTGCGTTTCTTTTTTGAGAGAGTATATATGCAGAAGCACAAATATTTCATATATAATTTTCAATACGTTATCCATAACATGAAAAGGGAAAAGTTTAGGTAAATAATTTCTGGCATTATTTCAAATACGGAGATAATAATAATTGCAGAACAGGTGTTGAAACTTTAATAAATGAGATTTAATTTGTTAAATCACGAACATGCATTATTATATCGTTTTATCGTAAAATCACTTTTACTTGAAAGACGTTATTGATAAAGTATTTTTATAGTACAATATTTTGTATAAAAGGAATCAACAATCTTCAATCGTTTAGACACTGCTTTTAGAATGTGCAATTTGTGCAGAATAATATTAGACAAAAGAAAAGTATTTAAATCTCGCGTTTCAACGCAGAAATTTTACCATACGTGTTTTTTTAATTTTTTTTCACCAATCGCTTTAAGTAATATTTCCCTATTTGCGTCAAGGATTGAAAATATCTCTCATTTATTCAATACAGCAAAGTTCCTGTTGATATCCAACAAAAGTTTAAACAGTTTATAAACAATTATTTTTTCTCCTATATTCAATCATCCCAACACAAACATATACCTGTTGAATGGGTCCCAAATTATCGCTCGGAAAATTTTGTCACCCCCTCGCCATACTAATGAAAATGAAAATCTCTCAATATTATTGCACAATTGCAAATTACTTGAAGTTGTAAATTTTTCAACACACTTGCATTTTGTTATCAACACTAAATAAAATATAAAAGGTTAATAGTTTGTAAATGTTTAATAAATTCTCCTATCGCATATAGTTATTTGGCTATGGCCCTTACATTTTTGGCCTTTTTTTTTCTCATTATAGTTTTTGGATCTGTTTCGTTTTGAGCTCTGAAGAAAAGAATGAGATATACCTGGAATCATAACTTGTTCTTCTCACGAACATTTTCAACATATCCGTAAAAAGCTTAATAATATTCCTTGGAACAGCTTATGAATATATAGTACTGTAATGTATAAATTGAGTACCACGATTTACTGACAACCAAATTGTGCAAAAAATGTTTGCTTAAAAATAGAATACATATTATATTCATATAATAATACTTCACTACGTACATTAATGAGGATTATAGAACCGAATGTCTAATTAAACTGTAGAAACGAGACTAGTTTAAAGCTAAAACGTAGGCACAGTAGTTAACAGAGTGATATTCTCAGCGCAGAGAAACTAAGGTCAAACATTCAATACAGATTGCCAAAAATTCAAAGCTGGCAAAAAATTTATATATAATAAAGTTATTTTTTCAGTGTTAAGTATCCAGTCTGTCTCCATGGCAAACAAATCTAAATTTTGTTATGAAAAACATACATCACACGTTTCTTTATGATATATAAGCTTATTGTGAAAATTATTACCATTTATGAAATAAAATAAATCTTGTCGCTTTTTTACAATGATAGTCATTAGCAATCATTTACTTAGAAAGTTAAGATTCTTTACCTCATGGTACCAAAAAAAGTCTTACTGGCATTTAAACGCATTTTGAAAAAGTCTTACTGACATTTAAACGCATTTTGAAAAAGTCTTACTGGCAAAACGCATTTTGATGACATTTAAAATTAGACAGTATGTCTTTAACAGGGATGTCAAAATCAAATTGCTTCTAAAAATCTTGTCATTTTCAATCTTATATTTCTTACTCATGATTTTTTGTTATTCACCTGGCTGATCCACACTGGTTTGCTCTCATTTCTTGTTACATCTGGTTATAAATTATACAAAGTTATTAAGAAACCGTTATCTTAATTGTAAAGTGTATGTTTAATCAATACAATCTTTGTCATTTTGCAAATGTAGCATTAATTCGGAAACATAATTCAATTGTAAAAGTATATAAAAGATATGCAACTTTGTTCAAAATCAGATGTCCACTATTTATTTTCAATTGCTAATCCCAGTTATTAACTGAATTTAATTAAAGGATTAACGTTTTAGGTTCAGTTTTCTGCCTTATTAACTATAAGAAATTAAATTGTTCGTGTTTATTGTTATTTTTTGTTAAATGCAAGGAAGTCACGATTTCAGACTATTGACATGAACCTGTAAACATTCCATGCTACTGCAATTCAAAATTTCACTAATTTATATTCACATGAAATGGACATTACAAATTATATCTCGTTATATTAGTTATTTTCAAATCAATCAATTTACATGTTCTTAGCATGCTAATAATGTATAAAATGAATGGATCTTTATTTTCCGTACCATTCAGTGACATAGATTTCTACGGACGAAGCTGAAACATTTCTATTTCTCATGACCAATACCTCAAAACTATATCGTTTTATTTCTTCATTGCACAAAGACACATTTAATACCTTCAAAGGTCAAATGAGGTTATGTTGAAGTCTGGGATAAACAATGAAGTTCCTCGAGTAAATCAATATACAAGTCAGGAGCCCTTTTCACAAAAATATCTTAAGAGTAAAATTACTCGTAAGTTCTACTAGAGTTTATACGACTTAAGAGTAATTTTGCCCCTAAGAATTTTTTTGTGAAAATGCTACAGACTAGTAATAAGTTTTCATAATAAACAGCTATTTCTGTCTGGTTTAATCTCGACCGTTTCGACTTTTACAATTTGTGAAATTTCACAAACAAAATCAAAATAACAAGACCATAACGAGATCTACTGCCTTCCTGTTGAGATCAACCTGTACTCAACTATTCATAAGTTGTCTTGATAGACTTTGATTGGCTGCAAGAATCTTAATTCAGATCTATTTAGAAAATGAAAGCAAAGACTAGAACATGTGGAATGGTGGTTAAAAATGAAAGCAAAGACTAGAACATGTGGAATGGTGGTTAAGATCATGTTTTACTAGTGAACGGATGGACAAAGTGATCTCGTTTTTTTTTGTAAATAAAACCAGCAGAGGTTTTACATATAAAGCAATACTATTGTCCGTTTACTTTAAAGAATAAGTCAACAGAATACATTTGTACATGCAAGTCAGAAACAACACTCCCTATGTGGATAAAATTTAACTGGTTCTTAAAACAAGAGGCTCCCAGGAGCCTGAATCGCTCACCTGGTCCTTAAGCTTTAAGGGAGTCTTTCAAGTACAAATTTAAAAAAAAAATCAAGAAAAAGCGCAATAACTCCTACATGGGTGGTCACATCTTCTTCAAAATTTCAAAGCAGGTAGATCTTGAGGTGTTGAACACTTTAGCTTCCCATCAGAATTTTGATATCTGTCACCATTTTTGAGTTATTTGCAAAAAACTGCAATTTACCCCTATGTTCTATTTTTAGCCATGGCAGCCATGTTTTTTTACAAATCAAAAATCCAAACGATAGTTTAGTAGCACTCATGCCAAGGAACAACTACACTAAGTTTGGTTGCAATTAAACTTATGGTGTAAGAGGAGTTAACGATTTTATTACAATGAATAAAGACTGCAAAAATGGTCAATTTTGACGATCTAAGGGGAATAACTCCTAAAAGGAACGAACCTACAACTTCGATCCTGTTACAAATTTTGTAGATCTTTGTGTGCCTAACAATATGAAATTTAAATTTTTCAAATTTCCTTTTTAGTATCCAAGATATTGAGCTTAATAAGTGCAAAATTTGGAAAAAATGCAGAAAAAGGGCAATAACTCCTACATGGGTCGTTGGATCTTCTTCAAAATTTCCGGGCAGGTAGATCTTGAGGTGCTGAACACTTTTACCCTATGCCAGAATTTTGATATCTGTTATGGTTTTTGAGTTATTTGCAAAAAACTGCAATTTACCCCTATGTTCTATTTTTAGCCATGGCGGCCATGTTTTTTTACGAATCAAAAATCCAAACAATAGTTTTGTACACATAATGCCACTAAACAAATGCACCAAGTTTGGTTGTAATTGGACTTATGGTGTCGGACAAGTTAACGTTTGAAAAATTGTTAACAGACGACGACGACGACGACGACGACGACGACGGACGCCAAGTGATGGTAAAAGCTCACATGGACCTTTGGTCCAGGTGAGCTAAAAATACAAGGTGTTAACTTTATCTATAGGATTGAAATGTTGAAGATAATAAAACATTTAGGTTTTCATATATATTATTGATAAATCAAGTGTGACATGTTGATTTATATTTTTCAATTTACTGTGTAGCATGAAAAAATTCGGAAATAGGCAATACATTTGACCAAAATTGTAAATTTTTGAAGTAAAATTAATTTTTATTAAATAAATACTTACCACTATAAATTCTGAGATAGTCCCTAAGCGACTTAACCAGCAGGAAAGAAAACAAAAAAGTCTTGAGATGACCCCCTGCCAGCCTCGAACCAACTTCCCTTATAATCATTCATTCAATTTCCTCAAAACAATAAGAACTCCCACAAAACAGGGGATGAAGGGGAGGAAAAAGAATGGGTGGGGCCTATAATTTATAGTGGTAAGTATTTATTTAATAAAAATTAATTTTACTTCAAAAATTTACAATTTTATAACAATAAATACGTTACCACTATAAATTCTGAGAATTACAGAATCTAACACATAGCTGAATCCCCTGAAGAAGAAGTTGCAGGGGGGACATTAATCCTTTGAGCAGCTACAATAGGTCCCAATGAGAAAAGATTATCAGCAAAAGAAGCCAAGGAACGCAGGTAATGATCAGTAAAAGAGTTTTGACACCTCCAATAACCTGCCATCAAGACTTCAGAAATGGAAGCGGAATTAAAAAGAGCCCATGAAGAGGCAATGGCTCTTACCTCATGAGCCTTAACCGAATGACGAGATAAGGTTTCGTCACCTGAAGCTTTATATGCCATAAAAATCGTATCACAAATCCATCTGGAGATGGACTTAGCAGATAAATCAGACACCCCTTTCTTCAAAGGAAGAAAAAGTCTGGAAGAAGAGGCAGATCTAAGCTGTTTGGTCCTATTCAGGTACACTTTTAGTGTTCTGACAGGACAAAGCATCAAGTCAGGAGAATCTGAAGGTAATGCAGGTATAACAATAGGAACTGCACCTTTATCAGGAATTTGATTTTTTCCGAGAAATGATGGATCCGTTAACAAGGTAACAGAGGATTCATCTCTGGAAAAACGAAGACAAGATTCCGACACAGATAAGGCATGAATCTCGCTCCTTCTCCTGCCTGAAGCTAAAGCTAATAAAAAACAGCATTTGTAAGAAACAAATTTCAGATCTGCTTCGGAGATTGGTTCAAAGGGTGAAATTTTGAGAGCTGATAGGACCAGACTCAAATCCCATTGAGGAACCAATCTCTTCTGTTTAGGCCTTTCAATGTCAAAATTCCGAGTGAGCAAAGACAAGTGTTCATTATTACTTAAGTCTGGGCCAACCGAAATATAAATAGTGCGAGAAATAGCTGATTTATATCCTTTGATAGTAGAAGGAGACAGTTCCTTAACTTCAAAGAGAAAAACTAGAAAATCAGCTAGTTGCTGAACAGAGATTTTGATTGGATCAATTTCCCTTTCAGCACACCAATGACAGAAGATTCCCCATTTTGCATCGTATACTTTCTCTGTAGACTGTCGGACAGCCTTAGAGATGTGTCTGGAAGCCCCAGCAGAAAATCCTTTCTGTCTGAGACCTTCCCGGAGAGTAGCCAAGCGTGCAGATGAAGATTCTCCGGATGAGGATGCAAAACTCTTCCTTTGAACTGAGACAGAAGGTCTGTTCTGAGAGGAAGAAGAAGGGGATTGGCACACGACAGAAGCAGAAGATCTGAGAACCAGGCTTGTCTGGGCCAAGCTGGTGCAATAAGAATGATCTTGCATGATTCCTGATGAATCTTCTGAAGAACTTGAGACAGGAATCTGAATGGAGGGAAAGCGTAGGCGAACATTCCCTCCCAAGACAGAGACATAGCATCGACTGCGTATGCCAGAGGGTCTGGAACTGGAGAAACGAAAGTGTCCAGTTTGTGATTCAGAGCTGTGGCAAACAGATCTAAAAGAGGACGACCCCAATGGAGAGTGATGGCCTCGAAAATCACTTGTAGTAATTCCCACTCCGTGTTCACTGGTGCTAGTGAACGGCTTAGTCCGTCTGCTAGCACATTGAGGTGACCTGGAATGTGACGTACTACTAACTGAATCTGGTTCTCGAAACATAGAAGAAGAACTTCCTTGCAAAGTAAGAACAGACTGTGACTGTGAGTTCCTCCCTGATTCTGGAGGTAAGCCACTACTGTAGTGTTGTCTGTGGCTACCACCAGAGTCTTTAGGCGAATAAAGTCCAGAAAATGAGATACAGCCAAGAGAACTGCTCTCAACTCTAAGAGGTTGATGTGTTCCTGCTGTTGAGTAGGAGACCACAGACCCGAAATGGACTTGCCTTCCAGATAAGCTCCCCAACCTAGTTGGCTTGCATCTGTGTAGAGAGTGAGGGAAGGAACTGGAACTGACAGAGACACTCCCTTCAGAACATTCTCCCGCTGACACCACCAATGAAGGTGAGGAATTAAGGTTGGGAGAATAGGAACTGGAGCTTCCCAATCCTGAGAGGCAGGACACCAGTGCTGGAGAAGATGAAACTGAAGAGGACGTATAAACAGACGACCCAAGGGAACCACATCTGCCAGAGAATTTAGAAAACCCAGAAGTTGAGAAAATTGCCTTGCTGTCACAGACTGGGAATTTTGAATAAGAGCAATTCTCTGGACTAGAGAAAGAAACTTTTCCTCCGGTGGAGAAACAAGTCCCAGATCTGTTCTGTAATGTTCCCCTAGAAACTGAAAATCTAGAGACGGATGAAGCTCCGACTTCTTCCAAGACACTAGAAAACCTAACCTCTGATACAACTGGATGACCACCCTGGTTTGAGAAACCAGATCTAGATGACAAAAATTCCTGATCAGAGAATCGTCCAGATAGGAGTGAATCTGGATCGACAACGTATGAAGATGGGCAACTACTGTTTGAAAAATTCTGGTGAAAGTTAGAGGCGCAACAGAGATGCCGAATGGGAGCGCTCGAAACTGATATACTGTCCCGTCCCATACAAAGCGAAGGTACTTCCTGAACTGAGGAGCTATGTGAACATGGAAATATGCATCCGTAAGGTCTAAACTGGTAGTCCACATACCAGGGCGAATACAACCCCTGATGGAACGATTGGTTTCCATCTTGAAATGAGGGATAATAAGATAAGTATTCAAGATCGAGAGATCGAAAACTGGGCGCATTCCACCTGTTTTCTTCGGTACTAAGAAAAGGCGAGAATAGAAACCTGGAATGGCTGAAGGATTGTGAACAATCTCTATAGCTTCCTTGCGTAGCAAGGCCTGAACCTCTTCTGACATCAACAGAACCTTCTCTGGGTTGGAAGTGTGAGACAAAAACAGTGGATCCACCGACAGAGGAGGATTGTTCAGAAACTTGAGATGAAGACCCCCCGAATTACTGACAAAACCCAAGAATCCTGGGTTATTTCTTCCCACTGACTCAAAAAGTGGGTAAGCCTCCCCCCTACAGGAATCTGTGGATGTGGGACAGGAAACTGTTCCTCTCCCAAGGGGGTTGTCAGTAACAAACGAGGGGGCAGATTGCTAAACTCGTTTCCCTTGCTTCTTGCCACCTTTTTTCTTGTGAGAAAATTTAGGAGGCCTAGAAGCAGAAGAGTCGGTTGACTCGGCAACTTTCCTCTTTTTGGGAGCTGAGTATGAAGGAGCAGAAGAGGAAGAAACAGGAGTAGAAACTACAGAACGCTTGCCCTGAGAGAGCTGTACATTAACCTTGACAGGTTGAGGTAGCTTCTGAAGTTCCTCCTGAACCTCTTTAACTGAGAGTCCAAAAATTTTGTCAGTCAAAGGAGAAAACAAAAGAGAATCCTGTAAGGAGGATGGAATCGTTGATTTCTCCAAAATTTCACTCCTTTTAGAAAGGGTGAAATTACAAAGAGTACCCATCAAAAGAAGTTGAAAGACACCAAGTGCTTGATCAACTTGAAGAAGAAAGGATTTAAGTTCAGAGAACTCTTCACCCTCCTTATTCTGGAGAAGGGTACCAGCCGCTGACAGAAAGTGTTCGGCATTGCCAAGGACATGAGACGTACTCCTAAGTAAGTTTTCAGATTTATGCCAAACTGACTGAGAAAGCCTAAGACCATCAGTGCCCTTGCTCCTAAACCTGCCTGGGAAAGAATTTGCACCAAAAGCTTGGAATTTCCCAGAAGAAGACCGACTTGAAGGAGAAGACAAACCTTCCTTAATGACCTGAAGAGCAGAGGTAACATGCTTAGACTCTGGAAAAGACTTGTATGACGTAGAAGATTCTTGTGAAAAACCACAAGATGCCTCAAAAGTTGACAGAGATTTCTTAACCCTGGGAGGAGAAGATAAGGAAACCTTAACCTTGTCCCTCAGTAGCGAGTAGACTTTAGCCTTGAGTTGATCTTTAGACACAACAACATCCTCATGATCGGGCTCCGATTCAGACTCAGAACCCTCCCCTACAGCAGATTGGCTGACCAAGGCAGCTGGTCTGCTTTCAGGGGGTTCCTCCTCCACCAAAAAAGAACCTTCTGCACTGTCAGGTGCAACAGACACTGAGTCCTCATCATCCTGAACAGCATGAGACTCTTGAACAACAGCACAAACAGGAGTACTTGAAAGAGAAGGAGGGTGAGACTTGGAGGACTCTTGATAAGCCTTTTCAAGAGCCTCAACTCTGGTTAAAAAAGAACCGAGGTCCTTACTAATAGCCTCCTTAAATGAACCTAACATATCCTTCACCTCAGAAACAACTGAAGGTTGAGAGACCGGTTGTGACTGAGGGACTGTCACAGGGGTATCCGTCCTAACTCTAGGAGGAAAACCAGAAAAACCCCAAAAATAAGAAGGGTCAAAGTTTCCAAAGGGTGGAGTTGGAAACGGCCACTGAGGACGAGACCAAGTGGTAGGAAACTGACCAAACGAGGCGGCAGGGGCCTGAACGGGTCTCGAGGCAGCATTAACTCCAGTTAAAAACGAGGGAGGAAAAACTGTAGAGACAACTATCAACAGGTCTGGTATATGTATGTGTAACCCCTGAAGAACTGTGAGTGACAGTGGTGGAACCCGAAACAGGGACCTCCTGTCTAGCTTGGACAAGGTCCACCCTAGACGTGTTACTCGGACCTGCAACTACGGGGGAGTTCTCAGGTGACATTTGAGTGAACAAGTTGTCTGGAGGAACACTGGAGACGGGGACCACTTCAAAGGGATTACGTAATGTACCGTCCCAGAAAGTATCACCATTTCCAGAAACGGGATAAAATGGACTAGAAATATTATTTAAATTGTCCATTATTACCTGTTGTCTATTAATACTCTATATAAAATATACTTAGTAACAAAAAAAATCGTTTTCTCTGTGTCAATTTCTTCTCAACCAAAAAACACGTGCGGTTTCCGTCGCAGCAGGAAATTGAATGAATGATTATAAGGGAAGTTGGTTCGAGGCTGGCAGGGGGTCATCTCAAGAGTTTTTTTGTTTTCTTTCCTGCTGGTTAAGTCGCTTAGGGACTATCTCAGAATTTATAGTGGTAACGTATTTATTGTTATAAAATTTACCGTTTTATATGCAGACAGGCAAAACTGCCAAAGAAAGATAACCCCTGAAAATTCTGAAATTATGTATATACAATAAGTAGCCGCACTGAAACACTAATATGTTACATTTGTATAAAACTGTTTAAAAGGAAATTGAATAAATACGCCACAAAACCATTATGTACGGAAAAAGTATTTCTGACTGAGATTTCACGGCACTTTCAGCTCAGTTGGCTGTATCTTGTGAATCACGTGTGCCCGAACGACCGCCAAAGGAAAACTACAATGTAACAAAATTCAAATCGGAATCGAGCACAACTCGCCAAAATTTGATATCGCACTTGCAATCAGTGTTGGCAGTGATATATTGTACAGTATGAAGAACTATTTAGACCACTTGGCCACCGGTGTTCTGGAAATCAAAACTGTAAAGTACAGTGTATGTATATTCTAGGGGATTTTTTTGTGTTTCAAAATTTTTGTTTTCTTCATTTAAAAATATTTGAACAAAGATATTTGATATAACAGATACACATATTTCATTCATGGTGATTTGAATGGGCAGTATGTATGAGTGGATGATAAAATATCAAGTAGTTTTGCTTGATTGAAGCTGGTAACATACTGTAACGATGTTGATACAAAACATTTTTTTCATGAAACTCATTGTTCATACTTATCAGGTTAAAATTCATCAAAAGCAACATCTGAAATACACTACAAGAGGAAGGCTTCAAATTAATAACTAGAGACTACAAGTAGCATGTATCGCACACCTGGACTCTGTCCGTCTTGACTGGCACGAGCATTGCTGTCCAGCCAACTGGCTCACTCGTTTCAAACAAGATCTTTCAGTGATTTTTTCCGATATAGGTCCTATGTTAAACTATGTTCAGCTGTGGTGGCCATCTTGGATGACGGGCCGGGTCATCCGATAAAATTCTGAAAGAGGACCACCTAAGGACCATTGCTGCCAACTTTTGTTTCAATTGGCCAAGGGGTTTCAGAGGAGAACATTAAAATGTGAATTGTGGACGGACGACAAACGCCAAATTATGGCTATAGGCCAGGTGAGCTAAAAAAGAGACGAAAAACATCAGGTAAGCATTATTAAAAGTTGTAAAAGTAATTATATCAATGATAGTTTTCAACACTGCAGTAATCTTACAGCCCGAGATCATGCATTGAATGATCATTGAACGATGAACAGATTACTCTGCCATAATGCATCAGTTTCTCTCTACTAATTTGCAACTTCTACATGATTGTTGGGTGCCATAATTATACTAAACAGTATCTGCTTAATCTTCCAAAGTCCCAATATTGACTGGAATATATATGGGTGTGCTGTCCATTTAGATTTTTAGTTTTTTGGGTTGTATTTTGTTTTGTTTTCCTGTGTTTGTCTGTGTATTTTGTTTTGTATTCCCGTGTTTGTCCGTTTCTTATGAACTATGTCTTTTAGATTGCTCCTTTTGGTTTTGTCCATTTTAGGTTCAAATTTAACCTATATAAGATTGATAATGTAAGAAGTATCAATGTAATATTATGATATTTCATAATTACAATAGGATCTGACAATTGAACTATAAAATTTACTCTTATAAAACAAGAAGATTTTGGGAACTAAGGAGTATTTTCTGTATGCATGGCTCTGTCCTAAGATGGTTCCTGGATTGTTCTTCTTTTACTGTTTTGGTTTTCATCATCTTTGGTCTTGGGCACTACTGACATGTCAAAAATTAATCCAATATGTATAGAGAGTACATGGAATAATCCATCTAATTATAAAAATAATAATAATAAATTAAAATGTGTGACTGTTAAAATCTTTTAATATTAGAAAGGAAACCTGGAATGTGAATAATTCAGAAATAATTAATCAAATAATTGTATCAAATTTTACAACAAAATTAAAACTTGCATTAACATATGAAAAAAATATTTTTATATATTAGTTGATTGATGTTTCTGCTCTCAGCAAAATGTAGCAAATAAAACTTTGAACAAATCATACACATATTTGAACACATTATATTTATATTTCATTTAAAACATTCTACATTCTCGATTCTGATTTACGAATGTTTTCTATCAGCCTAAAAATAAATTGTTGGAAATGCTATTGGTCAGAAAGATCAGTCAATTGACTTCAATGATTAAAGCAAGCTTAAGGTGGTGGAAAAAAAGGAATTTTGTTAATGTTGATCTCAGCAAAGCCTTATATAAACAATGTGTTACACCTAATCCTTGCAATTTTTACATTTCTAGCATCTGGGCCCAGTTGTTCAAAAGTTAATCACTTTTTTCACTTTCAGTTTTTTCGATTGTTAAGTAACATTCCTTAACATGATTTTACAAGGACACACTAAGTCGTAGGATCAACCCATCAGAAAATTTTCAGTCCAGAGGCATAATCAAGGAAGCGGAAATTTGAAACTGAAAATTGTGGTTAACGTTTGAACAACTGGGCCCTGATCGCAATAAAGTTGGATTTTGACACAAAATATTTAAATTTTCAGCACTGGACTCCCTCAAAGAGTTGTCAATCACCTTTTCTTTTGGAACTACTTTTCTACGATATGTATATGACATTTTGATTTTTTTATATGTAATCACAGTTACAATGTATAATATATTACAGATCTAGCAAATGTAAAATAAATTAAAAAATAAATATTATAAAGAATAAACTAGAGGCTCTCAAGAGCCTGTATCGCTCACCTGGATTTAACTTTTCACCTTGAGCAGACCTAAAAATTTAAGTGTTGCAGTCAATTTGGCTATTTTCTATAGGATTCTATGTTGAACTTATTTCAGCTGTGGCAGTCATCTTGGTTAAGTCCAGGTCAACGGATACATTTCTAAAGGAGAACCATCTAAGGACCATTTCTGCTAAGTCTTGTTCCAACTGGCTAAGCGGTTTCAGACGAGAAGATTTTTCAATGAATTTTCCCATTGGGCCCTATGTTAAACTAAGTTCGGCTGTGGCGGCCATCTTGGTTAACAGTCCACGAAATCAGACACATTTCTGAGAAAGGACCTCCTAAGGACCAATGCTGCCAAGTTTGGCTCCAATATGCCAAGTGGTTTCAGACAAGAAGATTTTTCAATGAATTTTCCTATAGGGCCCTATGTTAAACTAAGTTCGGTTGTGGCGGCCATCTTGGTTGACAGTCCGGGTCATCGGACACACCTCTGTAAGAGGACCATCTAAGGACCATTGCTGCCAAGTCTGGTTCCAATTGGTCAAGTGGTTTCAGACAAGAAGATTTTTGAGTGATTTTCCCATAGGGTCCTATGTTAAACTAAGTTCTGCTGTGGTGGCCATCTTGGTTCACAGTCCACGAAATCAGACACATTTCTGAGAAAGGACCTCCTAAGGACCAATGCCGCCAAGTCCTGCTCCAATATGTCAAGTGGTTTCAGACAAGAAGATTTTTCAATGAATTTTCCCATAGGGCCCTATGTTAAACTAAGCTCGGGTGTGGCGGCCATCTTGGTTGACAGTCCGGGTCATCGCACAAAATTCTGAAAGAGGACCATCTAAGGACCATTGCTTCCAAGTCTAATTCTAATTGGCTTAGTGGTTTCAGACGAGAAGATTTTTAAGTGAATTTCCCATAGGGTCCTATGTTAAACTAAGTTCGGCTGTGGCGGCCATCTTGGTTCACAGTCCACGAAATCAGACACATTTCTGAAAAAGGACCTCCTAAGGACCAATGCCGCCAAGTCCTGCTCCAATATGTCAAGTGGTTTCAGACAAGAAGATTTTTCAATGAATTTTCCCATAGGGCCCTATGTTAAACTAAGTTCGGCTGTGGCGGCCATCTTGGTTAACAGTCCGGGTCATTGGACATATTTCTGAAACAGAACCTCTTAAGAACTATTACTGCAAACTTTGGTTCCAACTGGACTTGTAGTTTCATATAAGAAGATTTTTAAAAGTCACCCCCCTTTTTTTTCTATTTTTAGTAACAGCAGCCATGTCGGTTGGAAGTCGGGAATGCCGGATACAGTTTTGGAAGGGGACCACCCAAGGACCATTCCACCAAACTTTGATCTCAATTGGGCCAGTGGTTTGAGAGGAAAAGATATTTAAAGGAAAGTTTACGCTGGATGCTGTCTTTAAAGGGCAAAAACTCCTATAAGGGGTCAATCAATGATTTTGGTCATGTTGACTTATTTGTAGATCTTACTTGGTGGAACATTTTTGCTGTCTACAGTTTGTCTTTATCTATAATAATATTCAAGATAATAACCTAAAACTGCAAAATTTCCTTAAAATTAACAATTCAGGGGCAATAACCCAACAAAGGGTTGACCGATTCGTCTGAAAATTTTATGACAGGTAGATCTTGTCCTGATGAACATTTTTACCCCATGTCAGTTTTGCTCTAATTGCTTTAGTTTTTGAGATATAAGACAAAAACTGCAGTTTACCCCTATGTGCTATTTTTAGCCATGTCGGCCATGTTGGTTGGCAGGCGGGGTCATCGGACATATTTTTTAAACTAGATACCCTAATGATGCTTGTGGCCAAGTTTGGTTCAATTTGGCTAAGTAGTTTCAGAGGAGAAGATTTTTGTAAAAGTTAACGGACGACGACGGACGACGGACGACGGACGACGACGGACGACGACGGACGACGGACGCCAAGTGATGAGAAAAGCTCACTTGACCCTTCGGGTCAGGTGAGCTAAAAAGTAATCTGGGGTAATTTTATGTTCAAAGCAAACACAAGTATTCATTGAATAAATAATATAATATAAAACACTTTTGATAAATGGAAGAACTCCTAATAAAATGTTCAAAACAAAATTTTTAAATATAATGATCTAATTTTATTATGCAAATATCAGATCATTTAACTAAAATAATTTCGAAATAATTATAACATCCAAATTAAACAAAGGGGTCATCCATAATTGTCAACATTTTTTCACAAGTTTACAAAGAGCACACTTTTTGGAAACCCCCACCCACCTTCAAAAAGTGTACATCAACATTTTTGAACATTATTGATGTGAACAGGTACCACTCTTTTCTACAGATATCGTTACATCGCTTGAAAATACATGTACCATGTCCAGAGCATACTCAAGTGATTTGTCGTTTTTTGACTTTTTGTCAACTTACATACTGTTCAGAACTTTGTCAGCATCATGAATTCTATAATTATCACCAGCATGTATTCTCTAATTTCCAGAATATTGGCGCAAGTGGGATTTATGAGTATACCGATTTTTTAAAGCTTATGTTAAAAATGTCGAATTTGAAACCCCTCCCCCCTAGCATGTGTTTTGTAAACTTGTGAAAAATTTTAACAATTATGGATGACTCCTAATAAAGGATGTATGATAATTACTAGTACATGCATTTTTATTTATTATAACAGCAACAAAAACAGATAATAAAATTAACATCTACAATACCAACAAAATGGTTCTATCATAAGACATATAATTTTAAAAATTGTGCTAAATCACAGCAGTTATCCCTGAAAGTCATAAAAAAGGAAGAATGAAACCAACAAATCAGTACATATTTTAATATACAAGATATATACATGCAATATGTTAAATTTATCATTTGATAAGGTAGATTGGGTTTTTTTTTAACATATAGTTTGGCAAATCTCTATAAGAACACAAATAACATTTGAAGTGTGACATTTTGGCATGTTGTTTCATAACTGTGTTTAATTTGGTCTAACATCAAAATAATACAACTTGGTTCATAATTTATTCTGATTAATATTAATGTTAGGTCCAAAATATTTTCATTTTGATATATACCAATTTTGTCATTGATCACTGATGATTTTTGAATAAAAAAAATCAAATGATTTATAAATTAAGGAACTGATTAAAACAGTTTAATTTGAACAAAAATGATATCAGTGAAAGGCTTGTAAGATTTATTGTGTATCTTGCACTATCATTATGAATTTAAATGACAAAATTTAAATAACAAAATTTAAATGACAAAATTTTTCATAACTAATATATTTAAAGTAGAGAAAAACAACTTATCACAAATTGTTTATTTGTATGTACATATTTATACATCCAGACATGAAGACAATTATCATTGATTTCAATAATTTTAAAACTTTGATTTTTTTTTTATATTTTTAATTTTTATGTGCTCAATTCTGTCGCTTCCACAAAATATGCCAAATAAACTAAATTATAACTAAGACCAATGTATCCTAATTCACAACAGGTTATAAACAGCTGCATAACTGCTATCAGCTGAATATAAAATGTGTGACAGGCCCCTTGATAATGGAGAAAACTAACAAAAATATGAAATGCATTAGAAATCTATGTCTGTTTTTATACAATCATTCTTCTGTTTGTCTTCACCAGAAAACTAAAAGATGCTGCAATGTACATCTAAATCTTGTTATCCATATCTACTTAGCTCAGATTCCTGCTCCCTCAAACATGTCAGAATCCTTTAACAAATAACTGTATAGTACTTTTTGAAAATTCATACCAGAATCACAATCAGACTCAACAATTATAATTCCACCCAGAGTTGTGTCTCCCTTAATGGTATGTGTACTAGTTTGCTGACAAACACTTTCGATGGCTCTCAATGGTTAGATTCTATTTCATCCCTGTTTATCTAAAAGTAATCTATTCAATGTTGAAATTTTAATACAACATGAAACATTTATGCTTTAAATAAAAAATCCATATAAAAAGCTCTCTGTCTATGTGATTAAAATAGATTTAACAGGAACAAACAGTCATACTTACTGTCAAGGGAAACAACTGCTGTGGAATTTCTATAATTTTTAATTGTAGATGTGGATTGGGGATTCTGATATGAATTTTTGGGAAGGGCTATACTTTATCTTGAATCTAAATAATCCTGTTTTCTCAAAATAGTTTTAACATAACCACTGAACAACATATAAGGAGAGTTAAATGTATATTTCCTTAATTGTAAAAATTTGAATTAAAACAAAAAGTCCGTTAATATTAATATAAGAGCTTTGATAAGGTAAACATCATATGATGAATATAAATAACAACAAATACTGGAATATTTACAATATAATATGTACAATATATGGTCCTTCATCTACAGATAAATACTTATCCTTGGAATATAACATATTAAATATATATTTTGCATTTTAATTAAGTTTTATCATTTAATACCTTACACAAAATTTTAATAATTAAAAATAACTAAAATTAATTTTTGAATTGGTCCATAAAGGCTTCAATTATACTTTTAAAATATCATTTCAAGTTTAAATTTTGATCCACAGGAACTGCAGAAAGGAAAATTTACTAAAGTAAAAATCATTCATCAATATATATTATCAAATTCAAATTGTTGCTAATTTTTTCTTGACCTTTTATGCTTATGATCTATAAATGACTTCTTTTTATCATCTAGATCAAGGCTAAAAGTCAAATAAATCAATAACAGTATACATCAATCTCAATCAATCATAATTTCATCATAAAATTATGATGCTTGAGTATAGTAATACTACAAAGATTAACAAAGTATTTATAAGAACGGGATTCTTATTTCAATTTGTATTTGAATACCTTTTAAATTATTTTTATGACTATTTGGTATTGCTAAGATTTCAGACTTCTCAGTTTTAAAATGTCAGAAAAATTTTCTCATTATATTGAATTTGTTGTGAAAGATTTGAACACTTCAGCAAATGACCCTGTCTAAATATCAACATGAATATTTCTTTCAGTAACCAAATAATTTTTTTTTAAATCTTGAATAAGTTTGTCTTTAGCTTAGGAAATTTATACATTCTGTTAACCTCATCTCAGTCATGCTGTTTTTTCACAACAATGTTCTAATTTATGACCTCTTCAACAACCAGTTCCTTATGTCCTCCAAAACAATCTTCTTGTCCTGTTCTATTTCATTATGCAACTGATGATATAGACCACTGTAAACCTATTTCATAATATAAATATCTTCTATTATACTTAGAGTAAGGATTTCAATGTTAATTTGTTATCTTATATTATACTGGCAACATAGGATATTCGATCATTTATTACCATGCTAACAATGCTATTTTGTACTTCAGAGGTTCCATTTCAGGGTTATCTGATCAAAAACAACTAATTATCTCCTTTGCTTTCTATTATGTATCTGCTAATTTAAAATTTTTCTCTATGAAACAGCAACTTGCAACTTTTATTCTGTCCGTATGATAAAAATCTGCACAAATAAGTCTTGTGAAATATATATCCATCTTTTCCAATTTAACAAAAACATAATAACAGAACAACTTCCTTAAATCTTTTCTTCATTTGTCCACATTAGTTATTCTTTAATTTCAAGAAGCTAACTGTTTAAAGTTTATTTACATGTTGAAACAGAATATGATATTTATATTGATTAAATTTTAAATTAATTTTCTTCAGATGTTTAACATAAATCTTATCTTAAATCTTTGACGCTGAAACCTTTATCTTTAATCTTTGAAACCAAACATTAACAGGATTATAATCAAACTACAGAAATAATTTCATGCCTTATAATATCATAGGTTAAGGAGAAAGTACATTTGTATTACAAAATGTATCATCTGACAAAATATAAGCAGTGGCCTTCTCATTTATTCATCCTGACTGATGCATAAAAGCAGGCTGTAAAATCAACTTTTAATGTTAATTATGTTAATATCAACTTTTAATGTTTTAATTACGTTAATATCAACCTTTAATGTTTTAATTATGTTAATATAAACTTTTAATGTTTTTTAATATTTCCACCTTAAACAAGTATGAACATACAATCTGTCAATTTTATTGTATGTAATGGTAAATTCTATTTAAAAACCCTGCCCGTGATTCTTTGCTTCAAAAGCCTCAGTAAGGGACTCAACTTAAAAACAATATCATACCTTACTTTAGTTTCTTCAAATATTATTATTTTATTTCATGCACTAATCATTAATATTGGTCATGTGCCAGTTATCAACCATTTTCCCATGTAAATTTACCCTTTTAATAGCAACCTTCAACACTTGAACCATGCTTTTATTTATATTTCTACTGCACATGTGCATTGTAATAAGGCATGATGAAATCATGGAATTTTTGTTCGGTTTTTGTATTGACTGTGTACCAGTTATCGCCATTGTTTGAAAAGTTATAAAAGGCAGTGAAATAGTTCTATAAAACGTAGACTAACTTTTAAAGGTTATTATTTTTCACTAAAACCAACAATGAAATCATGGAAGCTGATGCATGATACGTCTTTTTACTTTAATAAATATTTATATATAAGATATCAAAATGAATTGCAATCTTTATATGTCTATTACGTGACTGAAAACATTTTCATTTGAAAATGACAACAAATCCTTTCACATTTTCCACGGGATCTAAGGTACAGAATGTATAAATAGTATACCTGCAGGAGGTGTATATAAATCATGTTTTACTTTATTTGGATACAACATGTATGTAGGACTTTCTGAGGTTATTTCAATATTGTAATATGGTGGAAGATGGCAAGGGACTACGAGAGACAGACTTTACGTAAATAAATGTTATTTCTATCTTTAAAAGAGGGTTATCATGGGATTTCCCCATTACCTTTCTGAATATTTATGAGGTCTGGAAGGCATTTTATTTGATATTATTTGTATTGTTCTACCAAATTTTCCAAAAATTCATTAGTTTATTCTATAATATAATGGATTCTTGATGTAAAATCGAAATAGCGAATATTTCTTGCTCCCACAACATTTATGCTCATATTGGCGATAATTGGTACATGGTGATAACAGCTACACGAGCAGTTAAGCTTACAATTCTTTACTACGATAGCTTAAAGTAAAATCAATAAATATTCTAGCGAATTTTTCTATTCTGCCATTCAAAATTCAATAAAATTACTAAGAACCTATAAAAAATGTTACCACCTTAAAAAACAATATGCAAATTACAAGCTGTATATTCATTTATAGCAGACTCAGAGATGTATACCCCTTTCTGGTGTTTTCAGTAATGTTAATGATTTTTGTCAGTAATTTGGGCCCTTTGTCAGTAATCTCAAATTTCAGCATGAAAACTATCATAGAGACCCACCATCAAATCTTATATTGTGTTAAGTCTAGAAACAATCTGAATTTTTATCATCAATCTTGTTAAGACACTTTTCATAACTGGAAAATCAAGCACAATTACAAAGCATTTACAGGACCAGGAATATAAAAAAAAATGTTGGTACAAACCCGGAAAGTGTAATTTTTGGAGGTAAATCCATAATCTGTATTTGAATCTAAAATCCGGGACAATTACGGAAATTCCTTAATAGTAAACACCTCTACAGACTGTATCTGTAAATCATGTACCTTGACTTAATTCTGTGGTTTTTCAACAGGTGATTATTAGGAAGTATCAATACCTCTTTATCAAAACACCTATAAAATCTCACCTTAATTTCTTTGTCCTTACTCTTAGCCATTTCATACAACTTTCTGGATCCTTCCACATCACACATCTTATCTTCATCTCCATGAAGTGTAAGAAATGGAAATTCTATTTTATCTTGGTTTTCCTGAATAGTGTTCAGGGCATCCAAGAAAGTGACACCCCATCTGAAAAGAATAAATAAGACTTCATAAGTTTTGCTACAATGACTTTAAAAAATGTAAAATAATAATATTAGGCATTAGGTAGTGAAAAAGAATGAAAATTTGATCCTGATCCCAAGCAGCCACATTTAATATATATATATATATATATTTGTATATGTGTTCATATATGATTTTCTATTTGGAAAATTGTGTTTATTTGGGATTTTTGTTTATTTCTGTTGAATTTGTGTTACCTTGTGATGGAGTTTTTGCCCCTTGGTGACCTTATATTTCTTAGCTGTAATCAATGTCATTTGCCCCTTAGCGACCTTACATTTCTTAGCTGTAATCAGTCTCTTCCTTTTTTCAACAAATGATAATGTCATACCGTTACATTTCTTGCTTTCTACTAGGAAGCTGTGATGGATGACAGGAGTTCAACCCACATAGCTGCCCATGTGTCCAAAAGGGGATACCCTCTTGTGGGGGGAGGGGGATGATTATCAGGTTAAAATATAGAAAGCCTGACTGTGGACCATAGTTGATAACCTGGAGAATGCCATGCTACCTGCACGCTAAATACCCCTTATGTAGTTTTAAAAAAAAGAGTAATAATGGTTGCTACAGAAGGCTAAATTACTTGTATCTACCCAAACATCCACCCTTTTCCAGTGACAGTCAAAATCTGTTCCCTTTTGTGGCTGTCCCACACCCTACTTCTGAAATGTCTTAAACTGGATGTTAAGTAAACAACAATCAACAATAAATCTTAATTTCTGTTTCCCCTGTTTAGTATATATGAACTCACCTTGCTTTAAGACCATGATGCCACACCAATGGGTCTTCTTCATATTTCTTCACCTAAAATTAATGAATTTTTACTGAATTATTAATCAATTGCCATTTACAATCTTATTTTAAATTTAAATGCTGAAAATGCCTAAGAAAACACAGACTTGCAAAGGAAGTCCTTCTTTTCAAATCCAATATGTTCTATAAAAAATTATGAAAGATTTTTTTTTTGTATCCCTAGAGAGATAGATATATAAAAATTATGAATCAATTCTAATATGACCTGCTTCAAATGCTTTTAGTCTACATCAGTGGTAAAATATGGATATTTTGATTCCAAGGTCACATACATGTTTGGCAATGTCATAGTAAAGTTTCCCATAAGCTTTAACTTCATCATAGTATCATAGTATAACGTGTTGCGTAATGGCGCTATGTATCTGAATACCTATGTTGCAACATTTAAAAATAGAAACTGTCCTATTAGAATAGAAATAATTCATTGTGGCTTGACAACATCCCGATTTTACCACAGGTAGCCCCTTTATGCTGATATTTTTCCACACGCTATCGCTCATGGCAAAATATTTGGCATAGAAGGCCTACCCGTGGTAAAATCGGGATATTTTGAAGCCATCCTGAAGTATTTCAATTATACTTTTTCCTACTTCTTTGTACTTATACAAACTGCATGTTCCTGAATAATATTTTCAGATCACTATTAAGATTGCTTGTTAAGACATCAATTATAATAAAATATTAATACTTTTAATTTCTATTAACTAGAGGCTCTCAAGAGCCTGTGTCGCTCACCTGTATCTAATGTGATTTTGGAAATTATGTAAAATTATATAATGATTGAGACCAAGATTGGTTTAATTTGACACAGTATTTAAAATTAAAAACAGGTCATCTTAGTGTAGTCTTACAATAGCTACTGAAGACATCTTATCATTATTATTTTTGAATATGTGGTCAAGTTGTGACCATTCAGAATTTTTTTTACAATTTTCTGATAGACTTCTAAACATCTTGGATGATGGATCGGCAACAAAGTAACAACACTTGGTCAGCAAAGTTTCATTCCATTCAGTGGTTCTCTAAAAGAAGTCATTTGTATGCATTTCCCATAGGGTCCTATGTTAAACTAAGTTCCCCGCTGGCGGCCATCTTGGATTATGGATCGGCTACAAAGTAACAACACTTGGTCAGCACCTCACAAGGAACATTCATGCCATGTTTGGTTTCATTCCATTCAACGGTTCTCTAAAAGAAGTCATTTGTATGCATTTCCCATAGGGTCCTATGTTAAACTAAGTCCCCCTCTGGCGCCCATCTTGGATGATGGATCGGCTACAAAGTAACAACACTTGGTCAGCACCTCATAAGGAACATTCATGCCAGATTTAGTTTCATTCCATTCAGTGGTTCTCTAAAAGAAGTCATTTGTATGCATTTCCCATAGGTTCCTATGTTAAACTAAGTTCCCCGCTGGCGGCCATCTTGGATGATGGATCGGCTAGAAAGTAACAACACTTGGTCAGCACCTCATAAGGAACATTCATGCCAGATTTAGTTTCATTCCATTCAGTGGTTCTCTAAAAGAAGTCATTTGTATGCATTTCCCATAGGGTCCTATGTTAAACTAAGTTCCCTGCTGGCGGCCATCTTGGATGATGGATCGGCTACAAAGTAACAACACTTGGTCAGCACCTCATAAGGAACATTCATGCCAGATTTAGTTTCATTCCATTCAGTGGTTCTCTAAAAGAAGTCATTTGTATGCATTTCCCATAGGGTCCTATGTTAAACTAAGTTCCCCGCTGGCGGCCATCTTGGATGATGGATCGGCTACAAAGTAACAACACTTGGTCAGCACCTCATAAGGAACATTCATGCCATGTTTGGTTTCATTCCATTCAACGGTTCTCTAAAAGAAGTCATTTGTATGCATTTCCCATAGGGTCCTATGTTAAACTAAGTCCCCCTCTGGCGCCCATCTTGGATGATGGATCGGCTACAAAGTAACAACACTTGGTCAGCACCTCATAAGGAACATTCATGCCAGATTTAGTTTCATTCCATTCAGTTGTTCTCTAAAAGAAGTCATTTGTATGCATTTCCCATAGGGTCCTATGTTAAACTAAGTTCCCCGCTGGCGGCCATCTTGGATGATGGATCGGCTACAAAGTAACAACACTTGGTCAGCACCTCATAAGGAACATTCATGCCAGATTTAGTTTCATTCCATTCAGTGGTTCTCTAAAAGAAGTCATTTGTATGCATTTCCCATAGGGTCCTATGTTAAACTAAGTTCCCCGCTGGCGGCCATCTTGGATGATGGATCGGCTACAAAGTAACAACACTTGGTCAGCACCTCATAAGGAACATTCATGCCAGATTTAGTTTCATTCCATTCAGTGGTTCTCTAAAAAAAGTCATTTGTATGCATTTCCCATAGGTTCCTATGTTAAACTAAGTTCCCTGCTGGCGGCCATCTTGGATGATGGATCGGCTACAAAGTAACAACACTTGGTCAGCACCTCATAAGGAACATTCATGCCATGTTTGGTTTCATTCCATTCAACGGTTCTCTAAAAGAAGTCATTTGTATGCATTTCCCATAGGGTCCTATGTTAAACTAAGTCCCCCTCTGGCGCCCATCTTGGATGATGGATCGGCTACAAAGTAACAACACTTGGTCAGCACCTCATAAGGAACATTCATGCCAGATTTAGTTTCATTCCATTCAGTGGTTCTCTAAAAGAAGTCATTTGTATGCATTTCCCATAGGGTCCTATGTTAAACTAAGTTCCCCGCTGGCGGCCATCTTGGATGATGGATCGGCTACAAAGTAACAACACTTGGTCAGCACCTCATAAGGAACATTCATGCCAGATTTAGTTTCATTCCATTCAGTGGTTCTCTAAAAGAAGTCATTTGTATGCATTTCCCATAGGGTCCTATGTTAAACTAAGTTCCCCGCTGGCGGCCATCTTGGATGATGGATCGGCTACAAAGTAACAACACTTGGTCAGCACCTCATAAGGAACATTCATGCCATGTTTGGTTTCATTCCATTCAGTGGTTCTCTAGAAGAAGTTCAAAATGTAAAATGTTAACGACGACGCCGGACGACGGACGACGGACGACGGACGCCAAGTGATGAGAAAAGCTCACTTGACCCTTTGGGTCAGGTGAGCTAAAAAACTGTAGCAAAATTTATATGTATTCTGCTATTTAAATTTAAATAGACAATACGAACAAAATAAACATTTTTAATGACAGCAAACCAGATTGTCCTTCATTACTTTTTGGAGCTACATTTTGTACCTGCCTGCAGTACCATTGTCAAACTAATAATCAAATGTGTTTTTCTGTCGGAGAATCTGGTTAAAAACTAGCTAATAATTGAAAACACTCACAAACTACAAGTACATGTACAAGAAAGTTAGATGTTAGTTCCAAGTGGTAAGTGAGTGCAGCTTCAATACTGTTTAAAAAAAGAAATGATATATGTTAAAAGCAATCAGACAACAACAGGTTAAGAATGTATTAAATGTTAAGGTCAATTCAACATCATGTGTAGATTATATCCACCCTATATAAAATAACAATAAACTATGGGAAAAATTTTTTAAAAATTTATTACGGTAAACTTTGCTACCAGGTCAACTTTGGTATCATATCAAAATAATTTACATGTATATGCTGACACTGAATATTATTCTTATAATCTTTAAATTAAAGTCAGGTACAATACTTTATTTACGAAAGGCTTTTAATATTTTTTACCATCAACAATTCATTTTAGAAAGTTGATATTGTCTCATAATAATTTTAGTGAATTAACCTTGTTTTTCATTAAAAAGCCTGCAACAACTTGTATAATTGCTAAATGTAGGAAATGTGACATAAAAATTTGATTTTTTTAAACATGGCCATAAATATAGAACTGTAATATTTGATAAATACTGGGAATAAATTTTTTTAGAAGGGAGGATGATAATCTTTAAATTAATTTTAATTGACCTGAGAGAAAAAGAATTCTTAAAATTTGACGAAATAAAAAAAGAGAAAAGGATTTTCATGTTCTCTATCAGAGGAAACATAGATATCTTTTATGTCAACTGTCTATTATAATGTTACATTTCATTTTAGCTATATATTTCGAATCATTTAAATTTGGTTTTTTTAAACAAATCTCATACCTAAAATATACCCCACCTCTCAAATTTTCAGATGTTCCCAAATCAAAACATATTTCAATAATGCATCAAATAATAAATAAATATATTTGTTAATATATATATTTGACATCTATAATAGGTTGTTGGAAATAGCAAAAACAGATACAAATCCATATATACATCACTAAAAATTGCAATGTAGTATCCTGACACTACCAGAGTGCAATGTAGTATACTGACACTACCAGAGTGCAATGTAGTATCCTGACACTACCAGAGTGCAATGTAGTATCCTGACACTACCAGAGTGCAATGTAGTATACTGACACTACCAGAGTGCACAACCAAACCTATTTAATTCATACTGGAACAGATTTATTTATTTTTTATTAAATATGCATCTGGTTTAACTGTAGCTGAAGTTTCTTACATTCAAAACCAATCGAATGCAAGAAATTTGATATCTGTATATATTAGCCACACACAAGAAAATAGATTCTAGCCTGGAAAGCACATGCACTCCTAACATATTCCTTTTTAATGAGTCAAGAATAATGTTTAATAATCTAATATTGGATGTAACACGTCATTTGATTGGTCAAATTTTTTCATCTATCATATCATAGACTAAATTTTCCTTTCTACTATGGCATCATTAAAGGGAATCCCGACCTTTTAGACGTCAAAACAACTGAATTAAATTATAAGGATTTACAGTAATTGCTTATTTTCATGAAATATTATTAAGAGGTCTTATCATATAGTACAACTAACACATTAGATATTAGTAAAATAAAGAAAACTTAAACAAATAATTAGTAAAAGTTATTTTGAAAGATAAACAACAAATGGTAAATATAAATTACTGATATAGATCTAAACTACATTTTTGACATTAGTACATAGGTAAGCACACCAGAACTCTTTATATAAAAAATTTTACCACTTCGGGATCACGGGAAACCTTTTTAGAATCTAGTTTTATAACGCAAAGTTGTGGAAATATTTTGGCTGCAAACTTTCCAAAGAATATCTGAAAACCAAAATAAATTATAAACACTATTGGTAAAACTTAACTGCAACTATATGTATATAAGGCTACTTTAGAGTAAATTTTATTAAAATTCATATCAAACCAATTATAAGATCTCTCTGAGTAGTTTAACAGCCGACAATGTGTAAATGATTTGTGACTTTCCAAAGATCTGGTTTAAGTTCTACTAAAAAAAACCTATTGAACCATAATCCAGAAATACAAATTGTATGCAAGAAATTTGATATAAGAGTAATTCTCTTATAATGGTGTGTTGTTATCTATTTCCCTCGCGGTGAATTATTTGTCATAACTAATTCCCCATCATATGATATGAAAAAGTGTTACGAGAAATTCTTTTATTTGATTGGCTTTGATCCAAACATCGCTGTTTTCTGATTGGTTGAAATCTGTGGGTTCATCGTTGAAAGTCACCGTTGCATAGCAACATTTGATGCCACAGAAAAATGAACATTAAGAATTCCTGTCAGTCTGACGGCGAATCACAAACAAACAAACATTCCTGAAGAATCAAAAGAGAAATAAATTGAACAACTCGTAAAAATTAGATACCGTTTGATATCAACTCTCGTTATTTAATTTGGACTTAATAATAAACTTGCCAAAGGCTCGTTTATTATTATATCCAAATTAAACAACTCAATTTGATATCAAGCGATATCTAATTCTCACTCTGTGAAACCTATAATTATTTTTGAAATTCATACCAAACAATAACAAATTATCTGATATATATTAAAAATTTTACATAATGTCCTCACAGCATCATATTTTAACAAGCAATATAACTAACCTTTACAGGAGATGCTGCATCTGGACTGGGTATGAGTGCTGGACCAATCAGTATTGTTCCTTTAAAATAATCTGGTCTGTCAAATCCACATAGCACAGCTATAGTACCTCCCTGTTAAAATTTTAATGCGAATTAGAAGTTTTAGAAAAAAAATTATCAAGAAGAATATATATAAGTATAATGTTGTATGGTGTTTTAAATAAACTGATGATTTTTTCCACATGGATTAAATGTCAATCAAATATTCATAATTAACACATAAAATAATATCAAATAATTGATCTCAAAATCTACATAGTAAGAATAAATCTGTTCATATGTCAGTCCAAACATACTAGGATTTTTCCAAGATTTTCAATCTTTGAAATAATTGTAGATAATAAACAAACTTGTATTTTATTTCTCTTTTATTACTTTAATCAATCCTTTGGATAAAAGACATTGTCTCCTGGTATTTTTTGCATACTATTAGAACATGATGCACTACTCAACCATTTGTCTTTTAATTGAAGAGATAATGCTAATTTTTTTACTTTAAAGAGCAACTGAGGCCCTAATCTCTCAGTTCAAATTTAACATACGCAATTCTTTTGTGTTTGTGCATACAGATATTTGAACTTTATTGGAAAGTACATGTACTGGCTTGTAGATATATAAGATTACACAGATAGGACAGTCCAAAACTTAGGAATGTATACATTAAATCCCTAACAAGGGTCATTTGCATTCAAGATGGATGGATGGATGAATTGTTTAACATCCAGCGGTGCCATCAGGAGCATATCAGGACGAGAACATATTGATATGATATGAATATGATCTCTGCTTTGTACTAGACAGACACGCTAAGTCAGATTTTTAATGTGCTAGCTCACTAGGTAACTGTCCGAAGGAAGACATATCCCCCCGACTGGACACATTATACCGACTCCGACCAGATGAGTTTGCATTCAAGAAGATAAACCTTTAATAAAGAAGTTTTAATTATGAACTTTAGATTGTGTCTTAAAATTGCAACATTTATACCCACATACTTAAAAACTTTAATTCTTAAGTGTTTAGGTGTCTAGCTAGAAAAGAGTTACAACAAATATGTAAATATAAAATTCGTTATTCTCACATTTGCTTTACACATAAAGTTCATTTCAATGACCTGGATGCACAGTTGGTTATAACATTTACTAGCGATTATTCAGAATGATATGACATTTCATCTTTGTAATATATTATGTACTTAAAATTAAATAAATAAGGGGAGATAAATAAACACTGACTTCTGACAATACAGCTGAATTTTCTTAACCATAGGGATTGTATACACAGAAGTTACATTATAAATACTACTAATTAACGGGCTTTCAAAAAAAATACTACTGATATACAGATACTCCCATCTTTAATATTCATGAACAGCCATGAAAACTGATTTACTGCATTTTTTTTGAAAATTAAAAATAAAAAACAATGCTACAAAGTTGGGAGTGTTCTTTCTGGAGACAAATCTGGTATATGCCAGAATTTCATAATGACAAGCTTGCTTATATAAGAAGAAGTTTTTACAATCGCCCAGTCAGAATATAACTTGCATTTTTTATTAAGCCAGTATTAAGATTAATCCAGATAATCTTTCAAAAAGTTCTATTGTCTTTCATTTCTGGTTCTGATAAGGGACATAACTACATATCACACTAGTTGGTTCTGATAAGGGACATAACTACATATCACACTAGTTGGTTCTGATAAGGGAAATAACTACATATCACACTATTTGGTTCTGATAAGGGAAATAACTATATACCACACTAGTTGGTACTGATAAGGGACATAACTACATATACCACACTAGTTGGTTGGCCTGATAACGGACATAACTACATACCACTCTAGTTTATCCGATTTAAACGTACCAAAAAAACCGCATCTGTACAGCTGACCCTATTTTGGGCTCAAACGCAGGGCTTACCACACTTGAAAATAACAGGGAGACTCAGAGTCTCCCTCAGGGTAGCAACAGGGAGACTTCAGGGCATGACAGGGAGACTTCCCCAATTCGTCGCCTGTCGAGTAAATACCTGTTATTTTGTGTCTTATAGTGTATACTATACATTCCTTTATTGTGTTTTATCCTGTATTATTTGAGATTTTATCTACATTTACTCCATATCCTTCCGTTTAGGTCATAATCTGAGATTTTGTCTCATGTGCATTTAATCAATATCCTTTGTCAGAGATTGTGAGTTTGTCTTATGTACAAATGTACATTTGATTTGTATACTTAGAGATGTTTAATACTTTTTTACTATTTTTGCAGGTTTCCTCTACAGCCATGATGATATCTTGTAATAAACTGATTAATTCATATTTGAAATGAATAAAACTCAATTTCTGATTTTCATATTTTATTTATTTGATATTTGAATCCAGCATAACAGATATAATAAATATAAATCTAAACAGGGTTTTCACTAAGAATTTTTCATGATGAGTCCCAGTCCCAGGACTCATCACCACTTTTTTAACGTACATTGCTGCATGATTTTGACCATGGTAGGCCTATTGTACTATTGTTAAAGTTTAATTGAAATCAAGTGCTGCCTTAAAATACTGACGAATATAATTTGAAATAAAAATTAAAAAAAATGAAATAATGCAGTAGTGCTCCGAACTTGGAAGAAACTTTCTGTTACAGATATGAGCAAAAATATTTGTACCTTTTGACACAACTTATTTATTATTGCCATTTTATTTTTTAATATTTATTTATCTATATTATCTTTACTATTATTTTTTCTCAAAAATACTCTTAAAATCCTCCCATTCACCTTGCTTGAACACTTAATAATCAATACATGTATTGAAAAAATTTCCATTTGTGCATAGATATGTCAAAATCGGCTAAATTTATTTTTAAAAAATCTCACTTCACAAGTAAGGCCAATTAAAATTAATTGATAGATTTTCATCCCCGCCCGCCCCTCGAAAATCGTGCCGCCCCGATTTTTTTTATTTCTAAAATTTACGATTTCCGGATTTTGTTCATCTCCGTTACCGGTATCCGTGTCAATAATTTTGTTTTTTGTTAACTTCCTGTAACAATTCAACATGGTTTTCGTGATTCGACTATTTTTGTGACCTTTAGATGTCTTTTGGCCAGCTTAAGTCTGCAGAGATTGGAGTTGAAATTTCTATTGTGCATGTTTCTGGAATAAAAACACATATAAGCCATTTTATAACGTTTACATATTAATAATACCTTACAAAATAGTTTCATATGAAATAAAAAATAAAAAATAAAATCCTCCCACCCGCCCGATTTTTTTCAAAAAGTTGGATGAAAATCTACTAATTAATTTTAGTTGGCCTAAAATGAACACAATCAAATGCTTACCTTCACATATTTATCCTAATTTGAATGGCAGCATCTTGGGAAATTTAAATTCCAAGCGAGAGGAGTCAACAGTAATAGTATAGTGAGGCAAATAAGTTCAAAGGGGGGTAACTCCTGGAAAAAAAATTGAATCGTAATTTCCTATCGATATGCACATCTACGTAGTATGTCCTTATTATCTGAAAAGGTTTCATGAAATTCTGTTGTGTGGTTTGAGAGGAGTTGCGATGACAAACTGTTACAGTAGTACATTAAAGTAAATAAGTTCAAAGGGGCGTAACTCCTAGAAAAAAATTGAATCGCAATTTCCTGTCGATATGCACATCTATGTAGTATGTCCTTATTATCTGAAAAGGTTTCATGAAATTCTGTTGTGTGGTTTGAGAGAAGTTGCGATGACAAACTGTTGCAGTAGTACATTAAAGTAAATAAGTTCAAAGGGGAGTAACTCCTAGAAAAAAATTTAATCGCATTTTCCTGTCGATATGCACATCTACGTAGTATGTCCTTATTATCTGAAAAGGTTTCATGAAATTCTGTTGTGTGGTTTGAGATGAGTTGCGATGACAAACTGTTGCAGTAGTACATTAAAGTAAATAAGTTCAAAGGGGTGTAACTCCTAGAAAGAAAATTGAATCGCAATTTCCTGTTGATATGCACATCTACGTAGTATGTCCTTACTATCTGAAAAGGTTTCATGAAATTCTGTTGTGTGGTTTGAGAGGAGTTGCCATGACAAACTGTTGCAGTAGTACATTAAAGTAAATAAGTTCAAAGGGGTGTAACTCCTAGAAAAAAAAATTGAATCGCAATTTCCTGTCGATATGCACAACTACATAGTATGTCCTTATTATCTAAAAAGGTTTCATGAAATTCTGTTGTGTGGTTTGAGAGGAGTTGCGATGACAAGAAACAGGACTGACGGACGGACGAACAGACAGACGGGTCAAAAACATTATACCCTCCGCAACTTGTTGCGTGGGGTATAATAAGGTCTACAGATTGTTAGGGGTCGGTAAAAAACACCGTGACCAATGAAAAATCACGATAATTCCGATTGCCGCCATTTTTCTAGCTTACTTTTTGTCGTTTCTTTCCCCTTCCCCTTTGATCTCCAAGAAAAAATGGCGGCCCGAGATTTTTAATGAAAATAACGGTCTTCAGACGCAGCTGATTACGTACGTTGTTTGGAGGCGCCTTACATAAAAACACAGGGCGACTCATTTGTCGCTCTAGAGCCGATGACAGGGTGACATTGGCAAGCATTAGGCAACTTAATCGCCCTAATCGCCCAGTTTGGTGAGCCCTGAAATGGCCAGCGAAGTGTAATGGGAATTTGAAGGAAACTGCAACTTTGTTCACAAATTTGGATTATATAAAGAAAAAGCGACTGTTTGGTTTTTAAGTTGTGCAAAGATGCCAATTTATTGTATCCGATGTTTTTTTTACGGGAAATTATTTTAATGTGCGAATAATATAAATCTAATCGAAGTAAGGCCTAATCATAATTAATCAAAAATATAAATTTTGACCATTCCTTTATTCGTACATTTTACATCAAATGTTAAAATTGCTGGTAACCAATTTCTATTATTGAGTTCCTTGATAATATTACCAAATCAAAACACTAAAAACAATCACAGTATTGACCCTCTTTCAATCTTAATTAATTAGTTAATTACAAAATTACGCATCGGTACGTTGTAAACATACAACTTAAATCTTACTAATACGGAATGTTAAGTCTCGGTTCCAACGCATTACTACAATAGGTGGCTGTGAGAACCCCACATTTTCTGTCAGTATTAATACTTTAAGAATTTACAACTCTATATGATGGGGGCCGTCGAAAGGATATACCATTAAAAGACAAGACCTTAATTACTTATGCTCCAAACCTAAATTTACTTCCTTAATGGAGAGGTCTTCAAAGAAAATTAAAAAAAATGTATGTACCATGGAATGTCCAATTATAAATACTGGAGTATTGTCTGGAAAATTTTTCTTTACACTGTCGACATGTTGGAAAACATCTCTAACATATTTTTTAAAGTCATCAATATGAACTCTATCACCCCCACTCTGACCATGACCAACTGAAATACAATAAAAAAAAATTCATTAATTCAAAGAATACTACAGAGGAATTACTACTAAAATAAACTTTTCATAAATAAATGTCACCAATGTATGTAATCAATGGATTATAAATGAAGTGTGGGCTTTTATTCTTAGTCTTTTTTTCCACTTCAACTTACCATGACTCATCCTTTTACTAATTTGAAGCAAATCCGACTGTACAGGAATGGATTATGAAATATTGTGTATATTTATGATATTTGGTGACTTGTGTGAAAGTTTTGATGAGACCATTTGATAGTTCTCTATTGGTGATGGCTTTCACTCTTCATTGAAGGCAGTATGATGGCCCCTATCAACTAAATGCCATTTGTATCATCGATGTGAACCTTGTATCCTTTTGTAGTTTGTACAGGTACATGTATATAATAAATACATAAATATTCTGACATACATGTAACTTTTCATGCGATAACATTAAAATGACTCAAAGATTACCATGATCATGGGCAAATACATAGAATCCATTCTCTATCAAAACCATGGCAAGTTCTGTGTAGTATAAACAATGCTCTGCAGCTCCATGACATATAAATACCAATCCCCTGTTATTAAATAAAAAAAATTTTTTTCAATAAAAATGTCAATAAAATTATTAATTATACATTATGATATCCATCAGTCCAAATCTGTCAAAATGCCCAAAGTTTCAAAATACATTCAACTTTCACAATTACCCTTGCCAAAACACCCCACTACCAAAATACCCCACCTCCAGAATACCCCAACTTTCAAAAAGGTCCTTGGAAAACGTCCTTAACCATCCTCTTTAACATTATTGATATTAATGATAGAGTTTAATTAATGCTTATTTGTTTACAATTGTTGTAAGATGCAATGAAAAAAATAATAAATTTGCTTGTTTTTTTTTTCAAAAATGATTTCAAATTTGGTTTGTGGGAGCAGTACAACCAGAAAGACATTTCTACCACCCAGCTTCTTCAGCAGTGCAGCTGCATCAACACTCCAGTGACTGACAACCCATGAGTTTCATGAACATTTGAATGTGTTAAATCTTTTTTGGTTTTTTGGTTTGGGCATTTTGGCAGTGAGCATTTTGACAATTGGACATTTTGACCTGTTTCCTGTACAAAATGTCCTTATAAGACCACCACAAAGAAATGAGTTAGAACACCAAGTATTTATTTTCTCATACATGATAACCCACCAAAAATTTGTATTTCAATGCAATGAAGAATATAATGAGCATGATGAAAGATATTCCTCTTTCTAGGACATATATTGTATTCTAGATTAAAAGTGGTTTTGCTATGAGGAGCAATGGCATACACTTAACAATGAATTTCTTACTAATGTAATGTACATATTTTTTATTCATAACCAATTGTCATTTGAAGTACAACAAAAGAATAAATATAAGATATTTTGGAAGAATCATCACCCACATGATCTATGGATACAACCAATCAGAAATCATTGTTTTATATTTAATCAACCAAAGCTGAGATGAAACCCCAGGAACTAATTAAAATTCAAATCAAAATAATTATTCAACTGACTGAATAAATTTCTTCCTGACAAAATGTATAATTATTTAGGTATGGAAGAAATGTAAATTTTGATATGTATTTATAAATATCAATGTACGTTTCATTTAAATTGGCATTAACACTTTTAAGTTTCATATTGGATGTCAATGATAAAATCCAAGAATTCTGCATTGCTTTCACCTCAATGTTTTCTATCCTATGTGGTGCTAAAATATCTACTATTACATTAGCTAGTTGAGAAATCAATACTCACTAGATATACATTATGTAACATGTAAATGAATAGAGAATAAAACCTACCAATCATATCCTCCTAGTGACATGAAGTTAGATTTAAGACCCTAGATTGATAAATCTTGTCCCCATGTTCAGTCCTTTGAAATTTTGTCTTACTGGTATATTCCAGTTCTTTACAATTCATATCAATCCTATCAGACAAGGAAACAAATGGACTATCATACCAACAGAAGTTAGAAAAAGTACAGTACATTGTAATGAGGTATAAGTACAAAATGTATTATTAATTCAACCAGCAAAAATTGAATTTCTAAGAAGAACTATTTGATGTTTATATTTGTATACATCAGTTGACACAATGTGGCAGCACAAAATGAGTACCTAAGTGTGTGCTGAAAAATGTAAACAAATATTATGTCATGGCCCCTTCCAACACCTATGTAAAAGTAAGTCCAGTCTTCATGAATTTTCAAGAGATTTTGCTGGACATTGGGTCCAGCAAGGACATTAGATTGCTGGACCAAACTTACTTTTGCTTATGGAATGCCAAATTTACAGAAACTCAAATAATTGTCTGCTCTTTAAAATATTTGTTGTTGGTTTCAATGATTTGTTGCGAGGTTAAATTTATTTGTTGCGCGGTTCAAATTCAATTTATTTAAAGAGAGGTCTAAATGATTTAAAACTTTTAAATCTTTAAAATTTTAAATCTTCAAATCATATACGGATAAGTGCAATATTTTCAGAATTGCGGCTCTCTTCAAATAAATTAAAGCTTGGTTTAAATCATTTACACCTCTCTTTAAATGATTTAGACCTCTTTAATATGTTTAATGAGAGGTACGATTCAAAAGCTGCGGGCAATAATGATTTGATGTTCACAATAATTATTTAATATGTGCAGTAATTTATTTGTTGCAAAACATTTTAGACCTCTTCTTAAATACATTAAAGAGAGGTGTAATTATTTGAGTTTCTGTTGATTTGGCGTTCCATATTTGCTGGACCAAAATGAAATCAGCTGACGATTACAAACGTTTGAATGACCAAGATATTTCGATTGAGATTTTAATTTTCGATTCGATGTGCCTTTTTGACCTGGAAAATTGAAAATTCCAGGGGACCGATCCCAATCTGTTTGGAATTGTCAGACAAACTTCGTGAAAACTGTGAGTCACAATTAAGGTAAGAAATTGAGATCAACAGATTTCATCATATATTTGTATCCGTTTTAGTGCTGATTACTGTTTTTGTTTATGTTGTTCTTTCTCTATCAAATCTTAAACTTTAAGCTTCCTGACCCCTTGTTATTATTGATACATGGCAAGATGTTGTACTGATATTGTTAATTTTTATGTAAACCTCTACAAATATATAAGACAAAGCGTGCAACCGCAGAATTGCCCCCCGGAAATCGGTCACATAACGAACAAATTTCTTTGTTTTAAGTATATAATTTACCTTATAGAATTTTTATCTACATTTTGTTCTTCATTCCAATATCGACTATAAATACTCTTTCCATCATTGTTGATCCAAGTTTTTTCAAACTCACCAGTCGTCATTTTTCTAAGGGCTTTATAAATCTGGGGAGGGTGATCAACAAAAACTTGATATTTGGCTTGAATATTAAACGGTTTTTGTTTTCGGACACCTGTCAATTCCGTACTTGAACGAATTTCCCGTTAAGTTATGTATCATTAAAAAGATTATTTGATTGATGACAGAGAAAGAAACAACAACAACAACAAAACAAACAAACAAACAAAACAGACAAAAAAATAAACAAATAAATAAATGTATTTCATTTCGATATAGTGATTTCAATATTTAGGGTTCCTCTCTCCACAGCAGAATTTCAGACCGTAAAAGCCAAAAAATTCAAGGAACATCGCTTTACATTGTTATTCTTCGTCTTATACATGTTATAAGTAAAACCAGAATAATTAATGAAAATAATTTCAAATTTAAAAAAAAACGGCTAAAGTGAAATACATGTATATAGATGAAATACAAATAACTTGGATGTTCACAACTATTATCTCTCCAAATGAACAGTTGGATAATGTTTACCCGTACAAACGTGATAACTTAAATTTTCCTATTGTTAACTTTCCCTTCTTGAGTAGCAATATACCTATGGCGTCTACGTATATACTTTTCTCAGCTTATCCGATATTCGAGGACATGCGTGAGTTACCCTGACTTTCGACAAAGAGGATTACTGATGCCACAAAAGTTTCTTTAGTAAACAAGGTTTTATCAAGGATAAGTTGATGTCATCACTTAGGAAATTTACGATTGATTGACCGTTACAGTGTTCCAATATCTAAGATGATGTTGGACTTTGGATTGTTATTTTGAAACTCCTGGGATGATGCTTCTGCTGGTGGACCCTAGGTCCCCGAGGGTATTCGCCAACCCAGTCGTCAGACTTGTCTGTCAGGATTATTCATTGATTTGTTACAGAAATTACCGGTATATAGCAAAATTCAAAGATAATAGAAATACTAAAGGTTCATTCCTTGTATTGCACATGGTAGATCTCCTTAGCTGAAATTTGGCTTCCTATTTCGGTATTTTTGGTTGAGTACTTTTTGTTTAATATAAGTCCGGTTTTTGGTCTTCCAAGTGTTTCGGTTATAATGCTGCTGATGAGAGGTAACTCCTTGAAATGCGTCGTATACAGCATAGTATAAATTTACTATATCTAATATTAGTATCTTTGGATTGTTATTTTGAAACTCCTGGGACGATGCCTCTGCTGGTGGACCCTAGGTCCCCGAGGGTATTCGCCAACCCAGTCGTCAGACTTGTCTGACATGATTATTCATTGATTTGTTACAGAAATTACCGGTATGTAGCAAAATTCAAAGATAATAGAAATACTAAGGGTTCATTCCTTGTATTGCACATGGTAGATCTTCTTAGCTGAAATTTGGCTTCCTATTTCGGTATTTTTGGTTGAGTACTTCTTGTTTAATATAAGTCTGGTTTTTGGTCTTCCAAATGTTTCGGTTATAATGCTGCTGATGAGAGGTAACTCCTTGAAATGCGCCGTATACAGCATAGTATAAATTTACTATATCTAATATTAGTATCTTTGGATTGTTATTTTGAAACTCCTGGGATGATGCCTCTGCTGGTGGACCCTAGGTCCCCGAGGGTATTCGCCAACCCAGTCGTCAGACTTGCCTGACATGATTATTCATTGATTTGTTACAGAAATTACCGGTATGTAGCAAAATCCAAAGATAATAGAAATACTAAGGGTTCATTCCTTGTATTGCACATGGTAGATCTCCTTAGCTGAAATTTGGCTTCCTATTTCGGTATTTTTGGTTGAGTACTTCTTGTTTAATATAAGTCTGGTTTTTGGTCTTCCAAATGTTTCGGTTATAATGCTGCTGATGAGAGGTAACTCCTTGAAATGCGTCGTATACAGCATAATATAAATTTACTATAACTCATATTAGTATCTTTGGATTGTTATTTTGGACATGTTCCCACTGTCATAACATTTCATGTACCTCTACCGATTTGTGACTACCACCGGACTGACTTTGTTGAACTTCACTACCGGTGCCGTATACCGAGCAGGAACTGCTTACCCTTCCGGAGCACCTTTGTTTAATCCTGGTTTTTATAGGAGTTCGTGTTGTTCATTGTGATTTTAGTTTGTTTTGTCTAATAGAGCAGAAGAAAAGGTTTTGTTGACATGTGTCGTACCATGTAACAGTCAATTAGAAGTCTGTGTGATTTTCGGTATTTCTACGTCTATGTTTTTTTTTCGATACTGAACTTAGGTATATGAGTTATTGACTGACGATTTAAATTCGATTCATTATCAATCATCTACGTTTATATCCATGGGCATTGAGATTGTACCACCTGGAAGCATTTCTTTGCAGCAGGAGGCAGTACCGAATGCTTCGTTCAGTGGTGCTGAAGGGTAGTACCTTTTGTGTGGTAAAATTATAGGATCGTCGGTCGAAAATGAAAGAAAAATGCGACGTGCATCATAATGTTCATTTTTATCCCCACACTTTCGAAGAAAGTTGAACTTCGGGGATATAGCGATTGTCTCCGTCCGTCATATTGTGACATCAACTCCTCCTTCACTATTGGGTTTAGGAATTCACTTTCTATATAGAATGGTTGCAAAATACCTGTAGATGCACAATAAGGTTTTAGAATTTTGATTTTCTAAACAAGGGGCCACAGGGGTCGAACTTCGAAAATTTGAATTTAAGCTTGTGACCTAAATTCGTCTTTCATTTTTCAGTTTATGCATTTTATTTTTATTTATCATGCACCATATGCAGATGCGCAATAAGGATTTAGAATTTTGATTTTCTAAAATGAGGGCCCACAGGGGACGAATTTTGAAAAACTGTCAATTTAAGCTTGGGACCTAAACTCCTCTTTCATTTTTCAATTTCTATACGGTATTGTCATACACCATATTTAGAATTTTGATTTTCTAAAATTGGGGCCCACAGGGATGCTGAAGGGTAGTAGCTTTTGTGTGGTAAAATTATAGGATCGTCGGTCGAAAAGAAAAGAACAATGCGACGTCAGTTTCATGATAACGCATTTCATTTAGGCAGAAAATGCCTTTCTTTCTATGTCGAGGGTTGTATACCATTCTGCTCTTTGGTAGGGTTGTAGTCTCTTTGACACATTCCTTGTTTCCATTCTCTATTCTATGGTACCCACATGGGTCGAATTTTGAAAAAAAACTGTCAATTCAAGCTTGTGACCTAAACTCCCCTTTCATTTTTCAATTTATGCATTTTATTTCCATACGGTATTGTCATACATCATATTATGCAGATGCACAATAAGGTTTTAGAATTTCGATTTTCTAAAATTGGGGCCCACAGGTGTAGAATTTTGAAAAATTATCAAAATTACCTTGTTACGTAAACTTTTTTTGTTTTTCAAATTATGCGTTTTATTTTTATACAGCATTGTGAAACACCATATGCAGATGTGCAATAAGGTTCTAGAATATTAATTTTCTAAAATTGGGGCCCAGAGGGGTCGAAATTTGAAATTTTGTGACCTCAACTTCTCTTTCATTTTGCAATTTATGCATTTTGTTTATATATAGTATTGTCCTACACTATATTTAGTTGCACAATATCGATAAATTGTAAGTTTAAGCTTGTGAATTAAGTTTTTTTTTCATTTTTCATTAGGTTTATTGATTTAATTTCTTTATAGAATGATTGCATACTATTTTTGGATGGGAATAAGGTTTTATATTTTTTACTATATCGGTAAGTGGCCCAACTACTTACAGAGGGTGCGGGCATCACTGTCGATTTTGACAGTACAGTTTTCTAGTTATAAATGTTTTCATTAAAGCAAAGAGAATATAAATAAAGTCTTTTAAATAAAGTTTTTTAGATGCGGTAACCAGGGTCCTTAATAAAAAGACGATGACATGGGTTTAACGACGTCACGTTTGCCTATCAACAGCCGACAGTTATAGGGCCAGAAGGGGATAAGTCATTATACTGCACGTGAAGTTTGTTGATTTAAAAAGTAATAGCTACAATTATAGATGACAGGATTACAAACTACCTTTGGAAATTACAGGGAACCGCAGCGCGTGTGTCATCAGAAAATACTAATAACCAGACGCAACATGGTATGTTGGAAAGGAGAAACTGAAACACTTTCAGATCAGTTACAATGTAAAGATTAGTAGAGTCAATAATTCAGCTCAAAGGAATGCATCACAGAAGTATCATGGCGACCAGTTTCCCTAACATCTTGTGTTTTGTATGTTCAATCACGACTCTTGACTGTAAAACTTTAAATATTTCGAAAGCATATAAACATCTAACAGAAATAAAGATCTAATATTTAATCATTTATAAGTTATATGATAAGTTTTTAAATCTTAAATAAATGAGGTAGGGTCCTAATTTATTTCGAAATCCTCGAAATGAAGTGGGTTTTGGTCAATTATTAGAAATATTGCCCTGAAAGAGGCCCAGAACCAAACCAAATTATTTTCACATAAGATAGCATGCATGTACTCAATAACAGCAAACAGATTGTTTTGATTTCGAGTGTCTTCCATGTTGAACAGTTGTCTTAAAATTAGATCCCTAAATAACAAATTAGTGTTAGAAACTGTCCTTAGGTGAGGCGTGTATTTATTTATGGAAGTTAGGCCACACCAAATTGATTTTCAGTTCTTTGGATTTTGCCGCTCCGATTTTCGGACTTTTTAAATTCTAAGAAAAAAAATTGTGCCATTTCATTTCGCAAAATTGCAGAAAATTTGCCCCAAAGTCTTAATTTGTCAAGAAATAAAAAATTAAAGGTTAAATTTGGTAAATAGTAGGGATTCTTTTTTTTTTCCATTTCTACAATATTTTGGTTAAAAAATTTGATCTTCGCCTGAAAAAAAACTAGTCCCCAAGAAAACAAAATTAAAATTAAAATTTTGCTCGCTATTTTTTTGCCTTAAAAAATCGAAAGAACTAAAAATCAATTTGTAGTGACCTTATTTGGTAATTGTTAACATTTTAAATGCACATGCTTGTACTAGATGACTTCGTGTTCGATTTGGAAAAAAACATTGATGTTTTTAATTCATGAAAATGACCGAAGAAATGAACAAAAACCAATGAATATTATCCCCGATTCTGCAGTAGGATTATTGCATGATTCTGTAGTTGAAAAGTGTTACCCTGCTATAAGTCAATAATGATATAATTGGTCTTGACCTAACAACGCCTCTTTTGTCAAAAAGGTGCAAAATATTGCAGTTTGATAAAGGAGGAGGATAATGACACATTACTATCTATATCATATTCATTATCTAATGATGTGACAACAATAATGTTGTTTTAGTCATTTTGACAGCTACATTTCGTAGATATCCATCCATACAAACAGAGGACATGGTGTAACATGTCATTATGACACCCCAAGAGGCAATGAACATTTCCATTCTTTTCAAACCCTTCATAAGTATTTGCTTTTGGAGACTTCAAGACAGAGGACAGAGATAGCATTGTTACTTACTTTTGTTTCAGGCGAAGTCCATACTGTCAGTATTCTGAACTTTTTGCTATCGGATAAAAAAGTGGTTTAAGTTTTAAAGAACCCCATCGACACTAAAAAATTGATCTAAGACTCATTTTGTACTAGATGGTTTAGCGATCGGTTTTGAAAAATGAGCATTTGATATTTTTGATGTCCAGAGTAGTAAACAAAACCATTACGGATGAAACATCATCATCTTCACATGATCCAATGGTTGGTAATGTTGTCCTGATATCTGATATCAAGTCAAATGATATCACCCCCCCCTCCCGAACTAACAAAACTCTTGACCTAATCACACCGCTTTTGTCCAAAAAGTGAAAGATATCGACTAGTATTAGATAAAGGGGTATGGTAATGACACTACCAATAGCTAATCCACATTGCAGTTTCTACAATAGCAAAAAATACATCAATAATTCCATGTCTATATTATCTTCATTTGGTAATGCTGTAACAATAAAGTTCTTCATGGCAAGCCGTTCTCGTCAAAACTATGTTTAAACCCTTTTTTGAAAAGATTACACACTGAGATTTAAAAACCTAAAATAACACAATGAGAAATCGAAATTACACACTGAGATTTTAAAATTACACACTGAGATTAAAAAAAATGAAAAACACACGTTGAAAAATTAAAATTACACACTGAGATTTTAAAAAGACACATTGAGATGAAATAAATTGGAAAACACACACTGAGAATTGTTAATTACACACTGAGATTTCAAAAATACACATTGAGATTAATATGCAAATTACTAATGAATATTCATGAGATGAATAATTCAACAGATTAATATCTTGGTCTCTAGAACTCTTGGCATTATAATGAAATGCTGTTCCTTCAACCAACATTCATAATAAATTTCAAGAATTAACATCGTTTTTTTTTGTAAGGAGAGAAAGTGGGTATTTTTCTTGTTCTATTGGTCTTTTACTTGTATTTCTAATTTATTTTATAAAACATTTGACATCAGAGTGAAGGACTAACGATCGAGTTCTGTCCCCTAGTTGTTTTAAGCATGTAATAGATTAAGATTACGTATGCTAATTAGATATGTGCGCATAAAAAATGCGCACAAATCTCAGTGTGTAATTTTAAATTCTCAGTGTGTAATTTCAAATTCTCAGTGTGTGTTTTTCAGTTTATTTCATCTCAGTGTGTCTTTTTGAAATCTCAGTGTGTAATTTTCAATTCTCAGTGTGTGTTTTTCATTTTTCGTAATCTCAATGCGTCTATATGAAATCTCAGTTTGTAATTTCTTATTCTCAGTGTGTATTTTTAGGTTTTTTAATCTCAGTGTGTTTTTTTAAAATTCTCAGTGTGTAAAATTTTCGAAAAATGTTTTAAACATAGTTTTGACGAGAACGGCTTGCCATAGTCCTTTCAGTCATTTCGACACCTATATTTCGTAAATATCCATGCAAACAGTGAACATAAATGTATTACTGGGAGTAACAAGTCATTGTGACAGCCCCAAGGGGCACTTTTCAAGTTATGTCAAATCCGGTATGAGAAAGGAACAACATCAATGGAATGGGTCCATTTTCATTTGGGAAACGGTTTTTTCATACTTTTCAACCAAGTCATGGTGACGAGCTCATTGGGAAAGACGAGATGTCAGAAATTCCCAAAACGTAAATTGTCTTAAAAAGCTTGGGGCATACTGATACTACAATATAATACACATGTAAACATGCCGACTTCATATTATATACTTCATATTATATACAAGATCTTCTCACCAAAACCAAATTCCTTTAAGATAAATTTAAGTGTTACGTTCAGCTGTCTTAACAGTTGTAACACACTAAAGATCATCATGAAATCTGGACATCACACACGAGACTTCGGACGGAGTGTTACTTTATTGTCAATCTGTCTCAAGTTATCCACTTACATTTTGATTGGTGCAAATACTTAGCCCAGTTGAGAATTTGGTATACATACTTGTAAAACTTGTTTTCCTGTTTGCAACATGGTTTAATCCCATTTATATTATACTTTACTGGTCACGGATACTCATATTTCACGTCTCAGAATTGTGATCTTTTTTATTTCACCTTCCGCGTTTACTTGGGTATCCTAAAGATTGTCAACATTCAAATAGAAATATAAAAATCACAAAATATTAAACTTTATTAAAGTTTTATAAAATTTTCAGGATAATATAAGACAGGAGTTATGCTACCACTGGTAAGAAGTTTTATAATTTATGTATAAGTTATAAGGTCGAGTCCTACAACATATATTAAAGGAATGTTTTATATTATTCAGTATCAAACAACGAACCCTGTCCTCTTTGCCAGTATCAAAAGTTTACGTTATATACTGGTAACGTTTTAAGGTCAGAAGTCAGCTATTAAAAGTTATGTTGTTATATAGAAAAAAGTATGTTACATAGAACAAAATTTGACATTTATTATCGATATTAAAGCTAATTTACAAGGAAAATTGTCATGGAAATTTTATGTCCTTCAAAAGGTTTATTATCATGATTTGTATGTTAAATCAATGGCTATGAATATTTGATTGATGTCAGGGAAATTATTTTGAATGTGTAAACATGATTGTTATGAAAAACAATTTTATTTTTCTAAAAAAAAAACGCATTCCACCCTTTTGTTTTATTCACTTCTTGGGTTATTATTTGGCTTTGGGGGGAGGTCAATTCCAAAAGACAAAACGTATCAATGAGAAAAATAACACAGAAAAAATAAAATAATACAAATAACCAAAAAGACAAAATAAAACACAATAGAATTTGAACACGACAGCACACAAACTAAAGCTCTATTCCCGCACTCCCACAAAAAAGAGTTACACCAGGTGCTCCGGAAGACCAGTACATTCTGCTTCCGTCACATTACAAATGAGAAAAAGGAGTAGGGCCACTTTCTCATTAATAACGTCAAGTTTTCTACCCGCAAAGATCCTACGTTTGTAGGCGACTTGGGTCAATTTGTATCACTTTTTATAATATTGCCAAGAAGAACATTCAGAACAAACACCGTTCTACTATCATATGAAAGGAGACACATAATTGACAAGGAAAATTGTCATGGAAATTTTATATCCTTCAAAAGGTTTATTATCATGATTTGTATGTTAAATCAATGACTATGAATATTTGATTGATGTCAGGGAAATTATTTTTAATGTGAAAACATGATTGTTATGAAAAAACAATTTTATTTTACTAAAAAAACGCATTCTACCCTTTTGTTTTATTCACTTCTTGGGTTATTATTTGGCTTCGGGGGAAAGCCCATAAGGTCAGTTCCAAAAGACAAGACGTATCAATGAGAACAATAACACAGAAAAAAATAATAAAAATAACCAAAAGAAAAAAAACCAAAATAGAATTTGAACACGACAGCACACAAACTAAAGCACTAGTCCAGCACTCCCACAAAAAAGAGTTACACCAGGTGCTCAGGAAGACCATCATATTCTGCTTCCGTCACATTACAAATGAGAAAAAGGAGTAGGGCCACTTTCTCCAGTGTATGTTTCACTCAAAATCATTGATTTTTAATCTTGAATATTTAACTTCCTTTTATCATAAACGACTGTATGCAATGTATTTTTGTGAACAAACAGAAATTATATGCTTAATCATTAATAACGTCAAGTTTTCTACCCGCAAAGATCCTACGTTTGTAGGCGACTTGGGTCAATTTATATCACTTTTTTTTAATATTGTCAAGAACATTCAGAACAAACACCGTTCTACTATCATATGAAAGGAGATAAATAAGCTCAATTACAGCAAAAATATTGTTTTGGTTCTGAGTATCCTTCAAGTGAAAAAACTGTCTCAAAGACGTTCATTTTGCAAATTTGTGTTTTAAAAGTGTCTCCCAAACCGATATTCATGTACGTAGAAAATTTTTTAGTAACTCATTTGTTAATTATTATTAGCATGTCTTTAGAGATACATATCCCAGAGATTTTTTAAAGTCTTTGGTAAACTGACATGTAAATGGGAAAGTCCTGAAATCTAACTGTAAACATGTAGTCTCATTTGTGAGATAGAAACTCTGTAGTCGTGATGATGACTGTAAAATTTTTGGAGTGATGATATCATCAAAGACACGTTATGTTTATTTGAAGTAAAATCGATGTTTAAGATTAATTGGGCTTATACTATGGTCCACATTATTGGCAAGCATTGTTTCAGTTAACATTGTAGCTTCAGATAAAAAAAAATCTTAAGCAAAATTGCACATAGGGTTCTATGTTCAAAAACTAGTTATATTGACCAAACTCCCTCATGAATGGGCCATAAGATACAATTCTGAAAGAAAACTACCTAATTACAACGTATGCCAAGCTCGCTTCTGTCTTTGTAGGCCTACGTGGTTTCAAGCTAGATCCTTTGACGGATTTCCCCATAGGATTCTAAGCTTAGCCGAATTGGACTATGGAGGTAATTTTGATTGGCAGGCAGGGGTCATTCATTATAATTCTAAAAAAGCACTGGGCTGTTGGCTTATTAGTTTCAGATGAAAATGTTATACTGTAAAGGGTTATGAACGAAGATAACAATAGGTCATCAAAGATCTCGTGAGCTAAAATGATGTTTTGGTGTGTCTCAGATTTTCATGCAGCTTAAAACATGTAAGAAAAAAGTCCATTTTGCTTTATAAAAATTTATTTGTCAGGGTTTTGCGTTCTAAAACTTTAGAAATATTACTAATCGTTCCCTTCATTCAAGGAAATAAGGAAACACTGGGATACATACATGATGCGGAGATGAAATAAGGAAACACTGGGATACATACATGATACCGGGATGAAATAGGAAACACGGGGATACATACATGATACCGGGGTGAAATAAGGAAACACGGGGATACATACATGATACCGGGGTGAAATAAGGAAACACGGGGATACATACATGATACCGGGGTGAAATAAGGAAACACTGGGATACATACATGATTCGGAGATGAAATATGAAAACACGGGGATACATACATGATACCGGGATGAAATAAGGAAACACGGGGATACATACATGATGCGGGGGTGAAATTACTAAGTAAGATTTGCACTCAAAAAAAAACCTATAATCTGCAGTGTCAAAATGCTATATACTCTGTGGTCATTGAACGCTATGCCATATTTAACGAGATTTGGAAATGCTTATGTCAGTAATTTTCAGTTCGAATATTTCACAATTTTACTAAAATTATCTGAATTATTGATAACAATGTTTTCATGGATTTTGTCCCATATCGTATACCTGATGAAGGTTAAATTAAACCAGAAAGCACTCAAAATTACTCTGAAAGTCTGAAATAACACTACAAACACTGAAACGCAACTATGAATACTGTCAGTCTTACTTCCGCCTTTAAACTTTTTTGCCCATAAATATTAGGTATGATAAATGACAAACATTTCACATAACAAATTAAAATAATGTCTCAGAGGTGTTAGTTGTATCTTTTCTACAGATGATCAGATTATAGTTACAAAAGGTGATAACTAGAACTAAATACTTTGTGCGATCTGATCAATTTGCCCGTGGCAATAATGTAACGTCTTGTCAAGGAGCAAATGACAGACATGCAAAGTGGTGGTGCCCCAGGCTTAGGAATTGACATATCCGAATACATTACCTATCACATTAACGACTATGGTAGTTCTGGAACATGACAGGGAGCACCAATAGTTGATCATTTATTTCGGTGATATTTTTATTGTGTGGAAAAATATTATTGTTGGATATAATACTTCCTTTGTAAACATATTTTTTTGAAACTGAGAATTAAAATGTTCAATTTGTGTGATTAACATGTGTATTTTTAGTATATTTCGAAAGGATTAAATTTGAATTCTTGTTTGACAAAGCTATCCTGTAGTTACTTATGTTGTTTAGATAAGACATGTAAGTATGTAATTCTAAAATATCATATGTAATATTATTTTTTATAGAAATAAAACTTCTTTTTTGCCAATTATAGAATTTTTTTTAATAAAATGAATAGAAAAAATAATAAATATTACTTACAGTTTAGTATAACTTACTGCCCTAGTAATGAAAGCAGATAAACCTTTACTCTGGTTTTTTCTTGATCTGATTTTTTTAAAGATATAATCATTAGTAAAACAATTGCAGTGGAAAAAAATCCCTTTAAATTTTGCCTGAATATATTTAGCCTCTTAATGAAAAATTATTTGATACTTGTGTCCTTTTTTAATGCACAATGTGTAATGAAAATGTGTGTATGGAACACATTCATTTTTAACATCATTAACTTGAACTACAAGTTACGTGAGAAGAATTTTCAAATATCTATCAGGAAGTTTGGAGTTTGAAAAATAAAAAGGTAAATATCAGTACCATTAAAAGATATGTTATTTGTTTCTGAAATGTTCATACTTTAGATAATTAAGTGTTATCATCGCTAAAAATATTGCAGGAAATAAAGAAGAAAAATAAAAGGAAATAGAGGTGTGACATTGCAGCTAAAACCAAAAATACAATATCGTATAGTGTACCTGATAATGGTTAATAAAAAAATACGCAATGTACGCATAAATATTAGTATCGATACCAGTTTATTTTTATGATTTGAAGAAAATTGCAGTGATAACCTAGGTTGTCAGTTAAGTTATATGACATTTTATCATACCTTTAACAAAACAAAACGTTTCAACATATTCAATTTTATTCAGGCATTCAACATAGAATCGCATGAATATGGTGCATTGCATTGGTTTTTTTTTTAGATCACTCAAAAAAATTGTTAAAGGGTTTCAGAACAGAACATAGAGTGTGACTTGTAGCACCTTTCTTGAACACCGGTTGTTAAACAAATAAAACAAACTGCGAATAGCACAATACAGATTTACAGTGATATCGCAGACAAAAAACTTTTATAACCAAAAATATATCTTTTATCACTGACTATTTGCATATAAAGTTTAGACTCCACATTCAAAGTGAAAAAAAAATAAATAAAACAGTCATGCCCCATATATGTATAGACGTGTGTTATGTTTTTAGTTTTTAAAAACCAATAAACCTGTTCAGCTTTGACTTTAAAGTTTCTAGCCAGTAATAAAACAGGAAGGTAGAAAAGTGCAATGGGAGCGAGTCCTATTAATATTAAGTTGCTAAAACGTGCTATCGTTTCCGGTTAGAGGTTTCTTATTTCAACCAAATGTCCAATCAGCTAAGAAAACATTTCCAAATACGCTAAAACAGTTTTTGAAGAAGATATAAAACACGCATTACGATAAACGAAAAGTACGAACAAATACTAAGGAAAAAACTAATTGGGTAAAACTCTGTTAAAGTCCTCAATTATCATTCTATAAGAAATTAATGAAGGTTATTATAGATTCGCATAAATGTGAAGAAAAGAATTTCAATCATACCAATGTTACAATGTTTATCGGTATAATAAAATAAATGAATATATATATGTAAATATTTATTACAAGAAAGACAATTAGGGCTAACAATTACTGCCATTAATAAACATTACCATTTATATATTTACATAATAAATATTTATGATTAAATGTAGGATGTTTAACAATGGATCAATCTTCCAATGAAAGACACATATTACGAAAAAGCTCTGGAATTTTGAAATCCATATTTCATTTTTTTATAACACACATCGAATAAATGTAATAATAAAATGTTTCAATATGGGAGTCGTTTTCCTTTGTCGATGAACATGCATGTCTCCACATGGCGTCAAAATGGTTTCGTTTTTTTATGTATACATGGTATAGGCCCTTTAGTTGTAGCAATGTAAATTCATTCGCTGGAAAAAACATACTGAATACGGACTAAACGGAAAAAATAATTATTTAAGTGCTTAAAGCAAACAGTACTGAAGCAAGTAACAGTGACAATATTACGTGTATATAATGATAACATTCTATGAACTACTATAAAACTTGAAACTTGAAACTTTTATTTCTCAAGAGCCCATCAGGGGTATGTGAATATTAACCATGAAACAACATATATACATATATACAACAATTGAAGGATGAATGGTATGATTGTAATTACAATGAATGTATAGTTACTGTTAAATAGTACTATAAAGGAACCTTTAGTTGTACTGGTACCATAAGTTAATATAAATTATCTTGAATTGACTTACACCAGTGCAATCACGCATGTGCGGTGCAGAGAACAAGTAGCATTTATTAGAATATGACAATCATAAATAATCACACACGTACATATGCTTTGGCGTTTTTATTCACAAAAACGGGAAAAAAAATGATTGAATGATTTACATGTATCATTAAAAATACCTTGTACAACTGAGACATGATATTAGCAATATAACATTCGTTTGATTATAAAATTAAAAATAACTGAAACTTTTGACCAATAGAGTAAAAATGTGCTAATAATTTTCTTTCTTATAAAATAAAAATGGTAATAAGCGTTTCTGTTGAAGATTAATAATGACAATCAATGAATCAATGAAAAAAGTTACATTTGATTTTGTTGCCAGGGAGGCACTCCTTGGTTTCCAATCTTTTAGCATTCTTATGACAATAAAATATATAATAAAATTATCAATTTCACGATATTACAGATAAACTAATATTCACATCCTGATTTCTGTTATTTCTTACGTTACCTTTCTAGATATACTCGTGACTTTAACATTGAAAAGCAAAAAAAATACTTTGTTAGCAGTTACATTTACGTCATATAGCTCTTTGTACATGTATTTCCTGAACATGTGGCTCTTTGCAAGTCATTGATAATTAATGAGTTTTGATCAGCACAACCATTTAATACATGCATTAATAATGAGTTTTTATCAGCACAACCATTTAAGGATGATCGCTGGTCTAATAGGAAATAAATAGGATTTGAAATAGGTGTTTAGTTTGAGAGAACATATGAATAGTAAACAATTAAGCAAGAAAAAATATAGGTTCATTTAACAGCTATAAGGCCTTGAAAATTTGCAGGAAATGGGTTTTCTTTGGATGTTTCATTGTCTTTGCATTGACAACCTCAGTCTCTCAAAGATGTATGAAAATATAAAAAGGATTTCATAAAGTTTTGTCAAATACCATTCTAAGGTATATATGATTGAATTATAAAAGAAAAAGTGGGGGTTCATGGGCAAAAGATTTCATGTATAAGAAATGGATAAAACCCGAGGATTCCGAAAATCTGACAAAAATACCAAAACATGACCAGTGAGCATCCTTAATAACAACGTCGATTTTAAATCATCTTTTATTCTTAAAAAAAACAACATATATCTGATTTGACAAAGTTTATTAAAACTGCTATCTGTGTCCGCGTGCACACATTTCATTTCTTAAAAATAAACAGCAGGTTAAAATTATGTTTTCATTTAATTAAAATTCGAGTTGCATAGGTTTATTATAATATTTAATTAGTAATGTCAAATGTTAACAAGTAATTATACATAAAATATATTTACTTGTACTTTGTATGTCACACTGTGCATACTAATTAACAAATACGCGAACTTTCAAACAGCATCATAACTTGTACACTTAATTATGGTTTATATGTCTGCAGATTTATAGTTAAGAAAACTGAATAAATAAACTGGAAATAAATTCCAAATATCAAGAATGTTTCCTTAACATAAAATTTGACATCCCGAAGGCAAATTTTCAGAAAGATTTACAAACATTTAGTTTAATGTGCCGTCCATTTCGCTGAACTAGTATGCATTATTGTTTAGGGGCAAGCTAAAACCCGCCTCCGGGTGTGTGATTTTTCGCTGCATTGAAGAGCCATTAGTAGCCTTGAGCTGTTTTCTGCTCTTTGGTCAGGTTGTTGTCTATTTGCTACATTCCCCGTTTCTATTCTCTATTCTATCATAAGTGGAAATCTTATTCTATATACGACAATCTCTGAATATGCAAATACTAATGTCATCTTTACATTACCTAGTTTGCGATGTTTTAAATTTGCTTGAATATATCTTCTCTTTGTTTTCATTAGTATTTTTGAAAGTCGATTTTCATTATTTTTTCTTTGTTTCACAGGTGACTTACACTAGATAATGAGGAAGAGGCAGTATGTAGCCAGTTCAGTTTTTACAGTATTGTTTATTCTAGGTAATTAGTGATTGCTATTTCAGTATGTTTTCCTTTTTAGCTCACCTGTCCTTAAAAGACATGTGAGCTTTTGCCATCACTTGGCGTCCGCCGTCCGTCCTTCGTAAACTTCTTCAAAGATCTTCTCCTCTGAAACCACTGAACCAATTACAGCCATACTTTGTCTGAATGATCCTTAGGGTATCTAGAATAAAGTTTGTGTTTTATTTTCTTGTCCGTCATGAAACATATCCACCATGGCTAAAAATAGAACATAGGGGGTAAACTGCAGTTTTTGGCTTATATTTCAAAAACTAAAGCATTTAGAGCAAAATTGACAAGGGTAAAAATGTTCATCAGGTCAAGGTCTACCTGGTATGAAATTTTCAGACGAATCGTGCTACCCTTTGTTGGGTTATTGCCCCCTAATTGTCAATTTCAAGGAAATTTTGCAGTTTCAGGTTGCTATCTTGAATATTATTATAGATAAAAAGCAAAAATGTTCAAAAAATTGTTAATTTTAAGGCAATTATGCTTTTAGGTTATTAGCTTGAATATTATTATAAAGACAAACTGTATACAGCAAAAATGTTCAACAAAGTAAGATCTACAAATAAGTCAACCTGATCAAAATCGTTAATTCACCCCTGATAGGAGTTTTTGACCTTGAAAGATTATTTACATGTAAACTAAGAAAATAATGGTCTGACATTGTCACAGATGTTACTTGAAATAAATTAAATGGTAGCGGTACAAGTAAAATTGAGCATCAAGGGTCAAGGTCATTGAAAAATTCCATAGCAACCGACGAAAAAGTCCCTAGCAACCATATATATTTGGGTTAAGGACCTTATAATTTAGCTGTACAAGTCAAAAAGAAATGTCAAGGGTCAAGGTCATTGAAAAAGTCCATAGCAACAGATGAAAAAGTCCCTAGCAACCATGTATATTTGGGTTCAGGATTCTATATTTTAGCTGTACAGGTCAATATTAAGGAGAAAATTGTGACGGTATACCAAATATAATCATTGATGCAAGATCTACCGGTATAATTTAAAGTGAAACAGGGAATTACACATATTTGTCAAGTAAAGAATGTTTAAGACAGTTTTGGAACGTTAATAGCCTACATTGAAGGAAATCTGTTCTACGGTATTATGGGTTATTATCTCGGCTTTCTACCATTTTGACATACTGCAGTGACGATAAAACATGATTTGTCGAAATAAGCATCCATTGTATCAAAATCGGTACCAACGAATGTTTGGTACAACAATTTGATTTATGTCTTTTTCGATCAACTTAACGGGGCTAAGTCATAAAATCTATATTTCTATACCCCGCTGTCCAAAAATTATACACATAATAATTAATGTCATAATTGTTTTTGCATGAATACAAGTCTTAGGTGTGAGGCATAATTTCGTTGGTCATTAATCATGACAATTAAGTCTACATTCTTCATTACCTTGCATCTAATTACAATAATATACACTTGAAGTGGGAAAACAAAATACATGTCCTCAATTAATCACCATTAGCTGAATGATACATGTCATGTCAAAAGGAAAATATTTCTGAAAAGTAATTAAGAGTAGGTGGACATATTGTTTATATCCCTAACACATCGACATTGTGTCTTTTGTAAATAAAATGCATAATGCAATAAAAATTATATTTTTTTTCCATTTCCGTTGAAATATGAAGTTATTAAATTTGTGGTGTCTATTTAAATGTAAACGACATTAGCATCATATGTTATCGTATATAAACATCTTTTCTGCTCTTTGGTCGGGATGCTGTCTCTTTGACACATTCCCCGTTTCCATTCTATATTCTATGTATGAATTACTAGCCGAAAAACTAACTAAATTTCAGAGGTGATGTATACGCTCAGTTGTAGAAATCATATCATTAATTTACGTCATTCGAGAGCAGTCTAAAACATTAATAATTTCAAATAATCTATGAAATTATTACTTCAAACGATTATTTCACTCTTGTCAAAATCCAATACTTTAAACGAAAAACTAATTGTAAGATTTTATTTAATACACAACTTGGGGCATGACCTGTGCATTCCTTTCATACACTCGAATGTTAATAAACAGTTAAAACGTGATTAAATACCTACGATAAATTATTTGGTTGAATAAAAGCCTTCTAGATAAAAACCGATAATTTAAGCAGTCCCTGTCAATGTAAAAAGCTTAAGTTAGCCCAAGTTTCAGAATAAAACAAACGCATTTTTATATTTTTCTCTTCTCCTGATTCTTTTTAATCATACAGTGACTTTATATACAAAATTATATACGAGTTTATAGTTGGAATTTGATTTTGGTTGCCATTTACCTTTTGAAGATATAAGGATTTGATTATCTGACAAGAACAGTGTTGGCCAGATAAGTCGACTTGCTTATGTTTTAGGTGATAGTATTTGCTCTTAAGATGGATCATTTTTTTTCAGATTTCGTACCATGTTCTGATATGATCTAAATTTTAAACTGCCACTGATAATATTCTTATTGTTCGGTTTGTATAGAAGTATGAACTGTCTTGTCTTAAGTATAGTATCATTATATGATTTCGTATGGTTTCTGTTGTTCCTAACAGTGTTGTCAAGTAATGTAGATCAGTACTTGATCTGATTATCTGATGAGAAAGATCGTTTAACGTATTTTTAAATATGATTATTTAAACTTTAATCTGAATTCATTGTCAGAAACTGAAAGATTTAACATTTTCCTTTTCTAATATACTTTCATTCTTTACAGATTCTTTTATTTTGTCAAATTGTCAGTTCCTAAATGGACCGAGAAGAAATCCACTTGATACTTTTAAAAACTTTCGTAATATTCCAAGATTCCGTGGAAATACAGCTGTTGGAAATTTTCCCAGGACTAATTTAAATTTCGTTCAGCAAAACGGGTTACGATTTCAACAGATAAATCAAAATCCTTTAGACAGACGAGATGCCGAAGGACCTGATTCTGATCGCGGATACACAGAAGGAAGTAGTGATCTTTCTCAGTATTCTAATACAGGATTTTGTCGTGATGGGTGGACTGAAGCTTCGGCGAATGGTGTAGTAATATGTATTCGTGTAAATAGCGAACCTTCTTCCTGGGAAGATGCCCGGGAAAACTGCAGAAAAGATTATTCATTCTTATTAAAACTAGAAGTCCCAATTAAAGTACAATCAAAGACTGTCCAGGATCACCTCCTGGAACTTGGTGAGATTTGACATTATTCTAAACTTGTTGCTTTTTTAGTTTTTAACAAAATCAATTTGCCCATCTTAGGTTCTACTGATATGTTGTTGCAACAGAAATCTGTTCTAAAATTTTGATTTACATTAGTTCATTAAACTTCGATATATTCAATACTTCATTTTCATGACATTTCAATTCAGTTCATTTTCAATTCATGGTGTTATAAAAATACCAATGTTTTGCTATAAATGTATTCTATCAATAATCTAGAGTTTATTAATTCAGTGCACACACATGTATTTAGAGTCAAATAATGGTTTCTCAAGCCTTTATACTAGATACACGTGTTGTACTTAATCGTGAATTATTACAGATTATAGTATTTACAGATTGATTTTGGCCAAGTATGAGTATACTTGAAAAGGTAATACACTGCATATTTCAGGGTATAACTTCCAATTCTGAACGTATTTTATTTTGTTAGTAAAGACAAATGGACGATTAACACGAAATTTGGAACAAACTATACGAATGTCTCGTTCATGAAACATAAATTCGAAAATAATTTAAGAGTAACATATATTACAAATATACCTAAGTACGAATGGCAATCATGATCTATTCATATCTTTACAGGTATAAAAAATATATGGACCGGTTTACATTCCGAACACGATCGTTTGGTTTGGGATGACATAAGTCCCAATCTAGTTAAAGACAAGACGAGGTAAATACAGACTATGATTATTAATTAAAAATATATTTGTTGTTGGATGCATGAAATAATGATGAATTATAAACATTTAAAAATAGTTTTAGCCATCATTAGGCAAATCTGAAATATCGTTGAGATTACTATGTTAATAGCTCTCAACAAATTTAATTGTCTAAAAAGCAAACAAGGCACAAACGATCAGACCAAACAAGATCCCCAAATAGCATAGAGAAAATACTTAAGGTCTGAATATACCCTATACATGTGCTGTTCATTTCACCTTTTAAAGCTTTAATGTCACTGGAATGATTTCCCCATTTCTTTCCTTTTGAACAGTTTAAATGAAACTCCATGGTTTTGGGATTTAAATGTCCCAGAAAAAGAAGATAAGCTCTGTGGCGAAGTAGATATACAGGACAACTCACATGCTGTAGAAACAAAACGTAGAAAGAAAAGGGCACCTGACCAACAAAGGATTATATCCAACAGATTTGTGAGCCTCTTTCCTCAAACGACCCCTGCCACATCAAAAGAAACTGTAGATAATCCACAACTAAATCAGAGGGATTCCGGTGTACTTAATTTTGGAAATAATTTTCGAACTTTTGATAATGAACGGTTTATTAATATCGGTAATCAAAGATCTATGTCTTCAAATGATAGATTTAATGACGACACATTTAATGGGAGACAGCCACCAAACAATCAGTATGAAAACACGAAGCAATTCCGAGTTAATTCTCAGCGATCACCTGGTGTGAGACCTGTTGACAACAACAGATTTCAAGGTCTGTTGAATATGCTTCGCAGTGGTTCTATGGGACAGGAACAAGATAATTCAAAAATAGAATTAAACAAAAATTCTGCAATTAGCCAAACACAAAATTTTATGAATAATGAAATGACGACAGTGATGCCACCAGAGGAGAGCGAACTTTCACTTAATTCAAATATGGAAAATTTGCATGGATTGGAAGACTTATTCAACAAAAAAAAGAATAATGAAGATGAGGAATCAAAGCTTAAATTTGATCAAATGCTACGTTCTGCAGCCTTATTGGGCAAAAGTAATAATGTAAAGTCCAATTCACCAAGTCCTACACTTTCAACGGTTTTTAAACATATCTCAAATCAAATAAAACTTCAAGAAGCTGGTTCTGATGACAGACAACCGAACCCAATTACAGAAACAGAAACTTTACAAAAATCGATGACAGATGGATTAGAAAAGCTAATAACAAAAGAGAAAGGTGAAACAGAAAATGAAAATAAACAGAAATTAGGTGGAACCATGTTTAATGTAAAGAAAACCCCATTTGATAATGGTAACTCAGATGCTCGTCCCAATGTTCCCCTTTCTCTTAACCCAATGACAGCGAAATCGGCGGAAAATCTTGCAGATATGCGTTCATCACTAACAGAAACCATGTCTGAAAAAGCTGAAGCTATGAATGAGATGATGACGGAGTACAAGAAACAGATGCAAGACAACATATTCAGTCCTGTAATTAATGATGAAAGAGCCCTGCATAGCAAGATTTTTGGACCAAAAAATATCAATCAAGGCAGGGTTATGGATAACAAAGCACCATCTGAATCACAAAATACGAAGTTAAGTGAAAAAATATTATTGTCTGAGGATCTTTCTGTGGGGCAACAAAATGGTAACAGTGTTTCAGAGTTTATTTTTCCTCCGCTTACTGACACCGACAAAACTGTTACCCAAGCTGAGGAAGCTGTTTTGCGAAATAATAACCCGAAACCTGTAGAGCTTGTAAAAGGAACTATGATAGATAGAGTTGCTTCTAAAGATGTTGAAAAGGAAAGTAAATTAAAGAATTTGCAAGTTCCAAAAATTAGTGAAACACTTTCTACTACAATTTCTCCAATAGCCTTAACGACAGTATCTGTATTAGGAACAGAAAATGCAGACGACATGTTGTTAAAACTTTTACTAGGTGTGGGTGGAAATGCTGATATAAACATTAATCAAGACACATCCATTGAACACCTAAGACAGAAACTTCAATCAAATCTTCAGCAGACAAAATTTTCCTCAAATAATGAACCAAACATTGTCAAGAATATTAAAGGCACAGAGGTAGAACAGTCCAAACCCATCAAAATTGACACGAATATTGGAGAAACACGTGAAAATGTAGATGTTAGTAGAATAGAAACTAAGAATATTCAACCTAATAAAATTGTCAAAAGTGATACGAATATTAAAGGCACAGAGGTAGAACAGTCCAAACCTATCGAAATTGACACGAATATTGGAGAAACACGGGAAAATGTTGATGTTAGTAGAATAGAAACTAAGAATATTCGAACTAATGTGGAGTCAAATAAAGATTCATTTATACATTCAGCTGAACAGGAACTAAACGCTAATTCAGATCAACTGAACACACAAGAACAGGAACTAAATGCTAATTCAGATCAACTGAACACACAAGAAGACATAAATGAAAAATCAGTTACAGAAAGTGCCATTAATGCAAATCTTTATGGTAAGATTATTGAAGATGAATTTGGCGGGAATGTTGATAATATTTTGAAAGTTCTTGATAAACTAAGCGAAGAGAAACCAGAAGAAGTCCAGCCGCAAGATGAACTTTTGGGTGGTAGTGTCATACAACAGATGATGACAAATGATGGACAGGGGACCAGTGTTGGACATTTATCATTGTTACCGAACAGTAACAAACAGTCAGATGATGATTCATTGGCAATGGAATTAAAACAGTCAGTTGATGCGAATGAAAAGACCAACACAACTGACAGTAAATTTGTTCAAATAGATAAAGTTGACGAAAAATCATCTTCAAAATCCGAGAACGAAGATGAAGGTTTAATGCAAAGCGACATTCAGGTTTCACCTAGTGATGCTTTAATCGAAACAAATAAAGACAATGTTGACCAAGATCCCGTATCTACTGATAGCATTGATGAGACGAAAGAAAATAACAACATATTGGACCAAAGTATTGTTCCTATGGATGAAACGCCCGCGTTGTCTAGACAGGAACAGAATATAAACTTGCCAAAATCAGATCTACTCGAAGAGAAATCAAATGATAATGAAGATATAACCCCAAAACCAATAAATGTAACACCAGAGGAAATTGTAAGGATGGAGCAAAGCAAAAATCAGGTAGACATCATGAATGAACAAATTGAGTCAGAAGATGGTAAAATATTACCTACATCGAGAAATGTTGTTAATAAACCAACTACATTACCTATAACGGAAAATGGAGTAAATAATCCAATTACGCTATTTACAACGGAAAATTATGTAAACGTAAATAAATTTACTACATTATCTACAAACCCAGAAACATTAGAAAACATTTCAGAGGAAGACAATGTATTACAGAAAGAAGAAAACTCTGCCAGTCTTGTCTCGGAAGAGGAAGTCGTTGGAATAAAACCTTCAAGTGGATCGGTTGCAGCTAATAAAGATTCAGATTTAAAGGAAGATTTTGATTTGAATGCCAAGGAAGCAAGCATTCAAGACGATATGTTTTCGACAACTACATCGGCGAATGATGATTATTTGACTGAAGGAGATCAAGTTACTAAATCATTAGACGAAGGTCATACAAATTTGAGACAATCTACACCCAAATTCACCGACCATATATCATCAAAAATGGAACCTGAAGATAGTAGTACATTGCAAGACACTTCCAGTGATGGAGATGAACTGAAAATAGACTCTGTCGATGTGGATTCAGATTTATCAAAAGTAGAAGACAAATCCACTTTAAACAACATAACGGAAGGAGACTTTTTTAAAGACTCAATCGATGTCAGTGAAGATGACAATGTTGAACAAGTAGTGGATAATTTACAAGAGTTGGCAGTGGAGGTCGACAATCCAATTCTCAAAAACGTTGACGGAAAAATACTCAAAATTGTTGAAAGTGTTACACCAGATGATATAAAAGGCAACGGTGTCACTCCGCATGAAGCTGACAATATCAAAAATGTCATTGATAATGAACAAGATATAACAGAGAGTGCTAGTGAAGTAAATTCACTTGAGGAAGATTATATTCATACTGGCAAGGAAAGCTCTCAGAAAAGCTCTCTTACTGACACATACGTGCATAACCAAGAGGAAAAAGACGCAACAGAAACACCATTAGACCCATTAAAAAATATTCAGGATGTAATTAGTGAAACAACAGAGACGAATATCAATCTGCATGAAGGTGATAAATTCAACGATACCATTGATGATGGACAAGATGTTACAGAGACTGCCCAAGAAGTATTTTCGTTTCAGGAAGAAAGAGACGGTGATAGCTCTCAGGAAATCTCTGTTAACAAAAATATCAATGACGTAACGGACATTGCGCATAGCCAAGACGAACAAGACTTAAGACAAACACCATTAGACACAAGAGAAAATGTGCAAGAGATGGTAAGTGAGACATTAGACACACAAGATGATATAAGAGACAAGAATATCAATATGTATGAAGATAATAAAGATGTTACAGAAACTGCCAGCGGGGTAAACGATGACATTCTAACTGAAAATGACAGCTCCCAAGAAACCCTTGTTAACGACAATTTCAGTGATTTAACGGACATTGTGCAGGATGAACCAGACGTAAAAGAAGTACCATTAGACCCATTAGAAAATCTGCAAGATGAAGTTAGTGAAACAACGGATGATATAATAGAAAATAATATTAATCTGCGTGAAGGTGAAAGTATAAACGATTTCATTGATAAGGTACAAGATGTTTCAGAAACTGCCAGAGAAGAAAATTCATTTGAGGAAGATGGCATTCTAACTAAAAATGACAGCTCCCAAGAAACCCTTATTAACGACAATTTCAGTGATTTAACAGACATTGTGCAGGATGAGCCAGACGTAAAAGAAGTACCATTAGACCCATTAGAAAATCTGCAAGATGAAGTTAGTGAAACAACAGATGATATAATAGAAAATAATATTAATCTGCATGAAGGTGAAAGTATAAACGATTTCATTGATAAGGTACAAGATGTTTCAGAAACTGCCAGAGAAGAAAATTCATTCGAGGAAGCTGGCATTCTAACTGAAAATGACAGCTCCCAGGAATCCCTTGTTAACGACAATTTCAGTGATTTAACGGACATTGTGCAGGATGAACCAGACGTAAAAGACGTACCATTAGACCCATTAGAAAATCTGCAAGATGAAGTTAGTGAAACAACAGATGATAAAATAGAAAATAATATTAATCTGCATGGAGTTGAAAGTATAAACGATTTCATTGATAAGATACAAGATGTTTCAGAAACTGCCAGAGAAGAAAATTCATTTGAGGAAGATGGCATTGTTACAACAGATGATATAATAGACAAGGATATGAATCTTCATGAAGGTGAAAGTGTTAAAGGTTTCATTGATAATGTAAAAGATTTTACAGAGACTGCCCGAGAAGTAAACTCATTTGAGGAAGATGGCATTCTTAATGACGGTGAGAGCTCTCAGGAGACATCTGTTAACGACACTATGGAAGAATTAACGGACAATGTGCATAGTCAAGACGAACCAGATTTACAAGAAGAAGAATTAGACTCGATAGAAAATTCGCAGGACTTCATAAACAAAACCACAGACAAGAATATAGATAATGATGCTTTGGAAAATATGAAGGATATGTTTGAAAATGCAAATATGGATGAAATAAATGACGTAAAAAGCCCTTCACTGATGATGGTTGATGGGCTAGATATGAATGAAGATAATTTGTTGGAAGAAAATGATACAAACGAAACCAACAGCATAGAATACGATTATATGAGCAATGATAATGATATGATAGATTTAATGAATACTTCCGACGAAATCACCACACAAAAAGATAGAAATGAAAATTTAGAGGAGCTATTAAATGATACGATTGGTTTAATGGGTGACTTAAATGCGGATGTCGATGATACTGAGAATGTAGGAAAGGAAATATTTAGTGAAGAGAGTTCTGCGGGCGTTGGTGGAACAAATTATGAAAACCAGGGGGAAAGTCTAACAGATCTAAATGACGAAAGTGACAACTCAATAAGTGTCAATGACGATGAAGGTGACACAAATATAACGAAAAAATTTGATGATATTTCCGATTCATGGGAAAGTATTCTTGTAAGTGAGGCTGCTGTTCAAGATGATGCCGTACGTCGATCGGAAATGCGAGATCTCGAAACTGCTAGAATGGCAGATGATCCTATTGAAGAAGAAGCTGAAGAATTTGTACCTCCAGAAGATATTGTAGAACATATACCACATCCAAAAGAAAGTCAAACACAGGTGGTGCCCAATACTAAGAAACTTATAATGAGACTGGGTAGATGTGATCGGCCTAAACCATCCGTGTGTTTCAGTGCTCCAATAAAAGTGGATACTGACGGTAAGCATTATATAAATCGAAGAATTTTTTAATTAATATCTAGAGAAAGAATTATTTTTTTATTTATACGTTTTGTTTCAGTTTTAGAAAAGAAAACTTATTTTACAATTTTTTGTATCAGATCAACATCGGGAAAATGAAAACCGAAGCAATAAGACGTGAGAAAATTTCATAAGACCAAAATCCAAAGACTAGGTGAATTCGTGAGAAATGGTGAAACTTAAGTATACAAGAGAGTAAAAAACAATTTTAAGAGGATTAAAATTAAAGTTAAATTGAACGGCCACAAAAGCAATATATTCTATTAATGTTTTAATAATTCAGTGGTTTTCATCGAAACGTCAATAAGTAAATCTTTAACGACGTTAGTTGATCGAATGGAATGGGAAATTTGAATGTGGAAACAATACGTAAAAATAGGTATGCTTATGAATTTACTTTTTGATTTCGTTTCTTTGTTAAAGCCTTGTAACACGTGTAAATTCCAGGAAATTTGAATGCACTTGTTTGGTACTAAACTGTAACCACAATTCAGTTTAATGTAAACAAAATTACATGTACAACCACAATATAAAACTTCAAAAGAAATAAAATCCTGTATGATTACATTAATTCTACATATGATCGATGGGGAAAAGTGTGAAAATAATCCCTGAGGTTGTTAAAATGACAAAAAAAAAACGAATAAAAAATTTAACTAAACAGTAAGGTCAGCTAATATAGGTGATTATTTATCATTTATTTCCTTTCTTTTATTTCAGTTTCTACGTGCGGGGTTGGTTGGTACGGAAATGTATTTGTTGAAAAGTGCTACAGATATTTATCCCAAGGAATGAATTTTGCCTTTGCCAGAGACACTTGTTTCAAACAAGGGGGACAGCTTGCTGTTGTTGATAGTAGCTTTTTAAGAATATTCGTACTAACGACAGTAACTCTGGCAAGATACAACTCTAATATGCAAAGTACGTTAACTGCAATGCATTTCGGCAATTAGTATGACTGAACTGTTCAACCTTCACTTGTGTTACATTTGCAGTTTACTATTTCTTTTAAAGCTGCGTCTTTATTGAATTTTCATCTTTTTTTAACTGTCTTAGTCAAATTACAAAAGAGAAATTTCGTACTTATATTGATATTATTTGGATCGCGGCTTAACAAATATTGATATCTATATACATCGTTTCTTTACAAATAGTGTTTTGAGTAGAAGACTAAATTTACGCACTGACGATTACTGTTTCATGTGACGGTAATATTACATTCTGATTGTTATTAAATTACCTTAAGTTTGCAAATTATATTAGCATATCATTAAAATAGCATACTCAGCCAAATGAAAAGTAGTAAAAGATAAGAATTATTATTTTTATAGGTAGTATTATGAATGTGTGGATCCACACGGAACCAAGCAGCTCTAGCTGTACAATGTTGACCAATAAAGGAATGCAAGGTGTTAATTGTTTAACCATAGCTGAGGCCGTTTGTGAAAGACCTAAACAGCACATTGGCAAGTTTAAATTAATAGATACCAGTTTATGACCAAGTTTTGACATTATAAATATGAACATATTTGATAAACATTAACTGTGAATTAAGAATTCAGAATAACATTTCAATCTGATCAGATCATGAGGACAACATAAAATCGTCATATCTTGTATAATGTGCTACGTATATCTTAAAACATTTCCCTTTCTCTTAAAAACCAGCATAAAACTGCATCAATCGAGACCAGGAACAACAGGAAAAAACGCGGGTTTATGGTTTAATCAGATGGTATGCTGGAAGCTCAGTTGCTACATATATTATCTAGATATTAGTGTGAAATTGATTCCCTAAAATATAAATTTAATTTTATAAGTTGTTAGTATTATTTTTTTTTATTTTACGTAATTTATTTATTTTTATTTATTTATCATTATTATTATTTGAAAAACAGAGGAGAATCCACACCTCTGTTCATAGAGAGTTTTAGGTTGACTCATTTTTTTCATTTTGGGTCATTGTTTTGGCTTTCAAACATTTTTTCAATGACATATGCATATCTTATGCATCAAATACATACATGTATAATAAAATAGGTGGATGCTTCTGATGCTGTTCTTTAAGTCCCCCGAGATTATCACTAGCTATCGTGAAATTTATACTTCACAGTTTACTGTAATAAATTGTTCAAATTTATGGAAACTATTGGATGTGCCCTTTTCGTCCTTTTTGAATTTGAATCTGATGTTTAAGATTTTAAGTTATTGATTTGGGTTTCAACATTTTAGGCCTTGAAAATGTGAGGAAAAACGGATATGGACTGGATTTACAAAGAAAGCACAAAATCACAAGTATTTAACTAAACAAACATTCAAAGCTTACAACATGGTCTTCAGTTGTGTTAAACCAACCCATGCGAGTGTCTCAGAAATGGTATAAGGACATTTATGCAAAATATGAAACAATCCATTTTGACGTTTCCACGAAATATTTTTATTGTAGATACACTCAGTGAGACATATAATACAGACCATGATTTGGAATATGTCCAACCTGAAGTAAAACAGTTTAAGATGGACAGTGTTGGGAACTCACTACAATGCCCTCTGAGTAATTCTGTTCCCGAGTTGCCTGTTATGTGGTATAAAGATGGTATTCCCCTTAAACCAATAATAACAAAAGCATCAAAGAGCTTTTCCATATCCAACGAAAGTAAGATATCGATTGGATATGAAGTACTAGATTTATTTTTCAGTGCATTTATATTATAAATAATGAAGTTTTTATCAGCAATTTCTACTTCTGGTGACATTGCTTAAATGTATAAAATGTTTATGATCGTGACTAAAATCGTGATAAGTATTGAATCTCGCACTATATTCTGTGTATTTTTATACGGGTGATAATGTTGGTTTCGGCTGGCAAGTCTTGAAGTTACTTATACATGTACACGTATTTAGTTGATAAAGATTGATAATTTTCAACTTACTTATGGAGACAAACGAATCAAAAGAAATAAGCTGAGTGCTAAAGAATGGACTATCGATGTAGGTACTAGATAATTTCTTAATTAATTAGTGGGGACCTAAGAGTTACAATAACTGCAGTTACTGCTCAACAATGAACTAAAGCATCATAAAATATGTAGTAATGTGATATTCCGTAAATTGTTTGTTTCGTTTATTGAACAATATAGATTAATATATATAAATATATGAATATATGAATGTGTTTCAATTATAATGTTTGTAGGTATCATGCCAACTTCTGAATTGCAACTGACTTCAAACCTTACTGTGAGTCTATCAAACAAAAATGAAACAATGGAAATATTACAAGGAAAATACTGGTGTGAAGTATGGAAAGTTAAACCGTTTAACCGTCAGGAGTCTAAACCAACACTTGTACGATTTTCTGGTAAGTTAATTAAATATTAAAAGATTTTTTATTAGAATGCTTATTGGGTTCACATAGAAAAACATGGTAATACATTTCCTGATATTACAATAGCCATAGCCGGAGTCAGATATACATTTTGTTTAAGAACACAAATTATTATGACTCTCCCATCATATATGTCTTTACAAAATATGAAGTAAAGTCTATTGCCGACTCTCTCACAATACGAGAATTCAATGAATTTTAGTTGTTTAGATAGAACAGACTATAGTATTACATGGTTCCTTTGAAGTATTTGTTTATATAACAATTTGTTAATTGGGGTAATTAAAAGTGGGAGAATCAGGATTAAACCAGAAAAAGTATTCCCTTCGATAACAATTTTAATATCTTTTCGACTTCGAGACTGTTTATCCCAAATACTTCAGAAATTCTAAAATTCTCTAAATTTCTAATAACTATGTCCGTGCACTTAGAGGTTTCACTTTTTGAAGAAAAGACGTACATTTTTGTAATTGTTCAACGCCATTGATTTTATATTTTTCGCAAATTTCAATGAGAAATATATATAAAACAGAAAGTCTGACCTCGTGGAAAATCTTAACATTTGAAAAGGAAATATAATATTACCACTAAAGAAAACAGAAGGTAATATAACAGCTTTGACACTATAATACATTTTCAGACATCAAGTACCCACTTTTTGTGGAACACTCAATAAAGTTGGATTCCGTTATTTATGAAAAAAGTTTTATGGGGAAATATATATGATAAATTTGTAACAGATTTCTATACAGTTATTATAATCAGTTCCTGCATCATGGAATTACAATTAATATCATTGTCTCTTGCAGATGTAATGACATTTGTTGGTCGCCTTAATATTCATCCAGTGCCAAGTTTTGATCGTACTTTACACAATATGTTAGAAAAACAAGTGGATGACATCTTAAATGTTGTTAAAGATATTCAAAGCATACATGACAGTATACTATCAAATATTGAAGCCATCATACCAGAGGTTGAGAAAATAACGATAAAACCTGAGAAAATTGAAGGGTATTTAGAAGTTTTTCTAGTTTTATAAAATATAAAAAAAAAACTGATATATACGGAAAAGTTATTTATTTTCGCTACATTCTGAGAGCAAATATTAAAAAGACAAGTACACTTAGTGGATTGTCCAGAGGACGTAATTAAAAGGAACTAACAAACCAGTAAAAAAAAATAGACAAGACAATTCATGTAAACCCCATGCGATCCCTAATGTATTCTGACAATTTACAGTCATTTTGTTCTACGTTCTTTTGCAGTTTAAGTCTTGTTGGTTTAGAGTAAGTTTTCGTATATTGACAAACAAATTGCATGTATTTAGGTATATTGTAAAAACATTTTTTTCTGTATTTGACTATTAAATCATTTTCAGGGTTCTTAGTCAACAACTGAAATTTTATACCTTCGTGAAAATGTCTACTAGTTATACAATGGCTACAGAGAGGTCTGTTAATCTACTAATGAGACGAGAACTTAGAGAAAAACTACAGAATACAACATTTGTGTTATCACTGCCAGGAAAGACTCCAATCCACCTCATTAGATCGCTACAGTTCTATAGTACAGGTATATTAATGCTTTGAAGATTAATCTTATATTTAAAAAGCATGTTCAAGAATTTTCTCTGTGTTGAAGGCATTACTATGACTTAAAGATGAAGAGCAGTAATACAACGTCATTTTGTCATGTAGATAAAGATTGGTTTCATTCTTTCCCTTCAATAGAAGTTAGGGAATGAGATCACAAAGGCCATGCAAAATAGTATTTATAATGAAATTATGAACAATTCGTAATAAATTATCCTGTCATTACCATGTATTCATCTTCAAGTATGTATATTACATACTAATCAGAAAAGTTATCTAAATATGGAATATGTTTTAAATAGAATTTATACCTTTATTTTTTAATTAATGACTAACACAAAGAAATCCCTTATTGTATTATTACATGATTATATAATTTATGTTAACATATTACAATAATTCATATTTTACAGTCGCGTGCCCTATGGATCGTTTGAAAGACAAAGATACATCGCTCGTAGCAACATTTCCCAGTTCAGCTACTGATCTAGAAGTTACCAGTGTAGAGAAATGTGGTAGGTAATATCAAATACGGCTTTAATTAAAATTTGTTTAATTTCATCACAGACTTTAAATAAGAATTCGAGTTAGAAGGTTGGAGATAAGCATCATATAGGAGTGAAATAAGTACATGTATATAACAAAGAAAAATATGAAAAATTTCAGTTGTGCGGTATTTTCGTATGGAAGTGGAGACACACGGACATAAATTGCTTAACTTCAGTTAAAATCTGACAATTTTAAGTTGACAATATAAAATGTTAGGATATTGGCAACCATACAAGATCATGTGGGGTTGAACATTCAGCAATGGCTCGAAGCAACAGTCCATTAGAAGACAAACTTTTAATGGGCCCGAAGATAATATTTGGAAAAAATATCAGCAAAAGTAACCTAAAGTCATAAATTAAAACATTATTCCCATATAATAAAGTTAAGGAGATAAAAAGACGCATATCCAACATATACACACATATATAAACATTAAAGGTGTTCTTGCAGGCCATTTGATAAGTTGGTGATTACTTTTAATTCACATGTTATTTGAAAATGTTTTTTTTGTCCTTTCACCAGGCCATTTCTGTACATATTTATCACTTAATTTCTCCTTGAAACATAATTCATTTTACTCGTAAATAACAAGGTATTACATAAAATCATTAAGATAATTTATCCAGAGGACTATATTATTCATCCTGTTACATTTAGCATGTAACAAGGTGTACAAATGTTTGCACCTGGATTGGCACATCTTCTTTTGTTGACTGGTATCATTTTTGGTAAGAAAAATATATTTTACAAAATTTTTTGCCGAAATTCAGATTTTATATCAATTCTGCTTTTAATGCTTGATTATTTTTCAGAGGGTGAAGTAGCAGGTAAGGCAAAATGTGAAGGTGATTACGACACAGGAGCTCACTGGTCAGATGTTAAAGTACATAAAACTTGTAACTCTGGTACTGGTAGTGACAGCGGTGATAATGAAGACGATACCACATCAGAAGAGGATGATGGTACTGTGATGGGTCAGTTCAGTGTGGAAGAAAGACTGAAAGAACTCGCAGAGGTTGGATACTTTAAATTGTATTTTGGAATTTTTCCAAAATTAAGTAAGATTTGAATTCCCGAGGCAAAGTTGATTTTACCCGGATTTTGTCTACCTTGTGTAAGCATGTTTAATTTAATTGCCAAATTGATGAATTTTAAATTTTCGAACTCTCGGTTAAGAGCGTACCTGAATTTAATCCAGAAATGTGCATTATACGCAAATTTTAGTATTTGAGTTGATTTTCTAAGCAACGCAAAGTTACATGAAAATGTTATTCAGTACAACTTCTGTATTCATAGACATGTACACCTACTAATAATATCTATAATTATATAATTTAATTACATGTTATATATATATATTTACATGTATATTAATAAATGGACATTGATATGCTTTATGAATAATATGTATATTTGTATCTATTTATATACATGTCTATTTGGAGTCTTTCTTACAAGCATTTTTTTTATTTAAAGGCTGACGTTGAAGAGGACAACGTAGATACAATAATGGACGAAACAGCAGAAATATTAGAAACAGCCAAAGAAATTACTGCTGAATATGTTGATTATGTTGCTGACATTGTTGATAAAACTTCAGACTTAGACAATACTTCACCAGAGGTAAAAATGTATAGGAAAAGTCTATTGAAATACGTTGAGATAATTCTGCAACTTTTGGTTAAATAGCCCTGCATTAAATATTCTTTTATTGCATAGATGGAATTCTTAAATAACCTTAATAAATAATAAAATCGAATAACAGGAAAGAAACTTTTGGACAAAGTCTAAAAAGGACAAATATACCTAAGGAGCAATAAAAAAAACGTAATCCATTGGACAGACAAACCCGGGAAGACAAATGAACAACCACAAGCACAATAAATAAACACAGAAAGCTAAAAAACAATGAACAACACGAACTCCTATAAAAACCAGGAGTGAACCCAGGTGCTCCGGAAGGATAAGCAGTTCCTGCTCCGTATACGGGACCCGTCGTAAAGTTCAACAAAGTCAATCCGGGGGAAGTTACAAATCAGTGGAGGCACATGAAAGGTTACGACAGTGGGAACAGGTCCAACATCATCTTAGATATTGGAACACTGTAATGGTCAATCAATTCTAATTATGAAAATCAAAGATAATACAGGTTTTATCAAGTCTGTAAAATTGAATCTATTTTATTTTTTCTTTTAGACAAGTGAAAACATCGTTAAAACAGTGGACAGAATTTTGGAAATTGATGATGATGAAATAAAAAAGACAACAAAAGCAAGCAGGTAAGGATACTTCAAATTGCTTTTTATTTCCAACGGAAAACGAATATCTAAACAATCGTTCGTATAGAGAAATGCACTTAAAGGGAGATAAATCTAGGAGTGACACTTTTTCGGTCAGGCATGAGATATAGATTCTACAACGATAACCAGTTCATTTCCAACTCAAGATGATTACATTTTCATTTTTTAAACTGACAAGCCTCGCAGTTTAAAAAAATGAAAATTTAATGATCGAGAGTGGATAAATTTCATAATTAACGCGCCAGAAGTTTTAGAATCGTTTTCTCTAATGACAATGTAAAACTCCGAGAGGTCTTCCGAACGTTATTTGGCGGGAAATTTCATGAGCATTTAACCAACGTGTGGTGATATCACAATTTATTAAACGGGTCAAGAGATGAATGAATGCTCACATAATTAGAGACATATAGATTCTACAACGATGACACTTGATAATGAAATTTATCAACTCTCGGTAATTAAATTTTAATTTCTAAACTGCAAGGCTTGTCCGAGGAATTTGAAAAAAGGTATATAAAAAAAATCTAAAGCAAGAGAATCAAAACGGAGAGCAAAATATCTAAAGCACTTGCAGCAAAAACCGGAGTGACATCTAGTGCTCCGGAAGGGTAAACAAGTCCTGCTCCGTTCACGGCGTCCGTCACATTGCAAGTGCGGAAAATTAGGTAGAGTGTTAAGTCCAGTGAAAAGTTAATTCCAGTAAGACGCGAATGTTTAAATGAGGTATAATTACAATCCTTACATTATATACCACAAAATAATGGTCGCTAAGACAATGACATAAAAATTCCCTTTTCAACAAAATTATCCTATACAACCTGTTCACGAAAAAGCGATGAATGATACCAGTGACGGTTGTGAACATCGGCAAAAGAATACTGTGGGAAAGTCCGTTAATTTTAAATCAAAGAAAAAGACAAAGTCATGAGAATGGAACATAGCCAACAAGGATACATGTATAACTAAAAGAATAAAAAACATTATAAACTAAATAAAAATATAACAAGACAGCACAGAAACTAAAGCACTAGCAATACAATGAACCGAGGCCCAGCAGATTGTTCAAACTATCATAATGCACCTACATTGTAAATGAAAGAAAGATTTGATCTACATTTTCAGCATAATTAAAAGTTTGGAAAAAGTTGCAGAGAACATGGAACTTGATGTTTACGGTCAGTTTAGAATAGTTACACCCAATGTGGCATTAGAGGTGTGGGATCTCAAATATCAGAGTCTATCAGTGATAGGATTGGCAGCTAAAGAAGATAATAAGAAAGATGTATTTGATGACAGTCAAATCATAACTCTATACAATAGATCACAGATTTTTATGGATGATTTTAATGCTGCCATTGAACTTCCGCCAGAACTTATACAAGAAGTTAAGACTGGTAAGTCGTACAGATACATGTATCTACAAGTGAAATATTTATAGTATAACCAATCTTGAAATTCGAATACCTAAAAATCTACAACGAGTTTCCGAACAACATATTAATTCACGAGTGCCCGTAGCGCACGAGTGAATTATTAGTGTTTTTCGGTCATGAATTGTAGATCTTTAGTATTCGAATTTCGAGATTAGTTATTCCGTTTATTACATTGACATATTCAGTGTATTCATAAAATTTAACGAGAAAATACAAGGGATTATATTTTTATGTGACTACGCGACGACGTTTGTATAGCAACATCGTTGGCGACGGCTATTGTTACGTCACTTCTTAGAGTGAAATATGACTTTCGATTTCACTGGGTGAATTATTGGATTTGATTTCACTCAGAAATCCAGGTATTTCACCACATTCAATGTAATAAATTTTGAATATTAACAACAAAATATACAAATGGCTAATACCATAAATTTATACATATAATGACAAATTATGAAAGAGTTGAATTATACGATTTTGAGAAAAAAAAAGTGTTATTCAAGAAGATTTGAAATGACAAAAACATGAAAAAGGTTCTCTGTGCTGTTTAAAACAGTTTCTAAATTGACTTTAAATTTAACAAATAATTTTACTTTAGAACAACAGTCACGTTTGTACATGATGGTATATAGACACGGGCGACTCTTCCATACGATGACGGAGGCAAAATCAAAACTTGAAGGGAATCAAGAAGCTCAGTTTGTTGACGACAGTGGAAGACTCAACAGTTTCGTTATATCAGCCAGTATCGGTGGCAAGAAAATAGAGCATTTAGAAAATCACGTAAAAGCCATTTTCAGACCTCTCAAGGTATACATTTCTTTTTTTATTTTTAACCGACTATTAGATTAGTGATATATGGTGGGCGGGTCCATACAGTGATGAGAGAAAATCCTGTTTGCTATAAAACCGACAGTTTATTCCTTGTATATAATATACAATAAAAAAGAGCGTTAATGACAAATATCTCCATGTAATATTACAACAATTCATTCTAAAAGTTAACAGTGCTTTAATTTAATTTATTCTAGTTTTTCCACAGCTTGAATGTTAATTTTGGGTTGTATGCTATTCAGTGATCATTAATATTTAAATTCAATTACGAGAAATACATTTATATATGCGGATCTAGTCGAAAAAAAATTATATGAAAACTTTTTACTTCTTTTTTCATGGTTTGCTTGACTTGAAAATATACTAAAATGCGTTCCAGGTACCTTAGTATATAACTGACTGTAGTTTATAGACAATTAATTATCTTGTCCCCATACCTTATATGTAGAGCTTATACTAAAGAAAAGTCTAAACAAATTAAAAATAATCATGTAATTTTTAGGACGTAAAAGGAAAAGAAAAAACTTGTGCACATTGGGATTTTACATTAAACAACAATCGTGGAGGATGGTCAGCCAGAGGATGTGTGTATAATGGAACTATCAATGGACGGGATATTTGTTTATGTAATCATCTGACTAATTTTGCAGTGCTTATCGTGAGTATATTTTTTTATTATTGACCAAATACAGAAAATACAGGAGAGTTCCTGTATATGTTCATTTATTAAAGGTGTTAGCTGGTTTGAAAGAATGTCGATCTAAACACTTTTACTCTTTGACGTATTCAAAAACACAATGATATCTAGAATGAATAATTATATATTGATATATTATTAAAATATTGAAAAACGCTTTTTGCATATATATTTCTTTTCATGGTTTAGTTTCAATGGTCTTTATTCTCTATGTTATTGTTTCATTATTTTATTCCCATATTTATTACACATGTACACGCTGTTTTTATTTAAGTTCTTTTATTGTAATATGATTATTTATGTTTTAGGATTTTTATGGACAAGCAGAACCTATTCCAGACCACCATGAGATTTCCCTGAGCATTATTTCGCTAATAGGATTAAGCTTATCTATCTTAGGATTATCTCTCACTATTATTTCATATGCCTTCTTCAAGTAAGTCCTATAGATAGCAATAGTAATGCTCTTGAATTAGACTATATATAATGAATAATTCTGTTTTCCATAACAGTCAAAATTTTAGGTCTTGGTATTTTACAGAATAAAAACATTGTATACTTAAATTCTAAATTCATATCTAAAAACTCCAATATTGGAAAATTTCATACTCAAATATTATTAACTATGAAGACCTCATAAGCACGGTATACTTGTGTCTCATCCCTTTTGTTGTCTTTGAACAAATAAACTAAACTCAAATATCATTGAATAATAAAAAAAAAAAACATTTCTTTTCGTTTCAGAAAACTGCGAAGAGGTCGGGCACAACAAACATTATTTAACCTTGCCTTAGCTATGTTATGCTCTTGGATTGTCTTCCTAACTGGTATAAAACAGACACACAGTTATTATGGATGTATAGTAGTAGCTGCTCTCCTTCATTACTTTATACTGTCTTCCTTTATGTGGATGTTGATGGAGGCATTTCTACAGTACCTCACATTTGTTAAAGTGCTTGGGACTTATGTCACAAGATATACTTTAAAGACTGTAATTATAGCTTGGGGTAAGTGAAAAGTAAATAAAAACATCTGTTTATTCCAAATGACGTTTTACCGTGTAGTCTTGTTCTTGCCCTCTTTGATTTGCTATGCGTGTTTTGCTTTATATTTTTTGTAGATATGTTTCTTTTCTCACGGGTTGGTCTTGTCTTTGGATTAAATCTTCTTAATTTTCCTTTCCTGTCGTGTTGATTTAGTTTTTTTTTGCCGATATTTAATTGATGTAATGTATGAACGTTTCACTTATTGATGAAATCCTTACACAGACCTTCACGGCGAACAAAATGGTGTAAAAGAGATCTATACTTGGTTTTCATATAATTCCGGTATTGTATTGGTTATCGTTTTTCTCCTCCTTCGAATATCCCTTTGGTATTTCTTGACTTTACTTACTTACTTAGCTCATTATGCATGTTTACTGCCACTATTTGAGCTCTAAACAAAATATATTAATCTAAGACAAAGAACATAAATTAATTTGTTGCACATTATTATCTGATAAAAATACGTTAGAATAGAATACAGTCTGTATTGTATTTCAAACTTATCTGACCTGGTTGATTTCTTAAGTATTTATTTTACTTTTTTTCAGGTTTGCCCTTAATTCCAGTCATTAGTATTCTGAGTATAGACTTCAATTTGTATGCTGGTGGAAGTCGATAGTAAGTATAGGTTAATAGAAAGGAGATTATTGTACGAATCCCAAGCAGGTTGTTATATTGTACGAAATTATGGGTGTAATTGGTTTTCGATAATGTATAAGTTTCACACAAGTTTTTTTCCACTTACACCTTTATTGTATTGAAGAACTTAAAACACTAGTTTTATCGAAACATGCAATAAAGACCCAAATCAGTACAACAAATCCAGATGACAAAATAACTAATAAAGAAAAGTAAAAAAAAATTTCTTCCGGGTGTAAGAAATGAAAGAAACATTTTACCTGTTATTTTGTATCCTGGGAAAAGTGACCGTTCGTAGAGCTGTTAAATTATATACAGGTCAAATTTTTCCTCAATGATTTAATGAATATTGTATATTTTATATATACCTTGAACAATGGATACTTTTTTTCAGTTGCTGGATGTCACTTACTGCATTTTACTACTCATTTGCCATCCCAGTAGGGTTGATAATATTGTGTAATCTCATAGTATTTGTTGTCACTGTTATCAGCATATTCAGAAGACCTACTGGGTTACGTAGTAATCAGTCTAAATCTAAGATGGCCATGGCAAATCTTCAAGCTGCAATTACAAGTTTTGTATTACTAGGTAATATAAAATAACAGACTTTTATAATTTGTGGTTACTTTTGTAGGAAATTTTGTTTCCGGGACTATTTAATGTTTGTCTTGTGTTCTTGGGGTGTTGCTTCCAGCTGAAGGTCACACAAAGACCCAAGATGTAATCAGTCTTTTCCCCATGTTCAAGTTCTATTCTATTTCCCTTCGTTCTTATCTCATATCCTTACTTTCTGCAATATATAAGGTGTCAAGAATGAAGATAAAGTAATTTTAAAACAGCATGGTTTTGGATAAAATTATATGATTTATATTTCCATGTTACCATTATTTAATACGGTCTGTGATCGAAGATTATATATTATAGCAAGAAAACAAGACTCTCAAATACGTCACTCCCGGAACAGATATTTTTTTCACTAATATTGATTTTACAATATCTTAAAATTCCGTGACTTTATTTCTAATAAAATTAAACATTCTTTTGTATTAGTTTACACACTTCAACTAGTTCTCATTATAACTTTTCAGGGCCAGAAATGTGAACTTACTAAGCAATACACCAAATCGTTGTCGAGCATATTCAAATTTCAAACCGACAAAAAAAGTTAAACCGAAAACCATCAATCGAAAAAGCTACAAATGTATGCCTTTCAATTTTGAGTATCATTTCAAATCCTGTATTGAAATAAATGACGAAGAGCTTTAAGTAATGTGTTAATAACATTATGGGTACAATAAAGGAAGAATAAACACAATAAAGGTTTTCCGGTTGATTTAAATTTATTAACGAAGAAAGTAGACTAAAATTCCAAAAATATTTCAACGCAACATAAGCAAAATAACAGGTATTAAAATTTTAAAATGTTTTATTAATTTTTCAGGACTTACATGGTTTTTAGGATATCTAGCCATATCTGATGCAAGACTGCCTTTCCAGTATGCCTTTACGATCTTGAATTCTTTGCAAGGATTTTTTATATTTGTTTTGTTTGTATTAAGAAAGAAAAGAGTGCGGGATCAATGGCTCATATTATGCTGTTGCAAGAATCCACATCAGGAAAAAGCTTTGCGGTCATTGTCTGCATCAGGATCTATTCCCAGTACCGGAAGCGGAAGAAGCAGTTACAGTGGACGAAGTGAGAGATCGGACAGTACCAGGACAACTACTAGTTTTGTCAATGATTCATACGATTCGTTATTTTTTCCATTTAAATCGTCTCGACCTTCACTTTATTACAGAGAAAAATCAAACAGTATATGTAGCGAATAAATTTTTTATACTTAAGGTTAATTCTCAACTCATAAAAAATTACCACGGCATGGACGATTGAATAAAAACAAAGCTTTATGTGACTAGAATAATGAAGTTGGTCCTTGATTGTATTACTTCTATGTAAAAATGTAAATGAACTTAAGTATGACACCAAAGTGTATGAAGGTGATATAAACCTTGAAAGATTGTGAATTACGTCTCCGTATAAAGCATCTGGTACTAGTTAACTGAAAAATTAACTTAGTTAACACCCTCAGAGTTTGGATTTGAGCTTGGATTGTACATGTAAAATATATGAAGCAATTATATATTAGGGAAATGTTAATGCATTTTATGTCTGTCTCAGATAAAAATAATTTCCTGCTCGTTAGGGTTTGAAATCAATTGCACAAAAAAAATCTGTATAATGCACACTGGATTTATCATGCCATATTTTACATTAAATTGTTTGATATGTTTTGTTAGTGCTCTTGTGTCTTTTTAAAAACGTTTCATATTCATGTTTATGTATATGTTATGCATTTATACGCACTGTACAAAAATGGATTAATGTCTTATAGAATGTAGTCTATATAGTTGTTTTGTTTACATGCTAATTTACATAATCCATCATACCTTAATGAAGTTCATGTTACTATTTTCAGTTGTAATTAATTAAATATTTACCTGCCACTTTTAAACGAGAATAATAATGAAACAAAACAATGAAAAAAAATGGAAATACATATATATTGGTTATAGTATTTGGTAATCCTAATTCCTGTTAATTTGTGTTAATTATAAGACTAAAAACAGTAAAAGAATTGAAAATTTATATTTGTTTTTTATTTATATTTTTTTTTGCTTCATTTGCTATCAAGATTTTGAGATTTTTAGAACTAACAATGTCATTTCTAACTAAATCTTGCATAATTCTGTATAACATCGGATACAAAAATGTATAAATTAAGTTTTTTATTTATTTTTGTTTCATTTGAATAAAAAATTCAACCAAATAAACATTTATTACTTTGTACGCCATTTAGATTTAGATGGAGAAGTGTAAATTTTTCCATTTACCATAATTGACTGAATTGTCCTGTTTATCGGTGTACCATATGGATATTGCAAAATTTATTTCCCCACAGCCTTATCCACAAAACTTCTTAGATGTAATTTCAGACGCAAGTCATAATGAAATCTTTAGGAGTTAAGACCAAATTAAAGATTTTTTTATGATAAAGGCTACTGTATTAGAAATGATTAGTCCCTTCTATATTTTATTGTTGAGTAACACACATCTATGTCTATGTTTCCATGAAAAAATCACATGTCCTCGTTATACTCTGACAAGGGTAGCTTACCATAAGAGTTTTTTCATCTACCAAAACAGGAGAGATTCAATAATACAAATATAGAAGAAGTATAGAATAATGGGTGGCTATATTTATTAATGAACATCGATGCTCTTATTGCATTCTTAACGTCAGAAATTTTAGATTCCTCAACATTTTTTTATGTTTATTTTAAAAACCTTTCAATGATATATAAAACTAATTAATGAAAAAAAAATCAGACACAGAGTCAAAGACGTACAGAATAACAATCCAAAGATACTAATATTAGATATAGTAAATTTATACTATGCTGTATACGACGCATTTCAAGGTGTTACCTCTCATCAGCAGCATTAAAACCCAAACATTTGGAAGACCAAAAACCAAACTTATATTAAACAAGAAGTACTTAACCAAAAATACCGAAATAGGAAGCCAAATTTCAGCTAAGGAGATCTACCATTTTCAATACAAGGAATGAACCCTTAGTATTTCTATTATTTTTGAATTTTGCTAAATACTGGTGATTTCTGTAACAAATCAATGAATAATCATGTCAGAAGAGTCTGACGACTGGGTTGGCGAATACGCTGGGGGACCTAGGGTCCACCAGCAGAGGTATCATCCCAGGAGTTTCAAAATAACAATCCAAAGATACTAATATTAGATATAGTAAATTTATACTATGCTGTATACGACGCATTTCAAGGAGTTATCTCTCATCAGCAGCATTAAAACCGAAATCTACTGACTGAAGCACAGAAAGCGAAATGACGGTAACGCTATGACATTTGGGTAGGTGAAGACGTATAAAGTTATGAAAAATGTGACTTAAACATTATCTGAAACATGGTAGGCAAAACAAGGATTGATTTTCCTTGAAAGAAATAGAAAAGAATAAAATATGTGCTTAATTGTCGGTTTCTCTTAAAATAATGACGGAAAAAAACTAACTACAATCAACATTCATCTAAATCAATGCTAAGAAAAAAACATGAAAACTAAAAGCATAAGCCCTTTTTAACAATCAAATATTCCAAACAAATGTTTAAAAAAAATGAAAAAAAAAAATCTAAAAAGTAAGACCTATAAATCACAAAAGAAAATACTTGAAATTCAAAAATTACTTCTGAAATCGAAACTCTTACAGTAAACCCTTCTAATAGCCATCTGTGATACAATCACTCCATCTTAAAATAATTAGGCATTTTGTTTTTACAAACACTTCCTCGTCAATGTCGTTGATGGAAATCCTTTTCAAGAAAATTCACAAAGGCTGTGAGTGATATGTGGGATGCGTAAATCCTAATGACTCTGGTAGCCGAGATACTCTAGAAATGAATCAATATGAGCACAACAGCCAATGGTTCTAAGTGACGTTCTCAGAACGACTGAGGCAACTTTAAACAGGACTCTGTCCCTCCCAATTCTCTATAAAATTCCGTAAGGCTTTCAGCAGCTCTTTTAGCTCTCATTTATAGGGCTTCAATATTTCTACCAGCAAACAAAAGTCTTCCTTCCCAGGGCTAACTAATCGGAAAGACTCGCATGCCATATTGGTTGCCAAGCAAGAGCCGCAGATCAGTTGAATGCTGAAGTTATGTGTTGAGTGCTAATTCCTACAGGAAATGTTTTCTTCAATATCCAGATAAAAACATAAACTTTATTCCCGATTCACCCGCGAGGAACCTTATTCTAGTTCCGAAAAAGTGAACACTAGGTCAGTAACTTTATAAAAAAAATTGTGAAAAAATATGAAATACTATATTACATTATAATAATAATGATAATAAAATAAATAATACATATTTAGGTAAAACAAAAATAAGACAACAAATGACCTTTTAAAATGTATAAATATTACAAAAATATTGAGACAATAAAAATCGTATGTGACTTATTTTAGTTTTTGTTTCTGCGTTATATAGTTTACTTGAAAAAGTACAGGAAATGATATGGATTGATGATTATAAGCATTAAGATATTTCATAAAATTGTGAAATGCCAAGGCCATGATAAGATAAGTAAATTGTAACATTTAAAGAACATTTTGCACAGACTTAAATAAGCACGGAGTAGAAAACAATTGAGACTAAATGTTGTCAGCAGAAAATGGATCACTGTAACAAACCCAATAAAAGTTCTAAAATATACCAAGTTGTACTGTTGGTTATTGGTTGTTTTGTCATTGTAAATCAGTCCTGTTATCTCAATATTTGATTATATTATTCGTATTGTTTTGTTATAGGGTGATAACAATATTTGATATTAACCAACCTTTTATGTTTTCAACAAGACCAAATCTACTTTTTATACGTTAAGATCTAAATTGCAAAGATCAACAAATAAAGACATTTAAGTTTTCAATGCAGTTGGAAAATCCACACCATAAGCCAAACCAAAATCACCCGGACCAAATGATCAAGTGGTTAAATAGGTGTATATAACACTATATCATCAAATATCGACGGAGAAATAAGGAATTTAAAGAGACAATCACATGTCAGTAACCAAAATATTCCTGATTTGCCACAGGTAAACAAAGTGGTGTAAACCAATTCTGATGAAAACAAACCCTTCTTCTATAAATGGTTTCTATGAAAAAATTAAAAAACACAAATAGACATAGAATAAACAACAAGCAGAAATGTAGTTAATCGATAAGTATCGCGATATTAATTTACAGCACCAAGAAAAACAAACAACCGAGGTACTGTATAAACAATGATTTCCTGCCGTTATTGAAATTACCCCAGGACAGAAACACAATAATTGTATAAGTCTAAATACTCCATAATGTATTTTGTTTTGCAACATCATGGAATATGTTGGTGAAGCATGATGTTGTGCAATGCAAAAATCATAATGAAATTATACAATAGTTGCTTATATAGAGGGCATTATCATGATATAGTGACTGCCCAGGGGACTGATATTGCCTGAAACATTGATAATGCCCGAGCCGCAGGCGAGGGCATTATCAGTGTTGAAGGCAATATCTGTCTTGAGGGCAGTCAATTTATCATGATAATGCTCTCTATATAAACAACTATTGTGTTTATTTCATTGAAGAATATAAATCTGCTGGGTGTGGGTTCCTTACATGTACAAGTATGTTAAATACCTCATGATGACCTCTGGGTGTGTGTTTATGTCTCTGTCATTACTTTTGGTGCTATGCTGGTATATTGTACATTCATGGAAGTTCCCCATATATATTCTTTTTTCTACTTCAAACATTACTGACAAGAATTTATTATTCGAAATATGCATACCTATTAAGTACATAAAAAGGCACCCTGTTATATAATATTACAACAATACTATTTGAGCAAGTATTGTTTTTATTTCATTGAAACCAAAATTTCATCTAGAAATGTCTATAATTTAATTAACCACTGCTGCATTACGTTTGCGTTTTAAACAGGGAACGTAACTCTAAATTGCAAGCAGGCATTACCGTGTGGTAATGCCCACGGGCATTATCATGATAATGCCTGCTTGGCATTTTAACGCAGATTAATAAAAACCACATGGCCATGTTTTAACCAATAAAAACAACTAAATTTTCTCTGATATGAAAACTGAAATAATTTAGTTAATATGTAAGGACGTCATAAGCGAATCAATATGTTCATTGTCTTTGAATTCTTAATCATTATTGTAAGGGCAACGCGAGTTGTAACTTTCTTTTCTGCAGGCGATCAACAATTAAGTAATAGATACATAAGATACTTTTTCTGCACGAGTATCAAGATTAACGGTCCGAGGCGTTAGCCGAGGAACTTCATATAGGTACAAGTGGATAAAGAGTATTCCCTTTTATCTTATTAAGGACACTTCTTGTGTTCTCAATGATCTTTATGTGACTGTAGAACGAAAATCTAATTTGTTTAGATTGACCACATTAGATATTGAAATAATTGATATGCATGCCCGCATTTGTTGCTCATTGTAGAAATATTCTATTAATGTTTATACTTCTAATTTCTGACGAAAATAAATTGATATGTTTTTGTTTTCGCGAATGAACAATTTTTCAGGTTAAGGTTGGATTTTTTTTTATTTAACACGTATATGAAAAAAATAATTACAAAAGATTTCTGGAATACTGCAGACAACGTAGTTGTTAACATTGGCGTATTATGAAATTCATTTATAACAGAGTTTGTAGAAAAAACAGAAATAATAAACGAAATCACTTATGCAAATTTATTTTTGCTATATGTCCGTGATATTGCGGACGACCTTATAAGTCTCACCAGATTATTTGCCGACTATATATCTCTTTCATATTCCTCCCAGTATCCTTTTACCCTGGAATATGTTATGAACATTGATCTTGAAAACATTTCATCATGGTCTCAAAAATGGATAAACCCTCATAAAACTAAAGCTTTACTTATCACAAACCAAATTAAAATACTTAAATGACAGTTGAACTTTTTACATTATATCTGAAGAAATAAACATTTCATTTCAAGCCCAGTCGTTGGAAGTCGTCTCGTCTCATAAAGATCTAGACACCACCTTTGATTCTAATGGAAAATTCCATATTCATATACAAAATATCATTCAATTTTTTGCCAAAAAATTATGTGTATTAAGGGCTTTTAAGTATGTTTGAATTTCTTACATCTTATCTATCCCAATGAGCTCGAAATTAAGGATACCACAGACACTGCCAAGTCTGCATCTTATCTTGACCTTCACCTCGAAATTGACACCAATCGTCAACTTCCCATTTTTGAGCGGCAATATTCCAGAAGCGCCGGCTTATGGAGTATATATTTCACAACTCATACCAGAGCTTGTGACATATACATTGACTTCCTGGACAGAGCCCGGCTCCTGACAGAAAAGTTGCTCAGACATGGGTACGTTGCTCCTAAGCTGAAGTCATCCTTATTAAAGTTTTATGGGCGTCATCATGACTTGTTTGATAGGTATGAAAAACCCGTTTCCCAAATGAAAATGGACCTGTTCCATTGATATTATCCCTTCCTCATACCGGATTTGACATGGACAGCATGGCGGGTGTCCTGCAGGAAGCAGAGACTGCTTACTCTTCCGGAGCACTGAGTGTACCCCCATGTTGTTCATATGTTTTAGGTTTTAATTGTAGTGCATGTATTGTTTTGGTCTTGTCTTCGTTGTTCTTCGGAGTTTGTCAGTTGTTACGATTTTTCTCTATTTCGAATATGCCTTTGGTATTTCTTGACTTTACTTAAGCAGACAGTACCTGTCCCAAATTTACATAACTTTTATCCGTCCAATGATGGAATGTGCATCTGAAGTATGGGATGGATGTAGTCAACAAGATGCAGAAAATTTAGAAAAACTCCAATTAGAAGCAGGCAGAATCATTACTGGCTTACCTATCTTTGCTAGACGTGAATCAGTCTATTACGAAACCGGATGGGTACTATTAGAAGATAGACGGAGGATGAGGCGTCTTAATTTGTTTTATTCTATTCACCATATTAATGCTCCTCAATATCTTCGTGAACTGAGGCCACTATGGCACGCCGTATTTATATTTATTCAACGTTCAAGATATCTCATATACTTTATAAGATATCTCATAAACTTTATAAGATATCTTATAAAGTTTATAAGATATCTTATAAAGTTTATAAGATATCTTATATAATTTATAAGATATCTTATATATTTTATGAGATATCTTATAAAGAAAAGTTTATAAGATATCTTATAAAGTATATAAGATATCTCATAAACTTTATAAGATATCTTATAAAGTTTATAAGATATCTTATAAAGTTTATGAGATATCTTATAAACTTTTCTTTATAAGATATCTCATAAAATATATAAGATATCTTATAAATTATATAAGATATCTTATATATTTTATGAGATATCTTATAAAGAAAAGTTTATAAGATATCTTATAAAGTATATAAGATATCTCATAAACTTTATAAGATATCTTATAAAGTTTATAAGATATCTTATAAAGTTTATGAGATATCTTATAAACTTTTCTTTATAAGATATCTCATAAAATATATAAGATATCTTATAAATTATATAAGATATCTTATAAACTTTATAAGATATCTTATAAACTTTATAAGATATCTTATAAAGTTTATGAGATATCTTATAAAGTATATGAGATATCTTATAAAGTTGAATAAATATAAATACGGCGTGCCATATCTTTTTATAAGATATCTTATATAATTTATAAGATATCTCATAAACTTTATAAGATATCTTATATAATATATAAGATATCTTATATAATATATAAGATATCTTATAAAGTTTATGAGATATCTTATAAATTATATAAGATATCTTATAAAAAGAATTATATTAGATATCTCCTAAATTATATAAGATATCTTATAAACTATATAAGATATCTTATAAACTATATAAGATATCTTATAAACTATATAAGATATCTTATATAACGTTTGTTTATAAGATATCTTATAAACTATATAAGATATCTTATAAACTTTATAAGATATCTTATATAATTTATAAGATATCTTATAAAGTTTATAAGATATCTTATATAATTTATAAGATATCTTATAAAAACCCAATTATATAAGATATCTTATAAATTATATAAGATATCTTATAAATTATATAAGATATCTTATAAATTATATAAGATATCTTCAAAACGGAATAAATATAAATACGGCGTGCCATAGGCCACCCTTGGTAAATCAAATAGCTTATTATAATTTAAGAAATAAGTAAACAATGATTATGTTTTACCGCAGTTCAGATTATCAACCACTGAAAAGTTATTTATTTTTAGGACAGCCAAAGAATAGAATAGACTAAATTCTGATACTCGAAATTCAAAGAATATCAATATTTTCAAAAAAAATATTAAACCAAATTTATCAAAACCCCCTAATTATTATAGCTTTGGTGACAGAAAGCTAAATATAATCCAAACTCGTTTGAGACATATGTGTAGCTCCTTAAATACAGACCTTCATCGTATTAACGTAATACGCAATCCCTCCTGTGGTCATCCTTATGAAGATTGTTTTCATTTTTTATGGAATGTACATTGTTTGATGAACATAGACGTAACCTCTATATACAATTACTCGATTATAATATAACTATTGAATTTCTATTGGCTGGTGACGAAAATCTTACTGAAGACCAGAATGATCATAGTTTCTTGTGTCCAAACATTTATCAAACGAACAAAAGGATTTCAGGATTAAAGGATTAATCATAACTTTGTAATGTATTATTTACAACCTCTCACTCCAGTCTTTATCTTTATTTTTGTCTCATTATGTCTTCTTATTATTTATGTCTATGTGTGTTCGTCTGTTTGGGGGTGGGGGGGAGGGTAAGTATTTTTTCATCCCTTTTTGTCTATTCATTATTCTTACACCTTTTTGTTAAATATGTATTATTGTCGTTATTAAGTAAAATTGTAAGTAATCATTAATTGTAATGGGAGAGGACTTTCATAATGTTGTAAAAACTTGTGTCCAATCCCTTTGCTCTTATTAGCAAATAAATATGTTTAAACTAATTAAGGTTAGAGTACGCTTTTTCAATAGCTTTGCTGGGGGTATTGTCGTACAGGGGAAATTGAATCAAACATAAATTGACATTTCAGTAGACAAAATAGTTTACATTTCTGAATCAGTCTGAACACTTTTACAGATCATTTAATTACTTAAAGGAACACTTAACGCAATTTACAATGTAGATGCAGATTGTAGTTCGTGTGGATTCGCGTACGAATTGAAAAATTGATGTTGAATTGGAAACAAACAGAGGACAAAGAAGCTCTATTTGGAAGCTATCGACAAAGTGTTGATAACCTATTGAAGGAAGGGAATATATCATATTTATAATAAACAGTCGCACATCATCGACGCAAAGCCAGAACAAAGATGCGTGTTATGTTCATCTGCAGAAAACTCCACCATGACACAGATGAAACAGACGAACGAAAGCCACAAGTAAAGGACTTAAGAAAAATTGAAAGCAACAGAAGAAATATCAAAACAGATATCAAAGATACATGTAGTATATTGTGCCCTTCAGAGTAAAGATAAATACCAGCTACAACAAAATGATGAAAAAAGGGCTTTAAATTTTCTTACTTGTGCTAAATATTTTGTGCTGAAAATGATATATTGTACTTACAATTTGGATATGTTTTAATATTTTTTATTAAGTTTCTTTTATCATCTTTTTGAATGTCACAACCATCAGTAAAATTTTCATCGTGGATATGCTACTTCTCATTTACTGTCATTTTGAACGTATAAGAAAAAATCATTCTAGAATTATCGTTAAGGAATCCATGTACTAAGGGTTTTCGAAAATGCCAATAAGTTTGAAGGTTGACGTTAGTCATTTAGTACACGGCAATTAACATCTTAATTGTAATATTTTTTTTACATCTGGATAGAGTGAACGCCTTCCATTCAATAAATAATTTGTAATTCATGTAATTATCCATGCATGACATATTTCTTTGTTTAACAAGTCCTCATTACAAACCTAATGACTTTTACGTCTTATGTAATTCATACAAATACATTATACTAAAAGGAACTATTTAATATATTTTCTTAATCTGTAAATATATATATTTATGATTGCATCACAGACTATCCAAAATTGGTTACGTTCAAATTAATGACGTTTAAAATATATTCTTTTTCACAGAAAGAAAGGTGTGAATTTCATTGAATTGTATTTTCTAACAACAATTTAACACAGCAACCGAGAATCTAACCCAGAACCGTGGTACATTGGTCCAACACTCTACCAGCTAACTTTTCATCGACGGGATATTTGAAATATATTTTACCAATATAAACTCACGTGATCATTGAATCTAGATTGGAGACTTGAAGTTACCATTCACAATGATTTTCAACAACGCTTGGGCAATGTAAGGCAGCAAAGCAATCATAAAATGGCTCGAATGGCTTAATTTAACAAATGCAACAAACTCTGAACCTTTTATTAGACGGAGATAAGGTGGAAAAGTCGATTTTCAAATTAGAATAAAAAAGAGTCTTCTCTTCCCCTTTTCCACACACATCTTCATAAAATAAATAATAATAACTTCGAGTCCCTGTGACTGTGTCTACTACATGTTATACAGTATAAAGTGTCTGTTGTAAAGTATTAGTATTATCAAGGTTATTCTATATTCATTTAATTCAATCGTATTTTTTTATGATTTCGTTTTGATTTTTTGTTAATTTAATATTTTCTCTAAATGAATGGAAAAGGTTCAATTAAAAATTGAAAAAAAATATATATATAATACAGTTTGGGTTTTTTTTAGCATTTCTTGACAAATATTTCGATTCCCTCCATCATTTTGCGACAAGACAGCCATTGTAGTAAATTGGCGTAAGCAGAAGTAAAAAGGACAAGGATACACAGGAAACAATCCAAAATATCAAAGGTTATTCAAAGGGACATAACAAATAAAAAATGCAAAGAATAACACTTAAACACTAAAAACTGAAAACTATAGGTATCACAAACTCCTACAACAACCTATAACAACCGTATTCAGACGTAAACTTTAAACTGCGCAATGATGTTGTAAAAAGTATGATAAATGTGTCATAAAGGTGCATCACCGTTCGACATATCAATACAATTTTGTCTTACAACATTTTGTATGGTGACAATATAGTATCACGTGATAATAATGTCAACGCCATTGAATCATCCATCAAATACAACTATGTGTCTGTATTGTTAATAAGTCAGGGTGTCTTTGTTTGTTTGTGTGTCCAGAAAATGTCAAATATACATTGGACTTTGTTCTTCCTATCAACAATCTTTGAGGTAAGATTTTTACTGAAATTTATATTATACCCGTTCGCGATGTTGGAATCAACGAACATTATACATGCAGAAATATTCTGTTGACTATTTTTGCTAAATGAATACATTTTTACCCACATGTATATAATTTCGTATAAATTTATTACTTCAGAGATAAATGTGCTTATCTTAAATTATATTTATACTCCCTACAAAACAACTGCATTTCCGACTATACATTATCCTTTTCTTGATGGTGATATTTCTGTTCCAGCATCGTCATTGTACAGAATTACTATTGTACATGATAATGGTAATGTAGATGATTTAACGTCAATAGTTCTTTTAGCTTAAGAAGAATTTTATGCCGTAAATGAAGTTATGGGCATTTCCCACATATCGCCTTTCATTACTAGTCAAATGATTTGGAACAATTTATTACCGACATAAAGATTTATTATGTAAGTTTAATTGAGATCTTGTCACAATAAACATTCTATGTTACCAATTCTGATGTCATAAAATCAGTTTGAATTTCAGATATTATTGAGTTTCTAAAAATAAGGTGCATTTGCATATTATATAGTAATTTCTGTATGAAGTTCATCATAATTCGGACAAAATATTGGCTCATGGTCATTTCTCATTATTATCAATACTGACTAATTTTTGTTCCTTTTTACATACTTAAGTATGACTTCTACAATCAGAACATATAACGAAGCAGAAACTGCATACTCTTGTAGAACATTGTGGTTTCAGCTGGTGTTTAAGTTATTCATTGGTTTTAGTGTCTGTTTCTGGTGAAGTGACTTTTTGTTCATATGAATTCCTGGGTCAAACTGCTCTCCGAAATATGTCTTTTTATCTCTTGGTATTCCTGCTAAATTTATCTTCGACTTCGGAATAATATTTCTAATGTTGTAGTCGTTAAGCCAACATCTTCGAATTATATCTACTTGTATTTCTAGTGACTATAAAATGATATATTGTAATGATACATCCAATTTTATTGCGCACATTAAATTAATAACATGTGATCTCCAGCAGTGACAAACCGTCCACACCACCATATATAGGTACTGTATTGCTCCCGGATGTATATTGTTTAGATAATCGTTGATTTTCCAGTAAAAAGTTTGATAACATTTCTTTGAAGACATATTTGATATGTAAATCTGCATCAAAATCTGAAGCCATAGTAATTCATAAACTTTCATGAAATATACTCTATCCTATTTCCCTTAAACCTTTACTGTAATTCATTAATATTCGATGGGTATGTGAACCTTAAATATGCAGATCAACATTCTCTTTAGTTTCAGGTTTGTCTAATACTACTTCTTCTTTGTAAACCCACTACTTTTCAATTCCGAATCAATCAAAAACCTTGTAGCATGTTATCAGGATAACTTTATAAAGTGTTGGAAGCATAAAACATATATTAACCAGTGACTTAAAATACAGTATAAATGGACCATTTAATATAACAGGAAGTTCTTGAAATTTGGCATTTGTACAGGGCCGATGCCCTGTATAAAAATTAATACAGGGCATCGATCCTGTAAACTTGTATAAACTTTCGGTTTCTGTTCTCTATAGAACAATATATTATTGTTTGTTGCCGTTGGAAAAAATAACCCGAATGACAATATATTTGCCGTATAGTTATGACCACAATTTTGTTTTTTAATTTACTGTCATTTTAGGTCATTGGTTAATAAAGTGCGATAAAATGGGTATTTTCATATATAGCATGTATTGTGTCCTCGTACAGTCGTATTGGGGCTCGGTCGCTGTGTAGGCCCCGCCATTGCAAAAAATATATTTCATTGTCATCAAAAATTACAAGTTATAACCTATTGACTTCTCTGGTCTTACTGGCATCGTCTTAAGTTAATGAAATTTTCGATATTCCATTACATTTTTTATTCAATCCTGCTTCATACGCAGAAACAAACGATTGAAGTTAATATTCTTAACTTTCTAGTTGTGGGGTTTCCTTTTATACTAAGGTGCTTGTTTAACCCAAAGTATAAACTGATACATCACCTCTATGTTTGTGATTTGTACGGTGACTTCCTTAAAAGTAATGACGATGAGAAAGGTTGTCATTCATTCAGTCGACTGGCCAAGACCATTTTAAATCAGTTCAGCACAGATACGAATACTAGAGGACTGTTATGAATGACCTGACCTTCACCAGTCTTGACTGACTACAATTAAGATATCTTTAGAATAGAGAATGGAAACGGGGAATGTGTCAAAGAGACAACAACCCGAACAAAGAGCATAAAACAGCTCAAAGCTACAAATCGGTCATTTAGAAAAGTCTTTGTTTAATGGGGGCAGCCATATTGTGCTACATACTAGGGCTAGAAAACGTTTCATTCGCCGGAACAGCATATTAATGAAATAAAAGATACAGTACAGTAGTTATCTCTCAAGTTCATTTTGTCAAATGTTCCTGCAATCATTTGTAATTCTATTACTATTTGTCTTGTATTACATATTTTTGGATGACAACAGATTTGCAGGATCACGTTACCAGTATAGTTTAATATATATGTCACAAAACATTTGAGGGAATGTATAGCTGTCATAGGTAAATGGCTTTTGTAGTACTGCTTCTATGAGTTTTGGGCCATCATAATTTTGTTGAATGATATGGGATATTAGCTCATTGCTGAAGACGTTACATTGATATTCAAAATAAGAAACAACAATAAAGGCCTCGCTCACTTCATTTTTTTCTGTTCCCTATTTATTATCTCCACACCAAGCTTTCGTCTTACCTAGCCTTTTAGTGATTTTGGTATGTTTTAATTTGCCCTTCAACCTTTTGGATTATTGTTTTGGTTTTCAACATTTTAGGCCTTGAGTACAACTGATGAGTCGTAAATCGACGAAATGTGCGCATCTTGTGCATCAAAATTGGTATCAAAGAATTTTAATTTATAAATCCTTCTGCCTTAGTTTTTTTTTAAAATATTATGGGTTTTTTGGGGGGAATAGAGAATCTGCTTTATGAACATTTATAAAATTAAGAGAGCAACCATTTGATATTGAGAATGTTTCAAGGAAGGAATTTGAAAGAAAACAGGCCCAAAATGTTGGGACAAATTACAGGTTCAAAAATAAATGTGTTAAACAGGCTGAATATCACCTGAAATCAAATTATAGGCCGATATAGTATATTTTGAAAAAATTTAGCGCAATGAAAAACCGTGAAAAGACCGAAGAAAGTTCCTCCCTGCAAAGATGCCAGGATCATGTATACATTCGTTTTAGATGTGAGTTTGTAAGTAGTTTTGCCAAGTGAATTGTCAAGGCGGATTACTGACAACATAATAGGCCCTTTTCATTATATATATTAAAGTTTCCAGTGTCAATTTATTCAAACAAGTGCAATGCGTTTTTTAATCTAATATATACAGGCTGGAAAGTTTCTCCATTCTATCAAATTATTAATTCATATCAACAAATACTTTTATCGAATAAGTGTGACCTACATGTAGGTCTTTGTAGATCTATATACAGTAATCTTCTTAGCATTAATATAATTATAAGATTATGACTATGATTAGTCAGAAGCCAGGGGAAGGAACTTAATAAAGGACAGGTTTGAATTATGGAGAAAAAAGGCAGTCTCCAAAACAAGGCGAAACAAAAGGCACGATTGAATATAAGCCTGACTAAAAGATCACTTTCTTGCCCCCCCCCCCCCCTAAAAATCAAATAGCTGTTACAATTACAGCAGCTGGTACCTTTTCTTACAGGGAAGGAAACATAAAATATATTTTAATTAATTTTGAAATAGCTTTACATGTAACACACTTTTGATCAATTCTTGATTTTCACAGTAGTTGATATTTCAGAAATAACCAAGATAACAAGACATACTGCCTTGTAGTCAATCAAGTGTGGTTAAGACCAGTTCATAAAAGTAAAGAATGACTTAGTAATGTTTAACTTTACCAGTACTGAACTGACCTAATCTTGTCTTGGCCAATTATAATTGACTGGAAGACAGAATGTTTTGATTTGATCTTTTTATCTTGATTTTGCTTGAAAACATGATGTTGTAGAAAAGCAAGACAAAGAAAGAATAAACAAGACCCGAATGATCATTTAAGACATTATATGAGTTACTAATAACACGTAAAACGTACGGTAGCATTCCAATGCCAAATGAGATAGCAATGTTGTAATACAAACTGTATTTGGAAATGTGAAATTTTTCGCCAAAATTAAAAACAGAACATGATGATTTAACCTGACAAGTTGACAAAGGACAATTTTGTTTAGTAAATACTACTACAAGATCATGATCTAACATTTATTTTCACTGTGAAATTTGTTTTTAAAACAATAAAGGCTAAGATATAATATTTCTAAATACAACAATACACACATATTAAACAAGTTGTTGTATATAGACCGCAAAACGGTAAATTGTTGACATTTGATTGAAAGCAAATGGGCCATTGTTCTTGTATGCTTTCGTATATTTTTTTCTCTCTTGTTAGTCGTCTAATAATAAATTCATAGTTTCACACTTGCAGGGGAGATCACTTAATGACATTTATAAAGAAATTCGCTTAAGATTTATTCTCAACTCTAATGTTATCGTGTTTTTACACGAATATTCGGAAATGTTTCCTTATCAGAATATTTAATTAGTTTAGTTTAACAATGCAATTGATATTCTCTGAAGGTTAAATATATTAATATCCCGTATATAAGAACTCAAAATTCTCAGGTGACCGAGTTGTCAGGATTATGAACAAGATAGTTATAAACTCTTGGCTTTCTGCATTGGCATGTATCTTCGGCGAATGAAGGGACCCATAAACGTATAACTAGACTAACAGAAAAATATCAAGTCGTAGTGCTAAATTTATTAAACACGTGTGCTAGACATTGCTTTTTATTTGTCCTAGCTATCAATTACATAAAAAAAAACGTTTATACGCAGCATTTGAATGTGTTTCTAATTTTGTAACTAAGAAAAATAAAAAAGTATTGAACTGCGCGAAGTATAAGGAGAAAACCTTGTTCCTGTTAGTAACTGTCATAGCATTAGATCATTGGCAATCTTGGTGGCAATAGTGTAATTAGCAATTACAATTTAAAAAATTAAAAATAAACAATGCATGATATTAGGGAGGCTTTGAAGATTGAGAAATATTTACCGACAAGGTATAGGGGTATTACAGTGATAGGCAGTTCAAAGCATGTTTAGATGTTATTTAACTATTACCACCTATCTATTAATTAATATTATACTTTTACATTTTTACTACTCTATTTATCTATGTTATCTAAGCCGGTCCATATAATGTTAAATGGACGGGCTGTACATTATATGGACCGCCTCGTTTTGGCGAGATCGATTTTTTATTCGATTAAATCCCAAGACAAATAGTTCATGACACTTCGGGTCAAATGTCAGTATATGGACCGGTTGGTCGCCCGACAAAAATTATATGTACCGAAGCGACCTGTCATATGACCTTCAGTGTCATGAACTATTTATTAATTACTGAAGCTTCTCTTAAATCTTGTTGTTGTAAGTACAATAATAATGAACAATTGTTCAAGAAAATTTAGTAAAGAATCCTCTTGTCAATCAAAATTATACTCACCATGTCCAAGGTAATGCACGTGATAGCAATTTATGACGTCAGAAACATAATCTGTGGGTACAACTTTTTTTTATTTTACTTTTACCAAGCAACATTATTTTGTAACAGTAAGTTTATGATGGAACGATGTAGTCATTCAGACTTTTAATGACGTATATATGTTAGAAACTCGTCACTTTTTTCCTTATTCTGACGTTTCATTTTTGCAAAGGAATTTCAGTAATTGACTTAATTAAAAATACAAATGTATTACGAATTGATGATATAACATACATGTAATTTGTTATTAATAAGTTGCTTTTTTTCAAATACAGATTTTTAACAACTGCACATTAGTTACATGAAGGTGTATATATCATATAAGGTCCCGTTGACAAAACTAATACATGAATTTCGCCACTGCATTATGCCAGGTTTTGCGAAAATGCAGTTTACGGCAATTCTGCAGGTTCTGGCATATTTTCTTGTAAATAAATAACAAATAAATAGTAAAATACAAAAACTGCATTAAGATATTTATATATTTTTTTCCAGGTAATATGTTGTAGTGGTATCGTTGAAATCCGACTATTAAAGTTTATTAATTCGGGTGGTGTTGGATCCAATGGACATTGCTGTGATGGAAGAGGGCCATTTTGTTTTTCAGACTGTGATCACAAGTTTAAAATATGCATTGATAGTGCAGACGGGTAATTATAGTAATATATGATATTCAAATATTAATATTTTGAAATTTTAGTTATTTTCCACATATATCTTGCCCGTAAGATGTATAAATTAGCCTCTAAATGATTTTTGTTATTATTACAGTGTATCAATCCTTATTACAAAGACCAATTTATCACATTTTGGTAAAAAAAAAAAAAAATTCAATTAAATTTGAGTAAGGAAACAGTTAGGTGGTATATCATCAATCAAGTAAAATTATTCATATTTTGAATTAGTCATAAATTTATTAAGAACATCCTTCCTAGATATCTTTTGTAAATATTATATAAAAAAAAATACTAGAAAAAAAAACATCACACCTACATTTATGTACTGTTTAAACTTTATTACAGACCAGACAACTTGGGCTCTTGTCCATACTACCGGAGAGATTCTGGCGAGATATCGAACAGAAATACAATAACATTTGGTTCATCTATTGGTGGAATACGTAACCCTATAAAAATTCTTTTCGATTCATGGCCTGTACGTTACTAACATATATGTATATATTAAATATCATTTGAATTTGTTCTGTATCTACTTTTTTTAAGTAATCGGTTAAATTTATACATAGAGAATTATAATTTTTTAAGACTGGTTTTCGTTTGTGTCCAGTTTAAACCCAAATGGTTACACAGTTTTACATGCACATTGAGAGCTAATGAAAGACAGTATAAAACAACCATGTATTTAAAACAGTAAACCTTGTACACATATTGGCATGAATGATAACAACAAAATGTTATTATTCTATATTTACTTTCACTGTTTTGCAACATAGAGCAATAGGTTAAATTCCATGTATCGTACACAACCTTTTTCATTACAATATCCTTAAATTTGAATGCATCTAAACTTTAAAATTTTTTAGTAAAGACTGGAAATTATATCGAAGGTAAAAGATAAAGACAAGACGAATTCATGATAGCAGAAACGCAGAGAATAAATTATCAATTAATGAAAAAAAAATTTCAGGGCGAGTTAAAATTGAAAGTAGAAGTTTGGGACGTGGATGATAACAGTAATGACCACGTTGATTTCCTAAGTGGTACATTTGGGTTAAAAGCTTCACGTTCGGAATCATCAGCAGCTGTAGCCGCTTTTCAAATCAGGAGACGAACACTGTAAGTTCCCTATATCGGCAGTTCCTTAGATAGTCTTGGAATTGAATTGATTCTACAAACTTTTGTCTGATTCTTTTTCATTTCATCTTTACCGAACTTGAGCAATACTTTTAAAATTAAAACAAAATATGTTGAAATGGGATCAAATCTCAACTTCAATCGTCTTTTATCATTGTTTTTTAACTTTTTAGAAAGGCCCTCGTAGTCTTTCTAGATTGTACATTGTATCTTGGTGTATCTACGGGAACTGTTCCTGAGAAAATTATTTTGTAAATAAATGTGTATGAAATTTGGATTGTTATGACAAATATAAACAAATATCGGCAAAAGAATACCGAAGCGATAAAAATAGTTGGATAAGTCGTTAATTCGAAAAACAATGGAAGGTAACAAACAAATGCCATAATGATACATGTATAAGTAAAATAATTAAAAAAAAATTATAATAAACTAGATAACAAGAGAACAAGACATATTCTTTTCAATGATGAAGGGACTTTGTTCATATGATTTCGTCATGTAGTGATTTTGAGTCAAGCATTCAAGTATTAATCCCTAATATTATAATCAAAACACAGCAGTCCATATAATGTATAAAACAGAGGTGAATTATCATTCTATAAAATTAAATAATTTCACTTTTTGTAGATTAACGTATAATGTAAAGGTATATTGTGATGAGTTTTACTACGGGGAATATTGTGACGTATTTTGTAAGCCTACAGATGATGAATTCGGTCACTTTACATGTGATTCAAGCACGGGTATCAAAATGTGTATGGAAGGTTTGTATCATATTTTTTTCTCCTATTCTTGACGTGTTTAATCGGTGGGATAAAAATACATAATATTTTTAACCACTTCTCCGTTGATTAAACTTCTACGTGTGAATTAACGCCGTTTTTTCTACAGTTATTGGAACGATAAACTAGAGTGTTTAATCGGTGGGATAAAAATACATAATCTGGGTGATTAAATTCCTGCATGGGAATTCCCGCCGTTTTTTACGTTTATTGGAAAGATAAACTAGAGAAGTTCCGAAATGGCGTTCATGTAAACAAAATGTGTAGCAACGTCATTTTCTTGAGGGTTTTGTTGAAAATCATAGCAGAAACAGATCCTCCTTCAATTTACTCGTGAGTTATGTAGAATTTCTCCACCCTCGATAGTTAAATTTTAGATTTTAACACGCTCGCTATTAGCTCATGTGTTGAAAATCAAAAAATTAACTATCTCGGGTGGAGAAATTCCATAACTCACTCGTACCTGAACGAGGATCTATATATATTATTAGAGATGTGTAATTTTATGTTTATCATTTTTTTATCTCAGCAGTAAATCCCTACAATCTACGTTCCTAAACTATTTTAAGTTGGTGTAAACGTTAGTCAATTTCGGTATCATTATTTAATTCAGATCCAAAGATAACAAACCAAATTCTGACGTATTTTAGCATAATTTTTTCTTGTGGATGTTTTGTCCAGTATTAAATATCTCAATTTACTGATAAGCGGCCTCGCATCCGAATTGCTTAATCTGTAGTGACTTTTTTTCCATTTAAGTCCTTCTAACATAATGCTGTTTTGAAGTAATTTTGGTAATATTTATTCAAGACAAAATTAAATCAGTTCTGGAAATACATTGTATATAATCAAATTTAAAATTTGATGTTGATTTTCTTCTGATATAATAATTTAGACCAACCGATGAAAATGGAGAGACACTAATGTTTTCGCTGTCGCTATTGTTCCATTTGTAGGTTGGTATGGTGAATTTTGTGATCAAAATGATATAAATGAATGTTTATCGTCGCCGTGCAACGGCAGTCAGACTTGTGTTGATACTGCTCATGGTTACTATTGTGAATGTCCAGATGGCTTACAGGGTAAGATTTTATCGAAGATTGAAATATGATAAAATTCCACACTGCTTCTTACATTTGTACCTTAGATAGACTTTATACTCGGCAGTATAATCTAAATATCCTATGTACTAACAAACAAAAAAAAACATCAGGCCATACTGACATAAAATACCTCAAGCTAATAAAACCATTTAAAAGGTTTTTTTCTCAATTGTTGAATTCCTTCGGGTTTATTATTGCAAATATTTAGATAAGACAAACACTGCATTAATTAGTGAGGAATAATATCGATGACAAAGTGCCTCAAGAAAACAAACAAAATGACAATTGAATATGAAAACCCATTCATTTTCCATTCCAGGTCCAACTTGCGAAGAATCTACAAATGCCACATGCACGAGTTCAACCTGCGAGAACGGTGGTACTTGTGAATTAGTAAGGGGTCATGTTGTCTGTGATTGTCCTCATGGATTCATCGGATTAAAATGCGAAATGACCTTTGATCTTTGTACTGAAATACAGTGCGAAAATAACGGAACTTGTACCATAATCATGGATAATTTTCATTGTAAATGTGCTGATAGATACGTTGGAATGTTTTGTGAGCACGAATTGGATATGTCTGGATTTCCACCTTCATTTAACGATACTGAGTTGTTTCAAATGATAGAAAATTCCACTGAAAGCATTTCAAATTTAAACATTAGTGTTAACGCATCAGTGGCTTTTGTAGAGACAACTACGCTGGGTTCATATTCATCTACCCCGGATGTTAGAGCATCAGTACAAAAAGGTAATAGCTGTGTATCAACATAATATTTCGGTTATTATTGCTACTTTCCATTAATCTGGCCTTAAGGCTTAATGGACATGATTTGTTGAAATATATTACTTTGAAACAAGAGTATTACCATTTGTATATATCAGGTAAACTAATAGTGCAAAAGAAATTGCAGATATTCATCATAGATCTTATACTATTGTCTATTAGTCCTAGCATTATTAGTAACTGACGACAATTATGTAATAGTATTCTGTCGGATTTCTCCACGTTAAACATTCTGAGTGCCACGATATGTCTGTCCATTCCTTAAACAACATATGACAAAATTGTGGGTACTTTGCTAATTTGCATAGCGGCCATTTTGGATTTCTCTGACGACAGTCATTACAAAGCATTATACTTGTCCAAAAAATAAAAATGCTCATATTCAAATTCTTATAACTCAGAAGCAATTTGTCCGCATACAGGTACATTCTACATAATATTAGCTTTCTTTTAGTATGCAAATGAACATTGTCAGCATTGAAAATTTTCCGTCAATTCAGTTTAAAAAACTGAAGCGTAACCGAAGTATAACTGCTATATGAACTAACCAAAATTAGTGAAAATGCAAATTCAAACTACAAATACAGATACAAGGCGAGATCATACATAATTTGTCCGCATATGGAGAAATACTTTGGAGGATGAATTTTATGAGAAAATAACTTTTATCTCACCTGCTTTCATAACTTTTCGGCCAAAATGTTTTTAAAACATGATAATTTCAAGTCTCCTAGAGCGTAATCCTTCAAATCTGAAGCGTTTTCCCGCAGAATTAAACGAACAATTTGTAAATATCCGCCAAAGGAAGTTTTCATACACCCATTATCTTAAGAGCAGAGAGGGGAAAAGACTCGATTATCCGTAATTCTAACAATTTTATCATTTTCGATCTACAACTAAGGAAGGGAATTTGATTAAAAGGGCTGAAGTCACGTGATGCAAATGCCACGGATAAAGTACCCAGCATTTTGTCATATGAGAGGCAACGACATTTCGTTTTCTCATTCAATTATTTAAGCGGTTACCCAACACTTAATAAAAAAAAATAGATTTGACTCGTTTTCATTTTCATAATTTTTTTTACGAAATATTTACTTTGACCTGTTGACAAAAATTTAAAAATTTCAAGAAATTGGAACCACTCAATTTACTGGAATAATTTCATTGGATATATAGCAGTTTGACAAACACTAATTTTGATCATTGAGAAGCTTGATTTCTCTTTACTAATAGTATGTGCTTAAAACGTTCAGCTAATTTTTAAAGAGTTTACTCCCTTATGTGTTCTGTACTCCCTTAATCAAAGAACATATAAAATAATGTACTTTATAACTGAGAAAACACATAAATTTAGAATAATCGTTATTAACCTTTTTTGGTATCCTTTTATAACTAATTTATATTGGGGATTACCAATGTTTGACTTAAAAAATCACTGGCAAGTAGGTGTATAGTTTTCTTATTTTGTCATTTAAATCTGCTCTACAATGTTATTATTATTCTTTTGAAATTTCTGCCTTGACCATAGATATAAAAAAATCTTTATCATAAACAATGCAACTAAATCGGTGACATACAATGTCAGGAATATATAATGCAACTAAATTTGTGTTCTACAATGTCAGCAATACACAATGCAAAATAATTCGGTGTCATAAAATGTAAGTAAAAAACGACCGGCATGTTCATTCACTGAAATATCAAGCATGTTTGCCTCGTGGTCTGTGGCCATGGCCACATGGACGACTTCTATTGAATAGAATAGAGAATTGAAACGGGGAATAAGTCAAAAAATGTATTTCTAACATTCATAATATGTTCAAATAATAAGATTGACGATAATATCTTGTCTCATAGAAGCAAAAACGATTCCCAGATGCTTTTTTCATCTATAGTTCCATGTATTTTGGTGATGTACTGAGTCATTGAGGCATACATCATATCATTTTACTTCCACACCATATCATGTCATTTATGGATTTGCTTACCTTTTTGCTTCGGCCTTTTTGTGGATACACAAAAAAGTCAGTTTTTTTTTCTTGTAGAAACTGAAACAACGACCCAGCCAGTGCTAACAGTAAGAGGTAGAATAGATACACACAACAGGGAAGCTGTAGGGAAAGGAATTCGGGATTTTCTGTATGAAATGATGTCTGTTAAAAAACAACTGTATCTCAACTTAAAGTATAAAGTGCTCACTACAAACGAAGGGTAAGAAATATTATTTCGAAATGCATTAATAATATGATAAATACAGAGATCGTTGTCGGTATACATTGTTATTTTTTTTAAAGCATATTGATTATTGACTCTCGTATTATTATTTTTTTCATCACACTGACATCCCATAAGGTTATAGTAAGAGAATCTAAAAATACTGTTTGAACGAGTATAACTTGCCAGAAAGGTGGAGTTTTGTATTAATAATCTGGCTAAAATGCGAGATGAGGGATACATGTACCTCCTTTCATGGATGTGATAATCCTCATAGTGGTGAGTAAAATTGCAAATGGACGTACACAGGTCTGTTAAAACACATGTAGGGTCAGATGTACGTGGCAGTTGAAATTGATATCAGGGGTTTGTACAAATGTATTTATACCATATGTAAATCATACATTCTCTGTGTGTTTCTTTCTGTATTGTTTTTTTGCTATCACTATGATTGTAGGTTGAATATAAGATAGATGATTTATTATTTTGTTACAGAGATATGGTCAGCAGAATAATTGTGGAATCTGCAAAGGATGGTGACCATTCAGTAAATAGCACATTGATACAACACATGTTTGATGAAACACCACTACCTGTGATAGAAAAATATATACAAATGCCTGTCGTAAGAGAGGAACCGATTGTAGGACATTCACACGAACATATTAACCCACATGTTAGTAGTATTAGCTAAAAGTATTTTGAGGGAAAGTAATATATAATTTCAAACTTTCACGCGTTGAATATTACATTTGGCTATCTAATTTTATTTAGTAAGTCGGGAAATTTCTCAAGTCTGTTTGATTGGACGTCTGAATGTAACCGAATTGTATTTTTCCTGAGGTTTTAGAGTATACAAAGCCTATATATTGCCATTATCTAATACCCCGTTTAGACTAATGGTTTATATCTAGTGACAGCGGTTTCAGTTGCACTTAGCTGTTTACAAAAAACAGATTGTTGTGATTAAAGTGCAACAAACAAAACCACCTCTGCACACAGTGGTGGATTTACAGCGATATAACTTTCATTTCGTTACACTTTTATTAATGTAGACATTTTTAGGGAGTGAAAGCATTCAAGTTATAATTAGAACAAGAATTTAACATTTCCCGCGGTTTTTAATTACACTGTACAGAACATGATGAAAAATGATAATGCCTATAAATATTATTGTTTAATGATAAGTAATTATTGAATTGTGAAGGTACACATTTGATGTTTACGTAATTACCTGGTCTATGAGTAAATTTATTCCATAAATGTTTACATATCTCAATTTAGGTTTGTTTTCCATACATCAGATACATCAGAGTTGGTCGTTTTTTAACGAGTTGATAAAGCAGCAACTTGTAGGTTTTTATCCCCGCGCTAGCGAAGCGGCGGGGATATTGTTTTGCTGTTCGCGGTACGTACGTACGTGTGTACGTAATGTCCAGGATTATCTCAGGAACCATAAGAGATAGAAAACTTAAACTTTGATCATTGTTAGCATTGTTGATGTAGATTATGCCGAAGTCTCGGAATTTTGGAATTTGCCCTTAGGGCATAATTATGAGCAAAAAAAGGATTTCGCGATATCCAGTAAATAGTGAAATCTTCTTTGGACTAAAATGCTGAAACTGAAACAATGACTTGTATTACATATGGCAAATTCAAAAGTGGCATGAAAATTTTTCTGAAACCCCTGGGGGCATAGCAACAAGAGAGTTAAAAAATCCCAAAATCGTTTGTCACAGAACTCCTCTTACACCCTAAGCAGTAGAAATATAAAAACAGCTGCGCCACGAGCGCATGATACGACCATCGTCTTGTGAAAAAAACATAATAAATGTTTTTGGAATCCCCCTTTATTTAGTGGAGCTGCTGGTGGGATGTATATGGAAACTCGGCAAAACATAAGCGTGTAAACTTTTAAGCAATAGAGATACCAAATGTGACCAAAAAAGACTACCTTTTTTACCAATTAGCTCAATAAAAATTCAATAACTCAAAAATAAAAGAAAGAATCGTCAGGACAAAGTATACAGATCTTCAGATTAATATAACTAACAAGTGTGTGAAGTTTTATCCAATAATAATAAATAGTTTCTGAAATACGGCGCGGCATGTGAAACCCCCCCCCCCCCCCTTTTTTTTTTTACAAAAAACTCAATAACTCTAAAATAAAATTTTTAATCATCACGAAAAAGTATACAGATCTTTAGATTAATAGAACTAAGAAGTGTGTAAAGTTTAAGCAGTAATCATAAATCGTTTTTGAGATACGGCACGACATGTGAAAAAAACACCCCTGTTTTAGTAACAAAGTTCCGTTACTCAAAAAGTTTTAATCTTATTTTCACCAAAAAGTATACAGATCGTTTGACCATCATAAGAAACTACTATGTTAAGTTTCATGAAATTTGGATAAGTTGTTCTCCGGACATGTGTATACCATAATACGTCCCGTCAAAATTTTAACGGGCGTATAAAAATTGGTGCATCACTAGTACTTTAAAAGTTGTCTGTGCCGAAGGTTTCGGAATTTTGAAATTTTCCCTCAGTCTCAGAGTTATTAATTTTTGAAAATTACCAATCAACCATACTATCAGACACTAGCAGAATAATAGCTGTTAAATGGAATATTTTGATTTAAAAAAAAAATTAAAAAATCCGACTTTGTTAAATTTCCTGAAAGACTCTAAGACCTTCATTTTTTGGAAATTTATCTAGCAACCATGCATATTAATAAACAATTATATCACAAGAGTTAAGGTAACCATTCAATTTCCAAAAGCTTTGGTAATTTTCCTGAAAGATTCTAAGACCTTCATTTTTTGGAAATGTATCTACCAACCATACATATTAATAACCATTAATGTCACAAGAGTTAAGATAACCATTCAATTTCCAAAAATGAAATTCCAACTTTGGTAAATTTCCTGAAAGACTCTAAGACCTTCATTTTTTGGAAATGTATCTAGCAACCATGCATATTGATAACCATTAATATCATTAGAGTTAAAGTTACCATTCAATTTCCAAAAATGAAGTTTAAATTTGGTTAATTTCCTGGAACACTCTTAAGATCTGAATTTTTTGGAAAATTACCTAGCAACCATACATATTTGTTTATAAAAAAGCAACAGCTTTATAGGGAATGATTAAATTTCCAAAATTAAATGGAATATTTGGATTTCCAAAGAAAAGTTATAACTCCAATTTTGGTAAATTTCCTGAAAGACTATAATATCTAGCAACCATGTATATTAATAACTATTAATGTCACAAGACTTAGGCAAACCATTTAATTTCCAAAATTGATATTCCAACTTTGGTAAATTTACATTTAATTAGTAGAACATATCATCATAAAAATGTAAATTTTAGAATTAAATTTTAGTTTTGTTAAATAAATACTTACCATCACAAATTTAGATAACAGGTACAAGCGGCTTACATGAACCAGAAACCAGACAAAAGAAAACTGATAACCTCTGACGCACCTGCGCGCCAAATCTACATCTTTTTTAATCCAAACAAGCAGACCAAAAAAGGGGGGATGAAGGGGAGGTGGGAGGGACCTCACATTTGTGATGGTAAGTATTTATTTAACAAAACTAAAATTTAATTCTAAAATTTACATTTTTATAGAAATAAATACGTTACCATCACAAATTTAGATAACAGAATGTGACGAAGCGCTGAATCCCCCTACAGACTACTGGGAATCCACAGGAGGGAAAACAACTTTTTGCGCCGAAACTAGAGGCCCCAAGGCATAGAGGTTATCAGAATGCTGTTGCATAGACCGAAGGTAATGATAGAAAAAAATATTTTCAGACCTCCAGAAACCTGCTGACAAGATCTCTGATAAAGAGGCAGAATTGAAAATACTCCAGGAAGAGGCAACAGCCCTAACTTCATGAGCTTTAACCTGATCTTTCCATAAGGGAATACCTTCAGATTTGTAAGCCTGAAGGACGGTATTACACACCCAACTAGAAACAGATTTAGCTGAGATGTCTTTTTGTCCTTTTTTGATAGGCACAAACAGTCTAAGGGAATCTTTGTCCCTAATACTAGAAGAGCGTTTCAAATAAACCTCCAGTATATGAACGGGACAAAGACTTCTGGAAAACTGAGAAGGAAGAGCAGGCACTACGATCAAGCCAGAACCCCTATCGCTCAACTGATTTTTAGCTAAAAAAGCTGGATCAGTTAAAAGAGTAACTGAGGACTTGTCGGCTGAAAAGCGAAGACAAGAGTCGGAAATAGAGAGAGCATGGAGTTCACTTCTTCTCCGACCCGTAGCCAAAGCCAATAAAAAACAGCATTTATATGACAGAAACTTCAAAGAAATGCTGTCCAAAGGAACGTAAGGAGACAACTGTAACGACTTGAGAACTAAACCCAAATCCCAAGAAGGAACAAGGCGCCTTTGTCTTGGACGTTCAATAGAAAAGTTTTTAATCAACATAGATAAAAACTCATCTTGACCGAAATCAGGACCTCCAGAAAGGTGTATAGTCCGAGCAATGGCAGATCTATATCCCTTTATAGTGGAAGGAGAATAATTTTTCTCTTCAAAAAGGAACACGAAGAAATCTGCTAACTGCTGAACAGAGATTCTGAGAGGATCAATCTGTTCTGACACACACCAAGAAGAGAAGATTGACCATTTGGAGTCATAGACAAGTCCTGTTGACTGTCTAACTGATCTGCACATGCGATTGGTTGCTCTTTCAGAAAATCCTTTCTGACTAATGGATCTCCTGACAGTAACCAAGCGTGAAGATGAAGCTTTTCGAGATTCTGATGCACTTTCCTTCCTTTGAATTGAGAGAGAAGATCTTTTCTTAAAGGAAGAAGAAGAGGTCTTGCGCAAGACAGTAGAAGAAGCTCTGGAAACCAAGACTGTCTTGGCCAAGCAGGAGCTATAAGAATGGTCTTGCAAGCATCTTGACGAATCTTGAACAGAATTTGAGTGAGGAGACGAAAAGGGGGGAAGATGTAATTGAACATCCCTTTCCAAGATATGCTCAGTGCATCTACCGCCCATGCCTTCTGATCTGGAACAGGGGAAACAAAAGTCTCCAGTTTGCAGTTCAGACTGGTTGCGAACAAGTCTATCAGAGGGCGATCCCATCTCGACACTATCGCCTGAAAAACGGAGGGATGCAATTCCCATTCTGTGTTCACTGGGACACAGTTGCGCGAGAGAGCATCCGCCAAAATGTTCTGATCCCCTGAACATGTCTTACTGAGACTACTGTCTGAAGACTGTTGCAGAGGAGGAGAATCTCCTTTGCCAGAAGATAAAGGGAAAAAGAGTGAGTTCCCCCTTGATTCTGGAGATAAGCTACCACTGTGGTGTTGTCTGATGCTATCAGTAGAGATTGACCTTGAATGCATTCTTGAAAATGTCTCAAGGACAAAAGAACTGCTGTCATCTCTAACACATTGATATGTAGACCTAGATGGGAGGAGTTCCACTGACCCGAGATCGTCCTTCCCTCTAAATATCCCCCCCAACCTGTCATTGATGCATCCGTAAACAGAGTCAGAGAAGGAATAGGGGGTTCTAGAGGTAGACCTCTTAACAGGTTCCACCTCTGAGACCACCAAAGTAGATGAGGGAATAGTCTCGGAAAAACTGGAATTGAGGCATCCCAGAGTTGAGAAACTGGGTGCCAAAATTCCTTCAGATACCACTGAATGGGACGGATATGAAGTCGACCCAGAGGTACCACATCCATGAGAGAAATAAGGAAACCGATCAGTTGAAGAAACTGACGAGCTGGAACAGACGACACTTGAAGAAAAGTGTTGATCCGAAGACTTAGAGCTAGAACTTTCTCCTCTGGAGGAAAAACTAGGCCCAAATCCGTCCTGTAATGTTCCCCCAAAAAGATGAAATTCTGACTGGGGGAAATCTCCGACTTCTTCCAGGAAATAAGGAAACCCAACTTGAGAATCAAACTGATGGTTTGCCGAGTATGAACTTTCAGAAGAGAAGCCGAGCTGTTCTTCAGAAGCGAGTCGTCCAGATAAGAATGAATTAGGATCGACTGACTGTGAAGATGAGAGACCACTGCCTGAAACACTCTGGTGAAAACTAGAGGGGCAGTAGACAGGCCAAAAGGCATTGCTTTGAAAGCATAAACCTTCTCTTTCCAGGCAAACCTTAGAAACTTCCGGAAAGAAGGAGCTATAGGAATATGGAAATAAGCATCTGTGAGGTCCAAAGAAGTAGTCCACATCCCTGGCTGAATGGAGCCCCTGATGGACCTGTTGGTTTCCATCTTGAAATGAGGGACAATCAAATGTCTGTTCAGTACAGACAGGTCTATCACTGGCCTCATTTTCCCATTCTTTTTCGGAACTAAAAACAGACGGGAATAAAATCCTGGAGAAAGAGGAAGACTCACTTCCTCTATAGCACCCTTCTGAAGAAGAGTAAGAATTTCCTCTTCCAGAAGAAGATTTCTGTGAGGATCCCTTGTCAAAGAAAGACTGAGAGGAACTGACGATAAAGGTGGGAACTCTTGAAACTGAAGTTCCAGACCCCTCCGCAGTACAGAGAGAACCCATTTGTCTGAAGTGACCAGTTTCCACTGGTCTAGGAAATGGGTTAATCTGCCTCCCACTGGAACATGAGGAAGAGGTGCAGGGAACTCCTCCTCTGTGGGAATCTGTACTGACAGAGGGGAAAGACCATCATTTTCCAGACTTACCACCTTTTTCCACTTTGGCTTTTTTACCAGAAGCAGGAGTAGATTTAGAAGTGCCAGAACGCCTTTTTTGACCAGCAGTGTTAGAACCTCTCTTGTTAATAGAACTAGAATGAGAGGAGGTAGTTACAGACGTGACTTTCCTTTGATTACCCGAAACCTGAACGTTAACCTTAACGTTCTGAGGACCTTTGTTCACCTCTTCCTGGAGTTTGCTGATAGGAAAACCAAACAGTTTATCCTTCACCAAAGGAGAGAATAATAGAGACTCCTTAAGGTGTTCAGACAAAGAGGTCTTGTCTAAAATCTCCTGTCGTTTAGACATAGAGAAATTAGCCAAGGTACCCATCAACAGCAGTTGAGTAGAACCAAGACTTTGATCAACCTGAAGAAGAAAAGTCTTGAGCTCATCAAAACCTTCACCCTTGTCCTTCAGCAAGGAACCAGCAGCAGCCAGAAAATGCTCTGCTGTGCCCAGAATACTAGAAGCTAGTCGAAGATTACCCTCCGACTTAGACCAAAGGGACTGGTTAAGGGTAAGACCTTCTACAGGTTTAGTACCCAACAAAGAAGAATAAGCCCTGTCGCAAGAAGGATAACCTTTACCCAGAGAGGAATCATGGATGGCAAAATCCTTAACTTTTACTTTAGACACAGGAAAAGTAGTAGGACCAAAGCCATTAAACTTATTCCCGGATCCCTTGCTTGAATGAAACTCTCCAATAGACTCATTAACAAAGTCAAGGGAAGATTTCGTGTGACCAGATTCTGGAAAGGATTTATACCCTTTAGGTTTATCCTTAACTAGCCCAGAACAAGACATGAAATCTGAAGGTGCCAAAACCTGACGAGGAGGAGAAGACATAGGAATCTGAGAGAGTTCACGCCTAATAGCGTAAACTCTAGACCTCAACAATTCTCTGTGTGACAAAGGAGGAGAAGGACCTTCATCCTCTCCTGAAATTGCCTCATCACCAGAAAGGTCACCAGTAGAACCCGAAGCACAGGGCCTCGAACGTACTGGTGAACTAACCTCCTCATCAACCTCAGAAAAATTTCCTTCCTGACTCCTAGGAGCAATGGAAATAGAATCATCCTCAATCTCCATACCAGAAGCACTGGAAGGAAGATTACCACCTACATCACTATTTCCACTAGACCTGTCCTCCACAAGCTTAAGCCTGTCACCTACCTTCTTAAACTCTGTCTTAACTGTAGCCTGAAAAGAAGTTAAGGAGGTTGTGAGTTTCTTAATGGACTCTGACAAAGAAACATCTAGTGCAGTAGGTTGACTAGGCTGACTGTAGGGAGGATAATACATCCCAGGCCAGAAAGGAGGCATAGTGGAAGGATTGGGGTAGGCAAAAGGTGTAGGCCACCTAGACCTGGCAAAGGTGGAACTTCTGACCCCTGAACAAGTAGAAACAAGCGTTGTTTCCACAGGCCTACCTAATGTATGCGTGGTTCTGGGAGGTGGGCGGATGAACCTAGCCTGAGAAGTCCCAGGTACAGAAGAGGAAGGCACATGGCTGGTGACAAAAGGAGAAAACTCCTGTCTGGGAACCTCTCCGAAACACTCTACTGACCCAGGGAAAGCAGAATTGGAGGAAGGTATGGCCTGTCATTCCCTTCCCCACAAAACATCCAAAGAGCTGGTGTATGTTAACTGGCTTAACAACTCACCATTTAAATCATTATCATGGCTTTCATAATCAAAATCCTCATTATTGTCCATGGTTAAATATTACCTGACTTTTATATACTTATGTTAATTGTCTAGTTTCCAAAAGTTGGAAAAAAATCTCTCTCCTGTGTATTCACGTGCTGCCGCAAGGGAAACCGGAAAAAAGATGTAGATTTGGCGCGCAGGTGCGTCAGAGGTTATCAGTTTTCTTTTGTCTGGTTTCCGGTTCATGTAAGCCGCTTGTACCTGTTATCTAAATTTGTGATGGTAACGTATTTATTTCTATAAAAACAGTTCACTACGTGTATTTACATTATCAATGTATGATATCCTAATCAGTCACAATTCATTTAACATTATGACTACTATCTCTACTGTCCAATTCATTACTAAAGTTATTGTCACATCTGAGTATAATTTCTTTGGTCATTTGTGTTTTGCCATTCACAGCACTGGCTGAATTATTTAAAAAAGAAGATATGGTAGTGAAACAGTGAAAAAATGTTATTGTTCTTTTGTGAAATATTCTTTTGATTGAACTCGTAGCATTTAATTTTGTGATTTACACAACAGTGGCGAGGGGATATGCAGCGTGGCTGCCGTGTTTCGTTCTTTTTTAATGTTACCACCATTTCCAAAGTATTATTATCTATAAAAACCTCTGTGTTAAAAATGATACGACCTGAGTTATATTTAAGTGATATGTGCCATTTTAGAAACAGGCTTTATTCTAAACAGAATGTATATCCAGAGCGCAATAAATAATCAGATACTGATGCACAACAACTGTGTCTCTAACTTGTGTAATATATATAAACAAGCTAAAAATCTTTGCTTCACTACAACAGTATATATTCTGAGAACTTGTCTAAAGTAGACATTTTGGGGATTTGGTAACTAAGTATTGGCATTTCATGTAATACATCTTTTTATACTAATTTTGATGCATAAGATTTGCACATTTCGTCGATTTTTTACTCATCAGTTGTGCTCAATGCATAAATTGTTGAAAACCAAACAATAATCCAAAAGGTTGAAGAGCAAATTGAAAAACGCCAAAATGACCAAGAGGGGTAAAGCCAAAACCAATTAAAAATAACGCCAATTTAGATCTTATCCTCTTACTTATTATATAAACTTAATGTTAATTTTACCTCTAAAGATAATTTGTAGTTTATGAAAAAGAAAAATTGATATGGTTGATACATTATTGGGTTAAACGTCCAAGCACAGCGCTTGTTTTGATGTTCTTCATCTAAACGTCTCCCTAAGTCTTTCAGTACAGATAAAAACCTCGCACCTCCGATATGATTTGCTGAACAATTAATATTCAGTAAATGTGTGATGATTCTGTTTCAGGACCATAGTTTTATGCACGATAAGTGGTACGTTGTGGTAATTGTTGTATTGATCGTTGTAGCTTTGATAGTAGCAATAGGAGTGCTTATTTTATACAGACATAAAAAGTAAGTATAATGGTTAATTCTAAAAGAATATTTGGTAAAGATAAAGGCACTTTAACGTCTAAAATCTAGATTATTAAGTAATTGGGCAATGCAAAACATTGATTAGATAAGTAATAGTATTGCATCATGAAATTTTTGTTTTTGGTATTTTTAAATGCCAAAGACGACAGAATATCCTGGAGCAATCTAAAAGACTCAATTCAATAGTGACAAATACAAAAGACAACACAGATACACAGTACATTATATACATTACTCAAAACATTTTCGAATTTTTATAGAGAACCATTGCAAATTTTGACGCCAATTTAGATCTTATCCTCTTCCTTATTTTTTATAGAATATTTTTATAAGGCATCTGAATTTAAGATATACCACTCTGAATTTGTGCTTCTGTGAATAAACGTATTCTAAAGGCTTCAATACGATGTCATTAAAACTTTGAGCATTGTATTATTGTTTTCATAACTATCCCTGAACTATCTTTGAAGAAAGTTTTACGTCATTGTTACTCCCCCCCCCCTCCCGTCTTTCTGTCCGTCTGTCGTTCCGCCCATCACACTTTCCGTGCGACATAACCTCGTTCATTTTTAGCGCTAAGCATTTTATTTCTGAACAGTTATTTTCATAAACAGTACATCAAAAATATGGACAACATGAATTCCTTTTAAAAAAAAGAGTGTACCAAAGTGCTTCGGAAGAGTAAGCCGTTCCTGCGGAGTCCGTCTGGCAGTAGTCGCAAATTAGTGACTGAACATGATGACACTTGAAGCAAGTCCAATGTCCATTGTGATATCAAAAAACTAAACTATCAATAAATTCGTGGTCGTAAACTTTTGTAGTGACGACAATCTGTCACTCGCTGGGTATCTTTTTTGACACTTCTGTCTCTTGGATCTCATCGTACATGTAACTAACACATGTCCCCGGTGAGAAAAGAAAAATGCAGATCAGATACGCAATCGATCCGGGTATATTACCACTAAAGAAAGGAAATAAAACGTATCACAAGATACCGAAATAAATTTGATACACTGTATGGCCATTTCGTTGACTGACTACTCATCAGCAGTGCTCGAGATCAAAATTTTGGAAATCAAGCTAAAGATATAATAATGAATTAATAAGCAAAACCATCAAAACCCAAAACAATTAAAACAAACAAGAATCCAAACTATGACAATAGCAATGTAAGTCATCGCGACTGTCTTACTATGTTGTCTTCAGATATCCCTGTATGTTAATTTCGAGAAATAAATCAGAACAAGAAGCACACGTATGTGTGTCAGTAGAATTAATTAAAGAGGGCCCTCAAGGAACGACACTTGGTAATGTTTGGTTATGTATTGCAAAGTGAAAAAATGTTTTAAATCATTAATGTACTAATTCTTTCATACTAGATCATGGTGAAAGTCTATATATAAATTTCTGGCATCAATTCTTAAGGACGAAAATTGAAGTAATGCCAAAAGTGGAAGGAGTGTCTGTAAAAATTTTTCAAAGAAGCTAAGAATTTTTTTTTTTAATTAACTGACATCTTTCTGTACAGATACAATTCTACATGAGCAACAGCTAGAATACTTTAAAGTTTTGTTAAAGTAATGCAAAGCTGTAATAAAGATAAGCTTATTTTAACCCTATTGGGCTGTAATGATACAATTCCTGTAGTTTTATCTATAGCTTACCACGCTGAAAAAATCAAAGGGACACTTCTCTCATTAGGATATTAGTAACATTTATTTTATGTTCTTTCAATAGGTCCAAGCCAGAAAACAAAGAGGAAGTTTCAAGACAAAACCCAGGAATTAGCGAACCAACTTCATCACAGTCATTCGAAAATTCTCTATATTTTGAAATGAAAAGAAACAATAATAAGTCAGAACAAAACATAGAATATACCGCACTGCCTTAATATCCATAGAACTATGTATTATGATATCTCATTAGTGCTATTATTCGCCGTAAGCAAGGTTTTAACAGGATAGACCGGATACAAGTAGTAGAAAATTCCTTTTATAAATAAATCGCTTTAAACTTTCAAGTCTGATTTCTTCCATAAAATTTATATGGGTGGCTTCTATTGCGATTTAGATAACAATTGTATGCAATTACCCAAGCCTTCAGTTAATTATTATAATTTCCTTGCCGTGTACCAATAATTTATATTTAAAAAAGATGGGTTAAAGTACAGTAGTTGCGAAATTCAAGAAATCATAATAATATATGCATTAATATATAGATACATATTTTTGTGGAAGGAAATTAATTTGAAGATAGTAAAGATCAATTAGGGCCGATCCTCAACAGAAAAAAAAAAACAATTTCCAATTTTAGGGTTTGGAATGTGCTTTGACGTCCCATCGCGTCACTAAAAAAATGATGTACATGTATCAGGAGTCTCGGACGTACATATTAATATTTCCGTGTACATGTCTTTTAGATAAGTATGAACCTTCTAAAAGTTGATTTTAACTGTAGATAGACTTAGTACCTATGGCAAGTCGGATTATCTTGACCTAGATTGGTGTTTTTTTTTTTTGTTTTTTTTTTGTTTTTTTTTGTTTTTTGTATTTTGCGTTTTTATTATGTTGTATTTGGATACAAATAAGATGTCCATGTTTCGTGTTTTATTGTTTAACTTTCTTACTACATGTATCTACATCATTAATTATTCAAATCAAATTTTACGAAGTACGAACGTACAAGTTTGATATAATTAATAATTTTTTAATATACATGTTTTTCATTGAGATAATTTTGATAAATATTTTACAGTTTTTTCTTAAATCAGATGAATGCTTTGTTATTAATATTCCATTACAAATGTGTATCTTAAAATGTTGACATAATGCGACTTACTGCAAACATGCATAATAGATAACTCCGTATTTAGTAAAAGTTTAAATAAGATAATTTCTTTGTTCAGTTTTTTTTTGTTTTTTGTTTTTGCTTTGGACTTACACAAACTGTGTGATTATAATTTATTTTTGTTTGCTTGTAATACTCGGTTTTTTTTTCATAATATAGAACAATATAATGGAAGTTTGAGTGTGGTACGAGTTATATTTCTTATGCTAGTAGGAACATTTATATAAATTCGTGGAAATATCAATGATACCAGGGGCCTCGGTGTCCGAGTGCTCTAGGTAGTTCGTCGTGACTACTAATGATCACTACATGTTTTGTGGAAGATAATGTATCTAACAATATGTCAATAGTTTCTAATTCTTATTTTGTTTCTGTTTTAGTGCTGGACTAAGCTAAATGAACAAAAACAGCTGGATATTTTATTATAAATATTTACATTGTTCTTCAATATGGATTTTCATTACTCAAAACATTTTCGAATTTTTATAGAGAACCATTGCAAATTTTGACTCCAATTTAGATCTTATCCTCTTCCTTATTTTTTATAGAATATTTTTTATAAGGCATCTGAATTTAAGATATACCACTCTGAATTTGTGCTTCTGTGAATAAACGTATTCTAAAGGCTTCAATACGTTGTTATTAAAACTTTGAGCATTCATATTATTGTTTTCATAACTATCCCTGAACTTTCTTTGAAGAAAGTTTTACGTCATTGTTACTTCCCCCCCCCCCCCCCCGCTCCCGTCTTTCTGTCCGTCTGTCGTTCCGCCCATCACACTTTCCGTGCGACATAACCTCGTTCATTTTTAGCGCTAAGCATTTTATTTCTGAACAGTTATTTTCATAAACAGTATGTAGAATCGAATATATATATAAAGGCCAAGTCCTAGGCCAATGCAACACTATAACCCCTATGGATTATTTCTTCAGGCTAAATACCTTACATTGTAATTCATGGAAATAATTTTGGGCATTTTTGAAGTCTTAATACAAGAATTATAAGACAATTGCTTGTTGGTTTATTAACATCGCCGAGTCGTCCAAGAAAACCGAACAAAATTTACACAGTAATGATGAACAGCTTGTCCTGTTCTATTTTCTGTCTTAAAATTATGTCCTCCCAATTGTTATTTTCTAGTTCTGTATTGGTATGGTGTTTTACAAAAATGAATGCACAGTAATACTTACAAAATGTTATTTAGGCCGCTTTTTCATTCGAGGATGAGGTCAATAGAAACTATAAAGATGTGCCTCAGTTTTTTCCAAATTGAAATTCTAATATCATAGATCTAGAATTAATAACGAAAGAGTGCATCAGTTGTATAAATTTGAAAGGAAAATCTGGAATATTTCCAGTTGCGCCTATTGATCATTCAGAATTTTTTGGTTAACTGAATGAGATTTTTTGCGTGTATTCGTTTTGACTATACGAGGTAATAATGTGCAAAACTGGAATTCAGTGATAGTGCTTTTATTCTTTTAGTCAAGCTATTTCAATTTTTCTGGGGGTCTCGGTGGCCGAGTGGTCTAGGTAGTTCGTCGTGACTACTAATGATCACTAGCCTGTCAACACTGAGGTTGTGAGTTCGAATCTCACCGGTGGCGGGGTGTTTTCGACTCCGATCTAAATTCACAAGGATTGCCAATTTTCCTACCGAAGGTCGGTGGTTCTCTCCGGGTACTCCGGCTTCCTCCACCAATAAAAACTGGCCGCCGCGAAATAGCCAGATGTGCTGAAAAAGGCGTAAAACCCCAACTAAACATATAATCAATTTTTCTGTTCGCAAAATTTAGAAATATTTAATTTGTTACGTACATCTTCTTTACATATTCCCATGATAAAGCTTCAGGAAGCCAAGAATTGTCAACGAAAATAGAATTAAACCCTAGTCAGATTAGTCCTAAAAGTAGATTATTTATTGTATGGAAAGTAAATAAATAATTATCCCTAGAACCAGATAGATGTCTGGTTTAAGCCGGAAAATACTGGGTTTTATCCGGCTCTTATCATTAAAATTGAATATGTATACAATAGACTTATTAGACTAGAACGATGAAGGCAAAAGGTAATTTAATTGGAATTTATTTGTTCTTAAAGGACATGCACATTATCAATAATATTTGAAAAATTGGATAAGACAGGTTAGATTTTAAGTTTGAATATTTAAACGTGTCAACATGGAATTTCGGTTTCTGAAAGAATCAAGAATTAATGAATAAATGGATTAAACAAAGAAATACCTGGAATTTGAGATTACCTCGTATCTTCCTTTTCAAGCTCAAATGATTTTCTTCTAAACGAATTCGAATGAGAAAAAGTATAAAAAAATATGCTCAAAAGGAAAAAAAGGTCGGAATGCTATTCATTTCGTCAATATTTTTAGTAATGTATAAGTCATGGTTCAGCGAAAATTAAAAAAAGAAGGTTTTAAAAAATTGCACACGGAGGAAAGATAATACAGTAGATACATGTACCTGCTGACTTCAATCCTTTAAACGGATACATTACACTATATTAAATAACCACTATATAGAACAATGGGGATCATGTGACAAGCTCTTTATGCAAGGGTTTCATATATGATATGTAAATATTAATGTGCATGTGCTTTCCCTTTATGTATCCTGTTTGTATTACCATTTGTATTTACAATTTAAATGACTCAAAAAATAGTATACACGGGAATACCGTAATATTTTTTCACAGAAAGGGCTACAAATTAGAATTTTATTACTTGAAGACTTTAAATTTATACTGGCCTCTGACGAATACTGCAGATTTTTATTGAAGACCATGAAGAGATACATGTACCACTATTTCGCAGTATACGACCAGCAGCTGTGAGAGTCTTCTCAGTTGAACAGTTTAAACGAGCACATTTTGACCCTAATCACCGTCCCGCCAATTTTCACATTTCTAACTAGTGGGCATCTTGTTCGTAATTATATTCTATGTTTTTTTCAATTAATCCTGATTTCTTTGTGAAAATAGACTGACTTTAATACAGTTTTTTAAATTCAAATAACGACCAGATCTGTCATTAATGTCGAGATGGTTCAAATTTGAGGGAAAATATTGCACATGTCCAACAACATACGTTTGTGCTGACGCCTTGCACATGTTTTAGTCGAAACAATTCTTAGAAAACGTCTTTAACTGACCTGTTCCAAAGTAAATTTTCGGACCATTCTACAATTACATACTGCTAAATACAAGGAAATTATCATTTAATTTGATATTCTTATGAAAATGATTGGGCATAAAACAATTGAACTGTAAACACTGTAATGATTCTTTAAAAAAATCAATTCTAGGTTTATTGGAACGCATGAGAGATGGGGAATCTGTAATTGTTGCCGAAGGGTACATTTTTGAATTTGAAAGAAGAGGTTATTTAAAGGCTGGAAGTTTTGTTCCGGAAGTTGTACTTGATCATCCAGATTTGGTGAAGTCTTTGCATGAGGAGTTTGTTCATGCAGGAAGTGACGTTGTTTTAGCATTTACAGTAAGAAATAAGTAGAGTGTATATGTAAGAAAAGATCCGCTGTTAGGCCACGGTTTGTCCAAAGAACTACCTGAGTGGCAATGATACCAGGGGCCTCGGTGGCCGAGTGCTCTAGGTAGTTCGTCATGACTACTAATGATCACTAGTCTGTCAACGCTGAGGTTGTGAGTTCGAATCTCATATGTGGCGGGGTGTGTTCGACTCCGATCTTAATTGACAAGGATAGCCAATTTTCCTACCGAAGGTCGGTGGTTCTCTCCTGGTACTCCGGCTTCCTCCACCAATAAAAACTGGCCGCGGCGAAATAGGCAAATGTGCTGAAAACGGCGTAAAACCCCAACTTATACCATTTTCAAGAATATCAAAGTACGGTACTTTGAAAATGATTTCATACCAAAAGGATAGAAAAATGGTGCACTTATACATACATAGCTACAGATATTTTTGGTCAAATCTGGTACGATGGTCGAATTTTATTGTTGTTTGCTTGTCGTCCATTGGCAAATATTTCGTGCTTCTTCAGGACGAAAACCATTTCAACAATTTATCAAACATAATTCAAATAGGGTTGGAATGGGACACAAGGGTGGACCTATTTTGACTGCCATTGTAAAAGGTTGGATGATTAGGTAGGGTCGGATAATTTGGCTTTCTGTAGCGGTCATTAGCCTTCTATTTTTAGAAAACTATAGTAGGGTTCTTTAGACAGCAGGGAGTGTGGCATTCTCCAAACACGTTACCCACTATGGTCGCGGTCAGGCTTTCCGCATTATAATTTGCCAACAACAAAGAAAAGGTCTCCCCTATCCGCCACCTGTTGACGTGCAAGGCAGCTCTGTGAGTTGAGCTCTCGTGATCATAAGAATATCTATTTTGTCATATATTTGTGTATTTATATTACATTGTGAAATAACTTTTTTGATGTACCGAAGCGACAAAGAAATAAATGTCACAATGTTAGACTTTACATCGTAAAAGAGCAGCTTTAAATTGTTTAATTCGTTTGTCCATTCACATAATCAGTTAAAGGCAGAAATGATCAGCAGTTGCAAGATTGTCAAGCAAAGACATATATTATGCCAAAAAAAAACACAAGTTTTTTTTAAACAAATATATTTCTATTCCGATTCATAAATCTGTAATAATTTACAAACGAAAGTCAAGAAACATAGTTCATTTGGATTTTTTAAAAACATGTTATAAATATTGTCTGACACTATCGAATTAAAATAATGTGTAATGTATGTGGTAAATTAATTATAATACATATTTCACTGTTTTTATTTATTTGGTATTGTATATTGATATGTGTGTCTGTTACTTGTTTTGGTGTCTCCCATGAAGATTAGTTTTATAATAATGAGAATATTCTCTTTAAATTAAGATTATTTATTAATTTTACATGTATGTATTTATTTCATTATCTATATATTTAGATCAAGTAGATAACATTTTGACCCTGGTGTTAGATCAAATAGATAACATTTTGACCCTGGTGTTAATAGATAGGATGTGACCAATGCCATCTGCTGAAATCTATTTTTCGTACTTAATTAAAGTAATTTTTTCCTTTCTAAGCTGTTGAACGATTATATTAAAATTCTTAATCAACGGTCACATATGTCTTTGGTTACTAAATAACAATGCAAACAATTAGTGAACTAGCTCTTTGTTTTCAACTTGCATGCCGGCATGATCCGTAAAAGAAAAAAAAGGTCGTTATCGTCAAGAACAATATGAAATTGTTTGAAAACCATTGTAGACAAGACAAGACAAGACAAATATTTTATAAAAGTCTCACCTCTATATGTACAATAAAACAACAATAATATACACATAAAATAACATACAAGAGCCACTCTTAAAAGTGTTATGAGAGACTATATTGAGATATATTTATTTTTAATATGATGATAAAACAACAATATGATATTAAGAATAAAGAAGACATCGTCTTCTTAATAAAATCTCATGGCAAATTTTGGCTGCAAAAAATAAACATTTTCATCATGGAACAAAAATAAAAACTTTTCATCATCAGACGTGTTGATAAAATTTTATTTAATATCTGATATGTTATCAAAAATATTTCTACGTATATCTGTATATCCTGGACATTGCACTAAAACATGTTTTTCATCTTCGATAACATTAAAAGCATTGTTTTTACAAATAAAACATACCCTTTCATCAATGTCTAGCCTTTCATTTCTAAGTGGAGCAACCCCTGATCTAAATTTAGCTAAAGCACTCCGATATTTACCATAGAAATTCATACATAAATATTTTTCTTTAAAATATTCTGATTTAAACAATCTATAATTACTGTTCACATTAGAAAATAAGTCTGACTTCCATTTATCTTGATGCTCAACAAAAAGCCTATCTTCGATATTTTTTATCATATTTTTTCCCAAAATGCAATCCAAATTACAATACTGTATTAAATCAAGCAATTCAAACTTTTATTCTAAAATTCCAATTTCTTATCTTATTAAAACCATTACTCCATAAAAATAATCTTTTTATTTAATTTACAATCTGACATTTTTGAAAATCTAGACCATAGTCCATTGTATCAAGAAGATCTATGAAGAGAACTTTGGTAGCACAAGCCTATAAGACTTTGTAATCGAATCGAGCCTCGTGGAGGAAAGTTCACTGGCACGAGAGAGATTCGGTAAATCCAACCGCACATATACTGAACCCGGAAGTTGAAGAAACGTTCGGCGCAGGCTTTTTTATTGTATAGGGATTACTTTAAACTTGATCTCATTACCGTGCAAGACCTATCTTCGTCAAGGACAATCAGAGGCCGCATATTGATTGATTACTACCACGTTGGGACGATTAACACTGCTGCTGAGCCTCTGCTGGTACACTCCAAGTCCCCGATGATATCACAATCTTAGTTGCTAGTGTTTCGATACGAACGTACAATGCAAAATTATAAAAATATTAAATCCCATGAAAACTAGGGAGTATCTCCATCGTTCATAGATCTGTCCTTAGATGTTTATGGCTTTACACTTTGGTGAAAATTTTGGCATTCAACATTTTACGCCTTGAGTATAACCAATGAGTCGACCATTTGCACATCTTGTGGTATCATTGAATTTGTCAGATGTCAAACTGTATTTGAAAGACCGAAACCCGAAACTAATGACCAATAAATTTTCTTTTGACATTTTTTTTCACAAAAATGTAGCATTTTTTATTCATGAGTTGAACAGTATGAAATGTGAATTTCACATTGAGAACCATCTATTTTTTATTGCCAATAATAAAATTTAAACCGTTAGAATTTATTGGGCTCTTTTATGAAGTGCGAAGGTCCAACTTATTTGATAACGGCAATACTTTTTTTTCAAGTGTATATAATTAGACATTTTAAGGTAATACCTGTTTAAATATATTCGAGGATTTAGTATGTCAAATATTTAATCATGGAAATTTATTTTCAATCATTATATAAATAATTATAGTATTATGGTCACAGAGAGAAACTACGTCTCATTAATCGAGAGGATGAACTTGAAAAGATAAATCTGGAAGCACTCAGAATAGCTCGTGAGGTAGCAGACGAAACGGGTACTTTGATGGCTGGAAACTTATGTAACACCACTGTGTATCAAAAAGAGAATGAAGATTCGATCCAACAAGTTAAGGCAATATTCAAGGTACCAGTTAGAAAAAATTATACAGTATTCAGTAGTTCAAATGTTAAGTCAAAGAGTAAGGCTGTCATCATGAACTATGGTTTACCTTTAAAAAATCATGTATACACGTTCATTATTTAACCACTACAATTTTAGAATTAAAACATTGAGATTGAGAATTAATACCACAAACAGTACTGAATAATATAACAATGGTTTAAAAATCTTGACGGAATACAAATTTTGGCTGTGCTATTCACCAAAATCAGTATGGGAACCTGAATTTCATAACTTTTACTCGGCGGTAAAATGGTTATGAAAACATTCAACCAATGGTGAAAACAATTGAAATTTTACAGGAACAAGTAGAATGGGCAGTCAAAGGAAAAGCCGATTTTATTGTTGGTGAAACCTTTAGCAACTTTGAGGAAGCCTCTTTATGTCTCGAAGCCATTAAGAAGTATGGAAATGGTAATTATAGTAAACGGCAATTACAATTCTTTTCATGATGTATGCCATAGTCAATTCACGATTGTGACATAGATTAACAAACAGCAAAATGGATAACAGGAAAGGTCAGCAATGACATACCAATCAACCAAGCAACCAAACTGACAGAACTCCGAACACAAAATAACATATAAAAAAGTACAAAACACAAACATGAAAACAACAGCGAGTAAGCACTCTGTAGTTTAGAAACCTTCAAATTTTAAGGGGCAAATATATTAATATATACATGTATAATTATAGCACGATATAATTTAAATTTTATAAGAGGGAACGTAAAGAAATTTTGCCACTATGTCTAATTACTTGTGTTGATTGGTTGATACATTTGTAACATTTAATGTATCGTGTACCAGGATTACCAGCTGTTGTTACGCTACAACCAACCAAAACAATGGAAACAGTAGATGGTATAAATATTGGGGATGCTTGTAGAAAGTTAGAGGAAGCAGGTGCTGATATTGTTGGACTTAATTGCTCACGTGGTCCATCTACTATTGTCGAGACTTTAAAAGAAGTGAAAGCTAAATGCAAGGTGTGTTTGATATTAAGCATGCAGAATAGAATGTCCACAACATTGTCAGTCTTATTTACAATATTTTTGTTTTTTAAATTAGACTCCACATATTATAGTTAATACTATTCAATGAGTATTATTGGTACTACAATATCATCGCCTACGAAAAAGAAAAATGTTAAGAGATATTGTTTGTAATACCCTCCTTCTATTAAACTGTGAAAAGATGTGCTGTAACCATTGTTCATAATTTCTGTATAAAATATTCAGAATTAAAACATTCCCCAAAAGGTATCCGTGTATCAAAGATAAGAGTACATTTTGAGCGGATTGCCTTTCTGTCATAATTATAAAATCATTTTATTATGGTCACATTTCAGTGGCATTTGTTTAATAATTTTCTCATTCTACAATCATCTAAATCGATTGTTTAATGAGTATTAAAGGTTCTCCGTATTCTTTTCAGCAGTCTAATAGTGACAAAGCTGTATCAGTTTCCACGTCAAATTACATTGTATGTATTGCTCTGTTTGCAATTCTAAAATAGTACTAAGTACGTGATATTTTTTCATAAATATTGATTTCGCTACGTTCAACTTTTCAAGTCTGAATTGAAGCATTGCATAATCGAGCATAGGTCTCTGACGATGCGCATCTATAGTTATATATTTTGAACTTTAAGGGACCAATAGCTTGCTTGCCAGTTACATACAGGACGTCGCCAGAAGTACCTACCTTTTTCTCTTTGACAGTTCCTGGCACAGGTATTAATTAAATATGTCGTAGTATGGTTTTTTTATTTCATGTAGAAGCTACCTAAATTGACTATACTGCAGATTTCTATGATGAAATTTTGCGTGGCGCTAGAATTTATTAAACTGAATATCTTTAACTTTTTAAGTTAAACTTGTTAAGTTCATATAAAATATGTCGAAGAAGTTAATAATTTCACTTAAAATATGCATTTCTTTAAAAAAAAACATCCTTATGAATCAATGTTTACGATGTTAAAATGCGCCCAAATTTGCTATAGTTGCGTGCAAAATGGTTATAGAAATATGACATAACGTCCATTTAGGTGTCTCCTACATATGCCTTAAAGCTAAAAAATTCTGGTACATGTAAAGTATGGAAACACATATTTTTATATTAAAGGTTGCTAGTATTTGATTGTTCAAACAAAATAATCAAAATAGGTAATTAGTAAAAATGTAGATAGTCCTACCTACATGTGAAAAATGTCAAAATAAAAGCAATAGCGCTGCTGTTGAATTTCGTCATCTGAAAGCTACAACGAGGTCTTCAACACAGAAAAAAAATCTCGCAACCCGCACTTAGCACAATTTCGTGTTTATTTTGGTAAATTTTGATTAATTCACATCTGTGTTATAGGAGAACATGTCAATAAAAGGTCAAGAATGAATACAACGTACCATTATGCAAGCAATGATCGCTTTAGAATATATCAAAAATTCATTCGAACACCGAATGTTTATTTTCTGTATATTATCAGAAATATTCTGAGTAAATTCAAAGGAATTTAATTTATGTATTATAGATGTCAAAGCTTTTCCTTTAAACCTGATGGCGTGCTTGTGTACACGATACGAAATAGAAGAATTTGCAAAACAGATGAAAGATATGAATGTACAGTACGTAGGGCTTTGTTGTGGCGGAACTTCAAATTATCTTCGAATTATTGCCGAGGTGTATGGTAAAGAATGTGGTGGTCGAAAATTTGCACCAGAAATGGAGAAACATTTCATGTATGGCGAAAAAAGTAAATTCCCAACGTATTACACGGAAATGTATAAGAAATTTTAAATTGTGACATTTACTGACTTTCTAAATATATATGTTTAATTTTCATATATTATCTATGTGTATATATATTATAAAATATCACTTTTATTAAATAATATATATTTTCATATATTAAATTTCCATATTTTCTTGTTTTATTCTATTGCATATGTAAACAAAGTATTTTCATATGATAGTGAGGATTTTTTGTTATTGAGGATTTCTGGTTTAAAAAAAATAATAATCAGAAGACGTTTACTTTTCATGTTTTCTTTTGTAAGACATGCGCAAGAATATCTTCGCGACTCAGGCCAAAATATAATATTATTGTAATTTTTACTAAGTACTTAACATGTAAAATAAAAATCAAACACTATGTATTTCAAATTCGAATTATATCACACATCAACAAGAAATACGTTATTTTTTTATAAAATTAATCGGTCACGAGTGGAAAAGGGTTGTTTTTGTCGTTTCTAGCGAATCTATCGATTATTCAATAACGCTGTATTTTCAACCCATGAACTATCTGCTACCAACGAAAAACTAAAAACAAAAGACAATCAGGGGAAAGTCTGACTGGGTCTTTGAACAAAATACAAATATTCAAAAAATAAACAGACAGGAAGTTATAATACACTGCTTCCATAAAGATGGTTGTCTAAAATGAAAGATGTTGCAGAATTTAAAATGAACTCGTGTATAAAATTTGGTGCGTACAATGTTCACTTCTGGATTAATCAGCAGGTAAGCTAGTGACCAAAACAGGAAATCGAATTCAATAAAAATATTTTACTCGGGATTAGACAAAGTTCGACTTTGCCCGTTGCTGGTGACGGCAAACCATTGTATTCTACCGTTTATCTCGTTTTTAAAATTCAATTATGTTTTTTTATTCCTTTTTTAACTTGCATTATCAAGTTGATTACCATCAGTATGAACAATAAAAATAATTACAAATCTATAGCTTAACGATTTTAAATTGATTTGATTTAGAAATTAAGGTGTCTAATAAAATAAGAAAACTGGAATGTGGTGGTAATTTACTTTCATTGGCGCTCATTCTGCAATAAACAGTTAATTTACAGAAAATCTAGTGATAAAGGAACACGTTTAAATAAACGGGTTAATAGAAAACGTACTTAAGAAGAAAGTTTGAATGAAAGATGTTAGTGATGCTTGATAATTAATGTGGAAAAAATACGGAAAAAGAGATCTGATAATTGGCATTGACATTCAGTGTGAAACATTAACCCCGGCTAATACTATACTTTAAAGCAATTATAAGAAACAAATAAAAAACGCTTCATTAAATTTCCAGGCACATATAATATACAATGAATGATTCGTAGGGTAAATTTTTGACCAATTCAGATGTACTCATGACATTCGCAGAATGAATGGCGTGGGTTCTAACGTCAACATTTATCAACTTGCATGTATCTAAGGCTCTGATTCTTGTCTAAATTAAACAATGTGCATTTCATTTTCTCATGCATAATTTAATAGGCGATATCATTTTAAAAGATTTAATAAATGCATAACTGCAGATTCACTATATTTTCATAATAAAAAGCATGTTTACAGTAACACAATGAGTTCTTACTTTCCAATGTACAATGCACCTTCACGACTGGAGAAAAAAAAAGACTGACATAAAGTTTTAAGAACAGAAGAGATTTGTAATTCGACATTTAGGGAGAGGCAGATTTAAGAGTAGTATTCCAAATGTTCAAATCGACATTTTATTGTTTACGTCATCATGACTTGGTTGACAGGTACGAAAAAAACCGTTTCCCAAGTGAAAATGGACCTCTTCCGTTGATGTTATCCCTTCCTCATACGGGATTTGACATGGGCAGCATGGCGGGTGTCCTGCAGGAAGCAGCGACTTTTTACTCTTCCGGAGAACCTGAGTCTACCCCCGGTTTTTTTTTGGTGGGGTCCATGTTGTTCATATGTTTCTAGTTTTTAATTGTAATCCATGTATTGTTTTGGTTTTGTCTTCGTTGTTCTCCGGAGTTTGTCAGTTTTCCGATTTTTCCCTCCTTCGAATATACCTTTTGTATTTCTTGACTTTACTTACAAATGATAAGAAAGATACTGCAAGCAACACATACTACTCTTCTACTTTTGTCCTTAGAAATCAAATTGCGCGTTCTGTCGTTTGTTCAATTTAATAATTCAGATTAAGGTAGAGAAAATTCCTCCAGTGAATTCATTTTCATCAACATTGATTTCATACAGTTATTTAATTGACAGATACAATTATCTTCAAAAACCGTTCTCTCAAAGGAAACAAATTAAAATATTATTGCATGTAACTATACTGATATGGAATTGAATCGGAGATTCAAGAAAAGATTTAATTTTAAGTCGGATGTTTTCCAGCATCAATACTTTTGTTTTTTTGAAGTTTTTAAGGTTTCAGATTAATAACATATTTCCTCTCGAATTATTAACTTGTCAAGTTAAAATTCGAAATTGAGTCGGTATAAATAAACAAATTAAATTACTATTTGTTGTTATGAACGAATTGTTACAAAATGGAACTCATAATACGAGCTCGGGTCAAATTAGTCCCGTGTTTTCTTTTACTGATTAGGACCTTAGAATAGCTAGTCCAGATTATCTCCTTTACATTTAATTCGGAGTGAACTAGGACTCGTACTTTTAACTTGCTATGTACCTTCAGCAAGACGTTATTATAGAAAATATTGTCCAAACGAAAAAATCTGAATTATTCAAAATATACGATTACATGAAAGGTTGACAGACACATATATCGGTACTAAACATAACACCCTATCTAAAAATGTAAAACATATTCTTGATGTTCATCATTTCCATACTTCTTCAGTAAATATCTACGGTCAAAAACAATGAAACAATGAAACTAAGAAATCAGAAAGCTGTTTTATTTGAGATACTATTCAATGAATATTGTTTTGATTAAAAAAAAACATTTTAGTGATCCTTGAAACAACTGGAAGTGAATCAATCCTGTATCTGGTAGATTATGGGCAGTGATTATCCTATTATTATTTTGATCTGGTGTTTAATAGGAATCAATCTGAGAATAGTAGTTTCATCCCTTCTGGTTTTGGTTTTAAGTGTCCAGTACAGTACCTAATGTTTTATTGTAATGATTAACCCCAATAAACATTGTAAGCTGTTCTTATATGGCACGCCGTTGTTATATTTATTCAATTTCGAGATATCTTATTTAGTTAAATAAGATATCTTATAAACTAATTGAGATATCTTTTATAAATGAATAGAGATATCTTATAAATTAATAGAGATATCTTATAAAGAAATAGAGATAACTTATAAACTTATAGAGATATCTTATTAACTTATAGACATATCTTATTTAACTGGTTATAGATAAAGATATCTTATTAAATATATAAGATATCTCTATAAGTTAATAAGATATCTCTATTAGTTTATAAGATATCTTATAAACTTTATAAGATATCTAATAAAGTATGTGTTTAAAAGATATCTTTATAAAGAAGTAAGATATCTTATAAATTAATAGAGATATCTTATAAATTAATAGAGATATCTTATAAACAAATAGAGATATCTTATAAACTTATAGAGATATCTTATAAACTAATAGAGATATCTTATAGACTAATAGAGATATCTTATTTACTTTCAAATTAAATAAGATATCGTATAAAAATTAAAGATATCTTAATACTTTATAAGATATCTCTATAAGTTTATAAGATATTTATATTAGTTTATAAGATATCTCTATAAGTTTATAAGATATCTCTATTAGTTTATAAGATATCTCTAAATTAATAGAGATATCTTATAAACTTATAGAGATATCTTATTAACTTATAGAGATATCTTATTTAACTGGTTATAAAGATATCTCTATTAATTTATAAGATATCTTATTAACTATATAAGATATCTTTTATATAGTTAATAATAGAGATATCTTATTTACTTAATAAGATATCTTATAAACTAATAGAGATATCTTATAAACTTATAGAGATATCTTATAAACTAATAGAGATATCTTATAGACTAATAGAGATATCTTATTTACTTTCAAATTAAATAAGATATCGTATAAAAATTAAAGATATCTTAATACTTTATAAGATATCTCTATAAGTTTATAAGATATTTATATTAGTTTATAAGATATCTCTATAAGTTTATAAGATATCTCTATTAGTTTATAAGATATCTCTAAATTAATAGAGATATCTTATAAACTTATAGAGATATCTTATTAACTTATAGAGATATCTTATTTAACTGGTTATAAAGATATCTCTATTAATTTATAAGATATCTTTTATATAGTTAATAATAGAGATATCTTATTTACTTAATAAGATATCTTATTTACTTAATAAGATATCTTATAAACTAATAGAGATATCTTATAAACTTATAGAGATATCTTATTAACTAATAGAGATATCTTATTAACTTATAGAGATATCTTATTAACTTGTACAGATATCTTATTTACTTTCAAATTAAATAAGATATCTTATAAAAATTAAAGATATCTTAATACTTAATAAGATATCTTGGAATTTGAATAAATATAAAAACGGCGTGCCATATTCTTATGGCTAAAAATATTCTACCAGTATTTAGTTTTTCAAAAATCGTAAATTCCTCTATTCTATGATTAAATGCGATCTTAATTGACAAGGATCGTCGATTTTCTCTCCAAATTTACTTGTAAGTCGTTCTCCCCGGGGAACTCAGGGTTCCTCCCCTGATATTAACATGGCTGCCGCGATGTATAGCCATGTGTTCTGAAAATAGGCATAACACCAAAAACATGAAAGATCATTATATAATTTTTAACCAAAACTTTTTAGCAGTTATAAAGGTATTTCAGAAAAAGAATCAGTCTTATTTTGAAAAAAGCTTAAAATTTGTTAGTTTCCTGTTCTACATGTTACATCTATATTTAAATTTATACATAACTATATACTACATAATTACATGTATCTCAAAAGTTCTGATGATATGAAATCATTAAAATAAGAAATTCTATTTTGATAATACATGTAATAGAACATATACAACTGATAAAATCTGTGTTTGATAAATATAGGAAGCGGAAAGAAAGCAACAAAGTGAATGGAATGTGGTTGTCATGGAAACGTTGTGCTATCGGTGCCAGAACTGGTCATTTGCTGTATCATCTACTCCATTTTCATCTAGAAAGAAAACATATTGATTAACGAAAATTAAATTTTCATGAACGCATTCTTAATTTTCCGACAAATGCATGATAAAAATACGACAATCAAATTTCATACATAAAATTTGCATTTTAAACGTGTATTTTGATAAATGTTATCAAATTTAATATACCATTTGATAATAACATCAGATATTGAAGAGGAATAACAAAAATACAAGCACGTTCTCCTAGGATTATGTATATCTTTGCTTTTATTGTCCACTGATGTTTATTATAAATTGACCTAGTAGTTTCAAGGTTTAATATGTGGTAGGAATGACTTCATACATTGTACGTTACTATACACGGAGTCCAATGAGAACCATTTCAATTGTCCTAGTTGTTTCAGAGAAAAGATTTAAATATATTTTTTCTGGACGTTTATTTTTTCTATTATTAATTATTTTTTTTGTAAATGTAACAGCCGCCATAATGGGCCATGGTTTTGAATTGTGAGAGGAGGTCACCCAAAAACTTCCACCAATGATTGTTCCGATATGCCATTACCCAACATGTCTAATTTGACGTTTTCGATATCTTTTGTGGAAAAAATATTTTTTAAACTAAAAATTAGGCAATTTATATCTTTAAAAAAAAACAATTACCATAATTTTTGGCTGTTATCATTTTGCACATTCCATCGATACAGAAAAAGCTTCCATAACAGGAACATTCAGAATCAGATACACATTTACGTGTTGTTATTCCATCACATCCAGTCTGAAAATAGTAAAGTATACTGTTAAAAAGGGTGAAAGTGTTTCGAGATCAGTGTGGGTAAAAATTCTCTAAAGTATCTGGAATTAAAAGACATATCATTTTGAACAACTGTCATTTATCACGTAAAAAAACCTCTGGGAATAAAAGTGACATTCTCTAAAAAATCTTAATTTAGAGTGGTGGTATTTCATGTGCTTACTAGTTTTACAAAAAAACATAACTGTTACCTTTGTAATAATTTGTTAAACACAAAGGGAGTGAGTTATATTATAGGGAATGATTATTCTTTATTTCCCTTAAATGACACAGTTTTACCGTATTCTTTATTTCCCTCAGATGAAATCATTTAATTTATACTTTATTCAGAGATTGCTTACAATGCAAAAACTCTGAGGAGCCACATGTACTCGTCAACATAGTCACCATAGTAATATCATATAAAATCATACAATAGAATTACTAACTGGTTGTTTCTTTGTTGCACTTGGCCCAGCAACAATAAAGCTAACCGAGAATTTATACCAGAGCCACACACAGTAGATTAGAAATACTTTTATTAAATGCTCCGAATGCGCCACTTAATCTGACATGGTTTAGATGAAATTATTTTTGACAGATTTATACCGATTTAAAATGTTATGTCATATTTTTACTTATTAGATGTATTTAATGATAATCTGTAAACTAAGTTTAAAGTTTTAAAAGTATTTTTCGTCAATGTACTTTCCTTATTGATGTATTTTTATGAGCAACAGACCTGATCATTATTAAAGGATCCTTCTTCAGTAAGGTCTTCAAAATATCCACCTCCCGTACCAAAACCTTCGTTTGTATGATCGCTAAAACCACCTCCATCAGTATTGAATCCCTGCGAAAACTGTGAAGATCTGGAATCTTGATTTGGATATACAAATGGTTCGTCGTGTAAATTTATATCAGTTGGATTAGATAACGTCTTATCACGTGATGTACTAGTTGTGAATCCCAAATTATTCCTTTCATCCTCGAAGTTCGACCTTGATCTTGTATTGTTTCCAGAAATACCATTACTATTAAGAGATAAATTGTCATCTTCTTTAAATATTCCAAACGGGTTCAAATCTTGAGGTTTTGTTTTGCCAAAATTCTTCAGATTTAAATTGCCTGTGGCAAATGTAAAATGTTTCATCTTTCCGAAGCTGTTATCGGATAACGTCCCTTTATTTTCCCTCATGTTTTGTTCCACCTGTATTTCCCTGTCTAACGATATCTCAGAATGCAAAACTTTTCCAGCATGTGCGTTTCCATTATCCGAATCTATAAATGTTCCAAAAACGTCATCTTGTGTAAATGTGTTTTTAAAAGATGATTCACTATTTGCTTGTAAAGGCTGCAGTTTGAAATCTGAACGTTGTCCATCAATTATTTGACCGGACTTAGATTCTGTTCTAAGTTTACTAAATGATTCAGTATCTTTTTCCTTCATTACTGTGATCTCATTATCTTGCTTTGGAATGGTTGCAATATTTTCAGTATTTAATTCAGAAGATACCGAATTGCCTAAGCTAGTACTAAGCGATTTAAAGCTACCTTTTGAAGATGGCTTTTCAACAGTTTTCAAAGCAATATTTACAAGAGCATCTTCAATTTCGGACCTGCCTGACTGTATACGGCCTACATTTGAATCATGTAGATCATTGTTATGCGATAAATACATTGAGGGGGATTGAAAATAAAATTGATAATAAGGAGGACGAACGAAATTACGACGAACAAATGCATTAGTATTGAAGTCTGTGCGAAACTGGTTAAAAGAATTAAATTTGTGTTTCGACCTCGGTTTCTTCGTTTCTGTTTTTGGCTTTGAGCGAACTGCCCCAAAGTATTTATGGAAATACGGTGAATATTGAAGAAATCGTTTACTTGCACTTAACTGATTAACAAGCAGGATATTGTTTGATATTAAACGAGATCCATCTTCCGCTATTCGTCGCTTTCTCCAAAAATAATGCTTTTTCCAAAGTGGAAATGTGGATGAGTGGTAATAATTTCTCGGTTTATGCTTTTTCAGATATTTATTGGAAAATATATGGTAACTATATCCGTCATACCATCCTAGTCCAATACAAAATTGAAAGAGTGCTGATATAATGACCGGAAATAGATTCATTGGGTATGGTTTCTAATTTCTAATTCTTGAGGTCTGAAAAATAATGAATATCAAATTAATTGTTAATGACTATGTTGTCGATAGTGAAAAACAGATAATGGGATTGATATATAGGACAAGAAGATTTTCTTTAAATGACCACATGGGATGAAACATTAACATTAATTGATAGAGACTTATTTTTTAGCTAACATATCCTATTTTTGAATCAGATATACGAATAAATTTCAAAGGGGAAACATTATGGAACGTATTACAAACTACAATCCCATCTTGCTGTTATGTGGTAAAATAAAGTTGATGTTAGTTAAAAATATTAGCTCAAATATTATCAACAAGATGGTAATCGTAATTAATAAATGCTCTATCATCATCGGAACTACATTTTATGAAAGTAGAACACAAGTCTAATATTAGCTAGAAGGCACATTTCCGGTTTTGGAGGCCGATGTCACAGGAACGATTTGCAATCTGACTGCAATCTTTCCAAAAATTGCTAATTAAAAGGTTAATAAAACATCTGAATATTACTTGGACAAGCATATGGGTAAATTTTCGTGCAATTAACAATCCCTAATACTGTTTGCACGTAATACGTGTATCGAAATTGATTTTCTTAGTCAGACAAAGAAAAAGACAAGACAGTGATACAATGCCAGCACGAAGAACTGTTACTTTTGAACCTTTTTTTTCAACAAAATACCTTAAACATCAAAGTGCTTGACGATATATATTCATTGCTTATTTCATAAGATCTTTATATCAGCTGAAACTGACCTTTTTTTCAGCAGATATTTTGTGTAAGGTTTGCAACAATAAACCCTGATCTCATACTTCACAGCAAGATGAGTATTGCCAGAATGATCGAAGTGAGCTGAAAACTAGTTACATGAATCGTCTATCCTAGCTCCCTTTGTTTCATATTTTAATTCCCAATCGACAATTCCAAGGGGGATTTTAGGTTTGCGTTCTCTCCATCACACATAATTTTAACAAATGTTTTTTTTTTCAAAATGGACTATGATATTGACTTTATTTTAGGCACACTGCTGTAATTGGCCCCACCCGCAACTGAAGATAGTATTCGTATACTAACGTTAACCTGTAGCACGATCATAACAATTTGTGTGCAGGTAAACAAATTACGAGCACCACATGGTCTAGAAACTTGATGAAAAAATTGTAGTTTTACTAAAATTATGTGTACTGCAATTAACAATAAGTTATGTCCTATCAGTCAACTGAAAAAAAATCGCTGTTGGACAATAACTTCACATATGACAAAAAAACACTGATGGCAATAATTGTGTCAAAAGACAATAAAAAGTACAATCACAATTTTTTTTTAATTTTCGAGAAACGTGTACGATTTGTTCGAAAGACCACTAATTCGTCTCTTAGTTATAAATTTGATTGATTGATAGTTAGTTTAGTTTTATGTGTATCTTATTTCTCTTTTGTTCGCGAGTAGCAGGTTTATCAACAAACTTGACGAATTATGCCATGAGGGAAGGCGTAACCATGTATATCAACTTTCAAGTTTACCACAGAACACGCTTTTAAATGGTTTTCAACTATATGTACTGAGGAAAAGTGCTTTCTTCTTTTATCGTAGTACCCAAATGTATGGTACTAGGCCACGTTAGTCAGTTACTAAAACTGAAAAAAAACGCGTATAAATAATTTTATAATCCTTGAACACGCGGATTTGATATCATAAATTTTCAAACATAACGCGCATGACCTTTCAGCTGAATTCCTTTTCTCAGTTAATTACATTTCATATTAATAGTTTTAAAACACCATTCAGTTTAATTATTCTGATGGTATTTAGCCGTTAAACCTAAAATCATTTTCTGGGTGCTCTCTTAATGTGATCAAAGCTTAAATGCAGATGGGTATCTTCTTCATTCCCTACATAAAATGATAGATTAAAGACAACATATTATTAATAAAGATATTTATTAATATGTTCAGATATTTTTGGTAATCATATACTATTTAGACCGTTTGAAGTTAATGGTAATACGTGTGGTAAATGTAAGTCAATCGATAAGAGCACCCAGGGCCTATTTAACGATCGGTTAAATAGCCTTTATCAGAAATGTTAACTCATCTCATCAATGACTAAATTTTCACACGAAGGGTTTGACATTCGGATTATAGTATGAAAGGACCAATGACATCTAGATATAACTTCTTAAAAGTTTTTTTCGTTACTACATTGTCACAAAAGTACTGGTGTGAAGAAAAATGGTTTCTTTGTAAAGAGGGATAAACTATATGTAAAAGGAAATTAACTATTTTGATTTATTGAGCTCCGGAGTCAGAGGGCGCTGAGGTTGAAAATAATTATTTTCTGTATATGTTTTGTCTATATCATTAACCTGCCTCAACTATAACCACCACCGTTACGAAAATTCGTCGAAATAAATATTGTCACATTTTATGCAACTCCGTCGGTTTTATGTAATTTTATTTCTCAGTTTTGCCTTTGTTGTTTTTACTTTTAGAACATTTAATAGCTCAGACCATTTTTCATTTGTTTATTTAGAATGTAAACTATTTTGCAAGGTTTTTATATTTACAAATTAAATACTGATTTTTTAGAGACTGAGAATACATTTACATTGAAAGGATTTTATAACGTATAAGATATTGAACCCATGAGGCAGACGGAGTAAAATTACACCTAGTATTATTTTGATTTATGTTGCAAAAATGTTTGGATTGTTCTCTGGTTTCCAAAGTTTTGGTAACAAGAGTTACCGACGAGGATAAATTTTCACTGTTTATTGTAGTCTGAGATTGCTCTGAACGGCCGGTTTTGGAATTCGCAGGGCGCCGAGTCTATCCAGAATCGTGAGTTAACTTTGTTTCACGAATAATAAATTTACTTTCTAACTCGAAAATCCTTCTGTAACCATTTTTCTCTAAAAAAAATATAATGTTAAGTAAGGCATCCTAATTAACAAGAAGTAATTAATGATAACCACAAATGTACTTGGTTTGATGACGATTTTGTGTGATCTTCTTCAATTTTGGCAAGTAAAAAAAACGGCAATATAAGATGACGGAAGTAATATCTTAGTCAAGTTAAAAAAAAGAGCAATATAAGATGACGAAAGTAATATCTTAGTGAAGTAAAAAGTGCGAAAATGTATTTTAAACTTCCAAAAACATTGATGAACGTTGCTGGCAATATTTCCCAGTTCTATAAACAGATTGCTGTCTGACATCCTAATGGCCCAGCCAATTCTAAAACAGGTCGTTCGACGTCAGAGAAATGTTGGACTAATCCGACTGTAAATGTCGTAATTATTAGATTTGAAAGTTACTACATACATGTACTATATTAAGAATGGCCTTGTAGTTGATAATTTTTTTTTACTTTTAATTAAAGAGTTCGTCTATCAAGATTAGTAACTTGAACATTCTGATATTTTCAGATTTTTATAATTTTATCAATTCTGTACTTTTATTTGTAGATATCGTGATGAAAAAGATAACCAGGCAAAGCCATTCAATTGTCTTTACTGGTATGTAACGCCGTGGGATATTCAGTATTTGTTCATTTGTTAACACTACTGTTTCCTACGTAAGGTAATAAATCAGACATCATAAGTACATATCTAAAAATTCCATTCACATGCATACTGTTAACCACTAAGTCTTTTATTTGCAACAAAGTTTGTTTTCGATTACATGGATTATCAATAAATTTTTACTTTCAGTATTTGAACAGGTACGAATACAAACCACTATTGAAAAAAGTCACGTTTCTATCCGAAATGGACAATTAGAAAATATAGAATAATATATAGGTTTGTATAGGAGTATTTTATATGCTTCTAAATCTATCAGAAATGTAATGGATTACATTTTGGAAGTAATTTATTAAATTACAATTACTTCTACTTTTTATGATTACAATTATATTAAATTACTCTTTTTTTTAAATGTAATTGATTAAATTACAATTATTTTCGTCTTGTAATCATGATTACTTTCGATTACTTTTAATTATTCTATGTTCGATGTTGTTTTTGTATTGCCTGATATGACTGAGTTAGAAAAACTATTTTCATTTTGCTTTGACATCACCTTCAGTTCCAGTTGGAATTTCAAAGAAACTAAGACGCGTCTTTGACATGATTTGATGACGGAATGACAAATCAACTTGATTACATTGTAGTTCCCACTTTACTGTGAAAACATTTAACAATATCTGTTTATAAAATCATTGTTTATAAAAAGTATTAAACACTGAAGTTTAAGAAAAGTAAAGAAATATCAAAGGGATATTCGAAGGTGGGGAAAATCGAAATAACTGACAAACCCCGGAGAACAACGAAGACAAGACCAAAACATTACATCGCACATGCACTACAATTAAAAACTAAAAACATATGAACAACATGGACCCCACCAAAAAACCGGGGGTAGACGCATCCGGAAGAGTAAGCAGTCTCTGGTTCCTGGAGGACATCCGCCATGCTGCAAATGTCAAATCCGGTATGAGGAAGGGATAACATCAATGGAACAGGTCCATTTTCATTTGGGAAACGGTTTTTTCATACCTGTCTACCAAGTTATGATGACGTCCATAAAACTTTAATAAGGATAGGAGCAACATAACCCTTTCTGAGCAACTTTTCTGTCAGAAGCCGGGCTCTGTCCAGGAAGCCAATTTATCATCCTTCCCTGTGATTCTATCAGCTTGTTGAGCAGCTCCGAAAAAAATTGTATCAAGAAGCGCGTGCGCTGAGGAGTTATCAACAGTCAGCAGGACAAATTGCCCCAACGTTTGGCAGCTTAAAACTTATTAAATAGCTTTCAAAATTGCAAAATATTAATAAATATATCAAGCTTTGGTGTTCCTTTTTTATATTATGGGTTTTATTTAAATGAATGATGAAGAAATTTCTAAAAGTGACATCAACAAAATGTATCTTTCCTCGATGCTGATAATGTCTGATGGGACTTCTTTCCGCTTTTTCCATTGCACTTCATTATTTGCGATTAAATCAAATTGTTAAACGTACACTTTATTTTTATATGTCCATATTTTCGCCTGAATTAGTACAAAAACGATTAGATGTTGTTTAAACTAGACACTGAACCCGCGCGAGGGCGGGAAAATAAGCTTTTTTTGTGGTGGCCATATTGACTATAAAAATTTGTTGCGGCCATGCCATTCATTGAACAGGAACTCAATATGGATGATGTGGCAGGTTTCCATAAACTTTCCTGTCAAGTAGGTGGTATCAACTGATAGTTTCATGTCTATATGTGCTGCATGTAGTATTCTTAGAAATGAATTTTAATGCAGACTTTAACCAAAGCCAATGAAGCGTGAAATGTAGGTCATCGTGACCCAATTTTCATGGCTGTTCGTTACTACCGAAGATGTATCCACTGATGCAGTAGACTGTATGCCACGTAGAATTACCAAAATGGACCTTAAGGTGCCATCAAAGTCAAAATCTACGACGAAAACACAACCACATAAATTGTCAATATTTTTGTTGTTATAATTAATTCTGAACTGGAACTTGATGAAAAGCTTTCATTAAATACACATTTCATGATGCATTACCTTTTTCCTTCAGAATAAATATGAAAATGAAATTGTAGATGTAAACATTTCCTTAGTGACGGATGAATTTTTCAAAAGATGCCGTGAGTTAGTTAGAGCATATTTTTGGAAAATAATTGTTCCAATGGTTCCATTGTCATCATGGGCAGGGCATGCGAGGCTTAATTTCCCCCAAATATATCCAATAATCAGAAGGTGAAAGCATTTTTAGTGTGTGGCTGCTTGTGTTGTCCACGTTTATATTTATCAAAGATGTCCGAGATAAATTTCGTCATTAATGATAAAGATGACCATTTGTTAAAAATATTTTTATCTAGGGCTTACAGTAGAGATATATTTAGACAGGTCACATGACAAATAATTTAAAAATAGATAATGGTTGGTTTTATCACTTTGTGCAAGGTAAACATCCGAGCAATCCAAAAAACAACTAAGTTAGGAATTCCTCTGAACTTTACTTTACTTCTTCATTATCTTCAAAGTTCATAACCTTTACAGTTAGGAGAAATTGCGTTATTGTAGAAAAACAATCCTGAATACATAAAGCGGAAACATCCCACTCGAAGGAGAATGTTTTTAATTTTTTTTATTCTTCTTCCGTAATTTCAAACAGAAATACATTAAAAATATGTGCATACTTGTTTATTTAAATCAATGTGCTAAAATGATGCCTTCGAGAACCTTCTAAGGGATACGTTGGGAGAATTCATATCGGAAAAGTGCATACAAATTCCATTTGCACATAAACAAAACTGTAGTTTAAGGATGATCGCTGGTCTAATAGGAAATAAATAGGATTTAGAATAGGTGTTTTAGTTTGAGAGAACATATGAATAGTAAACAAATAAGCAAGTAAAAAATATAGGTTCATGTGCTCATCTTAGAGCTATAAAGCCTTGAAAATTTGCAGGAAATAGGTATTCTCTGGATTTTTCATTGTCTTTGCATTGGAAACTTGTCTCTCAAAAATGTATGAAAAAATAAAAAGGATTTCATAAAATTTTGTCAAATACCATTTTAAGGTATATCTGATTGAATTATAAAAGAAAAAGTGGGGGTACATGGGCAAAAAATTTAATGTTTAAGAAATGGATAAAACCCGAGGATTCCGAAAATCTGACAAAAAGACCAAAACATGACCATCGAGCATCCTTAAATTTATAAATGCAGATTGTCAAATCCGATAATAACCTTTATAATCTGAACTATACATCGTTTATTTTGAATCACGCGTTTTGCCGCCTATTCGGCTAATTCGTAAATTTAGTATTATAGATATGTCGTCTCTTTGGTTAAATTTGAGTGATTATTTTACGTTGCGTATATTTTAGTCAGAAGTTGTTTCGCGAATGGAGTCGGACTATGACGTCAACGAGGTTGCAAGTTTGAAAGCGGGTGCTTTAGTTTCCCGGAAAATCATGAACAAAGATTTCTAGACTGATTTTGTTTTTTAAAACATGAAAATACAACTTAATGTCGGTTTTTATATCGTTTATAAGATATTTTACATGAACATTTAGGAAATATATACTTATTGGTGTGGTAAACAACGTATAAACGGAAAACTTGTTCTTGCGATGAAGAATTCATACTTTTCCCGCGAAAATTTGGGAGAAATTAGAACGTTTACCAATATTTACGTTTCAGATACTAGTAAGTAATTAAGATGATAAAAATATTATCTGCATTTGGACAACTAGATATCATAAAATATAACACCGCTCGACAGAATATGAAGATTTGGGACTCTTTCGCTACGTTCACTCATCCCAAGCTTCATATTCTGGCTCACAGGATGATATTTTACGATATCTAGATGTCAAAATGCAGATAATATATACGTATATGTCACAAGCTCTGGAATAACGTATGAGTTGTGAAATATACACTCCATACGCCGGCGCTTAAGACTTAGATAGACGTTTCTTTCACACTTTATAGAAGGGCTTTAGATTGAAGAGTGCAAGATAGGTCATACAATGCAGCTTAAGTCAAAAGGACATTTAACACTATAATAACATGTATTACCAGTATTTAATGAAGGTGGCATCAAAGGATTTCAAAATACATAAAATAAACTTCAGATTGGATATTTTTATATTATGTGGAAAAAAGTTATAAGAACATAACAAAAATCATAATTACAACCAGTTTTGTTTTATCTTTAATTGATTAAATTAAATTACAAGTACTCATTTTTTTTTAATAATAACCGATTACATCTGATTCCTTGTAAAAATATAATCAATTACAGCTAATTACAATTACAATTAATGATTACAACATGTCTGAAGGGTGTCTTCAACCTATGCCTACATTTTGAAAAATCATATACAAGGAATGCCTACAAACAAAATACAATAGGTGTTTATATAACAATTAAGTTATAATTACAGGGGTTAATTACAGCTAAATTACAGGTAAATACAACTGTTTTAAACCCAAATTTTTATAATATGTATGAATTTAAATGTTTTAAACCCAAATTTTTATAATATGTATGAATTTAATTTAATATTTATTTTATAAATGTGAGTTACAAATAAAATAAATAAAAGTGTTCGATATAAGAATTTATGTGGGGACTGTTATTGGTTAAAAATGTTCAAAAGTGTTGGAAGGTTAAAAATAATAAATATATATATAATATTTCACTTTCTGTGATTATTGAAATTCATACTGAGTTTGCCAAGCCTTAGCTACATGTAAATTGTCAAATTGATGATGAGCATACCAAGCCTGAATAGGTATAAAAAAGCATGACCCTCACGTTTCAATCATCATTTTGAGTTACAATCATGGCAAATGCACAGTTAGATGTTCACTTCATTACTAACAGACTAGGCAACCAGAATTTAGTACATAATGGCTACACGTTCAGAGTAAATTCACGACGAGGCAACAGATGTTACTGGATGTGTACTACTTCCAACTGCCATGCCACACTAAATACTCTTGACAACAAAAGTAGTTAAAGTTCCACAGAGGCATAACCATACAGACGACAAAATCCAACTCCAAGTAGATGAGGTTATGCAACACATCAAAAAACGCTGCAGATAGGAGACAACACCAGTTCCAACTATATATGAACAAGAGGTTGTCAAGTTACGCAATCCTGAGTGGAATGATGAAAGCAGACAAGTCGTTGAAAAACTACCAACATTCGAGTCCTGCAGAGGCAGCTTCTACAATAAAAGAGCTAAACTCATACTAGCTCTACAAGCCACCCGGGCAGACATTACTCTAGAACTCTCACAACTGCCAATGAAAGATTTCTGATGGTTGATGATGGAGCAGTTGATCGCATCCTAGTTTTTACTACACAACAGAACCTGACACACCTCGTAGCAGCAGATGTGATTTATGGAGACGGTATGTTTACTGTCAATGTTTTATGAGTGTCAATGCTTAATGTTTACTGTCAGTGTAAATTTTAGTGCTTTGTTCTTATTGTTATTGCTATGCATATTATTGAATCAAATATTATGATATTAAAGTAATCAAATTTATATTCTAGTTTATTTTTATTTCATTTAATCTATATATATGAAGTCTCAAAGGATATGACACACATAAACTGCTACATATCTAACAATGGTGCAATTTCCATATAAAACCAAAAAAAGTTGAGATACAATAATACCCAAATATCTGACTTAACCAATTATCTTCTTAATTAGACAATGTTTACACAAGACATTTATGTTTATACAATATTCAACCTATGCCTACAAACTTTTTTGACCTTTTTATATATTTTTTCAAAATGTAAGCATAGGTTGAATGAACCGTCTGAAGTCCATGTATTTTACAGTCAAATAATATTTTTTTTATGAAATTGGGTATATAAATCTGTGTTCAACAGGCACATCGGTATACTTTCAAAAATGTATTCAGTTTTTTATACATAAAAGCATAGTCAAAATAAAAACGTTTGTCTTGTTATGAATTTAAAATTTTTAAGATAATTATTCATAATTTTGCTTTTAAAGAGAAAATAAGAGAGAAACCAAAATGTGAATTAAAAACTCACCGATATCCCAAATCCTCTACCCAAATACAGAAAATTCAGAATCGACAGGTCAGTTATGAAGGGAATAAATAATGACAGTTATAACTATTACTTTATCGATTGTAACAGATGTCGGTTTGACCACATTTATGAAGCAAAAGGGTGGCTTTTTAGTAGAGTAATCACCCTAGAGGATGCGTCTTATGAATTCAATAATTCTGCACATCGTTTTTCACTTAACACTAATCACTTATCTTACTGTATCAATGGCCCGTCAAACCACAAGGTCGATGGAACTTGAGACAACGACTGCAAAGACTTTCTATAAGGTTCAGGTTCTGAGTCATTCGTATATGGAACATTTGAACTAGATGACCGACTGTTATTCATGCAGTAACAACACCGTGTAATATACTTTGTGTAAAAGGAATCTTGTTTTTGTTTGATGAGAAAAAAATATCGAAAAAAATAAAATAAATGGATAACCAAAAAGTAACGACAAAGAGTCAAAAATGTCCGGGGAAAAGAATAAAATATCATTGAATAATATTATATTTTAAATTAGTATGGCAATAAAATAAATCTGCAAATTTATCTGAAGCGTTCTATGTACTTTAAAACTACATGTATCTTGAAAATATTAAGTACTATTTTCTATTTGTATACCTCATTTTTTATGTTCGTTTTTAAATATGAATTTGAAACTGGTTGATATGTTAGCATGCACTTACCAGGGAGCGCAGTAGTGATAAATTAGAATATCTTGAGTTATAAGTACATAAGTACATCATTATTTCGTTGAAAAAATAAATATATTCAGGAACTTAAAGAAGTGGCGGATACGAAATTTATTAATTCATATGTGTAAACGGGAAGGACATAAATGCTTCCTCTTCGTGTAGTATGAATGCTGAAATTTACCACGAGGCATCCTTAATTATCTATAACATCAACATTGAACGGTCACATCCGGTATATCATTCCATTCATCCAGATACGTAATGATCAGCAATTAACAACAGGGACATCAGTAAAGTTTTTAACAACAGGGACATCAGTAAAGTTTGTACCTATTGGCCATTATTAATTTCCATTTATCCCATTAATAAACATAACCATACTTATGGTAAACAAAAGGTACATAGATGATATTTCTCAATAATACAGATATCAAGTTAATTTGAATAAGCTAAAATGGGTAAAAGTAAGAAAAACATTTCACTAGGGAACTGATCTAAAAACTTACAGCTTACGCTACAGTAATAACTTAAGGCCGGTTGTCACGATCAAAGTTTTCCATCAAAAACTTTGTCAAAGAAAACTTTGTCAAAGTTTGTGTTGTCACTGATCAAAGTTTTTGATGGTATTGGTCAAAGAAAAGGAGGGAAAAAACTGGAGGGAAATATTGTTTAATAATAACAATGGATCCAAATGCAGCAAATTATGAATATATTGCGGTAATATTATGCCTTATGGGCATTAGGATTATCAGGAGGAAACTCCGTGACCGTGCAAGAGTGAGAAAGCGGGCAACAACTAGATCCTGGTTACTTAGAAGAAGACGTGGAAGTGCATACCATACACTACTCCAGGAACTCCATACTGAAGATCCAAATGAGTTCCGCAATTATTTCAGAATGGACAAAATAACATTCAAGATGCTCCTTGAGAAAATTAGACCACTGATTGCTCATTGTCTGTTTCTCTTCTTTCCCGCCTTTTCAGTAACATGTGCTTTTGTTTTGTAAACATTATCTCATCATTCCAAAACAGCATTCTGATTGGTTGATTTCCATCAAAGTCCATCAAAGTTTGATGAGAAATAGGATGGAGTTCTATTCCATCAAAGTTTGTCCAAGTTTTTGATCAAAGATTTCTTTGACCGTTGTAATTATCAAAGTTTCATCAAAAACTTTGTCAAAGAAAACTTTGACAAACAAAACTTTGATCGTGACAACCGGCCTTTAAGGAAGTGATTAGTTTTTTAAAAAAAATCTAATGTCCACAGAAAGACACTAAAAACTGGATGAATTATTTTTGATTGATAAAATGCAAAAACAAATATTTTATAAAAATTATATATTGTAAAGTTTTTTGTTCAATTCAGTGTATTAATATTTATCATATATTTAGCTAAAAATACGTATTTTCTATATAGACGATAAGCTTAAATGGTTCGGGCCATATCATCCCGCTGAGTTTCCCATATCTTACCCGAAAATAATCACGTGATCATGTGATCCAGAAAAATAAACATGGCGGGCATACCGTCGGCAGACGATAATTCAGGAGCGTTTCCAGGATATTTAAAAGGGAGGGGGCGTAAAAAAAATTTTTTTGGACCTTTTTTTTGCCAAAAAAAAACATAAAATAATTGTGAAATGCACTAATGTAACGGTTCCTGACTTGGAGCATGTATATTTTAGAGTATGTGTTTAATTAATGAATACGATAAATGGCCATATTCAATACAATATAAGCAGATTACGATAGTTTTTTTTTTTTTTAAAGGGGGGGGGGGGGCATACGCCCATTACGCCCTCACCTGGACCCGCCCCTGAAATTCCTCGTCTTGAATTGACACAGAGGCATTCGTTCAAAGTATGAGAAACGAAAACACAACAAGGAAAACGTTGAGTTCTTGAAGCAGCAAGATGAAATCAGGAGGCCGGAAGAATTGAATAAAAGCGAGTTGGACAAAAATCTTTTTATTTTGTTTTGTTTTTTGTTTTGCTAGCCAAAAGGAATGACGGCAATGATTACGAACCTGACACCCTTAAATCATTTCAAACAAGTTTACAGAGATATTTGTCCGTGAAAAGACCAAACATTAATATCACTGAGGATAATGTTTTCAAGCATTCGAGGGACGTTCTGGCGGCTAAACGAAAGCAAATTAAAACAGTGTGGATTGGGAAGTAAGCCAAATAGGGCCGAGCCCTGTACCAAAGAGGAATTCAACTTAATTTATGAAAGGAACGTTTTAAGTATAGGCATGTTTAATCAAATATATATTTCTTTGGTATACGGTTTTACCTGTATAGACCATTTAAGTTGAAAAGGGGGTGCAATTTATTTTTACCATTGTCGGCATTAAGTCAGATGATTTTATGATTATTATTGCACAAACAGGAAACTAAATAATTAGTAAAATTATTACACGAAAAATACCTTATTTTATTCGCAACATGTCAAAATATGAAATATATCACAAACAGAATACAATATGGGGTTTTTCATATCATATTCCATATCAACCCCTCGACCCATATCAGCCCTCGAGCAACCTCTCATGCTGATATTGGTGTCTTTGGGTTGATACATGTATGGAGTATGATATGAAAAAACCCATATGATATTCTCTATTTATATCATATTTACAAGCTATCTAAATAAGAAATATAATTCCTAAGATTTTTTCTAGTGTGTCATGGTTTGAAAAATATGATTTCTACCCTTAATCATAATATTGTTATAGTCTTATCAATTTAGACTAATATTTCAGTATGCGTTTTAGGGCTATTTATTGGTGTTAAAACAGGTGCAATATGAACCTTAAGTGATAAACTGACCTGACTAGAAGCTATAAAACATATAATTAAACCAAAGGTATTGCCAATTGGGAATGTCTGTGTCAGTATAGTTTTGCCTTAATTGGTATATACATAGAATGACCTTGCTTTAAGGATTTGCTAATGATGTAAACATAGATGCTAAATTTCAAATTCTGATTGAGTGTACATGCGAAACGTAAACATTTCACGTGTCATGTATCGAGAATCGGTTGGGAATAGCTTGATAAATACATGTATAATTAACAGTCATACGACGGAATTAATCAGAAATTCAGTTTCCAAGAAAAATGACAAATTATAATGAAAAAAAATGTTTAATATGTTAAAAGAAAAATATCAATGGAATGATTTGTGTATCATTGCCATGGGTACTCAGTTAATGAGTACAAAGTTACATATTTAAACACTTTTTTTACGACAATTGCTAATAGTCTGTAATTCATACTTCAGTGTGGATCATGACAACAGAGTAATTTCTGGTGATACTTTTTTTAACAGATTTTACTTTTTTCATTGAATAATATTTTAGAAATATGTAATACTGTATAATTGTCTAAAATTTTGAAAAGATAAATGAAAAATGCAAATTGTGATTTGCTTTTGGTAAGTAGCCCTTAGAAATTATTGTGCCTGCAACATTCGCGATTTCAGAGCCCACTAATATTAGTTCTAAAAATAGTTTGGTTTAAATTCTCTGATACCCAGAGAATTATTTTGAAGACAAATACTTGAAAGAAAAGTTTATTGCCTACCTTTTAAAGAGAATGCTGTAATTCACGAAAGCTTTGCCACAATGTGATCAAGATTTAAGTATTAGACGAAACGCCTACCAAAACTTTGAATGTAGGACAATAATTTTCGTGTCGTGTTGTAACCTGCAAAGTATACTGAGATCTAATTATGAACAATTACTTTTGTTCGCGTGAAAAATTGGCATCACCAGAATGTATCCAAAGTGGACTCGATTGGTAATAATGATAAATATACCCACCTTTTGTACTGTAATCAAAGTATATATATATCATAATTTTTCGCGAAAGGATTGTACAGAAGTTGAATTATTTACACCCCGCTTTGTAAGTCTGCGTCTGGTTGATACAATTTATATTTACATGTTTGATTTTTAGTACACTGTCAGTGATATTGGGTTGCCTTTAAACTGACGAGCCGGCCACAAGGGAAACTTTTCATGAGAATACATGCAGATGCCGTCATAGGTAGGATACAGTGTTAAAGAAAACCTAAAATGTAAGTTGTTGTTTTTCGGCATAGGAATTTCAGGTTAACAATGTTCAAAATTGCGTCTAAAGCCTTGGGAATTATATCAGGACACACATGTATCCTGTTGTGTGTCCCCTTAAAGATTTGCTTATAATAACTACACAACACAATGTATCAAAGAGGAAAAATATACCTAATGAGCAAAAAAATCCGTAATCCATTGGACAGACAAACCCGGAAAGACAGATGAACAACCACAAGCACAACAAATAAACACTGAAACCTAAAAAAACAATGAACAACACGAATTCCTATAAAAACCAGGGGTGAACCCAGGTTCTCCGGAAGGGTAAGCAATTCCTGCTTCGTATACGGCACCCGTCGTGAAGTTACTGAAAAATACCTTACGTCTAAAATTTCTAAAAAACAATCTGAAGGACATTCGTTAGATGTGTTTGAGCTTTTGATTTTGCCATTTTATAAAGGACTTTCCGTTTTGAATTTCCTTTGGAGTTCGGTATTTTACTTTTTTTTAGAACTAAAATCAAAGTTTTGCTGTAAGCAGGTACATACATGTATCCTCCTTTCATGTTCGGGTTCTGAGTGTTCCCAAAAAAATTCAACAAAACGCTTGACAAATGTCCAAAACCGCCCCTATTCAAGACATTAGCGGGTAGAAAACATGAACTTATAAATGATTAAGCATTAAATTTCATTTTCCAAACATTCAAATACATTGTGAACCATCGTTTACGATAGAACTGGTAAACAATTAAGATCTAAAAATAAGCAATTCTAAGCGCAAGAAACCAGAGAAAAGTGGTTATTTTCTTTAATGTCTAAGGACCTAATTCGGAAACGAAAAAAATGTAATGCATCATTTCCCTAATAATATTTTCAATTTTTAATGATTTTGGGTGAAGTATAATAAAGATGATCTGATAAGTGATAAATTTAAAAGAAGATGCTATGATTTCAGCGATTATTTTGGCCCCATCTTGAATGAAAAATTAAAATTGAGATTTCATATTCAATATTTGTATCATTTTTATCGTATAATGATAAACTTTCGCAATCTTTTAATCAATTCCTTCCTATGATGCAAAAGCAACACCGCGAACATCTGCTGAATGAAAGATTTTGGTAAAAAAAAAAATAAGAGCAACAGCCTTTCCCAAAAAGATTCTTTAATATAACATAAAGTACAGTAAAATATCTTTTTAGAAAAGGTTGTTGCTCATTTCAAAATTTTAATTCAAAGGTCAAAAAAATGAGTTGAAGTTGGTGTTTTTCGTTGATATCTTCAACATTATCCATCTTTGACAGCATATTGTCATTATTGAAGAAATTTCTCATTGAAAACCAAAAATGTTCTTTTAAATGCAACATTTTAAGAGTACCCAACGCTAGCTAAAAGTAAATGTCATTACTTTTTTTGAAATTAAAGGGGACAAATATAAGGCCAAATCATACCATGCCCTTTTATTTAAAAGTGGCATCGCATTATTTAGTTTAAAAATACTTCAGCCACCAAAAAGAAAGTTTAAATTTATTATTATTTTGGAATCATCAAACTGTGAAACAGCAAATACACAAACTCAGTTTCAAACATGTTCCAGAGTTAAAGATGTTAAGATTTTATACATATATTTTGAAATTTCTAATATAGATAATTGGAAATATATATAACACAATTACGAAACCTTAGTAACGTGGCGGCGTATTCGTAGAAATAGATTCAACTAAAAGTCGGTCATTATTTTATTAGACATCAATTCAAAACAATAAATAATGCTCATTTCGTTACCTTACATCATTTTTGTGTGAGAATATCTCATTCCGATGGATACAATTAGTAACCATAATCAACAAATTAAACAACTCAGGTGTTATTGTGTTATTACGTATATTTATCCTAAATACAATCGTTTACTTTTATAAATATCAACACTATATCACTGTCGTATGTCACGGCAAAGGAAGTTCATGCTGTGGAATTCCACGATTTAACTTAAATCACACCTCCAATTTTATCAGACTAGAACTTAATTAGAAATATTTGTATGTCTATATTCCGTTTAAGACCAACATTACTTTGTTGCGTCAATGTCATAATTAAAGAGCTATAAACGTAACGAAAAGCTATTTTATTGAATTCTGTAGATATCTTGTCGGGATAAAGAGGAGCAAATAAAATTTAGCATTTTGGACAAAGCAAAGAAATTCTGACTAGAAGTTCTGTACAATCCGGCAAAAATGTGTATGCATTACAAATTCTGAGAGTATTTTACCATAGATGAAAACGTCAAGCAGCGCTATATGGCAAGGAGGTTAGTTCAGAGCTCATCACTTTTCACTTATTTTGGTAAAATTTTTTCACGGTTTAGTTACTTTCTCCATGAACATTTACCTTCGTCTGTTTAGAAAAAAAATAGCAGAAATATCTCGTCTGAAACTACTGTGGCACTAGAGACCAAATTTAATAGAAGTGACCTTCGGTGACTTCTCAAATCATGACGGGGGATCTGACCTTGGGTAATGCCTTCTCAAATTATGCCAGGGGGGTCATACCTTGGATCAACTGTTGTCTCTCCAACCGGTGACTTCTGTGTTGTTTTGTTGAACTGGCCAAAGTTCTAGTCCTAAAGAGTTATGTAAGCGTTTAACAACCACAACAGATTTAACCCCCATTCTTAAAATAGTAAAAATCAGTACTAGATATTTAACAATAATCTACTTTGAACTTCAAGTACAATCGTGACGTAGTTATGTGCAATTGCAAAAGCAGGATCAATTTTCAGGTTGTGTCTGGCAGTCGTGACTGAAAGGAATATGGTGACTTTCATTAAAAACGTATGGACAAAATATAAAAAAATAAAGGTGTGTTCATTTATTTCCTAATGAATGTTTAATTCGTGATAGGGTTGGCAAAATTTACCTAAAGGTCCCTTGATAAGCGATACAGTCTCCTGTGATCCTTTAATTTTTTGGTCTCTTGTGCATTAATTATTTGTGAAAGTTCAAAATGTTCGAACATAAATTTTATGTGTCGTTTTTAGCCTGCTTTCGTTTTTTATAAATGTGTTTGTCGAGTGGTACTGATTTTATTCACTAGGTTTATCCCCTTCCATATGTTTTGCATTTTATTGAAAACCGTTACAACTTAATTTAAAAAAAATAACCATTTTGAAAAAGATTTGATAAATACTGCACTTGTGTGGATCAACCACGGAACGAATATGCTAAATGTATTAAGGAATCCATATATTTTAACTTTCTAGTAAAAGAATACATGTATTTGCAAACAATATTGCATTTTTTAAAGATTCAAATGTATGCCAAGAAAAAGAATGTCCCGTATACATATATATATATAAAGGCTCTTCTGATTCTGTCGTGTAGATTGATAAAAACGTTAACTGTATTCTTTATATATATATAATGAATTTATGCCAATATAGGCACACCTCCTTAAGTGGAGTAATGTTATTCCAACAACACTATAGTCACTGAATTCCAACACCACTATAGTCACTGAATTCCAACAACACTATAGTCACTGAATTCCAACACCAGTACATTTACACTTCAAATAATATGTACACAGTTCAGGATTTCATATAAAATACATATTTATGTAACAGGTAAGAAGTAAATAAAATTTACTTAGTCTTGTCGATCTATTTGTACCTATGGATTTGTACATTTTTTTCTACTCCCGGTTTAGCCCCTTTCGAAGTTATGGCAATGGATTTTTTTGTCAAGATTAATCTAGAATTGCGAAAGGAATTTAGTTATCTGAGATTATTTTCGGAATAAATATAAACCTATTAAGACATATTTATATATTTATAAATAAAAATTGATCGTAAATGTTTTATTAAAAGTCTGCAAATTAACGATTTAAGTTAAAAAAAAACTCGTATATAGGATTACATGTATACAATGTATAAAGGTAGGAGTCACAAGTTGTCGTAGGACAAATAAAATCTCTTTTCTCCCCCTCTCCACTTGTAGACAATAAAGTTGTTACGTGCGTTTAAGAATGCTCTTTCTTTTAAAAATATAAGAAATGTTCTGTCTTAACCTTATAAGTAGACTTGATTGTATTTGGAAAGTATTGTATATAACTAAGTTGCATATGTTAAATCTATATATCACGCAAAGTTAAGCACAAATGAAATTGTCTTTGTTTTAATTTCCTCTAAATGAACCCACGCTAATTTCAACTAAATATGGATAAGACAAATGTCTCAATTCTACTAGTAAATTTATAGTGACAGGATGATGTACAGACTATGATATATATGAAAGCCCAGAATTGAATCTCGAATTTCGTATTTCAAATCTCGTATGACCCTTCTGGACTATAAATGTGGGGAAAGTTCTGTATTATCTTAATTAACTATCTTAATACGCAGACTTTGCAATAACTATAGTTTTCCAAATTCTTAATGTGTGAATTAAGTCATTTCATGTACTTATTTCTAAATTTGGACATCTCTTAAGTTATCAAATAATTAAATAATTCCCCTAAAGAATGATGCAAACAATAAAATTATTATGGTTGTTGCACATTTAAAGACGTGTATGATACAAACGAAACTCTTTTTTAATACTTTCATATGATCAGTGTACAGCAGTATCGGACTAGTATTGGTTCATATAACTCGGTTATACAAAAAACAGATGAACCAGTTCTATTTCAGTTTCATCGTTCTCGCGGGAGTAAATATCAGTATATGTATTTATCGTGTACCTTTATAACCGTATTGTTTTTATGCAATACGGAGAGCAAACTTACTGCGATTATAGTTTTACTTCTAATTATGTCCGGAAAAATAACAATCCAAAGATACTAATATTAGATATAGTAAATTTCTACTATGCTGTATACGACGCATATCAAGGAGTTACCTCTCATCAGCAGCATTAAAACCGAAACATTTGGAAGACCAAAAAAACCAAACTTAACTCCCGAATCAGGGGCTGCAATATGGCCAGCTTACTATATGCCATGTAAACTGCCGAAGTTCATATACGTATTATAAGGAACTTAACAGCAATACTCGAAGAAATAGAATATGTTCTTTGTCAAACTGAATGCTTTGACGTGTTGTGCATGTCTGAGACATGCTTGTCGCCTAAAATATCCGATGATGATATAAACACCATACCGGCATGACAGCGATGATGGTGTATGTATATACCTTACGGACCGTTTGAAATGCATACGTAAATTAGATCAAGAAATACGAGGTCCAGAATTAGTATGGGTTGCAATTGTTAATCTAAGTCATAATATTAAAATAGGCTTGTGTTACCGGCCTCCTAATCAGCGAGTCAATGGGAGAGAGAAATTTTTATTTTTGCTTCAAGAATCTTTATATTCTGTAAAGAAATGATCTCGTGGTGCCATATTATATTTAGGCGATTTCAATGATAACTGTCGACGTTGGTTAGATGGTCACAGTCAAAGTGAATTAGGCAGACGCCTTTTTACTTTTATTGAGGCTAACAATTTGTGCCAATTACTTCACGAACCGACTAGATATACTGATAAAAACGAAAGTCTTCTCGATATTATTTTATGCGATTCCCCATTTCTAGTAAGTGAACCAGGCGATCTGCAACAACTAGCAAAGGCAACGTCATTTCAGAGAGAAGTATGGGATTATAAAACAGCCGATTTTAATGTTATTAATGAAGTATTATCTGCAGATTTTTTAATATACGTAGCTATAAATGATGTAATAAATTTCACATATGATTTAATCTCAATGTATGATCTAGTTCCCCATAAAAATCAGGCCAAAGGAAAAACACTGGATGTCAAATGAAGTACGTCGTGCGTTTCGAGTTCGAGATAGAGCTTTAAAAAAAGAGAGAAGACCTCCGGATGATAATGAACTAAAATGTATCATTTCAATGCGCAGGGTGAATAGATATAGGCAAGAAGCAATGAAAGGTACGAAACCCGAGTTATTGATACATTATCCAACCCCGTACGTGCAATCTTTGGTCTATTAGCAAAAGTTTACTTGAGTTAAAATCGCAACATTCCTCCCATGTATTACAATGTAAAAATGATAAGAGATAATCTACAAAAAGCTGAACTCTTCAACGAATTATTTACGTCACATATGAAGCTAGATTCAACCGATACTCCTCTGATAGATTTTCATTCGATATGTAACGAAAAACTTGAGCAAATCAAAACAAAAGAATCTTAGGTTTTAAAACTTTTCCAGTCTGTTTATATTAATAAGTCATCTGTCCCTGATAGTTTAAATAGCATCATACGGAAGTGTTGTTTACCGTCACTTTATACATGTAGTTCCTTCTATATTTATAATTTCAAACGGCTGTCCAGTATTTAAAAATGGAAGCTGACAAAATGTTTCTAATTATAGACCTATTGCTCTATTGTCCACTATATCTAATTGTACGGTTATGCAGATGTAATCTTGAATTCTACTGGCTGCCTTGCCATCTGCTAAATAACCATGTTCGCCATACACAACCCAATCAAATTGCCCCCAAAAGAAAACTTCTTACAAAACATGTGCCTGTAGCCAACCAGCAATCGCGTTGTAATATGTTGACCTTTAATCATGTGTGCTCAACCTGTTGACCTTAAATCATGTGTGCTATAAAAAGAACAAAGTAAGGAACACGCTGTCTTGTGATAACCTTAGTGTATTGCCCTACATAAGGCAAGTTGACCTGTTAACCGGTCGGCGAATGGAAAATTCCACTGGTTGACATCTATACATGCATGACGCAATCCAGGGCTTTATCGATCTAGAGCAATTCAAATAAAATATATTTATTAACGTTTTTGTTCGATTTCTTCATCACTTGTATCGACAAATCGTCTTTTACCAGGCTCCATCTTTAGTAGGCATAAAAACACATCAACTATGCGCTACATGGAAAATCAATAGATCATCAGGTTACACGATCAGTGGGCGGAGCATACACATTAAGAGTGAGGGTCAAACGCGCGGTCAGTGGGCGGAGTAAACATGTGAATTTTGCGAAGTAAAATCTAGGACATTTGTGTGTTTAACGTTTAATTAATTATATACTCAATACGGTTAGCATAACCGCACAAAAATGTTATCATCCTTTGACCCAACTAACATGATTATTTAGACAGTGTCGAAAATTGTTAAACTGTGAGGGCTTTCGGACTTTTGCCCTCACCGTTCAACAATTTTTGACACTGTCTAAATAATCATGTTAGTTGGGTCAAAGCATAACTTATAATGTCTCGAGAAAATGATATTTAAGCGCTAATGTGATTAATGCTCAGATAATGATTTACTCATTGAAAATAACAGTGGTTTTAAGAAAGATGATTCTACTGTAAATCAGTTGGTAAATGTAACTCATAATATCTATAAAAGTATAAATGAGGGCAAAGATGTACATTGTATGTTCTGTGTTTTTGGATGTATCAAAAGCTACTGATAAAGTCTGGTATGACTTCGAAACTATTTAACTGGTAGGAAAATAAAAGTTGTGATCAATAGTAAAAATTCTACTACTCGGTTGATCTGTGCAGGAGTTCGCCCTCTTTTATTTATAATATAATTGAAAGACGCAAATAATGAGATTCTCGGTGAAATAAAATTATTTGTAGATGATACGTCATTACATAGAACAAGTGTGAATGATCAAGACATTAATTTGATAAACACTGATCTTGAAAAAATTGGAAGATGGTCGGAGCAATGGTGAGATACGTTCAATGCATCTAAAACAAAGTTTATAATATTAAAAAGTTAAATAAACGTAGTTATTAACCACTGTTTCTAAAAGGTGTGAAACTAAAAGAAGTTAATTAGCATAAACATTTAAGTGTATATCTCCATCAAAATCTCTCTTTGCATACCCATTTTCTTGAGATATCAAAAAAGAAAGTCAACAAACGCTTGGATATCATGTCACGTATGAAACTGAATCTACCTCGTATATGTCTTAAAAAATTATATAAAACAATGATTATACCGATTTTTGACTACTCTGATGTTATTTATGATAGCGTTATAAACTATGAGTCTGATCTATTGGTCTTATTACAGGCGCTTTTAAAATTATTAAATAAAAAAAAATAAATCTAGTGCGACTGAAAAATCGACGAAAAATATTATATGCGATAAAAATGAGAAATGTCCCAATTACATAAAGGGTACTTATCCCTTCGTGAACCATAACACGCAAAATTATATTTTTTATCGGGTTAATCATATAATTCAACCTTTATCGAGAACTGTTGCTCTCTCATTATCCTTTTTCTCAGCCACTATCAGAAATTGGTACCTTACCTTTAGAAATACAGGAATCTACGACTGTAAAGATGTTTAAAGAAATGTTGTTAACTGTTTTGATTCCCGAGTCTTCTCCTAAATACTTCTCATTTGGCAGTGGAATTGGTAAAATATTTCACACTCGGTTACGATCAGGTCTAATTTATTTCACTATAATTTACTTCCTTTCCGAAATTACAATCGATGTAACCTTGGGTACTACAGAAACCATTGATCACTTTTTACTACTATGTCATGCTCACAATAAATTATGAAAAGTGTTATTTAATGAGTTGAAATTTTGAGTCTTTGGGTTGATATATCGTAAACATGTTTCCATGTGGTAAATATCGGAAAGAGAATACCGATGCGACAAAACAGTGGGAAAATCCACAATTCTAAGTCCAGGGAAAAGACAAAGTCAGGAGAATGCAACACAAAAAACAAACGCCACAAGTATACATGTATAACTAAAAGAATAAAAAAACGTATAATTAACTGAATAAAACTAGAACAAGACAGCACAAACACTTAAGCATTAGCAATGTTATCTCCCATAAAAAAAACAGGGATTGACATCAGGTCACATTGCCAGTTAGTAGAAGATAGTGAAGTGTCTAGTCAATTCCAGAAGGATGTGAAATCTAAATGCAGACATCTGGTCTTGTACGCAAGATAGAAATTTCGTATCCACTAATGTCACATGAGAAGTAAATAATATGGCCGGCGAGTGAGGTTTTCGGTTTTATCTGTTGGTGAAACTGAAACAATAACGTTTGTTGATGGATAGAAATGTTAAATTAAAATATCTGTTATCTGTTTCATTAATTTGTAGCAATTGTTAGCTGTTCTGATTTTTTTTAATGCGCATGAAAAAGTGTAATATGTGATAAACAGACCATCGCATGGCTATTGTAAAATCTTTCATGATATCATCGGGGCAGATACGGAAGTCTTGAGATGATATCAGGGCAGATATTAGTAACATTGCCACTATTTTTGTTTTGTCTATAGAAGTTGCTGACTGTGTTTTCAATTCCGATCACCTGAAGTCTAAGCCCCCTGACTGCTCTTGTTCTATATCTCCATTCAGTTATAGTTATGTGGGTCATGTTATCACTGGAGATCTAAATCTAGTTGATAATCAGAAGCTAAAAAATATGCTATCCAAAGGTCCCAAATACCGAGAACCTCAGCCAGTTGATTTGAAATATAATTTCAAATTGATCATGGATTCTGTTGAGGACTATGCCAGAAAATGGAATTCAAAGGAACAGGAGCCACAGTGGGTGAAGGCTATTAGGTTAATGATACAGGTCCGAATTAAAAACCTCCAAGGGTCTATGGGCACTAAAGCTACATCCATCTTTAGAGACCCCAAGGTTGTTCAAACATTGACTCGCCTCCATAACAAATATATAATTGCCCCGGCGGACAAAGCCCCTAATAACATTGTTTCTGTCTGCAAGAACTATTATTTTGAGTGTCTTAAAAACAAATTGGGAATAGATAACACTGCAGGTAACCCAACTTATACACCGACCACACTCACTAAGCAGGAAGTCCTTGATAATCACAAGACCGTTCTTCATTCCTTTGGCATTTCTACAAAGGGTTGGTGAAGAAATGGACCTTCCTGCTCTTTATTGGACAACTAGACAACTCGCCCCTCTGTAAACTCGCCCCATACCAACTCGCACCAACTTTTCTCCAACTCGCCCCAACTTTTCTCCAACTCGCCCCAACTCGGAAAATATTTGTTACAAACTAGCTCCAACATTGAAAATCATCATCACCAACTCGCCCCAACTTTGAAAGTAATGATTTTAAAGTAGCTCCAATGGTGAATATCATATTTACCAACTCGCCCCAGTTAGTGACTACATTAGTTACAAGTATAATTGGTGCAAGTTCCACACTTGGAATTCAAATCGTTATTGTAATAAGCGAATATGGAATTATTATTTTCATGAGTTGGGGCGAGTTGGTAACCAGGATATTTACGTATGGAATTATTATTTTCATGAGTTGGGGCGAGTTAGTGACTATGATATTTACGTATGGAATTATTATTTTCATGAGTTGGGGCGAGTTTGTGACTATGATTTTCACAGTTGGAGCGAGTTTGTAACAAATATTTTCCGAGTTGGGGTGAGTTGGAGAAAAGTTGGTGCGAGTTGGTATGGGGCGAGTTTGAAGTGGGGCGAGTTTGAAGTGGGGCGATTTGTCCTGCACCCACTCCTAAACTACATAAGAATCCGTTTAAACAAAGGTACATTGCTCTATGAAACCTTTTTCAAAGATTTTAACACTCATATTGACATATATTAAAGAGGGCCTTCAGAATTACTGTGAAACATCATATTCCATCAGTTGTGTCAATCAGATGTGAATTCTTAAAAACTCAAAATATTTACTACAATATCTGAAATCAAAATCTTTGGCTACATGCAACAGTATAAAAACATTCGACTTCTCTACACTCTTTACTACCATACCACATTCGCGATTGAAACAACTAATTCAACAATGTTTTTTTCAAGGAAATGGCACACACAGGTATAAATTTCTAGTTTTAGGTAGAGAAAAGGATTATTTCGTTAAGAACCACTCTAATTCTGACAAAAAGTATTCTGAAGATGGAATTACAAACATGTTAGATTTTCTCATAGACAACATAACTGTTGAATTTGGCAGTAGAATTTTTCAACAAATAATTGGCATTGCAATGGGAACCAACTGTGCTTCTCTCCTCGCCGATCTGTTTCTGTACTCATATGAAGCGGACTTCATTCCACGGCTTCTACGTGAAAACAAAAAGAAACTAGCCCAATCTTTTAATTTCACTTTTCGTTATATAGATGACGTGTTGTTAAATAACGATAAATTCCAAGACTTTCTACATCTCATCTACCCAAGTGAACTTGAAATTAAGGATACTACAGATCCATCAAAGTTCGCTTCATATTTGGATTTGTTTCTCGAAATACAGAATGAGGGATATCTGAAGACAAAATTTTATGACAAACGTGATGACTTCGATATTCCCATTGTTAACTTTCCCTTCTTGAGTAGCAATATATCAGCATCGCCTGCATATGACGTCTACGTTCTCAGCTTATCTGATATTCAAGGGCATGTGTGAGTTACCTTGACTTTCGACAAAGAGGATTACTGCTGTCACAAAAGCTTCTTAACCAGGGTTTTATCAGGGAAAAGTTGATGTCAATATTTAGGAAATTTTACGGTCGTCATCACGAATTGTTTGACTGTTACAGTGTTCCAATATCTAAGATGATGTCTGTCTAATGGATTACATTTTTTGGATTGCTCCTTAGGTATATTTGTCCTCTTTATACCCTCAGTTGTATTTATTAAGTATTTAAATGTTCATGTTTCGCCCTTATTGCCCTCGTTCATTTCAATTGAACATATACATGTATTCGAAATTGAGTTGAGGTCGTTGGAAGACAAGATAGACTGCAGAACGTCTGAAACCGCAGATACTTTTGAATAAAATATATCAGATTTACATTTATTTGATTTATAACAAAAAATATCAAAATCTAATTTCAAAATGCATTTGGAAGCATTTGCTATTCTATATACATGCAAATAAAAAGTAAATAACTTAGGAGTGCAGACAAATTAAATATATATTTGCACCTGGATTATTCTTTAAGATCCAATAAATCAGGCGAATTAGAAGTTAAATTTATTGTTATATCTAAAGTCAGCATTTCTGCTCAATTCACAAAAAGAGTAACGGATGCAACTTTCACTGAAAACATGCAGTAAAAATTTTAATGATATATATATATATATGTATGTATTGACAACGAAAAAAAAGTAATATTACATAATCTCTCATTTGAAAGACTGAACAATTTCAGTCAGTTGTCGCCTCCAATGGAAAGTATTGGAAAGAAGGTTATTTTGCAAACATCATGAGCGCGTCCTACACATCTGTACTTAAGTTGGCCTTACGTGGAATTTGCCTTTCTGGATTTTTTTTTTTTTTTTTTTTTTTTTTTTTTTTTTTTTTTTTTTTTTTTTTACAATATTTTGGTGATTCTTGGCTTTTCAAAGTTTTCTTTACAAATGTGTATACGATATAGTAGTCCGAGATTCTTCAGACATCAAACAGTCTGATTTTAAAATTGGATGGAGCCGCAAGACGTTAGCGCGTACTCCAAATATAAAACTGGATAATTTTCCAATTCTGCCAAAAATCTGTAGTTATGGGTATTCTACGAATAAACTTTATCTTCTTCACTTCTACAACCAACCAAGAAAAGCTTATCTATTTCATTTCTATAATCAATTTTCTGTTAATTTTTTTTATAGTTTGAAGCAATGAAATTGATCAATGACAACTGCTCGGTGTAGATGACCAATCTGTGACTACTACTTTCATTTTGCGTGGTCAGTCATGGCAATCTCAAGTTGATGAAAAGATATTTTTTGGAGATCAATAATAATATGATTACTAAGTTTTCTTGGAAATTCGAAAAACATTATTCGGAATATTTCCCAGTGTGTTCATAGCAAATTCTACACCAAAAGTAAATCCAGAAAAAAAAACGCATTTAATATACATATTTATCACTGAACAACCTAAGGATGTACAGTAGTCATTCGGTATCATGTTGGAATCTATAAATTTGTAAATTCTTGTCAATAATTCTTTTTTCCGTATTTCAAATTTGATTACCAGAGTAAAATGGAGAAATGTTTTAATGATTTGAGAAAAGGGCTCTGAACAAAAAATTTTATTCGCACATGTGCTTGTCGTTCTTTACATATCGACGAATCTATATCGTCGTTCATATATCGGGTACTTCTCTCTACAGCCATTTCCCATCCCAATTCGACGGACTACTATCTATTATCGGGACAGTTCTCGCAAATGTAGTCAATAGGAAGTCGCATATTAGATCCCTGAAATTTGCATTCCGAACAATATCGAATCAGGGACAATTTGCTTCGTAGTCCGACACAATAACCACTACACCTCTTTGCCCTACGCATTTATACAAATGTGTGATGTTTATATATCACTTGTTTAGTAATACCCTTCTGGCCTTTTAAATTCTCTGTTGGTCGCATGATGAACATGATTGTATGGTCTTAAATTGATGTTATAAGTAAAAATATCATTATGAATGTTTATCACACAAACATCCTTTAGCAGGTACATCGTATAGAGAAAACAACCACACGTCAGATTTCTATACACATGTACAAGGAGATTATCAGTCCGTCGACGCACCTCTTCTTATTTAATTTGGATTTTATACTGCACTTGAAGTTATTTCTATTCCCATGTTTTAATAGATCTATGATTTTTGGACAATCAATTTGGTATTGTTATGCTACTCAATATGTATAGTGAAAATGCATGTTAGGGTGTAATATTAAGCATATAACAAAGTCGTATTGTAATGTTTGGATCCACTACAGTTTCAGCGTATGGGCCTGTATCGGTTACTAATCAGTTCCACTATAATCCCGTTATCGAGTTTTTGTGTTAATTTCGCAAAACAGATTAACATGGCATTTTTTAATTCTTTTTATCAATTTTCTGTGCGTTTGCTTAAATTAAAAAAATAAAAGTCTAACTCCAATAAAATATGCAACTTTATTGCAACTGTTCCAAAGGTGCTTCGTCCTAAGTTACATAAGAGACGATTTAAATTTGACACGTTTACGGACGATGGTCGCAAAGTACTTGAGAAAGCTAAAATTCTTGTGTCAGTTTAACTAAAAATCCAGCTTACAATTAACTCTTTAGAAAAGAATTAATGTAAAAGTAAAATCCGTTCAGTAATGCCATCTGATCTACGGACTGAACAGCTGTTCGGTCAGAAAAAATTATCTAAAGTTTACAACCCGCCTCGGTGGTCTCGTAGTAGCGTGCTCGGCTCGAGTGCGGAAGGTCGTGTGCTCCATCCCCGGCCGGGTCAAACCAAAGACATTAAAATTGGTATTTGCTGCTTCTCCGCCAAGCAGATGGCATCTAGAAGTAAGAGCAAAAGACTGGTCGGATCTGAGTCAGTATAATGTGTCCGGATGTGGTTCTATGTCTTCCATACAAAGCAGGGTTCGTATTCATATCACGTCAACACGTTCTCGTCCTGATATGCATATAAAATTGCCTCTTGATGTTAAACAATAATTCATCCATCCATCCATCGATTGTTGAATTTATGAATGGTTTTGATACTTCACGATATACGTCACTTTAAGGATGCTCGCTGCTTATGTTTTGGTCTTTCGGAATCCTCGGGTTTTATCCATTTCTTAAAAATGAATTTTTTTGCCCATGAACCCCACTTTTTCTTTCATAATTCAATCATATATACCTTAAAATGGTATTTTACAAAATTTTATGAAATCCTTTTTATTCTGTCATACATCTTTGAGAGACTGAAGTTGTCAATGCAAAGACAATGAAAAATCCTGAGAAAACCCATTTACTGCAAATTTTCAAGGCCTTATAGCTCTAAAATGAGCACATGAACCTATATTTTTTTCTTGCTTATTTGTTTACTATTCATATGTTCTCTCAAAATAAAACACCTATTTCAAATCCTTTTTATTTCCTATTAGACCAGCGATCACCCTTAAGTGATATCTTTATCGTTACGGATATCCAACGATCAATTTCTCTAAAGATCTCCGTTTACAATGTACAAAGTATGATGTTAATAAATTTAAGATCAATCTACAGTTTATTTGTATTCATCAACCGATGATTAGTAATGCCGTATAAAGATTGTTTAATTAGCTACTAAGGTGATCAAATAGAACATTTTTTTATAAAAAGTATGACGTCCATAATAAATCACTAAAAGATATCATTAATAATACATGTAGTATATTGAAGTGTTTAAAAAAAATCATGAATTAATATTTATTTTCTAAAAGGTAAACTTCTGTTATCTGAATATTCCAAATCGTGTCATCAATGATGCACTTCTAGCAAATGTATTGTACATTGAATTTTCATTCCGAAAATAAAAATGATATTTGAACAGACACGCATTTTAAATGTACATTCTTATACCCTATATGCAATTGAATTTCAATTTCAATTTCAATTTCAATCTCTTATTCAAAAGCTTCTGGCCCAAACATTAGTACTCATTCTATCTCAAACTTTTTATTATTTTAAATTATTTTCGCAAGTTCCTTGAGATAACAAGATTCATATATATGCAAATTAGTATTTCTAAATTTTTAAAGGAAATTTCCCTTGTTACACGAGGTACATTTTTTTAAAATTTAAAAATTGAATACCTTTGTATTTGGCTTTTTATTTGTGCACGTCCATTTCAACAAAACGTATACCTTCGACAGAACGGTTTGCTTAAAAGACGCCTGTTACTCTCTAAAAAACCTGCAAATAAATTTATTTTTAACTAATCATTTTCAATCTTTACTTTGCACTAAACTATAAACACAAAAATATTATGTAACAATAAAAAGCTTACCTTTTTTTCTTTTTGACAATTTTTCCTTTAGAATGTTTAGAACTTCTCTATTCCACAGACCAGCACTGTCTTTTGGTTGTAGGTGTGAACACAGGACGTCATTAAAATCTGCAAGTCAATAATTAATGTAAGCTTATCAACACCCCGACTTCAGGAATTGTTTAATACCAAATTGTCCTACTGTTCGGGGAAAAAATAATTTTACATAAAAAATTTAATTCAGATAATCTATAATACAATATATTTCGTCACGAATTATCATCTGTTTTTGTTTTGAGCATTCGTGTGACTAGAATATAATTAATAACATAATATTTGAAATCAAAGATAAAATGATATGGCATGGTAATTGTATTCGATTTATTGTAAAATGACCATCCTTTCACACCCATTTTCATCTTCGTAAATAACATCGTTTGTAATCAATTTATTTCAATTAATTGCTTTGGTCAATTGATTTTATGGACAATATACAAATGATGGGAGAGGTTAAAGAACAACGAGACAATGTACGTCTGTATAAACAAACTGATTTTAAATTTAATGGGAAAAAGAGAGATTAATACCAAATTTCGTAAGGATTTATAAAATGTCAATTAATTTTAACGATGTTACAGATCAACGAATTGTTTATTCACATCTAAGTCAATAAACAAAACAAAAGTTTTTTTCTGCAATTATTATTATTGCACTTATTTAACCTGAGGTTAAATATTATGACGTATTTTGTATTGGAAACAAACAAGAGCATAAACAAATCACATCAGTAATTATAACAAACGAAAATGAAAGTATTCTTCAGACCATCCTCTAATAATGTCCTATCTTGATTTATGAATGAAAAGTCTGAGTAACTTGAAAATACTAAAGTTATATTTGAATGATAATTAAAAGGATATATGCGAAAAATAAGTCAAGAATAAAAAATAAACAGCAATTAAGTATTTTGGGTATCTCAAGACAATCTTGTCATTTCAAGAAACTAATTTATGACTTTGGTAATACTGATCAAAAGGATAAATGCCAACACTCTTTAATTAATACAAACTAATAGATTTGTAAATAATTAAATTTTATAACAATTTTACATACTTATTGATAAATACTGAACAGATAACGTTGTCCCACTAACGTGCATGTGATTCGTTGATTTTTACGTAAAATTTGACGTCAACACATACAAATGTACATTTGACGTTGTTCAACAACTGTTTTCAAACGTTTGAAAGGATATGTCTATTTTTTGTTTGAAATTCGCTGAATTCTAGTTAAACCACAAATTTATTTATCAAGAAATCCGCACCTTAAGGTAGGAGGATCCAATTGGGCTATATTTCAGATTTATCTAAAATTTGGCATGCAACTAAAGCATGTTGAACTGCATCTGAATATAAAAAAATAATGTTTATCACTTCAATACCTACCGAAAATTGCTCAAGCTTTGGAAAATAGAATGTGTAAATACATAGAATGCACGTCGATGTCGCTGCAAAAATTAAAATCTTAAGACTTTCAATTATGATTTCTCAAAATCCTTTTTTAAAAATGAAATATTATTGCCATTGAGATTCTATTTTTATTGATACAATTTTTTAGGGGTCAGCACTATATTAAATTGAGTACTATATAAGGAGTGAAAAAAGCATCAAAAAGTCAAAATAAGCATAACGTCGTAACGACGCCGCGATGAAAAATGGCGATTTTTTAGTGTTTTTACAAACAGGACATAAGGTTAAATGATTTCCACAGCGGAAACCAAGCTGGTGACCCTATACTTATTTAGTATCAATGAAACAGAAAAGTTGACAGCAATAACATATTCATTTTTATAGACAATTCTAGGGATCCAGCCGGAAAAAGGGAAGATAACCTTAAAATACCATTGTTTCGGTCCTTGATTTAGCAATGACAGGTTTAGCCCGCGAAAAACCTTGATTGAAAAAGTGCAGGAAAAGGGGAGATAATCAAATACACCCAAACCTGTCGGCCATTAACCTCATGGTGAAAGATTATACGCCTATATCTACTAACATAGGAAACCCACAGACCATACAGGAAGAAAAAGCGCGGGAAAGGGGGAAATAATTCAATCCAGAACATGCACTACCGGTCATGCGTACCCTTCCAGCAATAGGTCAGAGCCTAAACTTTTCGAAGAGAAACTTTATCTCGATACTATCCAGTGAAAGTCATAAAAACCTCAAGAAAGAAAATCGCGGGAATGTGGAGATAATCAAATCGGAATAACAGACACCCGAAATTACGCGATAATTATCTCCCATTGAACAACTCCGAGAAATTATCTCCCTAACACTAGCGGTTAAAAAACGGCGGAAAAAATCATCACGTCGATTGAGCATGCATAGAAGCCACTTCCGGTGATGAAACTTCCTGTGATTTTACTTCCAGTGACGTCATTTCCGGTGACGTCTCTTCCGGCTCTTCAACGCTCCTCGTCAAATACGACTTGACCTGTGGCCCTATACTACTTCTAAATTACACAAGAAAATGTTATATGCGATTAATACAATTGTTATATATGTATTAAAAGTACAAAATGTAGTATAGGACCACAAGTCGTATTTCACGAGGAGCGTTGAGGAGCCGGAAACAGCCCAAGGCCATCAATGTGTCTTCAACGTAGCGAGAAAATCCCGCACCAGGATGCGGGTTTCAGCTGGCCCCCTCAAAACCAAACTCCGAAACATACAAATGAACCAAAATTAAAAAATCACACAAGACTAACAAAGGCTAGAGATTTCTGAATTGGGACAGACGCAAAAAATGTGGCGGGGTTAAACATGTCTTGTGAGATCTCAACCCTCCCTTTATACCTCTAGCCAATGTGAAGTAAACAAACACCCAGCGATACACATAGTAAAACTCGGTTCAAAAGATGTCCGAGTCCGATGTTAGAAAAGGTGACAGAAGAAACTAAGTAAAATTCCAATGACCAATATAAATGAGCAAAGGACTACTAGCAGCTACTGACATGCCAGCTCTAGACCTCTATTAAACTGATCGAAAGATTATGTCATACAGAAAATCAACCGTTAGGGGTTTTGTATCATGCCATTACAAACATAACCCTTATAAGTTCATGAAAAAACCCCATCGAAATTATTAAAACCTATCATTTGCACTTTTAAGAGTATCGTGATATAAATAGGATGTACATGTACCTCTGTCGAGGTAACGCCCTAAGGCGATATCCAATACATAAAACCGGAGTAAGGAGAGAAATATTTTGCATTTGCATGATGTATATTCAGTTAACCTTTAAATACGAACTCCGTACGAACTCACACGAAAGAAAAGCTGCTTTAATCTTTCTCTTTTTTTTTGTAGTTTCATTTATTTGGATTTATTTATATAGGAACAATATGTAAATTTGTTAATACCACAGTTTTAGTACCAAAACTATGTAATTAAGTCAATTACGACTATTCATAATCTCCATCCATAAGAAAAAAAACGGAAACAAGACCGACAATTATAAGAAATTAAATTAAGGAATGTAACATTAAACCTCTTAACAAATTCCTTCAGGAATAAAACTCGCCTCTTCGGTATTCGATTAAGATGTATATATATGAACAGAAAACGATAACAATATGTCTTATTATACAGGAAAAAAGGTGATCCCCCGCAAATGATTCATTAATTGACTACAAATTTTGTGATATTTTCAATTGCCCTTTTGGATAGTATGAAACATACAATAAAATAAACTCCGTGGATTATTTGATTGGAGGTTTAGGCAGAAAGAAAATCCAGTTTTTATATTTATTCTCTTTGAAAATCAGTGAAAAATGTCAGGTTGATTTAGCTGATTTATTAAACTGCACCGATTAACATGCAAACCGTACCAATAATTTTGTCAGTCAAAAATAATGAGCGGAGAGTTTTCTATCAATACATATTTTTTTCAAACAAGCAATGTAAGTGAATAATTATTTTATTTGCCCAAATATAGCAAATGAGATGGGACACAAATTATGCCAACTTATATCCTCTTCTCCGGTGTAACAATATGATTACAATAATAATTTGAGAGCATGCAACATATCAATATGATGAAAAGAAACACATCAAAATCAAATACAGATTAAGGTTTTTCTAAATGACAAAAGATTAAAAAACAAAGAATATTAGAATGCACGAAAGAAAAAAAGTTTGATAAACACATTATTTGTGACGACAAATAGGGCTATTTAGATTATCAAAAATATTTGGAAGCCTTCATAAATTTGAAAACTTCTCTAATGATAACAGTGTTTTGTTCGTTTGATAGCTTAATTGAATCTGTGGTAGAAAAGTCAGTGTTTATGCATACATGACGAATAATTAATCTTTTTCTAACGGTTATTCTTCATCGAAATCTATATAATACAGAAAAACCATTTTCAGAAATAATTTAGAATAGAGAATGGAAACGGGGAATGTGTCAAAGAGGCAACAACCCGACCAAAGAGCAGAAAACAGCCCAAGGTTACCGATGGGTCTTGAAAGCAGCGAGAACAGCTCGCACCTGGATGCAGGCTTCAGCTGGCCCCTAAACAATAATGCATACTAGTTTAGCGAAATGGATGCCACAATAAACTCTGAAAGATACAAATGAACCAAAATTCAAAAAACACACAAGATTAACAAAGGCTAGAGGTTCCTGGACAGGCGCAAAAATGCGGCGGGTTAAACATGTTCTCAAGCATGGCACTATCGATTTTGTGAGATCTCAACCCCCCCCCAATACTTCTAGCCAATGTGGAACTAGAAATTGGTGCCATCATAAACGATGTCCATCCCCACGCTGCACAAGTCATTAACAGTGGAAAATTAGCAATTTCACAATTTCGGTCTTAAAATTAGAACCCTGAATAAATCGAATTTAAAATTGAAAACCTTATTGCACAGCTACACATAATGAAGAACAATATTATAAACAAATAAAACAAAAACAAAAAATGAATGAGTATTTCCAGAGACGAGGCAAAATTGGAACCCTTAATCGATTTTCAAAATTCAAAAACCTTTTCGCACATCTACATATGATAAGAAAAAATATTATATACAAATAAATTTGCTAAATCTAAATGAAAAATGAAAGAGGAGTTTAAGTCACAAGCTTAAATTTCCAATTATGGAATTTCGCTCCCTGTGGGCCCCAATTTTTGAAAATCAAAATCAAAATTCTAAAACCTTATTGCACATCTACATATAGTATGTGACAATACTGTATAGAAATGAAATGCATGAAATGCAAAATGAACGAGGAGTTTTAGAGCAAATGTTATCTAACGGACGGACAGACCGATTACAAACATTTCAAAACTTCATTCGAACACACAGCGATACGCACAGTAAAACTCAGTTCAAAAGAAATCAGAGTCCGATGTTAGAAAAGCTGACAGAATGACTAACTACTGACATGCTAGCTCCAAACCTCAATTAAATTGATCGAAAGATTATGTCTTTATCATATAGAAAATCAGCCACAATCCCCCCCGTTAGGGGTTTAATATCATTCCATCATAAACTAGAAATTGGTGCCATCATAAACGATGTCCATCCCGGCTCTGCAATTTCACCATTTTCGGTCGCAAAATTGGAACCCTTAATCGATTTCCAAAATTGAAAACCTGTTCGCAGATCTACAGATAATAAGGAACAATATAATATACAAATAAATTTGCCAAATCTAATGAAAAAGGAAAGAGGAGTTCAAGTCACACGCTTAGATTCTTTATTTCGGAAATACAACCCCTGTGGGCCCCAAGTTGTAAAAATCAAAATTCTATTGCGTATCTGTATAAAGTAGATGACAAAACTGTATAGAAATTAAAAGCATAAAATTAAAAATTAATAAGGAGTTTAAGTTACAAGCTTAAAGCGCCAATTTTCAAAATTCGACACCCAATTTTTGACTATCAAAATTCTATAAAACCTTATTGCGCATCTACATATAGTATGTGACAATACTGTATAGCAATTAAATGCATGAAGTTAAAAATTTTAGAGGAGTTCAGGTCACAAGCTTAAATTTCCAATTTTCGAAATTCGACCCCTATGGGCCCCAATTTCTGAAAATCTAAATTCCACAACCTTATTACATCTACATACAGTTTGTGACAATACTGTATAGAAATTAAATGCATGACGTAAAAAATGACAGGTGCAAAAATGCGGCGGGGTTAAACATGTTTTATGAGATCTCACCCCCCCCCCCCCCCCCCTCAAATACCTCTAGCCAATGTGGAACTAGAAATTGGTTCCATCATAAAGGATGTCAATCCCCGCACTGCACAGGTCAAAAAACAATTCAGTGAAAAATTAGCAATTTCACAATTTCAGTCTGAAAATTTGAACCCTGAATCAAATTTAAAAATTGAAAACCTTATTGAACATCTACATATAGTGAGGAACAATATTATAAAAAAAATTAAACCCCTGAAACAAAAAATGAAAGAGTATTTCCAGAGACAAGGCAAAATTAGCAATTTCACCATTTTCGGTCCCAAAATTTGAACCCTTAATAGATTTTCAAAATTAAAAACCTCTTCACACATCTACAGAAAATAAAAAACAAGATTATATACAATTTGCTAAATCTAAATGAAAAATGAAAGAGGAATTTAATTCACAAGCTTAAATTCACTATTTCCGAAATACAACCCCTGTGGGCCTTAAGTTGTCAAAATCAAAATTCTAAAACCTTATTGCGCATCTACATACTGTATTGTATATAAATTAAAATGAAAATTCAATTTCCAGTTTTCGAAATACGACTCCTGTGGGCCCCAATTTTTGAAAATCAAAATTCTAAAACCTTATTGTACAACTACATATACTAGTTGTATGTGACAATACTGTATAGAAATTAAATGCATGAAGTTGAAATGAATGAGGATTTCATGCCAAAAGCTTAAATTTCCAGTTTACAAAATTCGAACCCTTTGAGCCCCAATTTTTTAAAATCAAAATTCTAAAACCTTATTGCGCATCTACATACAGGATGTGACAATATTGTATAAAAATTAAATGCATGGCATGAAAAAGGATTGAGGAGGTTAGGTCACAAGCTTAAATTCCAATTTACGAAATTCGACCCCTGTGGGCCTAAATTTTTGTAAATCAAAATTCTAAAACCTTATTGCACATCTACTTACAGTATGTGACAATACTGATTTTTAGAAATTAAAGCATCAAATGAAAAATGTATGAGAAGTTTAGGTCACAAGCTTAAACTTCCAATTTTTTAAATTTGACCCATGTGACCCAATTTTTAAAAATCAAAATTCGAAAACCTTATTGGGCAATCTACATACAGTTTGTGATAATACTATACAGAAATTAAATGCATGAAGTTAAAAATGAATGAGGAGTTCTGGAGACAAGATTATCTAACGGACAGACAGACAGTACGGCAAACCGATGGACAGACGAACGGATGGACGGACCGATTACAAATATCCCCGAACTTCGTTCGAAGTGTGGGGATAATTATAGGTCATTTAAACCGCAAATATCAGCAAAAGAATGGGGAATAGACAAAACGGTAGGAAATGTCGGTAAGATCTAAATCCAGAGGCAAGACAAATTCATGAAAATAGAACACAACAAACAAATCATACAAGGATACATGTATTACTAAAAGAATAAAAACATATAATAAACTAAACAGAATAAGAACCAGATATCTCAGAACCTAAAACACTAGCAATGTGAACTACCATTAAAAACCGGGAATGACATCAGATATTCCGAACTCTCATTAAAAACCGGGCTTGACATCATGTGCTGCGGAAAGAAAAACATATCCTGCTCCATTAACGGTACCCGTCACATTGCCAATGAATAACATCCGGTGAGGTGTCACTTTCAAAAGTACATACCATAAAATATGCCACAATATTATCTCTGGTGACGTATTATGTGACAATAAAACTGGTGGATGTAGGCGTTCTTTGTGAGAATAATTAAATGATTAATTTCAAATTGTCAAAATCAGTAGCAAATTTTCTCATATGACTTTGAAAGTAGCAACATTATTTTGATCCACGTACAATAATCAAAGGACTTATTAATCTGTGTGAATGAGAAATGTGCAGGTACTACCATAAGTGGCTTTTCTCATCTCATCTGCTCTCGTAGATGTGTTATACAAACCAATTTAATATATTTTTCTGATTATTTCGTTTAATTTGACTGAGAAGCTGAACCCCATTTAAATTTTCCCGTCTGATTAAGCTCTAAAGAATTCTGAAAATGAAAAAATAGGTTCAATATGTCCAATCACTTTCTTCTGAATATTTTTAGAAAAACTTCAGTGTTTTAAATGTATAGAATAACATAACTGCCTTAAATATTTGCTGCAATTGTAAACTCTTATTCTTTCTACGAAGATGTAACACAGAAATGCCGGAATGAGTACATGTTGATATAGGAAAACGAATACAAAAAAAAACAATAAAGATAGTCAGAAAGCCCATAAGATCAAAATTTGGAGACAATGGGAATTGGCGAAAACAAAAATACTACAGATATAGCAAAAGAGAATTAGAATAAGAACGAAATCATTAGTACCAACAAACGTGAATTCCTTCCAAAAAAATACCAGGCGTAGGTACTCCGGAAGGATAAGTTTCCGTTAACGAAACCCGTCAAATTGTAAGTGGAAAATATAGGTTATCAATTCCAATAAGAAATCATACTACAGATAGATGTACATGAATCTTGTTTAAATATGAAGATAGAAATTTCCTAGTGGAATTATGTCGAGAACTGGTGATATCAACGATGATTTATCACCACTTTGGTTTATAAGTTTATGTTACAGAAATCTTGCTCTGTCGAGAAAGTCTGCACACGAAAGTAACAGCTAAACCATATCCGATCTGTTTGGTATATTATTGCTACAAAAGGGAACGTTCACAATTGAAAAGTTAAAATCGTAAACGTTTGTTGATTTCAGTCGAGCTCTGTTCTATTTATAAGTTTAGGTATTTTGTTTTCGCATTAAACAATGGGAAGCATTTCCCTCGGTACATATATATATACCTCTGCCCTTGGACGGTTTTGGTTTTATCTGGTTTGGTAATTTTATATTTGGATCTAACATATTTGGAACATTCACACATTCACCACATATGCTTATGACAAACTTTGGAAAGGAAGTTCATTTGAGAATATTACTCTATATGAAAATTCTTGTTGAGGCAGATTTGCTTTACTTTCTAGATGAATAGGGTTTTGCTTGTTAAGATGGATTTGTTTTCTGCATTCTATTGTTGAATACTACTCGAATCAAGATTTATAGCACGTATGATTGAAATATTTTACACTGTATCGCGAAGTAACAGTCTTAAATTGGGTATAAGACTGTTTAAGTAATAATTAAAATTTTACAAATTTTGACGTTATGTAAGTAACACGTGTAATAAAAAATTATGTGATACTATTTTAGCTCCACAAGATGTGCAAATTTCGTACATTTTCGACTCATTAATTAAGCTCAATGCCTAAAATATTGAAAACAACACAGTAATCCGAACCGTTGCAGAGCAAATGCCAAAAGGGTAAACCAACACTATTCGTGAGGACAGAACTATGCACAATGGAAATACTTCTTAGTTTTTCTTCTAAGATTTTTACGCAGATTACAAGGGCCATTTTAAAAACACAATTCCTTGATATTTCTACTAACAAACTAAGCCCTAATATTGTAAAATCGGGATGTGTCATACTGATGATGCAGCCTCGCTGATATTAATACAGCTTTTCGGTGTGGGCCAATACAGAAAAAAACTGTATTGGACCGGCCCAATTAGATTTTTCGCTTCTAGTTTATTACGTCATGTCGTCTGCTGATGAAACAAGCGATGTATAGTTTGTTTGATTTTGTAACGGTAGGTTATAATTTTGTTAGGCGGTAATAAATAATCATTATGCTTAAATGTTTGAAATGCAATAGAAATTAGTCAACTTGTAGTTCAGCATGCTAGAACTGCATGTTATATACAAAAGACTACACTGAATTTCCATATTTGATATTGGCCCTGTTTATCTGTAATGGCCCGGTTGGGGTTTTTAATAAAGAGTCATTTTGGCAATAATGTACGTAGTTGGTTAATTGTAATAACCGATATGCAAGGAGTATCAGTAATCCCGTGTGATTTTGTAAGCGACAATACCATGACGAAATCAGCTGGATTATATTATTACCAAACTTCATGAAAAAGTCTTTTTTTAAAACATTAATGGATTCATTTCCCCCAAAAAGTACAATGATGACGATACTGTGTCAATGCAATCTTTCATATAATGTGTTACTAATGGTAAAGTATATATATATATGCTACATATCTCTATAATTTGATTGACCTTTAAACGTGGTAAATTGATTTTTTGTAATAGAATTATATTCGAACCACTGATGTAAAGATTTATCACTTTATATCTTTTCCAGGAATAACTTATTAGCATGCATGAAAATGTTTTTGTATTGTTTCACCATCTTTATAAATTTAGCTTGATATACGTCGACCCTAGATTAAAAGAATGTTTTCTTGTGATCAAACCTATGTGATTTCGGACATATGTAAAATACTTATTCGAAATTCATATTTTTTTTAAAATACTACGTATACATATTTATATTAGGGACAGTCGGACCAATAAACAGTTTTTGGTACAAATTTTGATGCATTTCATGTGCACAATTGAGTCTCATCAGCATTGCTCAAGGCCGAAAAAATGGATAACAATAAACCAAAAGCATGTCGAACCATGCGCAAAGGTGCTAAAAAGAGCAGAATAAAAAGAGAAACCCGTCAAAGCTATACATTAGAATTTCTTAAAGTTCCCTTTTGAGCACCAATTTCACGGACTGTACTATCAAACATTATAATGGTACCCTTGGAAACGTGCACCCCTCCTCATTGACATATATATATGAAAAGAATGTGATTGTCTAATAAACGGCAGCAACTGCTTACCAATCCGGGCCATCTGCGTTCATCCCCATTTTTTTTTTTTTTTTTTTTTTTGTTGGGGTCTATATTGCTGATATTTTTTAAAGGTTTTTTATACTGAGTGTCTGTTGTTTGTTTGTCCTTGTCATTCAGAATCTACATGTAGGTTCTGTCTCTGTCTGGTTGATTATCATTGGATTGCTATCACTTTGTCTTCCAAATGAAATGTTGCCCAGTCCTTAAATTCAAGCTCCAGATACTAGTATAAATGTAACGTACTGTTAATTAACAACAATCGTTTTGGACTTTTTCAAAGGCGGGGAAGGCGGGGATATCAGATCTCCAAACAGAAAGCCTCACCATGGACCATAGTGGGCTAAATGTTTGAGGAATGCGATACCTCTTGTATGTTAAGGACCCCTTCTGTTCATTCTAATAAGATTAGGTTGATAGCTGCAGAAGGAGGTAAAATTATCCGTCTCTAGTCGTTACTTTTCTAACGGCAGTCAGATTTCATCTATCTATGTGTCACGTCCAACATCCATTTATATAAATTTATGTTGTTGTTCCTGCAGATAAGACCCCTTATATCAAAAGATGCAAAAGGAACTATATTCAGTGCTTGATTAATGAACTAGGGATTGCAAGTTCACTTGGCAATCCTACCTATAAAGCTACTACACTTTCAAAGGAAGAAATAATCGACAATCATAGATCGGTCTTACCGTTATTTGGTATTTCCACCAAAGATGACGATTGTGATCTTCTTACATTGTACTGTATACCCAAGTTACATAAGTGTCGATACAAACAATGCTTTATAGCAGGATCTGCCAAGTGTTCCACCAAACCACTGTCTCAACTTCTAACTTCTATTTTAACAACTATCAAAACGGGCCTCCAAAGTTATTGTGAGACAAGCTATTCAAGAAATGGTATCAAGAAAATGTGGATATCAAAGAACTCTAAAGACTTAAAGGATATTTTACATGATTATTCATTGATTTGTTATAGAAATTACCTGTATTTAACAAAATTCAAAAATAATAGAAATACTAAGGGTTCATTCCTTGTATTGCACATGGTAGATCTCCTTAGCTGAAATTTGGCTTCCTATTTCGGTATTTTTGGTTGAGTACTTCTTGCTTAATATAAATTTGGTTTTTGGTCTTCCAAATATTTCGGTTTTAATGCTGCTGATGAGAGGTAACTCCTTGAAATGCGTCGTATACAGCATAGTATAAATTAACTGTATCTAATATAAGTATCTTTGGATTGTTATTTTGAAACTCCTGGGATGATGCCTCTGCTGGTGGACCCTAGGTCCCCGAGGGTATTCGCAAACCCAGTCGTCAGACTTGTCTGACATGATTATTCATTGATTTGTTATAGAAATTACCTGTATTTAACAAAATTCAAAAATAATAGAAATACTAAGGGTTCATTCCTTGTATTGCACATGGTAGATCTCCTTAGCTGAAATTTGGCTTCCTATTTCGGTATTTTTGGTTGAGTACTTCTTGCTTAATATAAATTTGGTTTTTGGTCTTCCAAATATTTCGGTTTTAATGCTGCTGATGAGAGGTAACTCCTTGAAATGCGTCGTATACAGCATAGTATAAATTAACTGTATCTAATATAAGTATCTTTGGATTGTTATTTTGAAACTCCTGGGATGATGCCTCTGCTGGTGGACCCTAGGTCCCCGAGGGTATTCGCAAACCCAGTCGTCAGACTTGTCTGACATGATTATTCATTGATTTGTTATAGAAATTACCTGTATTTAACAAAATTCAAAAATAATAGAAATACTAAGGGTTCATTCCTTGTATTGCACATGGTAGATCTCCTTAGCTGAAATTTGGCTTCCTATTTCGGTATTTTTGGTTGAGTACTTCTTGCTTAATATAAATTTGGTTTTTGGTCTTCCAAATATTTCGGTTTTAATGCTGCTGATGAGAGGTAACTCCTTGAAATGCGTCGTATACAGCATAGTATAAATTAACTGTATCTAATATAAGTATCTTTGGATTGTTATTACGATCTCGGGCCATTTCAGTCTGTAACAGCATAAAAACACCATTCCTCATTCACAACTGAAGGAGAAGTTGAAAGATCTAATCCATAAAAGTATACGGAGGACGAAATTGTCCTGATGATTGAATTTTTGATCGACAACATATTTGTTCAATTTGGTGGACGTGTTTTCCAATAGACAACTGGCATTCCTATGGGCACTAACTTTGCGCCACTCCTGGTCGACCTATTCCTTTACTCATATGATGCAGACTTCCTTGACGGGCTTCTTAAGGAAAAACAAAAGAAGTTAGCCCGTACCTTTAATTTTAGCTTCCGCTGTGTAGATGATGTGTTATCACTCAACAATTCACGTTTTGGGAATTCCTTACATCTCATCTATCCCATATGAAATTTATATTATGCATATTAACCCGTCGAAAAATAATTAATTATCTTGTAACACTAATGTCAAGGATATATACTTGTAACACTATTATAAATAAATAATTTCAAGGATATATACTTGTAACACTATTATAAATAAATAATTTCAAGGATATATACTTTTCGGAAATCGACCAAATGTGCACATCTTGTGCATCAAAATTGGTATCAACGAATTGTATTTTTACCTCTGAGTCGATGCCGCTGCTGGTGGACTCCAAGCTCAGTTGTTAGTATTTTGATATTAGCCCGGATATGTTGTACATAACATTCAGACAACAATCCTGAAAATCATCAAACTGCACAAAATATGTTGTTGTCATACAGCCTTATTCTTCTTCAAATGTTAATTCTGGATGCCCAGTTTTGTGCTTATTGCTCTCAAAGCTAAAATGATCTTCGAACCCAAATTGTTTAATAAGAAGTTTACCTAATGAAGATTACTCAAGAAAAGAAATTCCATATCGGAGTTTTTATTAATGTGGCATGGCGAAAAGAAAGGTTAACATTACATACCAATCTATAAGCACCCGAGTTCCCAGAAATAGAGCCCGAAACACAAATCTGATATAACAAGGAGTAAGGATAGTCTTTATATGGGAATATAAACTATTGTTCATACCACACTCTAGGTTTTTAGTTTGGTACTTCGTTTCGAAGTTGTGTCAAAATATGATTATTTTATTGTGCCTGAGTTCCGATTTGTCTTTATTTTATCCGATGTAATCTGTTCTCAAGACTGATTTATAACTGATAATTAAACATCATCCTTTGTGGTTGTTTCTTGGATTAGAATCTGTTCGCTATGGATTATTGTTTCAGCTTTGAACATTGCTGTTATGACATGACATTTTGCTAAATGCGCTTGCAATGCATCGCAATTGATATCAAAATTTTATTACAATACAAGATTTAATATCATTATACAATAACAAATATTACTTATATTTATTGATACATGTAGATGTAAGATATCTAACTTGAATGCTTGGATGGGGTTTATAGAATAAAGAATAATGCCCTACAATAAAATAGAGAATAATGTTCCCTTATCCAACAGAATAGAGAATGGAAACGGGGAATGTGTCAAGGAGACAACAATCCGACAAACGAGCAGAAAACAGCTCAAGGCTACAATGGGTCTTCAACGCAGCGAGAAAATTCCGCACCCGGAGGCGGGCTTCAGCTGGCCCCTAAACGATAATGCATACAAGTTCAGCGAAATGGACACCACACTAAACTTCGAAACTAATGAACCAAAATTAAAAAAACACACAAGACTAACAAAGCATACAATGTAATGAAAGCTTGGCCCAGAAGGTATTACAGTAAACGATTTCCCTACTGTAGATATAATGTACATCCTATATAGATTTTATAGTTTTCACTGTTCCTCAACTTGTTTATGCGAATACATGTTACTTTATGGTGACGTATGATAATTCCATTTAATTTTTTGTCTTTTTAAAACTAACAATGACGAAATAACTACACAGCAGACATTTTTACAACGCCAATTTACAAAAATAAAACGAATTCAAAATTTAAAATGGAAATGGATATTTGTTTATGAGATCTTCGTTGTTTACAATTATTATTTTATCATTCAGAGATTGTTTATACCAATTTGTTAGAATGGGTCTGGTTAACCATTTTATATATTTAATTGTACATGATATAGCCGTCATGATAATCGTTTACTAGTTCATTAATAATTATCCGTGCATTTATGTGTTTCATCCCCATCAGCTATTGGTGGCGTGTTTATTTCTGATTTACCATAAAAAGAAGTATATTACCAAAATTCTCTTACAAATAATTTTCAACTTGAAGGTACATGACGTCAAATAAATAAATCATGTATGCTTCCTTTCTGCAAGATGTATAAGACAGCAGGTGTCATTGGTTAACTCGTAGCTATTTCACTTATAAATGATACGTTCTGCAGCCACTTAAAAATTTCCATCCTGTTGACTATCCTTATAAATGATAACTATTGTCAGTGCATCCCTTTTATTTGCTACATTTACGGTCTTCAAAAAAAACTTTACAACAACAAATCTAGGCGCCGCTGTGGGCACTTGCAAACACAAGGCCGAAAATATTAATGAAAGAGATATGAGGTGATTGTCGAGACGACGTCACTTCTGAAACGGAATCCGAAATGTACAAAAGGAGGATAATAAAAAAAAATGAAGGTGTGTCCGCACTGCATGTCAAGCCATTAGTTGATAAAAAATCTTGTAATATATACATTTATTTCAACTCGAACTTTTGAAATCAAAACCTGCATATATTCAGTTACATTTGTACGTCAAATTTGTTTGTGGTTACGTCATATTTGTTTCGTCTTAATCGGTATATTTTACCCAAAAATGAACATTTCGCTCTCGTTAAATATTATGGAATTTCAGCAGTGAAAAAGACAAGAATTTTATTACGAATATTGGAAACAAAACAATGTTATAAGTTTTCATTTTATTTTAAAGAAACTTTTGAGATAGTCCCGAAAAACGACTTGTAGTTTCAAAAAGACGATATTAAAGCAGTTGAACAAATGCATTTGCTTGGCTGTAAAGATAACCTTTGTTGACCGCATTTCACCATTCTCAATGTAGTTAAGTCATCTCACATATACTTGTGTCAGTCTTTTCGGAATGAATAGAGATATGTTTTTCCCCAAATTATTATTGTCTACCAGATTTATTTACTTACAGCTGTTTGGTAATTCTTTTACTTTAAAAGCAATTGTTAAATACATTTAGTCGGTACATGATGCGACAGAGTGGTTGTTTTGGTTGTCAGTTGCACTCTTCGCATTTTGGTCATTGATTAAACGCTTTTGCCACAGAGCACTACAGTTGCGACCCATCATAACCTCTCGTTCAAGATAACTTGCAGAGCAGTTGTGAGAACAGCTCTAAGTTAACTTAGAGCAGTCCTGGTCCACGACTGCTTTTTAGAACAGCTCTGGTCAAGAATCAGAGCAGTCTTGGTCCACGACTGCTTTTTAGAACAGCTCTGGTCAAGAATTAGAGCAGTCCGGTCCACGACTGCTTTTGCGCTAAATTTCATCAATTGTTATAGAACCCATCATCGAAAAGATTTTGAGTAAAAAGAGATAAAATTAATATTTAAAACAAAAACTAAATTAAAATTTTAAAAAATAAATAAAACAAAATAAAATTACAATTAAAAAAAATAACAAAATAACAAAATTAATATTTAAAACAAAAATTAAATTCAAATTCAAAAAAAAAATTAATTAAAATTAAAAAAAAATTAAATTAAAAAAAAATGTCAAATCAGTGATACGATCCATAGCATGAATGGGTAGGTTACATGATCAATTCTATAACAATGTTATAGACATGATAGAACTGTTCTAGGCCATGACAGGTTGGAGCTGTTCTTGACCTTGACAGGTTAAAGCTGTTCTTGACCATGACAGATTAGAGCTGTTTTTGACCATGACAGGTTAGAGCTGTTCTTGACAATGACAGCTTAGAGCAGTCAGTAGAACTGCTCTAAGTTAACTTAGAACAGTCTGTAGAACTTGGTGAGAGGTTATGTCTGCACCTAACTATAGCTCAGTTTTTCAGCCGTAACTTTACCTGACAGAGCAAACTGATGAAGATGATGCAGATATCGTATGCTTACTTAACCCATGATGTCTGCTGAACAGTTTGATTAGTTTATTGACAATGGAGTCCATTCCGTAAAACGTGTTACCTATAACCCAGATATTTAGTGAATCTGTTCTTGCAGAAACAACTCAAATGCAAAACGACCCGATATGAGTAATGATGTCGAAGAAGTTCCAAAAAGCAATCTCATCAAAATTCAATGTACATTAAGTCAGGGCTTAGAACGCCATTTACATGCAAAGACTACTCGCATTCTTTAAAGCTTGAAGAAACAAATAGACAGCCTTTGCTCATGAAGAGTCAGAAAATGTTGGAAATGGTGATCTTTAATAAATTCTTTGATATCAATGGGTTGCACAAGATATGCACATTTCGTAGATTTGAGCTCATCAGATTTGCTGACATTTTGGGTGTCTGATTTGCCGTATTCAATTTTAAAAGTGCTCTCCTGTTGCATATCACGTGGATAAGTAAATTTACGAAGCAAGAGTTCGTCAGATTTTCCATATTTCTCCTATCATGTTTAAATAATGGACCTGTTGTTATGGGTTTATATTCTTTGATACCAATTTCATGCACAAGATGTGCACATTTAGTAGATTGAGGATTCATCAGTTCAGCTCAAGGCCTAAAATTATTACGTTTTTACAATACACCAGTTATCAAAAGAAACGATACACAGCAATACCTTTCACATACATATATGTATATCTTGATATTCAAATGAACATACGAAATTTCAGATCTATATAGCGGGTCCGAAATATAACTCCTCACACCAATTCATTGTTTTCACGCAGTTTTTTAGTTTCCATAAAATTTTGTTTTTACCTTACAATTAAGAAATGTTTAGACTTATACTGGATACTGTTTAATTAAAAATTCAAATCAAACCAATTCCAATTTGGGTTGACTTTATCTTTTAATCTAAACATCTAAACTTATGCATATACTCGAGGACAAAGCGATATTGAAATCAAAAATTTACGAACAAACGTTTTGATTTTAACATTCCCATTATGAACTTGCCATTTCTTAGCAATATCAGACATACCAAGGTCATCAGCTTATGGTATGTAAATTTCGCAACTGATTCGTTAATGTTGGGTATGTGGTCCGTACCATGGCCTTTTCAGTACAACGAAAGTAGTGTCTCTCTTGGAAGAAAGGGATATGTTCAGTACTTGTTGACATTATCACTCCAATGTCATTACGAATTGATTGGCTTATACAAAGTTTCTGCCACACAAATGAGAACAGTTAGATTTCACGCTTTAACGGAACTGACACTTCTCCGCAATCCACTTTCAATGTGATAGCTGTCGTTAATGGAATATCATATGCCTAGGAGTCTGTATAAGGTGTCCGTGTGGGGTGATATGTCTTCCTGTGGACTATTACCTCATGGGCTAGAACGTTAAAACTCCGGCTGAGCGTGTCGGTCTATAGTAAAGCAAGTTTCATATTCATATCATATTATGCATTAATTGCCACAGGAAGTTAAACAATAATTCATCCATCCATTCATCCAAACTAGCGCATCGTGCTATAAGTTACATAACAGATATTTGGTTAATAATAGTACACCCTGTAAGAATAAAAGCAATACTGAAACAGAAAAAAAGCAAACGAACAATGTTTTTATTCCCATTTTTATCTTGAAAGTCGCAGTAAGCTTACATCTTACTGGCCTATTTCATCGTTTACTAAATTAATTAAACAGATTAATATCTCATAGAAATCTATTCCTATCACGGTTAAGACGAACGTCTTTTTTCTAATAACATTTTCAGAATACTCTTGAAAACAGTTTGATCATCCCGCTATGGTTTTGTATTGTATAGATAAATCAGGGTTCTGAGAACACCTGATACCCGACTTAAAAGTGGCCTTAAGTATATATATAATTGGATACAAATATGAATTTTCCAAGACTCAGACCCAACGTAAATAAAAGTATCAAAGAACTAGATCTGTGTTTCTCAAAAAAAAATCGGTGAAGGTACTTTCACTCAATGATCTACTTTTAAAATTTGAACGCACGCTACAAAAATATTTGTAAACGGGGTAATTCATTTTCTAAACTACAAATGACAAAAAAAAACACATGTTTCTATTAAAACTGTAGATACTAGTAATAGGTTTTATCAACTATCCAAATATTTCCTTTCGAAATGGAGAAATCGAAGAAAATATACAGTAAAAAGCATCAACATCTGGAATAGTTAGTTGGAATTCCTTCTACATGCTTTTATGTTTGACAGCCAAACAGCTGATAGAGAATGTGACAGCTGAACGACGTCTCGTTTCCTGCAACTTTATCGTCGTTTAAAGCTACATTTGGAAAAAGCACAACCAGAGTGCAGGATAGAGATCAACTGGACACCTCCACAACACAAGCACAACCAGCAAGAAAACGTTTGGCGGTGAGAGAAAATAGAACCATCAATTATCGGCCAAAAAATACCGAAGAGACAAAACAGTGCGATAAGTCTGTAAATTCAAAATCCAAGGAAAAGAGTCATGGACCACAACAACAACAAAAAAAAACGCCACAAAGGTACATGTATTACTAATAAAATAAAAAACATATAATAACCTAAACAAAAAAAGAACAAAACAGCACTAAAACTAAAGCACTAGCAATCTAAACTCCTACTTAAAACCGTGAGCGACATCAGGTGCTCCGAAAGGGTAAGCGTAAGGATGTACAATTGTCATGTTAAGTTGAATTTTAGCTGCAAAATATGAAATTGTACCTGTATTTCAGTAACAATCTTCTCTTTATTTTGGCTTTTAGACCCAAATATGTATATATTTAAATAATCACAAAGTTTTGCCGATCCGGGGAAATTAATGATTTCTTCCAAAATTTTACTTTTTTGCTTGGATACCCATAGCAACGAAAATGGTAACTTTTTTTTCAAAACATTGTGAAAAATGCGTTGTAGTGACTAGTTCTGGGACCAGTTATCACCTTAATGTAGAATTTCAATGGATATGACACATGTCATAAATTAAACATAGCACTTTGTCGTTTCAAAAAATTAAAAAATAGTTTTTCGGTTCATTTTTTCGTGACTTACATTTCAACACTTCGTGCATAATTTACACACAATATCTGATTAAGGTCGGATGGAGAAGCCGCTTAAGTCATTGAACGATTAAAATAATAAAATCAATTATCAAATATCCTCTCTTTCATCATAAATCAGCTTTGTGGTCAGAAATAATAATTATAATTATCAGCACTTTTTACCAATCAATTTAAACATTTGAAATATTTACCGACCTATTTTGCGAAACTATGTCGGAAAATGAAATTCCCATTGTATAGTGGAACCTTAAAGCCAGTGAAGTGTCAAGTCCGGTGAGTTGTCAATTCCAGAAGGGCGTGAACCTTAACTGACGATATCTAGTCTTATACACGAGATAGAAACTTTGTATCGGACAATCAATTCGTGATGACGACCGTAAAATTTTTGGAGTGATGAAATTAACAGAGACTGAACATAACCATGTCTTGATCTGTCTTAGAAGTTCATGAGACAGCTATCTCACCCTGCAGAGATAGTCACCGTATAGATCACATGCACGGCAGTAATGTGATACGTTTTCCTTGCATGCAATTGAGGACCTTGTTGGGTGGGGTAAACAATAATTTGGTAAACAAATACGAGTTTGAACTGTCTTTGAATGTAGATACATTTTTTTTACGAAAATATGATTTGATGAAGTTTGTCGATGCCCTTGTCAAAGAACGTTATTTTCCATTAAAGAGTCAATGGAAGAAAATTGTGAAGAACAGTGTGTATTCACACGAGCAGCTGTGTTTGCTTAACCCCTAAACTCCGATTATGACTTTAAATAAAGACATATACGATAGTACTGAACCACATAAAGCATGTCGTGTAGCCCAGAAGTACGGACACTTGACAAAAGAATGCAACTATGTGATGTCTTTGTGCAGTCTTGTTAAACCGAATGAAGTGGATAGCGTCAAAAGTGTGGATTCTTTTTATGGTGACCCAATAATCCATATCATAACAGTGCTCGTCGATATACACAATAAGATATGAACTGTGGTGTGAAATCATAAATATTGGTCCTATTGCATTCAGGGTGACGTCACACAACATGGACGATGTGTCACTGGCATTAAATATTTTGTCATGTAATTCAAGTCACCTTTATGACTTACCCAATGTCGAAGCTGATAACTTCAGTGGTGTGTGTGTTAAATATATATAAAGCCTTTCCAAAGCATATGAACAGTAACAATATCGTATCTTATTTAATCAACTCTGAAAAAAATTGATTTGTTTTGAAATCGTCTCACAATTAACTTTTGATATTTTTTGTTTTGATATACTTGTCCTTGCTTTGATTGTAAACTAATATGTATATAAACTCTCCTTAAGGAGGATAATAAATTATATATATACTGTCATAATGATATATCGTTTTTCTTTGATGTAGATTTAGAATAGGATCTGAGCCTTTCTGCTTGTTACTGTTTTTATGAATTATACAGTTATAATATGCAACTCACGTAAGACTTAAATACATGTGCTATGCTAACATCTGTTTCAATTTGAACTCTAATATACGAATTTTCTACTATTCGAATGTTTACTAGATCTTAATACATGTAGTAAGATTTAGGGCTACTCCAATTTCAATTTGGTACACTTCGCTAGTCTTTCCGGGTTTTTAGTTAACAACAATAGATTTCTATCTTATCACCTGGAGCTTTTTTCATATAAATTTCTGTCAATAATAAATCTTAATTAAAAATTTGTGTATATACAATTATTTCTTCGGAATCTCTTTCTGTTCTCTGGTTTCTGAATGAAGATGATTTTGTCTATTAACTAAATTGTGCTTTAAAGACAAAAGGCTAATAACATTTTTGATATCTGAAGTATTTAATCAAACTTAACTTTGGTGCTTTATTAATTATTCAGCTGCAATTTCACATAATAAGCAAGAATGTGTAGGAGTATTCATCGGCTATAATTTTGTTCTTCTACTTATAATTCGATGAAGTTTGATTTGCTTCGCTGTATTCCAAGGTAATACCATAAAATTAAATTCTCTACAGAATGAACTAATTTTCAACTAAACACAATTTAAGATTTAGAAAAACACTTAAGAGAAATGTTTTTTTTTTGAAACAAAGATCTTAATATATCATACGATGCTATTAAACAGTTTTAAAATTTTATTTAATTTATCTTTGATGTTTAATTGCGAAAACAAGGGGAAAGAGATATTCATATCTTACTTGAAAATTTAATTAAAATGTAAAAGGTTACATTGTATTTAAGAAATTGTATGGTTATCAAATAAATTACTAATGGTGTTAGTTGTTTGCGATAAAAGACAATATTACTCTTCGTTTGTTTAAGTGCTGAAAAAAAAACACACACAAAACAATATTTTATTTGGAACTGCTAAACAGTATTAGACAATTTTAGGGGTCTAATCATCACAAAAGTCGACAAATATAGTGATCGATTAACTGACCCAACTTCGGGATAATCTCTCATAATACGTATATACGTTTAGATTTCACAAAATCTATAGAGTATTGAACTTGTACATGATGTGCTTATGTTTTGTATGTAACATGATTTTTCGAGAAGATTACTATAAACTGATAACTGTCAAATTTTGGAAACGATATACAGTACGTTTAAACATGAAAACATATTGATATTGTAAAAACGATCTTTTCAAATACCAATAACAAAATCATGCTTACCGCATTCAAAACTATGATGAAAAAAAAGTAAGTATTTAAGTGAGAAAATAACAAATTACGCATTATAAATCAGAATACAGAATTATGCAAAATCAACCAATTCTTTTTATTGGTTTACCCCAGTTCTTTAGCCTCATACAAATAATTTTTTTTTTATATTCTTCTATGGTACACTAATATCTTATATTTGCCATACAAGTATAAACTATTTATAAAATTTGAAGCAATCCATTCAATTTAATTTTCAAGAATCTCTTGTAGAATAATTCGAGTGCAATGTTTAGCCCAGTAACATCTAAATTGCGAATTGCGCTGTAATATGTTGGTTACTTCACAGTACTTATAGACTGTTAAACAAAACACACTGACTTGCTCCACCTATCAAATTTCTCAACTCAAAAATAAATTATTGTTAAGTTTTAGTATATTGCCTTTACGTTCTACAAAATGTTTACATATATACATGTATATATTTCTTTTTTATATTTTACTCGGAATGGCCTGAGTTTTTATATAGAACGGTCATATAATGTCAGAAATTCAATGATGTAAATGTCTTGAAAATATTTCATGATACTTGATGGTTGCAAATGTATTTTCTTTTTTAAATGAGCCATGAAATGTGTGATGGATCCATTTTATGTTCCTATGAAAGATAATATAATCGCTTGATTTCTTCTCTCCAAGTTGTTACATATACAATGCTTATTGGCACAAGCTATTTTCCTCCTATAATGAACCTTTTCTTTGAATGCGTTAGTGTGGGATTGCGGCTGATTTTCGGTATGATGAAGACATAATCTTTTGATCAGTTTAATTGTGGTCTGGAGCTGGCATGTCAGTAACTGCTAGAAGTCATTTGTTAATATATATTGATATATTGCTTAGTTTCTTCTGGTACCTTTTTTAACATCGGATTTTGAATTGAGTTTTACTGTGTGTATTGTTTTGTGTTTGTTTATTCCACATTGATGTATAGGGGGAGGCTTGAGATCTCACAAAACATGTTTAACCCGCCGCATTTTTGCGCCTGTTCCAAGTCAGGAACCTCTAGCCTTTGTTAGCCTTTAATTTTGGTTCATTTGTATGTTTCGGGGTTTAGTGTGCCGTCCATTTCGCTAAACTTGTATGCATTATTGTTAAGGGGCCAGCTGAAGCCCGCCTCCGGGTGCGGGATTTTCTCGCTGCGTTAAAGATCCATTGGTAGTCTTGAGCTGTTATCTGCTCTTTGGTCGGGTTGTTGTCTCTTTGACACATTTCCCGTTTCAATTCTCTATGCTACAAATGTAGTTAGTGACAAATTTGGCGTTAACAATGAAGACTCTTTAACACATCAGCTAAAACATCAGTTATGTAAAACTTCATTATTAACAACCCTCAATTGAAAATAAAGAAATGAAATTCATCTCAGGCATTTGCAAGTTGAATGTATAGTTCTAGCCAACCAAAGACCCGTAGTGTCTCCTGTTTAAATGAAAAAATGGGGGAGGCTGGCGAAAGGAGGGGGGGTGTAAGTAAAGTCAAGAAATACCAAAGGGACATTCGAAGGACAGAAAATCGCAACGACTGACAAACTCCTGCGAACAACGAAAAAGACAACACCTGCACTAAAATTAAAAACTAAAAACATGTGAACAACATGGACCCCACCAAAAAACCGGGGGTAGACTCAGGTGCTCCAGAAGAGTAAGCAGTCTCTGCTTCCTGCAGGACACCCGCCATGCTGCCCATGTCAAATCCGGTATGAGAAAGGGATAATATCAATGGAACAGGTCCATTTTCATTTGGGAAACGGTTTTTTCATATATACTATAAGTCCATACCCCAGATGCCCGTGCTAATGATCTTTAACACCAGCTTTAAAGATTCTGGATATCTTTGTTGCACCACAAAAATTGTTACTGCAAAAAAAAATTGGGTTTGGTTTTTAGCTCGTCATTAAACAACAATGGGAATATGCTTTGAGAGTATACTTTTTTACCATAGGTCTTGTTTTTCCTCAACAATGTATGTTTGTTCTGTATATTGACTTGGACATCACTTTTAAAAAAATATCGTAAAAAAGTGATGTGTATTTTTAGTATGCATCAAAAAAGGCACTGCTAAGTTATAATTATATACATATCATTCAAAATTCACGATCGATAAAGCGTTTGAACGACGTAGATACCATGATTGATTTCGCCCGAATTCCCTACTTGCAGAGCTCGGGATGCATACGTATTTTATCATATTTTGACAAAGTTATCGTTCTTCACAGCAGTTGTGATTTCGAGGTCACACGTGGCATTTCAACAGAATTGAAGGAAAAAGATCGAGGAGTTCAAACGAAAAACGTAATTCCTTAAAAACAATATTAACGATCAAGAACTTAGGGCTTTCCCATTTTTTTCACTGGTAAGACATTCAAAATTTTCAAATGTATCCCAACTACATAAAATTGACAGTACATCCTATATAATGAGTAATTCCCTTCACCTTACGGGGTTTTCTGTTTTATCATTCTGATTGAAAATTAAATTGGTGTGTTCCTAGTGAGATACCTGCTGAAAAGAACTTTTGGCGGGATAGTCAACCGCAAGTCAGAAATACTCTCGGCCAAAAATTTGCTTTTCGGTACGATTTGATGGCTTTTATTTTGCTTTAAAAGTCCAAACATATGTTAGGACCGAACGTGAATCCGAATTTTTCAATCTATAAATCGATGTCGGATGACAAAACTTGGTTCTTATTTAATTTTAGGTCAAAGGGAGATTACTTCGATGATACATTCTCGGGTATATTTAAATTCTATCATGATATCAAAATGGAGTAAAAAATGAATTGATAAAGATTCCATTATATACTTATATCTGAACGTAAAATACTTTGTTCCATGTAAGAAACGAGCAATATGTGGTCAATGTGCAGAATGAATTCAGAAACAATATCAAATATATTTGAATAAGGAATGGGTTGAATAAATTTTTTGCCAAAGTTTAGTGTAAAATTCACATTGTAATGCAAGACATCGTATGGATGAATACTGTTTAACGTCCAGTGGCAACCAGGTGCATATCAGGACGAGCAAGACGTCGGAGGAAAACAAAAATTTGTAAACGACCTTATGAGCAGAAAAGTCCTGTTTCAAAATGTTAAGTTTATTAATTATTGCGAATCAGAATGAGGAAAGCAGTATTGTATTACACGCTTTTGTTTTTACATAAACTCCGATTTACTTTCGCATACTTAAACTTCAGCTGGAAATGTGATATAGGTAATCTTCATTCTACGAATGACATCAAACATCGTGGGGTGTAAATGTCTCGGGTCGTGACTGATTGCATTAAGACATTTTCCTTAGACTACTCAGCCCTCTGGCATTAGAAATAAAGATAAGAACTATACTCTTCTGTTTTCATGGAAACCATTTTAACGGGATATATATAAGTCAATATCTATAAATTCAGATTAAAACAAGATTAGGCGGTAATGGATGAGTTTCGTCAAATGGCTGAAGAAAAAATAAAGCCTCTTTGATGAAAGCTTATTATAATTACCTGTTAATGTTGACCTGCAACCAACAGTTGCGTAGTTTCTAAAAATAAATTGTTTAAAACTTTTGGTCTTTGATACCTTGAGCAAATTACCCTATGTTAAAGTTAAGAGGGCGCCTGCTTGTTTCTGATATCTAGAGGTCGCGTCCTCCGGTTTAACATGACATGGTATATACTTATTGACTGTTTATGAGGAGAATAGTAAGTTTATTGTCCCAGAGATACCAACTATTGCTCGAGGCATAGCGAGGGGCAATAGTTGGTATCGAGGGGACAATAAACTTACTATTTCCTCAATATGCACTCAATAAGTGTTATACCGAAAGACAATTTACCGGTGAACAGTTTCCAAAACTTATGCCCTTATTACATTTTTGGTGTTTTTGCATACTATCGTTTAATATATTTTGTAAATCCTCCCCTAAAAGGCAAATAAATGGAGGCGGCCATTCAATATATTGGATGTTCTCGGATTTGTACTTTACTATGAGATAAAACTAGACGTATTCGAAAGAAAGTTTGCGAGAAACGCGTTATGTTTAAAAAGACTATTTTCCCTAAGGAAATAGTTACATAGACTAATATCACTATTTCCTTAGGGAATGAACCTATTAAAGGGCTTTTTGTAGTCCTTAAAAAGCAAATTTATTTAAACTAAATTTTACATAATATATATATATTCAGGTTTAATAAAAGTTCTTGTTCAAGATGAAGAACATAAATAAAAAGCTGTTCCTTTACTCATTATTTCAGATTGACTTACAAGTGTCATATGTGCAATACATATTATATACTTATATCTGAACGTAAAATACTTTGTTCCATGTAAGAAACGAGCAATATGTGGTCAATGTGCAGAATGAATTCAGAAACAATATCAAATATATTTGAATAAGGAATGGGTTGAATAAATTTTTTGCCAAAGTTTAGTGTAAAATTCACATTGTAATGCAAGACATCGTATGGATGAATACTGTTTAACGTCCAGTGGCAACCAGGTGCATATCAGGACGAGCAAGACGTCGGAGGAAAACAAAAATTTGTAAACGACCTTATGAGCAGAAAAGTCCTGTTTCAAAATGTTAAGTTTATTAATTATTGCGAATCAGAATGAGGAAAGCAGTATTGTATTACACGCGTTTGTTTTTACATAAACTCCGATTTACTTTCGCATACTTAAACTTCAGCTGAAAATGTGATATAGGTAATCTTCATTCTACGAATGACATCAAACATCGTGGAGTGTAAATGTCTCGGGTCGTGACTGATTGAATCAAGACATTTTCCTTAGACTACTCAGCCCTCTGGCATTAAAAATAAAAATAAGAACTATACTCTTCTGTTTTCATGGAAACCATTTTAACGGGATATATATAAGTCAATATCTATAAATTCAGATTAAAACAAGATTAGGCGGTAATGGATGAGTTTCGTCAAATGGCTGAAGAAAAAATAAAGCCTCTTTGATGAAAGCTTATTATAATTACCTGTTAATGTTGACCTGCAACCAACAGTTGCGTAGTTTCTAAAAATAAATTGTTTAAAACTTTTGGTCTTTGATACCTTGAGCAAATTACCCTATGTTAAAGTTAAGAGGGCGCCTGCTTGTTTCTGATATCTAGAGGTCGCGTCCTCCGGTTTAACATGACATGGTATATACTTATTGACTGTTTATGAGGAGAATAGTAAGTTTATTGTCCCAGAGATACCAACTATTGCTCGAGGCATAGCGAGGGGCAATAGTTGGTATCGAGGGGACAATAAACTTACTATTTCCTCAATATGCACTCAATAAGTGTTATACCGAAAGACAATTTACCGGTGAATAGTTTCCAAAACTTATGCCCTTATTACATTTTTGGTGTTTTTGCATACTATCGTTTAATATATTTTGTAAATCCTCCCCTAAAAGGCAAATAAATGGAGGCGGCCATTCAATATATTCGATGTTCTCGGATTTTTACTTTACTATGAGATAAAACTAGACGTATTCGAAAGAAAGTTTGCGGGAAACGCGTTATGTTTAAAAAGACTATTTTCATTAAGGAAATAGTTACATAGACTAATATCACTATTTCCTTAGGGAAAATAGTCATGAAACTATTAAAGGGCTTTTTGTAGTCCTTAAAAAGCAAATTTATTTAAACTAAATTTTACATAATATATATATATTCAGGTTTAATAAAAGTTCTTGTTCAAGATGAAGAACATAAATAAAAAGCTGTTCCTTTACTTGAACTTTGTAATTTTTGTTTCAGTAAATTTACTCATTATTTCAGATTGACCTACAAGTGTCATATGTGCAATACATGCAATGGGGAACCTTTACTTTATTCTCGAAACCGATGGTGTGGTAATTCTATTGTTTAAAATTTTCCAACGTGGCTTATCCCCCATTTTTGGTACATGCAAGTTGTCTCCCATCTAATGAGTTATCTGATCTTTGGGGAAGGTGTCTTCCATAGTATCCAAAAGGCTTTCTATTGTGACGAACGGCTGATAATTCAAAATATATACAGAGAACTCGCTTATATGTTGACAAACTATAGCTTTTCTACGTTTAAAATTGCTTATCCTCCACCATTATATTAACTTTTGAGACGTCAGAACAGGCCGTTGTATGGACTCTGCAGAGTTAGATAAACGTAGGGAAAAGTATAAACTTGTCAAAGATTTATTTGAAGTAAAAATATCATGATCTACAGTTCTTAGAGTGTTGAGTTGCTGTAAATAAATGGTATATATCCTTGGATTTTAGAGGCCGTAAAATAATTTGAGTTATCTCTCTTGCAGTGTAGAAAGTTCTCGTATTTCGCAATACTGAATAAATTTTAGTTAGAAGGAAGTAATCTCTTCCGAGAAGCGTATAAAAATTACAAGCCCATGTTTTAAAACATCTTTTACAAAGAATCCAAGTATTTTCTACTCTTCGTTTGCTTTATATTTTTTTGTTGTTGACCAACTAGAGGAATGAGTGTTCCCCTGCTTTAACTTTGGTCGGATACGCTTCAAGATTATACGTGTATAAGAATGGGTCCTCCGTATTTTTTCCTTTACATAAAGCTGGATTGCGGTGAATGGTTTCATGTTCGGGAGGGGTAAGGACATCTCCTCTCGAGACTGGTATCTTTAGCAAATATCTCTCCTGAACATGATGTATCTGTTTAATTATCGCCGTGATATGGCTTAAATGTCGCCCACACGGCGTAAAACACTATTTGTTTAATTACATTAATTACACCAAATCTGATTCAAATTTCAGTATCAGACCAGATTTCATTTTCATAATAGTATATAAAACAAATTCACAAATTACAAAACGACTTGAAGCAGTCTCGTCTGCCATTACAAGTTTATGAAATTTCGGAACAGTTAGAAGCGCATCGAATCGCGAGGGTAAAAATCGGCAAATACCAAGGCAGAGGGTAAAAATCGGCAAATACCTCAATGCCTCTGAAATAGTTTGTAATGCGTAATATTTGTGAAAAATACCCTTCTAATGAACCAATCAGATTACAGCATTATTACATTCGGTGTAATTAATATAGAAATAGAATATGAAAAGCTAAAGTCCGTGTTCCGATCATCTATTTTCTTTCAAACAAAATAGTCTTAACTCAACATAACGTAATCCTTTCATTCCTATAGTTAGAAGAATAATTTTAAAAAATTAATTAGAAAGACCGGTGTACATGTATTAATAATGACATTTTCAAAATCACAATATACATGTCTGCCCATCTAATTTTTTTTTATTATGTTCCCCCAACGAAGTGGGGAACATATTGTTTTACTCCATTTTCCTGTCGTCCGACCGAGCTTTGTACCGGAGTGTTCTCGAAAACGGCTGAAGGATTCGCGACCAAAATTGACAGAAAAATCAATGGGGCTGTGCATCGCCATATTAAAAACGTCTGGTTGACGACCATTTTCAAAATGGCGGCTGTCAAAGCCGAAAAAAATCGTAAAAAAATCGCAAAAAAAATCGTAGATCTCTAGTTCTCGGAAATCTTTAACTCGATGATTTCAATATTTTATACAGATATAGCTCCATGTTTGTTGTTTTTCCAAATGACCCTGACTTCAAGATATGAGGGTTACAGAGTATGTTTCAATAGAAACATAAATGTCTTACATGAAACATTCTAGAACAATACTGTGCTATATGTCCTAGCCACTCCAAATTTAATACGATAGTAGACAAGTATGCGTATATAGATGTGCTTTTTGAATCTGACATTTTCAAAATGGCCTCCATTGCCATGGAAACAGCAAAAAAACGAAAAATTTTATAATGGCCGTAGAGACTGGATACTTGGTTAAAATAGGTCACCACAAGTGCTTTCGATATCGGCCATATTTGAAAATCAAATATGAAAAAAAAGTGAGCCGTAGAAATTGATATTAAGAGCCCCTGTGGTAATGGGAACGTTAGGGGAACACCAGTTACCCACAATCCGTTACGCACTGCGTAACAATTATATCTAGTTAAACTTTTGGAACGCATCTGATGAAGGTTAATCCAGAGGTGCGCTTTTCAAAATCTATGAAATTCAGACGATGCCAGTTGAGAAACATTACACAATTTACCTCTGCTGAAAAATCATGAAAATGTTCTTGATGGACAAGTCTGTAATTATTCGCATATTGATATGACCGAGAAAAGGAAGAAGTTTCAAGACAGAATGGTCGTATATGACAAGATATGAGTTAATAGTCCTCTCTCATTTCTCTTCTGGAAGTAAGAAGATCAATTTATACCAAGTATTATAAAGCAGTTTATCTCAGTACAATTAAACCTTAGAACGTATTCAGATCATGTTTGCTCTTTTGACATTATCCTAGAAGTGTTGATACGTGATGGTTATCGCTGAGTTATCTTAGTCAAACTCAGACTGTACCAGAAAGAATACAAGGTCAAAACCATCTTATGGGCTACTGTATACAAGTGAATATTCACCTGCAAGAATGATGACCAGTTCTCAATGAAAGTTCAATCATAACATGCTTTGTTAAGAATATATAATGTAAAACAAACGATTATAAACTATGTGGTAGATCTATTGAATAGATAAATTAAAGATGTGTTGCTAACCATTAATCAATTCAGGTATTAACAATGATTACTAAATTAAAAGAAGCAGTTCTGGCCATTATTAAACCTTTTGTACCATTTTAGGTTACCACCAAACATGTAATTATGAACCATACGAGAAAATTTAAAGCACATTTTTGGTCTTAAGGATGCTCACTGGTCATGTTTTGGTCTTTTTATCCATTTCTTAAACATGAATTTTTTTGCCCATGAACCCCTACTTTTTCTTTTATAATTCAATCATATATACCTTAAAATGGTATTTGACAAAATTTTATGAAATCCTTTTTATTTTTTCACACATTTTTGAGACTGAAGTTGCCAATGCCAAGACGAGGAAAAATCCAAAGAAAACCCATTTCCTGCAATTTTTAAAGCTTTATAGCTCAAAAATGAGCACATGAACCTATATTTTTTTCTTGCTTATTTGTTTACTATTCATATGTTCTCTCAAACTAAAACACCTATTTCAAATCCTATTTATTTCCTATTAGACCAGCGATCATCCTTAAAATCGGTTCTGTGTAGATATCTTTTATTCGTGAATAATAATCATTATTTCCTTATGATTCATATTTATTTGTTAATTTGTGATATTATAAGTTGTCTATGGTTCAGTTTCCTTACATTTATCTTATATGTAATATAATCCATTGTGTTCTCACAAGGAAGTCTGGGCCTTTGCGTGACTTGTTGATTTTTAGCACATAACCTGCGACCGGTGAGGCCACAGTGAACTTAATGTTTGCAATGCGTCCGTCCTTCACTAGATCACACTTCATTTTTCCTTATTTTTTTTAAACGACATATGATATTGATTTTAATTTTTCCAAGCTGTTAATTCATGAAAAGTTGCAGATCGAGTTTGTTCCGATCAATTTAATTGCCCTGGGGTGACCAAGTTGAACGGCACTTCAGTTTTCCGCGCTTGGTTCAAAATGGTCTTCTTATATTCATTTGAATCTTTATTGTATTATATTTTGAGAGATTACAAATCAAAAATTTATTCGTTTGGAATGACGTTTGAGAAAGTAATTACCCTTGGACTTTTCAATGTCATTTTGATTTTTTTTAAACCAGTTGGGGTATTGCATTGAACCGACTCGGGAACTATACCTCACCAGACAACACTATAAGAAAACGGTTCCTCGGGAGAAGTCCATGATAGATTAATATCAGTTTAATTGATACCTACCTATACATGTACAAGTTTTTTCTTTTAACAGTGTCCAATATCTAGATCAGACACTATTGTAGGGTGTATTTATCAAAGTTTTGACGTGGTTATCACCGAGTTACCGTTGATAGTTATCAAATAGTTAAATAATACAGTAATATAAACATTGATATTTCTAGGTATTATCTACTGAACCTTTATCTTGCTCCTACATATTGTTGAATACTGACTGATTTCTTTTCCTAAGTCCTACGTCACTAGATTATACATTTATACATATAGCTTTTATATGATAGCTGTTAAACAGGAGATCAGTTAAGGGGAACTTGGTCAAAAACTCTGGTCAGAAACTATTTTGGAGTAGCCCTTATCGGTTAGGAAAATCCGAAGTGCCATCCAGCGAAACCGAAACAAAACCAAGATGGGAAAAGACAAGAACAAATAAACCACAGAAATACACACACAATCGGATAACAACATGGACCCCACAAAACGGGGGGTGAACTCAGGTGATCCAATTGGTATGCAGCTCTTCTTGACTCTTATAAGACGCCCAGTATACTGCTCATTTCTGTTGAAAGCCAGATTCAAGCAGATTGGTAGATGTTATACGTCTAACCCTTAGATTTTACCGATTATGTAACCAAACGGTACATGGAAATTTTATAAGCCTAGTAAAAGCTTAAGCAATTATTTGAATCTATCTTCAACATCTCAATAGCTATAGGTTTTATCTAAATCTAAACCACTACGGAATAGTTTTGGAAACCTAGAAATCTTTAAAAACAGTTTTTATGTAAATAAGGTATTATTTAAAATATCTATTATAAATATTTTCAGATGTCTTGACTTTCTGATTGAGCCTAATTGTTTTGATCGTGCGATTACAAGAACATCAAAATAAATTGGCTCTGAAGTGTTCTACGCTTATGTATGTAGAACCACTTTAGATAAGCTAATATGTCAAAGAACTATAATCAAGACCGCTACAAACGGCTGTAATTACTGTTATTATTTCATTTAAAAAATAATTATACCAATCAAATCGTTGTCATCTTTCAATAGGATCTAGACAGCTTTGTTTGGACAGAGATCTATCCTTTACATGGCTGAATTGAGCCATGACCAAGAACCAACTATCAGATTGTCTTTTATCATGATTTGCAGGATTGGTTGTGCCTTCTAATATTCCACTGAAAGAATGAGTAAATATATCTGTAAATAATTATTTAAATATATGATGTCACGAATGTACAGAGTTATTGCACTTACTGCTTTTGCTAATTATTTGTATTTTAATGAAGCGTACTTGTTTAAATGGTGTATTGTGTTTCTTTTTTTTAGATATCTATTTTTAGATTCCCCATACTAATTGGAAATTCCACAACAACAAACAGAATTAGAACCCAAGAGGAAACATTCTCATTCTTTTTTCGGACTGCTAAACTGACTGCGAGCATTTGCTTCTTTTTTATTGGTTACCATCAGGAAAATTGATATAATACCTATTAAGAAAGCTAACAAACATTATTATGCCTAGTAAATGATTTGACAAAAAAGATCTTCATTTCAAGACCCCTGATTAAATACGAATGCCGAATTTAATGTGTAATATCAGATATAAATTGCTTTTCTGTACTTAACCTTTGGAAAATCAAACTTGATGAGAAAACGGAGCATTAAAACTGATTAATCAAATATATGACAACAAACAGTAAGGTTAGAAAGAGGAGAGTACAATGTAGGAGCTCACAGAAGCACGACTTAAGTTAAAGGAATACGATACTGTAGTGTTCATCTACTAAATTTTTGCTTAAATGTTAACATAAGGTCAAATTTCTATAAATACAGTCATGGCTTATTTTTTAGCTCACATGACCTGAAAGGTCAAGTGAGCTTTTCTCATCACTTGGCGTCCGTCGTCCGTCGTCGTCGTCTGTTAACTTTTACAAAAATCTTCTCCTCTGAAACTACTGGGCCAAATATAACAAAACTTGGCCACAATCATCATTGGAGTATCTAGTTCAAAAAAATGTGTCCGATGACTCCGCAGGCCAATCAACATGGCCGACATGGCTAAACATAGAACATAAGGGTAAACTGCAGTTTTTGTCTTATATCTCAAAAACTAAGGCAATTAGAGCAAAACTGACGGGGTAAAAATGTTCATCAGGTCAAGATCTACCTGTCATGAAATTTTCAGACGAATCGGTCAACCCTGTGTTGGGTTATTGCCTGAATTGTTAATTTTAAGGAAATTTTGCAGTTTATGTTATTATTTTGAATATTACTATAGATAAAGACAAATTGTAAACAGCAAAAATGTTCAACAAAGTAAGATCTACAAATAAGTCAACATGACCAAAATCATTGATTGACCCCTTATAGGAGTTTTTGCCCTTTAAAGACGGCATCCAGCGTAAACTTTCCTTTAAAGATCTTTTCCTCTCAAACCACTGGGCCAATTGAGACCAAAGTTTGGTGGAATGGTCCTTGGGTGGCCCCCTTCCAAAATTATGTCTGGCATACCCGACTTCCAACCGACATGGCTGTTGTAACTAAAAATAGAAAAAAGGGGGGGGGGTGAATTTCAAAAATCTTATAAGAAACTACAAGGCCCAAAGTTGGCAGTAATGGTTCTTAGGAGGTTCTTTCAGAAATATTCCCAATGACCCGGACTGTTAACCAAGATGGCCGCCACAGCCGAACTTAGTTTAACATAGGACTTGGGAAAATTCATTGAAAAATCTTCTTGTCTTAAACCACTTGACCAATTGGAACAAGACTTAGCAGCAATGGTCCTTAGATGGTCCACTTACAGAGGTGTGTCCGATGACCTGGACTGTCAACCAAGATGGCCGCTACAACCGAACTTAGTTTAACATAGGGCCCTATAGGAAAATTCATTGAAAAATCTTCTTGTCTGAAACCAGTTGACATATTGGAGCATGACTTCGCAGCATTGGTCCTTAGGAGGTCCTTTTTCAGAAATGTGTCTGATTTCGTGGACTGTGAACCAAGATGGCCGCCACAGCAGAACTTAGGTTAACATAGGACCCTATAGGAAATTCACTCAAAAATCCTCTCGTCTGAAACGACTAAGCCAATTAGAATTAGACTTGGTAGCAATGGTCCTTAGATGGTCCTCTTTCAGCATTTTGTGCGATTACCCAGACTGTCAACCAAGATGGCCGCCACACCCGAACTTAGTTTAACATAGGACCCTATGGAAAAATTCACTGAAAAATCTTCTTGTCTGAAACCACTTGACATATTGGAGCCAGACTTGGCAGCATTGGTCCTTAGGAGGTCCTCTTTCAGAAATCTGTCCGATCACCCGGATTGTCAACCAAGATGGCTGCCACACCGAACTTTGTTAAATATTGGACCCTATAGGAAAATTCATTTAAAAATCTTCTTGTCTGAAACCGCTTAGCCAGTTGGAACAAGACTTAGCAGAAATGGTCCTTAGATGGTTCTCTTTTAGAAATGTATCCGTTGACCTGGACTGTCAACCAAGATGACTGCCACAGCTGAAATTAGTTTAACATAGAATCCTATAGAAAAAACAACCAAATTGACTGCAACACTTAAATTTTTAGGTCTGCTCAAGGTGAAAAGTTAAATCCAGGTGAGCGTTACAGGCTCTTGAGATCCTCTAGTTAAAATATTTTACACTTATATTGGTACATTTGAACCAAACCCCCAAAGTTTCTAATTTTCAATACTTTCAGAAAAAAAGTATAACTTTTTAATAAAAAAAAGATTCTCAAACACACAGACTACCAGTATAATTGGATAATTGCATTGTTACAGAATTAGATAATGTTACAGAATTAGATAATGGCTTAAATTCTTCCATCTTCTTTTAATACATTTTCTTCACGTAAGCATTCATTTTAGTTGTCAGAAGTTTATTAGAAGACCTCTTGATTTTACTACATGTGTTCAATTCAATAGTACAGTGCATTTCCGACAGGTTTTTTAACTATGAAATAATAACAGTAAGTAAAACTTCAAAAATCCAGAATTGATGGAAACTATAAATTCTCTATACTAGGTGATACAAATAAAGTCTCAGTCGACAATCTTATTCCTCATACTGTCTTTACATCTGATTTCATCATCATAATACTAAAGTAAGTATGTGTATTCTATATGTGTTTCCTAAGGTGTTAAAAATACATTAGCCGAACTACTTTTCTTACCTGTACAACGTCACAGGTATTTCACAACGTTATCCATATCTTTCATTCCCTTATTTGGCAATTTGGACTTGTGCCAAACACACAAGCAATAATTATGGATTGTATTATTCATAAAAAATTTTAATGAGATATTATTAATAAAATACATTTAAGTTTTTATATGTTACTAGGCAATTAAAATGGCAAGTTTAAAGTTGATGCAATGGTATTTTTTTACTTCGTCATACGTGTACTATTTAAAGGATACCCCTTTTACATTTGTATATAAGAAGATATTGAAAGTGGAAAAATGAAAAGGAACATGTATAGTAGATTTTCAACTTTTTTCTATCCGTTTTCTCATACACCAAACATAAGATTCAATTTTCTTAATTATCTAAAGGTTTTCGGTTAATGTAGTTTAGGATTCGAAATAAAATGTTTTTGTTTAGGAAAAGGTTTTTAAACAAACGTGTACATTGTACTAGATTTTGGATAAATGCAAAATAAGAGTTATTTTACGACGTTACAAATTTTCGGCTTCAAGGGTATAATATTGACGGAGGTAACTTTACGACTCTCCGAAAATTACAGATTGATCACTTACATAAATTGTTATAATTCTGTTTAGTTTTATTACATGTTTTTTTTCTGGTATCCTTTTTATATTTGTTTGTTGTGTTGCTTGAGTTTGGCTTGCCTTTCGATTTCGATCTTTAGTGCTTCTCCAGCTGTTTTGACGTTTCTGTATTGTTTTCCCGATATTTAATGTGGCAGTACTTAAAGGTTAATAAAAGCAATATCCATAGCAACATATTTTTTTATTTCAAAGAAAGAGCACTTAGAATACCAACTCTACTTGAGATATTACTACGAGACTGTCCTTTTGTGCTTTTCATCCTTGGCAGTAGGAACATACGTGTAGTTATGGTTTAGGCGTTCAGTTCCAAGGACAACCTAAATCTGTACAATGAATATTTTCCAAAACAATAAGATTTCTGTCAAATTCGTCATAAAGTTAACATTTCAAAAATGGTTACTTTTCTCAGCTTTTATATGTAGAATCTTCAGTGTGATCATTTATGCTGTGAATATTTTTTGCATTTCTCGAACTTCTACCATTAGTATATATCACGTTGTTCTCATTATTAGATGGGATTTATATGCATTTTCAACGACGAAATAAATTAAACGATAATTTATTTTATCATATACTTAGTACTAAATAAAGGAAAATTGCATATAAGATACTGAAAGAACATTGTCGGCTGTATTTTCTACCGTGATAACATCGATATCATCACCCTGTTATCATACCCCTTAATATGATATTGGTCACGTGACCAGAACAAAATTCTTCACCACTGTTGAAATATATGATAAAGCGTATAAAACCTGTCAAAATCCGCACCATATATTGAAATTACCTAAACTTTATTTGATATACAATAAACTTTGCCTTAGAATCTTTATTGTTCATCTTTTTTTTGTCTTTTATTTATTTTTACAGAAAAGACACTAACTGCAGTATACATGTATTCCCTTTTAAGTTAAGTCTGGGATTTTTTTTAATGTAAGAACATATTGCATTCACCGGCATAAACAAAATCATGACTGCGTGTTTAAATCTATGAATTTCGCCGTGAATATGTCTATACGTTTATTGAAAAGCATCTTTCTATGGAGGGCACAGGTCGTTTTCTGGCAATTTCAGTAATATGATCAAATGTTATGGACGTTGCTTAGTCGTTTTAAACGAAAATTTTCGAGACATCCACACAATCAAATGACATAGTTCTATTTAAACCGATATCATTTGAAGGTTACTCAACCAAGATACCAAGTATACGTATTTAGATTACATAATCGTATTGACTTTATGCACTGGGAACAAACACAAATGATTTATAATTCGCGGTACGTGCATTTTATTCACACGTGGTCTTAAATGTCCTTAGTGGTATAAACTAGATAAAACTAGACTAAATGAAGGGTTTAGAGTACATGTATGCATCGGTGAGACATCGTTCCATCAAACAACTTGTACATAATCATGAGCAAAACCAACATCAAGACAAGCTCAAAATTCACTTTCAATCTTTCTTAATAAGAATTAATATATGAAAATATGAATGTATCAGCTAAAATATTGAAAACATTTTAGCAATACAACTGACATCTCATGACAAAAAGACCAGAATTTCCCATGCAGTATAAATTGCCAGTATACATTGTGTTCACAACTGTGCAACCTGTGACACTATATCCTAGGTTGACGTGTTCTTTATTAAATCTTACGAACACAGGCCCTTTGACAGAAAAAGAACCATTCCTTATCATAATACCAAAAACCACATTCATCAATACCACACGTACATGTAACTGAAAAATAAACATCCCTAAACACACCTGCTTATCTCTCTCGTGCATAACAATTGATAATGTTAAACATTTTCAGTCTGTTTTATTTTAAAAAATCCATGAATTTGATTCGCTATAATGTTATTTCCTTAGTTCATTTATTTAATTCTAGTTAATTACATACGATTTATGATAGCTGCAAAACCGCTGTTAAGTAATTTCCAATCTCTTTCAAAGCCAGCATTAGTTCGGAACAAATTTTTCAACAATAATTGTATGTATCTAAATGTTTTAATGCACACGCATAAACGGAAACAATTTCATCGAGTCTCATTCCCCAAATTTTGCACCCCCATAGCCAATTGTTATGAATGAGAGCGATAAGTGCATGGTCGTGATATACTTTCCTCTTTATGTTCAGTTCTAAGCAATTGTGAATTATCCATTTGTGGAAAGAGACATTTTGGTTGTTATTACTTTGTTAACCAATCGACTTATTTTTAATTGACCGCAAGTTAATAAATTCTCAATGAACAAAATATCATAAAAACATGATACACCAAACAGATTTGAGATTTTTGTGGAAACAATTTGAATAAATTTTATTTTCAATCAAATTAATTCTTGTAACATTTTATTGTTTGTTTATGATAATAAAATACATCTACTTAATAAATATATGTAAAAATATGTAAATATTCGTCGGCAGTATACTGACTTACATAGACTAATTTATTCAGGATAGTGTTTTACTTTAGAAATAAAAGATAAGTTCAGTGTACCTAAGCAGTAGGAGTATGATTACTAGCAGGAGGAGTTGTAGACCTACTCGGAAATAGAATGAAAATCTCATAACTTTTTGAATTACACGGATAACAAAAATATTGACTTTCGGCCAAGTTGCAGTATGGAATGTGTGTTTGGAACAATAGACAACCATTAAACTCACCATGTGTCCATTATATCGACAGAATCATATGTAGACTGCATTGACAAATTAAAAATGTTGTAATATAATACAATATTATTTCATTAAATTGTTCGTAATAACTTTCTTGATTTTTGTTCATATAGTGCATATATAAACTGCAACATTTCATTGTTAAAAGAAACGAACATATGATTTTTATAGAATTTGTTTCACACCCGAAATCTTCAGTCTCATATCCACTGCAACCAATCCCCTCTACTGCCAAATCTTGGAGGCTAGATTCGTCTTCTTCAATTTCCTTCCAAACTCCTAGTCCTAAAGTTTCCTTATCAACAGAGTTTGGCTTATGCAGTAAATTCTATCGAATTTCATCAGATCTTGAAATGTCTAAATAAAGTAAAAACATGATTGGTTGAATCATTAAATTGGTTAGGAGACCGAGACTACGAAAGTTCTGTTATTCCTCTCTCTGTGCCAACCTTCGTTTTAAATCAAAGCAAGGTTCAAGTGTGTATGTGTTTGCCTAACTGGATGAGTTGTAAAGCACACACCCGAGACACCCGAGACAAAGAATGAAAGGTTTAACTTTTGAATTGAGGAACAATCAAAAATTACTTTCAATCAAGTGCAGCACTACGCAAGTTACAGTTATGACAATAGGGCAGTAGACAGTCATGTGTGCATTATGCTGATACAAGCGTACCGTTATACCTTTAACATTTAAGGAAATAATAAACTGCCATCTAATTAATGCATACATCACACAGTAACACTTTATAATGATTGGATTTGTCAGAAATCAGTAATAAGTCCCAATAATTCATCAATACATCATAAAAATGTCATTGTTAAGGCATTGTACTGTTAATGAATTTGTTTAAATATTTGTGTAGGTGTGTAATAAAATGTAATATCCAAAATAAGTATTCCAAAAGATACATATATTATGTTTAATAAAATGTCCTTAAAATTTTGGAATGAAAGGTATGAATTTAAAAACAAACATTATTTTTTAAATCTAATCTGTAATAAAATTTAATTTTTGCCATGATTTTACTTTGACACTGAAAATTATATTCATTTTGAATTATTGCATTTCATTTTCTTGGAATTATTCCTGTTACTTATAACAAAGAACTGCTCATTTTACTCGGCTATTTCTTCACTACTACTGTGTAATCCTGAAAACTCCGTATGACAAATTTCAGTTGTCTAACAAAGTTTTTTTATATGACTGGCATATACTTTGAATATTAAAAATTGAAGTTTGAAGCATTTTTATATAAGTTTAAGTCGTAAAGACAATAATTTAACACGAAGGTTGCATAGAATGAAATTTTAAAGTATATACATGTATTCCAATTAATGTATTAACAGTAAATGTCTTAATTTGGAGTATCCTTTATGACTAAATTAAATTATATTATTGTATCGTATTCTTTTATTCGTAATATAAGAAATTCTGAAAACACGAGGAAAATATTAGAGCAAACTTAAAAGCTGTGCTTGCTGAATGTTTGTGCAGTGAATCCTTAAGGTACAAATACCAGACTAACGCAAAAAGAAAATCAAGGATATTTTGTGAGTCTGTGTGTGTCTTTGGTTTTTCATTAAAACAACGTGTTCTTTCTGTTTTTGCTGTTCTTCATATTTGACGCTACTTTGTTCATATACACATTAAGTATATAAACATTCTTTGATACCAATTGTTTGTGCCCATTTCAACCATTTATGTCCCATTAGCAGTTCTCAAGATCGAAATTTGGAATTCTGAAACCGAAAACCCATTTTAGAACAGATTCAGTATATAGAAAAGAACAGTGATGTCTAAATCCAAAGTCAAGACAAACTCATGAGAATGGAACAAAACAAATAAATGCCACAAGGATACATGTACAGCTATAACGAAAAGAATAAAAAACATTTAATAAACTAAACAGAATTAGAACAATAAGGGAACTAAGGCACTACCAATGTGAACTCTCATTAAAGAACGTGATTGACATCAGGTGCTCAAGAAGGGTAAGCATGTCAAATGACAAAATAACCGAAAAAGACAGAACAAAAGAACCATCTATGGACAGGGCCATGCACGAGGGTGATACTCCTTACTTTTCCAGGAACTTTCTTCAACGGTAAAGATACTTAAATATCAAAAGTTAATGTACAGCTTAATTTCTCTGAACCATATCGGTTAAGTTATGATTATTACTGTTGTAACAAAGATTGTTAAATTTTCGGGTTATCCGCCGACTTTGTTCATATGCATTGCTCGATTTTATCAATACTTTCGTGCTAGTACAAATGTGTTAAAAATTTTCTGTTAATTTCCATTCCAGGTTTGACATTTACATAAATTTGATAGGGGATGCAGTCTATTTTGTTTTTAATCTAAATGTGCTATTTAACAATTGACTATGTAATAAAACCAAGCAAATTTCCATTTTATGTCTGTACGACGCATTACGTATTCCAATGATTGATTATGGTTATACAACAAAAACCTTGAAAACTGTTCTAAGTCAAATTTATTTTTCATCATCGATAATTTTCTTAGTAATGAAATCTATAGACCATTTTCAAAACAAATAACTCATTGAAACTATAAATTCTAATCAATATGTAATTTGTATAAGGAAAGCAATATAAATTGTACTCTAAGGGAATGTATGTGATTCCCAGAGACATTAAAAGCATTAACTATCATTAACTTGATAATGGAGTTCTTATTTACCATCATTTACCAAAGTCATGGTCTGATTAAACTCGGAAGTGATCGGTGAAGCTGCTAGATTGTAGAGTTGTATAGCAACGGCACGTAAACCAATATAATTTAGTGTCCAACATTCTACGATATTTCACTTTATATTACTTTTTAAAAATGACGTCATTAATGTAGTAAATAGACTAATTTGAGATTTTCAAATAACACCTTGCAATAAAATAAAAGGGGTTTATCCTCGTACGTTTCTTTGGATTTGACTTCGTTTTTTTTAAAGGCATTTCGTTTGGTATTAATGTATTGTCACTTTTTAATAAATTCACTAACAGTAATAATTGTAGCAGATTTTAGGAGTTTGAATCATGATAAACATGGAAGTCTATTAAACATTAATATCTATATGCTACATTACACCCTCATATTTGTAGTGCGTTTTATGTGTTTGTTGGCCTTTTACATCAATAATTGATTAAAATGATATTGGGTATCAAAGACAAAACTATTAATATGTTACCAGAAAAACCTTGAATGTGTTGGCTTACCTGGGGAAATAAATATCATATGAGAAAGCGAGCTTTAAACTCTAATTGACGTCTCCTTTGTGTATAATGTTTAGAAAACATACTTTGGTTTTTTTTTCTTTCTTTCTCTTTTTGGTGTTTTTTATGCAGTAATAATTTCGGGTCATTGACCTAACTTTAAGATTTCTAATGGCATTTTTATGTGAATTAATTCGGAATTTTCTTTTCTGGTGAAAAGTTTAAAAATCTTAAAATGTCAGCTCATTTCTTTCAAGATTTTAACATCAACTAGATTGGTATTCAGTCCAAGAGCGTTCAAACATCATTTCCTTGAATATTGTCTCTGACGATTTCATATGATATAAAAATGTAGCTTTTAAATCATTATTTCTGTTCATTAAGTCTGGTATAATATTTTTTTTTTTAATAAAACGATTTTTAGCACGAATATCGCCATCTCTTGGCTACGATATATTTACATGTTTCTTAATAAGTCGTGACCATATTCTTTTTTTCTTCACCATAAATTTTGACCCAAAATGAGCTTTCGTAATACGAGTCAATGGCTCACAGATCATGCAGAGGACAAAAAATCTAAAATCACATGAGCTCTTAACGGAGTTGAAACATACGCTCATACATTGTATTGATGCATCACGATACTTATTGACAATGAACCATTATAGTGTTTACACGTCTTCCTCATACCATGTTAGGGTAGCTTTTTATTTGAAAATACAACCATCTTTTTAAAATCCCCATAAATTGGTTGAAAGCACGAGATATTTTATCCACATGAATTTAGTATTCAAATATTATCCCATAATCTTGTATCTGGTGACCCACGGACAATGTCCAATCGACCACTTTAATTCTGGTCATTTCATCTCCATTATCCAAAATAAAATGAAAAACTTTTTATTTCCTTAAATCTGTATAAATACCTCAAAAAAGAAAAAATGATCGAATTATATTAGCATAAACAACAAAATGGATAACAGGAAAGGTCAACAATGACAAACCAATCATTAACGCCTTGCATGTGAATTGCTCACATGACGTACATGTACAAAACAATGGGCTCCAATAATTCGTCTTTTCTCTTGATTGGTTTGAAATACAAGGAATATATTAAACATGGATCGCGACAAAAAATAAATTGAAAGGTAAAGGAAAGGTAGAAGTCATTTTTTCTGATATGATACGGCACTGGTTAATGTCATTTTGTCTTGTAATCAATTTGGGCAAAGAAAAAATATAAATATAAACATTTATCAGTATTAACGATGCTCCACTAAAACTACTAACAAACACTGAAGTATCAGTGTTTTAGATTTATTGCAAAAGTCTGTCCTTCTGTGTGTCATGTTCAATTTTTCTGTCATAGTTGAAGTCTTTGTTAGATGATTTCAGTAAATATAAGATTTGACAATGGTTTTTATTTACCAGGTTTTACATGTTTCACTTTAATGCCGTGATTATGTTATACGTGTATAGTGCCTCCGTTTTCTACGAAAATAACATAATGTTTCGATTTAAATGTAAATGTTCTTCTATAGGAACTTTCTTTATTTTCGACTTGTCTTCCATATTGGTATTCTAACAGACGCACGTGAAATATGATGTCATAAGCTCGGTCATTAATGTTTCAGTACACGTGGTTACTTCAAAAAGCTAAATGTTACGTGTAGGTTGGTTTTCTTTATATTCATAGAACGAAAATAACCTAATTAAGAGTTCACAGTTACCTCGTGACAATCAACGTGCTACAAATGATGTAGGAAGAATTCTGTGAAGACCGCAGATATTAAAATTTATTTATTTTCTAAAATATTACAATACGGTCATGCAACTTTAACCAGTAACCGGTATATTGTAATGCATATTTGTCAAAGAACTTTAGAATAATGTTTGTAATTCTACTATGGTATGTTTTGATATATTTATGAATCTCTCAACGTGCATTCTTATTTACATGTATCAATCTAACAAGAAGCTTTGATAAACTACAACACTTGAGCCCATACTTTTCCCAACAAACAAGAGACAAAATCGTAGAAAATTAAATATGGAGTTCTGACGAAAGTAAAGTATGAAAATAATTTTTTATATATCGGAAAAAGAATACTGTCGATGTGACATTTGGAAAATTCAACAAAACCAATATCCAAAAACAAGGCGAATTCGTGTGAATGCTGAAATTACATATTTAACCAAAGAGTATCAGAATAATACAGCACTTAAGATAAAACTAAAGAAAATTCAATTTGAACTCCCACAAAGAACCGGGGTGTAAATCAGATGCCCCGGAAGGGTAAGCATGTCCAGCTCCGTTAACGACACTCGTCACATTGCAAGTGAGTGTAATCAGTTAAAATGCTACACCCAGTTTAGAGTCAATTCCGGTAAGACGTGAAATCCTACCGAAGATATCAATTCTCATTGTGAGATAGAAACTTCGTATTGGTCAATCAAATCGTCATGATATTAACAGAGTTTGAACATCGAATATCCATTGTTCGTTTTAAACACAATACGAGACGAGAAGCATACTACAAACGATCATTGACAAAAATTGTGATTTGATGAATTTTATTTTTATTATTTGGTGTGACCAGGTACTCTGATTAATGAGCCTGCCTTTTTCGGTTCGCAACTGTTTTCTTTTTAAAAAAATATACAACCATTCGAATAATGGTAATATTCAGTCCTGCCTTTTTGTCAGAGAATTGTTGAGCCTGCTGTGTCCTCACCAATTCTAAATAAACATTAATATTAAGCGTACCTGTATAAAGTTAGCTACCGTTATATACGTTTTAAAAATCATTCATCTTAATTTTTGCATTTATTACTGTTATTCTGGAAACAAAAAAATCAAGGTCTCTCCGGCAAACTGGTTGGCGTTACCAGGTCCCTATTTCATTAACATTCACAAGACTACGGCTGAGACTGGTTTCACGACACTAATGTCGACCGTAAATCAGACCACACTTACGACTACTCGCTCTTAGTTGTACGAATGTTTATGAAACGGGACCAGGTTTTGGCTACTCTGTCCATGACGTTTTGATTCTATAACTCACAAATTTTGCGCTATTAATTTTTGATTACATAAGTTTTGGTCACGAGTATACCTGATGATGGTTATTTTAGAAATGTGCATTGTTTGCAATGAATTTGGTATCATTGTTTACATGTACATGTATTGTACACGCATATTGATATAAAAAAATAGTGCTAAGTGCACTTTTCCTTTAAAGACCAGCGTATTGGGAGACGTAAATAATGGGAAAACAACACACGATAAATACAATACAAATTATATATATCTCTTGCAACAAGTATAACTACGTATGTTTTGTTGATCACGTAACATCACAATTCGGGGAAACTTTTATTGTGCAGTATAAATAAAGTTTTTCTATTTGAACAGAAAAAACAACTTGTTGTTCAGAATGTACTTTAATCTGTGTTTAATCTCAGTTCGTAATGCTTTTATACTTTCGTGATATACATGTACATACTTAATAATTAATGGTTCTAAAATTCCAACTTTTTTCGAAACTAAGCAGCCAACCTCCGTAGCAGAGATTTGTCCATTCAGGATCCGATCTTAGTCAACCTCCGTAGTAGAAACTTTTCCATTCAGGACCCGATCTTCAGCAGAGGAGAATAATATGTCTTTCAAGTACGCGCTGTGGATATTCAAAAATATAACACAAAAAGTGTGGCTTTGGGGGTCCACATTATGAAGGCAAGGGTCAATTTGTGAAACTATTGTGCTTGTGTAGACGGTGCTAAGCAGTATCTCTATCTTGTGTAACCATGTCTACTTCACCATGTTATCTGATTCGTTCTACAACATCTGGGGTTATTTCTTCGACATCTTAGGATTTAACTCCCAGTGAAGAATCATAGTTTGGCGAAATATGTGTACAAAATTGGGCTCATAGTATACTTATTGTATTTAGCTGTAAACAAGATGTAGGGGGGGGGGGGGTTAACAACTGTAAATTATTATTTAAAGGTGAACTAGTGATTCGCTTTTGTATTCTTAATGTGTATTGACTTTTAGCGATTATATAAACGTTCAAAATTTAATAATGAAAATAATTTAATTAATATTTCTCAGAGGTTCTGTAGCGATCGCAAATTGGATTTAATTTATGTCTGTGATGTAAATAGTAATTAAATTGGTATGAATCACAATACCTTGCAATTAAAAGAGAGAAGGATGGCGCTTACGGAGAAATTGTATTATCACCATTTGCACAGAGGAAATTAAAACCATTGATTAACAGATAGAATCGATTATATACACTATACAAAATGTATGTGCTTTGACGATAAATTAAAATCTGTCCGTAAACTGGTCCATTTTTTATCGAAGACAATCATTTTGTACCTGTGTCGAAGCATCTGGATGACTGGGCGTAAAACAAAAATGCACAAATTATTTTGTTAAATGTTTTAATGGTATCATAGTTCATTTGTATTCCAACCTTGAACGCTCAAAATATTAAACTAGCGCTATATAGTCAACATTTCAGCAATCTGCATAAACACATTTTGATTGGATTGAGCAAAGCTGACGAAACAATTTGTATAAATGTACTAAAAATCTAGTATTATAGAATAAAAATTGAACATTTGGATTACAAAAAATAAAGTGTTCTGAATTGCTGAATTTATAGTTATATATTTTGGGTTTTCCGAAAAACTCCCCTTCCAGTTGTTCATTTAAGTGTTCTTCCTCTTTATTAAGTTATTCAGGTGAAAAAGGGGTATTTCATATATAACATATGTTTTAATAAGGGACAAACAATATGGGGATTGGATGGATGAAGAATTTATTGCGTTTGCTCGGATTGGTTTGGAGTATTCATGAGCATAGATTTGATTTTCAACTTCATTGCATTTCCCCAAACACGTACAACTGTTTGGTTCCAAGTACATGTAGTAACACTTAGTGCTGAATTTATTCATTCAGGTTTTTTAGCTTGTCTTTTTTGCGTCAAATTTTAGAGCCTGTATTTTTTCGAATTCACTCCTTCGACCATTGGTCGTTCTTTGGTCTCTTAAAACTTAAAAATTACGGAAACATACATTTTTTTTAAAGTTTAAAGTGATCGCAAGGTCTGCCTTTTCAGTTTCACCTACATGGATTATCGGTCTATTTATAAGGTCAGTTAAGTGGGTAAGTATTTTGACACTATTTTTGGTAACCGTATGTCCAAACAGATTTGTCTTGGACTACGAACTTATAAATTTCCTGCTAAGTAACGGATGTTATTCTCCATAACACCTATAAAAACACTGAAACCATAATCAAAGTACGGTGACATATTATTTCCCCATTTCCATGATTTGTCTTGTCCATTAATTCATTAATAAAAAAATCTTTTAAAATAAGTACAGCACTTTCGTTAGTTTATTCAACCTTCAGGGATTTACTATCAACGTGATGATAATTTCACGTGTATTTATTGGACATGGCTATGAAAGTAAAATTATTTTTATCTTGTAAAATTTTAAAAGGCTTGCCATCTTACTAACGTTTAACTAGATAATAATTTATTTATTTACTTTACACTTATGTTACACTTATGTACATCATGGCATACATACTTATTTTTTTTTTTTTTTTTTTAGATATTCATTCTGTAAATAATGCGCTTCAACTAATTCATTTATATTTTAAGATGTACCGTATATGCTAAAATCGATGAAAAAGAGGTAATTTTTCATTCACCATTTCTTATCTCCATGCGGCTCCATGTTATAGGCTTCACGCCAGCAGCAACCCTGCATATTTCAGTCTTTCTACATGTATCACCAATACATTTTTGAACTATAAATTATTGAAGACATTTCTTCCATCATTGCAATAAGATACTATTGTCCAAGTTTGGAGCAAATTGTACGGACCTTCTCAAAGATGGAATTTCTCATCCTAATCATCTTATATATTTGTGGTTCATTAGTCCGAGATCCATCTGACGTCAAACGGCTGGTCTTAGAATTGACTACATGGGGCCGTGGGACGTCAGAGGCATTCACATTGGGACTGGGATATTTTGTAAACAATATTTATCAGCGTTGTTTTGAATTTCACACAATTTCCAGGTAGGAATAGAATGGGCGATTTGTGTTTGTAACCATTTGAATAATTATCTCCAAAATTTATTTTCGTCAACTTGAGAATATGGTATTTGACCAGACGAAATGAAAGTAGATGACACAGATTCTTTATCTTTGTTTTATTTTGGTTTTCCGGCCATTAATTACAAAAGTTACCACCAAGTTATTCCTAATGACTTGAACATTGAATTTCGGATGTTCCTACTTTGACAATAAAAGTCTATATATTATTGCATTATACCCTTTTGATTTGATGAGGATGTTTAATGTTCACTACTTTGATCTTATTCTTTTGATATATTGTTCTTATTATTGGACAATATTTTTTACTTTTAGTTTGCACTATTGTAACATTGTATTGTTCCTTTGAAGACTGACAACCTCTTTCTAAATCATTTTAAGTTATAAGATATGTTATACTAATACCATGATGACGTAATGAGATACACAGCAATTATCCAATTAGCAAAATTCACCAAAAAGCCAAATTCTAGAAAACGGCCTATACTCTAAGGTGACAATTATGATGCAAAACAGAGCTGTGTACGACTGAGACACTAGCTATCTATTGCATTGGTGAAAGAATCATGGTAACACCCTAAGGAATATATCTTATGCCATGATAACTTAAACCATAACAAGGTATGCGTAATGTATCATTCTTCATTGTGGAGTAAGAATTAATTTGAATGAACAAATACAAAACATAGCCACAAGAAACTTACATTTATGTTCAAGAATTACAAAAATTCACAAATAAACCCATGTTCTCCGGAAGGGTAAGCATTGTCTTCTTGGTATACCACAATATTTTATAGGAAGATAAGTAAAACAATTTCTCACATTTTCATGAAACTGGAATGAAGATTACACCAAATGAAGTGTTAATGAAATTGAGAGACTAAAACATTAATGTTTGGATTGATGCATGTACAAAAAAATTGTTTTAATTCTAATTGTCTCTCTATTAATGATGAGTTACAAGACATTATCAAAAGTATACAGCCGAACAAAATATCCTCATTTACATACAGTGTAGCTACCGGGGCGTTTTATAAAATGAATATTTTTATGAAGTTAAGTATGAAGCATACGATCACTGTCGTATGCGGAACAGATATGATTTCCTGTATATGTTACAGCTTCCGGTTATGAATAAGTTAAGTCTGCACTGTCCTGGCTTTACTTTTTAAGTATTGTTAAATTTATTATCCGCTTTTTGTGCGATTTTTGTGTATTGCGAATGTTGTTGAGTTTTTCAAACTCAGCGTTTTGATTTCCAATGCCGAAATCATGTTCTTAAATTTTAATGGCTAATTGTTTTAAGCAGTCAGCTGAATGAAAAAGAAGTTTAGCAGTTTATCATGCAGTTTTGGCAAAAAATACATTCTGTTGATTTCGTTAACAAAGAATAAATACATCCCACCCAGGCACTTGTATTGAATCAATACCGCACAATGTAAGTTATTGAAATATTACATTTTAAAGTCGGTTAAATATAGTAGAGAATGCGTTTATAAATCCTTCTGAATCTATCGAGTTTTGCAGAGTTGCTAAATAGGCTTAGTTAGGCCACACCAGATTGATTTTTAGTTCCTTGGATTTTGCTGCACGATTTTCGGATTTTGTAAATTTGAAGAAAAAAAATTTTGCCGCTTCGTTTTGCAAAAATGCTGAAACTTCGCCCCAAATTCTTCAGTATTGTTTTAAATTGAAAATGTAGAAAAGTGCAACAATAACCCAAAATCTTAAAGTGCAGATCCAAATACCAAAAGACCAAGGTGAAGAAAATAATTTTAACATAAAAGGTACAAATCTCATTTTCTGAAACAAATGAAAATTTTTAAACAATAAATTCCTAAATTTAGTTACAATAAATTTCCAGTGATAGCAATTATTATGCTTCAATTCGGTCTCGATAATTGACATTTATATTGTATTGATATATTGTAGAGCAGCTTCAAACAAAGGACAGAACGATAAAACCAACCAGCCATCTACAGAGAGATAAAAAAAGTTGTGGGGAAAATTCCCTACAGTAAATATTTATGTATCAACGGAAGCGAGATATATTATACCACACCCTGCATACAGTTCTCCAAACCGCGGATAAATCGTGCTCCGCGGTAAGAAATATCCATGTTTACCATTAGAACATGATATGAAATCCGCGGAGCCAATATGTATCCGCGGATTTCATATCAGTTTGTGATGAATAAAATAGATATTTGTTACCGTGGAGCCAGATTTATCCGCGGTTTGCATAACTGTATGCAGGGTGTGTATATTACCAACGTAGCGATTATAAAGTATTTGTACGTATTAAAAGGTGAAAAAAATGTTTTTTTTTCTTCTATTTATTTATTTATTTTTTTTTTTTTTTTTTTTTTGGGGGGGGGGGGGTTTATATATTGCACTTTTTTTAATGTGTACTGGATATAGAGGATAAAATTCTCATAATCCGTAATCGACATTCATAACAATAACTGAAAGGAACTACGTAGTCCTAAATTTAGAGTGCAAAACAATTGTTTTCAGTACTAATATGTCAGTTCATTCTTTTATCTCCGTTTCTATAGCCTTATTGTCTGGTTTGTTACCGGAAAGACATTGATAGAAATAATAAATGAATGGCGCTGTCTAAATCAAAAGTTAAGTGGTCTTCCTGTGGAAAATTAGTTCGAATCTTTACATCTTTTAGAACTTCCTTTTGTAAAGTTCATGGGAAAAAACAATACTGCCGATAAATATGTTGCACTGTTTGATCAGTAGGCTTGTCTCATCCAGAATGTCAATACAATGGCCAAAGAGTGACAAGTATACAGTGCTTTTCTTTAAAACACTGGTGTCCTTTTGCAGATGTAGATATTTTATAATTGAAAAGACCGTATGAAATAAGAACTTTTTTTTTTACCTTTTTACATACCTTGACCAAAGTACTGAGATGCTTCGGTGTCCTTCGTCGGTCATTAACTTTCTTTTAAACTTGTTCTTTTGCCATGAGACCAAAATTTTGAGGATTGGTCCTTGGGTGGTTTGCTTTCAAAATTGTGCCCGAACCGAAAAAAAAGTCTTTAAAATTTTTCTCTGAAACTACTTACCTAAAAATGGGAAAAAAATACCGAAGCTATAAATCTGCGGGCTAATTTTAAAAGATCAAAATCCCAAGACAAGGCGAAAACACTAACGCAACAAAAAAACATACAAAAAGCCACAACAAAGGAGTAAAAAGGACATAAATGACCAAAAGGAATCAGAACAAGACAGAACAAAAAATGGGTGTAAGAGAGACCTACCTACCTTTGGTTGAATGGTACTTTTGTAGTCCAATTTCAAAATTGTGTTCTGACATCCGGATCTTGGAATAATATGGCTGCTGTTACTAACATTTAAAAATATCAGCAAAAAAAATATATAAAAATTTTCTAATATGAATCTACTTTGCCAGTTTAGACAAGACTTTTATGGTTCTACGGTAGTCTCATTTCAAAATTTAACAAGGGTTTCAGACGTTTTACCAACATTGCCGTTACTCAAAATGTAGAAATCGGCCATGAAATGTTTTGAATTATTCTCTTAAATAATTGGGTAAAATGACACCAACCTGTGTCCTTTGGCTTAAAGGCTATATTACCAAATATAAAAAAAAATCTAACAGTATTGTGCATATTGGGACCGAACTTTCGCTGAATTGTTCTTATGTGATACAGGGGACAAGATCATGTTCACCAGTATTTCACCAAAATATTATCAGCAAAACGCTTTAAGATTATGGTTCATCCGACAGAAGGTTGTTAAGAGCATATCGAACACTTATTCCTCACGATAAGCCTTTTTTTTAATTTTCACCGGTCATTTTCACATGCAATCTGAGGCCGAAAAGAGATAAAAATTATTTCGATACGTATACAAATGATGCAAGTATAATATTTTTCTGACACTTTTCAAATTAATATTTCGTATTAAAATACACTTTCTGTGTAGGATAGATATCACATATTCAAAGATAATTAAAGACTACAAGTATTTATGCCGTCGGATTTAAATATGACGTTATATTTTTAAGCTTAAAAAGTACGAGAAAAGAGGGTATAATATTTGGTATGATTATCAGGTCCCTCAAAACGGGTCGATATTTTCTAAAAAGGATTTTTTTTACTGGTTTATAAAAAAGGAGGTATGGCTTCTGATGAGAGGAAAAAGTGTTATATATGACATTTGTCTCGACTCTAGTTATCCCTTATAGAAGTATTATGTGGAAAGTTATAGTTACTACTTTGAGAATCTGATATAAACATTCCAAAACATCATTAAAAACCAAAACTACATGATAAAGTATCAAATGTAAACTCAAACAATTTAAATTTTCCAATCCAGACTATGTGTCATGTCTTCAAATGTCACTTCATTTTGTCATATGTCGGTTTAGTATATCTAAGTTTTTGTAAGTGGAAAATAAATTACATGCTGTCGTCTAAGTTTGGTAAACTTTCATATATACAACTATAAAACTTTAGTCCAAATTATTGCAAGTTTAGAAAAATTTATGGCCTATATCTTAAAGAATATCAATAAATTCTGGATTTTATGTTCAAGCAAATAATACTTTACCAAATTTATCTTTAAGTGGGAAGTGTTGAAATGTGCGTATAATTTTCCAATTGTTACTCTGGTTTTACCATGTACCAGTATCTCCCAATATATTTAACGACGGTGTTACCAGTATCTTTAACACTGTTATTACCAGTGTTTTTTTTTCACTATTAGTAATGCTGATATTACCATTATTTTTCAGTATCTTCCAGTATCTGTAACTCTGGATACCAGTGTCAGGCAGTATATTCTAGTATCTTCTAGACTTTACATTTCTGGAATATCAGTATTTTTCAGTATCTTCAAGAATTACAGATACTGGAAGATATTAGTAACACTACTGGTATGAATTTTTCTTCCAGTGTTGTAAATAATACTGGTAATATCAGTATCGTGTCTGTATTCTTCACTTTATCCAACCATTCTATGAAATGCCACTCCAGCCCAACCCCTTTTAGCCCCCCCCCCCATAATTTTGTTCCAGTGGTTAACACTCAATCCCGCTTTCGCTCGCTATAATTTTGCGAACCATAAGTGATGTTGTTTATAATATCCATTGAAAGTGACGAAAGTGTTATTTTGTTTCATTAAAACTGCGATCTTCCGTTTAAATGTGAAATTCGAGTCAAAGTTGTTAATAGCAAGACCAAAACCGGGTCTCGGCTTGCGTCGCAGCATGCAATTCATTGATCGGCAAACAGGATGTGTGCACGATGGATCCAAAAATTGCTTACTTGCCACAACTCAACCTTATCAAGCTGCAGACAAATATAAAATCATTCCCTTTTGTAGAAGCCAAGAAAACTTTCACGAAAATGTTTCTAGTGTTTTGATTATTGTTGAATTTTAAACAATCGGCAAATAGGATGTGGCTGCACGACAGATCGAAAAATAGCTTACACCCTACAACTCAATATTATGAAGCTGCTGGCAAAATATAACATCATTCCCTTCTATAGAAGCCAAGAAAACTTTGACGAAAGTTTCCTACCCAAGGTCTTACGAACGGACGGACGGAGTCAAGTGGTTACTAGACCTGCTTTCGCCCTTAGCGACGCAGGTAAAAATCGTGAAAAGGAGTCAAATAATTTCTTTATTTTTTATTATTCAATCTATCTTTGACAGAAAATAAAAACTTCAATAAGTGTTAAAGCTTATAGGAAAGCTATCATGGAAAAAAACCAAAACAATTGCATTTTTCAGTTTTTTCTCTTACCTTTTTTTGGATTAGCAATATATGCCGTATTATAAAATAACCATATTTTTCCTATTCTATGATTGGCTGAGAAATGTCTAAGCGTTCTTGAGCACTGATGACAGTAACTGAAAAGTATCTAAATTTATTGCAAGAAATGCGCTTGCATGGTTATAGGATTAAAATAAATCCTGATCGGACAAGCGGAATGTGATAGTGACCGATTTGTTCTTAAAATAGAAAGTGAAAGTACAATTTTCCCATTTATGTAATAAAACAATTACTGACTCTGTAATAGGTCGCTATAGGGATTAATCAATCCCTGAAAACTGAAAATGTATATTCACCTCGCCCAAAGGCTCGGTGAATATTACATTGTCTCGGGTTTATAAATCCCAAAAGCGACCTATTTCAAAGTCAGTAATTATATAATAGGTGTTGGGAATCGTAACAATTTGTTGTCTCATTGACTGATGTGCCCCCATGTCTAATTGTTTCGATACTTTCATACTGGTATTAAATAAATGGTACTCTTTCTTTACAAACTTTATAGCTTAACTTATTAATGTACTTGTCCTATGTAAAAGATGCATGTATGTCAAAATGTAAAATTTGACGTAAATAAATGATATGGATGTAGAATGATGAAATACTGTACAGTTCTATTTATGATGTCTTACTAACCTATAAATTTTATATAATTACATTTTCAAATAGTCTTGAAATAAAACTTTTCTTTTTGTCAACCTTGGCTCAAGGACACCTACTGTGAGCAATTTAAAGAGATTAAATCCCTTTAAATCTATTATGCAGTTTGGTTTAAAGTTAAAGGCCATCGTCTTAAAAAGTATTTACTTACGGTCGTTATTAATCCCTTTGAGTAAACTACCCCACTTGGACTGCGGTCAAATGTGATGCCATTGAACTCGTGTAACACGTCAGGTTTTTTTTAATAATACACTATACATACATGTATGTTTATAATAAAAAATATAGGTTTTGCGATCCGAGGACGTAATAAGCATATTTGTGCTTCAAAAATACATAAAAAGAGATATTATTAAAGCAAGAAGAAGGGGATTCATATGGTACATAAATTCTTGAAATAAAATCCTCACAATCAAGTGACAAAACTTTAACCTCACTACAATTGTGTCAGCGAAGACTGTCATAAATGGTTCTGGCATAGTCCTGTTATAAATGGTTCTAGGGTATAACTGTCTAGAACGGTTCTAGGTCAGAACTTTCCAGGTAGGTTCTATTTCAAGACACACTCTATTATAAATGGTTCTGAGGTATAACTGTCCTGTCATTATTGGTTCTTAGGTAGAACTGTGGTATTAATATCATAAATGGTTCTCGGGTAGAACTGTCATAAATATTTCTAGGGTGGAAATGTCATAAATTGTTTAGGGTAAAACTGTTCTGAATGGTTCTAGGTCTCTTCTTTCTAGAGTGCGTAATTTATATAAACTTTGACACTAAATCGAGAGGCGACATTATTTTAAGAATCTTTCCCGTCGTGTTGAAAATTCCGTACATATAAATGATAGATGTGAGCGAGAGACGTACGCCTGTTCTTAGCTTAAATTGCAATTAGACATAGAAAGTAGACTAGATTAAAACTGTCAGTGTTCTGGGGCAGAACTGTCTACAACGGTTCTATGTCAGGATATACTCGTGTCATAAATGATATTGGGGTGATAATGTCATAAAAGGTTCTAGGGTAGAACTGTCTACAACGGTTCTATGTCAAGATATACTCTTGTCATAAATGATATTGGAGTGATACTGTCATAAAAGGTTCTGGGGAAGAACTGTCTACAACGGTTCTATGTCAAGATATACTCTTGTCATAAATGATATTGGGGTGATACTGTCATAAAAGGTTCTGGGGCAGAACTGTCTACAGCGGTTCTATGTCAAGATATACTCTTGTCATAAATGATATTGGGTGATACTGTCATAAAAGGTTCTAGGGTAGAACTGTCCAGAACTGTTCTAGATTAGGACATACTCTGTCATAAACGGTTCTAAAAGTCTCAGGGTGGCATTTCTAGAACCTTCCTAGAACAGTTTTGCTGACAGTTTGTGATAGTTTTAAAGAGAGGTTATAGAACTGAACCCAGTTGTATGTCTTTAATTCATATATAACTCTTAAGTTAAAAAGTCTCGAAATAAATGTTACTTATGAACTAAAATAAACACAGTAAAACTTTGCTATCTTGAGATCCAAGTAAATATCGCATAGTATATTGCTCTTGAATATAATACTGTAATTTTGAAAATAAGAGGCGAGAACGTTTATTATAAACTTTTCATTTTAATGTGGCGTGATGTTCAGAACTAAATGTTCGTCTAAATCTGTCGAAATATGTGAAAATGAAAGAATATAATGTATGCATCAATGAGACAGCATCCCACCAGACAGATTTTGTTAAATTTCTTATTTCTATTGCCACATATTATTCTTTCAGTTTTCCTTTATTTGTAGTGTTTGTTCGTAAAGTTACTAAGCCTGTGTTCTTATTGTTTTCTCTTTGTCTCTAGATACATGTATTTTCTTTCTCTGATTGTCTCTTAAGCTTATTTCTGGTGTATTATTATCAATGTATTTATGTTCATATAAATTATACAAGAGTGAAATGTTTTTGTCGATTTATTTTTTTTTTTTTTTGATCTGAGGTTAAATACATGTATGCTATTCATATACGTTTGATTATTAGACGATGAAACGTACTATGTCCGTCTATGTTCAAGATTCAGAGTTCAGTCATTAACCTGACGTATTACAAGAACAAAACGTAATAGGACAATAAATTGTTTCTGTCACAGAAAATTATTATAACGTAAAAAGGAGATGTGGAAAATGAGGAGGATTTCGACATAAGTTGTCGACCGCGAAATGGGATTGTTTCTTATTAGAGTAATATCTTTTATTTGATCATGTGTATTATTTGTTTGTTTTTTTTTTCTAAATTTTTTTAATGTGTTTGCTCGTGTTGAACCCCAGAAAATCCATGATATATATAATGTAACATTCTTCAGTGCTCTGTTTTTAAGTATTTTTTTTCCTTTGTTAACAAGATTTCCGTACAAAATTTAACTTTGAAACACTCTTGCAAATTTTCAATATTTAGGTATTCGCTAATTATCGGAAATTTGAATATGAACTTATTACCAAGATATATTGTATCGTTAACCATACACAAATACCCCATATCTTTTAATTTTTATATGTATAATAAGCGAGATCATGATCGAACGAACGTTTAATCTACATCGCAAAAAGAAAAAGGTGTGTCCAAGGTGTATGGGTTATCATGTAAGGAATGCTACATGTTATTTAAATCAGAACTACGCATCTTTATTGCGGTCAATTGGCACAAGTTTTACGTGTTGACCATTTAATTAATGAGATATGAATGCTGTCCATTCATATTATGTATACAAAAGTTACCTTTACCTGCGTATAAAAACAACAGATAACACGATTGGTGTGAATAATTATGTGAAAACAAACAAAAATATATAATTATAAAGGTTCATTAAGTCGGTAAGAGGTAAACTAATTGAGGATTTGTCACTACCTGTAACCCGTTTTTGTATGCGGACATACATGGGTAATTGGTAAAATGAAACAATAATTCTTTTGTTTGTTTACACGGAAAATGTCGTAAGTCGTAAAAAGATATGTTTACCGTCCCTTGTTACTATTTTTTAACTCTGACACACAGAAAAAATCGCTTATCGAGGTTGGTTTCAGTTCAAAGAATTAAATTTCAGAGATTATAATTCAGAAAAACTAATCATTTCCAAGACTACACAAACATCAACGCAATCATATATCTTGAAATAAAAGTACTTTCAAAAAACATCTTAATCGATTATCTATTTCGAAATCTTATATATACTGAAATGGTACCATCTTAATTCAAAACTATGTGACTCTATATACAGACATGGATGTCTCCTAAAAGCAAAACTATATGTGATGACCATCATGTCTAGATGGTGAACTTCCCACATTTGAGTAGCAACATACTTGTTTCTTTTAGGTTTGGAATTCGAGAACACGTTGCAGTTATTTATACTAAAGTAAAGAGCACTATTGATGTCTAAGAATCCTATTTTCAGCTTCGAATTATAAAATTTAAAAAATAGTGAGTATTTTATATTCTAATGAAACTGAATTTAACAAAACCGCACTGGCTCAAATTTAAAAAAAAAATAATTTCAAATTCCTTTAATATAGCATCAAAATATAAAACAATTATCCGTGCTATCTGAAAATATTTGCAAAAATATCACATGTGATAGCAAATTTTATCCCTACAGCAGCCTAGAACCTAAATATTGACACTTTTGTATTTGACAAATTCATTTTCAAAAAACAAAAATCATCACAAAATGCTTACATATTCGAAAAAAAAATAAATATGGAAGAAATACAATGGCTTTATAAAGGGGCTTACACGTATTTGTGGAGGAGGACAATTACACATTTTTCGATCTTTTTTCAATTTTTCAGGCCTACATTAAACAAAAACAAAAAATTTAGATTTTTTACTGTTGTAATGGTAAATTAGTAAATCAGTATGAGGTGCCTTTAATTGTTTCAAATGGTCAGAATGTTGTCAAAGCAGTTTCCTGATTTAATCCTTGAATCCCATTCTGATGGCTTGAAAAAGTTGGCATTGTGCTGAGTTTAAACCAGGATTTGCTTTTCATTCCTGATATCATTTCCAGATTGCATGAATTTTTTTTTAAATCAAGACAAAACATAGAATCTAATCTGATCTGCGTTATTGCGCTGTCATCGTGAAATGTATAGCTTCATTTGTTAAACGAAACAGAATATTAAGTATAACAATACTATTTTTTTTCATCGTTAAAGTACTGTCTTCATAAAGAAACTGAACTTTAGTCTCTGAAATCAACCCCAGTAGTATATAACGTCTGAAAAGCAAACACAACCAGTATCAATTTCAAGAAATAAAGTAACATGAGAAGCACCGTGGGGTCATTCTTATCGCTGATTTTCTAAAAATTCTAAAACTAATGTGAAGGAAAGAAACTTGAATATGTTAATTTTTTAATTAATGAGATTAAAATAAATATTCATTTGTTACAAATTTCAATTTTCATTTGGTATCATCTGATGAATGGAACAAAAATATAAAAAGTCTGCGTTAAGGGGACAAATATACCTAGGGAGCAAATAAAAAAACGTAATCCATTGGACAGACAAACCCGGGAAGACAAATGAACAAGCACAACAAATAAACACTGAAAACTAAAAAAAACAATGAACAATCCCTATAAAAACCAGGAGTGAACCCTGGTGCTGCGGAAGGTTAAGCAGTTCCTGCTCCGTATACGGCACCCGTCGTGAAGTTCAACAAAGTCAATCCGGTTGAAGTCACAAATCGGTGGAGGCACATGAAATGTTACGACAGTGGGAACAGGTATAACATCGTCTTACATATTGGAACACTGTAACGATCAATCAATTTGTGATGACGACCGTAAAATTTCCAAAGTGATGACATCAACTTATCCCTATTAAATTACGAATGAGATAGACTAGTAATCTTGTTAATGCCCATTTCTTCTGATTTCATTTGTCATGTGATCTTACAGTCATACCGAAATTGTACGTTGTTTGACCTGTAGTATCGATAAACAGGTACCAAGAAATATCTTGGTATTTCGAAACTACATGTGGGGGCCATAGGATGTAGGTTTGTCCTTAAAAGTCTTACAGAGACCTTTAAAATAGAGAAGAAAAATCAAATATTCTGATACCAATTTCGATGTACAAAATGTGCACATTTCGGCGATTCACCACTCATCAGTTGTGCTCAAAATGATGCAAGGCGAAACAGAAACCCAAAACACTGAAGATCAGATTCAAATGACAAATGTAAAATTCCCCAAAAAATCACTAAAGACAGGAGATATCTTTGCGTAGTTTTCACAAATTTAAAAAAAAATTCTTTACCAGTATCAAAATACTAGCAACTGACCTGGTGATAACTCGGATACTTGGAGTCCACCAGCATAAAAGATCTCTATTATTTTTAATATTGTTCTATTAATATAATTAATTTCTATCTTTTACCTTTTAGTGCCCTTTATACATAAGTTTGACTGTAGTGACTGTGAATTATGACATAGGAAATTAGTGGAATTCGTATATCTCATTCTGTTTTGAACATCGAATAACACTTTGTTAAAAACAATTTTAAAATAATGGAAAAAAAATCCATTTTAACCAAGTGTCGTAACTGTATTTCAATCACTGAAACGGCTAAGAACATGGCGGTTACAGATTAAACAGGTGATCAGGGAAAGATTCTTTTTGTATCCATTTGATCTGGCTATACCTGTTAATATATATTTTTTCTCAAGTTGTAAAGAATAATTCTTTTATAGTTGTTCTTTTACTGACTTTTAAAAGGAAAATTTCGTCATAAAAAATAATCCAAAGTCATTCATTGAAGATTTTTTTTTAATACTGTTTTCCACGAATAGGCGTCACAATGTTGATAAAGTATAATGTTTTAGACTTCAAATTATACAAAATTTTAGAAAAAAAATACATTTAAATTTTAAAAAATCCTATAAAAATTAATATACTTGTAAATTTTAATTATTAATTTGCGGATTACTATTAGGAGTCGTAATTTCATCAGAACCTTTAAAAAAAAATACCCTTCAATTACCTAATTTTTACGACTATCCTGAAACCCATCCACATCATTTATTAAACACATGATAAATTTGTGGTCAGTTGACTTATCATCATTACAGCTAAATAAATACTAAGAAACCAATCCCTAAGCCACTTATAGCAGATAAAAATCAATATTTTTATGATTTATATTTGGATGTGTCAATATAATCAATTTTTGTTTTATCAGTTTAAATAGGGAGCTTATAATTACTTTCTGAATACACACCCTGTGTATTTTGAAATACGAAACAGGAAATATTTTTTATTGTTTGTCAGGACGACACACTTTTAGCTTCAGGAAGTACAATTAAAATTTACTAAATGCAGAAAAAACCTGAGTACACTTTTGTTATGACGGGAAGTATATTATCGATATTTCAGTTCGTATATTTTATATAAATGTACATGTAATATCGAATTTTAGATTTCTGTTTTGGTAACAAACTTTTTCTTTCAACAACTTTAAAAATATTCAATAAATAAAATATTTATTTATTCGTAATTAATTGTTATAGTTTTTAAATAATATAGGATGAAAAGGAAGTAACTATATATATATATATACAATGTACATGTAAAAAACCTTAAATCAAAGTTCAAATTTGATACTATTCAAACAAAACGGTAAGTAAAATAGTCTCTTTTGACAAAATTTTATTAAAGATGTCACAGATTTATAATTTACTGCAGGAGGCATCTCCTATGTTGTCCCGTTGTTACATTTATTTAAAATTCTTCCGTTTCTTCAGGTGTAACTCATTCTTTTCAGAATCACATGTCTCCCTTCAATATTACGATTTTAGGGGACGGGCCAGGTAGAAATTTTACAAATGTTTATGTATCTATACTATGTCCACTTGAAAAGGAAAAATAAGGTTGGAAATTGGTGGAAAATTATTATGAATACACTTCAAAATATCACTGTACTATCCTTGATCAGATTTATTTGATATATTCATACATTTTGTACTTTATAATACTATATTAGACGTTATTTTATACTGAATGATTAATGCTTATATTGTAGCATAATAATGTTTAATGTGACCATAATTTAGAAAAGTTGTATGAAACAACAAAAGCAATGTATAATATTTAATTTATAAAATATGTTTATATGATAAGAATTCGAACTATATGTACCCAATAACTGGCGATAGTATTCGTTTAATGACATTCCTTCCTAAAAAAAAAGATTTGATTTCAAAAGATGTTTATTGTATATTATTTTAATTGCACTTTATTTTTTCCTGATTGTTTGTGCATTTTGTCAGATCTAACACACAACCCGAATGCAGCCTATAAATTTATGCTTTGTAATCAATGTTTTATCAAGGACGTTCCCATGTAATAAATTGTTTAATTACTCTAAAATTTGTCATTTAAATGTTGCTTTTTTATATAAAAGGTATTTTACTTTCTTTTAATTGACTCATAAGGGTGACGAGTAAAAAATTGCTATTTAAAGTTATTCCAAGCAAATGAGAGCAACTAGCAAACTTTTTTGGTCATAAATATTTTCTCTTGCGTTTATTCATTAAAAAACTTATGTTTTTATTTGGTTGGGAACTGAGCAAAACTATGATTATTTAATCGTGTATATATAACACCATCCTCCCGAGACAGGATTTTGTATCCACGTTCGTTCCTACAAACCCCTGACATCACACATTCATATTTTGCGGGTCGGAAGTGGACGATTGTCATTCATTCTTCTCAAGGTCAAAAGAGAATCAATTTTTGTCGTAGGTAAATTTTCTGGGTCACACAGCAGGGCGGCGATATATTCGACCCGCAAAATATGAATGTGTGATGTCAGGGGTTTGAAGGAACGAATGTGGATACAAAACCCTGGCTTGGAAGGGTGATATAATACATACATGTACACCGTCATCTCTTGAGTTAGGATCTCAGGATGCTTTACCATATTTGCCTCCTTCAGAATTGGATATTATATTGCTTTTTTTTGGCATATCAAAAATATGCCAAAATAGGATGCACCCTTAAAAATATTATATTGTTCTTATTAAAAACATGCAGGACATGTGTCTAAATTAATATAAAATAGGAATTTTAGACTATTGTAACTAATGGACACTAGGTGGCGTCTTGATATTGCTGTCAGATCATGACAGGTCCTGGCTCAGATAAACATTACAATCGCTTTGCTTTTTTTCACTATGTCGGGTTAGTTTCTCCTGTTCTTTTCTAAAAACCACACCCCCTTTTTATAACAAAGGAGTACAGATTCCAACTTAACAAAACTACATGTACATGTATATCTGTGTACTTTAAGCTTCTACTGTACTTTTCTAAAAACCACATCCCCTTTTTATAACAAAGGAGTACAGATTCCAACTAAACAAAACTACATGTACATGTATATCTGTGTACTTTAAGCTTGATTTGGTGGTAAGATTGTTGACCTTCCTCGGATACCTTCTTTATGTTCATTAAATTGAGTACAATAATCATGCACTTGGTGATATTTATTCATGTAATGATGAGTTGTGGTGGGATTGATTTTCCTGTTATCACTTACTAAACCACTGATGTCCTAGTTGTTGGACACAATTGATATAATTAATTCTATTTAAGTAATTGATACTGATTGACCTGTGGTCGCGGGTGGAATATTCTTTTATAGTATGTCTTTCTAACAATAAAATACTGATCGACGTATACTTATTATACCGTGATTAAAGGTACCTATCCTTACACTGCGATTATATAAAATCCTACACAGGTTGACTCAGGTAAAACGTGAGAGAATTTCTTAATTTAGATATAGATAAGTTAATGCCTTTAAATTTTATCAGTTTTGGGGGAACCGATTACTAAAGATAAGATGAACCGCATAAGTAGTATCATATGACAGTATCTAGGCGGTATATCACATAATTTTTGTGATGATTGTATTAGAAATATATGATATCCTGGTGACAAAAATTTTACAAATACTCTTGGTCGTTTTTTTTATATGGTTTTGACCTCTTAAGATCTGTGTATGTGTATGTTTTGGTGTGTAAGTGTGTAATAATTTCCAATCCTTTCAGTGTGTAAATTTAACGATGTGTGCTTCTGTCCGTCAATCCTCAAAATTCCCCACTGAAACCTTTGACAAAGTTGATAAAACACTTTGATCAAAGTTGTGTCCGGAGGTCTGAAATTACTGCGTAAACGTATGCTCAACCTAGATAGAATAGTCCTTAATTGGTCGTTTTTTATTGGAACAATTAGTACGTTTTTTTTAAATTCGCATGCTTGGATTATTTGAAACTCTAGATAAACTCCTGTCTGAAGTCTACTGTGAAGACTTGGTGCTTTTTTGGTTGGTGATGTCTGAGTAGTTACTCAAGTTCAACTCTTGAATTGGAGATATAGGAAAATATTCTATGATACCAATTTCAAGCACAAGATTTGCACATTTCGTCGAGTTACGAATGATCAGTTGTACTCACTGCCAAAAATATTGAAAGCTATAGTAAAACCCAAAAATGTTGAAGAAAAAATTTAAATGTTAACATGACCAATAAGGTAAAGATAAAACCATCTAAGGATAGAGCTTTATTAAAAGGAAAATACACTTTACTTTTTACAAATTAAATCAGTAAAGTTAAGGCATCAATTTCACCTAGTTTCGAAACACTATCAAATGATACCTTTGGAGCCTGGGGTTCCATCAACAGAAATGTGGACTCAGTGGAAACATATATTCTATGATACCAATTTTGATTTCGTTAACTAATGAAGTGTGTTTTATTCTTAGGTAAAGAAAAAACCTACTTTTTTCAGTAATGTTTTTGATAATTTACATTATAATTGCGAATACAATAAGGTGAAAGAAGGATGTGGTGTTACTGTACATCAGAAACTAACCCAAGCAATACTAAAACATAACACAAATAGAAAGTTAACAGGGCTTTTATTATTGTTCCTCCTCTTGAAATCTCTTTAAGGTCTTCCACAATAGAAAGTTAACGGGACTTTTACTGTTGTTCCTCCTCTTGAAATCTCTTTAAGGTTTTCCACAATAAGCAAAGAGCTCATTTTTTAAGACTAGATCAGTAAATAGTAATACTGTGTAACTTCATGTAAAAAATTGTAGTAAAAAATGGTTTGAAAATAGATACAAGGAGAAACTTTAATGTTCGGTTCAGTTTGATCATTCATAAGGACACTTTCAAACATTTAGTTCATTGACTGGATTTTGTCAAAATTTGATTTATGTTGATGATCAAGGCTAATTAGGCGAATCTTTATTTTCTACTTATTTCAAGTGCAATGTAGTGATTTTGACCTTTACTTTTAGCCCATTCCACACATCATATGAACCATTTATCATTTTGTTTATCTTTCAACAGGTCCCAGTCTCACAAACATTTGGGAACCAACTGTGCTCCTCTCCTCGCCGATCTGTTTCTGTACTCATATGAAGCGGACTTCATTCAAGGGTTACTACGTGAAAACAAAAAGAAACTAGCCCAATCCTTTAATTTCACTTTTCGTTATATAGATGATATGTTGTCGTTAAATAACGACAAATTCCAAGACTTTCTACATCTTATCTACCCCAGTGAGCTTGAAATTAAGGATACTACAGATACACCAAAGTCCGCTTCATATTTGGATTTATTTCTTGAAATAGACTATGAGGGACGTTTGAAGACAAAACTTTATGACAAACGTGATGACTTCAACTTTCCTATTGTTAATTTTCCCTTCTTGAGTAGCAATATACCAGCATCGCCTGCATATGGCGTCTATGTTTCTCAGCTTATCCGATTTTCAAGGGCATGCGTGAGTTACCCTGACTTTCGACAAAGAGGATTACTGCTGTCACAAAAGCTTCTTAACCAGGGTTTTATCAGGGATAAGTTGATGTCATCACTTAAGAAATTTTACGGTCGTCATCATGAATTGATTGACCATTACAGTGTTCCAATATCTAAGATGATGTTGGACCTGTTCCCACAGTCGTAACCTTTCATGTGACTCCTACGATTTGTGACTTCCACCGGATTGACCTTGTTGAACTTTACGACGGGTGCCGTATACGGAGCAGGAACTGCTTACCCTTCCGGAGCACCTGGGTTCACTCCTGGTTTTTATAGGAGTTCGTGTTGTTCATTGTTTTTAGTTTTCTGTGTTTATTTGTTGTGCTTGTGGTTGTTCGTTTGTCTTCCCGGGTTTGTCTGTCCAATGGATTACGTTTTTTTGATTGCTCCTTAGGTATATTTGTCCTTTTTATATGACTACGACTGGGACTGGTTCCAGGACATAAAAAAACAAAGACTATGAAAACCGAAAACCAGATCACTCTTACGTTTAATCGTAGAAGTATCTTGTTTTCATCAGCCTATGTCATTTAAAGACTCTGAAAGACTATTACAATTTTTTAAACCTTAAGGGAACAACCAATTAACTTCAATGGGGGGGGGGGGGGGTGGAGGGGTTATGGTTTTTTGTGAAAAAAATATTCTGATTCCAAAGGGAAGGAAAAAAATAATCTGTTGCAGCAAGGGCCGAAAAAGATGGTCATCTTTCAGGATGTGTGTCCGATGACCTGGACTGTCAGCCATGTTTTTTTACGTCTTTACAGAGATCTTCAAACAATCTGTTGATATGGAATTATTTGTTTACTTGTGGTTTTTCTATTTATCTTAATAAAGTTAATAGAAATTTACTTCACGTTTCATATCATTTTTAAGAAAGTCGTGTGTCATAATCATATCATCAAAAGTCATGTATCCCCTTTTGTCTTAAAACTATGAGAGTACAAAACCATAAGAGTTTATGTATAACCGCATCGACACCTACATAAATGTAACGTATAGAAAAAAAATAGACCAAAGGTTTATCTTACACCTTAATATCTTTGTTTTGGACAAGTGCCATAATTTGTAACCTCAAATTATATACAGATAAGCTAAGTTGCTTTACATTTAGTTTACAGACGAATTTAAAATTCTCCCCTACTGCGATGACGTTGCAATCCACTTTTCATTCAATAATGAAATCTGAACCCCTTTTTTGGCTCGACATTTGGACTTGGTCCAAGTTTTCTTTTTATTACACATTACTTTAAGTATGCTCTATTTCCTGTATTTTATAAGCTTGTTTGAAGTAACTTAAATATAATGGCATTTTGTCAATGAAACTTTTTAAGAGTAAAGCAATAAAGTCGAAGGCCATGTTGTTATCTCAATCTAAAAGTATACGATACACAATACATACATGACCTACACAATAATGCGACATTATCGTTGATCACACAAACCCTATTCATTTTAAATACATTTAAGTTTATGTCACGTGAAAAATATCAGAATATCTCGAACAGGGTAATTGTGTTCTATCCGAAGTAACATCTGCTTTTATCTTTTAGAAAATTCATGTACGTGAATACTATTAAGCAATATCGTTACATTGTTCAGGTGTCTTCAGAAAAATAATAAAGCAGTACACTCTGGATGAGAATTATGTATTGTTTAAAACACATGTGTTGTGTTGACATATAGTCATGAAACATCAACTTAAAAATAAAAGGCCCAAGAATATAACTTTAAGGATTACCTACGTCTCATCCACCACAGTGAACTTGAAATTAAAGAGACCACAGACACAACAACTTCTGCTTCAGATCTAGATGTGTATTAGTACATAGATAATAATGGGCGATTGAAATCAAAACTTTATGACAAACGTGATGAACTTCCCCTTTCTTAGCAGTAACACATAGATCTCCAGACTATGTGGTGTGCATTTCACAGTTGATTCGTTACTGCCGTGCATGTGATTTAAATGGCGACTTTCTCGACAGGGCGAAATTGCTGTCAGATAAACTTCTAAGACTGGGTTATGTTCATTTTCTGTTAACTTCATCGCTCCAAAAATTTTACGGTCGTCCACGAATTGATTGGCCGATATGAAGTTTCTATCACAAGTATGAGACTAAATATCTTCAGTTATATTTCACATCCTTCTGGAATTGACATCCGATCTTGACACTTCACTGGCTTTTACTAACTGTCAGTGTGACAGGTGCCTGTAAAGGAGCAGGAAATGCTAACCCAACCGGAGCACATGATGTCACTCCTGGACTTTAGTGGGAGTTCACATTGCTAGTGGTTTGGTTTCTGTGCTGTCTTTTTCTGTTTACGTTGAGTTTATTATATGTTTTTTTTATTGTTTTAGTTAAACATCTATCCTTGTGGCCTTTGTTCGTTATGTTCCATTCTCACGATTGTTTTTTCCTTTTATTTCGAGTATTTTTACTTTTCCCAGTGTCTTGTCGCTTCGATATTCTTTTGCCGATACCAGCTTTTAGATTTTAGAGTTTGGCAAGATCTCTCTAAAGAGCTTATGTTGCTTGTTATTTGTATATATATGCCGACTTTAACTATACTTACTTACTTATTTACTTCAAAATTTTAGTCATCAACGATGCCACCGGTACAAACAAGATTGTATAATGCACATTAACACAATGAGTGATCGACACACATCATACCTGTATGAACAGACGCAAGAATTTTGAGACCATCTTTTCCCACAAAATCTTATGTACTCAGTTTATATATCCAGCATTTTGCTAGTGGGGTTAAAGAGAAAACAGAGAAAATACCTTTAGTTAAACATTGTGAAAAAAAACTATAAGAGGCCAACAAAAAAAAGAATCGTTGGAGTATACAAATGAGACAATCATCTATAAAAATAAGAACGAAAGAGACAAATACAAATCTATTTACTAATAATGTACAAAAGACAATAAAAACAATGAACCCATTAGCAAAAATTTGTTGCGCTCAATGCAAAATTGTTTCTATGAAATTGTTGAACAGAACACACAACTACTTTAAATCCAAAAAATATTAACCTCTATATGTGAAAACTACTAGCTTTGTAGGTGTTCTCTTTCTAATTTTGTAAAACATCAAAGGAATTGTAAATTATAAGAGGAAATTAATCTGATGAGGTCATTATATTACTTAGTTACTGAAAAATTACTAAACACCTGAATGTAATATCTTCAGATAACCTCACTACATAGGACACGTTTTCTTTGAAAACAAGGTGAATTTTTGAGTGATGTTTGACATTCTTCTCATGCGAGAATTTTTTGTTTAAAACCTACTTCACAGTGCTCAAGTTAAATGGCAAATAATTCATGAACATTTCGGAAGATAACAGCTTTTATCATTGCTCTGAAAGTTAATCTATGGTATTAAAGCGTAAACCTTTGAAAAGGCCTTCCTAATTAGGGGCAGGAAGGTCGGAAGGCCTATAAACTCATTCAACTATTTGTGGCAACATGGACATCAGATTCTAAATCACTTTTCAACAGTTATTAATCATATTCATAAAGATAATCGCATGTATTTCATTTAATATATAGTATTCTTCCATTCCTTTTTTAAAATTTTTCTGACAAACCGCCAAGTCATTCAATTATATCATTAAATCAAATGTTATATTATATTTTTACATAAATTTAAATATTTTAACATCATGTTTTTTTTTTTATAAAAGAATCATCTTTAGATATCTACTTGATGGAGAATAAGAAAGTTAATTTTTTTTTACTGAATAATGTTTATTTATGTCTGTAATAATTTATATAAATAATTTATATAATACCCCACTAAGGTATTAGGATTATGACAAAGCAATAATATTCACTTTCAATGAACGGTCATTTCCTGCTTCAGTAGGTCTATAGCCTGAGATTTATCGTCCGGTCAGTGCTTCATAATTACTACAATATTTATATACTTAATAAGCAGCTTAGTAGATAAACAATAAATAGAAATCTGTTGGATTTTAAAACCTCTATTCTTTGACACGAAATTACAAAAAACATGCTTATTTTATAAATTATGTAAGGGAACAACCATTTGATTTTTAGGGGGGTCAGGAGGGAATTAGAAAAAAAACAGGCTAAAAGTTGAGGTGAAATGGTAGGATTGAATAGCAACTGAATTGAAGATATAGTGTGTGTTTGGGGGAGGGGGGGGGGGTAAGGCGTGTAACTTCATAAAAAACTAAATGATTATTCCCTAACAAAAATCCCCCCTATAATACAGGTTTGCATGTTACCATACTTTTATATCTGTTATCATTTAATTGATTTTTTCTCGCGTACATTAGAAAACTTTAAGATGTATATACACTGTAGATGTGTCCTCGCAAGATAATAAGTAACAAATATAAAGTAACAATTTTTTCTGTGAGTACATGTTTCCTCTTTTATACAAATAAAAAATGATTGATGCTAAGTAGTCTCATGTCAACATTACCAAAATTATACAATATGCTTGAAAACTGACCAACACGTACAGCCTCTATTCACGACTTTTAAGGACAGAAAAATAACAATCCAAAGATACTAATATTAGATATAGTAAATTTATACTATGCTGTATACGACGCATTACATGTTAACGAGAAGCACTCAATTTCTAAAATAAAATTCAAATACATTATATACCATCGATGCATGAAGTTGTGAGCAGTTATGAATGAAAAAATATGTCAAGAGGGAAAGTAATCCTTTAAAGAAAATTGTGTAAAATTAAATTGTCACCATGTCTGGCAAAGGACCAAAAGAGAAGACTACCTTTGATAGGATTATATCCCATATTAGTATAAAATTTTAACAGATTTTGAGACACCTGGTGTTATTTATTAGATATACAAGTATAAGCCTATATATTCTTCCTTAATTCCAAGTTTTCTAAGTGAGGCAGCAAATGTAAGACAGTGTAAGCGTGAGGAGTATCTGATGTTGATGTAAAATAGAATGTTCTTGTTCGGACCTGATGATTTTCGTGAAATATCCTAGGATTCTTTCATAGCATCAAAACTGAAGCTTGTCATGGCAAAAGATTGGCTACGTCCATCCCTACTCTGTAGAAAGAAATATATTCTTATCTTCCTCAAAAATGAAATATTTAGGGTATATTAAGCTCGCGAGAGAAATTTTACACCTTATTCTCTCTCTCTCTCTCTGCTGTGCCCCGTATATTTATTTGTATTTGGAACTATATGTATAATAAGAGGTATAGGTTGCCGGGGGTATAAGCGATTTACAGAGCATTAATACTACTCAGTTTTTTCTTTCGGTTAATTACATCTGCTCACCTCAAAATTATTTCCCCAAAAAATTACAAAAACTGTCAAGGGGGAAATTTACGAATTGATTTTTTTTATTTGTAACTTTGATATTACAACGAGACTATAGTTTTTAGATTACATTGTATGAGTAGTTATATTATATTACTCTGCCACGGAATATGCAAAGTTCTGAAAGCAGTTCTGAAAGCTGCTTATTAAGTATACATGTTGAGGAGTTTTGCTATACGTTAACAAAACCAGAATCTCTCTCACTCATTAAAGCATGTATCTGCTTCAGAATAACCCCGGCAGACAAGATTGTTCTTTCAGATTTCCTGATATCACTCCGTGGTAGCTTTACATAGTTGATGCTTTATGTTTTGTGTTTCGTTCATTGTCTTAAGATTATGGTATTATGGTATTCCATTACCGATCTTTCTCAGAGATTTAGAATACTATTATTGAAAGCTTAGTAATATACTTCTAACCTAAATTCCTATCCTACATTCTATAGATTTGAGCGAACAATTGCTCTACCACAATAATTTTTCATTGTAAATTACTTCGCAATTGGTTGTATTCTAAATATATCCATAATTTGCCTCAAACCGAGGAGATGAATAGATGTTATTTCTGAAATATGTCACCTAGAATATATTTTACTTGACTATATCTTTATTAAGGTGTACTATACAAGTTGACTATATCTTTATAAAGGTGTATTATACATATTTAATGTGCATGGTTTTAAATGTATTCAGGTATCATATGGTTCGTATGACAATAATATGTCATTATCATTTGAATAACCAAACAGATATCTTACCAAAACACTATTGTTCAAATAACAAGTCAACATGATCAAATGAACAATGGTTCTATATTTAAATGTCAGCCGTTTGCAATGTGAACATATTACGTAACTGACAGCTCTCAAAAGTACATGCATTTGTTTTTTATGAAAGCTAGAAGTAAGGATGGTCTCAAATTCAGTATTCCCTTAATTTTTGTTACTTTTTCTGTGTTCAATTGTGTTCAGTTGATGGTCATTTTATTTAGGTCACAAATTCAAAATGGCAAAGATAAACTGAGTAACTTGTTACGGTACGAGTGGCACGCCTGTCTCTTGAAAAGATTTTTAGAGTAATTTTCTGCAATCAGTATTTTTTCTTCAAATTCTATATTCATTTTTAGCTCACCTGGCCCAAACAGGTTCTGTCATATCAAATACTCTTTATCATGTATTTCAACTTTATATGTGTACAGATAATACATATATACATACATTTTATATATGTGGTCATTTTTGACGATCCAAATAATTATAAAGGAAATGGATAAACCACTTGTCAAAATAAAGAAAAAAAAACATTTCACAAACTACAATATCTATATAAGACGTATAGACTGTTACTACAAATGAAACGAGGCATATATCCTTTAATAGACGGAATCCAAAAAATATCAGTGTTACAGATTTGAAGACTGGGGAATTGGTATTTGTTCCATCAAGTTGGCCGTAAGGAATATATTATTGGTTTTGCTTTTTGTCCATTGTCTGTGTCTGTGTCTGTGTTTTTCATCATCAAAATTGACGTGACAAGTTTATGCTTTGTTGCCATGACCATGTGGATTTTAACGGTAATCTTGCAGTTATTCGAAAGTTTTTACAAAAATTTAAGGCTAAAACTTCAGTTTTCCACTAGCTTTTTGGAGTGCACAGCACTTAATAACAATCTATCTTTATCTTTCTTCTTCCTCGAAATTATACTTACATGTTCAAGTCCTGTTGGGTCTTACATCTGCACATATTATCCGAACTTTATGTACTAAAGGTTTTCCTTTTGAGTCAATATTTTTTAAATAAATGCATTGACATAAACCTTAAATATTCTACAGTCACGTATTTTGTACATAATTTTTCTCTTTGTATATACTAGTATCAATCTTTGTTAAACACTAGCAATAAATTATATCAATATTTTCTTTGTTTTAAAATCACATTAACATTTTTTGGCTGAAATTTAAACATAAGGTCAATTTTGGTTTAGAAATTTTCATGTAGAATATCCCATATTCCCGAGTTAGATTTTAAGGTATATGATATTGACTTTTTAGCTCACCTGTGCTAAAAGGACATGTGAGCTTTTGCCATCACTTGGCGTCCTTCGTCCGTCCGTCGTAAACTTTTTAAAGATCTTCTCCTCTGAAACCACTAAACCAATTACAGCCATACTTAGTCTGAACGATCCTTAGGGTATCTAAAATAAAATTTATGTTTTATTTTCTTGTCGTTAGAGAAACATGGCCACCGGGGTAAACTTAGGTTTTTGGCTTATATCTCGAAAACTAAAGCATTTAGAGCAAAAGTGACATGGAGTAAAATGCCCATCAGGTCAAAATCTATCTGCTATGACATTTTCAGATGAATCGGTCAACCCTTTGTTGTGTTATTGCCCCTGAATTGTTGATTTTAAATAAATTTTGCAGTTTTAGGTTGGTGTCTTGAATAGTATTATAGATAAAGACAAACTATAAACAGCAAAAATGTTCAGCAAAGTAAGATCTACAAATAAGTCAATATGACCAAAATCGTCAATTGACCCTTTATAGGAGTTTTTGCCCTTTAAAGACAATGTTTCACATTTTTTTTTTCGATATCTTTGTGAACTTTTAAAAATCTTCTTCTCTGAAACTGCAGAATCAATTTCAGCCAAACCTAGGCTGAAAGAGCCTTAGTGTATCTAGTATAAATTTTATGTTTTGTTTTCTTGTCCATTGAGAAACATCGCTAAAAATAGAACATAGGTGAAAATGCACTTTTTGGCTCATATCTCAAAAACTAAAGATGTTAGAGCAAAACTGACAAGTAGTAAAAATGTTTATAAGGTCAAGATCTACCTGCCATGAAATTTTCAGACGAATCGGTCATCCATCCCATTTTTGGGTTATTGCCTCTGAATTGTAAATTTTAAGGAAATTTCGCAGTTTTAGGTTATTAAATTGAATATTATTATAGATAAAGACAAACTGTAAACAGCAAAAATGTTCAGCAAAGTAAGATTTACAAAAAAGTCAACATGACCAAAATCGTCAATTGAACCCTTATAGGAGTTTTTGCCCTTGAAAGATTATTTACATGTAAACAGAAAATAATGGTCTGACATATTGTCACAGATTTTTAGAGCATAACTTGAAATGAATTAAATGGTAGCTGTACAAGTAAAATGTGGGGGGTCAAAGAAAAGGTCCATGGCAACTGATGAAAAAGTCCCTAGCAACGATATATTTTTGGGTTAAGGACCTTATAATTTACCTGTACACGTCAAAAAGAAAGATCAAGAATCAAAGTCATTGAAAAAGTCCATAACAACCGATGAAAAAGTCCTTAGCAACCGTATATATTTGGGTTCAAGACCCTAAAATTTACCTTTTCAGGTCAAAATTGAAGGTCATGAGTCAATGCCATTGGAAAAGGCCCTAGCAACCATATATTTTTTGGTTCGGGATTCAATATTTTAGCCGTACAGGTCAATATTAAGGAGAAAATTGTGACGGTATACATTAAATAGCAAAAAAATCATTGATGCAAGATCTACACAAAATATAACAGGTGAGCCATTCAGGCTCTTGGGAGCCTCTTGTTACATATATAGATTTGATAAGCGATTCAGTGTAAGTGGCAAGAGGAATTCGTGTTGTCCCAAGCTAGTCGGATCTCCATTATATCATTTTGGGCCAAACCGTTTTAATGACAGTATGCGTATATTGCTGGTATGTGTGTAATATTTCTGACCAACCTCTACAGAAAATCAGAGTATGGAACCTGCAATTCAAATCGAATTATGATGGTCTGTGTTACATTAAATGGGATGCAAGATGACTGAATTATTGTTTAACGTCAATTGCAATTATTATATGCATATCAGGTGGAGAACATGTTGATATGATATGGATATGAAACCTGCTTTGTACTAGACCGATAAGCTAAGCCAGATTTTTAACGTGCTAGCCCTTGAGATAACAATCCACAGGAAGACATATAACCCACTCGGACACACCATTCTGACCTGAATTGACCAGTCCTTTGCTCTTACTACAAGATACCGTGCACTTGGCGGAGAAGCAGCAAAAACCCCTATTTAATGTCTTTGGTTTCAACCGGCCGGGGATCGAACCCGCGACCTTCTGCACTCAAGGCGAGTACGCTACCAAGAGACCACCGAATATAAATTGAATGGATTATTAAAATGTGGAAAGAGGACACGGGTAAGGGTTCCTTTAGTTCATTACACCATAAGGGACGACACTGTCTGTTCCGTTCTGGTATGAAGCTGGTAAAGCAGAAAAGCTATAGAGATCCGAATACCTTTCCGTAGTTCCAAACACGTGAATAGATGTGCTATTTACCAACACATACTCAAATTAATTATATTATTTGAATGTTGAAGTCAGACAAGCTTTTTAAAAGCCTTTACTTTTGAACTATATCTTTTTTATTTCCCGAAACTATTCATCATTCCAAATTATTCAATTTTTTATGCAAAACAACGTCATCGACATGGATTCCTATACCTTAGTTTTATACTAGTTCACTGTCCGACACTGATGGATAATTTACTAGGTACATGTACGTTAAGTACTCTCATAAACAAATGAAATATAACTTCTCAGGAATAACTATTTTTCACAGGCAAACAATGTATATGCAAAGGTCAGAGTCGTCTTGTTGTTCTTTTCCTCTTAAATGAACTTGCACACCAAAGTTGTTCCACAGAAAGCGCATTTATGTTAACAGGGACGCCCTTGACCAAAACTTTGGATAGCCAATATAATCAAAATATTGTGAGCAATAAAATCAATCGAACAGAACAAAGTAGGGTAGCTAGATAGTTCGCCAAGTCCACTTAAATTTTCAATACGTTTCTAAAAACCGTTATGTGCCGAAATACTACTACTGAATACCATGGACTTCCAGTTCACGCCTTAGTGATTGTAAAATGATGACAGGTAATATTTTGATATTGTATATTCCTGTTTATTACATTGAGTGTGGTGAAATACCGGGATTTCCGAGTGAAATCAAATCCGATAATTCATACAGTGAAATCAAAAGTCATATTTCACTCTAGGAAATGACGTAACAATAGCCGTCGCCAACGATGTTATTATACAAACGTCGTCACGTAGTCGCATAAAAAACATAATCACTTGTATTTTCTCCTTAAATTTTATAAATACACTGGATATATCAATGTAATAAACAGAATAACTAATCTCGAAATTCGAATACCAAAGATCTACAACTCGTGACCGAAAAACACTAATACGCGCACTCGTGAATTAATGTGTTGTTCTGTAACTCGTTGTAGATTTTTAGGTATTCGCATTTCAAGATTAGTTATACTATAAATATTAACTTAATTTCAGAGAGACTCTTGACCAAAACTTACCGAGTGAGCGATAAAATAGATTGATTGATTGAATATTGTTTTAAGCCGAGCTGGCGATATTTCAGCCAATATCATAGCAAGAACTAATCTAATCTGAACGGAGTTGGTTAAAGATAAAATAGAAAGGGACTAATTTTGAGTAAACAAAATCCAGTTATGGTTATTATTAAAAATTACTCGCAAAACAACAGAAAAGCGAAACTATATCACTCACATTTATCCAAAAATTGTGTCATTAATTCAGGGCATAAAATTTGAAACAACTGTATATGAATACAAAGTTATTATTTACTCCACAGATGAGAAATTGCTATTCATCGACGCACAAACGTTAATTAATAGGAAGGTTGAAGTTGACTCTTGACATTTACATTTCTGTTGTAAATGTTGGTTAGAATCTTAATGAAATTGAAATTTTTATATTTAACCAGCAATAAAGAAAATGTTACCAGAAATGTCATGATCACGACAGAATATTTAAATATAATTTGTTGTGTAACTGTCTTAAAATTATGGAAAATTCATGAATTATCGGATACCAAATGAATGTCTTAGATTCGTAAACATAAGACAACATTTGAAAGAATTATTGTTCAATTGCAACACAGCACTGGAAGAATTATTGTTCAATTGTACTACAAATTTTTGTCATTCAAAGACTTTTTTTTAAACAAAGTTTTTTTTAAAATGCACATCTTATTCAATTAAAAATTTTGTAGTCATTTTGAAGATTCCCCCATCAGACATTTTATTTATTTTCGGAAAGGTTATTCTAATTTAGGAAGCAAATAAATACTTTTGATTACCAAATACGATAGTATGTATTTCAAAATAAAACAAAAGAATTTATTGGAGTTAAACCTTAATTTAGATATGTTTACCACCTTATTTTCGTAAACCATACCCAAAAAAAAGATTGATATAGGAATTTATTGTTCCACAGACGTGTGTTCATATTGATTTTCGTCAGATATACTATTATCCGATATATGAATAGTAGATCTTATAAGTAATACCTTTGACGTTATTATTATAGAGCAATATACTTCGATGTAAACAACCCAATTTATCCCATAAGCTAACCTGTGGGAAAGTAGAATAATAAAACAAATATTGACGAAAGAATAATAAATTGAAGGGGAAAATCGAAAGACCAAAATCTAGAAACAAGACAAATACATGACAATAAAAATATATACATAGTAAAGCTTCTGAACAAAGGAAATGCTTTCTGATACCGACTTTTTTAGGTTTGTAAAATTTGTTTTCTGGAGGGGCAATCCAATGATGCACCCGATGAAGTCAGTATTATCAAACAAGCTATAACTATACGTTTTACTATTCAACAAATGAATACTTTCCTATTTTGTTTTTTGTTTTTTTTTTTTGTTTTTTGTTTTTTTCTTTTACCAGCTTAGACTACTCTTTTTCGACATCTACAGAGGAGACTTTAACGTGCTACGGGTGTTGCTCTCCCTTAACACGGGACAGCTATTTTTCGTCCCCCATCCGAGGGACTAGCATCTTTTACCGAGACCATGCTCCTAATTTTTCTTCTATAATATTTCAACCAAAATGGCTCAAATTGACGTCATATAGCTCTAACCCTATGTTTCTTTGGCTCTAATGACAATATGTTTCCTTTAAAGTGAATATCAAAGAGTCCCTGACTGAATTTTAGAGGTACCATGTCAGATTTAATTTTTCACAAAATCCACCCAACTGGAACCCATGAATTCACATAGGGATTTTCTGTAATGATCTCCTCTTGGTGACCAATCCAAACAATATATCATTGCTCGCTCATCTTCAGCTAAGCTTTTTGCAATTTAAAATTTTTGTTTTTACATTGGAAATGTGGCTAATTATCACAATAAAAAAAAACGTTATCCTATGTAAAAAGATAACAATGCAAACCATGTCCAAACTTTGGGTGCATTTTTATAGAACTATCTTCGTGCCCCCGAGAATATATTTCAGAATAGTTAGGAACCCTGAACGTAATGGTCTCGATAGGCCGTTGCAAATTGATCCCTGAAATTTTCATCCCGAACGGGAATCGTGCCAGGGACCTTTGGCTTCGTATTCCGATGCTCTAACCACTACACCACATACAATTGTCCGATAAACATAATTATGATCTACAATTTGTAAACAAAGAAAATATATTTATTTTTCTATTACTATTATTCATTTATTTTATTAACAATTTTTTTTAATTTATTTTTAACTGTTCTCTATTTTTTTTTTTCGAGGGAATAAAAAATGGAGATATCAAATACTTTTAGTTGGTCGGCGATAAATTGGACTATCTACGAAAGACTTGACAAGTGATTTCAATTACGTCAAAAAAGAACAGTAATTTCTACATTTGATTATCATTAGAATACATAAGTAGAATATGATGTCAACATTTGTGTCCCTTTTTAAAACTTTAAACAGTATATTATTTTAAAAGTTCAATTTCTGCATTTGAATAATCACAAATCTCTTTCATACATGTAGGCCTTTCAGATAAAAACATGAAGAATATTTTTAAAAAATAAATTTTCCAGATAATGTTAAATAAAATTGTGTCCTTTCTACAAAAGAACCATTCATAGTAAATCCCAAAGTGTGTCCCCCCTACAAAAGAACCATTCATAGTACAATCCCAAATTAGACATGTTTATCAGTATTTCCACAACCCTAACCAAAAACAATACCCATTATAGCCATTTAATTGTTCATTTTCTACAAAGGGCAATGTCTGTCGTAAATATCTAGTGTACTAATACCTATATATATAGGGTAGATAACAGTAAATATATCGTCCTTTTACATTATTGATCAGCTATTCCGTGTATATAGGTCATAAACATCTCCGTTTACAAAATGTTGTCGTAAATTTATTATTAAATTTTGGAACGTAGATATACAGTAAAACATGCAGATCTGTACAGCAAATCACTGTGTATAAAGGACATTTTGACAAAACTTGTAAAATTAATCTCTAAATAAAGGACACTTTTCTCCTATCCTTCAAGTGCCCTTTATTTGACTGTATACGAGAAGAAAACAAAGTAAAAGGTTAGAAGGTGAACCAAGAAGAACAAAGTATAAAGACGTGGAAAACATGTGAAAAGAACAAGACAAGGAAACACGTGGAACTAGTTAAAGGCGCTAAGAGTTCATCAAACACTCTAATAACAATTTTGATTGATTGTATGTGCCCATTTCAACAGATTATATTTCATGAGTATTGTTCATGGGAGTGCAGTGAGGTGGAAATCTGAAAAAAACCGCACCAGACTTTGTAAGGAAGATTCGAATATCAAAATGAAATAAAGAGAAAACAAAACACCATATGTATGACACAAGTATGAGGGATATACTCCTTTGTTTTAAGAAAAAAATATTACTTTATAATAGTAAAAGTTTAAGTCAATTTCATAGCTATTCCGAAATATTAAATAAATACAAAAGTAAAAATATATATATTTTTATATTAAAAGGTAAAAAGATATCAAATAGTTAGTCTGACTAATATTAGTGGGACTACACTGGAAAGTTAAAATATGGGTGGACGCAATATCAAAAAGGCTTATTTTTACTGTAAAACTACTATTTAGGTTTTTGTTGCATTGCAAATCTTTCTCGCCCAAAGACCATCAACATAAATCGAAGCTTTACAAGACGTTGAAGAATAATTGCCCAGTCCTCTCATTTTCTCAGCTGACAGAAACAAGTCGTTGCTTTTCATAATGCTCTATTTTATAAATTTATATTTTAGGATGCTTGTAATGTGGGATATGGATTGATTATGTATATATTGCTGAATACAGCACAACGATCACTATAGAGTGTTTTTATACAATGGAACAATTATAACATACATGTACAGTTTGAAGACTCGTCTGGTTTAAATTCGTTTGTTCTTCAAACTATTGTGTTATTTTTTCTTATTCAATGCAACTTAAATCGTAAGTTAACTTTTGTTATTTAAACTTGTTTAAAAAGCTGTGATAAAATATCCCCTGCAAAGTTGTTCTTAGGCAAGCTTTTCTATTTTAGGCTCAGAAAAATACATTTGGTTTCTATTTCGATGTTATTCCTGGTTCATCGCATGTCATGTACAAAACTGTATACACTCTAAAAACAGTGTTTAGATTCTAAACACTATCCTAAATACTTTCTTGTCCCTTTTTTATGCCAAAAAATATCGAAACACGTTTAAAATCTAAACGTGTTTAGAAAAATATAAACACGTTTAGGAAAAGCCTAACGTTAATATAAATTCAAAACGGCTCTATAAATAGTGGTTTGAAGCTTCTCTTTTTGATTATTTTGATGACATGTGTATTCGGTTTCCTGGTCTACATCTAATATATATGTAAGTATGTCATCCAGCACTAGGATCTCTTGCTTAACAATGTCACCCATCTTGAGCACCAGGATTTCTTGCTTAACAATGTCACCCATCTCAAGCTCCAGGATATCTTGTATTTATTTATAGAGGATTGCTAAAAGCCACAAGGCCACTAGTAGCTCTCCTCAACATATATACAAAAACAACAAACAGATAAATAATAATATAAGTTAAAGACAATGACAGAGAAGAAAATAAGAAAAAGAAATAAAATTCTACAAATAGCATACATATGTTAACAACATACTATATGTTAAGTTATAAAGTGATACAAAAATATATATGAAAATATATATGTGCATGTTTATGTTTTAATTACGTGCAGAACCTCTTACTCTTTACAAGAAATTCAAATACAAAAGCACTATGATATCTAGCATAAACAATGCTACCTATCTTGAGCACCATGATCTCATCTCGTGTTTTACAAAAAGTGTACAAATTAAACCCCAATAGAAATAGCAGTACTCAGAAAAGAACTGAAGGAAATAATGCTGCGTAAATTGTTATTTATGTTAAAATTAAATTAATACCATTCTAGTGAGGACCGACGTCAGTTTTTCTTGGTTCTGTTTTCCTCATTTATTTTACACAAGCATTAATTTACTTCATACATCTTTGTATTGCTTATCGGGTATATATGCAAGTTGAATAAACAATTAAAACAATTACTTAGGGGCAGATTTCTGTAAATTAATGTACCATAATTTCTATTAGTGTTTCTACGACCATTACGTTAGCCAGTGAACAAACACTGATGGCCTCAATACCCCTCTACTAAGGAACCAAATAATACATGTAAAAAGGTGGGATTGTTGCCACCGATGATTCTTCTCGTCCAAATATTCATGTTTTAAAAATTCATCAAATATAACCGTTTTCGGTTTAATTTCCAAACAAATCAATAATTCTAAACAGTCTTTTTAGTTTTTTATGAATAGTTATAGTAAACAATTGCTAAATGTCACGGATACAATTTTTTACTGGTAATTTAGGAAAGTTTATCTTCAAAACCTAAACGCATTTAGAAATTAAATGCGTTTTATAAGCTGAAGTTTAGGTTTTAAACACAATCCTAAACATTTTTATATCTAAACGCGTAATCAAAGTGTTTAAATTCTAAACGCTCTTTTTAGAGTGTATATCTGTATGTATGAACTTCAAATGGTTTGCCTTCGGGAGATAGTTTTCGGTACGTCTGTGCGGTACATGATATAGTGTCACTCATACAACAATGTGCTTCTTTTTATAATTGGCTTTTATGTACTAACGACCATTGAATATTTATAATAATGCCAGCGAAGAAATAAAATAATTTAAATTTATGGAATGAATACATTGTTAGTAAAAATTTCATTGAATAATTCATAACATCAAATCACAAACAGATATGCATGAAAAGTCAACTACATGTAGTCCAATGAACAAAATCATACAAATACAGCTATTTATTGGTCTTCTATTTTTGTTATAGCAAGAAATTAGCGAATCAGATAATTGTGCCATAAATTGTGGACTTTCATCCGGTTCTTGGTGACCAAGTGGTCTAGGTACATTGTCGTAACTATACAATTATTACTGGAGTTATGAATTTGATACCAATACGTGACGAGGTGTGTTATACTCCGATTTTAATTGCCGTTCTTCCATCCAATAAAAACTAGTCCGTGCCATATAGCCAAATGTGCTGAAAGTGGCGTCAACGCGCATTAAATCTAAACCTTTATCTTTCACTCAAAAAGAAAGTGATGTTCCGAAGGATCAATAAAGTAGTATCTCGATCTCTCGAACTCGAAGGAATCTGTTAAGTAAGTACGAGGCATCGGTAGTTCGAGCCATCGAAGTCCAGAAAAATTCAGGTTGTGAACCAGCAATTTAAAAATTTAATTTAGATTCTTTTATCAATCCAATCTTTAAAAAAAAAACATCCACTAATCAAATCTTACTGCCAAAATAATAAATATCATATGGATTATAACAATTACCTTTAATTGAAAAGTAATCACCATGATTGTCAATCATTGATCTGACCTCTGGTTTTTCACACTTATTGTATATACTTTATCATCGCCGACTGCATACATAGGTCAAATAAGTCTAATGCAGTATTTATATTTTTGGGAATACCTTCTTTTATAATAATCTTTTTGCTTATGCAAGAACATACTGTCCCAATTCCTGACTGTGTGTTGCCATAATTGTCCCTCTTTAATGCTTGTAACGGTCTTATTATCCCTCACTTTACTGTTCAATCCCTAATCCCCAACAAAAATACATGCTGACAAAATAATTATTAGGTTAGCGATTATCCTGTGTATATACTAGTCATTTAATGCATCGGAGTATCAGGGGGAAAAGCGTCAGTTGCAGGCCTGATGCTCTTTGACATAAATTTATATATATATTTGTATGTATGCATTGAAGTTTAAATGTTCATTAAAATTTGGTTTGTGTAATTCAGTTAATTCGGGGTCTGTTTTGACAAATTATGATGGAACAGGGCTAAACCACAAAATGTCTGTGACGCTTTCGACAAAAATAACAAAATTAATCTTGATGACAATAATAGTTTTTCGTCACAATGAGGTAAAATATATAAAAATACATGTAATTTAGTTTCTATATATTGTGTATATAGTAAATTTAGTTTTAATTGTTTTATCACAATAATCGGAATATTGATAAATAATGATAAACTAAATATATGAAACAAAATTATGAAATTTATATCAGGCTTTCACCGACTTTTTTTTTTTTTTAGAATTATGTATGATAAAGATTCTAAATGATTTGTATTCATATGGGGATATCGAATTGTCAAAATTGAAGCATGTTTAGTTAGTTGCAATTCATTAAAAAAAAATATTCCTCTTATTAATTTATTACAGGTGCAAGAGGGTGTAGTAATTGCTAAAATCATTATACCGTGAAGGGCTTTTGTCAATGGTTGTGTATCTGTAATGTAGAATAGAGCTTTTATTTCAGATATTTTGTAAATATTAATAGCTTGTTGCAGTGTGGTCATACCCCCTAGACAGAAGTGTCTGTGCTTCGACATCGACATATATGTATACTCAATTTCTCATTTCAGTTTCATCGACATATACTCCATTTTTCCTTTCGGAATCATCGACATATACTCCATTTCTCCTTTCGGAATCATCGACATATACTCCATTTCTTCTTTCGGAATCATCGACATATACTCCATTTCTCCTTTCAGTATCATTGACATATACTCCATTTCTCCTTTCATATTCATCTACATATACTCAATTTCTCAAAAAAAATCTAAACGTGTTTAGAAAAATATAAACACGTTGAGCAAAAATCTAAACGCGTTTAGAAAAATCTAAACACGTTTAGGAAAAACCTTACGTTAATATAAATTCAAAATGGCTCAAGAAATAGTGGTTTGAAGCTGTGGCTAGCTTCTCTTTTTCATTATTTTGATCACATGTGTATTCGGTTTCCTGGTCTACATCTAATATACATGTATGTATGTCACCTATCTCGAGCACTAGGATCTCTTGCTTAACAATGTCTCTCATCTCGAGCACAAGGATCTCTTGCTTAACAATGTCACCCGTCTCAAGCTCCAGGATCTCTTGTATAAAATACCACCCATCTCAAGCACCAGGATCTCTTGCTTAACAAAGTCACCAATCTTGAGCACTATGATATCTAGCATAAACAATGCCACCCATCTTGAGCACCAGGATCTCAGCTCTTGTTTTACACAAAATGTACAAAGTTAACGCAGGCAGTGTAGCATTACGTTTGTGGGAAATATATATATTACTGCTGGCAATATAACTTGCAATCAGACAAGCAAAAAACTTCAGAGTTAATTTGTAACCGATTTGACATCAGCAAATAGTTCCAACAATTACCTACAAATGAACACAAATCCAAAGTTAGCAATTTTATTTGAGATATGTTTGTTATATGTATAATGATACAAATCCCATAGCCCAAATAAAACTATATACTCCATTTTCCCTTTTGGAATCATTGACATGTACTCCATTTCTCCTTTCGGAATCATCGACATAAACTCCATTTCTCTTTCGGAATCATCGACATATACTCCATTTCTCCTTTCGGAATCATCGACAAATATACTCCATTTCTCCTTTCGGAATCGTCGACATATACTCCATTTCTCTGTTCAGTATCATCGACCAATATACTCCATTTCTCCTTTCGGAATCATCGACATAAACTCCATTTCTCTTTCGGAATCATCGACATATACTCCATTTCTCCTTTCGGAATCATCGACAAATATACTCTATTTCTCCTTTCGGGACCATCGAAAAATATACTCCATTTCTCCTTTCGGAATCGTCGACATATACTTGATATACTCCATTTCTCTTTTCAGTATCATCGACAAATATAGTCCATTTCTCCTTTCATTTTCATCTACATATACTCAATTTTTCCTTTCATTTTAATCGACATGCATAAATTTTGAATTTAGGAAACAATATATTTCAAGTTATTGGGAAAATGAAACTCATCAAAATTGTTCAGCTCTTCCGAACCATTGGTTATACTCGTCATCAAGAAAAGGACATTTACCTCCAAATATTATTTGGATTGAATACATTTATATTATAGAACTATTTAGATTTTTTTCCAGTGCAATTATGTTTAAGGAAAAATATTTATGTTTAATTTAGTGGATTAGTATATTAAATTACATGATACCTTTTGAAAATACCCGAAAATAACTTATTTTTCTCTAAGACAAATATATGCAGCAAAGAATTTTCCTGAAACATAGATGCAACTGAATTGCTGATGAAAACCAAGTCCCTGGGCGTATCACCAAGTCCCTGGGCGTATCACCAGCTCAGTTTCTAGTAAATGTATTTCGATGCTATCCCGAAATTGTTACTTTAATATAGTGTTTCCAAAAAAGTCATAAATGTTGAAGAAAAAAACTAAGGAGTATCCCCACTGTGCATAGCTCTGTCCTCAGATGATTATGGCTTTACCATTTTGGTAATGTTGGCATTTTTTTCAATTTACTCTACAACGTTTTGGATTATTATTTTGGTTTCAACATTTTAGGCCTTGAACACAATTGATGAGTCGTAAATCTACGAAATGCGCAAATATTGTGCATCAAAATCGGTAACATATAATGTATTAATCTAGCTTTAAGTCGTTGATATATACAATCGGATAAAATTTGAGCAAAAAAGCATTTTAGTACTATTTACATATAGTATATACCTTAAAGTCATACAATAGTATTTATTTTCCTTTGTGTCTTAATAAAAAGTATTTTCGTTTTCCGCCTCCATGTTCACACATCTGTTATGACGTATTCGCGCCTGATTTAATAAAAATAACCACATAACACTGTCGTATCCCCACTCGATCCGAAAGAATTACCTCCAAAACCCTGATATATTAATGAATATGATTAGATATATATATAATTATTACTGAGTGAAGATCAAAGCTTTTTTGTATCTTTCATGATTATATCGGGATATTGAAGGATTTTGACTTGCAGAAATGTATATTATGTTTTTAAAATTTTTGCTGTGACTTTGTCACGTTTTTTTTCTTAATTATCCACGTGCAATGACAGGCAAAAATGAACAAAGCACAATGCCGGAATTCCTGTGACCACGCAGATTTCATAAGCACAAAATAAAAGCCTTTGATGTGACTGAAGCTGATTGTAATACAAACATGTGGGTGAAGTAAATACATGTTGTTACTTAACACGATTTCAGCCACAAATATTTCTTAAGGACACATTGGTTTTGAATCTCAAAAATAACATAAACGATTATACGTTAAAATTTTCAGAAACGAATCTGTCTCCATCGCAAAAATACAAGCTGTTTAAAAGCACATTTAGAGGGGAATCGAAAATTATGGCAAGCCGTTTTACTATTTATTCTAACTTCAAGATATCTCATATAATATATAAGATATCTTATAAATTATACGAGATATCTTATAAACTATATAAGATATCTTATAAACTATATGAGATATCTTATAAAGTTTATTAGATATCTTGAAGTCAGAATAAATAGTAAAACGGCTTGCCATAGAAAATGCTCTAAAAGTAATCTGTATATAGCAATTCAATAATTCAATGTCTAAAAGGCGTTGCGAAAAATGCCCCCATTCTGAACCTTGTGACATTAAACTCTATATAGTGGTACTCATTTTTACGTCATTGGAGTTCCTTTAAACACAGGTTTGACAGATTTATTGAGTCATGTGCTTCTATAGCCTAATCATTATTTACTGAGTACAATAAACCCTATAGTCTCCCTAATGCATGAGTAGCGCGTTACTGTTTAACTCGTATTCATGTGGGAGCTATTTTTACTCCATAAAATATAGACAGGGAATTGCATTTTGATATCTGAAAACGGAACTTGTGTGAATTTGTACCATTCTTGCATGCATGTTTTACATAAATATATCTGAGAAATAACCACATACGATGTTTATGCTATAAATGATGTATATATCTTCAAAAGACATCGCATTTATTAGGAATATACATATTCCCAGATACAACTATATATCTACACGCAGAAACGTCCGAATATGCTTGACTAAGTCGTGATGGAAAACCTTGGAACTTTTGATATATGTAATTTTCACTGTTTGACATGTATGTACTGGGTAAAATTTCTAGTACCGAAAAAAAATATATATACGAAATTGTTTGTGATTAAACTGTACCTATACAAAATAAAATACACATGTTTTCCAGGAAGTACATTTGCTATTGGAAGTCGATTTCGAATTCGATCCTATACTTTTTGTTTATCGTAACAGGATGATCCGTCTATAGAATATTTATACTGATAGGAAGTTACTGAGAAGTATGGTATTACAAATTTTCATGTGACTGAATTACGCAGAAGTAAGAAGGAAATATTTCACGAAACCAAATAAATAATTTCTATAATAAAAAAAATGATCAACTTTAAAAGTTAAAAAAGAAAAAATATTAAGCTATTTACCACAGTGTGTGGTTTTTTTTTTTTTTTTTTAATTATGTTCGGATTTGTTATAAATTCAAAAGATTTCTCAATACAAATCTAAGAATGTTATTCTCTAAGACAGTATACGCTGTATAACAATAGGCTTATTTATATGTACATGTATATCATAATCTAAAAAGATTTATGAAGCCATGTCTTTTTTCATCTTTTTTGTATTCTGTTTTGACTTGGTGGGTGATGTCAGTAAAATGTTAACATATTTCCTGCATATTTTACTTCTTGAAAATAATAGGTGTCAGACTGGAAAGCAGGGAATGAGAACGTTTATTTGCGACCGGTTTTGAACGCTCTATGTCTTTAACGACTTTCAGCAAAGTATCGGCAACGGATCTTATTAACTATATGAATATTGACAGTCTCATGATGATTGACATCTATTTTTCCAATTATTAAATAAGCTTTGTTTAGAGTAACTTATAGCTGATATGTAAATTCAAGCGACACATGCACATTTACTTGATTGGTGACAATTTCTTCTCTCTCATATATAGTTTCAAGACATTATATCGGCATTACTAACTAAAATAGGAGAAGTATCGAAATTCGAAGGTACTTAAAACAATTTGGAAAAAATAAATTCATACGGGAATTGTCAACCATTCAACTAAATAATGTATTTTGGACATCTCAAAATTGTACATTTCGATATCAAAATTTATACACGAATGAACGTTTTTCGCTAGTCGATGGGACAGGTATTAATCTTTATGTAGCAGCTTGAATTACAAACTATACCGGTAGTTAAAATCACGTTACCACTGAACAATCTTTTTTTCGTGTATACATGCATTTACTTTATGTCAAAAGCATGTTATTTCTTACCTTATTCTTTTCATAATCTCTATGTTATTTAAAAAAACTCTCTGCTTGAAGTTAGATGTTTAAGGAATTATACAGAAAGTTATGTAAAAAATGGCAATGGCAAAACAGTATTTTCTCTTAAATTCATACATTAGCAGATAGAGGTCAGTTAATTTTCTTTGCTTTTCAAAAGGCTTATTAATACTAATTCAAATAAAAATTGAAATCCAACGTTGTATGTACTAGAATATTGTCATAATACTATTAGTTAAAAAGTACAATTTTGTCCTAAATTGGTGGATTTTCGAGTAAGTAAAGAATGTATCCATTTCTATTTCATGAAATCAAAACGTCCCCTCCGTCTATCTTGTGGATTGTAAATTGTATTTAAAATTATATTTATGTCCAAGATGGTCTTGTTTGGCTATATATCAAGTTTATATACAAGACTGTGACAAATTGTTATAGCCTATATCATGCCTTAATTTATAGTTTCCTACAAACCGTGCATGCTTTTAATTTAGTAGTTTGTTGAACTTTCAAAGGTTTTAACTGAATGCTTATAAATTCTATAGCAAGGTATAAAGTTATCAGAAAAATAATAATAGTTGCTGTGAAATGTAAAGATATACTTAGTACTACCTAGTACGTAATTTTGTATAATAATTTAAAATAAATTCGTGTCATTTCAGTATAATTTAAATCAAATTCACTGAAAAATTTCCTTATTTACGTTTCATACATTACAGGTTTTATCATTGCAGAACGATAAGTCCTAGAAATGTCTTGTTGCGGAGTTTGACTGGTTTAGAAAATAAATATTCCTCAAAGTATTGCCAAAGAATGCTCTTTAATCAAGACCATTTGTTTTATTTTGACATATCTGTGTAGTTTTATTTGTAACTAGTCTATCTATATGACATATTCGATAATTCTGTTTTATAGTTGAGACCTTTTTTTCTCTTATGTTAAAAAAGGTCATGCGAATAAAATATTTCCATGTGTATAGGGGTTCTGTCCTTTTACTGGGAGCAAAAAATCGACATTTGATTCAATAACTCTAAAATTCCCCGCACTCCAAGGCCACCTCCCCCATTATTTACATCATAAAATAATATATGTGGTATTAATGACATACAAATGTATACCCCATATCCTGTCTTCTCTTACGTATGTGCATTTATAGGATATTCAGTTATCCTTGGTTGTTTTATACATACATGTATATATAATTATAATATTCCTGTGTACTAGGAAGGATGGAGTTGTTACCTTCATCACGGCGGTCATTCCACTTCAGTAATGCAACAGTGTTTTTTCGTATATAAAGTCATAAAATCTAAATTATGGGGCGAACTTCTTCCTCATTTGTTTTATTCTATACAAAATTTTGAGAGCTAATTTTCAATGTGTCGTTCGTTCAACGCTAAATCTTTTTTTTTTTCAGTTAAATCCTAATACGGTTTCTGTTTTCATTTCAACACGTATATAGTCAACAAAGATTTACATATCCTCGTATATACTTAAACATTTTAAGATGTTAAATAATTCACTGATTCACGGCTATCACGCTTCATGTTCCACTTTTAAAATATATGAATCTGAAATGTGTTTAAGATAAAATATATTCTGTATAAATTTAGTACTGACTGGTATATGAGTTTTATTTGAGAATATTTAATCAAAGAATAGTTTACATCTCTTTCCCAATTTTTTTCTAATTGTTAAATTTCCACCTCTACAAATCAGACTCGAAACCCATTCTATATAAACCTACCTCTCTCTCTCCCTCTCTTACTGTATAAACAACCCACACACACACACCTTCCCACCTCTCTCTCTCTCTCTCTCTCTCTTAAATTTGTGTATGACAAGTGACAAACAGTCATTACTTTTAGTTGACGAGAAATTACTGTTATATTTATCTATTCTAATCATTTCAAATAATAAATTAAGAACCTCAGTGAGCTTCTTTATTTTATTCTTTTACCGTTTTGAAATTTAAAGAATAATAAAACAATTATATAATATTACATTATATTATATTAAAAGTGTGTGGAATTATAAATAAAACCTCTAAGTCTATTTCAAATTCTTTATTGAATATAATCGAAACAATTGAATTCAACATTTCAAACAAATCAATGATGTTGTGAAATTAAGGTAAGATATTTGAATCGGTTAAGTGTCAGTGTTATATTTGGTATCATACGTGGGTATATATATATATATCAAATAGGTGTTCAACTCATCTGAAAAAAGAACATAAAACTGAAGAGAGTTAAGGTTGGTTTTAATTATTTTTTCTTCTTTTTTCCTTCTTCTACGCGTATAGGAAATAAAGCGATTTAATAACGCCAGTTCTCTTATACCAATTATATGTGACGACCCTTTAAAAAATAACAGTTGAAATTAAAATTCATATAAAAATTTATAAATTTTATTAGAATTATAACTGTTTGGATTCGCGTGAATAAAAGTTCATTAAGAGAACACGAAAACTGACAAAATCTTCAATATTTCGGGGGTCGGGAGAATTTTTTTTTTTCAAATTTAACCACACAAAATTAGAAACTTTGTTCAAATCATCAAAAGTAGTTATTTCCATATATCACAGATATAATGATATGTAATTAATATTCGTTTCCTGTCAAAATCAACAAATCCTGATCAACTGACCTGATTAGGGCGTCAATACATGCCCTCAGCCAAAAGAAAGGAGGTAATTATCTCGTTATAAATGGGGAGGAAATTGTCACCATTGACTTGCTAGGTATTGTAATCTAATTGATCAAAATTTTAAAACGATTAGTTTATTTTTTTTTATGTATGTTGAAGTAATATTCATATTTTACCCCCCGGATGGCTAATCAATTAGACAACAACACGCAAACTGTCTAAATCACGTGATTAATTGAAGGTCATCAATGACACTGTTAACTCAATGGACGGTGTAAACTGACAGGAAATGTAGTTCAGTTAAATACGTGATTTGTATTTCAAAAGTCACCATAATTTTAAAATCCATCAAAACAGGAGTTGAAAAAGACATTTTCAAGTATTAAGGTACAAGTTTTACACAAAAATTTCAAAAAGTTCGAATATTGTTATTACCAGTAATACGATTAACCGAACGTGCGTATTAATCTTAACCTAAATTTAGATAAAAAATAAAGTTTGTACTAACGTAGTGTAATGTTCCGTAAATAGACGAGGGGAGGAGTTAAACAACTGTTATACGATTTTATTGGTTGACAATAAATATATCAGATGTGTCAGAGATAATGGTTAAGTGATCATATTCAAATACATGGTATAAAGTAGGCCATACCATTCATTACATCTTTAGTTTGTTGTAGACACTCAGAAAGGATTTTTAACGTAAATACAGTTTTCATATCATAACCTCTTGTTGTTTGTTTTTGACATTTTCATTGGAACTCATGTGTTAGCGGTGAAATATTGTCATTTAATAACATTACACGTTTGTGTTCATTTGGTTTGTGAACGGCTGTAGTTAATTGTTTGAGATCGTTTATTTTTAGTTCCGAATGCCTTGTTTGCAGTGTATTACCAATATGACCGGCGATTTCTGCAGTCGTGAAAGTTTGGACGCGGTGCTAAGGGAGGGAAAATCTGTACTGATACTCGACTGTCGTCCTCAGGTCGACTACATCCGATCTCATATTCACGGATCTATAAACATAACACTGCCAGGATTAATGGTCCGACGGTTAAAGAAGGGAAACCTTAAAATTCAGTGTGTAATCCAGAACAACGAAGCCAAAGAAAGATTTAACAAGTTATGGAAAACTCATGATATTATTCTATATGATCAAAGTTCTACAGACAACAATTGTAACACCTCTGTAACTGTGGATTTGTTGATGAAAAAACTTCAACAAGATGGTGCATCGGCTAAAATTTTGGATGGTATGTATATTTTAAAAGATGTTCAAATTCATGATAATTATTTTAATTTTATTTTTATCCATTCGAGTATTTTAATAAGGACAAATAACAAGCTTTGAGAAGTTAAAATAACGTTTTGACATATAACCACCAGTAACTTTGGGCAGTTCTTATTTTATGTTGAATGATGGCAGTCACAGACTATTAATTCCCTTGGTCATTTGACTATCCTATATTTACTTTCATTAAGTAAAGTTCTCTGTTATCAATGAAATAAATCCAAGGTCTTTATCTTGGACAGGATGCCTGACCTAGATGATAAATGATTGAATGTTTGCTTTGTATGCCAATGTAAACAAATATATCTCGACTGGTGGCTAAGTAAATAAATTGTCAGATAACTAACCCAACATTATTAGAGGCGCACGATGGGGATTATGTGGTATTGACGAAATTATATTTGTTATTTTTCAGGAGGATTTGAAGCATTTGAAAAGGATTCGAGGGACTTGTGTGAAGGAACCAGTACTACAGATGATACGATTTATGGACTTTGTAATCTCAAAATTTCCGACGACTCTGGGAATGGTACTTCAGAATCCGACAATGACAATGTCAACTCTCCATCACCTCATTCCCAATATCCGGTGCAAGTTTTACCTTATCTCTATTTAGGAAATGCACAAAACTCAGCGGACTTAAGCCAATTGAAAAAATTAGGAATCAAGTATATTTTAAATGTTACGCCAAATGTACCAAATAAGTTTGAAATGGACAGTGAATTCAAGTATCTACAAATCCCAGTGGCAGACCAGCTATCACAGAATCTGTCGGCTTTCTTTCCACAGGCTATAGCTTTCATAGGTGGGTAAAACAGCATAGTATTTTGTTTAAAATATTGTTTTCGTGTCGAGTTCATTTATAAATTTCACACGTGACTTATAGCTAAACACAGGATGTACGCTTTATGATTTTCATATCCTGCCCATTGAAAATGAGCGTTGGCATTTAAAATTTGTATTATAGACATAATTTAGCACAGATTGGTGTCCTATTTAAATAAACACACCGGAAATTTGTCCTAAATATTTGCTTCAATTGATAATAGGTCATTGTCGATATGCCACACGAAAACAATCCATATGAATGCAGATATATATTTTCACATCAAGATTAAATAAATATTGTACTATGTATGTAACATCTTGATCTCAAAGTGTATGAGTCATACAGATATTTATGTTTTTTACTTTTTATTTTTCAGACGAGGCTAGAGAAAGCAAATGTGGCGTCTTGGTGCATTGTTTAGCGGGGATTAGTCGGTCTGTAACAGTGACATGTGCTTATTTGATGCAGAAAAAACATTTGAGTTTAAACCAAGCTTATGATCACATTAAACAGTGCAAGCCAAACGTTTCACCGAATTTCAACTTTCTTGGACAATTATTAGAATGGGAAAAATCCGTTTTGTGCCAAAATTCCTCTCAGTCTGTGAACGAATTTCACTTCCAGTGTAACGACAATATGAGTGTACAAAAAGCAACGTGAGCATTTTTTGGATGCATTTCGGTTAAATGTGAAATTTAGAATTGCGCCCCATCTATCCAAGGCGACAACGAGAAGCAAGCGGTTTACGATTGTTGCCATTCTCGTGACATTCGTTTACTGGTTTAGTAAACAACCCACAGAAGTCTTTCAGTCATGATCGTGAATAATGTACATCAAAATATCTTCAAATGGCAGCTATTGTTGACTTTGGTCATCGGAGATAACGCAGTTGACGGGTTAGGGCGGGATCGCGTGAGCGGCATTTCCCGCCAAAAGTGTTCATTCATTGACATTTTCATAGTTTATCGTTATAAACATTCATTTTGTTATTCATTGTCCATTGTTCATTTGTTGTTATTACTCTTAAAGAGATTAAAATGTCTCAAATATACCACATTGTCTAATTGACGCCTTGTTAATTATACAGAAAATTTAGAAATTAATGCGATATTTTTATCAGTGCGAATGGTGCGATAGAATTTGCATTGCAACAATTAAAACACTTGCATCATTATCCTAGTGGTATTCTTTTACTACTCTTTATGGGGGTCTTGGATCATGGAATTTTCTTTGTTTTTTCCCCGGATTACCCATGAGCCTGCCTTAATTTCGGTGTGCAATTGCACCCACTGCTGTTTAATTACATGTGATAATCAGTTCTGATTTTTTCCGTAGACTGTGTTTTCACCAGATTTTGAAGTCTTGCCTTCAGTGCTACCCTCTCTCGATGTAAAAATCGAATGGTTGCTTCTTAAATAAAAAAAGCTTTTAAACAGAAATTGAACATGTGTTTTAAAAGTCACATTCACATGAATACTGCGAGAATGGTTCTGCAGGTGGATGCAATTAATATAACTGTATTTTGCATCTGTCATTTCTTTTGAGAAAACAAGCTTGAAGGTCTCTGTATCATATTACATAATGTGGATTTTATGAGTTTTCACATGGTTTTCTGGGATTCTGATTATATAATAATGTAGGTGTTCTAGATAATGTGTCCTAAATTCAGAACAGTACAGAGTTTTTTGCACATGATAATAATAAATAAAATAAAATGAAAATACGGGGTCGCTTCAATGAGACAATATCCATGTTTATCTACATACTTTAGTCCGATGTATACAATGCGACTGAAAGTCCTTTGGATATTTTATTATAATTAATGTAAACAAAAAGCTGCAAGCCAGTTAACATCGCGGGGGGGGGGGGGGGGGTGGGGGTTGTAACTAGTCCTTTATTATGATATAGGTGTGCGGCCAGCATTTTCGAGTCCCACCTTATTCATATTTGTGAGACTCCAAGAAAGTGCAATCTAATTATATATAAACCATTCTTTTCCTGACCCAATCCCCCCCCCCCAACAGTCGTTGTTTACATCTCTAGTCGATTGGCATACAGACATAACTTCGTCTTCCGGTATAACGGCCTCTTATGTAGGTCATATGAAAAATTCAAGGTGACCGTCGGATTGTTTTATAATCCTTAGTAATCCCCTGCATAAAAGATTAAAAACACTTAAACCTTATCGGTTAGAATGTTTGCTTTTATTTTGATAACCTATTCCACAAACTGGAACGATTTTATTGCTTTTTTCAATCACTTCCACCCACACACTGAACAGGTAAGGAAAACGTTATCAACAGATCCAAAATACCCAGAATTAATATAGTTTGAATAAGATGTTTATTTTTTTATAAGTAGGAAAAACCACTTTCACCTTGAAACTGAAAATTACCACTGTAGTACAATGTAGTCTGTTTAAATTAAATACTATTTATAAATATTAGATTAAAATTTCAAATTTATTACACAAGTAGTATTGGAGAATTAATGTAAAAAGAAGCAATATGTTCGACAGATAATTAAGTTCCAACATCCTGTTCAGACAGTCTGGCGCCATCATACATCTTAACAGTACTGCTTGTCAAATATTCACATCAAGGTTTATGTTACGCCTTCTAACCACTTCACAAAATACCATCTAGGCATGCTGTAAATGTAAACCTTAAAATAAAAAATAAAAAATCTATAAATCCCCAAACAAGAGTAACCGCTGGTAAAGTTTTGCTTTGTAAGTTTTCATATAAAGTATGCTGGGATCCTTATCTCAAGTACAGAATCGATAAAGTACATGTTATGTGTGTAAGGCACCCAGTCAAAACATGGCACCGGTGCTATTGTGTCTTTTGACATATTTCAGCTTGTAGAATACACTTGAATTGTTAACAAAAACATCTCTCGTACAAACTGTAGTTATAGCTAGAGTAAAGGCTAACAAGAGCCTCAGTTGTTTTCCAGTTCTTAATGACATGTACAGACTAGTCTTTACTTTAATCTAAAGGTAGTTCAAGACCTGAAAATACATTAAAATTTTTAGATTATTTTACTCTTCTGAAAAATAGCTGACTAGCACCATAACTGTTAGTTCGAGTTTTCTCTAATGTCCGACGGCCTTTTTTTTTGTCAGATGTCAGAGCAATCTCGGACTACATATTTGAGTGTTATGGCAAGGTATAGAATAGAATAGAATATCCTTTTTATTCCAAATCATGGGCCCACAAAGGGCATATATAATCAAAGTACAGTGATTTTAATGATTCGCATAATAATAATAGTGTAAAGTCATTGTAGAGTTAAGTCCTAATTCCATGAATTCCATTTTTTATCAAATATAAGAATATAAGAAACTGTGTCAGAGATATACAATATACATTATGAGTGTGTGTGTATATATATATCGATTCTTATATGGGTGTGACTAAACATCGAGTTAGAGTTCGAATTACAGTTCAAGTTGGAGCTCGAGTTGAGTTAAAGTTCGAGTTATCGTTCGAGTTCAAGTTAATCTTCGAGATAACTCGGGACATTGATTTATAATGTCATTTATCGAGTTGCATTTCGAGTTACGGATCAAGTTTAGGAGGAGGGTGGTAAAAGGTAAAAAATTATCTGTACATAGGCTCGTCCAAAAAAATACCTAAATTTGTTGACACCCCCATAAAGATATCTCTAAAGTTTTCAGACCCAGAAAAATACTTTCATTTTACCCCATAAAAATAATTTCATTTTACCACATAAAACAGTTTGAAAACGCTATTTTTTTTTCGTCTTTTTAAACTAACCCCCAAAAATATCTGCAATTTCTAGGACCCCCCAAAAAAATATAGCAAAATCGAGAAATTTGACCCCAAAAAATAGTATTAGCAAACGTGCAGAAAATTTTGGAGAGTATCTGTTGACTATTGACTATTTGTTAAAAAGTGAATAATATATGAAAGGGTCCGGAAAAGAGTGGTTTATATATAGATTGCACTTTCTTGGAGTCTCAAAAATATGAATAAGGTGGGACTCGAAAATGCTGACCGCACACCTGTATCATAATAAAGGACTTGTATGCTTGTATGTTTTGAAAACCTATATTTATTTTTTTCATTTACTTGTATAAATTTATGTATTTTGGATCACGCCTATATATTGTGCTCTTTCCAATGAAATATTGAAATTGAAATTTATTGTTGTTCTTCATCTTGAAGATTTTGATTTTTTTATATCCATATTAATGCCTACATTTAAAATCCTTTACATCTAAGTATTTCTCTCTTCCAAAGTTTTGTTTCAAAGAAAAATATGTTAGAAGTTTTCCCTTTTTTATTTGAATGTTTCTTATCGGGATTTATCTAGAGATCATCTGATAATTCAAAACCAACCGCTACAAAATTTAAATAAAGAATATGAATCTTCCTATGATTTGAGTGCAGACATGAAACAATAAATTTTATGCATACTGGAATAACTTGGACGTACAAAAAATATTTTACAATTTGTACTTGTAAAACCGCCTTGATTGTTGCGCTGGTAAATTTCCCCAACCTCCAAGTTTTACACCGTACCACACATGTGAATTTAATATGTAAGTTGTGTTATACTTCAGTAAATAACGCCATTCATCTAGAATTTTCTTGTGTTGGTAAACAAAGATTTTCCATCGATTTTTGGTTCTATAATGCTTGTCTTTGTTAAATTTTGATCTGTTTTGGTATTTTTCCAAATTACTAACCAGGTATGCTGAATTGAAAAATGTGGGTATAAAAATCTCGTTAAAATTTAATGAATCGAAATGAGAGTAACCTGTATCAAATGATCGCACGCACCTGTGTTTATGAATGAACTGATGACCGTTTATACTTGACCTTGGCCGACCTTTCACATTCCATCGAAGTCAGACAACCACAATATATGATCCTCTAAATCTCATTTATGTTGCATCAAAACAATTCCCGTTAAATTTTAAGTTCTATGACCTTGCATATAATAAACGATATAAAGTGGTAGAATTAAAACATATGCGAATATTGTTATAAATATTGTATTTTTCTCTTTCACATGAATCTACATTTTTTTAAAAAGTAACTTTACCGGAAAATAAAATCTTATTAGCCAGCCTATGTTCAATGAATATAAAAATCAAAATTAATGTCAAATATGTTTTAAAGTCACAATATTAAAAATCTTTTCATTTTTCTGCTTAATAAATTAGTTGAAATTTTGTCAAAGTAATATGTTTTTATAATAAACGCATGTTCAAAGCTGCCTATAGCTAAAGACTTTAGATAGACAGGCTTTTAATAAAACAAGAGGCCAATGGCCACGTGGCTCTCCGGTATTTTCATTTCAATCTTACCATTTCAACATGCTTTTGAGAAAGCAATTAGTTTTTGTTATGAAGGTAGTATATCTAGTTTTTACATGATATTCTCTATGCAAGTTGCAAAACACTGCACAACTGACCGTTAAACAAAGAGATCTCAAGTATCTACTTTTACCTAAAAATTGAGCAAAGCTCAATAATATATATACTCCGCCTTCCCAGATAAATCTTCTTTACCCCTGATGCTTTCATGTGTATATATTTACCCAAATATCATTAGGTATCTTCGTAAAACTTTAATCCGTATAGCTGTCATTCAAATCTTGTATTGACTGTTGTGTGTGTATAATTTACAAGATAAATAGGTAATCCATTTGTTTCTCTTATCAACATTCAGCCGGTGCAACTTTAATTATATGTCAAGGACTTTAACTGTTTTGTTACAATGGTGTATAATGGGAATATAGGTCATTACAAAATTTCGCATTCCACACCTGTAAAACTAGATTTGAAAAAAGCATGCACAATTTCAGCCTAAATACCGAATGCATCCAAATGCACAATTTGCAGTAAGTTACCGTTTTGGAGATCTCGAGCTCACAAAATCACGAAAATTCTGCTACCCACAGCATAAGGCTCTCGGACCTACGGTCCGGAGAGCCAAAAATGGGTTCCAAAAAAATGAAGCTGTAGACATATGAAAAAGTACACAAGGAGAATATTCCGCAGCGGTAAAACATAAAAGCCAAACATTTTGTCACGATGACAGGTAAGACTTTACGTGGTGGAAAAATCCTTTATACATGTACATGACAAAGTTCAGGTAAAAAAGAATTTTTATTGATGACCTTTGTTAAGAAGCAAAGAGGCCTTTAGCAATGTATGTTACGAATGACGATGTGAGCGGAAGCCTTGACTAAATGTCCATCGTGTCACTTGTCTTAAGTTGAAGATTTATATAGCCAGGGAACATCAACGAGCAAAGAAATCTAACAAATACTTCATCTATTTCAGACCATAAATCAAACACTAGGTCTATCAGTACTTATAATCATTTCTAAGATTCAGAAAAAGTAAAAAGTCGATAATTTTAAAAAAATCACAGTAAATGGCATTAACTTATAAATTTCGTATTTTATGCTTATTATTGGCTTAAGCAAATTTTAAGAAAATATTGAACATCTAATATTAAGATGGATATGGTTATAGACCAAATTCTATCAGGTTTTAGTTATACGATACCTATATACGAATTTAATATGTAATAAAAGTCATGAGACGTATATTTTACAACAAAGATATGAATCTTTCTACGGTTCTCATGAATATATTCATATGAGGCTCATATAACTTTCATATACGGTAGTTTTCTTTAGTACAATAGGTTGAATGTATTTAGTGAAATAATTTATTCATGAATTATTCCCTAGTGTACAACAAATGTTCTAGAAATGTCTTTTTGTATGGGGACATCATCAAGACCCCAAACTAGAATCAACACAGAAACAGGAACAGACAAAATTTTACAGTGCACAGCATTTTTTGTTATATTGTGATACGACTGTGACTTCTAGACAACAGGGTGATGACATCACCGATACTATACCGTACATAGTAAAAAAAAATTTTCACTGATTACAAATATTGTTACTGTTTCTGTTTTTATCGTAATCTTCAAGTCCTGAAGAAAAAAAAACATATTGTTACTGTGTATCACAGTTTAGTATAACGTAAAGCTATTGTTTTCTTACTATGATACGACTGTTGTACTTACTATGATACGACTGTTTTACTTACAGTGATACGACTGTTGTACTTACTGTGATACGACTGTTATAATTACTATGATACGACTGTTGTACTTACTATGATACGACTGTTTTACTTACAGTGATACGACTGTTGTACTTACTGTGATACGACTGTTATAATTACTTTGATACGACGGTTGTACATACTGTGGTACGACTGTTTTACTTACTGTGATAAGACTATTTTATTTACTGTGATACGACTGCTGTACTTACTGTGGCATGACTGTTGTACTTGCTGTGATGCGACTGTTATACTTACTTTAATACGATCGTTGTACATACTGTGGTACGATTGTTTTACTTACAATGAAACGACTGTTTTACTTACTTCGGTACGATTGTTGTACTTACCACGATACGATTGTTGTAATTATTATGATTCGAGTGTTTTACCTACTGTGATACGACTGTTGTACTTACTGTAATACGACTGTTGTACTTACCGCAATACGACTTTTGTACTTACTATGGCACGACTGTTGTACCAACCGTGATGCGACTGTTGTATTTACTATGATACGACTGTTGTTCTTTTTATTGTAAAATATCCAAAACTTTCACTACTGGTAAAAATTTATAATTGAAGGAAACAATAACAATATAGTAGCCCCGGTAAATTTTGAAACAAAAACTGTACCAGAGTTGCGACAATTTCTGTCCCAGAGGGGTATATCATGCCGTGAATACAGAAAGCTAAAAATCGCCGGAATTGCATTATCCTTCAAATTTCCCTTCACTATCGTAACCTGGAAAGCACCATTCTCATGCCTAAAAAAACATTAAAGTCACGTGATCGGAATAATAATTTCTGCCCCGGATGAGGTAATTCCGGACGAAGTCTGAAATCAAGTATTCTTTCATACCAATTTTGATGCACAACATGTGCACATTCCGTCGATTTACGATTCATTAGTTGTTCTCAAGGCCTAAAATGTTGAAAACCAGAAAACAATAATTCAAAAACCTTGAAGAGCAAATTCAAAAATGACAAAAAGACCGAAAAATTGAAGCCAAAGGCATCTAAGGACAGAGCTATGAACGAGGAAAATACTCTTTAGTTTTCACAAAATTTAACATTTTCTCGAACAATAAATTTAAAGTATCAATTTCTGGCTATTATCGAAATACTAGCAACTGAGCGGGTGATTCTCTAGGGAACTTTGAGTCCACCAGCAGCCGTTTGATAGCGGTTTTGATGCACAAGATGCACTATCGAGAAATCTATCCAGTTCTCATACAACACAAACAAAAAAGGAGTAAATATACAATGTTAAACTTAAGTCCTTAAAAAAGTGTTGTTATAATGCATGGAATTCGCTCTAATTATCAAACAATATCACAGAAAATAAAAAATGTATTTGAATTAAGGGACTAGAACAGTTTGCATTGAGGGAATAGCAACAGTACAAAACTTCATTTGTGTATATTCATTGAACTTATGACTAAAATTCATTGGGACAATTACAGATAATGTTTGGTAAGAATGCTTTTGAATCAGAGGTAAAATGACCAGAAGTATAGTGATTGTGGTAATCCCAACTCACTCTCAAACAAGGCATTTCAAATAACATCTATTCGGAATGTTGTTTGATTAAATGTCTCTCTATGTTCAAAATACACTGCAAGAAAAAAGGGAAAATGAATGAATGGCCACAATGAACCTAGGCTTTCCAAACAACATGTACAGGATAATCATCTTTCTTTTTGAAAAAAAAATATTCCAAAAATACGTAGGTGTACGATCATTATCCATAAGTTTTCACCTAAAAAACCGAAGCTCCCCAAAAAAAGAAAGACAATCAAATACGCAAGTCAGATATCATAGTAAAGTATCCTTTATTATTATTTATTATTTTAACTTTTATTTCATTAGTTCAGCGTTTTGGAAAATGTTTTTCATCTCTCATCGGTGCTTACGTAAACTTTACGACCAATATTTAAAAATATTCCAATAAAAGAAATATATTTAAATCTTTTAATATGAAAACAACATTGTCCAATTTATTCAATACCAGGTATGACGCAGACTCTTTAAAATGGCCTTGCATGATGTCCAAAAACGTGGACCAAATAAGGTATTATTTCTGAACTTTTTTTATAATAATATTGACATGACGTTATATTTTGGCTGTTGAAGTCAAAGTTAGTTGAATAACTAAGTATTATGCTCTCGTACAAGTCATATCTAAACGATTTGTAACATAGGACAACAAAAAAGTACAAGTAAATATGCACATAAACAATAAACCTGTTGTGCGTATAGTACAAGGCGTGTTCTCTTTTATGAATGAATGACATTCTCAGTGAGATTTGCTATCTGATAAAATTGTTGGATGGAGTGGCTGGAGATGCCATCTTGATCATGTGACTATGATCATGTGATAACAGTCAGCAAAGTCTTTCACTCCACGATGACAATACAAGTAATAAAATACATGTACCTGATGTTCAAGATAAACGCTACATTGTATTGTATAGTACATTTATTTGTTCGATTTGGAACTCTCTAATTGGCTAACATTTTACGTTCTAAATATAATACTGTAGACGTATAAATCCTTTACGAAAATACTGCAAGAAGTGTTTTCCGACTATACAGATCAGACAAACATGCATCCTGGAAAAGGAAGACTTTCTAAATACGTACTATTTTTCAGAAGGAACAACAGTTTGGGGAAAATACTTACAGGAATGGTACGAGAGCTAGGTTTCTCGCATAAGTAGATTTGTGTTACACTAGTTACCCTTCAGAAGTGACAAAAAAGACGATCACTTCCACCCACAAGGCAAACCGTCCATACATGTATATGTATCTTGATTGATATTTAACAAAAGTTCAACCCGATAGCTTTCCGGTCCTTTTTTGTCATGTAGAAATGGTACGACAAAGGATGCATCTTTCTTCTACTGAATTTTTAGGTTTACAATAATTAAAACTGTAGGTCTTTTCGATTTTATACTTGATATTCATCCAATGTGTGATCTTCTTTTAGATTTTTTTTTTTCATTGGTGCTGTCGGAAGTTTTTTTCATGTAAGCTTATTTTATTGTTATTTTCTTTTCTTTGAGTACATGTACACTTGCATATTCATTGGATATTGTCCAATTGATGTCTCTCCGATTTCCATTTTTATTTCCTTATTTATTCGTGATTACTATTTATGTAATATATATTGTTATTATTATGCAAATTTCATATACCTGTTCCATCAAATAAACTGGGTGGTTTGAGTAGGACTCGGAAATGCAAACACAACACAAACGTCAGGTGGTTCGTCAACGCCACGCGACCGCTAGGACCGTATAGGTTTTATCCTTCTGAATAATAGAATAACTTTAATTGGTTAAACAAAGTTATTCTATCATTCAGACAAGCATTTTAGTGACAGTACTTTCAATATGTCGCGTAAGTCATCTGGTGGTCATGATCGCATGTGGTACATTGAATATTTTAAACCGGAAATAAAAAGATTGTCTTTGTTCAACTCCAATGTGTAAAAACAACGCCTATACGAAAACGAAATATACGACTCGGATGAATTTCTTTTTGTTAGTCATTTGTTAGTTGGAAAACGTATATGAAAATGTAAGGAAATTAGGTGAGTGACACAATATCACATGTATATTTTCGACTAGCAAAACCAAACATTTTTCTCATGGAATCTTCGGATATGAAGACTTTATTATACTTTCATTTTAAATAATACGCATCTGATCTCCTTAATATATAAAGTTCACGTCCCTAAAAGAAATTAATATCAGAAATCTTCAATTAAGGCCCTTTAGATACTATCAACGCAAGAATCTCTAATTTAGTGACGCATTAATTTGGTTAATCCTAAATGCGTTTCAGTATATTGTTAGCGGAAATACTTTACATATATCTGGTGTCAACATGGTCAATTCTATATATACTTCCGTCTCTCTTAAGACTTGAATGGCATGATTTTATAAAATTTCCGGTTTTTTATTTAAAAATAGGGATACATGCATTGTTTGTTATCAAATATGCTAATGATTGGATTTAATTTAGTCCAAGGACAAAATGAAGGGAATCAATTCTATTGTAATTATGCAATTAAAAAAATAGTATTTTTATATCACTGGAATATAATAGAAGTAGCAAATGGATAGCAATTTTAATATAGTTCTTCATAAATGTCTTTTTAGTTAAAACTGTGAATCAAAATTCAAATCTTTTATAGTTAAAAAGGCTTAATCACAAAACAAACTGATGAATTTCAGTCTTTTACTTCACAATATCATATCTGGCAAGTTTGCACCGTAATTTGGCTGAAATAATGCCAAAAAGGCGTAAAACTCCATTCAATTAAAAGATTATCAGTAAGACAACATCCCATTAGGTGATTGATTATATCTAGGGTGTATCTTCAAACCAACAAGACAAATCAAGCACTAAAAAGCCCAGGAAATAAAAGTAACCATAAATCCAAATAAAACACGGTTTCAGAATAACAGAATCTAGAACAGTATATCATAAACATATAACAATAAACAAACAAAATTGACGAAAGTAAACAAGAATGGAATTATATGAATGTACGTAAATAAGGCAGTTGAAAGGAATTTGAATCATATGTAATAATAAAAGCAATGGGATGTGTTTTGTCTGAACTGGCTCGTTGTTGTTGATGATGATGAGTGTCAAGTTCGGTTAGGTGTCAATTCCAGAAGGACGTGAAATCTTAACCACTCACTGGCAACGTGACGGGTGTCGTTAACAGAGCAGGACATGTGTGCCCAGGACATGAGCACCTGACCTCACTCACGGTTATTAGTAGGATTCACATTGCCAGTGCTTTAGTTTCTGTGCTGTCTTGTTCTATTTTTGTTTGGCTTATTATATATATTTTTTAATTTTTTTAGTTATACATGTATTCTTATGGCGTTTGTTTGTTGTGTTCCATTCTCACGACTTTGTGGATTTCTTCCACTGTTTTATCGCTTCAGTATTCTTTTACCGATATTGCTATATCTAACAGTTCTGAAATGTTAATGATAAACAAAATTTGTAGAGCTCTTTAGTTGGTTTGATACAAAAACACCCGACACAATTGTCAGTTTTTTATTTACAAGTTTGCCTTGTCTGTGTATTTTATCTAAATGACTTTCCCTCGTTTTTCTTCTTCCTTCGATATTCTTTAATCGTTATATAAATCAAATATATATTGACTACACATATTAATAACTAGATGTACTGTGAGCAAAGCTCACAAAGGATACCCCCCGCTTTGAAGTCCAATTATCTCCCTTGTGTGATATCGGAAAGGAAAGATTTTTCTTCATGCACATCTTTGGATGATGTACTTCCTTTCTGTAAAGTTCGTTGAAATCCATTTAGCGGTCTAGGAGGATTTGCGCTTACAAGATATATGGACAGACGGACAGACAGACAGACAGACGGACGGACAAAGTGATTCCTATATACCCCCCAAACTAGTTTGCGGGGGGTATAATAAAATTTTATACATCAGAGAAGGTATCCTGGAAGCCATAAATGTTATTGACAAAATTTAAAAATAAAAGAAATCATAAAATGTTTACGTAAATATCATTTAAGTGCGAAATTAGTCCAACTAATGCAAAGTGCAAGCCTTCGTTTTCGTAATGTATGACGTATATTGTTTCACTTTTTTATTCTGTAGTTAAAGGAAATTTTTTGTTGTAAACAAGATTTTCAGTATTATGTAAGTTGTTGAAAAATAAATCCTCTACTGCCTTCTTACACCAACCTTCTGTAAATTCTGTAAATTCTTCCTTACCCAATTCGCTAGAAATTCTCATCAGTCTACTTGCTTGAGAAACGACAATGCTTTCGGACACAGTTTTTGGCAGGATTCTGCCAGTAACAGGTAGTTCAAGCTCTTCCTCTCGTATACACCCTCCCACCTTTCTCCAAACGTACACTGTTAATTCTACAACCGTTAATACTATATTGCCTTCAGCTATGCCTCTACATCTTGTCGTTAGCTCGTCTGCATTTTCTATGGTCACAGGCTGCCAACTCAGTCTACATGTACGCGTTATAAAGATGTCTCATTGATGACTAGAGATTCTTCCTCGTATAAACAACCTAGGAGTATTGGTGATTCTTCATTGCACGTACTGGTTCTTCAGACGTCAGAGAACCCTTCCATATATGAAACTGGAAGATAAACGATTGACACGTCCACGGGTTTAAAACAAAATTATACACAGAAAACTATATGTACTTGTATATATAGAATAGAGAATGGAAACGGGAAATGTGTCAAAGAGACAACAACCCGACCAAAGAGAAGAAAACAGCTCAAGGCTACCAATGGGACTTCAACGCAGCGAGAAAATCCCGCACCCGGAGGCGGAGTTCAGCAAAATGGACGGCACATTAAACTCCGAAACATAAAAAATGAACCAAAATTTAAAATAAAACACACAAGACTAACAAATGCTACAGATTCCTGACTTGGGAAAAATGCAGCGGGGTTAAACATGTTTCGTGAGATCTCAACCCTTCCATATACCTCTAGCCAATGTGGAATAAATAGTTCGCTTTAGAAACCATTTAAATAAACAGGAAAAATTAAAGAGACGACAGTAATACGTCAGTTTTACTAATAGTAACTTACGTCAGTTTTACTAATAGCAATACGTCAGTTTTACTAATAGCAATACGTCAGTTTTAATAATAGTAATCCTTCAGTTTTACGAAAAGTAATACGCCAGTTTTACTAATTATAGTAATACGCCAGTTTTACTAATAGTAATACGTCAGTTTTACTAACTAGTCGCTGTTTATAAACTAGTTTAAGGGGCGGAACTGGAAAGGTTTTGGGATATGATAATCACTAATAAGTGCTGATTAACGATAGAATCAGCAAATTTTCCACTTTATGCCGAGGTATGCACTGAGGTCAGACTCCTAACGTCCTAACCCAGTACAATAATAGTTCGTTTGATTGGTAAGTTCAGCTTGTCTCAATCAAAGTTTGAAGCATTTCTATTTACAATAACCCTTCTATTTTATTCTAATTCATGCATTTATATATTCTCTCGCATCATGTCACCACTCTCTTCCCTCTAGCTTTCTCCTACTTTTGAATTCTGTGATTCTTTTTTTTTTCTTCTTTTGTTATCCTTAATGAGCATTTTGATACCATTATTTGTAGAAGGTATAGTGGATTGGTTCTTAAGACAAAATAAAAAGAAACAACGCTTTTATTGCCAATAATCGCTTGTCCATTTTGTATCATACAGTATTTACTAGTATATATACCATTCTGAATGTTAATACAGTATATGCAAAGAAATTTGATTTCAGTTTTATTTCATTTTGATAAAGTCACGATTCTCTTCAATTTTATGCTATTTTTGGTAAATTTATAATGGAAAATAACTACTCTAATAAAGAATCATTAAAACTGATCTACATACAAAATTTTAAAGTATACAAACAAATTTAAATGTGTATCCTGAACGGCAATTAAAATCTTTAATGTTCCGAAATATTATTTTGCATGTAAAAACAGCATAGAAATTGCCAAATTAGTTCCAAATACATTTATCTCTATAATAAGTATCAAAATACAACTATTTGGGTTATTTCTGACAAATTTAAGTAAAATAGAATTTAGCATTTGAATAAGTAAAATATTTAAAATATTTAAAATAATAACTCCTTTTACATATTTACAGTTACAAATGGTTCAATGTCAGGTGTGCGCAACTCTATGTTCGAATATTGCAAAAACTAAAATAGACGTCTCAGAAGGGTCAGCACTAAAAATTAATTTTTGTCTATATCTCTTAAATATTTGAAATCCGAGGTATGTATAAAACATATCACAAAATACCGAAATAGATTCAGAAAATTCGAAGCATAACATAAATTTTGTAAAAGAATATAATAATTCTAAATGAGGAAAAAAACGGAAATATCAACTATGACACGTCAATATCATTTATCGTCTCAGAAAACTTGACACTATGCAAATAAACACAACCACAACGGAGACAAAGTATATTTTGACTTGGAATAAACACTAAATCGTGGAGGCGATAGACGTTTTTATGGGTACCCAAAGCTCCCTCCTATCTTAACTGCATCTTATAAGATGCAACAGTATATCGTCATGGAGTTTAGTTTTTACAGAATCACTTAGGTTTTCTTTTAGTTGCCCTAATTGCGACGAGGTCTGAAGATTTCATATGGGTTATTTATTTAAAAAAATTGAAAAAAAATTGCCTTTGTTAACAAGGTACCAATAGACAGGATCACTGGAAAATATATCACAAGTGTCTTTCTTGAAGCCTCATATGGTTACGGTGTTACATCTATAACCATGCGACACAAGTTTTATTTTCTTATATTAAAATCTTCAATCGAAGAAGAATTTCGAGCAAAAAGCGCAGGACGTGATGTACATGTATATACAATCTACAATACCTTTTATTCTCATTCGGCAAAGTCTTCAATGTTAGAAATAGATCTCTCAGTTTAATATTGGTGCTTTGTGGAAAGGAAATGTAATTGTTATGTTTTATCTATTACTTCTATATTTCTTATGCAATTTTCTCTTTGTTATAATTAACTGATTATACAGACTCAACAATATACTTTTGTCTGTATCTACCTCGTACGTGACATTTAGCAAATAGTCTATATGTTGTATAACCGTACATTGTTTACAGTATTTTTATATTTTCATTAATTATCTAAGCCCATATTCAATCTTATTAAGCAAACTAGCATCTTTCTTCTGTGAAAACATGGTCATTCAAACTTACTCATCCGTTTTAATGTACATAGTCATTAAAGGTGCTAGAATTCTTGGCAATGACTTAGAACATTTCGATATTTCGTTGTAATAAAAGTGATTAAGATAAATATTTCGTTGGGTTTTTTAAATTCGTGGATTGAGTTTTCCACGATATCCACGAAAATTGGTGTACAACGAATAATAAGTATTTTACAGTATCACAAGGTTATAAGTTCACGTGAATGTTGCAATTATTTGTATGCTCTTATATTTTAGAATACTTAATTTGGCATATCATACATTTCAATTTTCTGTTAGATGTTTTTTAAAGAATACTGTGGATGTATTACACTTCTGAAGGAACAACCATTTGATTGTATTGGCTGGGGTTGCAAGGAAGGAACTTAAAAACGGCAGGACCCTAGATTTGGTAAAAAAAAGGTGGCTCATAAAATGATTCAAGGATTCAAGATCACTTCCTTGCAAACCCCACCCCAAAATCATTTATCCCTTCATAAAAATCAAATGGTTGCTCTCATATGTTCATTTGTAATCAAAGATACATTGAATATACGTGGGAACTTTTAAAATACAATTTTAATTATAAAGGAAAAGACATATGTAATATTCTCTTGCCAAAATTTATCGTTATAAATAGCGATTCGAAGCTGAGAAGTTGGCAACGTTTCAGTTATAATCGTTTTCCATATTTTAATACTAGAAAGAAAGCATTTCTTATCTTTTTTCTTCACGCACGAAATATATGAAAATTTACTGATGGATTTATCGGTAGTTTTTTTATCTTCCGTTATGAATTAAATGCTGATACCATTAACAAATGGAGTTAAGATTATCTGAAAAATCACACGAGGTATTAAGGGAATGTACTGTATAAACGCCTTGACGATTCTGCAATATTCTGGTATAAAGTTTATTACTGGAACATAGACGTCATTATCAGGTACCTACAAAACGTGTGATGAGAAAATTAGGCAGAATACCAAAATATATGTAATTCTGAAAGGTAGAAATAAATAGCAGTTGGTTACAGCGCATGCATATTTCGTCACAATCCTCCGGTTGTGGTCAGAAAATATTGAAAATGACAGCAGATTCTAATTTCAATTTGACCGATTGTGTTAATCCAAAAAACCAACCAAAGACAGAGCTATATGCTATAATATAAACATAGTTTACTTTGATTTACTCAACGTACGGAGAAATATGCCTACTATTATCGCATTAGTACGTTTGTACCGATTACGTAGGAGCAATACATCATAATCCATTAGCAAATGGTTTGAATGAAGGATTGATTTTACAGTCAATACACTACCCACAAAAACCACAGAATGGCTGACTGTACGTCTGGTTAAACTTTTATATCGATGTTTTTGTAGAAAAGCACACACCCGTATAAAAGTGTTTGAGAAGAATCAGGTTTTTCCAAAAAAGTCATAATGTTATTGCTAAAAGAATATATAAATAGTTATAATTTTTTGTTAAAAAAAACATAATGTTAGAGAGACTAAGTGGATTTGAATGGAAATCTTAATGTTTTGATATTTCTTTTTCTTTTACTTACACCATGAAATGATAATCTTCAGTTCCTGAATGAAAATGGGTACATATACAATGTGACTTCGCTTCTTTGGGATGATTTTTTCACATTTTTTCTGTTAAATTATTGACAAAGGAAATTGACTCATTAGTGGTCTTGAGATATTCTTAATATTATTGTTTAATTACTGGTAGTGAAAGAGGACTTCGTTTCCTTGAGATGACCTGCTAACAGATGAAAACCGGTATCTTATTTTCCTTGAGATAATTTTTTTCATTAATTTTTGTTTTAACCGACGTATAAAAAAGACATCTTAATAGTTACCTTGAAGTGTTTTGTTAATGTTTTTACCTTAAAATATTGTATGGATCATGTTGTTTTCTTCAAATTTGTTCCTATGGTTTACTTTTAACCGAATGGAGAGCTTTTCGTTATTGTTTTTCCTATGGATGGTTTTTTTATATATATATTTTTCTTTTAACTTTTATATGAGAACTGAGAATATTATTTCTCGGGGATTTGCTCATATAGTTTTGTTTTGTTTTTCTTTAAACAGACGCATGGAAGGGGATAATTGTTAGATCATGGTCTATTTAAAAAAAAACATTTCAGCTAATATAATGTTTTTCTTTTTAAATTAAGGATACTACAGATTCATCAAAGTCTGCTTCATATTTGGATTTGTTTCTTGAAATAGACAATGAGGGATATTTGAAGACAAAACTTTATGACAAACGTGATGACTTCAACTTTCCTATTATTAACTTTCCCTTCTTGAGTAGCAATATACCAGCATCGCTTTCATGTGGCATCTACGTTTCTCACCTTATCCGATATTCAAGGGCATGCTTGAGATACCATGATTTTCGACAAAGGGTATTGCTGCAGTCACAACAGCTGCTTAACCAGGGTTTTATCAAGGATAAGTTGATGTCAAATTTCACGGTCGTCAACACGAATTGATTGATCATTATAGTGTTCCAATATCGAAGATGATGTTGGACCTGTTCCCACTGTCATAACATTTCATGTACCTCCACCGATTTGTGACTACCACCGGATTGACTTTGTTAAACTTCACGACGGGTGCTGTATACTCAGTAGGAACTGCTTAATCTTCCGGGGCACCTAGTTTTTACAGGAGTTCGTGTTCAAGTTTTCAGTGTTTATTTGTTGTGCTTGTGGTTGTTCATTTGTCTTCCCGGGTTTGTCCGTCTAATCGATTGAGTCTTTGGTTTGCTCCTTAGGTATATTTGTCGTCTTTAGGCAAACAAGACCCTAAAAGGTTACTGAAATTAATTAAATAAGAAGTACAAATGAAAGCAAGAGGAATATTTACATTCATAAACCTCGGAAGGTAGAGCAAGAGGAACATTTAAATCCATAAAGATAAAATGATGAATTAGAAATCTGATTTAATAAGAATTCCAATTATGAAGAAGAATGTATTCAAACTGAAAGAACACGATTAAGAAAATTTCAGTAATATCGGAGGAAAACATTATTAAGGTACTAATATTTTTGTTTTTAAGGGAGAACCAAGAAAAAGGAATCTAGATAGACTCTTTGAAATGCTTTACTTAACAAGGGTACAGCTTAATAAATAGCGAGGCCAATAATCGATTATATAGACCAGTCCTAATATTTTTTTTTTAAGGGAGAACCAAGAAAAATGAATCTAGATAGACTCTTTGAAATGCTTTACTTAACAAGGGTACAGCTTAATAAATAGCGAGGCCAATAATCGATTATACAGACCAATCCTTATACTCTATGACGCAAACTGTATCTAACTCGTTAAACACATAAATACAATACATCTGAATTAATTCCCTAGAGTATTCGATTAACCAAAATATACCGCTTTAAGATAAGCACGTCCAAAATATTTCATGCCTTGTTTACATTTATTAATCCATTGAGTTATAAAATGATGCGTAATAAATAAAAAGCTAGGAGGAAGTAATGTCGTTTCTGTTAGATCGATACGTGTTTTCATTTAATTCTCTGGAGAATGACAGTTCCTGAGAAGAGCGAATTCTTTCCTTAATTATAGAATTGGGAACAAATTCATGTCGTTGCCTCAAACATTAATTTAATTTCTACATCTACTGATTACATTGACCTTAAGGATGTACTTTTGATTATTTTTGAAAACCTTTATGTCACAGAGTGCTTCAAGTTACTGACATCAATGTTTGAAAAAAAATATCAACTTTCTTCGTAGGAATAATAAGAACCCAGTAGACACTTTCGATGGTAAGGGTTGTATGTGTTACGAATTGATTATCTTTATTTCCTCCATAATTTTTTTAATTTTGTAACAAAAAGAGAACATGTCGTATAAGTTACAATTTATACAAATTCGTTACAATAGCCCTGTGTATAAACGTACTAAACCCAATAAAAAAGTATTATGGAAAATAAAAAATATGACGAATAAAAAACAAAATGGATAACGGGAAAGGTCAACAGTTTCACACCAATCACTCAACTCCACCAAACAGACAAACAAAAAATAGCATAAAAGAGCACAGAACACAAAATAAACAAAACAGAGAGTCAGGATAGCTGATTTGGTAAAGACACTGAACATTAGTAGGGTTAAACCGGCTTGTGGGTATCCAAACCTCCCCCTTATTTATCCCGACTCTCTTTGTATATAAACATACTATAAAAGCTATATCAGAATGAATACCAACAAGATGACTGTTTGCTAGAATTCCAAAAACGTGTTTAAAGGTACATAATTTAGATAGCAGGGCCAGAATGTGGTCGTTAAGTAATATTTAAAACCGCAATACAGGACAAGCATGTGATTTTTAACATGGCAAATAAAAGATAACACACATCGGTATACAGAGCTTGCTTGGCCATTGTCATTCCACCTAACAATGATGCTACTTAGTCATCATCTTCCTAGTCCAAGAAGCATATAGAATATTCAACAATTGATGTATCAACTATATTTATCGAACATTTTACTTCTATTTTATGTAAGTGTATACAGCTTAAGATATAATGTTGAAGAATATCCGTTGAAATCATATGGTAGAAGCCACACAATGCTGATGAATTTGGTAAAGATCCTGATTTCATAAACGTAATCAATCTATCATTTTGTTTTTAGCTCACCTGGCCTAAAAGGCCATGTGAGCTATTCTCATCACTTTGCGTCCGTCGTCGTCGTCGTCGTCGTCGTCGTATGTCGTCGTAAACTTTTCACATTTTTATCAACTCCTCTGAAACCACTGAACCAATTTAAACCAAACTTAAGTGGAATGGTCCTTGGATGGTCCCCTTTAAAAATTGTGTTCGGTTTTCCCGGGCGCCATCCAATATGGCTGCCATGGTCGAACATAGTTTAACCTTGGACCCTATGGGAATTTTAACATTTTCGTTATCTTCTCTGAGACCAATAGGCCAATTTGAACCAAACTTTGGTGGAATGGTCCTTGGGTGGCCCCTTTTAAAATTTGTGTTCGGTTTCTCCGAAAGCCATCCAACATGGCCGCCATGGCTGGACTTATTTTAACATTGAGCCTATGGGAATTTTACTTTTTTGTCAACTCCTTTGAAACCACTGAACCAATTTAAACCAAACTTAAGTGGAATTGTCCTTGGATGGTCCCCTTTAAAAATAGTGTTCGGTTTTCCGGGATGCTGTCCAATATGGCTGCCATGGTTGGACATAGTTTAACCTTGGACCCTATGGGAATTTTAACATTTTCGTTATCTACTCTGAGACCATTAGGCCAATTTGAACCAAACTTTGGTGCAATGGTCCTTGGGTGGCCCCTTTTAAAATTTGTGTTCGGTTTCCCCGAACGCCATCCAACATGGCCGCCATGGCTGGACCTAGTTTAACATTGAGCCTATGGGAATGTTACTTTTTCGTCAACTCCTCTGAAACCACTGAACCTATTTCAACCAAACAAGTGGAATGGTCCTTGGATGGTTCCCTTTAAAACGTTTGTTCGGTTTTCCGGGGCGCTGTCCAATATGGCTGCCATGGTTGGACATAGTTTAACCTTGGACCCTATGGGAATTTTAACATTTTCGTTATCTTCTCTGAGACCATTAGGCCAATTTGAACCAAACTTTGGTGGAATGGCCCTTGGGTGGCCCCTTTTAAAATATATGTTCGGTTTCCCCGAATGCCATCCAACATGGCCGCCATGGCTGGACCTAGTTTAACATTGAGCCTATGGGGATTTTACTTTTTCGTCAACTCCCCTGAGCCAATTTGAACCAAACTTTGGTGGAATGGTCCTTGGGTGGCCCCTTTCCAAACTTATGTCTGGCATCCTCAACTTCCAACTGACATGGCTGCTGTTACTGAAAATAGAAAAAGGGGGGATGAATTTCTAAAATCTTCTTCTATGAAACTACAAGGCCAGTTGCAACCAAACTTGGCAGTAGTAGTCCTTAGGAGGTTCTCTTTTAGACGGATGTCTGATGACCAGGACTGTTAACCAAGATGGCAGCCACAGCTGAACTTAGTTAAACATATGGCCCTATTGGAAAATTCATTGAAAAATCTTTTTATCTGAAACCCCTTTACCAATTGAAACCAGACTTTGCAGCAATGGTCCTTATATGGTCCTCTTTCAGAATTGTGTCCCATGACCTGGACTGTCAACCGAGATGGCTGCCACAACCGAACTTAGTTTAACATAAGGCCCCATGGGAAAATTCATTGAAAATTCTTCTTATCTGAAACCACTTGACCAATTGGAACCAGACTTTGCAGCAGTGGTCCTTAGGATGGCCTATTTCAGAATTGTCTGATTTCGTGGACTGTGAACCAAGATGGCCGACAGAGCCAAACTTAGTTTAACATAGAACCCTATGGGAAATTCACTCAAAAATCTTCTGGTCTGAAACCACTCAACTCAATTGGGACTACCAATTCCAGCTTTCTCACCTTTTTGGAATATTCATGATGCATGATAAATAAATACAATACACATATGCCCCATATGTAAATTTCGCAATCGCTACGGAACAGTGATACCTTGCATAAGGATCATGCATCAAGTTCAGTACATTTTTCGCAATGTATAATACGGACATAAACATGTTAGTGATATCTGTGATCTTGAATGTCCATTCTAGTGCAGTGTGCTTTTACAGTCCTACTTTGGGAATAACATTAACCAGTTAGAACTAGACTTGGTAGCAATGGTCCTTAGATGGTTCTCTTTTAGAAATGTGTCCATTGACCTAGACTGTCAACCATGAGGCTGCCACAGCCGAACTTAATTGAACATAGAACCCTATAGAAAAACCAGCCAAATCTTTAGTCCTGCTCAAGATGAAAAGTTCAATGCAGGTGAGCGATACAGGCTCTTTAGAGCCTCTAGTTGATATTTCAATGTCAGACGCAAGAGCTTGTGTTCTGTTAAACAAGTATATATTTTATTCTAACGTTTAAAATTCAGTCGATTATCCAATCCCACCTCGAGAGTCATCGTCCTACAGAGACGAAATACCAACTTCAACCGACTTGCCATCTATCCATATATGACAACCGTGGGAATTTTTGGTTGGGCGCAAATGTATAATTAGAGCATGATTTGTCTCCCAAAATTGCCTACCACACCAACCGGAGATTTAACCCCGGACCTTCGGTACAGTAGTCCACGGAAAGGAGTACTCCACTAGCAGCACTTCCCCTAACTCGAGAGTCATTGTCCTACAATGGCGATATACCAACTTCAACCAACTTGCCAACAAGCCCATTTTTTAGTTGGGCGCAAATGTAGAAGTAGAGCATGATTTTGTCTCCCAAAAATAACTTGCAGGGGAATAAACCATGAATCTTTGGTACATTAGTCTACCGTTCTACCAACTGAGCTAAATGAGTAATCCACTAGTACAGCTAACGGTTTGTGTTTATAAACCTGTTACAGTTCTATAACTTTTATCGTATACGAGGGAAGTCCCGTTACACAGACATTCGCTCATTTTATGTCCTGTCACAGCTCTTATTTTCTAAAGGTACAGGTGTTGTTATCTCTTATTTTCTAAAAGTACAGGTAGTGATATTGCTGATTTTCTTAAAGTACATGTGGTTATATCTGATAAAAAGTGAAATAAGCAATGCAGCAGTTTATTCTCGTTATCTTAAACATTTTCCCCCCAAATTCATAATATCAATATATGTTGGTCCAGTGGTAATACGTTGTACTAAGTTTATTATGAAATGCAAAAATTCCAGTGGCCGTAAACTATTATTTACAACCTTGAGACGGTAACCATAGTAAACAGTAAATGTATTTGCGCATTTTAGGATTTATTTTGTCTTAAACATTTGAGCAGAATGTTTTTAATGCTTTAAAAATATATTTTAAACAAATATAAAGAATAAATTGGCATGTATATTACTTTCAGACTGACCGTTTGAAACATTACTTGCAATATAAAAATGTCATGAGATTTTTTATCTTTTGTTATATTATACCTCTGATGAATATTGGTCTGAGATAATTTCTCCAGATTCATTGGTTATTTCCTTCTCCTTCCTTATTAGACCTGGTGGGTTTATTTATTTCATATGTAATTTGTTTTATATTTGTCAGTTGTTTTCCTCTATAGCAAAGAGATCATTTCGTACATTTAATTTTAATGAGACCAGTAACCTTTACTTTTATAGAAATGGCAAGCCTAGCAAATCAATATTTTACCATCATTGACGTTAAATTGGGTTTCCGTGGTAACGGATTCTTAAATATAATTTCGTTTCTTTAAGATACTTGTTAAGCTTCTGTAATTTAATAGCTTCACTATGAATTGTATATCTGCTGATGATATTTTTTTTCAAATATTTGATATTTTTCAATATTATTCCTCAATTTTTATAATTACACATTTTTCAGGAAGATGGCAATTATTTTTTTTTTTATTTGGTATTTGTTGACAATTGGAAGGATTTTGTTCATGGAAAAACATTTCGATGAATGAAACAAAGAAAATATTCCAGAGTAAAATTACATATAATAGCAAAATTCAAACAATCATCAAGCTTTCTTTCCAATATGCATATTGCATATATATAAGAAGAAAAGTCATTGAGGGTACTTTCACGTGGTCTATTTTTAAAATAACCTTATCGTGATATAAAACAATTCCCCCATTTTAACATTAATAAACCATTCAAGACACTAAACCACAAACAGGATATGTGGTTTTTAAAAGGATTGGGACATGTTGCTGTTTTAAGTAATCTCATGTGACTTTTGCATGAAAATCGGTCTCTTATCAAAAAATCGCCATCTAGGTTATTATTAACAACCTTGTGCTGTTTACCTCTAGTAACGTTACAATCTTCCCATGCCTTTATTGGTTATTCTAACGATGGGAAAATAGAATAGCGATCTGACATTCCTAAACAGAGGTTACAATGTTATATGGTGTTTGTCATCAACTACCAATTCCAGCTTTCTCACCTTTTTGGAATATTCATGATGCATGATAAATAAATACAATACACATATGCCCCATATGTAAATTTCGCAATCGCTACGGAACAGTGATACCTTGCATAAGGATCATGCATCAAGTTCGGTACATTTTTCGCAATGTATAATACGGACATAAACATGTTAGTGATATCTGTGATCTTGAATGTCCATTCTAGTGCAGTGTGCTTTTACAGTCCTACTTTGGGAATAACATTAAATATAGTGAATGTATCGCTTTTGCTACCCAATACTACGTAGCAAACTTAAGATATATGTCTAACCCCACCACTGTTCAATGCCTGTGTATACCAAGTCAGACTATCCTGACTCTCTGTTGTGTTGTGTGCTCTTTTGTTGTGTTGTGTTCTCTTTTGTATTATTTTTTTCTTGAGTTCTATCTGTTGTGTGGCGTTGAATGATTTGCATGTCATTGTTGACCTTTCCTGTTATCCATTTTGTTATTTATGTACCATGCAAGTGCATGAAACTTTTCCTATTAACCATACGTAAAAGGCACTGTATATACCAATCCTTTTGACTTATCTTTTTTTTTTTTGATCGAATAGCTCTTATAGATAAAAATAATTAACAATTAAATATATGTCCCCTATCCTGAGGAAAAAGGACGGAAATACATAATTAAATTCAAGCTTTCATGTTAAATTATAAACATTGTACTTCAAGTATATTGGTAACAACATATTGACACACAAAGTTTATACTTACATTTCACGGAAATGACATTCATCGGTGATACTTAAAAATGGAAAGCTGCCAACTGTGGCAAGACTATGATATATGCCACCCGAATACAGATAAAATGAACACAAATATTATCTAGGAAGATGGCATATGCAGTGTCTCTACAGAGAAGCAAACTCTAACTCCACATTAAATGGTTACATTCTGAAATTCTGGTGTCTGAAATTATTCAATTTTGACGTTTTTGGTACAGTAAACTTGTAGGAAATTGTTTTCAAAGTAAAATATTACGGTTTTTTTTTTCATCAAAAGGATCTGAGATTGTTGACAGTGAGACAATTGAAAGTTTTTCAAAACTTTATTCAATAAACAAAATATTTTGGCAAGAACATGCTACTGATATTACTTATCTCTAACTAATATATAAATATGTATGGATTGACCTCTGTTGGTCAACCTGCACTTTAAATCCGCACATTCCTTAGTCAGAACATTGATTATTATTTATAAACCCGTACAATGCCGTATTTTGATTGTGATGAAATCTTCCTCCTCAAAGGGATCATTTTTGTTCTTTGTAATATGTAATTAGGAGCCAATCCTTAACATTACAAAGATATAGTGGATAAGAGAAGGCATAATTCAGATGCAAGAATAAGCCTGTATAGATTTCAAAACGCCTTTTTCCCTTTTATGGAAATTATTCCTTTAATTATTACTTATATCGTTTATATATAGTTGATAATTACACTGAAGTGCACTTAGAATATTACTCTTTGTGTGTAAGTGTGTACAAGCATATATGGTATAGAGGTATTAGTCATAAACAATAACGAAAGGCGATATGGGGTAAATGTGAGACAAACACGCCAAAAAAGGATTTCGAAAAACACAGAAATATGTCATTGTACGGTCTATAATTATGTCCGACTTTTCGAATGACCACCGTAAATAAAACTCCACCTCACAATATATTTACAAAAAAGATACAGACAAGTTTCCTTTTTCCTTTAACTGCCTATTTTTTTAGGATTGAAAAGGACATGACTAAAGATAACTAATATTTTAATACAACCTTCGTAATTATTTGATACAGTGCCAAACCACTAAATATATTATAAAGGGATACGCATCATCCCTGTTTTTACTTTATTACGTCAGGTAATACTTAAAAAAAACGTCACTGTTTGAATAAATTTAAAACACCCGGAATGTCATCAACCTAACGCAATTTAAAAAAAGTTCTTAGAACCATGTATTGTTTGGTTTTAGAGAAAAAAAGATGAAGTAATCTCTTTTTATATCATCCTATTCGTTTAAGTATAAAACACGTGAACCGTAATAAAGAAAATATGAGAGTTTCTGAAGTGAATTTGAGCGTATTTGGTAGAACAAGTAACACTGATTATTTTGTTTTTCAGAATACTTGCATTTGGAGCCTAGTATATTTAGTCTTTTGTCCAGATAGTTTGTCGTAGCTACAAATAATAAATATACTGTCATTACGGATTCTAAGAGTCAAAATACCCCCCTCCCCCGTATCCCGTCCCACCCCTTTTTGAATTATGTTGAATTGTTTATTTGGTACTCGTCCTGAAGAAGAATGAAATATTTGCCACTGGACTTAAGCAAATACCAATCAATCAATTGAATCCAACTTGTGAAGCGGTGTGTTCGACTCCGATGTTAATTGACAAGGACTGTCAGTTTGGTAGTTCCCCCCACCACCAAACACAGGCCACGATATAGCAACTGCGTTTATAGTAGCATACAAGCCCAATAAACCATACCAAACCAATATTCTCAATCCACATATTAGATTGTTAAGGCTATAAGTTAGTAAAATTACTGTGATTACAACAGGCAGTACCTTAATCTTTTTAATTTAAAAAAAACGCAAATAAAGTAAATAGCAAAACAAACTTCATGATTCTCACCTGAACTTGATAAATAAGGGTATTGATTTTATATTTAATCTTGTTTTTATCAGAAGTGATAACATATAGCTCAATTTAATGGAAGATAAAGTAGAGTATCCTGTTTATTTTTATAGTCACGTACTTTTCTTGTACCCGATCATGTTCAATGTTCGTGAGGATACGCGTCTAGGTCTATACAGTATGTGGAAAAGGGTCAATTTACTTACTTGTACACCCTCTTGACATAAAGATGACTACGGTGGATTCGAAAAACTATTGCATTTGTTCCTATGACATATTAATTCTTGAAATTTGATAAATGTCTTGAAAAAATACCATCAAGGCATGCGTGGTTTGGAATAAATAATTCTTTCATTCATTATATTAAACGTTGTAGAATGGTTAATATAATAATATTTACAATTCGCTAGAAAAGTTGCCTTTTTACCCAAACAAGTATAGTAATCATTGTTAACTTTGGTGGTATTTATTGTTGTGTTAACAAATTTGGGATTTTAATCTTATAGAATTATCCCTTATTATAATGGCTGTTTTACTTTGTCAGTGAAAGTATTTTCCCTCCGAGGTAAAGCTGTAACCCATGAAATCACTTTTACAGTTTCAGGTTTTTGATATGTCAATGGAATTGTTTGTCCCTGCCTACTAGGTGTATTTTTTTAATATTTTTTCATTTCATTTTGTTTTGATGTCTGTTACTGTTTTCTACTTCTCTGTTTTCTACTCTAATGAGTAAGGATGAACATTAACTGTGTTTGCAGAGAGAACTGACATCAAATAGCCTTTAAAAGTACCTATAGACAATTCTGATTTTCATGTGATATATGATTAAGCCGAAGTTTATCCGTTTTTTTTTGCCTGAGAGAATATCTAAATAAAGAAATAACAATAGTAGGTATGGTCTGAAATTGGTTTGTAGTGAATGAACTGACAAAGCCTACACTGATTTGCAGTTAATTGGAATATGACCAAGTGAGATATTTTCTAATTGTGTGTTTGATGTTGGCACTGAGCTATAAAAAACAAAAACACGCCATGGACTATCAGTATATGATTGTTTACTAGCTTATATATAAAGAATGTAGTTATTTCATCTTAGAAGGTGACAGACAGACGTGGGATTGATTTACACGAGAAATTAACACTAATAAGACTGGATCCTACAATCCACAAATAAATAAGTTTCCATTATATTAGAAAACGTCAGAAAATCAAAAATCAAAAAATACGGAGAAAATTTAATCTAAATCAAATCAATTTAAATCGCACTGTCCTATAGATAGATCTATAGTAAATAAGAAACAAGAATCAAAAATAATCGGAAGACTTTATTTCCAGCAATATGACAGTAAACTCCGATTTCGCATTCTGAATGAACCATTATCAGGTATGCCCATGTAAAAAAAAATGGAAACCAAAAAAAAAAAAAATAAATAAATAAAACATGGCGAAACAGATTAAACAAAACCTGGTATGTTAAACTTTGACTTGGGCAGTTGAAACCCTGATGAAACAAAATTTCAGTAAACAAGTCATTTTGGTAATTACGTCCTCAGCATGAGAAAATTAAAACCTTAAATTTTATGTGTAAGTAAAGAGAATAGTTAATTTTACGAATCTTTCTTATCATTTACTGAAACTTTTTACGTCACAAAGATATCATCATCTGAAGGCTTTTCAAAAAAAGTTTCAGTTTTATTCGCTAAAGTCTATTAAAATAATTCAATAAACAAGGTCGCTTATTTGTTTTTTGCAATTTTTATCGTACATCTTTCTAAATTTAAACATCGCCTGATTTTGTTGACTGTTAATGTAAATTTACATTTGGTGATAAAATAATCCAGTGTGATTAACCGTTACAGTCAATATACACTACGAAACGGTAAAGATAAAATGTATGTATACTCCTACAGTTTATTGACCAATCATCAGTATTTTATTCAAAAAGGGATTTGCTTTATAATGTCAATTTAGACCCTTTATGGTACTTTTTGCCGTTTCTATACCTTCATCTTCGCTTGTAGTGTCGAGATATTTTTTGGTATGAACTGCGTGTGCGGAGAAAAGCTGTTACATCGTGATGCGTCAACGAATGACACCATTCGATATAAACTTTCGGAAAGAGTTCCATATGGCACCCCCAGCTGTGTATACCTTAGAGGGAATAAGCATACAGATGTACTTAAGGGGTTATCTAATGGAACTCTTGCCAAACTTTCTAAACATGTAAATATCCAAAAGAATTATGTGTATTAGAAATACAGCTACAACAGGCTTAAATCCCAAAACAAGGCTAAACTCGAGACTTTCCAAGTAACATAGACAATAAACACTACGAAAGGTCCAGTTACTGCATAGCAGTGTCTTGGAGAAAACCTTTATACGACAGTGTAGATGTTGACACCCAAAAAATCTTTCAAATGACTGAACATTTGTAGCAAGTTTAATTTCAGCCTTATGCGTCTCTTATTCTTTCAAGAAAGAAAGCAACTAGAAAACCATTTAAAAATGTGTATTTTGTTAATTTAAGTCGTTTAATGCCCATTTTAGCAGGTCACCATTCCATTTATTTTTATCGTATTCAATTGTCGTATGAGCTGTTTCGCAACATACATACTTTTAGAATTTTTTTTCTTTTTTTTTTGGGGGGGGGGGGGGGTATTTTCCTCGTATTCTATTACATTTATTCGTATGTTTTCCAAACACATATTTTTGTTTTGTTTTCAAAATTACATTTAAATTTGTGTTGAGTATTTCCATGAGGTGTCATTGTCCTTGCATTTTTATGATCTTTGACTTTGTAAACTGCAGTTGCATGGATGTTGTGGACTTGACTTCACTTGTTTGTCCCACCTCCAAAGTGATTGAAGCAGACATACACTCTTCCAAAGAATCTGTCAACGTGGTTTTGTTGAGTGCTTAGGTTTTGTGTTGTGTTGTTCTGTTTCACTTGAGTTTGCAACGCATTTCTAGTCTATTGCTTATACTCTTGTGTTTGTTCCTTTTTCTATGTTCTCAATTAATCGCTTCATCTCAGGATAGATTTAAGATTTCTTAATTTCGACTGTCCTTTAAAATCAGTATTCTTTTGCAGCTATGTCGATAGTAGTTAAAATTCTACGTGCAGTGACACACAAATATAATACTGGTACTTAATATTATAATCTAGGCCCAGGTGTCCAAAAGTTAATCACTTTTTTCACTTTCCATTATTTCGATTGTGAAGTAATATTTGTGTACAGAATTTTGCATAGACATACAAAGTCGTAGAATTAACCCATCAGAAAATTTTCAGTCCTTAAGCATAATCAAAGAAGCGAAAATTTGAAACTGAAAATTGTAGTTAACTTTTGAACGTGCTTTTCCGTACATGAGATGTTTGATATATTTTACAGTGACAATATTTATCCCACTATACAGGGTAATACCAAGTACAGTTACACCCCCTCTAGGGTAATATTAGACATTTATGGATCATATTCTGTGTGGGATGTATGTTGGTGTATGTCCAGATCTCTCTATACATTAATGTCAAACTGATCAGGTATAAAATAAACAAATCAAATATAGTTTATACAGGTACAGTTTTTTTTTATAAACATTCTTTTTAGTCATTGACCTGACATGTCCTTGAAATATGTTTCCATAGTAAATATTAGTGAAGAAGACATGATTTATTTTTAAGGCTGATTAGAAACGTATATATTCAGATTTCTTCGAAGCTCCAAAACTTACAAAAAACATTAAATATAGGTGATTATCAAAGAAGAAACTAGGAAGCCTTCAAAAGGGACAAACTGGCGAATTAAAAAATGAGGATCATTTGATATCTTGGTTAAATTTCTTTTTAAAAAATTATAATCACAGAACATAGGAATTTAACTGAAAATCTTATGGCGTCTTTTCACACACATTGCCATATTCAATCACCATAATCCTATAGTTAAAAATATTATGAACATTTATCACATATTTTATTGAAATAACGCCGATTTTGCATATGTAATAAAATTTTAAGCATAACGTGAAGCATGTTATTTCTCCCCAGGGCAATAACATCATAAGAGGGTCGTAAGCCTTACCAACGTCACTTCCGCTAAACTGTAAATATTCATTATTTACGGTAAATTAATCGTGCATAAATGTTCTTAGCAGTTTCCAATAGGGACTTTTTGTATATCTCGGGAGAAGCACAGAAACTGAAGTTGCATTTATATACTAAAAGTGAAAGAAATAACTATTTACTAGCTATAGCACTGTGAATGTGTAATTTATATTCAGTCACCACATCAGTGTTGCTCAAAACCTGACAGCAAGATTTGCTTGAAGACAGGAAAATGGAATTCAGCATCAACATTATTTCTGGGTAGTGGCGAAATATTTGATAAATAGATTGGTCTTTTTCATATTGGCCTTGTTATCAGCCATCGACTCGGGCTGATAACAAGGTCAATGTGAAAAAGGCCATGTATTAATCTATAAGTATCCCTCTGATTTTTTGCGAAATACGCCTTTCCCAAACATAATACCAATTAGCTGTAATCGACAGTTGGTATTGAAAATAATAATTTAACTCAAACCAGTGCAGGAATTTGCTGTGGGTTGGGAGAATTTTCTGTGATAAAAGTGCTGTTCCCTGCAAAAATCTGTTCATCTTAAACGTAATGATCAGTTATTTCTTTAATATGATACACTAGTCCAGACTATGGAAAAGTAGTGTGCAGTATAAAGCAATCAAAAACTGGAGACCATCCAATATACATGTAATTTTATAATATCTGCATAACGGTGACCTTCATAGACATTGCAAAAAACTGTTTTACTTATCTATACTTATGTTCAACGGGAACTGAAACTAATATTTTTGGCACGAAACATTAATGAATAAAGAACGCTTTTTTGTTTGTCAAAGAAAAAAGTTTTAAATTCATTCTCTTAAAATTTTATTACTACGTGAGATAATTAATTTAACATGCCTAGATGACTAAGACAGAATTGTTTATATGAAACGTGTATATATTTTCACATACATTGCCTTTTATGGTTTGATCTATATAAAAAAGAAATCAATTAGTAAATGCAAATTCGTTAACAATTAAACAGTGCAAGACTTCCGTGTTCTGTCAATCACATACATTTTACTTACTCTGAATGTAATGTTTCTTTTTATTTGATGCCTTGCATTCATAAATGAAAGTTCATTATTGAAATGAAACAAAAAGTTTTGCTGCACAGATATCTCACCGAACATCTGTATGACCCGGTTTACTTAATAAAATGCCTGCCAAGGTTACAGGCTGGTTTATTTACTTACAATGCATGTTTGCATCTTGTTTTCATTCTAAAATTGTATTATTAATTAGTGAGCATTTGATTATGGTGTGGCATGAAACTGATCCATATAGATGTCAGCCATGTTTAGCTTTTGTCTGACTGTGCGTTTTAGGATTAGTTTGTTGTGTATCGATGCACTAACCAAGCGCAAAATCCTAAAACATACTAAATGGTTTTCGGAGAACCTAAGTTAACAAAACTGTTGACTAATGTGGTACTGTCTACAGTACAATTTACCTTTTGTAGGCAAAAATCATTCATACATGGTAATGAACTACTATTTTTATAGAGGGGCCTGTTGTAAAAAAGAAGCCTGTTTTTTTTTTTTTTTTTTTTGGGGGGGGGATATTTTTTCTAGGGAGCAAAGCTTTACCAGGTGTTTCACAACTTTGTAAGCCTCAATTTTCCATTCACATTTTTCTATCCCGGAACACCTAAAGCTTATACATTCTCATTGTAAAAAAAGTTTTATCACACAAACAAACATAGATTCACATACGCAAAACTGTTAATAATATACTAAACTATGCCTTTGATTCGGTAGCTGTTGAAACTCTATCTATAAAGGAACATATGCTTTAGAGTCTTTAAAAAAGGTTGGCAGCAATACAAAACTTAGTTTAACCAGAATCCTTTCACGTCATATTTCAAATTCCACTAAACTACTAACAGCTGCTCAGAAGCCAAGTAATAGTATTTGTTTTCATAATAAAGAAGAATGTTGAATGAAGTACAATCCTTATTCAGGGCCAATGAACTTGTAAAATCTTGTCAGAAATCGAGTTGTTATAAAGAGGGTTAAAACCGCAATTATCTGTTATAGCATCCTCTTCATCAGTTTGTCTGTGAATCAGGTATGGGAACTACATTGTTGCCAGATTCCTATCTACGCATTTGGATGTTAATTGTGCATACACGCTAATTGCACGTGCAGAGCCGTAATTACCTTAATGATTCCGGAAGTTCTGATTAAAACAGTAAGAGCTCATCTTTTGATGCCAAAATAATAATTATCTTCAACATATGTGAAGTACTTGAGTTATAGATTACTTTTGAAGTATCAAGGCGTTTCTTATTTGAACTTCAGGCTTCTAACTTCATAATCACCTTAAAGGTATAAACAATTGTGTACGGAGAATCTTGACCAATCATTCTGATGATTATCTTAAATTCAGTCGAATTTGAATAAACTGACAAGATTATTTCTATTTCCGGCTGTCCAAATATACTCTGTTATGTCATTAATGGGGTCTAACCTTTATACGAGGTATATTTGTCCCCGTTACCAGAAGTTTCTGTTTCAAAATATGACACGTAACTTTAAAATTGGCATTTTTTTATCCCTCTTTAATTAAGTCACGGCTTTCCTATGTACATGACAAGTTAAAGATATATGTATATAAAAAAACAAGCTATTCATTAATGTTAAAATGTTTATGTTGTCCGTGTACTGGTAAAACTCGTATTTGTAACAGGATCAGAGAAAACGACATATTACTTTTCCTTTATGCTTTCCTTCTAAATTATCCAATTGAAATTGTAAGTCTCATTTTCTGACATTTCTAGCCTCGGTTTTTGCTACTCTGCTTAAGCGTGTTAGATTCTATTGGTCTTGGGAAATGTTTAAATATGTAAACACTTCATCAAAGTCGATAACATGGAAGGCTTTATTGTTCATTTGATTGTTGTTGTTGTAAACAAACAAAACGTTAGATGATATATATATTTTTAGCGAAACAAAACTGCGGGTGTGATCAATCTCGAATCTTAATTTATTAAATATTACTACTACTGGTATTCGATCCAGTCAATATTTAATCACAGTTTTCACCAAATATTGAAAGCCCTGTTACAACTTTAAGACAAAGAACAGTTATTCCTTTGATTTTGGACTTTTGTCAAGAGCACGTATGCATCCACCATATACCTCTTTTAAGTGACATAGTTTTCAGAAACATTCCCTGTACTCGGGATGTATAATCGGATGGGTTTGTTTTTTACAATTATAACTATTAGTATTTTTGTATGAAACTGGCTTTTATACTCGGGTTGTTGCAGAAGAAACAGAAGGCCTAATCCTTTGATTTCAGTTTCCGCTATATCATGAGATGATGTGATATCTATATCATATCTACCCCAGTTAACATGACATTAAAGGGATTACCGACACATGCACTTCAGTTTCATACCTACATTTACTTAAACATAGATGACAAAGGGCGATTGAAATCTGTACAGTATGGTAAACTTGATGATTTTAACTTTATAGTTGTGAAGTTCCTCTTTCTTGGTAGTAATAGTGCAACGTCTCCAGCTTATGTGGTTTACATTTCAAGCTGATTCTTACTTAATTCCAAGACAAATTAATCTTCAGATTCTATTCATATCATCACTCCAGAAATTAACCGATACTACATGTGAATTGATAGTTTTCACGTCGAACTGAAATTCTGGGGTTTTTTTGTGTGTGTTTGGGGGGGGGGTGTGCTTTAGATTTTGTGCTGTCATGTTTTGATTCTATTTGGTTCTTTTATGTATCTTTGTAGTATTATTTTTTAGTGTTCTCACGAAATTGCCTTGTCTTTGGATTTTCGAAAGTTTGGAATTTCCCAATTGTTTTATTCAGTTTTGGTTTTTTTTACCGATAAATTATATTACTTAAAATCTGTTCGTACATTTGTACATATATATACATAAGAAATTGTTTTCTTTTCGGTCTTAATGTTGATATGAATCTTGTACAGCCTATCTGTATTACTTGTATTTGCCCAATTCATTTAATTCCTAGCCTAGCTATCTAATGTCTGTGTTAACAGACCCTTCTGGAGCACCTGATGTCACTCCCGGTTTTTAATGGGGGTTCATAGTGCTAGTACTTTAGTTTTTGTGCTGTCTTGTTCTATTTTTGTTTATTTTATTATATCTTATTTTATTCTTATCCTTGTGACGTTTGTTTGTTGTGTCTTTTCTTTGGATTTCTTTTGGATTACGGACTTGTCATCGGTATTTTTGTGCCGATAGTTGCTATCGGGTGTTTGCGCATGTCTCTTATTGAAAGCTATACGACACCCTTTTTTCTGCTCGGACCAGTTTCATGAACATTGAAATTTACTTAATGTCTCCTGTCATTTCTTTGATAGTGTTTGTTAGATTTCTTTGCCTGGTTAAACTTTTGTTTTGGCAGGTTTATTGTTTGAATATTGCTACTTTTGTGTTTGCTTTTACATTGAAACGAACGCTATAAAATATTTAAAATTGGATACACGTAACTGAACATATAATTTTGTCAATCCTTTTTTTTCCTGCATCGTCATAAATTTGCGGTTATCATTCATTAAAACCAAAAGGCATGTCAAAATGTTTTAGACATGTATGGATAGTAAACAAGTGGTGCAATACTTGTAAACAATGTCAAAAAAGTGGGTGAATTTAAATATCGAAAATGGTTTGAAGTAATTAGCAGGACTTTGATAAGGGACGATAAGAAATCATGACGGACCGACGATCAAACGATAAATGAATAGATTCGATTCTTTAAATTTAAGTTAATTATAATATAATTCAATATTTAAATAATACATTGTTTACGTCAAGATATGTAGTCACGTGTGATTTCTGCGGTTTCCACGTTCTCTTTGAAGTGTATTCGAGAAACCCAAACAAACTTTAAAAATATTAAAGATGTGAGGCACATAGGGGGTTTAAATAAATAATGGATTTTGAAATAAATATAGTCTAATTCCTGCAATAAGTAAGAAAACTGAGTAAATATTCAACTATTTTGTCGGTATTATATATTCATTTAGAAGGTACATTGATTGTTTTTTTTTTACAATCATTGCATGAAGTTCTCGGAAGAAAAAAAAATTCTGCTAATTCTTAGCCAACCCACACGAATAAAATTGTATATATATATCTCGCTCAGTTACATGAATTTTTCCGTGACACTTATAATCGTTTGGTTTCCGCATTTTTCTATTTCTACTGATTTAGTGATTTTAATGAAATTTTTACCTAGATCAATTTTTATCATAAACGCACAGAAAAAACATTTTTTGTCATTATAGTCTTTATATTATTTGAAACTGATTTTTCTGTATTTAAACCCCCAAAAAATACAATCAAACAGTTCAAAAGTGTCAGACAATTTTACATAACTTTTTAAACAAGATTGCCACACCTAGCCATATGTCCCCCGCCGTAGAAAAAATCGAAGCCCAACAAGATTATCGTCGGAAACCCACGGCCGGTCGCGCTTACGCTTTGGTTCCACTTACCGAAGCAAAGCGTAAGCGCGACCGGCCTTGGGTTTCCGACGATGCACAAAATATACAAAATGTGTATTATTCAAATGGCGGCACAGTATGGATGTCAACACATATTAAAAAAAATTTCAGTTCAATATAAATACAAATTTGCGTCCACAAAGTGTTCCTGTAGGGACACATGCACAAAAACATTAAAGTCCCATAACTCTCGTAAAATTTGTCGAATCAAAATTGTGGTGTGACAGGATCAAGTACATGTGGTGACTAACAATCCTACAAAATTTGAACGAAATCTGATCAGCGGTCTCAGAGGAGTTGAGTCCACAAAGTGTTACTATAGTGTCGTAAGCAGAAAAAGTTAAAGTCCCATAACTCCCTTAAAATTTTTCGAATCATAGCATCAAGTACAAAAGGTGACTAATAATCTTACAAAATTTGAACGAACCCCGATCAGCAGTCTCAGAGGAGTTGTTGCGTCCACAAATAACTGTGACGGACGGCCGGACGCACGGATGCAGACCATTACTAGATCGTTCCGTCGCGTTGCGGCGGGGGACAAAAAGGTAACTTTATGTGATCTTTCGTAAAATGTTTCCTAATACGATGGTTAGTGGAATCAATAAAGTGGTGAGAGGTATTTGCACGTTTTGACGAATAAAGAAATGCGATGATTGTTTTGTTATTCAAGATGCACGTTAAAAACTTTCATTTGTTAATTTTTCTATAAATTTTAGAATTGCTATGTAGAAGAAAACAGTGGGGTGGGTGGGGGTCTCTATGAACTTGTCTTCGAAATATTTTTGAAAGACCGTTGTAGTGAGGTTTTTCTTTTGGCGAAGACATATTCTATAAGTATTTAATTATTTTTTGCCACATTATTCTTTTTTCCAATGCTACCAAATTCATTCCAAACGAACTCTTTACTATACACGTATACTGGATATTTATAATTCTCCTATGTCAATGTTTTTCAATAAAGATGGGTGTCCGTGGTTCTATTTAAATCCCAAAATCTAGGGTATCTATGTGATTAGGATATGTATGTCATACAAACATTGTTTTGATGACAAAGTTAAATGTATATAAATATGTTGTCATCAAATATATTTTTGTACGGTTTATTTGGAAAAGTGAAATCAGATAAAACAATATATTAAATGTAGATATTTGTTATTATTTGTGTATATTCAATCACAACTTCCTGTGTTCTTTTTACCCTTTCATTTTCTTTTTTTTTCTTCTGTTACATATTTTTTTCTTTCTTTCACTTTTTAACAAGAATTTACATCAGGTCTATTATTTCTCCCATTTGTTCCTGAATCTGTCATGTAAGTATTTTAGATATTTTTAGTTTTCCATGGCACATTGTTTCTGATTACTTTTTGTTAACACTATCAATGTATATACATAACTACTAAGTCTATGTAGGTGTAAAACTAATTAGTTTGGAAATATGTGTTTATCTTTCCTTTTTTACAGAGATATTGTTGCCAATTTACTAATTAGTTTCTCTAATTCTGTGATTCCCACGGTTCTTGGTTCACAATTTCATATGACATACTTGTACAAGCAATATAAAATCTTTTTAGTTGACATTTCCGAATGTTTACTCATACAAACTATTCCATTTTTGTGCTGTCGATGACGTTACAAAAATAGAGTTAATTTTCTCACTCGTTCTTTTTATAAAAGCTGACGTCATTTCTTGAATCCTATAATTAAGTTTTCACTATTTTTATGGATTTTTTATTCTTTTTCTTTGGATTTTGCTAAGATTGCAATATTTCTCCTAGCTGTTACTTCGAGTTATTTTTTTTTCTTTAATTTAATTGACATTTACATATAAAGCTCTAAAACTTTAAAGTTTGAGTGAAAATAAGCGTCAAAAAGCCAAAAAAAAGCGTAACGTTGTTATGACGTCGCGATAAAAAATGTATAAAATGTACAGTAAAAGAATTTCATTTTAAGGATTTTAAATGAACCTCATTGAAGAAATATAAAAGCTAAATGTGAAATTTTTTCGATATTTAGATGCAGTTTCGGACATTCTAGCTGCACGTACAATTTCAAGAAAATCCATAATTTAGCGGATTTAGGTGTGTCCTACCTTAAGCCAGCTTTATGAGTGCCCAAACCTCTTATGTATAAAACAATCTATAAAAGTCAATACAGTATGATTACCATCAAAAACGACTGTTAGCTTGAATAGTTAATTTAGATAACAAAGTCAAAATATATATGTTTTCACAGTAAAACTGGTAAGCTCTCATGGCTGTAGAATCATTAAATCTAGCTGTCAATAATTATTCTGCGATACTGATTTTAATGTACTACATATATATATATAGTTGTGCTCAATTGAAAACCGAGCCCAAATGTTGAAGAGCAGATTCAGAAATAACACACCTAAATAACGTTTTATGGTATCTCTTCAAAGTTTAATTTCAGTAGAAATATTCATTGAAAGGCCAATATTGTCTCAAAGCCATTGTCAGAAAGAACCCATTTTAACAGAATTATTTTAAGTCCTTACTGTCTCAGATACTCCGGACTTTATATCAGTTATTGGCACTTACATTTATCCATGATGTTTTCCTGGTAGGTCTTATAAATCTGCTTATGTTCAAATACACCAATTCCGAAAAATCCAATGCTTTTCAACTAAAAACATACACGCGTTTGTTTGTTTAGGAGGAAACCATTGGATTTTTAATTTGGATCATGCCTATATTTGGACCTGGATTTTTCTTTTTTTTTTCGACTATTGTGGCCTAAATTTTTATTTTCATTTAAACAACAAAAAAATCATGATTGACACAGGTCCTGCACTTTGTTCACAGTGATCCTGTCTTTTTATTTTGCCAAATTGTATCCTAGCACCCCCCCCCCCCCCCCTTATAAAAATCAAATAGCTGCTAACTTACTTTTCCTGATCGGAACATTTTACTAGTATATATACATTATATTGTTGTACACTTTTACACTGTAAGAAAGTAGCACGAGATAAAAACGTGTACCCCTTCTGTACCCCTGACGAAAACATCCAATCTAATCTCATTTAATCTAAATATTCAAAATGTGACTCAACATACGAAACTAATAAGAAAAATTTCCACACACATGGACAAAGAAATAAAGATTTCCATTGAGATATTTCAGTTGATAGTAGTTTAAAAAAAGAGTTCTCATATATCGGCTTTCCTCGTGTGTATTTTTAGTCGTTTTCCAAATATAGAATAAAAAACGTCACGGTTTTCCTATACTTTCAACACAGCCTTCCGCTTATTGGCATGTAATACTAAATACTATATTTTCTCCACATCAGTGAATACTTTTTGTGCTGAATTTTGTAACAAAAAGGAAGATACTAGAGAAGTTTAAAGAGATTTAATATAAGTTATATTCATCTCAGGGTATTACGAAATAAGTTCATCAGTGCATTTGATTTTTTTTTGGGAGGGGGGGGGGAGCAGGATCAAATGGTTGATCCTGCCTATTTTTTTCGTCGAAATTTTGGTCCTGGATTTTTTCGGACCTTTTTCCTGATCGACACAGGTCCTGCATGTTTTTTTTCACACCTAAAGTGATCCTGTCTTTTTATTTTGCCCAAAATCCTGGTCCTGCCTTTTTATTTCAAATTTGATCAAATGGTTGCTCCCCAACACAAAAACAATAACTTTTTCAATACATGAATTAGGAATCCTGACTAGTTCGAAAGGTATAGCTATATTAGCAAAATAGTCAAGAATTCAAATATTCCGACTACTTTTATAGAATATTAATTTCCTCAGATATTTTTGTGATTTGTTTAAGGAGTTAATTTGATATATCCAATGGTTACTTATAGTCTTTGTATATTAAAAATAAAGACAACAGGAAGAGCAAAGGGAAAAAAATGTAGAAAACAGAAATTATAATCTCAAAATTATAGAGCAGATTTAAAATCTGAATTATGTACCGTCCATACAGTTTTAACCTTTCTGACTTGCAGTCATCTTGTTGTTCCACGGTGCACCAAACCAGAGGTCCAGTATACATGAGGAGGAGGTTTGTATACCGATAAAACCACTTCTCAGTGAACATGTGCCAATTCAGACTGTTGTTTCTACGTTTGTGTTTGTGCTCTCCAATGTTATTTTTTCTAAGGGTCTCACATTTGGATGCGCTCCAATGTTATTTTTTTCTAAGGGTCTCACATTTGGATGGCGTTAATTGATTAGCATGTCCTTTCCTGTTATCACGTTTTATTGATTATATAAATCGAAACGATGAAAAACTGTTAAGAAAAACACTAACAAAACACAGAAATATATGTCATAGGAAGGATACAACCTATTTTTGAAAAAGATTTTTATTGAAGCGAATTATAGGTTATCAATTTCAAGATTTCCGCAATAATAACTTCGGGAGTTAAAGTCCGAAATTAAGGTCAATATACTGTATATGAACAAACTCTCTCATCAGAAGAGATCAAGGCCATAAATTTATGTATACATGTATATGACTTATAAGGACTATTGACAAGATATTTGTATTTCATTTGTTCGCAAAATAAACTCAGGTACCTAATTCCTGGCGTATAATGTGCATCTCTGATTAAATTTCATCATTGTCGCTCGTGGAAAAAATTTTGGGAGCCAAAAACATTTTTGATTAGTAGAACAATGAAAAATATTAACTATTACTCTTCATTTACTTTTTGGTGACCCGCCCATATAGGGGTATTCTATGCTAACCCTAACTCTTAACCCTAATCTAGCCCTCACTCTTCTCTGAGCTAACCCTAACACAAAAAACCCTTTCCCTGACCATCAACCCTAACCATACCCTAGACCTAAAGGAATGGGTCCCCTAAAGTAAATGAAGGCCACAATTATTTCCTTGAAATTTGATGTCACTATTTAAGATGTTTTTTTTACATATTAAGTAACTTGCGGAAGATATATAACCCAATGCATTTCATTATTTGGAATACAGCAACATACCGTGACATAATTTTACTGAATTCCCATGCGATCTTGTGTAGGTAGGCATTTATTTGGCAAAAAGAACTAAATGACTGACATACTTGTGCATTTCTGTCTTAAAATAGAACTCATGTCTTATGAACCATCAGTTGAAATTGTTGACAATAATATCCATGTATATTTCTAGAATTCGCAATCTGTTTGAAAAAACAACTGTATTGGGGATAACCTCAAAAGAAAATGAAACAATAGGATATTCACAAAACCAACACCAAGGGAACAAAGACAAAGGGAATAAACACAACAAAAGTATGAAATACAAACTAAAGATAAGTAAAACAATAGAACACAAAAACTAAACACTTCCACAAAAAATCTAGACTGACATGAGATGCTTCAGAAATGTAGCTGTTTTTCTTCCTCTTTGACAATGCAAGTGGGATTTTCCCTTGAAGTATCATGTCCGATGAGGTATCTAATTCATTACACGAGAAAATCACCTTTTAATATTATTTTTGTCCAACATTGCTTTGTAACTACCTGAAGAGTAAAAGAATAAACGCCTCTTTAATTAGATGAGCACACACCTGCAAAGTACAGGTAGACTAGATAATACGTTATTCTAGAACATCATTAATTTCAAAGAAAAACTATTTTCAGACCATCATATTAAACTTTACATCTGTCGAAACCATGCGCTCCCAACCCTTATATTAAAACGTTCAACATTACATGTAAATACTATGAAAGAACTTATATCTGGTAAAATTTAAAAATTGTTCGAATTATATCTATAATGTAAACTTTTTACCATAACACATGGAGGCTGATAATTCAAACTAGAGGCTCCCAGGAGCCTGAATCGCTCACCTGGATTCAATTTGTCAACAACAGCCATAAAAGCGGTAACTGTTGGTCATTGGGTTAAAGGGACATTTTTGTCATATCAGATCATCTACATGTAATCACCATTGCTGTCAAGATTTATTTAAACTTGTCAAATTTTTGAAGGGAATATTCCCATCCGATCCTGTTAGGCATTGGTGGGCATCTTAGTTGACAGCCTTGGTCACAGGATTAATACTATTACTATGTATTACCATATTGGTTCACAATGCAGGTTATCGGACACATTCTGAAAAAGGACCACAATTAGCCAAGTGGTTTCAGACAAGACGATTTCTAAATGAATTTTCCTATAGGGTCTTATGTTAAACTAAGTTCAGCTGTGGCGGTCATCTTGGTCAACAGTCTGGGTCATCGAGCACGATTCTTGAAGAAGACCATCTGAGAACCATTGCTGCCAAGCCTGGTTCCAATTGTCCAATTTAGTTTCAGACAAGATGATTTTTAAATGAATTTTCCATTAGGCTCCTATGTTAAACTTATTTTGGCTGTGGCAGACATTTTGGTAGATAGTCCAGGTCATTGCAAACAGTTCTGAAAAAGTACCATCTTAGGCCCATTGCTACCAACTTTTGTTCCAATTGGCCATGTGGTTTAAGACAAGAAGATTTTATAATGAATTATCCCTTAGGTTCCTATGTTAAACTTAATTCGATTGTGACGGCCATCTAGGATTTCCGATATGCACCAAAGTAACAAAATTGTTATGGACCTTTATAGAAACATTTTTGTAAAGTTTGGCCTCAATCGGGTATATCGTTTTTGAGAAGTTTTTCAGAGTTCAGCCAATCAGAAATCACAATATTCTCTGGCGGTCATGCTTCTTAACCAATCGGCACCAATGTAACAACACTTCGAAAGGACCTTAAAAGAAATATGTCAAATTCTGTTCAGTGGTTCTCAAGAAGAAGAACAAAATGTGAAAAGTTAACGGACGACGGATGGACGGATAGCTCACACTGGCCTTTTAGCCTTTTGATCCGTCTGTCTGTATTCATCTTGCCAAAAAAATCTACACAATTTGAAATCGAATTTTTCGTTGTAATTAAAAGTGAAGCAACTAAAGTAGGGTCAATTTTGTTGCCGATGAATCACATGCAGAACTTTTTGTGTCAACCATCAGGTTGATATTTATTTTATTTCTTTTTTTCGCGGAAATATGTTTACTTTTTTCAAAATAAACCACTATTTGATTACAGATGCTTTTTTTCACCAAAGTTTTTTGTCTGCCATTTTTTCAGAGTATATTTTCTGATTTGTCTTACACAAGAGATACAGGGGTAACCAGTGCATAATGCAATGTATCTTATATGACAATGTCGCAGTTAAGTGTGATACTTAATTTATTGTTGAAGGTGAAAAGTGAAGAATGCGTTTTACATTTGCGTGTTCTAATATTTATAAAAAATACTAATATTACGACACATGCTTATAACTCAGGCAATAATTTCTAATTAATGAAGCAATTAAAAAAGGTACATTTCATTGTTTTAGGACAGGAAATCTATCATGAAAAACTCCTATGCAGAAAATACAAGACAATAACGCAACAAGATTTTCAATTATGCAAGAATAGAAATTAAGTTTGGTGATTTATGATGGTATAAAAATGGAGTCTGTAAATATGTCGTTGTAACATACCAATACAATTCACGTGTCGTGCATTTACTGTATATGCAGTTTCTTTTCCCTTTGGATTGATTGTTTGGCATGGCTTTTTTTTTTTATTTTTCGTTTTTTTTATAAGTATACCTGTCTCTGATTAGTCTTATTATAAGGTGCTAGCAATTCAGACATATGATGCTTCCATTTCCTCAGCTGTACTCTCAGATTATTTCGTCTTAAAAGAAAAGTATCTTCAACCATTGGTTTTCTCCACAAAAAGCCATGACCTTGTTTAATTTTCCAAAAACTTATATTTCCGGTATCGGTGAGTATCAAACGGAAAAAAAACGTGTTGTCTAATTGGCCACATTCCATATATTCTTTAATTTTCATATTTGAGAAGAAATGTGAAAATTGCAAAAACTATGGACAGAGGAGTCGAAGGGGTAAGAATGTACCGCTTTTAAGTGAATCACCCGTCACAAGACTCTATCATTATATCCAATAGTCATGACTTTAAAACGAAATCTTATGAAGACTTTAATGACTTTGACATGAAATAATAAAAACTGGGACACCTGATAAAGTAAGTATCAGAAAGCAAATTGCCAGTACTCTTTTTTGGTGATATATTGAACAACTTTGTTAAGGATTGAAATTTTAAGATGGATAAAAAGAGTACTCTATTTAGCGAATTTGCGTGCTTTCCTGTTTGACGTCATGAACATGTTGATCGTTTAGTAATTAACGCAGATTTATATAATTATAAAGGCAGAAAAACGACGTTCACCCGTTGACACTGACCCGATGATTTATTATCAGTGCAAGTCCATGATGCTGATATAACCATGACAATCTTGCCATCCCTGACTATACTTCATTTGAACTAAAAATATTATTTCTTTAACTTCTTTAACTCGTCCTACATATTTCTGGTATTATTCATTTCCATTAAACAAATTTTTTATAACAGTTGACCACTCTATTTCAATTTTGTCCATTCATTACACGGATACCGAATAGCGGGACATTAACTTTTAATTGGACACCAATTTTAATTAATTGGCAAACAGTATGCACCATTACGAACTCCATGCTAAATATTGCCTGATCTCTAATTGACTTTTTTCATTTTTCATTCATTTATGATAAATGATACTGGAAACTCATTTCAAATTTTCCAACAGACTACATTGAAAACATATGGCCTGTTGTCTATATAAACCAGTGTAATTCATGTGTAAAGCATGTTTGCTTGAGAAATTGTTATGTTCATTCATATGTTGTCTTTTTGTTCTCCTGAGGCCAGGAAGTTATATATATATAATGTATACACGCCCACAAAACATCTAGGTTAACATATGTATATGGTTATATCTAAGTGTCAGGACACCATTAAGGTCTAATGACAAAGAAAAAAACTTTTTAACAACTAAATTTAATAGCCTGGGGCAAAAAAGAAAATTTATCTAACCACAATTACGCAAACGATTTGAAAAAATTTTGTTTTTGTAGAAATTTCAAGAAAACTAAGATTTTTTTATCATAAGTACATGTAGTATTTTCCAAAAGGGTATAAAACGAATGCCAGTTGGAAGCTTGAACAGAACAGTTGCCAATGGAAAACAACAGGCAAGACTTTTGTCGGTCGAAAAAAACAAACAACTGTCAATCGAATGTTACAGACTAAACATGAATGTTGTAGACTGGGAATAACACTAGGACAAAGTTCTTAACATAAACAAGCAACTATTGAGGGTGATAAGGTCTACGAATAATCTGCCAGCTCAAAGTTTTGACTTGGTGTTATTTTCATCATGTAGAGTATGGTACTTGAAAGATGCATTCACATGAAAAACATATCATTTTGAAGGAACGAATCCAAAAATAACATTTAAAAACTGTCCTGCAGTCGGCATTGAATATATAACTTGCCGAAAGATCTTTTATTTCCCCTCCATAATGAACTTTTCTTTAAAAAAACGTATCTGCAACTATATATTTGGACCTATAGTAAGTCTAGAAAGACAAATTGGGTGTTTACATTCCTGTCAACAGTTTAAACAACAGAACAAACACAGAAAAACGAGAAATGCCAAACGAACACAGAATATGTAAAATAAATACAATATTTTATAGAAACTATCAACCCCACAATGTAGGGACTAAACCATTTTAACAATGTTATCATGAAGGACTCACTATCTAGAAGATTCTAAATACGGATTAAAAACAAAAAGGACAGTTTTAAAAAAAAAACTTCAGATAGCTGCACAACTTTACTGCCCTTCTTCAATTAATTTTGTTCACAGGCCTAAAGTCTTACGTCATTTACTTCATTTCACATTTAACTGTCGTACAAGGTAGGAATTGTGACATCATCTCCAGAATATCATCTGCAACTTTGGTAAATGCATTCACACTGACCTCAATGTCAAATCTTAAAACTAATCTGTATACTATTTACCAGAATCACTTCAAAATAAAGAACAAAGCTAAATGGAATGTATGGGTCTATTCCAAATGCAGGTAATATCTTTCGTGTAGATTCTAAAGGTTTTATTTTTTAGCTTATATAGTGGTCTACTTGACAGCTCATGTTTGCTTCTTACATGTAGTTCACTTTAGGAATAACAAGTAATTTCTAAACTGACATGTTATTATATACAAATGAATATAAAATCTTAATAATAAACCACATTTTATAAACAGACTGATGACATTGCTTTGTCAAGTCATCTTTTAAAGGCAAACAGGGCAGACTCTAGGAAGTGCTAATTTGTTCACCACGAGTGCGAAATCAATACAGGCTACTAATGTCATCATTAAAATGAAACTTGTTGTATTACTAAAATTCTGAAAGTGTGAATACATGTAAGCAATTATTAATGGCGACCAGAAATGTTTTTCTTTTGTTTCTCCATTTCTCATCTTTCATTCTGTTCGTGTTGAATTATCTCTACTCTATGAAAATGTCTTCGGAGTTGATAGAAACATGTTCATCTACCTTAAAATTTACTGTGTCTACGTAATGACTTCGAAACGTAACAGGTCGGTAACTTTTTATTCGATTTTATTCATTTATTCCTCATAAACCAATAACCAAAAAAGCAAATAGTCAAAGCGTCTGGAAACTCTTTAGTTGTCTTGGTCGTGTAAATTGGATCTTAAACTACTTTCTGTAGAATTAAAGCTTCAAATGTAATGTTATTGTTTTATTGTTACCTTTATACAAACCTAAAACATTAACTAACTAGTTCTCCATTTCATTCTTTCATAGTATCCATAGTAATATCAAATCGTTTACTACACTTTACAGGCCATATCTGATGTACATCTGAGGTGGCAATCATTTGATGATTTCTGTTGTGGCGCGAGGAGGGGTACATCTAAGGTAGCAATCATTTGATGATTTCTGTTGTGGCGCGAGGAGGTGTACATCTAAGGTAGCAATCATTTGATGATTTCTGTTGTGGCGCGAGGAGGGGTGATGAAGAAACAATATCCAGATTTCAAATCTGGACGAAAAAAGGCATGATCTAAAATGTGATAAATTAACGTGAAGGATTGGAATTAAAATAGTCATAAAGTTAGGAAAGAAAATGTTCCCGCAAGTAAAATGCAGGCCTGCAAAAAAATATTCATGATCCAAGATAACTTCTTTGCTCCTATTCCAACACACACAAAAAAATAAAAAGGGCAAACTACAGTTTTAAAATTAAAAACAGTTATTGTTCAAGGTAACCTTGGTTTAGTTGGTTAAAAGGAAACAAGGAATCTGAAAAAAAAACAAATTATCGTTGAGTACGAGTTGTTAAAGGCTTAATGTTACCATCATTTGTGATTTTTTATTCTGTGCATATACTGAGTTTTTGTCTCGTGACCATTTACTGCACAACTCTTTTGTACCAGTATTACAGCAACTGTCAAATTATGTGATATTTAAGTCTTTTAAATTTGGTAATGTGGTTTCAGAAGTAAAGATATCAAAAACACAAAAAAATAAACCTGTCGTTGATTTTATTTTCTTAAATTTCCAAGATTTATTTTTTAATTGATTTGGCTTATTCTACAACAAGCGTTTGAAGTTTCGAATGTTAATATAGAGATGACAGAACGACGACAGCCATATGACGTCAATAGCTATAAAATGGCCTACTTGCACGGTTAGCCTTGGGTGAGCTGACAAAAAAAGATTCTGGAAAAATCAAGTCTCTACAAAGACACAATGCATACTTAGCACAATGAATATTTGAAGCATTCTGGGAATACTGGCATGTCTACTCGATACATCTCTAAATGTTATAAATGCCATCTTGTTCAATCGTCCTTGTAGTACAAGATTTATTTGTTTACAAGAAAACCGCTGGTTAATTAATATTAATGTGTCAGTCAAATCGCTCCACGTTCAATAATTGGAAGTTATCCAGACTTTTCCTTCTTGTATATAGTCACTGAATGACGTCATTGTGCTATTAAAATAGAGGAACATGTTCAACTTGCTTGAATTTGAATGATCAACTTACATTGATTTGTTGAGAACGTAATTAGTTTATAGTAATGTCTGTTTTTTATTATCTAATGTAGCTGTCGAAAACAAAAAATATCCCTTTCTTACAGAGAATAGATGTATTGTGTTTTACTAAATCAATTTCCATGTTGTATTGATGACAACACATCTATAGCATTCTATGAATAAGCAAACAGAACCAGAAAGTAGGTCTTTGAACGTAGGAACCTTTTCCTTATATACACTTTTAAAATTAGTTACTTTCCTTCAATATCTACTTTACCGTTCATGCATTGCCTTATATGTATCTGCCAGGTGAGCTAAAAAAGGTAGATTTTATTATGTAATATCAAGTTTGTTAATGATAATGAACATGCAGCCATGTTATGTTCCAATTTCTCCATCGGTTTTTGTCAAAGCTGCCCCTCGTGCAATTTTCTCAGATACTGAGTATGAAAGAAGCAGACTGTATTTAATGGTCAGTGGATAAGGAAGATTCTGTATTTCTATTGGTTGTTGTTTGCAATTAAACTAGGAATTTTATATTAGGCTACTTATGGACATTTTGCTGAATTCATAGAATAATATTGCATGCCCTATAGAGACATTTGATCATGCATATAACAACTCCTAGATGTTATAGGTCTAAATTGTTTGAATATGTTTCGAAGTTTACCTTCTGGGTGTTGCATGACCTCTCTTTTTTTAAATTATTCTGTCAGTTTTAGAATGAACACACTCATTGGGCGCCATAGTAAAAACCAATCAAGGAAAGACACACCTATATACAGGACACTTTATATACCTACATTCATACTTTTCAAAATAGTCTTTTAAAAAATAATCAGATTGTTACAGCGTTTTCATTCTTTTTTTATGGGTTGTGTCATAGTTTTTATCAGTCTCCAAAGTTTGATTTTTTCCAATAAAAACCGCTCTGTTGCCCCATATTTATACATTAAAAAAAGCTTAAAATAATGGTGTGGTTTAAAATATTCAATATTTTAATCGTTTGACCTCTGAGGTACAGATGGGAGTTTTTGGCAATTATTTGATAATTTGAAAGGGGAATGAAAAGGATTAAAATTTAGATACAAGGTGACAGGGTGAAAATATTAACGTGGACATAGAATAGTAACTTGCGGTAAGTAAAACACTAAGGTACCGAAACCGCAATACGAAAGAAAAGGAAAAAGACGATACATACAGTAAAGTATGGATAAGGCCATTTCGCGTTTTCGCCCTTCATATTCTATAGAGCGAACACGCGAAAACGCGAAGTCGAAAAAGCGAAAACGCAAAATGGTTTTCGACTTCGCGTTTTCGACTGCGCAATTTTGCGTTTTCGCGTTTTCGCCTTTTCGGTTTTTCGTCACAACTGTGGGGCATTCTGTAAGAGTTAGTGGATACCCATTTAATCAGATAATATTGCAAGAACATTTACATGTTTTGGGGGTTTTTTTTACACGTCTGTGTGAGAAAGTGACTATGTTTAGTTCCATTATCAGCTGGCTCAAGTTATTTCGGACTGACTAGGCAGAGGCAGTGAAAACCGTTAAGAAAACAAATATAGTGTATAAATAAAAAGCTAAAAAGTTTCCACTGACCAAACACGACATTCAGCAGTGCATGTAGCGCACGGGTGAATTATAAGTTTTGCGAAAAACTTATAATTTACCCGCGAAAACGCGAAGTCGAAAACGCGAAACCTAGAAGCGAAACTATTTGGCGTTTTTGCGTTTTCGACTTCGCGTTTTCGTCGTATAGAATATGAAGACCGAAAACGCGAAACCGGCCACCATAGTAAAGTTCTTAAGGAAATACCCAGAGTGACATCAAGTGTTAAGGTGAGGTAGGATGTACCTAATCAGGCTATATGTCGGTTTTTTTTAATAACATTTTTCCATATGCATGCAACTAGAGAATGTTGAAATACAGTTGAATATCAAAAAGAATATAATATATGCAAAACTTAATACCTCCCGGAATTCGGTTTATCAAGTTTTGGCAAAGGTGTGTTTTTATATAGCGTAGATACCTCCTACTAAAATGGTAGCCTTCACTCTGCAAATGAAAAGTCAAGTTTGGTGAGGTATGACAATATGAAGTTTCATTTGAGAGACAGATGATATTAAAGATGTTTGCAAATAAGCCTTACCTAGTAATTTCGCTTTGATTTGGAACACGGGACTGAGAAATGTCGAAACGTTAGTTTTTTAACAGAAAGTTCACAATAGGAAAATCATTGTCAATAGTGATCATTGTCTGCAAATTGAGAAAGCAAGATGTCTTAAAATTGCAATAGAAAATAGATTTTGCAAACGTTGTAATCATTATGTAAACGAAGACGAAAGACATTTTTACTAGAATGCCCAAAAAATTCAAATACCAAAGCAAATGAAAAATACAGGTTCTTTTATTAAAAAGACCTTTGAACTTGTTTTATTATCTGTATTATTAAACGTGTTCTAATTTTCACAATTGTATATATGTTTTTGTCACAAGTCAATTAACTTGCATGGCAAAAAAATTTGAATTGAATTGAATAGTAAAATATTGCCTCATAGGACTGGCAAAACAGATTGAACAAGTATATGGCACCAAGTTTTTTTCAGCAAAGGAATTCATCACACCAGATAATGATAGGGAAGATCTGTCATTAACCGTCATAAAGCTATCAGAGAAGTTTTCTACATATGCTATCATATAAATGTTCATAGTAGTTTCTATGAGAAAAGAACTGGCAGAAAATGTATTACATAAAACTGTAATATTACATGGCCCTCCTTACTCTGTAAAAAACTAAACTCTATGGTGATAGAAAATACTGGACATGTCATGACAGGTCATAAGCATAATTATAATCAACTATGGAAAGTACATCTATTTAATCTAGATCTTAAAAGTGCTTTTTTTCCTTTCTGAGAATCCTTTTTAGTTAGATGGATGTATATTGTTATTCACTGTATTCTGAAACTGTCATCTAGAAAACATCTTTACAAACAATATTGAATTCCTATATATACAGGAACACTAGAAAGGAAATGTATGTAAAATTGCATTAAAAATGTTAAAATAACTGCTCATGGGAATAAAGTAACTCCAACACTACTAAAGTAATAACACGTGACTTCTATGTTAAATATTGAAACATTGGATAAATTTGTCTTTCATACTATACCTAAACAATGCTAGTTTTTACACAGAAAAAGTAAATCTCTTTCTTTAAGTCATATTTAAAAGCTATGCATAAAGTTATTTCTATATTATAGAAATTTTGTAAATCATGACAAGTTGTTTATCGCGTAAAATAACCAGATGAGAACAATCTAGAAGGTCAAATCCAGAGACAAAGACAAACTGAGATAAGCAAGGACAAAAACAACACAAAACAGAAATAATTGATGAGCAACATGGATCCCTCTAAAGTTCGAAGGTGAACTTAGGTTTTCCGGAATTGTAAGCAGTTGCAGTATAAGACATCGCCCATTTTAATCGAGCTATTGCAAGTAAAACAAGTACAAAGTCATGTTAATGAATATATTTTTATTATATATGATTCAAATGAATAGGACTGTTCTTGTATTATTCTCTGAAGTTTACATACATTATGTATATATTTCATATGATTTTGGTTGTAAGAGATAAGAAATCATTTCGGAATTCCATAGTTGGCATTCCGTTCAAAAGAAAATTATGTGTGAAATGGGTAGACATTCCCTTTAACATTTAATTTAACGGTTATTTCTGCAATATTCCTGGTGGGTTGTTTTTAATGTGCATCCCTTGCATCAAAATTTTTTTTTATCATTTCAACAATAATATCCTTCATGGTGCCTGCTTCCGGTACTTATATGTTCCTGTACTTATATCTTCTAAGAAAGTAGGGCAGTTGCGTGTCTTATTCAGAATATAACATTTCTTGATAAGAAAATATTAAATATGGTCTGTCTGGTAATATCTGTAATAACTATTAATCGAGAAAAGTAATTCCTCGTAAAGTATATTGTTCTTTAAAGTACGTCAGCCCTTTTCCAGAAGATGAACTCAACCCAGATAATAAATGTGATGCATACAATGCGCATTTCTTGATTATACTTCGTCAATCGTGATCAAAAATTTTACAAAGCCAACATCATCAATACAGTAACCTTCGTCACTCATGATTAAAATGTGCAAAGCCAAAATCATCAATACAGTAAGCTTCGTCACTCTTGACCAAAATTTTACAAAGCCAAAATTATCAACACAGTAACCTTCATCACTCGTGAACAAAATTTGACAACGACAAATTCATCAACACAGTAACCTTCATCACTCGTGACCAAAATTTTACAACGGCAAATCCATCAACACAGTAACCTTCGTCACTCGTGACCAAATTGTTAACAAAGCCAAAATTATCAACACAGTAACCTTCGTCACTCGTGACCAAAACCTCACAACGCCTAAATCATCAACACAATACTCTTCGTCACTCGTGACCAAAACTTTATAACGCCAAAATCATCAACACAGTAACCTTCGTCACGCGTGACCAAATTTTACAACGCCAAAATCATAAACACAGTAACCTTCGTCACTCGTGACCAAAACCAAATTTCAGGAGATAAACATTATATGAAAGTGCAATTGCAGACAACAAACTACAGAACAAATCATTTGTTAACAGAAAATATTGAATATTCATGTCAGATTATATGCATAATAATTCTGAAAAGTACTTTAGCTATTCCTGAAAGACAGTGGGAATACTGGAATAAACTGTACTAAATATGGAAGAAAGAATCTGGGCTCTTAACGTGAGAGAATTGTGAACCTTAGAATTCCTAAATTAGGCCGAAGTATATTTAGTGTTTTACTAATGAAATGGAATCACATTTCTTCCATGCGTGCAGCTTAAATTATTAATTACCAATTGCTTTAAATAAAAATTTATTTAGTTGATTGGTTTATTTCTGGAGTATGGAGGTCCCAGGGGGTAATAAAAGTTCCTTTTTGAGTTATGTTTTATCTCATTATTATATCTCATTGCTCTTTATTTATAGATTTTATTTTTTGCGACATTAAATAAATGTTTTTCGCCTTGATATATACCTCATATAAAGTTATAAGATTATTGTTATAACCCTTCCCGTACAAAACAGCTGGATAAGTTATAATCAAAGCTCTGTTTCAAAAAGGGATTGCACCCTTCCTTTTTTTTATCGTAAACTTATTTTTTTTCTGTCACCTAAGTGTTCGGTATTCATCCGTATTTCAATATTTCAACATTGATTTTCTGTATTACCATTGCGTATAAGGTTCTCTGGGCTTCCTTTGATAAAAAATGTCCCGACCATCACTCAGGAAGATTTATAGTCGCAATCACGAATTGATCAATCATTACAGTATTTCATTATACTATTAGAGAATTTGTATATCACAAATATTTCAGATATGTTTTCTTTGTCATAGTCATTTTTCTGACTTCCTCACAGATTTGTGACTTCTAACGTTACAACAAAGTCATCAGTATAGTAACCTTCGTCACTCGTGACCAAAATTTTACAACCCCAAAATCATCAACACAGTCACCCGTTACCAAAATTTTACAACACAATATTACCAACATAGTAACCTTTATTACTCGTGACCAAAATTTTACAAAACCAAAATTATCAACACAGTGACTCGTGACTAAAATTTTACAACACAATATTACCCTCATAGTAACCTTTATTACTCGTGACCAAAATTTTACAAAACCAAAATCATCAACACATATTCCTTATAGATTGTGTGACTTCTAGCGGCAACTAAACTCGGTGATGTATGAGCTGTGAAAACCGTAATGGAGGTATAAAATATATATAACAGCCGTATTATCCGAGTAATTATGATTTTTGTAACAAAGATACTTTTAAACTAAAGAAAAACTGAGACTTTCCTAGAATTCTGTACATTTTAAATTTTTACACTTTTGGAAACAAAGTTGCCACATATTCAATAAAGTCACATTCTTTTGTGATGACTTTATATTTTAAACAAAAAATCGCAAAATCTGATATTCTGAAAAATGCCAAATGGTTTGGTACAATAACTTTTTGTGGATATTTTGAAGATATTTTAAAGGGATTTTATTCTCCCCCGACCCCAGGTTTGTTTTAGATCAACACAAACAAAAGTAACGACATTTTGGGAAAAGAAAAGGAAAATGCCAATGACATTGTTTAATAGAGAGTGTCATTTAGAAATGTAGTTTCAACAGGGCAAAATTTTGACTTTTACCACCCCCCCCCCCCCCCCACCCCCCACACACACCTTACGACGCGGAACCAAAACAATTGCGAAATTTTTCAAATAATTTCTTTCGAAAAATTTGTTTAAGTGAAATTAAATCTTAAAAAGATTAGATAACATAAAAATATTAATGTAATTAGTTTTTAAGTTTTTACGACAGAATAGCAATACTTTGGTACATAGACACTCCAACATCACTCATCCTCAAAAGTTCAAATGTACTCTAACAAAACAGTGGCAATTACACAAAGCAAAATCTAGTACATTGATCTTTAAAATCGCTAATATATTTTTTATGAATTTTTAATGATTCATTAATAAATTGATTATTATATTTGTTTGTCACAGAAATGTTTGTGTTTGTACTTTTCACTACGTAGAAAGGTCAAGTTAATTCGTTCGAGGCACTTTCAGGATCAGTATTAAAATTCCAGTATTATTTAGTTCAGGCAATTTTAGAATCAATATACTTGAGATTTAAAATATAGAAATATTTAATTACCGTCGAAATGTGTCCTTCCGTTTAATTGTATTTGGAACACGTTCATATATTTTTTTCCCAAATTCCACAGGCTTAATGTAACAATAGACATATGCAAGAGTTGATATGAAGATGAAAGAAGGCGTAAATCAGGCAACAACCTAATAAAGTACTCATAGTAAGTTGGCAACAGACCACACTGACATAATGTTATTCATGTAAATGAAAAAAAGCTGAAATGGTTGAAAAAAGTTGAAGTGGGGAGAGGGGGGTGTTCCTCCAAAAACGTTGTTTTCTAGATTTTTAGAAATAATAATTGATGGTTTAAAAAAGCTGAAATGTGCTTTAAAACTGAATAATTTTAATACAATGTGTATTTTTTATTTTGATTGGTCGACAACGTGACGTCTGGGATCTTTTATTTTCCGATAAATGACGTTCAGCATATGAATTTGTGAGCCAGTAAAAGAGTGCAATTTTAAAATGCTCGTTTATTTCTGATTTCGCCGAAAAGTGTAGCTATTATGGAATAAGTAATATGAGCTGTTTTTTTTCCAAAATTTATAGCCGTGGGAAATACCGTGCAACCTGAGGTTGAGCTGAAGGCTGTATAGTGGTGCTGAGCGCGGTACAATCTCAGTGCCCACTGCCCACTGGACTGTTGTTCACTGAAAACCATTTTAATCAGATGAAATCGTGTATTATTGACGTGTAGTTCATGTTCCTTTATATTGTCATAGTCATGCATTAATTTGACATGTATAATAAATACTGCCTTAATAACTTAAATGTGAAATTCACTTTTTGACAAGAGGAGATAAACTGTCATAACAAAAACAAAACAAAAACCCCCAAAATAACGATGATATAATTTTTTCATATAGTAAACTGTTCTTCATGCATTGAAGGTACAGATACAAAGCAAACTGACTTGGATACATGTACATGTAGTAATATTTATCCCCTGAGGTTTTTAACTGATCTGGAATAGGAAAAAAAATAATGCCGAAAGTGCGACAACTCTGTACTGAAAAATATCACTAAATGTACGTTAAAAAAGGAATGCCAAAGTTTTTCTCGATTTTGTTTTTTTTAATCTTATGAAATTCACAATGAAAAATTATGCATAGATTGATATTAATAAAATTCTTTGATGCCAATTTTGATGCACAAGATGTGCACATTTCGTCGATTTACATGTTGAAAACCAAACAATAATCCAAAATGTTTCGTCAGAACAAACATAATTCAAATCTCAGTGTGACACAGTATTAAGGTTCATCATAACAAATGGACTCTGAGCACAGACTTACCTGTGCAGTTGAAAACATTTTAAGGCCTAGCATCCACTAGATATAGAAAGATTAAAAGCATTTTATGTTTCAGAAAGATAAAATCATTTTGGGATTTTGATGGACATTTTTTTTTGGTAAGTGTAATAGGTGTAAAAATAAACAAAGTTGTGTAATATCTTCCAGATTTCCCCTCTCAGGTAAAAATTCAATTGTATTGTATTGATTGATATGGACAATAGAACGACAATAGATTTCTCAAAAATAATAGGGGATTTAATTAGTTTATCTGAGTGGACAGTGTTAAAAATAACTCAAGTGTTGTTATTTTATTCTCTTCTGCAATGCTGAAAAAATGCCCATCAGAATATTTAATAAATATTGTATCTGTCTGAAACACAAAATACGTATATATCTAGTGGATGCCAGGCCATAAAATGTTTTCAACTGCACAGCACAGAGTGATTTTTTAGGTGTAAACACAGCCATATTTGTCCATTTGTTATGATGAACCTTAACAGATAACTTTTTAGATTTTTATCTTTTCTATCTAACAGTAATACTGAATAAAATACAGGGGACACTCACTTTACGAATCTTTCCTCACTTTCGCACATGTTTTCATTTTCAAACAGGCATAGCAACCTGTAAAAGCATTTGTCTTAATGTAAAATAAATTGTATAAAGATTAGAATAGTTATGGCAAGCCGTTTTACTATTTATTCTAACTTCAAGATATCTCATATAATATATAAGATATCTTATATAATCCATTTTTATAAGATATCTTATAAACTTTATGATATCTTATATACTTTATAAGATATTTTATATACTTTATAAGATATCTTACATAATTTATAAGATATCTCATATAATTTATAAGATATCTTATAAATAAAATTATATGAGATATTTTATAAATTATATGAGATATCTTATAAACTATATGAGATATCTTATAAAGTTTATTAGATTTCTTGAAGTTAGAATAAATAGTAAAACGGCTTGCCATAGTTATAGTATGAATATTTCCACGCTGTTAAGTGCACGCAGCAACATGTCGAAGTCAAAAGGTTGAATGACCCCAAAGAACAGCATGAACATACTTGACGGATTGTTGAATTGTCCCATCTGCAGCTCGTGGCATGAAACCTAAACATACAAATAAAACTGAAATCTGACATTAAGTCAAAAAAAAGAATCAATATCCAGTACAAAGAGAGATAACTCTAAATTGTTTCAAAGGTAAACGTTTTCAAAATGTTGTATATTTGACTCATTATCACAGAGTTGAATAGACTGTAATGAATATTTTGAGATTATAGTAGTTTTCAATAATTTGAAGTAAATATTAAGGAATTTCCAGGCTCTATAGGACTAGTATCCACATTAAAAACGAACAATCGCTTTTTTAAATGTAAAATAATTGCCATTGTCGGCTGAATGTTGGCAAACGATTATTTAGGCCTGTTAGTACTTCTGGTAATGAACCAGAACATCTTTCATTCCTGCAACTTAATTTTGCTAACAAAGGCCTAGAAGCCATCAACCTTGCCAATATCTTGCACAATAAAAACGTAACATCTGAAGTTCCCACTTATTTTAAAGACTTCCACTTATATCTTATACCTATAACAAACCAATTGCAACCCCTATTTTCAACCATAAAAGGGTTTGCACTATCTCAAAATTGATGAATTTAAATCGAAACCCCCTGATTGCTCCTGTTTCTCTTCTCCATTCACTTATAGTCCTGCTGGCCATGGTATTACTGGTGTCCTAAGCATCTTTAACAATACTAATTTAGAAGACAAACTTGCAAAAGATCCCAGATATCGTGAGCCCCAGCTTATCAACTGGAAGCACAACATCAAAATACTGATGTATTTTGTTGAGTACTATGCCAGAAAATGGGCGAAGAGAGAGAAGGAAGACGCTGAAACACTTTGGATCAAGTCGATAAAGTCATTAGTTCCGCTCGCATTCGGCACCTTGGAACGCCCGTTAGTTCTAGATCAGATATCGTTTTAGATTTGATTTGATATTGTTTTTAATAATCCCCAAGCTAAAAAAAAACAGTGTCCTGCTTTCATGACAATTATGTCATTGTACCATCTGACAAAGCTCCAAACAACATCGTTTTTGCCTGCAAACAACACCACACTGAGTGCCTGATTGAGGAGATGGGTATTGGCCATTCACTACACATTTCTGTTCTATCTTCCTTCGGTATTGCTGTAAGTGATGACAGTTAAGCAATGTGACGGGTGCCGTTAACGGATCATTCCCTTCCGAGCCCCTGATGTCATTCCTGATTTTTAGCGGAGTTCACATTGCCAGTGCGTTAGTTTCTGTTGTGTTTTGTTCTATTTTTGTTTCGTTTATTGTTTGTTTTTTATTCTTTTAGTTATACATGTATCCTTGTGGCGTTTGTCTGTTGTGTTCCATTCTCACGACCTTGTCTTTTCTTTGGATTTCGAATTTACGAACTTCCCACTGTTTTGTCGCTTTGGTAGTCTTTTGCCAATATTTCAAAGGTAAGTTAGGTAGAATTGTAATTCCGCATGTTGTCTCAGAAAAAAAACGCAAAACAAAACAACAATACCAAAACATTTCTTCGTCTTCGCATGAAGTGACAAGATTTCTTAGCATACGGATTACTACTACTTGTGTAGGGATTAAAAAACTGATACTGGGGCTGAACGTTTTACTGTTTTTACTTCAATGTGAAAATTCAAAGAAGAAAAATAAAATTGTCTTGCACAATGCGTTTTGTTCTAACAGTTGAAATCTTTGTAATTAACATGAAACCTCTTATAATATATCATTTAACATTTAATCATTTTTATTATCTGCAATTAAAAGTGGTAATATTCATCATCTTTTATAATTATATTTTATGTTTGATTTTATTTAGGACACACCATCGCTTCTTGACAACATTACACATGATAGTTTATTCTTGGTAAAGGTAACTTTTACAAAGAGAAATAAAAAAAATGTACCATCTTTCTGGCGTCACCGGGTAACACGGGATCTTGGTTATTTTATGAATGTTTTTTTACTACAAGACCGTATGGAATAACAGTACAGAACAAAAAAAAACGTAAAGGACCGTGCAAGTTATCAATTAATGGTTATCACTAAAAATATACATTGTATCTGTAAGTGTAACTGTGTGTGACACAGAAATATCGTAATGACCATATTTGATTGCGACTATGAACTTCCTACCTTGTGTTACATTTTGTGATGTTCTCGCCAATTATTACATTACGAAAACGTGACTTTGATGTTTCAACCATGCTATAGATAAGAGGACCAATATACCTAAGGGGCAACTAAAAAAAACACAATCCATTAGACACACAATCCCGGGAAGACAACTGAACAACCACAAGCACAACAAATTAACACTGAAAAACTGATAAATTAGTGACACTTAATCCATACTCATGGTAAAATTAATTGCTGTTTATAACGACGTAGACCAATCTTGGACCCCACTATAAGTTCAAGACGGTCCTTTGCGCCGATTGTAACAGAATATTTGCTAAATCTCGATTGCCTAACATCTTTGTTAATGAAAGACAAAGGTGCAAAGTTAGTCTACAAGTTACACAAAATAATTCATACAGAGACATGTAATATTGTCACAACTGGAAAATAATTGATGTAGACACCACAAGATACCTAAATCTCTAGCGAAAGATGGAGTTTTTTGGATTAACATTCATCAAGTACGCTAGTGATCAAAACTTTTAAAAACCAATAAATTTGGCGGAATTGATGTAGAGGGCTTAAACTTTAGTTCCTGATGGGACAAAAAATAATATACAAGCACATATTTTTTTTAGATTCAGGTCAGAAAGAAAAGGAGAGGAAAATCCAAATGGTCACCTAACAATCGTAAATCCAAATGGCCACCCAACAATTGTAAATCCAAAGGCCACCCAACAATTGTAACTCGTAAATCGAAAGGGCCACCCAACAATCGTAACCCGTAAATCCAAAGGAACACCCAACAATCGTAATCCGTAAATCCAAATGACCACCCAACAATCGTAACCTGTAAATCCAAAGGGCTACCCAACAATCGTAACCCGTAAATCCAAAGGGCCACCCAACCATCGTAATCCGTAAATCCAAAGGGTGACCCAACAATTGTATTCCGTAAATCCAAATGCCCACCCAATAATCGTAAATCCAAAGGGCCATCCAACGACCGTAAACCCAAAGACAAAAAAAGAAATGGGGAACGACGAGAAAAAAAACGACTGAAACTTGATGACGAGCAACATGGGTTCGAAGAAAAACACCGGGACGGGTTTGTTACACGATATTCTGAATAGCAACAGAACATGAAAAATTTGAAGTTGAAATATGATCAGCAGTCTTTCATTTATAGTCTATGATGGGTATGCGTTTAAAATTAATAAGCCAAAAGGCTTACAGTTCTATTTGTAAGGATCTAGAGATTCTCTGAAGAAAGCTATAGGTTCTCTGTGGTCTTCCATGATGTTTGCTTGGTTATATCCCAAATACATATCAACAACTTCCGTAAAGGCTTTCTTCGGGTTATTTCTCAGGTGAGACAGCACAGCTGTCTTTTTGTCATCTAAGACAGATCCATTCTATCAGCTTTTGAAATTTCAGATGATGCATAATACAAAACCTTTTAATTTATCTAACAGCACGTATATTATTCGTATTTTTCTTTTATCAACTTCAAAATATTATCAATATACGTTTGTATATAACATTCAGAGATATTTTTAAGACTCAAAGGACATGAAATTTCATGATTGTGTTCAATGATACAATTTTTATTCACGATATTTGCATGTTTTGTTGAATTATGACTCAAAGCCAAACAAATAACTGTAAAAGCAGCCTTTCTCTATAATGTCAGACGCTTTTTGAAGCCATCGAGTGTCATAACACGCTTGTTATTTATGTACAACTGGAAATTTTGTCACTTGTCTCTATATCTGTTTGCTTTGCCAACTTTTAAGAACCTGCTTTATGCATAATATTTAATGGACAAATAAACCACAGAATAGCGTTGTTTCTGTCCTTAGATGGTTTTGGCTTTACTCCTTTTGGTCATTTTGGATATTTTTTTAATTTGCTCTTCGACCTGTTTGCTTATTATTTTGGTTTTCAACATTTTAGGTCATGGGCACAACTGGTGAGTCGTAAATGAACGAAATCTGCATATCTTATGCAGCAACATTTGTATCACAGAATTTAAATTTTATTGTCTCGTATCTAAAGGGATTTTGTGTCAAGAGTTAATCGACCATATCTATTTGCTCTTAATCATATATTTTTATAGTCCTGTCGCATTTATACTTGATTGCAATACTTATTACTCATTCACTCATATGTGGACAACGTCGATTTCTCCCTTTTTCTGAATGTTTATCTAAAATCTTGTACAGGGCATCCGTATTTTTTGCCAACTTCATTATACTTGCTTTGCTATTAAGTTATTCCTATATATATCCTTATGTGCAATTTGAATGTTTATATATTTAGATTGTTATGATTCCGGGCACATATTGTGAGACAATCGGGCAAATAATGATAACGTTCGTTAGATTTCTATGCCTGTTGCAATGTAAGTTTTTGATCAATCTTGCAGTTGCATCAGTGTCTTTCAGTAATGATTTTAATTTTCCGATGGTGAACTTCCTCTTTCTTAGCACTGACATACATAGCCTATGGTGTGTGTATTTCACAGTTAATTCGTTTTTGTGGTGCATGTGATATATACGACGACTTTCTCGGCAGGCCGAGGTTACTGTCAAAATAACTTCAGTTATGTTCAGTCTTTGTTAATTTCATCACGAATTGACTGGCAAATATGAAGTTTATGTCACGTATGAGACTAGATATCTTCAGTTAGATTTCACGACCTTCTGGAATTGACGCCTTCGGCTGGATTTTACTAGATCACTGTCAATATGACGGGCGTCGTGAACGGAGCAGGACATTCTTACCCTTCCAGAGTACCTGATATCACTCCCGATTTTTAGTGGGAGTTCACATTGCTAGTGTTTTAGTTTCTGTGCTGTCTAGTTCAATTTTTGCTTACTTTATTATAGTGTAACGGGCTTCCCTTGATTAATATAGAAGTTATAGAACCGTAACAGGTTTATAACCACCATCCATTAGCTGCGCTAGAAGAGTACTCCTTTAGCTCAGTTGGTAGAGCGGTGGACTAGTGAACCAAAGGTTCCGGGTTCGATCCCTGGTTGGTGCGGTAGGTAATTTTAGGAGACAAATCATGCTCTATTGTTACAATGTTCTTTATTCTTTTAGTTATGCATGTTTCCTTGTGGCATTTGTAAGTTATGTTCAATTGTCTGTCCTAAGACGTTACGCGCAATGTTCATGCCTTTGAAGACATACAACGTGTTCTGCTATAAAACTGTCCAGAATTTTAAGAAAATATAGAAATTTATGCCAAATATATATTTTCTTGTAGATCTTAAAAAGAACGGCAAATTTTACTTGTTTCAGTTTTAATAAACTGTTATTACTAAATATTAGGCGCATTTAAAGATAGATTTACGGAAAAAATTTTGCTGTCCCAGGTAACATTTATCAAATATATTTCAGCTTTTCGTCAGTCTTGTATTTTTATTTTTTGGCACATACCCCCAATTTTTTGCCACACTGCTGCCACAGTGGTACCATTTTCTGACGTAACTTGTTGTGACGTTATGATGACGTCATAAACAGATACGCCCATTTAAGTTCACAAAGATTTTCTGTCCCATGCAACTTTTTGCGATTCAGTCATTCTAAATCTTGTGTGAAGAAAGACAAATGTCTGACCGCCGGTTAAAAATCGCTTCATCTATCAAATGTTATTTTCAAGCAGATTAAAACTTCCAATGAACATATTTTTTCAGCCAATCATTAAAACATCATAACACTTTCATTTTGTGTGAATCAAATGTCACACTTGTGATTTTTTTAAAACGCTGCGACAAATAACTTTTTATATTCTTTCCTTGGTTAACTTTGGTTAGTTTAAACACATTTTAAATCCAGTTATGAAATGTTATTTTCGTCTTCTTTATTTAATAAACATTATGAACATAACATGAACAGTAAGAAAATTATATGCCTCTCAAAAATAGTGACAAAAATGTCACAGACGCGATTTTCTTAAAATAACGGCCAAATCGGACGTCGTACAAGTTTCTTAAAATCCTTTTGTTTTAATACACCGTAAGAAATAAAAGATCAAATATAAAAAAATAAAAAAAACAAACAATGATACTTGTTATTAGTTTTTTTTTCGAATACATGTGGTACTGGGACTCTACTTTTCATTAATTTGTAGAAACCGTTTCACATCTAGTGTTATTTTTTAAGTTCGTTCTATTCGATGAATGAATGCTATGCTTCATCTCAACCATTTTGTACATTGAATCAATAAATTAACTTTTTTTTAAATCTATAAAAATGAAGTGCTCGTTAGTGTAATTATATTGTCTTGTAAAATGATTAAAGTTATGCTGGTAGAAATGTTTGTTACTTTATTTACAAATTTCAAAAAAGAAGGGAGAGTGTGAGATTTAAAAACAAATTCTTTTTGGGGTTTTTTTTTGTTTTTTTGTTTTTTTTTGTTTTATTTTTGATGGATATTGTTCATGTACTTAATTTAGAAAAAAATAAAAGGAGATAAAACTTCATGAAATGGTTTCAAGTTATTGGTGATCGCCGAAAATAAGAAACCCAGTCATTTCCATTGAGATATACTAAATTTTGTAAGAGTTTGGTATTTCAATTATTATTTTAACGTGGAAATGTGTAAAAGCAGAGCATATTTAACTTTTATCATTGAAAACGTCGCTTCTGACGGACGACGTAACGTTACCCTAATGTGTACGAACATCGCGCGTAACGTCTTTGGATTTCGAATTGACGGACTTTTCTCGCTGTTGTGTCGCTTTGGTATTGTTTTGCCGATAGTCAATAAGAAAGACGCGACGTAATCGATATTTTCAAAAGAATAACCCTTTAACTGGTGCTAGGACTTTCTACGGCTTGCACACAATCTTGAAATCTTATTTTCTTGGAAAATATCTCTCAATATTACATTTATTGATAATAGCTAACAAGAAAAATAAATGGAAATGGTGAGCTGTCAAAAGGGGCGTAAAACGACTAAAATGTATGAAATACACAAGTCGAACAAAACTAAATATAAAATCGTAAAACAACAACAACAAACTAAAAAGTTAAAAATACTCAACGTTTCGACCAATATGGTTTTGATCACGAGTATGTAAAAAATAAAAATAGAAAGGTGTTGACTCTTTGAAACCCAGAGGAAGACTGAGTCCGTACATAAAATGTAAACAAAAACAAAAAATTATTTGACGTGTGTGTCCTCAGTAAAAAGTACTTCATAGAAAATACATAAATGGCAAGGTAGGTAGTATAACTATATAGTAAAAATAAGTAAAATAATATATTTGACGTTGTGAAGTATAGAAAATGTACCATATAAGATAACTGTAAAAGTTAGTGTGCATACTAAGTAAATGAATTGAAATTAAGAATTTTTTACATTAATTCCACGGGGTCGGAGTGTCCCCAGGCTAAAAATTATTTTTTGCTCAAGGCGTTGTCTGTATTGTCTTCCTCCGTTAACCGTCCTTAAAACGTTTACGCGGACGTCTGACGAGCTGTGACCAGGCAATCGAAAGTGATTGCCAACTGGACAATCAGTTCCATTCTTTATAGAACGCAAGTGTTCTGCAAAGCGGTCACCAAGGCGACGACATGTCTCTCCGATGTATACCTTATCACAATTAGTACAGACGATTGCGAAAACCAAATTATTATCGGTACAGATATACTCATTTTGAATTGTGTATTTGTTGTCAGGGCCCAAGATCTCTTTAGTTTCCATTGTGTAGGGGCATGTCACACATCTGGACCTTTTACATGGCCTGGTTCCCCGGTAGTCAGTTTTTTCTGAGGAAATGTTCGACTTGATCGAACAACTGACTAAGTGGTTTTTTAGACTTTTCCCCTTACGGTAAGCAGTGATAATATTTTGATTTCTTGACCTTGCAAGGTGGGAATTTTTTCTTCGTGTTGAAGGCCTCACTATGACTTAAAGGTAAAGAAGAGTACTAAAAGTCATCATGAATGCCGTAGGGTATTCGTTGAGAACGTCAAGTCTTCCCTTTGTACGACGGAAGCTGGTCGTGTAATCTATTTATTGAAATTTTCATCGTAGGTGTTATCCGTCGGGTCTTTATGCTCAATCAAAAGCAAACTTTCCACTCTTTAATATCATTTAATGTTGGCAGTATTTTCCCTCGTACTTGTTAGGTGGCTTTAAGAACGTTCTTCACCGTGGAAATCTAGTCTTTTTTAATATATTATTAACCTGCCTTTTTTTCATACAAACTTGAAAAAATCTGAAACTTCATTTTGTTGTTTTGAACCACAAATGTCAGAAACAACCCTTGACTGGTCTTATTTTAATTGTAGTCAATGGTCCTGTCTGAAATTATATATTTTAGCAAAAAAAACATTAAACAGTTATGGAATGAGGCTTCTTTGTATTTTCCGATCATACATTGTGTATTTTATAGAATTGATCCAAACCTTGACCCGTAGTTAGGAATCGTATCCCCAACGAGCCGCAAAAAATATGATAAAAGTTGAAACAAAATTTGTTGTTTATTATTTTCAAAATAATCAATCAATAGTCATCCTTTGGTAGGCTTTGGATTTTGTCTGCTCATAATATTTGGATAATTTTCGGTCTCAGGATGAATTTATAGGCTTATTTGGTATCTATCCAATTTCCCACCAAGCAACAAGCAGTTAGGAGTGTTCCAAGATTTTTCTTCAAAAATATTGGCAAATATGTTTTTTTTACTGTTGTTTTTGGGGGTATGTTAAAAGAAAAAATGTATTTGGTTGATTTTCTGTAAAGTAGAATACCAAAAAATAATGAAATGGGATGTCTGCATTCAATAATCACATTTCGGGCCATATTGCAGAATTAAACTGGTAATGTTGCAACCAGATTGGTTCTGATTTGATATTAATATCATTACATGATATCCATCTTTTATTATAAATAGGTTTGTGAAGGCATATCTCATATCTCTTCAGTTGTTTTGTTGGATGCTTGGCAGCTGTTTTGTTGGATGCTTGGCAGTTGTTTTGTTGCATGCTTGGCAGCTGATTTGTTGCATGCTTAGACAGTTGTTTTGTTACATGCTTGGCAGTTGTTTTGTTGCATGCTTGGCTGTTGTTTTGTTGCATGCCTGGCAGCTGATTTGTTGCATGCTAGAAAGTTGTTTTGTTACATGCTTGGCAGTTGTTTTGTTGCATGCTTGGCTGTTGTTTTGTTGCATGCCTGGCAGCTGATTTGTTGCATGCCTGGTAGTTGTTTTGTTGCATGCTTGACAGTTGTTTTGTTGCATGCTTGGCAGCTGATTTGTTGCATGCTTGGCAGTTGTTTTATTGCATGCTTGGCAGCTGATTTGTTGCATGTCTGGCAGCTGGTTTGTTGCATGTCTGGAAGTTGGTTTTTTTGCATGATTGGCAGATGTTTTGTGTTAATTTAACCAAAATATATTGGAAGTGAATTGAGTTGATAATTTGGTTAATACCAGCTGTCACTCCCTAATTACATGTATTGTGAAATGGAAGTTTTTAACTTGAACCAGTCATTCGATTTTCAACCGGGATGTTGAAAAACTGTGATGCAGCTCAAAATTTGGCCAAAGAACGTGGCGAAAAGGCAGGATTGAATACTACCCGAAAACAAATAAAACGTATATTTTGCAACCTCGTTGACAGGTTGATGCTGTGGAGAAAAAATCCTGGATTCAGATTATGTTCCACTTAGCTTTCTAATTCATAATATGTAACTGGTTATGGTTAAAGGACTAGGGACACTTTCCCCTGAATTTATTTCACTCATAACCATTGATTTTTTCAATTTTAAATATATTAACCTTTTTTATCGGAAACGAGTGTATTCAATGCATATTTATGTTAACAAACCGAAATTGTATGCTTAAATCATTAATAACCTCAAGTTTTCTACCAGCAAAGGCGTTTTTGGAATATTGCCAAAAAGACATTCAGACCTAAAACCATTCGACAATCATACAGCAAACAATATTTCACGTTAATTTGTCACATTTCTGTTAAAACTATCTTCCAAAGGGATAGTCGGGTATAATAAATTATTTTGTAGTTATTATTAGCAAATCCTGAAAGACTACATACCAGGCTATGCCCACATAAATTTTAAAAGGCGTAAGGCCACTTTTTGAAAATTGCCCTAAAAGTGAAATAAGTATAAGGGAAAATGGCCCTACTTCTTCTTACATTGTCATCAGCTAGAATTTCAAAATGCCAATTTCGATGAAGTGTGAAGTGCGTATATTACCCAATTTAGATACACACAATCATGGTTGCAAAATCTGTTCTAAGCAAATATTGGCTATGAAAGAGATTGTAAATTAGGTCAGAGCGGATTTTGCAACTATACTCGTATGTAATTAGCAATAAATGAACAAACAAACTAAGGATATACTATTGCATCAAATCACATTCATAGAATTTTCAAAGAAAGCACAATAATGTAAAATCTAACAGTATCAGTTGTAATGAATGAGAGCTAAGCAGGCATGGTCCCACCACCACGCACGGAAAGTCCGATATGGGCGGCACTGCACTAAAGATTATCTGTTTTCCTTTTCCCCGGGAGTATTCCCTTCAAGATGTCGACCACATAATCATAGAAATAGCGACACCATGATTAGCCGAATGATTGTTCCTCATCCTCACAAGTCATTGGTCCTGTGTCCTAGTGCGGCCGTATGAGTGCTTGGAAAATCGCGCCACAAGGTCTTAATTTAGGGAGGGTGGGGTGGGGTGGACAGGGGACAAAGAAGTGGCTTTGGTTCTGGAAATATTTATAAGCAGTATGCACTAGCCTTTAGGATTTTTACCCTTGGTGTTCTTGGGTGTCCACATACCCTTTCAAACTTTGACCAAATCCTGCCTATATTTCATCAGAATTTTACTCCTGTGTTTTTCACCAAATCCAGAAGGCCGCCTTTTATTAAACTAATCCCCCCACCTTTCAACCCAATATCCTAGTAAATTTACTTTATTTTTTTTTTCTGAATTAGATATTTTTTTTAATTTCGTTTCCATTGATAAAGGAATCGGGAGAATTCAAGAGCGACGGACCGGGAGAAAAATCTTAATCCTGCTTTTTTCAACAAATCTAGAAGCATTTTATTAATTTATTAAAAAAAAATTGAATATCAATGGATTAATAAAACAATTACAGGAATTTGAATGCTGTTAAAGGGGCAAAGAACGACCATAAACGTGTAAGAGCCTAAAGCCAAACAAAAGTAAACGAAAAATGATAACAAAATGGGTTAATGTTAAAATTGTCCTACGTTTCGGCCAATATGGCCTTGTTCACGAGGTCCATTATTGATAGATGAATTGGGGAAATTTAACAATAAGAGACTGTATGGAGTGTGGAGAGAAAAAAAAGGAGATAGAAAAATACGACAGGAAATCGTATGGTACCCCGTATGGTAGTAGGTCTAATGTTCATAAAAAACTATTTGAATCCTTAATAAAACCTTCTTGATGTATAATTCAGAAATTTGGTATATGGATTTTTATCATAAAATAATAAAGCATCAAAAACAGCTAATGATAACTCCAAATTTGATATTATATCTTTGATAGACAGTAGCCACCTTGAGAAAAATATCCCATTCATACATACACTAAATTGCAATCCTTGAAATGATTATGTAGATGTGTAAATTGAAACAATAATCCTTTACTAGATTATACATTCTTATTATCTAAGTCCCTTCACTCCGCTGGTACTTACTCCTGGTTTTCATTTGTTGATAATATATGCACTTCTAATGACATTGATCAAAACCAATTGAAAGTAATAAACTACAAAAAAGAGAAATTTAATTTAACTAAAGCCCCCTTTACAGTGAACGAAGACTGCACTACGACCATAAAAAATGTTTTGATCGTGGAACATCTTAGTTGGGTCGTACTGAGGTCTTCAAGTAGCGTAGTGTGGTCGGCATTGCGCGTGATATGTCGTAGTAGAATCTCCAGGTGCCACGACTGTTTTGAACATGCTCAAAATTTACGTAGCGAGGTCGTCGTCACTTTTGATCGTACAGACATCGTACCGCTGTCGTAGAGGAAGCGCAGAGACATCGTAGTGAGATCGTAGCGAGAGTCGTAGTACATTCAAGCAAGAAATTGTCTTTTTATAATAGTTTATTTGCTGGTCGTAGGGGAAGCGCAGAGACATCGTAGTGACATCGTAGTGAGAACTAATATATATACATTCAAGCAAGAAATTGTCCTTTTATATGGTTTATTTGCTGATCGTGGCTAGATCGTAAGAATAACGTAGCAAGGTCGTAATACTCGTGGTAGCAGCGTAGTGACAACGTATTACGATCGTCAAGCGCGTATCGATGTCGTGTCACAATCGTGAGAGGTGGTACAACATCGGCCTAGGGGCGTCATGTGATCGTGTTATTGTCGTAGCTTGAACGTACCACAAACGCAGGCATCGTAGCGAAAACGTAGGAAAGCGTAGTAGCAACGTGAAAGATTATCGAAAAAACGTATTTTGATCGTAGGGGTGTCGTGAATACCTTTACACTGAAGATGGTTTTCCAATTTTTCCACGACCCTGCTGCGATCTTGGCGATCGTAGAGATCGTGGAGAGCGTAGCACAGTCTTCGACCAGTGTAAAGGAGGCTTAAAACTTTGAAACAGAAATTTGGAGATAATTATGAAAGCGTGTTCTTTAAAAAAAATACAAGCAGCGAAGGAAGAAAGTAAAATATACTTATCTGGGACTATTATACTAATAGTATAATAGTCCCAGATACTTATATAGTAAAACAAAAACGTAATATTAAACTGAATTTTTTTTACTTCAAAAAACTTGGAAAATAGATAAACCTTATAAAAATAAGAGTTAGTGACCACTTTTAGAAATTGAAAGAGGACGGTATAAAAACATCAAAAGAGAAAACAGAATATGTCAAAAATGTAATTTAAATGAGATAGAGGATGAAATACATTTCTTCTTCAATTGTCCAAAATATGATATGTTAAGGCAAGATTACTTCAATAACATCATTGACATACAACCAACTATAAATAAATGATTATTATTATGTCTCCCAAACAAAGTTTTGGGAGACATATTGTTTTTGTCCGGTTTCTTATTATTCTTCTTCTTCTTCTTCTTCTTCTTCTTCTTCTTCTTCTTCTTCTTCTTCTTCTTCTTTCCGTTCAATGTTGTCCGCGACGTTTCTCAAAGATGCAATGTCCAATCGATATGAAACTTTGGGAATATGTTAAGGGTGACCTGAAGTTTTGCAAACGACTTTTAAAATTTTCAAAATGGCCGCCGTTTCCGTGGAAACAGAAAAAGGTCATTATATAGGAGACATTGCTTTATGTCAGTAACCTAGGTGGGTAGGATTCTGAAATTTTGTAGGTGAATAGAGCAAAAGGTGCTCTTTAATTATACGAAAAAAAAAATTTGAAGCGATATTTACGGTTTTCGCGTTATTTACGAAAATGTGATTTTTCGGGCCCAAAATTCGAAATTCTTTCGAAGTGCTTCGATTTCAATGAAAATTGATATTTAGGGGTTTTAAATGATGGCGATTGCAAAGGGCTTAAAAAAAATCAAAATGGCCGCTGTTTCCATGGAAACAGGAAAAGGTCATTATATAGGACATTGCGATATCTCTGTAACCTTGGTGGGTAGGATTCTGAAATTTTGTAGGTGAATAGAGCAAAAGGGAATTTAGGGGGTTACTGATAAGCTCTAGATAGTGGCAATGGGGGTTTGGGAGACATCTTGTGACTCGCTTGCGATCACAATCATACCTAGTTATTATTATTATTATTATTATTATTAAAAATTATTCACCTTTTGAAAAAAACTAAAGCTTTTTTTTGTCTTCTAACTATCTTGTTTTGTCAATGTTAAAATGTTAATATTGGTTAAGAATAAATCAAATGGAAAGTGGTATACTATTTGATGCATACATTGCTCATCAAAGTATGGTTTCAGACAACACAGAATGTTGCTTAAATTAAATTTATCTTACAAACACATAATATTCAACATTCACAAAGATGAATGAGTTAATAAAGTCAGTAAGAGATAAATTATGTCATAGTTTTTTAAAGTACTGGAACAAAAAGTCAGAAGAGGAAAAACTTAATACCTACTTTAAAATTAAAAAATGTTTCAATTGAGAAGGGCTTTATGTCAAATAAGAATAAGTGCACATGAACTGAAAATAGAAAGGGATCGATATAAGAAACCCTATATAGAACGTTCGCAAAGAATGTGTGAAAAATGTTCTTTAAATCAAACAGAAGAGGAATTTCATTTTATAATTAATTGCCCAATATATAATAACAACAGAGAAATCATGTTTAATAATATAGGTGAACTTCGTACAAAATTTAAAGATCTGCCAAAGGAGGCAAAATTTATATGGCTTTTTACAAATGAAGATATATCAGTACTCGAATTTCTGCATGGGAAATATATAATTGATTCTCTAAATATCAGAAGAGGTTGATAACTCTGGTCCTGTTCAGCATAGTTTTTATTCTATTTTCATTGTAATTTATGGTAATGAATCAATGTTGTATATGTTGTTATATCTTGCCCCTGTGAGGGCCCATGATTGGAACAATAAATACCCTTATTCTTATCAGAGACGTATATAACAATATATATATATATATGTATGTATTATATGTCTCTGTTCTTATTATGCGGTCTCCGGGTACGGTTTTTCTGCTCCATTTATAAAAAAAAGTCCATAGTACTGAGGAAAGTGGACTCTACAGCTGCATAATATATGTATTTGTTTCCACATTTTTTTTCTATATTTATCTGTTCCACTTTGTATGTTATTTTAATGTATAAATAATGCTGTCAACCCTTCGGGGTATAAATTTGCATTTCAAATAAAGTTAATTATGAATTAAAACATCATACATAACTGACACTTTTTATCAGTTAACTGCCGTGTCAAATTGAAATGAAAAGTAAATAATACAAAAAAACACACATGACCAATAACTATATTTCCATATACTATCTAAAAATGAACACAAAGTTGTTACGGAAGAATAGAGAAGGGGCAGAAAGAAAGGAGCAAAGGAGCAAAGGAGCAAACGTTCAAGTACACCCCCCCCCCCCCCCCCCCCCCACAAAAAAAGAAATAAAAACAAAAAAAAAAAAACGTAGATAATAGATATGGACCTATATTCTATTACCTTTCTGTACGATTTAAAATTGTTCAATATTCTGAAAATCAAACAATCAAAAATTAGGGAAAACAATTTAAAAAAAGGGGGGAGTAACGTTATGCCAGAGGAACAAGGAAGAAGTGAGGCATAGTACATATTATATATCTGTATCCTTGTCTTACAACTACTACAAAAAGATTGGTATAGTACAATTAATAAGATTGTAAGATATTGTCAATGACCAAATCACGCTGTGCAATGTGTATTGGCCATGACCTTGATTCAGGTTACGATGTACATTGCCCGGATGTTAAGCACAAAATGGCATGACATCAAAGTTTGCAAGGTAAATTTCATGATTTCTCTTTGATATTTTGGGTTGACATCATATAGTATTGATTAGATTTTAAAGAATATGTATTTTGACACTTAATTGTAAATTTTATAACCCCAAATTGTGTACTGTACAATGACTGATTTGTATTGTAAGCAAGGTTGAAAAACGTAAACACGCTGAACATTGCTTTTCTGGTGTTCCAAAAATTCAAAATAACATTTTGTCATTTATTTAACGGTTTAAACAATAGGGCTCCCACATAGCTTACCAAATGGTGGGATTTTGTTTACCTCCATTTAAAAAGCTGTACTTATTTTGACATTCTACCCCACCCACAAATTTTCCCTTTGAAAGATTTACTATTTTCCTTTTGTATGACTGATTTGTCATGTATAAGGTTTATAGGCAGTCTCTTACTTATAAAGTCAATTAAACATGTTGGGCACATCACACCAAGTTGGAATAGTACTTCAAATCGGTAATTCTCCATCAAATAATAACAGTTTCACAGTGATATTAAAACAGTTAAATTTTGAGTAAAAGACTTTTTATTGTACATAATGTTCACGAAAATATAATTTTCTTTTTTAATAGGAAGATGTATTAATTACATTGAGTGTGGTGAGATATTGTGATTTTATTATGTAAAAGGAATTCTTACACTTATTTCGTAATATATTAGTAGAGGTGTAAACTAAAGATACGGTTCACCTCAGAATAAAATAATATGCATTTTGATATTTGGGAAAATAAATAGAGGTTTCATTCGGTCATTTTAGCATAGCGCTGCACCATGCCTCCATCTTTGAGAACCATGCTGCCCTCTGAAGCCTTTTTAGAAAGTGCCTTGAGAATACTTTAATTGCCCTCTACAATACCATTCAGAAGACCCTTTCAGGGACCCCATTTCTATCAAATTAAGCTGTTTTATCGTCTTTAAACAGATTTATAGCAGTTTTTTTAAACCTAATTTAGGAATAAAAGGTGTTAATTATTCTTAAGTTTTTGATTGCAGGGCTAACATAGTGATTTATTGTTTAATCAATTAAGAAATTTTCCCCATGCTGTGAAATAGGATGCCTTCATATTTAACACTGACACGCTAAATTGCCCCCACTAGGGAAAAGATACCATGCCTTCACATATTTCTGGGGAAAACTCTAATAAATGATATGTATTGTAGAAAAAGCAGTCTCTGCAGTTCATCTTCATATTTTGTGAAGGTTCAATGCATACTTGAAAATTTGCTTACGTAGATACGCATGAGGCTTTTACAAAATATTTGGGGGAGAATAGAATGTGCTAGCACAATTTTTCCAAAATATTGATGCATAATTTATTTAATGTTACATGAAAAATAATTCTTTAATTATGAAATTACAATCGCACACATTTTGATATAAACCTCATGAGGACTGTATCGTTTGTATTGTAAGCGATCCCTGTCTTCCACATGTATCGAACTATGGTGGAAAATACAGTGATTCTATACTCTACATTGAATCGTTATGTCTCTAAGCATAAGACTTGCGCACATATGATCAACAATTTGGATGTATATGTACATTGTCCAAAAATATAATGTTTATTTGTACGAGCTTTAGAAGTGGGTAGAAATGCAAGGTTTAACTCTATTTTCTGACAATGTCTGATATTGTTTTTATCTTACAACACGAGAATATCTGTTTTAGCGAAAAGGCATGATAATGGAGCATTTACAGCTGATTTGAAGAAAGGGCGTTTTGGCACGTAATCGAGGGAAACACGACATCATAAACACTCACGGCTCACCACACTTGAAAATAACAGGGAGACTCAGAGTCTCCCTCAAGGTAGCAACAGGGAGACTTAATGGCATGACAGGGAGACTCTGTTTTTTCCCCCAATTTGTCGCCTGTCGAGTAAATACCTGTTATTTTGTGTCTTATAGTGTATACTATACATTCCTTTATTGTGTTTTATCCTGTATTGTTTGAGATTTTATCTACATTTACTCCATATCCTTCCATTACAGTCATAATCTGGGATTTTGTCTCATGTGCATTTAATCAATATCCTTTGAGAATTTTTCATGATGAGTCCTGGGACTCATCATTTTTTCAGAATGGTGAGTCCCAGCTGATTTTGATGAGTCCCAGTCCCAGGACTCATCACCACTTTTTTAACGTACATTGCTGCATGATTTTGAACATGGTAGGCCTATTGTACTATTATTAAAGTTTAATTTAAATCATGTGCTGCCTTAAAACACTGACGAATATAATTTGAAATAAAAAAAATTTTAAAAAAATGAAATTATGCAGTGGTGCTCCGAACTTGGAAGAAAATTTCTGTTACTTGTACCTTTTGACACAACTTATTTATTATTGCCATTTTATTTTTTAATATTTATTTATCTATACTCTTTACTATTATTTTTTATCAAACATACTCTAAAAATCTTCCCATTCACCTTGCCTTGAACACTTTTCAATACATGTATTGACAAAATTTCCATTTGTGCATAGATATGTCAAAATCTGCTTAATTTATTTTTAAATAAGGTCTACATGTTACCGGTCGGTAAAAAACACCGTGACCAATGAAAAATCACGAGAATTCCGAATGCCGCGATTTTCTAGCTTACTTTTTGTCGTTTCTTTCCCCTTCCTCCAAGAAAACAAAAAATGGCGGCTCGAGATTTTTAATGAAAATAACGGTCTTCAGACGCAGCTGATTACGTACGTTGTTCAGAGGCCCCTTACTTAAAAACACAGGGCGACTCATTTGTCGCTCTGGAGCCGAAGACAGGACGACATTGGCGAGCATTAGGCGACTTAATCGCCCTAATCGCTCAGTTTGGTGAGCCCTGAACACTGCAATGCAAACAATCGTTGAATATTAGGACAAGGGTACCAGCCTACTGACCAATATCGAAAACAATATTGGGCAGGATATATTGGTCAGCTAAAGGCAAAGTTGCAGGATAAATATAAATAACCAGCCAGATTTGATCAAACTTTTGGACTTTCACTTAATTGCCTTTGTTAGAAAAGTGCCACTCTTTTTCAGAATATATTTTGTACACCATGTACCCATATCATTCAGGTGAATACTAGTATTTTTACGAGTACTGGAGAAATATGGTAGCAATGAATTTGTTGATGATTATTACATAAAAAGTAGACAGTATCGGAATCTGCAAACTTCCTGGTTATTATAATATTAAAATAACCCGAAAAAAACACCACAAAAACAAACTGGGTACCCATATTCCTTGGGTAGAAATATCAGCACCATCAACAGATTTGCATGAAAATACTCCGTATAGAAAACATGGAAATTGCCTACCAAGACTTGGGGCTACATTTTGTAGACTCGAATCTTAAACTCTGACTCGTGTAATGAAAATAAAGTCCATGCCATTTTTTTCAATCAATAAAAAAAGGAAAATTATCCAATAAGAAAAATATGGGTAAAGTCGGCCTGCTGACAACTCAGACCACAGTAAGTTGGATACTGATTAGATTTTATGAACTTCTTTATGTTGACTCTATCATACACATTTTGTAGGCTGGCTTAGAGGGCATGCAAGTTTAATTTACCTTAACCCAGTTGAACTGTAAGTCAGAAAATGAAAAAAAAAATAACATTAAAAACATTAGAATAAGAATAGCACTTTAAAAAAACATAATCATAGTGCAAATTTGTGCTTTGAAACGGTGCATAATGACTTCTCCCTGTCTATCTCCACTTCTCCTTGTCAGCTTCAGAGAGAGAAGTCACTTCTGTCATCCTGAAGTAGGCTGAGCTCTGATCTGCATAACTCCAGATTGTATGGCTCTTTATTGTTTTGATGATCATCATTCAGTATTTGAATGTTTTCTTAAAATTTATAACCATCTCAAAAAAATTTAGAAAAGACAGTTTTTTTTACTTGGGAACTTTTATTCATATTTACCTGACTTCGACTTTTTTCATTCTAACATTTTTGTTTAAAAATAATACTGTAATGTCTCCTTATTTGCCAATTCAGCCTAAATTTTTGTCTTTTAGGATTTCATAGAAAATGAATTTCTGGAAAATATTTCCCTCTTAAGAGGTATATATTTTGACATTCCAGGACTTAATTACAATCCTATCGAGTGTTACCAGTAAGTTCCTTTCAACAGTTAAATTTATTTATCTAAAAAATTAAAATAAATTAAAAAAGAATGAATTTTTTTTTTTAATTTTGTTTTATGCTATTATTTCTTGAGGTTTTATCCAAAACCAAGTATAAATTTTGATTACAAGTCATCAAAATATTTATAAGCATGAGATCTATCTTTGAATTGAACAAAAGTGACCAATAAATATTAGGTAGTAACAATGCCATAATTAGTAGCTTTTAATTTTTTTTTGGAATGTGTAAGCTTACCATTTATTGAACAGTTTGATATTTTGAAAATTAACATTGACTTAGAAAAAAATCATTTATCATCAGTTTCCTAAAGAATAATTGTTTTTTAGTGATGGAAATTACAGAAGTTACAATGTACAATAACAAAAAAGATTAAATTTTGTCTTACAATTGGGAGTTATGGTTCTTGAATCCCAGAAATACATGTACATGTATAATTATGTACAATTGACTTGAAAAGTTGCAACTAAATTTTGTAGTTAATTATAAGAGTTAAAAAATATTAGAAAAAAACATTTCTTCATTCCTTCTTGAATCCAAAAATGAATAAGATAATTTTAAAATCAAAAATGGCTTCATATAATGACTTCAAATAATCGATAGGACTACAATTTACTTTCAGGGACCTCGGTGGCTGAGTGGTCTAGATAGTTTGTCATGACTACTAATGATCACTAGCCTGTCAACGCTGAGGTTGTGAGCAGGGTGTGTTCGACTCCGATCTTAATTGACAAGGATTGCCAATTTTCCTATCGAAGGTTGGTGGTTCTCTCCGGGTACTCCGACTTCCTCCACCAATAAAAACTGGTCACTGCGAAATAGCCAAATGTGCTGAAAACGGCATAAAACCCCAACGAAACAAACTAAACAAACAATTTAATTTTGTGAGGTTTTATCCTTTAGTAATGTTTAAGCTCAGTTGTGTCATAGGAAATTTTAACACAGTACACAGATTCAAGTCTTAATTAAAATACACATTTGTTCACCCTGTGTTTTATCCCTTGATAAAGCTGGAATCGAGCGATAATAAGCACAGCATTTTTATACAATCGCAAATATTTGTGGTAATATTATGGAATGAGCCTGTCGTTGTCAGTGACTGTAGACTGTTAGGATTCCCCTCAACTATTTTTGTTTTATTGAACATATTATCATGATATTTTATAACAATGGTCCTCTATACAGAAGAAGAAGAATATTTTATTATTAACCAATTAAGGGGCCCATGGAGGGCATAGTTACAGTACAAAACAATATGATTGAGTTGCATATATAAAACAAACATGTATGACAAATGTATGGTATATAAAATAACCATGTCAATGTTGCTTAAGTTAACAACTACAAATAAGTGAATTATATAGGTATAATAACAATACCGGTTTAGAACAGTGTCTCAGGCAATAATCATTAGAATTAAAGAAAACATCAGTAGGGGTAGTAAAAAAATGTATGGAAAATCAGACCCCACTTGCTGTTATTAAATCAGAAATTGAGACCAGTATACTAAAATTTTCATTATTAAGTAACCATATAAATTTTTCATTGATGCTCAGATAAAATTAGCACATGAGGTACAGATATTAATAAATTCAATCATTGATTTTCTTAAATGATTGTTGTTACAAAATCTATTACACATGAACAAAAAGTTTTTTTTCATCATCTATTTCCCATGATGTGTACCTAAAAGAAATACAGGTTGGGATTGATTTTTGAAATTATTAAGGGTTTTTTTGTAGTGTAACTTTTTTAAATATTTTCATTTGATTTTTAGCTCAGCTGGCCATCATCCGTCTGACCGTTAACTTTTCACATTTTAATCTTTTTCTCCAAAATCCCATGGCCGATTGAAACCAAACTTGATGGGTATGTTCATTGGATGGTCCTCTACAAAGTTTATGTTTATGGTTCTGAACCAAAATTCAACATGGCTGCAAGGACCATTTATGCACTCTGATTGGCTGAAATTTCAAAAATCTTCTCTGAAACTACAAAAGCAATTGAATAATTACATTGCAGGAATGATCCTTACATGGTCCTCTACCAAGTTTATGAAATACAAGTCTGAAACTACAGAGCCAGTTGGAACCAAACTTGGCAGAAATGGTCCTTAAATGGTCCTCTGTCAGAATTTTGTCCGATGACCCAGAATGTCAACCAAGATGGCCACCACACCCAAACTTACTTAATAATAGGACCCTATGGGAAAATTTATTAAAAAATCTTCATGTCTTAAACCACTAAGAAAATTGGAAACAAACATGGCAGAAATGGTCTTTAGGTGGTCTTCTTTTATAATTATGTCTGATGACCCAGAATGTCAACCAAGATGGCCGCCACTGCTGAACTTAGTTTAACATAGGACACTAGGGGAAAATTCATTAAATAATCTTCTTGTCTTCTTGTCTGAAACCACTAAGCCAACTGGAACCAGATTTGGCACCAAAGTACCTTAGATGGTCCTATGTCAGAATTATGTCTGATGACCAGGACAGTCAACCAAAATGGCAGCATAGGACCCTATGGAAAAATTCATTTAAAAATCTTTTCTGAGACCACTTGGCCAATTGGGACCAGACTTGGCAGCAATGGTCATTAGATGGTCACCTTTCATAAATTGTTCCGCTGACCTGGTCTGTCAATCAAGATGGCCAACAAAGCTGAACTTAGTTTAACGTAGGACCCTATGGGAAAATTTAATTTGCAGATCATCATACATTTGTACCTTAAACTTGGTCATATGGAACCAAACTAATGCCAGCAATGGTCCTCTTTCAGAATTGTGTTAGATAACCTTGAATGTAAACTAAGATTGCCACCACACCCTAACTTTGTTTAATATTGTACAATTTACCTATGGGAAAACCAGCCAAGATAAATTTTCAATCCCACTGAAGTTAAATCCAGGTGAGCGATACAGGCTCTTGAGAGCCTCTAGTTCTGATTTATGGTTTATAATGTTCCTTGAAAAGAATGGAATGGAAAACCTGTCTATGATCCTTTTTTCACTATATGTTTTAGAGACATATATATACATTTAAGGTGCCAAAAAGGAACATGCTTTAATATTCGAAACTTTTTTATTTCCTATCCTATTTTGATGATTTTTTGTCTTGCCTGCGACAACAGTCGAAGAGTGAGACATATGTATTACTATCTAGTGGTGTCGGCGACGTAAACTATTTGTATAAAGCTTTATATTTCAGAAGGTAGAAGACCTAGATGCTTCGTACCTTGTATGCAGATACCTTATGTTATGAACTTTCCGTCTGTCATATGTCCATTGTCCTTGACCTTATATATTTCAGAAGGTAGAAGACCTGGATGCTTCATACCTTGTATGCAGATACCTTATGTTATGAACTTTCTGTCTGTCATTTGTTCATTGTCCTTGACCTCATTGTCATGATTCAGCAACTGCTTCAAAAAAATGTATATTTTTTTTTGTCATGTGAATTTCTCACTTATTATGAGTTATAGGAAAACTATATTTGGTATATAGGTTCCCTGCAACGTTTAAATGTCCGTCAGACAGGGTTCACCTGACCTCGACCTCATTTCATGGATCAGTGATCAAGGTTAAAGTTACGTGATTAGGTCAGTTTCTCAGATACTATAAGCAGTAGGTCAACTATATGTGGTGTATGGAATGATTGTAAGGGGTACATGTCAGTCTGGCAGGTTTCATCTGACCTTGACCTCATTTTCATGGTTCATTGGTCAATGTTAAGTTTTTGTGTTTTGGTCTTTCAAATACCATAAGCAATAGGTCAACTATATTTGGTGTATGGAATGATTGTAAGGTGTACATGTCTGTCTGGCTGGTATTATTTGTCCTTGACCTCATTTTCATTGTTCATTGGTCAATCTTAAGTTTCTATTGTTTGGTCCTCTTCTCAGATACTACAAGTTATAGGTCAGCTATATGTGGTGTATGGAATGTTTGGTGTGCATGTCTGTCTGGCAGGTTTCATCTGACCTTGACCTCATTTTCATAGTTCATTGGTCAATGTTAAGTTTCTCTTGTTTGGTCTTCTCGGATGCTATAAGTAAAACTATATTTGCTGTATGGAATGTATTTTATTATTTAACTGCTGATTACTTATATTGAAATAGTCTCATTATTTTATAAAAATCTTTAAATAACATTAATAATGATAATAAATAATAAAAACTTTAAAGGGATCATTACTAAACAGTGGTTAACAAAAACATTGGATGGTGAAAATGTTAAAATAAGGTCACTCATGCATGAATGACACCTAAAAGTTGTATTTTGCATCCAATTTTAATTTGTATTTTTTTCTTTTAATTCATCTTAATGAGTGTTTTCAGTAGTATGTCAACAGATTTCTTCTGTCTTGTATTGTTTTTGAGATAAAAGGCTCTAAAAAGGCCAAAAAGCAATGTGCTTTGATATGTACATTTGTAATTTATTTTTTTATTTTTCATCCAATTTTAATGGAGATTTTTCTTTTAATTCACCTTGGTGATTGTTTTCATTATGTCAACAATTTGTTTTCTATCTGTTAATATTTATGAGATACATGTACATGGGGTCAAAGTTAGAAATTTTGGAAGAAACATCAAAGTTTATTTTTCATCCGAATTCTTTTAATTCATCTTAATAAATACTTTCAATTTAGTTTGTCAACTGATTTTTACTTTGTTTTAGCTCTTGAGATACAGGGGGTTAAAGATGCCAAAGAAACGGGTTGCGTTGGTATCATGCTGTGCTTAGTGAAACCCTTTATTTATTACATATATGAACAGCTTTAATAAATGGAACTTTTCAGATTAAAACTTCTAATATGTTGTATTATGTATGTTTATTTGCCAGTTTGGGAGTAAATTTTGAGTGACAAAGTGAATAACCAATGTATCGTGATATATTGGTATCGCAAGTTAATTTCATGAGTTTTCCCATAATATTCAGGCCTACTAACAATTAAGCCATGCTCTAGGAAGGGATACACTGTATTAGTCTTACTATGTAGAATCATTAGATAGGTCTAATTATTAAAACCTACAACCAGCAGTTTAAAAAAAACTCAGAATTAATCAATATTTATAATTATTATGGTATGCAAGTTGTATAAAAACTCAAGTACTAAAAGTGCATTTTGTTAATTCATTTACGTCAAATTCAATAAATTGGATCCTTGAATAAACTGAATGTTGAGTCAATATTTGTGACATTGGTAGATTCTTTCAGGTATCATTTGCTTATCATGCATTGACCATGAAAGCACCAAATGCCTTTGTGAACTGGCAAGTTTAGTATCAGATGTAGTAAAACATCTATTTATATTAACTGAAGTAACGGTACACTTTTGTCTCGTAGATTAAATCTTTTTAAATAAAAAATATAGTGAGTTATGTCCCTTGTTCACTTAATTTTTGCTATATTTAGGAACCCAGCTTACACTTTTTTTCCACAGTATAAAATTCTCAGAAGATAATATTGTGTAAGATTATTTTATTTTTTTTTTTTTTTATATCATTGCAGGAAATTAAAGAGAAAACAAAGAAAGTAGTTCACATCATGTAGAATTTGAAAATTTGAAAGGTATGTTAAATGAGAAGTAAACACAAAACAGACTTATTCATACCTTTAATGCTCAAATTGACTTAATTTTGAACACAAACTCTAAAATCACTTGTAAAAATTGATTTAAGTTAAAACAAACATGATTTCTCTAACTTTTTTAGCCTACCTGGCCCAAAGGGCCATGTGAGCCAACAACACTTTACATCCATTGTTTGTCCATCACAAGACAATCTATTGTCTCCTCTGAAATTGCTAGGCCAATTTGAACCAAAGTTTGCAGAAATACTGTATTGAAAGGTGTCTATAACTCAGGTGAAAAACGTGCTCAGATGAAAAACATGCCAGAAGCAGCTCTTGATTCTGATTGGTAAAATTTTTAGTCCAGCACTGGTAGTTTTGATAAAAACTAGCCGTGCTGGAGTATTGTTGACACGACGATCTGTTGAGACAAAGTACCCCAATCTGCAAATAGTTCCTATGAACTCTTAATCAAGGTACAGTACATATGGTTGCATGCAGTTATTCACTGAATAATAACATAGAAAGATTATTCTATCGAATAACAATTGGATGTTACAGAACTGTTTTGACTCAAGCAAACTTTAGCGTATGAATATGAAAACCTACAGAAGTGCGAAAGCGAGGGAAATTCAATTTAATTTACAACCAAGTTGTCCATAATATTGTTACCCGCTAGTGACAGTCGGTAATTTCAATATTTTCAGTAAGTTAATTACTTTCAGTCCTCATCGAGTGTTCATTTCGTCATTCTTAACCATTTCAACCTTTTACTATATTAAAAATAGTTGTAATGAGAACGATTTTAAAATATATTTTATTGATTTTTTTCTACCTGGAAGTTATCTTTCGGAAAAAAATTCGAAACAAGTTCGGAATGGACTTGTGTATTCACATTTCTCAGAGGAATAAATTTGAAATTTTTAAATGAAATGATTTTTTTTAGAAAACAAATCCTCTTATTAGATATTAAAAGGTTATGGTTACATATATTCTAACAAGACGAATGTCAACAAACGTTGAACACGTGTAGTAAAAATGATTTGTAAGATGCTCCAAAACTGGAGCAAGATCCGGGTCACTTGTTACGAATTTGTCAACAGTATGGCGGGTCGATTAGAGATTGCTGATGTTTTTGACTTTGACATTAAAATAGCTATTTGAAGGAACAACAAAGATAATTTTTTTAAAACAAAATAAAATACCAATACCGAAAATATGACATATTATTATGTTTTCATGTTCTTAACATGCATATGCCTTGTCGATCTTGTGCCAAAATTGTGGGGTCAAAAATGAGAACAGAACGAATAAATTCCATTTTTTGGACGATTTTCCAATTGTCCTAAACATTGTTGTGTTTTGATTTAAAAAAAAATTAAGATGACTATGGGTATGTATTGTAAAAAGAAGTCATAATTCATGCTTGTGCTTTTATTATTAAGTCTCCCAATTTAAAAGAAGTGCAAATTGACGATCAGCTGTCATATTTAGAAGGGGGGCTTTATCCACCCTCTCAAACCCCTTAACATTCAAATAACTATGCAATGGTTGAGATCTCAACTCTAAACGTATGTTGTTTCTCCTTATAACAAGACGCACATTCATTGGTGAACGAGGGGTAAATAGGATTGGTCTTTATATATTTGAAAACATCGAGATTCCCACTCTATAATTATATTTGAATTTAGTTTCCCCTCTCCTGTCCGTACATTTCAGAGGAGGGTACGTAGGTAGGTCAAAAGTTTGTTTTTTTTTTTTTGTTGTTCAACAGAATTTTATATTATTTTTAATTTCCAAGACCTAATGCTATAAGGTTTGCTTTCCTGGTTAGTCAGTCCACTACCAATCTCGTCTGAAATTGATCTTTAAATAAAAAAAAAATGTTACGAAAAAAGCGGAATAAAAACTTTTGAGTCTGCGGGGTTTTTACTGAGTCTGTCAGGCGAGGGGAAACAAACAATATTTTGATTTTGGCCTAACATGTATGTGACAGAATTAAAATTGCAATATTTAAAACTTACATTTTGTTTTTGCTGATAACCGGTATTTTTTATTACAAAAAGAAGATTATTTGTATTAATTAATCTTAAAATAATGTCTTTTCACTAAACTTTGGATTATTAAAAGCATTAAAAAATTACAGATGAGCAATACAGAGGTCTTAGAGTGTTACTGTCGATTAACCTCTTTATAAAGACAGAGGAGACATACAAAAGTTGGATATTTTTGACACGTGTTACAGCACTGACATGTTTCAAGTTTAATATGACCAGGGACTTCCAGTGAATTGCGTCATTCAAAGAAGAAATTTCCGCCTTCAGTTTTTATCAGTGATGTACAATCTATGAAATGATCTGTCAAAACGGTTATTTTTGCTTCTATTGATGAGAGATCATATAAAGAAATTCTCCCAATCCATTTAGAAGGCCATTGAGACCCAGGCTTCCTGTCATTATAGCTCTTATTTCTCAGTAAGGTTTAAATCAATAATCAATTCACCATGATATCACAAGTCCATAAAGGGTTGTTTATTAACTATGAAAATAGCTGTTGTGTAATTAGTTGTTTAAGAATCAGATTTGCTATTTGTTAAGATAATGTTTAATAAGAAGGCAAATACAAGCTGGATATCTATATTGAACTTCCCTAAAGTGTATGGTCAAGTACAAAACTGAATTTTGGAATCTGTTGTTTTCAAATTTTAGAAGAGTAACACTTAATAACATATTTAACTTGCAACAAGTTTGGTTACCAGTAGAGGTCCATGTGATTTGTATTTGCAATGAACTAATTTGCAGTTGTTGTGAAAATGATGCCAAGTTCTTGTGGTCTTAGAAATGAACTTCTTGTCAGTTTTGTTATATATGTACATTGAGCCTCAACATCTTTAGGTACATCCTTATAGGTTTTGGCATCTACATGTATATATATAATGGAAACGATTCTGTATAATTTCAAGTTTAGTTCTCATTTATAGACTGAACTACATACATAAGAATAATTAGTGTAAGATGCATTAATGGAGTATCAAAGCCTCACACTCCCTCAGTCAGTTTTCTCCATTCACCCTTTCTTATTTTTGCATGAATTATTTCTTGGTCTCCACAGCAGTACAATTCAATGGTATAGAATAGAAAAGTCAGATAAAATAAATTTTAACACAGATTTTTCAGTTTGAAATCTGGCTTTTAATTTAGCAATGTACTATGGACATGGACAGGTTATTCAACAAATGTTTTTCAGGTTTCAATGTGTTGTTTCTAGTGACAAGTGCAGAGGAAACTGTTCTTGTTCCAGAGTTACTTGCCTTTAAATGGGAGAAGTGGTTTGGGAGTGATAACTTTAGAAATACAAATAGATTGGTTAATCTTCAAATATCTATGTAGAAATTAGTTAACATTGATCTTAAATTTCTTTTATGCACAATGTTTACCTGGACACCAAATTCCTACCTTAAATGACTAAAGGCTCCTGGCAGCCTCTAGTTTAAATTTAAGTATGTTGTGTATCATGAAAATAGCTTTAGTGTGATTCTGATGATTATTGCTTTTCTCATTCTAGTGTTATGCCCCTTGATTGAGAGAAATATGGGAATTGAGTAGTATCCGTAAGTGTTCAGTAGGTCAAAATTTTATATCTATAGTGATGACAGCTCGTTTGTTAATATTTTCTTCCTAATTCTCGGAAAGTAGATAGGAAGGATGGAATTGTAAATTTCAAATGATCAATTTTTTCTGACCTAAAGAAACCACTTTAGTGTTTCATAAAGGTTCCAAATCAATCTCATTCTAATTGTGGCTATTTTTAATATCTGCATTAAAATGATAATGCAAAGAATTTGATTGGAAAGGTGTAAATAAAATGACTAGTAAGTTTGTAATATTGCAAAGAGGGGGGGGGGGGGGGGGGGGGTCCTGGATGAGAATCTGTCCATAACACAAAGCTTGTTTGAGGGGACATGAGGACCAAGTAAATATGTTTGTCAGTGATAAATGTTATATAGTCAGTGAGCTTTGTAATCATAGATAACCTGTGTTTTAATTTTAACACAGGACATTGACCATAAATTTCTATTTATAGATATTTAATATACAACAGCATGTTTACACAATGTTGATTCAAGGTTACAGAGTTAGTCTATATTTACTTTATCATAAAGTGATAACCATAGTGCATGTTATCACACCCTGCATACAGTTCTGCAAACCACAGATTAATCTGGATCCGAGATAAGCAATATTCATGCTTACCATTAGAACACGATATGAAAATTGTGGATCCAATATGTATGCACGGATTTCATATCAGAAAATAATGGATAAAATGGATATTTCTTACAGCGGAGCCAGATTTATCCACGGTTTGCAGAAATGTATGCAAGATGTGGTTATGATTGTGTAATTGTGTGCCATATAAACTTCTTCATCAAAATTATAAGATTGTGTACCATCTTGTTTGTCCTATATCTGGGTAACATTTTTGGACTCTAGGCTCATTGTCCTTCATATAGGAATTTGAATTAAGTGGCAGTTATTGAACACTGATTTTCATAGACGGAATTGATATTGGATTCTGGAAAATGATTTGCACAAGCTTGAATAATTTTCATGTGCTTGCACCCATAGTTTTTCATCCTGTCTTGTTTTCAAATGATTTGCACAAGCTTGAATAATTTTCATGTGCTTGCACCCATAGTTTTTCATCCTGTCTTGTTTTCAAATGATTTGCACAAGCTTGAATAATTTTCATGTTCTTGCACCCATAGTTTTTCATCCTGTCTTGTTTTCAAATGATTTGCACAAGCTTGAATAATTTTCATGTTCTTGCACCCATAGTTTTTAATTCTTTCTTGTTTTCAAATGATTTTGGAACATAACTTTAGTTTTAATTCCTTGCTCGTTCTCCATAAAATAAAAAATTTATTTTTTTCTTTCTTTCAATTTGTTTTTTGCTGACAGTCCATAGTTATGATTTTTGTCCTTTGACCTTAAAGACCCTTGATGGGCGTTATCAATTATCTGTTCAGTGATTGGACGAAAATATGGTTATTTTTTATGTTCGAAAAATGTCTATGGGTAATGTGGTGCTATGTACATATTCAGAAGGTGAAAGGTTCATTTACATGTGTAACTAAAGCCTTATAATCGAATAACACAATTATAAAAAAACTGACTTTTGGAAAAATAGCTATTTCCTTCAACTAAAATAATTATTGCATGTGAATTATTATAATTTTTAACACCAGCTATTATGTGAGTTGTTAATCCATTCAGGGTTTATAAATAAACAAACAAATGAACTAGAAGATGTATATCGAAAAATGGAGACAAAGGAAAATATTTTGCTAACTGAAGTAAACTAGGAAGTTAGAAGGAAAAAGAATTTACATGTACTGATTAAAGAAAAAAAATTTACTAGTTCTGCATTCTGAAAAAGAATAAATTTATTCATAAATGTATAAGTTTTGAAAATTCTTATAAAAAAGAAGGATACTGGATTTGATTAGAGTGCAGAAATTTCAGTGTACTGGTAACAGTAGGCTTGAACCTGTATGGATAATCATATTGCTCTGCTGACAGAGCTAAACAATATTCCACTGTAATAATATACATTTGTACATGTACCTGTATTTTATAAGATACGGACAACATGGAAGTAAAAAATTATTGTAATCTACCCAATATCGATACATTTGAATAGTAAAGATTTGTATATAGCTTTATATAGAATTTACAAACAGTAAATGATTGTACATGTATTGATTAGGTACACATCTGGTATGATATCCATCTTAACATTTAATTAATCATTATATACCCCAATAGTTTCTTAGATGTAAAAGGTGTAATTTTCACTGGAATTTTATATGAAATCATTTTTGTGATCGTCCATTTTATTTATATTTATTTTGGAGGAGGGAGCAATGAAGTGATTTTGGAACCTTGAAATTTTTTTGCTCAGCATCCATTAGTCTGCCATTTTTTAGTTGACCAGTACAAAAGGCCCGAGTGAGCTATTGCCACCACTTGGCATGAATAGTCCTTTCTCAATTGTTGTAAAATTTCCTGAAACCAAATGGCCAATTAAAACCCAGTGGAATGATCTTGTCTGGTCCCTTTTCAAAATTGTGTCTGTGGGTATACCCACAATTTTTGGTCTATTGATAGTTCTTGGTGGGTACATGCCGGCCTGACACTTGTCTCTCAATTTTGACCCCAGTTTTATGGCTGAGTGACTTTCATCCAAGTTTCTTGATTAAGTCCATTTTTCAGCAACTGTAATACCTAGACCCACCATGTTTGGTCTATAGATTATTCTTAGTGGCTACATGCAAGTCTGACACCTGTCTCTGGACTTTGACTTCAATTGCATGCTTCAGTGACTTTGTCACATTTTCGAGATAAGGTCTATTTCTTAGCAACTTTAATACTTAAACCCACCATATGTGGTCAATAGATAGTTTTTAGTGGGTACAATGTACATGTCGATATGACACCTGCCTTTTGACCTTGACCTCAATTTCATGGGTGAGTGACCTTTGTCACATTTTCGTGATCAAGTCCATTTGTTAGCAACTGTAATACCTTAAACCAACCATATATGGTCAATAGATAGTTCTTAGTGGGAACGTGCCAGTCTGATGATACCTGTCTCTGGACCTTGACCTCAGTTTCATGCTTGAGTGACTTTTGGTCTATAGATAGTTTTTGGTGGGTACATACCAGTCTGAAACCTGTCAGCTCTCCTTGAATGACATGCATGAGATTTTTCAGACAAATTATCACCTGACCATTATTATTTCTTTTAACACATTTTCCATTGACTTGCAGTGTCAGGTATCAGATAATCATTATTATGTGTCCATGTGCATACTTGGGCAAGATGTGTAGTGTGTCAGGTTCTTTTTTAAAATTTATCTTATGACCTGGATCACTAACAAATATGGCCACCAAAAATCGAATTTAGCTTAAAATGGACTCAAATGGAAAATTAACTTAAAGATCTTGTCTGAAACCAATGAGCTATTTGGAACTTAACATGACAGTAATGGTTGTTGGGTAGTCCTCTTTAAAAACTATATCTGATTACCTGCATTACCTGATTACCTGCATCTGTTCAGTTGTAACAATAGATATTGTATGATATTAATGAAAAAAATACATATACAAAGTAAGACATAATCTGTAATTTTTTTTGATAGAATTCTTATACCAACTATTGATTATTTACTGATTTGTTTACTGTTTTATTTGTAGGAATCACGGAAGTAAATCGCCATGGATATGTCTGAAGATCAGCTATCTAGGTATTCATTAATGACAGTCAGCTTCATTATATGTCTTTGTTAGATGATGTTTTTAGCTTCCTCGTCCAGATTGACTTCTAATTAAGTATGGTAGTGTGTTTTAAAAGGTCTCTTACAGATGTTCATGCCAAAAAAATTGGTATTGTGGCATGATGCTGCTATTGACACCAGTACACTGTTATTTTAAGTACCGAAAGTCTAGTCTAATAAAAAAAATATTTTTAATTAAGGTTTTATGTTCCATTGTTTCCAAATCATTTCTAAAATAAAATTTAACATTTTATTTGGTGCATGTTTGAAAATAAAATTAAATAGGGATGTAGTGAGAATCCTTGATTAAATATTATGTTGGAAATCTTTTTCTGCTCAGGGTTGAATAGAATAGTAGCCAATATGGAAGAATTTGATGGCGATGGTATTCATTTTTTTCTCATGGTCATAATTTTTATCTTCAAATAAATCAGTACCATTAATTCTGGATACAAGAGTCCAGTTTTGATTGAGATAATTGCTGAAAAAAAAAGATTATAAATCCTGATCTGATAATTCAGATCTTCAAATGTGTATATACAATGCATCACATGTATGTGGTGTAAGCTATAAATAAAACAAGATGACAGAAATGACAATATATGGGTAGTTTACGTTTAAATTATACACAAATTATAACTTCATGTTATTTTAAAGTATAATTTATGACAAAAAGCTATTATTTTTGAAAGTGTAAGATCTACATGTCAAATATTTGTATCATGACCTTAACCTAAAAAATTGTCATAAAGATTTATTGATCATGTAGATTTATGTCTTAATTGTTGTAGTATAAATGGAATAAAATATTATAAATATGTTTTTTACATAATCAGTGTAGAAATCTCTTTGAAATGGTTAATAGTTACTTTTACTGTAGTTTAAAACAACCATTACCAATACTCATATCTGATGCCATAAAATGTAACCAAATATCCTGCATTTCTGATAGTTTATCTTTGCACAAGGTTAAATTGTTGAAAGACCTCCCTTCTACATGTAACTTATTAAAATACATGTATATCATTTTCACTTATCAGAGTATCATTATATAAATATAATATACAATGTACCTCATGATTAAAACTATTTCTCAGCAACTAATATGCTGTTCGCAATAACCATTTCAAGAAACTCATTTCCGGTATCACGTTTCTGACTCTAAAATTATAAATTGAAGCAAGTTATTTCCCTTACTTTACTTACTTCCATTTCCGGTGAATGAAACTTTTTCTAGCCTTAGTATGTAGCGCAATATGGCTGCCCCCATTAAACAAAGACTTTTCTAAATGACCCATATGTAGAAAATGCATATGCTTCTATGGTGCTGGCTATAATAATATGATTCACCATATTTTGTGTAAAGATAGTTCTTAGTTTGTACATGCCATTTTGACACCTGTGATCCAACCTTGACCTCAATTTCATGCTTGAGTGACTTGTGCTACATTTTCAAGATTAAGTTAATTTTTCAACAACTGTAATACCTTGACCCATTATGTTGGGTACGTGCCAGTCTGCCACATTCCATCCGACCTTGACCTGAATTTCATGCTTGAGAGACATGCATCACAATTTTGCAATTATGTCTATTTCTCAGCAACTGTAGTACCTAGACCCACCATATTTGCTGTAGATAGTTCTTGGTGGGTACATGCCAATCTGACAGCTGTTATAGGACTTGTGTCAAATTTTTGTGATTAAGTCTATTTCATACTTGAGTAATAAAGTCAGTTTCTCAGAAACTAATACCTAAACCCTCCATATTTGGTTTATAGATAGTTCCTGGTGGGTATATATCCATCTTAGACCTTGACCTCAATTTCTCACTTTGTGTCTGTTTGTCATTTCTATGTACCCCGTTAGATGAAATACCTCTACCCACCATATATGATCTGTAGATAATTCTTGGCAAGTACCGTTAACACTCGCCCTTAAGACTACTTGTCCTATAAGACTAGGACCCTTTTTCGGGAAATTTGGACTACTTTTGCCTATAAGATATGGCAAATGACTATCAAAGATCTGGCAAAGGCTGGAGTGGTTTAAAAACGATTTATGATTATTGCATAAAACTTTTCACACTTCTTAGTTATATTAATCTGAAGATCTGTATACTTTTTCATGATGATTATTTTATTTTTCAGTTATTGAATTTTATTGAGCTTTTTGGGTAAAAAAGGTAGTCATTTTTGGGCACATTTTGTGCCATATCTCTATTGCTTAAAAGTTTACACGCTTATGTTTTACCGGGTTTCCATATACATCTCACCAGCAGATCCACTAAATAAAGGGGGATTCCAAAAACATTTATTATGTTTTTTTCACAAGACGACGGGTGTATCATGCGCTCATGGCGCAGCTGATTATTCCTAAAATGCAGAAAACCTTGTCAGCATCGAGTCTTCCCCTCCTCAAAACAAATGAGTTTATTCACCTGAAACACGAAAATAAATGTTATAAATACAAAATTTTAAACAAATTTATTTGATTTTTTGCACCTGGAAGTTAGGTTAAGATAGTAACAACAAAATAAAGTTCGATATAACTACCCTTTCGATTTCGCGATAGATAACGAGGATAAAATGTAAATTAATATTACAAAATTAAACATTTTCTGCTTCATAATTCCTTTTCTTTAACCTATAAATTAAATTGACATTGATCTTATATGAAGACGAAAGAAACAAATAAAATAAATATTCATTAGGTTCCATTCCAAATCTGGATTATGACCACATGTTGTCCACATGTCAAAACATGGCGGATCATTTGAAGTTTGTCATCATTGTTGTTTTTGGATTTAAAATGGCAATTTTCCTGAATATTGATGATGAATTCATGGAAAACAAATGAAGTAACTACTGGGAAAGTACGGGCTTTTATTTCATCTTGTTATATTTACCATTCACAAAAAACAAAAAACCTAATTTTTCGTCAGTTTTTCAAATTTCCTCTAAAAAAAATAGGTGTTTTTTAGTGACGGAAAATTTGAGAAATTATGGCATATCTTTTTAGATACGCTAAGATTTCTTCTCCTTGGTGAGTACCCTGTCCTATAAGACTCCTTTTGAGAAAATTGAATTTTGGTACCAAATACAATGTATCTAATAGGCAAGTATAAACAGTTCATGTCAGTCTGACATTTGTCTCTTGCGGTTTGTCAAATTTGTACAATTAAGTCGATTTTTTAGCAACTTTAATACTTGGACCCACCGTCTTCAGTTTGTAGAAACTTGTTAGTGGTTGTATACCATTCTGAGACTTCTCATATGACCTTGAACACAATTTTAGGCTTCAACGACTTGAATCACATTTTTCAGACAACTGTTGTGTTATATTTGGGGTATTTCAAAAAAAAAGACTTTTAAAAGTCTTCAGTTGATTAATAATGTATAGATGATTTGAAAAGGTTGACATATTATCCAAAAAAAGAAAGTTTATACAAAAGATAAATTAAGGAAATTTGTTTATATTTAATTCTTGCTAAATAAATTTCAAGTAAATTTAATATGGATCAGTAAGGGATCCAGGATGGACAAATACCCTCCCCATCACTTAGAATAGAGAATGGGAACGGGGGATGTGGCAAAGAGACAACAACCCGACCAAAGAGCAGAAAACAGCTCAAGGCTTCCAATGGGTCTTCAACACCGAAAAAAAATCCCCTACCCAGAGGCGGGCTTCAGCTGGCCCCTAAAAAAATGTATACTAGTTCAGCAAAATGGACGGCACACTAACTTTGAGTGTGTAGGATAAGAAATATTCCAAGATCTGCATGAGAAAAGTTCAAGCATGTCATTTAACATTCCTTTCCACTGCTTTGATCACTGGATTCAGTATAATAGATACTACATTTGTAAATGAATCTCATATTAACATAGTTTTTAGTGCATATAAATTTTCTTGTATGAAGCATAAGTTTACAATGTATTTTGTTTGACTCTAAAAATAAGCTAACGTAAAGAACAATTTTCAGCATCAAATATTTGATAAGATTTATTGATTCTTGTTATTTTATTAAAAGCAAACCAGACAGGAAACCTTATGGTAATGTTTTCTCCAAAGGTTTCAGTTTCAGGTATAAACAAGGTTCTAAGCATTGACATTAAGTTTTATATTTCAGTGATTTATCGCCTAACAGTGAGTGTCACATGACCAACATAGGTTCTGTGGACCAGCAATCTCCAGCTGATAAAGATTCATGTCCATCATATATAAACCAGCAACCTTTGTCGTGTACCTCTCAAGTATCAGCTTTGACAATCAGTTCAGTACATTCACAGACAGCGTCCATGTGTCAACCAACCTCCACCAACGCCAGTTCCTCTACTATGTATAATAAGAATGGGGCCAAATCTCCACATTGTAAAGTCTGTGGAGATGAATCCTCTGGATTTCATTATGGCGTAGATTCATGCGAGGGTTGTAAGGTATGAATTTAAATATACATTCGCTTTGTAGGCTTGTAGTTCATTTATAACCTACTTATTACGGTAAAATGCAGTTGGCCCAAGCAACTGTCAACATAGTGTATTCTTTACAAAGTTTGTTGTTATCAGTCCTGATACTTTACCCAGTGATAGGTTGGCATTGAAGATATCAAAAATAACAATGTTACTTCAGGAACATAAATTTAATATAATCCAAAAATTAAACAACCAAAATAGTCTGAAATCTTAATAATCCAAATACTCCTAAAAATTAATAATCCAAATAGTCATGAAATTTAATCTCCAGTAATACAAATAGACCAAAAACTCAACAATCCAGATAGTCCAAAAATGTAACAAACGTAACAACCAATTAGTCCAAAAGCTAAACAAACCAAATAACCCGACTCCAAACATAGCTACACCTAAAAAGGAAATGTCCTGAACATCAATATGAAAAGTAATTTGGCATGAAAATTGAAAACGAAAAAATATTTTATGATATCCTTGTGCATTTAAAAAATGCAAAAAATTTAGGTACAAATTTCTTTACTTCTGTCTCTGAAACAACAAATAATAGAGTTATATATATATATAACAGGATATCTTTTTTCCAATATTTAGTGGAATTTCTATTTTGGCAGTTCGGAATCGTCTATTATGTTTTCCTTATTAAACATAAGAAAATGGCCTTCTGGTATACCATTTCCAATTATTTTCCCTGATTGGGCAAAATCAAGTTAATTGGTATATTATCATCCCCATCTGCCCAAGGTTTTTTTTTCTTTTTTTTAATTTCAGAACTTTTTCCATTTCCGGTAAAATTTATTAGTGGCGAAATCGACCACAAGTTCCCTGCTCTGGACTTGCTACACACATGGGCCTTGCCAATCATGAAAAAATTTTTAAAAACTTCCACCGGCTCCTTGTTTTTCCAGTAATTTGACCAACCATAATTTTTTAGTGCTGTAAAAATCTGCAGGTGATTTTCATCTTTGGAAACAGGATTGCTTTTTTGGCATTTTTGGCATTAAAAGAATGGAGAATCATGACATATTGTACAAGTCCTTGCTAAAATATTATTTATGTAGTATCCGGTTGATTTGTGACAGATGGTATCTTCGGTGCTACATGTGTGCCTATGGTGTTGTATATCAAGGACAAATTAGGCCACCTTTGGTTCATGATTTAATGAAAGACAACATTAAGTTTTATCCCATAGTTCATTCATATTCACCTCTTCAGATAATTAATTGGTGTGGGAAAAGAAGTACAAATAAAACTATTGATTTGAACCTCAGTTTCTCTTGTATTAATTTTATAGTAATTATCAGGATTTTTGTCATACTACATGTAATAAACAAGTGAGATTATAAAACCAAAATGAAGGGAAGCCACATTATTCTTAAGTGTGATTTCAGCAATATTCCTACTGTGTACAAACATAGAATATTTGTTTCAGAAATCTACTGTCATTGTGCAAAATGCACTGTTTTACACAACAAAAGGTAGTAAGAACATACAGGTAAAAAGTTGAAGCAAACAAACGATTTGAAGTAAACCATATTCTTTCATTTTTCCAAAATTTGGTTTATTATGGCAAATTTCAAATATAAAGCTGATTTTATGCATTACACATACCTAATTTACAGAGAATTCAGTTTAAAAAATGTAGGTACCGGTAAATAAACTTGCTGTTTCAGTATGTAACTAATTTAATATAGAATTGTAGGAGGATGTCATTTGATAATGCTTGTAACACTGGAGGTGACAGTATTTTTACGGAAAATTAAAAATATTGGAAAGTGTAACTGATTTTTTAAGTGGAAGAAAATTTTATTTTTAACTTTAAGTAGATATGAGATAATGTGATTTGTACTTATAGTTTTCTAAAGATCTAATTTGAGAGCAATAAAATTGTTGATTTATAGCAGTTTTAGCATTTGTGTTGTAATAAAACAAATCCATGATGCTAGAGTCATCTTAAAAGTCCTCAAGGAATAAAATTCTACAAAATATGTTACAAATAATGGTTGTTAGAAAGATTTTGTTTCCAATTAATTTTCTTATTTACTTGACAATAATGCAGCAATTGTACTCTTATCAATATTATTTTACATACAGTACAAATTTTAATATTTAATACTTCATAGACACATTTAAGAAATACAAATGGGAATGTTTGAGCCGATGATCATTATTTTTAAGGTATTCGTTTGGTTAGGTAAACCAATTCTACTTTTAGTAATTCATTACAGAATTTTGTAACTATACATGTAGATTGTTGTACATTTTTTAAACATTAATGAATGCTTGTCAAAAAGTTAATTATATGTTGTGCATTTAATACTTTGAAATATCAGTTCTGGAATGAACATAAAAAGCCTAAGGCTATTGAAAAATGATTCCTAGACTATAGTTGGGTTGTTGGATTTTACAGACTCCAGTGTTTTAACATAAAATTAAAATCAACAAGCATAAAAAATCTGTAAATTAATTGAGTTCACTTAACTATAACAGTTAACAAGAAATATTAGGCAGTTATCTGCCTTAACCAATTTATCCAAGGGAGAAAACTGTCCCTTTGGTCCTTAGGGCAAAACACAAGTAATTTATTATAACCACTTGGCAGTTTGGTTAAGGGAGATACCTGTCCCTTTGGTCCTAGAGCCAAACAGAGGTTATTTTATTATAACCACTTGGAACCATGGTTAAGGGAGATAAATCACTATTTTTTCTTACTAGTAGCAATATTTACTTGCAGAATAATTTAAATTCAGAACTTTGGTGAATTCAGTTGATAAACATGCAGCTGACCCCTAAACAATAATGCATACTAGTTCAGCGAAATGGGTGGCACACTAAACTCAGAAACATATAAATGAACTAAAATTAAAAAACACACAAGTCTATCTGTCGTTGAGAAGTTTTGCAGTGAGTCAAGGTCAACTGAAGGTCAAGATCTCACAAAGATCAACAATTTCAAGTCGAAAAGGTCCATGCCAAAAACAAGTTACTTTGATCTACATTTTATACATTTCATTCAACAAAATCTACATCTTGTACATTTCTTTGGTTTAGGTTTACATTGAGGTTAAAATTCTACCAATGGTCTGCAAGCTACAGTAGACTGATATATTTTACTATCTTGGATAGTAACTGTCCATTCTTAAATCACCTTGACCTATACATTGTATTTTATGTATGAATGACTTGGGTATATACCCTTGAAACAGATTTTAAATTAAATGGGGAAAGGGCTAAGCTGTTATTTGTTACCGTTCCATTTCTTTATTATAGTAGAATGAGGACAAATATTTACATTATTCAGTTAAGAATATACAGATAAGTGTCAGATTTTGGGTAACTCTTATTTAATTCCTACATTTAAGGGCTTCTTCAGAAGATGTATTACCCAAGGTATGACTCATAAGTGCTCAAATGATGAGAAATGTGAAATAACACCATTTACAAGGAATAGCTGTCAGTACTGTCGCCTGAAGAAATGCTTTGCTGTTGGCATGTCACGAGAGGGTAAGTTTATCAATGACAGTCATAGTAATGTTAAGGGAAGAAGCCATTCACGGAAATCTCCTTGCCTCATAATTTTTGTTTTCTGTTCAATTTTTGACAAGTAAAATCAGGATTTTGCTTCAGTTTTGATGTGTAACCAGATATGTGCACTATTAAATAGTTTTTGTCATCCAATTAGATAGTAAATTTAGTTTGGTGACATCATGAATTTGCCTGCAAATGAGACAAGTGAGTTCCAACAACATGGAGAATCCTTATAAAGCATATGTCATTCATAATTAAATTTTTATGTATTTAAATCCATTTCTTAAGTAGCACTGTACAAATATGAATTTTGGGAGGAAAATGTTTTGATTTTTATTTGGTGTCTGAATTATATACTGGAGTTTCAAACTTTTAAAGCACTATTTTCAGCTGTTATTGGGCTAAATAGAAAAAAATATGACAGCTGCATGAGTAAAGTTTCAGCTAATTAAGATCCAGACTTGTTACAAGATCCTATGTAATTTTAAATTTTTACATTATTTATATGATATAGGCAATTCTCTACCCATACTTATTTACTATCATTGTGTGTACACTGTTGATAGTAAATAAGTATGGATAGTAGAGGTGCAATTTGTAACAAATAAATGGAACATATTACACAGAGACTTGTGGCAAGTCTCATGAAGATCAAGAGATGCCACAAGTTCCTTTAATAGAACAGTAAAATTGTGGTTTATAAATCAAATCAAAATTAGACACAACTTTCTGACTGTTGGCTAATATGGGTTTCCAAGAGTCAACACCTTTTTATATTTTTCATGCTCGTGATCAAGGCCATATTGATTGAAACGTTGGGCAATTTTTACTTTTAACTTTGGTTGTTTTTTTTATGATTTTCTATTTGTTTTTTTTCGACTTGTGTATTTTGTAAATTTAAGTTGTTTTATACCCCTTTTGACAGCTCACCATTTCCATTTATTTTCCTTGTATTCTGTTGTCGTATGAGCTGTTTGACAACATACTAACTCTTTTTAATGATACTTACTGTACATTTATTTATGTTGTATGTTAATTCTATATACCATCAACAAATTAAATGTATTCTTTTTAGCTCGCATGGCTTGAAGGGCCACGTGAGCTTATGTCGTCACTTGGCGTCCGTCGTAAACTATTTCAAGAATCTTCTCCTCTGAAACTGCTGGGAGAAATACCTTAAAACTTTAACTGAATGTTCCTTAGGGTATCTAGTTTATAAATTTTATCTGAAGTTTTGATCTATCAACAAACATGGGCACTGTTGCTAAAATTAGAACATAGGGGTCAAATGTAATTTTTGGCTTATATCTCAAAAACCGAAGCATTTAGAGCAAAACTGATGGGGCAAACAGTTTTAGGTTGTTATCTTGAATATAATAATAAAGACAAACTGTAAACAACAAAAATGTTCAGGAAAGTAAGATCTACAAATAAGTCAACATGACCAAAATCGTCAATTGACCCCTTATAGGAGTTTTTGCCCTTGAAAGATTATTTATATGTAAACAGAAAATAATGGTCTGACATTGTCACAGATGTTGAGGGCGTTACTTGAAATAAATTAAATGGTAGCAGTACAAGTAAAATGGAGCATCAAGGGTCAAGGTCATTTAAAAATTCCATAGCAACTGATGAAAAAGTCCCTAGCAACCATATATATTTGGATTAAGGACCTTATAATTTACCTGTACAAGTCAGAATGGAAGGTCAAGAGTCAATGCCATTGAAAAAGTCCCTAGCAACCATATATATTTCAGTTCAGGACCCTATAATTTACCTGTTCAAGTCAAAATTGAAAGTCAAGAGTCAATGCTATTAAAAAAGTCCATAGCAACCGATGAAAAATGCCCTAGTAACCATATCTATATGGGTTCAGGATTCCTATATTTTAGCTGTACAGGTCAATATTAAGGAGAAAATTGTGATTGTATATATTAAATAAAATAACCATTGATGCAAGATCTGCTGGTACACAAAAGATAACAGTTGAGTGATTCAGGCTCTTCTGAGCCTCTTGTTTTCATATTTCTTCAGTGACTTTAAATTCTAAATAGAGCTTGTTTTCTGTAAGAAAATGAAATAACAGTTCAATAAATAAGAAATAGTTAGATTTAAATTTTCAACAATATTAAATGTAAATTTAATTATTGATTTTATTTATTTCTCATCCTGTCTTGTTATTGACTTTTTTCTGTGGTTCAATTTTCAACTAACAGTATACAGAGTAACATTTTGATCAACATGCCAAGCAACATTGACATGTTTCATTATTTCATGAATATATAAACTGATATATCAATACACTATAACATTTTCCCCTTATTTTCCATCAAAAAGGTCATTATTTTTTTAGGATGACAGTCCAATAACCTGTAAAGTTGAATCAACTTTATTGATTAAAATTTTACAAGTACCAGATGACACAACATGACATTACTGATTTTGTGTTATGACTATTTTGACATAATAATTGGTAATAGATAATTATTTTTTGTTATAGAAAAGGTTCTTCCTCACTACAATTGATAATACTAGAAAGTCATAACAATGTTAAATAAATCTTGGGGTAGGTTATAGTTCAACAGATCAAAAATTTTAGTCACTTTGACCTTCATTTAATGCCTGAGTGACTCCTTTAGGTCTACTTCTCAGAAACTGAATTTAGACTTTAGTTGGTTTTCATTGGTTTTGTGGGTACTGAAAAGCCACAAATTTTAAATATTCAACGAAATACAGTTACTTAGTTACTCAAATACAAGCAAATGATGAAACCCAAAATCAACTATCCTCAAATATCCCAAATTCACAAATTCATATCCATAAAAATAAATCATTGCACAGTATATCAATGATACTATACCACTAGCATAAGAAAATTATTTGGAATGGTTACTGGTATAGGCAGGATTATATATATCTCTCACTTTAATATATAATAAAATAATTATCAAAATATTTTTCCCTTCAAAAATAATAGATGACAGATCTGTGTTTATAAGGATCAGTGTCTTATAGACAGTTTTGTTCTGTGTGTTTGTGAGTGTTGTCAGTAGCTTTCCAGGACTGGATAGATCTAGGTTTAATTCTAATCTGTATTTTCCTTATTCTGTAAAAAGTTGACAATACACTCTTGTAGTTTATCATATTTTACCTGCTCCAAAATTTTTATCGCTGTATTTTGTCTGTCTTAAATGCAAAAAAATACCTAATTTATAGAAAAAAATCTAAAATATATTATGGGAGAAAACACAGCGATAAAAGGGGAATTGAAACAATAATTACTTTCAATATATTATGAAAAAAATATATAGATTAAAGTTTGTAGGAGTTATTGGTTATGTAACAAATATACAGATATTGATCAGTTTTCTGTCTTATTAAGATAGTCAAATTTTCAGTTTTTTTCCTTAACAAATTTTTAACTGTTAAATGATCACAAATATTATAATATCAGAAAATTTAAAACATTTGGTTTAAGTTTATAAATACCTATTCTAATGCAAAATTAGTTTACTGTCCAATTTGATGGAGGAAGTTAATGGTTTTGCCAAGTGTGGTAGAATAAAAAACATTTTGCCAATTTTGAATGTTGGTTAGAGAGAGAAAATTACAGATTTTAGTTTTATGGGCGGGAGGAAAGGTACGACAAAAATCTATTAGCCCCCCTATTTTCAATGTATCCTCGTCAAAAAATCTATACAATAATAGTCTTGAGAGAAATCAACTGTCAACTGTGCCAAAAAAAATTTCTTGCACATGAGCTTTGTATATTGAGGGCATAACTTTTACTAGGCCATATAGAAAAGTTATGAGTCAGAAAAGAGAATAATATTTTTTTAGACCAATTGAACTACAATATCCTAAAATTTAACCTAGCCTGGTGGAAGCAAATGTCACTAGAATTGGAATTCATGCTAAATCGCCTGAAGACACATAAATTCATATCATATAAACCACCTTTGTAAGACAATATTTATCACCCAGAGGTAGGTCCTCCAAGGTTTTCTACGCATGCCAGCATTCCGCAGCAATAAATAATAAATGGATAACAGTTACTTAAAATATATCTCTTTAAAATACCTCTCACTGCATGACTTAAAGTAACAGTTTTATGTTATCTTCTAAATACATTTAAAAAAAATTGTTTAATATTATTAGAAGTTGTAAACATTTTACTGGAAATTTTTTTAGTAACAAAATTTACACATGCATATGAATTTCATTTATTAAATTTTTTTTTTAAAAAAAGCACAGAAATAGATTAAAAATGGTATATCATGTGGTAAATAAATAAAACCTAAATCTTCAGCATTTAACTTTGTTATTACTATGTTGATTTATAGTTTTATGTAAGAAAAAATAATATAAAGGGAATGCCCTACAGTATAGTAAGTTAAATTTGGACTGTTTCTGGGACAGTTAGATTTGATTGGATGGAAATTAGGTTAGGTAAATTTTGATTGGATAAGAACTAGGTGATATAACCTTTGTCAACTATTTACATTAGAGTGCAGTGTCTAGTAAACAACACAGTTATTTCCATCAACCTTGTATCTTTGATATTAATTATCGCATGGCAGGATGAAATTTTGTTTCCTCTGCATTGTTCGTGGGAATAAAAAGGTTTAATGATTGTCAAATGAACATGCAATCTGTATATTAGAATCTTTCTCAAGTCAGTTTAATGTGAAATTTAATATAAAAATATAATCATTATCTGTCTTCTACAATTAAAAAAAGATACTCAAAATACATGTACCTTTTAGGAAAAAAACATATCTGATTTTTTGAGTGGTGATGTCCAATAATATCAAGTTTAAATGTTTGACACACTCACTTTTTAGCATTAAAAGTAACTCCAAGTGTGAAAGACCTAAGTTTAAATAATTAACTAATTTATTTAAAGGGTTCTAGATATTTTTATGCACACAACATTCAGTTTTAGTGGATGGGGAAACAAGTTAATGAGAGTAGCATATTAGCCTACATTTTTTTGACAGTAATATAGGAGCCTCTAACGTCATTACATTAATGACTTTTATTAGAAATTCACTGCCATTAAATATTTAAATTTGTTTTAATTGAATCAAGATTATATTTGTGAAATTTAAACTGTAAACAGGTTTTTCCCATTTTTGTCAAAGAAGAAAATTACATATTTATAACATAGTGTAAAGTATTGAGCCTGCCATAATATTATATGGTATAGTTATTTTATAATTTTATGTAATCAATAGTGCAGAAAGAAATAAAAATGAATAGAAATGGAACTTATTTTATCATTGCACTAAATGAAATGCATATTTTGAATTAAGCACAATTAATTTTTAAATAAACCTCTATACAAAGCTTATATCCTTTTATCAATTTTATAGCCATGTATTTCATTTTAGCAATGAATATTTATGAACTTGAAAAATCTACATCCTATGTTACTGCTTTTTGTTTCATTTATTTTAAAAAAATTATTTTTAAAAAAAATCACAAAAGACCCCCAAAGTTCAATTGTTAATTTTGACTAACGTGTAGACTGTAAAAATACATTTATTTATAATTACAATCTCCTTTCCCTTTATACCATGAACCATCAAATGTATCTACTTATCATGTATTAATATCATACTTTACCATGTCATTAGGTGAAATTTCTGAAACACCCACCTTCCAAATCTAAAAGCTTGCAAAGTATCATGGTATTATATGCAATCAGGGGTATATACAACATTTACAATCTTGAGTAGGAAGCAATATGAATGACTGTTTTATGGCCTACCCCTTCTTTTGTTATTTACTGCATTTACACTCAAAACTCCAGTTTTTTATGTCTGAGGACCTCAGTAGATATAACTAAGTATGAAGTTGAGAATAATAATAATAATAATACATTTTGTAATAATAATAATAATAATTTTATAAAAGTTTCAGATACTCAGCCGTTTTGATCATATAATTGATGTTTGTTGTTATCCCCGCGCTAACGCAGCTGCTGGGATATTGATTTGCTGTTCGCCGTATGTACGTGTGTACGTAATGTCCAGGATTATCTCAGGAACCATAAGAGATAGAAAACTGAAACTTTGATCATTGTTAGTATTGTTGATGTTGATTGTGCCAAAGGTCTCGGAATTTTGGAATTTGACCTTAGGGCATAGTTATGAGCAAAAAAAGGATTTCGCGATATCCAGTAAATAGTAAAATCTTCTAAACTATTTGGACTAAAATATTGAAACTGAAACCATGACTTGTATTACATATGGCAAATTCAAAAGTGGCATGAGAATTTTTCTGAAATACCAAGAGAGTTAAAAAATCCAAAAATTGATTGTCATAGAACTCCTATTGCACCCTAAGCTGTAGAAACACAAAAATTGGTGCATCACTAGCACTTTAAAACTTGTCTGTGCCGAAGGTCTTGGAATTTTGAATTTGTCCTTGGGGCAGAAAAAAATTTCTGGAAGAGTCTCAGACTTATTAATTTTTTAAAATTACCGATCAACCATACTATCAGACACTAGCAGAATAATAGCTATTAAATGGAATATTTTGATTTAAAAAAAAATAATTCCAACTTTGGTAAATTTCCTGAAAGACTGTAAGACCTTCATTTTTTGGAAATGTATCTAGCAACCATGCATATTAATAACTATTAATGTCACAAGACATAGGCTAACCATTTAATTCCCAAAATTGATGTTCTAAATTTACACTTAATTAGTAGAACATGTCATCATAGAAACAGTTCACTACATGTATTTACATTATCAGTGTATGATATCCAAATTAGTCACACTTCATTTAACATTATGACTACTATCTCAACTGTTCAATTCATTACTAAAGTTATTGTCACATCTGAGTATAATTTCTTTGGTCATTTGTGCTTTGCCATTCATAGCACTGGCTGAATTATTTAAAAAAGAAGAAATGGTAGTGAAACAGTAAAAAAAAAGTTATTGTTCTTTTGTGAAATATTCCTTTGATTGAACTCATAGCACTTAATTTTGGCGCACGGATATGCAGCATTGCTGTTGTGTTTCATTTTATATTGTATTTGATTGATAATCGTATGTTGGATTCTATGATCAATAAATAATTGAATTGAACTGAGAAAGATGCTGTCCATGGGTGCTTACATTGTACTTTCTTCCTTAGATATATCTATATCACTTAAGGTGGTACCTAACACTACAGGGAGATAACTCTGTAAAATCAGCTAAACGTTTTAATAATGTTGTGTTGTTAAGGGAATATTAAGCTTTTCAATGATCAACATTAGTGTTTGTCAAACTGATATACAATCAGTGTAATTTTTCTGATGAATTGGTTGGTTCAAATGTTTTGAAATTTTAAAATTTTTGTCAATGGGTCAAAGTAAATACTTTGTCAAAATTTTATGAAAATTAAACGAGCCAAATTAATTTTAGTGAAAGTGTTGGGTACCACCTTAATTATATCTCTTACTCAACATTTGAGTATAGACATAAACTAGGGTAGACCCCTACAAGAAATGGTCTTTTTAGACAGCCTCAAACTTCAAAATTGATAAGGGAAAGAGTGAGGCACTTTTCAAAAGATGCTGAAATATTATGGCATGAGTTTCTGAAATCTGGTTAACTATACTATGAAAATAGTTGGACATAAAGTGGGAGTATATAAGTTATATCAGGATCACATTTTTCAGAAAATAAAAAATTCATATTTCAGTAGAAACATCAGCTAGTAAAGTTCTTTAATATGACAAAAATAGCAATCTGTTTACTTTACTTTGTAATGTTATTCCTTGTAGGAGAAATACGATCTAAACTGGTTAGATCTTGCTTCATATTGAAGATTTTTGGTAAATTTTTCATCCAAAAAGATCAATAATGAGGAAAATGCCTACAAAAGACATTTTTGTCAAAAACCAACTAGACATTGTGAGCCATAATTTCTTTTGTTACTTTTTAGCTCACCTGGCTAAAAGCCATGGTGAGCGTTTGTCAAATGTCCGTTAACTTTTCACATTTCAATCTTCTTCTAAAAAACCACTGAACTAAATGGAACCAAACTTGGCAGCAATTTTCCTGGGAGGATCCTTTACAGAATTAGTAATTTTGGTTCTGATCAAATATTCAACATGGTTACCAGGCCGAATAATGTGTTCTGATTGGCAGAAATTTATATAAAAAATCTTCTTGTCAGAAACCACAAGACCAAATGAACTTCTACTTTGCAGGAATGGTCTTTAGTCCTCTACCAAATTTGTAATTTTGATCCTAATTGGAAATCCAAGAAATCCAAGATGGCTGCCACTATGGGACATAGTTAACATATGACCCTATGGGAAATACATACAAACACTCCTTTGAAACCGTTTGACAGATTGAATTGATAATATGCCTGAATAATTGGTCCTGTATCAATTTTTATAATTTAGATACCGATTGAAGATCCAAGATGGCTACCACTGCAGGACATAGTTAACACAGGACCCAATGTTTCAGAAATCTTGTTAGAAACCACAAGACCAAATAAACTTCTACTTTGTAGGAATGATCCTTAGATGGTCCTCTACCAAATTTATAATTTTGGCGCTGATTCGAAATCCAAGATGGCCACCACCTTGGGATAGTTAGCCTAAGACCTTATAAAAAATACGTACAAACAACTTCTTCGAAATTGATAATATGCCTGATTGATTATATGATTTATAATTTTGTTCCCGATCTGTCATCCAAGATGGCATGAATGTTCCTTATGAGGTGCTTATCAAGTGTTGTTACTTTGGTGCTGATCTGTTATCCATAATGGTAGCTAGGGGGGAACTTAGTTTAACATAGGACCCTATGGGAAAAACATACAAACGGCTTCTTCTTGAAAATTACTGAATGGATTGAAACCAAACATGGCATGGATGTTAATCTCAAGGTCCTTTACCAATGAACAAATGGAAATATCAGCTGAGCGATACAGGCTCCTGGGAGCCTCTGGTTATTAAGTCTTTAAGATCAATTTTTCACTGTCAGTTTTCAGTTTGGTATTGGGTTTGTTTATAAAAAGTAGATGACACATCTGTTGTGTTTCAATTTATTTTACTAATTTCAGAATTTTATTGAAAACAAAATTCATTATTAGAAATGGAAATTATGAAATCAATATGGCAGGTATTCCCCATCTAGATATATAATTATGACCAGCAGCTGAGTATTAATAAATTTTGTACTCTGAAATAGATCTCAACGGTCCAATAAAGTGAAATGGAACATATTCAGTGTCATTGTACTAATGAATATTGGTCAATGGTATGAATTTCTTCATATTTAATATTTTCGAAAAAAATAATTCATTATGGAAAGTATTCTTGTTACGGTATATAGAAATATTAGTGATCAAAGTTAGTAGTAATAAAGGGCTGAATAAATTGTATCTTTGTTTATTTTTCATTACAGGGGGAAGTTTATTGTTCAATATTATTGCAATATTCTTGTAAATGTTAGTTATGAAATTTTGAATGGCGAAAACAAATTCTATGTCTTTCATTATAAGCCATATTTTGTTCTTTACCTGGGTTTTCCATTGGAAAAATCTACTTATTAGTTTTGCAATGTATGGTTTGTTGATGGGAGTGCAGCTCCAAAACAGTGATGCCAAGGCACAGCAAATTGTTTGGTTTTACCCCATATTGGATCAAATCCTTGATGCGAGCACCCTTCTTTGGTTTCACCCCATATTGGATCAAATCCTTGATGCGAGCACCCTCCATTGAAGGCAGTTGCTGTCAAATTGTCCTTACTGAAATGCTGTGAATTGATGTGACATTAATACATCTATTTGTATTCCATAATACATGTATCAGTTTTATTCAGAAAATCAAACAGAATATCATGTTTCTGTAATGGTTTTCACTTGATGAAAAAGATTTGTTAAATTGAGCAGGTTCAGATAATTTGTTGCCCAGTTATGTTGTGTCACAAGTGTTTAGTGAAATTTAACTTTGATAAAATTAACATCTTTAAATGTTTAGTGCATGTACTTGAGGTAATCACTGATAATATCATACAAATATAAGTAGTACATTGTGTCCTTTACCTTGTGCCCAATAATTCTTTGGGAAGCACTAAAGTTTATTACAATCTTACATGAAAATCACACAGTAGGAAAAACAATTTGTCAAACAATTGCATCTAGGGCAAATTTGATTCTTCTACAAGTATGGATGGGGCAAATAGATTAAACCTTGTTCCTAGACCTTGGTTAAGTTTTCTTGTTCTAGAGTCACCCCTTTTACTATATTATGACATCACAATACTAAAATGGATTTTTGTCCCTGATGTGGACTTTTTGCTCCTTGGGTCTGATATGGCAATTTGGGCTGTATCATATGGGCAAAACTACCTATATCAACATTTAATATAATATGATAAGGAAGAATATATCTTGGCACTATTAGAGTAACCTGTACCTACATTGACTTTAAATAAGTTTTTAGCACATTACAATATTTAAGCATCCATTGAATATAAGGTGCATTGCATACCAACATGTATGTATAAGATAATTCTCTAAGAAACTTTATTTAACTATTACATTTGTGATTTTTGCCCCAAATTAAAAATTTTATTTGATCTTATTTGGCATTTGGATTCAGTACTAGGCCTAGGGGATTTCTTGAACTTGAAGTAGGTTTAATATTTTCCTGGTGTTGAAGGCCTGGCTGTGATTAAGAGATGAAGGACACTTGGACTTTTTGTCTTGTGCATGTAGGATTTTTCACCATATCCCTTCTTTCATCACTTGGCGTAGTCGTCATTCCAGTTGAAACAAAAGTTGGCAGTTACCTTAGCCTAGGGAGTCCTCTTTCAGAAGTGTATCTGATGACACCACCCGCCATTCAAGATGGCTTCCAGAGCCAAACATAGTTTAACATAGGACCCTATGGGAAATTTACTTAAAGATCTTCTTGTCTGAAACCACTTGGCCAATTGGAACAAAACTTTGCAGTAATGGTCCTTAGTTGGTCCTCTTTCAAAATTATATCCGATGACCCTGTCCACATCCAAGATGGCTGCCAGAGCGGAACTTAATTTAACATAGGAAACTTCACTGAAAGATCTTCCTGTTTGAAACCAGTGAGACAATTAGAATTTGACAGCAATGTTCCAGGCTGTCAATCAAGATGGACATAGTGCTCAGCGATACAGGCTCTTGGGAGCCTCTAGTTTGGTTGTCAGATAGGTCATATCATCTTTATGAAGAGCTTTCATTCATTAGTTTGCAAGTAGTGACTGGAATTAATCATCAGTAGAAAGAAAATAACTTATAACTGTAATTTAATAATCAAATGCATACAAAGCTTTGCTGGGTCTTTTTTCTAACAATTGGAATGGCAAGACATATTTCTAAGGGCAAATATTTGCTCATTTTCATGTTTCCTTATTTCAGATTATTTATTAAACTTCACATTTTTAGTGACACTATTGTTCACTCCTTTTCTGTGAAATCAAAATGAAAGTACATTTTTTTCTTATTAATCAGAAAACCATTTTGAGTTTAATCGTTACTTTTATTGACATAATTGGTCATTTTCTGATTTAAATTCACAAAAACACTTAACTTTAAGACTTGGATGTACAATTGAAACCTGTAAAAATCCAAATCCTTTTGGGGAGATTTTCTAAGGGATCATAAATAATTGTCAACATTTTTCATGAGTTAACAAAATACATGCTAGGGGGAAAGGGGTTTCAAATTTTTAGATAATTTTGATAACTTTTATAATTATTTTCATTATATTCTGTGAAACCACTTAACCAGTTTAGATAGTTGGCTTTTAGAAGTGTATCCAAAATTAGTTTGAGATAGGATGGTGATCTTGTCAGAAACCCATCAAATTTGACAGCAAGTGTCTGAGAGGGATCTTCTTTCAAAATTACATCTGATGGCCAAAACTGCCATAAAGTTGGCCATCACAGGTGATCTTAGTTTGAAATAGGACCTCATGAGGTTTCTGTAATCTGAAACAACTGAGGAAATAACCAAGTTTGGCATCAATGTTCTTTAGAGAGTCCTCTTTCATAATTGTATGTGTTGACACAGATTCCACATTGCTGGCAGTAGTTAAATTTTTCTCTCTTATCATTTTAGCTTCACGACTTGGGAGACGTCCAAAAAGAATGAAGGATCCTGGAAGCAGAGAGACAAAACAGACAACAAATTTACCAATCGCTCCATATCCCTCAGTGGCAGACTTAAACAAACTACGCATGGCTGAACTGCAAGGTTTGCTACAACAAAGTGGTAAACTAAAGCCTGAAATGATGGAGGCATTCCTGAGTGTTGCTCAGGTTAGCTTTCGTGAACATCAACGGAACCACAGTAACCCAAATAACAATATAACAAATAACACTGTGCCATCTAAAGGCCAGAAACAGGGAAATGACTCGGGATATTCAAGTTTAAGTAGTCCGTCTAGTAATAAAAGTTCTTCACCACCTCAGGACCTTAATCATCAAACCTTGGCCGATGCTGAAAATAATGCGGATGATAATAAAGCTTCTATAAATATGGACCCTACATTACAAGGCATGCGCATTCCACATTCAGTTGGCTGTTCTAATGTTGATATCAAGTCTGAGCCATCAGAACAGTTTATGTCATGTTCTAAATCAGGGGCACATGATCCACTGATGGATTTTTGTCCACAAGATTTAGATGTCTTTAATCAAAATAGTTTGCCTGATATACAAGAGGCAAGTTATGAAAATGATTTTGAAAGTAGATTCAGTCCACCAGAGGAGGATCTAAATGAGGTGCCACATGTTATGTACACAGAACAAAGGGATGAAGGTACTATTGTCCCAACAGCGATAGAGGAAATGTTTGATGATAATACTTTCACAATAGATATTGACAAAATCATGGCAGAAGTAGTGAAGAGGCCATCAGAAATTCGCCGTAATTTGATCGATCAAGTGACAGAGGAAGTAGTTGGCGCACACTTCAAAACATGTAAACCTACGTACCAAAATGTCAGAGAAGCTAATTTAAGATTTGAAAAGTTAAAGGCACAGAACATGTTGGTAAGGATAGTATTGGCATAAATTTTTAATTTTCTGATCCACAAAAATTCAGACCAAAGTATTGTTTACCCTGGATCCAAATCCAAATATTTTCATATTAAAGCCATATATAATGAGGTGCTAAGCCTAAAACTCAAAATACATGAATGTTCAATTAACAGATCTGATTAAAGAGGGTTGTTTAGGGGGATATTGGAAACGCAGGAACAAGAAATAAAAATGTCATTCTTGAATGAAAAATGCCTTTTTCTGAGTTTGCGTGAACGCCCTCATTATAGACTATGGTAAAAGGAATAAATACTTTATGTAATTAAAATTTGATATCATGAGAAAGATTTAGACTTCATGAGCAAGTTCTTCTGAAGATTTACTCTGTAAAATCTGATAATTTTCTTAAATATCTTCACTTTCCTGCCAACATTTGTAATTGCATATTAATTTATCAAAATTATAGGCATAAATTGTTTTTATTTTATCGATTTCCATTGTGAATGTAGAACTAAATGCTTCTTTTTATGGAACAGAATAGATTAAGATAAACTTCATTTTTTGCTTGTTCATTCATGCCTGATATGTTTAGTATTTTATTGAAATAACTGTGACATTGCATTTTTTTTTTTAAATATTGCATAATCATATTTGAAATTTATTCTTGAATTAAACACTGATTGTATGAAAAATAAATTAATAGACTTAAAAATTAAATTGAATTGCTCTGATCACTTTGCATAACAAACACACTGTTAAAGGTACACAAGTACTGTAAAATCAGATATCTATTTATTGATGAAAAATATGGGATCAGATGATTATAGAGTTGATAAAAATTGGAGGTTTTTTTCTTTGTGTGGTCTGATTGGCTGAGTCATTGCTAATGAACATAAACCTGTCAATCCTGAGGTGGGTTTCAACTCCTCCAGGAAATTGAAATAAAAAGGTCATTGATTCTCCCTGCCTTCCTCACACTGTAAATATTGTTCAACACAATACAGTCAATGAGATATAGAGTGGCTTGAAATGTTTAAAAAATCAGATTTGTTTTTATGCCTTTATTGTAAAAATTACAGAAATTTTATTAAACTTTACTCATTATTTATAAAAATTATAGAAATTTTATTAAATCTTTACTCATTATTTATAAAAATTATAGAAATTTTATTAAATCTTTACTCATACTTTTTGTATTATATGGTTGTGATGGGAATCAGAAAGAATCTCATCATCGATTACCTTTAAATAACTAATGATCAATTATAGTCTTTCATCTGCTGATAATTTCAGATTTTAGCTCGCCTGGCTTTTATCATCGCTTGGCATCCGTTGTCCATCCGTTAACTTTTCACATTTTAATCTTCTCTGAAACCACTGGCTTGGTATCCCGTTGTCCATCCATTAACTTTTCACATTTTAATCTTCTCCTCTGAAACCACTGGGTCAAATACAATTAAATTTGGCAGGAAGCATCTATATAAGGTCCTTTATAAAGTTTGCTCATTTCGTCCCGATCGGACAACAAATATGGCCACCATGGGCAATTGTTGTTTCCGATTGACTGAGTTTTAAAAAATCTTGTCTGAAACTGCTTGGCCAAATAGAACGAAACTTGAAAGGAATCATATATGGGAGGTCCTTTATAAAGTGTCCTTATTTTGTCTCCATCGGACTACAAATTGTTTCCTCATTTCATCAAAAATCTACAGAATAGCTTGAAACCAAACATGGTCTGAACGTTCCCCAAAAGGTCCATCCTGCATTCAAGATGGCCACCAGCAGACGATTTAGGTCAAAATGAAACCCTATGGGAAATACATGCAAAAATCTTCTGGAGATTCACTGAATTTAAGAATATGCTGACCTGTAAGTAGAAGGACCTTGATGCAGAAAAGTTTGGTCCCTACAACATGATTACCACACCCATTTTAAAAGAAGTGGAAATTGCTCTGCTGTCATATTAGAAGGGGGGCTTTATCCACCCTCTCAAACCCCTTAAAATTCACATATTTTCAAATAACTATTAAATGGTTGAGATCTGCTTATAAGATGACACATACAAGATACATTCATTGATCAAAACAGATTTGCCTTTATAAATTTGAAAAAATTGTGATTCTCACTGTATAATTATATCTGAATTTTGAGTATCTTTTAATTTGTGAATTTTAGTCTCAGTTCTTTTAGTATCTTCTTAAGTTATTCAAAATGGTAGAGAATTTTTTTTATAAAGGACCCAGTGAACAATTATACATCTTTTTGTAGTAATTCAAAATCAGTTGCTAATAAGTATGTCTAACATCTATTTTTTTAAATCATCAAAAATAATTTGATTCCTCCTTTTAAAAATCCTCTTTACAAATCAACAAAATCCTAATGCCTGTTACAGTAGGATGTTAGCATCAGTTCTGGACAAAACCAGTTGGTACTATGTTTTATTTTTCCAAGTTTGGCAGAGAGCCAATATGTGTGCAATCGGCATGTCAGGGATAGACCTATGGAGGATTTGGCCACTCATAAAGTGATTGTATATGTTAAATATTATTTTAAATCCTGTTCTTTCAGTGAATATACCTTAAGAGGGTACAAAATGTTTACAAAAATTACTTTTTGAAAGATAAAAAATGCTGTGGCCTGATTTTCGAGCGGCAGGTAGAGATAATAATGTATCAATGAACTAGAATTGGCCTAAGCCATGAACATCTGTTTGATGTATTAGTGAAAGTATGTTGCTTAATCTCACTACAAATTCGGTGTCCATGACCTGAGATTTTTTTTCTATGCACATAAATATTTTTTTCATTTCCACAATGATTTGACTATTGGTATTTTATCACATTTTTCAGCTAGGATTATTCTTTTCAGATTTCCATAAAAGTCAAAGTGCTTCTTTTTTTGTGATTTAAAAATCATTTTTTATTAGTCTTGATAATGCAAAATACAACAAAATTTATTGAAGAGTACATTTTGCTAGGAGATATAAACATTGTTGCATATATTTTATCTACAGTGAAGATTATGCTGGTAGATTGATGTATTTATGAGACTAGTTAACTCTATTTGAATGCTGGCAGCCTTACATAATTCCCGTAATTCATGTTGGTTGTTCCATGATAAAAGTACATTGTATAATTGTTAGACTTGTCAGAAAGACTATCCTGTCATTTGCACTCATCATTTTATGCCATATTTAGATTTTATTTGTCTGACTTCAAGGAAAACTCAGAATTAAAGCTTTGAGAGGGCAGGTATTACTTGTTTAGAAATTTAATCAGCAGGTTTGTCTCTTGTAGATTGAAAATAGAGTTAAATTGTGGAAAAAAGAGACAATAGTTCTGAAGGTCCTCCTTGTCATCTACTGTTAGTTACAGGGCATGAATATTTATAATATAATTAATCTTGAAATGCGAATACCTAACAATCTACAGTGAGTTACCGAACAACACATTAATTCATGAGTGCGCAGAGCGCATGAGTAAATTATTAGTGTTTTTCGATCACGAGTTTTTAGATTGTTAGGTATTCGCATTTCAAGATTAGTTATATTATAAATATTTGCATAATAGGTATTTGCATTTCAAGATTAATTATTCAGAAATTTTAACGAGACAATACAAGGGATTATTAGCTCACCTGACCCAAAGGGTCAAGTGAGCTTTTCTCATCACTTGGCGTCCGTCGTCGTCCGGCGTCGTCGTTAACATTTTACATTTTGAACTTCTTCTAGAGAACCACTGAATGGAATGAAACCAAACATGGCATGAATGTTCCTTATGAGGTGCTGACCAAGTGTTGTTACTTTGTAGCCGATCCATCATCCAAGATGGCCGCCAGCGGGGGACTTAGTTTAACATAGAACCCTATGGGAAATGCATACAAATGACTTCTTTTAGTGACCCACTTAATGGAATGAAACCAAACATGGCATGAATATTCCTTATGAAGTGCTGACCAAGTGTTGTTACTTTGTAGCTGATCCATCATCCAAGATGGCCGCCAGCGGGGAACTTAGTTGAACATAGGACCCTATGGGAAATGCATACAAATGACTTCTTTTAGAGAACCACTGAATGGAATGAAACTAAATCTGGCACGAATGTTCCTTATCAGGTGCTGACCAAGTGTTGTTACTTTGTAGCCGATCCATCATCCAAGATGGGCGCCAGAGGGGGACTTAGTTTAACATAGGACCCTATGGGAAATGCATACAAATGACTTCTTTTAGAGAACCGTTGAATGGAATGAAACCAAACATGGCATGAATGTTCCTTATGAGGTGCTGACCAAGTGTTGTTACTTTGTAGCCGATCCATCATCCAAGATGGCCGCCAGCGGGGGACTTAGTTTAACATAGGACCCTATGGGAAATGCATACAAATGACTTCTTTTATAGAACCACTGAATGGAATGAACCTAAATCTGGCATGAATGTTCCTTATGAGGTGCTGACCAAGTGTTGTTACTTTGTAGCCGATCCATCATCCAAGATGGCCGCCAGCGGGGAACTTAGTTTAACATAGGACCCTATGGGAAATGCATACAAATGACTTCTTTTAGAGAACCACTGAATGGAATGAAACTAAATCTGGCATGAATGTTCCTTCTGAGGTGCTGACCAAGAGTTGTTACTTTGTAGCCGATCCATCATCCAAGATGGGCGCCAGAGGGGGACTTAGTTTAACATAGAACCCTATGGGAAATGCATACAAATGACTTCTTTTAGAGAACTGTTGAATGGAATGAAACCAAACATGGCATGAATGTTCCTTATGAGGTGCTGACCAAGTGTTGTTACTTTGTAGCCGATCCATAATCCAAGATGGCCGCCAGCGGGGGACTTAGTTTAACATAGAACCCTATGGGAAATGCATACAAATGACTTCTTTTAGTGACCCACTTAATGGAATGAAACCAAACATGGCATGAATATTCCTTATGAAGTGCTGACCAAGTGTTGTTACTTTGTAGCTGATCCATCATCCAAGATGGCCGCCAGCGGGGAACTTATTTGAACATAGGACCCTATGGGAAATGCATACAAATGACTTCTTTTAGAGAACCACTGAATGGAATGAAACTAAATCTGGCATGAATGTTCCTTATCAGGTGCTGACCAAGTGTTGTTACTTTGTAGCCGATCCATCATCCAAGATGGCCGCCAGCGGGGGACTAAGTTTAACATTGGACCCTATGGGAAATGCATACAAATGACTTCTTTTAGAGAACCACTGAATGGAATGTAATAAAACATAGCATGAATGTTCCTTATGAGGTGCTGACCAAGTGTTGTTTCTTTGTTGCCGATCCATCATCCAAGATGTTTAGAAGTCTGTCAGAAAATTGTAAAAAAAATTCTGAATGGTCACAACTTGACCACATATTCAAAAATAATAATGATAAGATGTCTTCAGTAGCTATTGTAAGACTACACTAAGATGACCTGTTTTTAATTTTAAATACTGTGTCAAATTAAACCAATCTTGGTCTCAATCATTATATAATTTTACATAATTTCCAAAATCACATTAGATACAGGTGAGCGACACAGGCTCTTGAGAGCCTGTAGTTTTTAGCTCACCTGGCCTAAAAGGCCATGTGAGCTTTTCTCATCACTTTGCGTCCGTCGTCGTCGTCGTCGTCGTCGTCGTATGTCGTCGTCGTAAACTTTTCACATTTTTATCAACTCCTGAAACCACTGAACCAATTTAAACCAAACTTAAGTGGAATGGTCCTTGGATGGTCCACTTTAAAAATTGTGTTCGGTTTTCCCGGGCGCCATCCAATATGGCTGCCATGGTCGCACATAGTTTAACCTTGGACCCTATGGGAATTTTAACATTTTCGTTATCTTCTCTCAGACCATTAGGCCAATTTAAACCAAACTTTAGTGGAATGGTCCTTGGGTGGCCCCTTTTAAAATATATGTTCGGTTTCCCCGAACGCCATCCAACATGGCCGCCATGGCTGGACTTAGTTTAACATTGAGCCTATGGAAATTTTACTTTTTCGTCAACTCCTCTGAAACCACTGAACCAATTTAAACCAAACTTAAGTGGAATGGTCCTTGGATGGTCCACTTTAAAAACTCTGTTCGGTTTTCCCGGCCGGTATCCAATATGGCTGCCATGGTCGGACATAGTTTAACCTTGAATACTATGGGAATTTTAACATTTTCGTTATCTTCTCTGGGACCATTAGGCCAATTTGAACAAAAGTTTGGTGGAATGGTCCTTGGGTGGCCCCTTTTAAAATATATGTTCAATTTCCCTGAACACCATCCAACATGGCTGCCATGGCTGGACTTAGTTTAACATTGAGCCTATGGGAATTTTACTTTTTCGTCAACTCCTCTTAAACCACTGAACCAATTTGAACCAAACTTAAGTGGAATGGTCCTTGGATGGTCCCCGTTAAAAAGTATGTTCGGTTTTCCCAGGTGCCATCCAATATGGCTGCCATGGTTGGACATAGTTTAACCTTGGACCCTATGGGAATTTTAACATTTTCGTTATCTTCTCTGGGACCATTAGGCCAATTTGAACCAAACTTTGGTGGAATGGTCCTTGGGTAGCCCCTTTTAAAATATGTGTTCAGTTTCCCCGAACGCCATCCAACATGGCCGCCATGGCTGGACTTAGTTTAACATTGAGCCTATGGGAATTTTAATTTTCCATCAACTCCTCTGAAACCACTAAACCAATTTAAACCAAACTTAAGTGGAATGGTCCTTGGATGGTCCCCTTTAAAATGTTTGTTTGGTTTTCAGGGGTGCCATCCAATATGGCTGCCATGGTTGGACATAGTTTAACCTTGGACCCTATGGGAATTTTAACATTTTTGTTATCTTGTCTGAGACCATAAGGCAAATTTAAACCAAACTGTGGCGGAATGGTCCTTGGGTGGCCCCTTATAAAATCTGTGCTTGATTTCCCTGAACGCCATCCAACATGGCCGCTATGGCTGGACTTGGTTAAACATTTAGCCTATGGGAATTTTACTTTTTCGTCAACTTCCCTGAAACAACTGAGCCAATTTGAACCAAACTTTGGTGGAATGGTCCTTGGATGGCCCCTTTCCAAACTTATATCTGGCAACTGACATGGCTGATGTTTCTAAAAATAGAAAAAAAAAGGGGGGGATGAATTTCAAAAATCTTCTTCTATGAAACTACAAGGCCAGTTTCAACCAAATTTGGCAGTAATGGTTCTTAGAAGGTTCTCTTTCAGAATGATGTCTGATGACCCAGACTGTTAAACAAGATGGCAGCCACAGCCAAACTTAGTTAAACACAGGGCCCTATGGGAAAATTCATTGAAAAATCTTCTTGTCTGAAACCACTTTACCAATTGGAACCAGACTTTGCAGCAATGGTCCTTATATGGTCCTCTTTCAGAATTGTGTCCCATGACCTGGACTGTCAACCGAGATGGCTGCCACAAACTAACTTAGTTTAACATAAGGCCCTATGGGAAAATTCATCGAAAAATCTTCTTGTCTGAAACCACTTGACCAATTGGAACCAGACTTTGCAGCAATGGTCCTTAGGAGGTCCTCTTTCAGAATTGTCTGATTTCGTGGAATTTGAACTAAGATGGCCGACACAGCCAAACTTAGTTTAACCCTATTGGAAATTCACTCAAAAATCTTCTGGTCTGAAACCAGTAAGCCAATTAGAACTAGACATGGTAGCAATGGTCCTTAGATGGTTCTCTTTTAGAAATTTGTCCATTGACCTAGACTGTGAACCATCTTGGCTCCCAAAGCCAAACTTAGTTTAACATAGAATCCTATAGAAAAACCAGCCAAATCTTTAGTCCTGCTCAAGATGAAAAGTTCAGTGCAGGTGAGCGATACAGGCTCTTTAGAGCCTCTAGTTTTATATCACTACACATTGACCATTGTATAGCAACGTTGTTGGCAACGGCTATTGTTCTGTCACTTCCTAGAGTGAAATACAACTTTCGATTTCACTGGGTGAATTATCAGATTTGATTTCACTCGGAAATCCCGGTATTTCACCACACTCAATGTAATAAATTTTATTAATGGGTAGCAAATTGGTCAGTGTTCATCAGAGAATCTGTGTACTGATGTTAAAATTGTCAGAGAGAACCCATCTTCCAAAGTTTTAATGATTTTGACTCTTTCACAATTTGTAGTTATAATATAAAACCAAAAAAGATAAAACTATCATGTAATATATTTTTATATTGTTGCTAATTAAAATGTTTAATAAATCTACAAAAATTATTGTATTATGTGACAGACATGTAATTTAAGATTCCATATTTGGTAAAACTCATTTACTTTCTTCAATAGAATGAACCTATATAAATGTCTTTTTATAAGCTTGGAATAATAAATCTTTTTAGACATATTAATCAGGGAATCTGAAATAGAAGTCATTCATCCTTCATAAAACTACCGGTATATCATAGGCAATTTCCTGGAAAATAGATTTCCAAGGAACATGTTGATTTTTTGCTCAAAATATCTAGCAACATTTAGTATTTACAAGACATATTTGGCTAAAAGAATAGATCTGATCTTTTTTAATAATTGAATACTGTACATGGCAAATTTCCTTGTATTTAACTAAGTAACTGTATGAAAACAGGTAGTCCCATGGGTGAAAGAACCATAGCCATTGGTCATCATTAATAATTGATGTTCAGGTTCTGAAGGGTAGTATCATTCATTCACTAGGTTTATTTTCCATTTAATTTTTTTAAGTTAAGCAGTAAAAAAAGTGAAGGCCTGGGTGAAATAAATTCAGAATAGATTTTGTAGACATTACCATCTAACATGCCTGCTTATCTCTAGCTTGCATAACAATTGATAATGATAAATATTCCCATGATTTATTTTTAAAAATCAAAGAATTTAATTCACTGTAATTTATTATTTCCTTCTTGTGATTGTTTTATATAGTCAATTAAATATGAGTATAGCTGCAAAATCAGCTCTGAACTCATTTTAAATCTCTTTCATAGCCAGTATTAGTTCAGAGCAGATTTTTCAACCTTAGTTGTATGTATCTAACTATGTAAATACACAAAGATGAAACACAGATAATTTCATCGAATCACATTCCCCAAATTTTGAAATTAATTTGCATGTTGTAAAATGTGACAATAACCAATTGTTATGAATTAGAGAGATAAGTGGGCATGTTTAAACCATGTGAAATTTTTATTGATGTGAGGTGTTTTTACACAGAAAAGATAAAGAAGTAAAAGAAAACATAGAAAATGGAAAAAATGAAATGTTGAAAGTTGGTTTCTGAATGGAACAATAGAATAATTGCATCTTATTCACTGTTAATCTAAATTAGTGACAATCAATAATTACTTAAGGGGCCTTTGTGGCTTAGCAGTGTTAGTAGTTATAATGGTAACTACAGATTTATCAGTAGTTATAACGGTAACTACAGATTTATCACTAGCTTTTAGCATTGAGGTTTAAGGTTCAAACTGGATGTACAGCAAAGTGTGACTCATGTAAAAAATAACTAATGGCTATTTGATCAACCATTAATATACTTGGAGACATAGGGTTACTGTGACTTAGTGACATATTTGATTGCCAGTACTGTGATCAGAAGTGTAAGAATATGGTAGAAATTGTATTTCATCCATTTTAGAAACACTGACATTATAGCAATCTGTTTAAAATAGTTTTCAGGTATCAGTAAATTATTTTCATGTTTTACAACTCTCCTACTGTTCTTTTACAGCCTGACTTCAGTAAAATGAAGATTAATCCATCAAAGATGTGGGAACAATTCGTACAGAACATGGTTCCAGAAATCACAATGGTCGTCAAATTTTGCAAAAAGATACCAGGTATATTATAATTTTTTTCTTCTGGTATAATTTGCTCAAACAGAAAATTTTGGTATCAGTCAAACATTATTTGATGTCAAATCAATTCAACTGTGATTTCTTATACATTAATGATGTGTTATATATTGTATTTGTGTTTGAAATGAAAGAATGGTTACATGTTAGTTATAATGCATTGAAGCCTAAAAACTCCTGAGTACCAGCGTTTTGATAAATGTGAAATCTGTGAATAGCGGTTGGGGAAATTTGCACAAGACTTTTTAATCCCTGTCGGAATTAAATAATTTTTAAACACTGGGCTGAGAAGTGTGGAAATGCACCTAGAATAGGAGAAATATAGATTCTATTTCAGTTTCGAGTGAATTACAAGATTTCTACACTCGAGAGAGTTAAAATTAAGATTTTAACATGCGAGCCTCGGCGAGCATGTTAAATCTTAATTTTAACTCTCGAGAGTGTAGAAATCTTGTAATTCACGAGAAATTGAAGTAGAATTTGTTTCTCCCAATGGCAATACGCTTGTACCAAAGAATCTAAGTCATCCCTAATTGTACCCCGACATTGCAATCTCACATGGCAACCAATAATATATCCCTACGCAAAGGCTAAAAATGGATGAAACGCTGCATAAATTGTATTATATTTAATATTCGACTAACATTTTGAAAAATTTACGTTTTCAAAGATTATTATATAATTATATCTATATTAATGGTCAGTATTTGTGGAACTACTTTTTTTGCTGAAGGTATTGTCCATGTAATTCGACAAAAACAAATGGAGGGAACGAAAGTGTTCAAGTTAAGATTTTCAATTTTCATCGTCACAGTCACTGTCAATAACGTTGACACGTCTCCTTTTAACTGGAGGTACATGATTTATGTTAATATGGAATGTTCCTCCGTATATTGGTCCATAGAAAAGCCCTCATTGGTGTGGAAATTGTTCTGTAAAATTCCGTTTCCGCACGAGACTTTTTAATTGCTCTAGAGCATTAAATTATTTTTATTCAATGGGCTGAACGGTATGAAAATACGCACACCCATGGGAGAAAGTATAATTGTACCCCCCACAAACAAAGTTTGGGGGTATATAGGGTTCTGTCTGTCTGTCTGTCTGTCTGTCTGTCTGTCCATCTGCCCAAAATTAGGTACATTACTTGCATGATTCTTATGAAACTTTATGGAGTGTTAGATCACATTATATGGCGATTTACATGTTGTAAGGATTTTCTGTTTGGGCAAGTACTTTGAAAAATATGATGATTTGAAATTTGTGTAGGCTTCAAAACAGACTTGTTGCTCTTCAGGACGGTTCTAGTTACCAACTTTAATGAAAATATGCAAAAGTTAAAAAAAAACACTTCAGAAGCTATTAAATCTGCACGTACTTTTGTTATATATAACAAAGAAGTGTTTTTCATCCTCTGTAACATGAAAGCTATAGCAATGGCAAATACAGTCTTTTAAAGTTTTTTTAATATTTTATATGATCACTAAGCCATATTGATAAACATACATCACACTGTTCAGCTACACTAAATATTGAGCCCATGTCAAAAGGAGGAATTCATTGATAAACAGAATTGATATAAACAGTTGATGTGACCTTATATAAAGTCTAGGAAACATATTATATGTATACAAAGGACTGAAATGTGAAAATAAATTATTCTATGGTAATATATTAAAGAAAACAGGAAATGTATTTGCACTACAAATTTATTTTCTTGATTAAAAGCACTATGTTAATAATAAATAATAGATAAAGTGTAATTATGTCTAAGCATGTTACATTCAAATTGTGTAGAAACCATCCTTTTAGATTTCTGAGGACATGCATTTATCTGTTTGACAATGTACAGAGTTTGATTGGGCAGTCAGGCAGGTAAAAGTGCAGCTGCTTAGTTTGGTTGGGCAGTTAGGCAATCAAAGGGGCAGCTGCTAAGTTTGGTTGGGCAGTCAGGCAGGCAAATGGGCAGGTGTTAACACTGATGGTGGAAAATTCATTCAGTCAAAAAGTTAAAATTTCTTTAGTATGAAATGTTACACTGATTTACAGTACCATTACTAATTGTATGAAACTTACTGTTTGTTAAAATTATTTGCACTCTTTGTTATAAGCTTATTTCCACAAAGAATTAATATAAATTGATTTGATGAAATTCAACACTAGAATAGTGAAAAGATTATTTTATAACCAATATTGGTTTTAGTAGCAGAATATGGAAATTTTGCATGACATTAAAAGAACATTACACGTTTATTTACATTGTTAATGAGTAGGTGGTGATAAGATTATGTTTGTACAAATAAAATTCTTCTTAAATATCTGTATATGCAAAAATCCTAGATCTCACCTATTTTTTTTTTAACTTGGATTGCAACATTTTCAGCTTGATTGAACTGAGTGTAATAAATGGTCTTTGAAAACTCTATTTTAATTTTTTTTATTGAATTTCAGACTATTATGTTTTAATTTCAGGTTTTAATGAAATTTGTCAGGAGGATCAGATAAACTTGATAAAACAAGGATCATTTGAAGTGATGTTGGTCAGAATGTGTAATTTGGTGGACATTGATAAAGAAGAGATGTTTGATCCTGATATGAAAATGAAATGTCCTAAGTAAGTAAAGTATTTGACAGGAGTTCAAGGAAATGAATGGAAAGTTTGTATTTAAACTCATTATACCACATAAAAAGTATGCATAAACAGTTTCAACATTCATAAGAATATATAGCAAACTGCCAATTTTATTTATTGTATTTTTTAGTCATCTTAGATTTCAACTATTTATAGGGAAGTTGTATTGGGTATGCCCATGGGATCATTTTTGGTGGAGTTCTTCAAAGTGGCCAAAGCATTTAACCCACTACAGTTGACTGATGGAGAAATTGGCCTTTTCACTGCTACACTTATTATCTGTCCAGGTAGGTCAGATTAATCCATGATTGTGATGAGATTCAATATCTATTATTTACTGCTATCCTTACAAAGAATCAAATATTGTATCAGGTTATTCTATAATTAGATAGAATCTGAGAAAACAAAGTCAATTGCCTTGATTTAATCTTTAAATATATACATGTACTTAGAAAAAGTTCAGCAGTAATTTTTTTTCATTTATTAATAAACATGACCTGAAAAAATGTTTAAAAAGTTTCAACAATAACAGAATTATGATCCTCTTTGATGTATTAAAGAAAATGGTAATCTATACATATGAAAACTGTTACTAGTAATTTTTCGAGGCCAATTGACTGTATTTTTATAAGTTCTCCATTTTTCACATTAATGAGACATACCAACTAGTGGAGCATTATAATGGAGATCATTTATGCTGTTTCAGTACTATGCATTTTTGACAGCTGTTTAGCACCTGTTGTTTGTAATTATTGAACATTTTTACAGAGATATTAAATAAAAGAGCAATATACTTGCTGAAAAAATCATCTGATATAAATTGACATCAAAAGTATAAGTATATAAAACACATTAATGAAAATGAATCAAATGTTATATTAATAAACATTGGCTTTATACTGATGTATGTCTTTCACCTTAACTGCACTTTTTGGCAACAGTGCAGATTTTTGCTCTTTTGAACCAGTTTAAATAGTGGAATGGTGCTATCGCTCGGTATAAAATATTCAAATATACAGGCCTAGCCCATGTATATATGACTACAACACTTTAACTCCCATGAATTATTTCTTAACAAAACTCTCATTGTAACTATTCCAAAGAGCTGAATTTTACATGTAGAATATTCAGGATAATACTGTTCTTATAATGATGTAATGAAATAAAACTAAATATTCTTTCTTTTAACCAAATCAAGTCTAGTCCTTATAAAATGATTCAGTTAAGGTAAACAGTAAATAATCATTTAATATCAAAGATGACAGATTTTGTGAAATCCAAAATGATAGGAAATATGAATACATTTTTTTCATTTTTGTTTTATATATTTTAGATCGTAAGAGCATAATTAATTCAGTGGCCATAATGAAGTTACAGTTACTGCTGATGCAGGCTCTCTATGTACTTATAAAGAAGAATCATAGTGGTAAGGTTTTATTGCATATACTGCTTAAATGATTGTATACTGGCTTAGGAGAGTCCATGTCAGTTGCAGGTTGGTTTTTGTCCCCTCTCCCTAGACTCTTCTTAAAAGAAAATATAACGGATATAGCATTGTATCATTTTAGCATATTGTTTGTTCTTTTAGAATAGTCAAATCTGTTTTAAATGTCACTTCACCAAGTGGACATTTAACAAAGAATCTTGCAATTAAAGCAAATCATAATGGTGACATTTGTACATAGAAATCTTAGTAATAAATGTTTTTGTGAAACTCTCTATGTGTGTATTGTCAGGAATTACTGTTTGGACAAGAAATGTAAAAGATATAGCTGTTTGGACTTTATAATAGGCATTTTTTAACAAAACTTCATTCCATGTGTTGTCTGCAACTCCTCTTACATTTCTTGCAGGATTCTCATGAAACTTTCTGGAATGTTAGATCACTCTATGGAGATGTGCATATTATCAGGAATTTCTGTTTGGACAAGAAATGTGAAAAATATGACTGTTTGGACTTCGGGATTTTTAAAAAAAATATTTGTTCCATGTGTTGTCTGCAACTCCTCCTACATTACTTGCATGATTCTCATGAAACTTTATGGACTGTTAGATCACATTATGGAGATGTGCATATTATCAGGATTTTCTGTTTGGGCGAGTACTTTGAAAAATATGATGATTTGAACTTAAGCAAATGTTGTTGTAGATCCAAACTGATGTTGTCCACAACTCCTCCTAAATTACTCACAGGATTCTCATGAAACTTTCTGGAGTGTTAGATCACTCTATGGAGATATAAATGTATCTTTTCAATGTTAAAATACTCAGTATTTTGTATGCAGCATCAGGGTAAGATACATGGTGTTTTTCGATAATAACTAAGGTCATTGACCTCACTTTGCATGGAATATCTGGGGTCTTTGAAATAATCTTATGATCAGTTATGTCCCAGATATTATTTACTAGCAGTATTAAATTAAGTATAATTTGAAGTCAAATCAATTTTGCATTGTCATCAGCATTCAAAAGAAAGGCAATAAAAAACACACATCTATCACTGAATTCACAGATTTTGACTGTTTACAACAAAGTACTTTATGTCTTTTTTATATTTCAGATTTTGATAACTTGTTTATTGAGCTGATGAAGAGAATTCCAATTTTCAGAGGAATTAATGCCAAGCATGCAATGGAACTGAACAATATGAAAATGAACTCCCCGGAATCAATGACTGTGTTTCCAGAACTACATAAGGAAGTTTTTCAGGAAGATGTAGAGTAAATGTTGATGTGTCAATGTAAAGCTGGAGGGTAGTGCTACAGACTTTAATAGCAAGTATTCCCAGGATAAATAATGACTACAGAAGTTCCAGTCTTCTATTTTGTTATGTGTTAGTGGAAAACTGGATGATTAAATCCTTAAACTGATAGAGGATTTCTTAAAGTGCATTACGAAGTGCTATATGTTTTGATTTGACTGTAGAGTATAACATCCAACTTCAGGAAGTTGGTTGTATATATTAACTTTATGTTGTTCATTTTATCTTATGTTATTTTCAATATGATTTTCAGGTAGTCTTTCTGCCCGCATTTTTATCCCAGTTTCTGTACAGATTTCACTTCATATTGCAATAATACAACCTGAAAGTGTCTTTTCATATGAAATCTGATTTCCAGTTAGGATTTATTTTTTCCTTTAGATGGATACTTATTTTGTATGGAATCATGTTTTCAGTTGGACCTCTGTTTTCATTCTTTAACATGGTTTCCAGTTGGAAATCAGTTCTTGTGTGATAGCAGATTTTCAGTTGGATACCTATTATATATGGAATCATGTTACCAGTTGGAACCTTATTTTCATTTTTAACTTGATTTCATGTTCGAAATATTTACTCATACAGTAGCAGATTATCAAGTAGATATCTATTTTCAGATGAAATGAGGTCTTCAGTTGGAATTCTTTTGTCATATATAAGCAGGACTGGTTTCCAGTTGGAAGTATGTTTTAGTATAATATCTGATTTCTCTACATGGTTGAGTCTAATCTCATTTAACTTACGATATGTAATCGGATAAGTGTAGAACTTTCAGAACATTTCATATGTAAATTTTTTCAGGTTGTAGTAATAGGGCATAACAATGATGTATGAATCATCTTTTGGAATCTTGTATATATTTTAATCTATAAGCAGTATTCAAAAAATAATGTCACAATTAACATATACAGCTTTATCTTGTTTTTGTGTTGATTGTAGCTGAGGTATTTTTAGATAACACCAGTGTGCCTAAAATGTGTCTGATATTGTAATATAATGCCATATGGATTGTAAAATGTTTGTTGGGAGATTGTGATCTTGTTTAATAACACAAAATTGTTTATTTTAAGAACATCTTTGATTACTTCAAATTCAGATACATGTATTAATGTATCCAGTTATAATACTTTGACAGTAGAATTATTTCCATTCTGTATGTTTTATTATGCTCCCTGTAACATTGATATATAATAGTCATTCAACAGCTGCTTAGTATAGGTATTTGAAATAGTACACTCCACTATGCCATTATCACATGCTGCAGGCAGATCACAAGCTGTAGGCATGTCTTAGTAACTACATCGCTTTGTTTGAGGAGGAAAAACAATCAGAATAACCATTAGTCTCCGTATAAAGAACCAAAAATGCATTATTGAATACTTTTAATCATTCTGTGGACAATTTAACTGAAAATTTCAGCATGATAATAATAATGTTGTGTGTAGCATTGACTATGGGTAATGGAAGCCGTGGCTGACAATAATAATGCGCACTTCTGTATGCCATGCACCATTTTGTTACCTCAGGAGTTATTTGTGCATATTCAGTGCTACTTAAAACATTATTATATGTTGCAGTGGAAGTAGGTTTTCTCAAATGACTGATCTTTTTATTATTCTACCCTCTTGAGGGATGAAAGTCAGACATTTTGGTTTATACATTTTACATGTTCAAGTTGTCTGGTCGTGTTAAAAAGAACATCATGACAGATTTAATTTTGTCTCCATAAGATTGGTGACACATAGGGATCACTTTCTAAGTCCACATTGTCATCACAGTTTCTGCTCTTAAACCTGTCAATGATTTCCGTGAAACCTTCAGGGAGTTCATATCCTATTTTATTTTTTTGTCCAAAGATTTTTACATTTCCATTTGTGTGAGAAATTATCAATTATGTGGTAAGAGAGACAACTCCAACAGTCTTGAGGTAAACTTTTTGGGATATTTTGATTGTTTCTGTCCTTCTTTCACACTTTCTTGTGATATCAACTTCTCTTTTCCTTTTGGGTTTAAAGATTAAATGTCTATATACAATAGTAGCATACTACCTGTAGTTTAGAATATTGATTTTTCTAAATGAGGCCTGCAGGCGTCAATCTTCAAAAATTGTGAATTTAAGCCTTTGGTGTAAACTCATCTTTCTAATATACATATTATTTTTTTATAATATTGTCATACACCATATGTAGATGTGCAATAAGGTTTTAAAATTTTGATTTTCAAAATTTGGAGTCCACAGGGGTCATATTTCAAAACATTTGTCAATTTAAGCTTGTGACCTAAACTCTTTCATTTTGAAAGTTTTGCTTTTTATTTCTATCAAAATATTGTCATAAGTCACATGTAGATTCACATTAAGTTTTTATAATTTGGATTTTCAAAACTTGGGGTCCACAGGGGTTGAATTTTGAAAATTGTGAATTTAAGCTTGTGACCTTAACTTCTCATTCATTTTTCAATTTATGCATTGTTTTTGTACAATATTGTCATAGGCCATATGCAAATGTACAATAAGGTTATAGAATTTTGATGTTTGAAACTTGTGGTCCACAGGAGTCATATTTTTTAAATTATGAATTTAAACTTGTGAACTTATTTTTTTTTCCATTTTCCATTGGGTTTAGTGATTTAATTTCTTTATAGATGGACAATAAGGTTTTATTTTTTGACTTTGTAAGTCCTTTACCTATTTGCAGGGGGTGCAGGGATCAGTATTGATTCTAACATTAGCTTTCTAGTTTGTTTAACATATGCTTTTTATGGTCAACCTGTTTATCACATATTGTTAGTGAAGTTATTGCATTGTAAGAACTTTAATTCTATAAAATTTACATAGAGGAAGACATCCCCATCTGCAACTACTCTGTAGATGTTATATAATTGGAACAGGTGGCACATTGGTTCTATGGAACAGTCAAAGCCTAATTTATATTAAATTTTTAAAGGAATAGTTCATTGATGAATTGTAAAACCTCTTAGTTTACTAAGAAACCATACTGATTGTAGATTAGCCTTAGCCATGTTCATCTGTAATATTACTGGTGGTTGTTGGTCTTACATAGCTAGAAAAATTGATTTGCGAAATCAGAGAAATAACGGGTAATAGAAAATTACATACTTACATCATGAATAGGAGACAACAAATTTTAAACCTCTCTATCTCTCTTACTTAATTACTACCTCACTGACAAACAAGTACTTTTTCTACCACCAAATATTTGACAAGGCAGACACATAACAATCATTTTACTATTCTCTAGATATTAAAAATTTAAAATGTAATATGTTTGTAAAATGAAATGTCTGTATGTTGGTGTGATATAAGTGGTTAATATATGATGTGCTGTTACTCATTAAGTATATCAATTACCTGTACTCCATAGCATATTGCTTTAGAGATTGATACTGTCAAAAATTGCCTTGATATTTCATACAGTTTTAAAATCTCATCCCTAAAATTTCTTAAATTCATTAAAATTTTTGCTCATTTTAATAAGTTTTTGACCCACAAAAAAAATCTGATTAGATCATAAAAAATTATTGGCAGTTAAACAAAGGTAGATAATCTGTTGTATCATAGGAATTATTAATTTATTTTGTTAAAAAATTAGAAATGAATAGTGTGCATTTAAATTATTTATTCCTATTTATTTCCCAATTTCTTTGCTGACTTGTTTCCGAGAAACAGAAAACTTTTAAAAGATTGTTTGCTATTAAAGCTTGATTCAGAATTTATAATTTTTTGTTCTGGTTATTTTGTAATGTCTTGTTTGTTTTAAATACTTTAGATGTGAAGACAAACGTTGGAAATTAGATTTTGAATTTTAGACATTGGATCTTTTTATTTTTATTTTTATTTTTTTTTGGTATTTTAAGAAATTGGGGAATCATTTTACAAAAGGTTATAAGCATATCAATAAAACTTGTAATAAGCATATTAATTTGTTTGCATATTTAGATATACATAATTTACATTCACATGTATATATAAAAACAATTGTATCTAATAACACAGACCAGCTGCTTAGAAAGATTTTCACAAATAAAGAGAAAGAATTTTTCACATTTATGTATAATAAAACACTAGGTAGGTTGATTTTCAGAATTTTTCGCATTTTTCATCTTAATTAACTTTTGTAATTATCACTTAGACTTTTATTTGTATATAGTGTTTTGAATCAGGGAAACAAATTTTAAATATTGTAATATGGATGTCCTAAAATGCTGATCTGTTATACAGTTACTCAGGATAAGAGTTCAGCTAAAAAAGAAATACATTATCATAAGAATCGGTAATCTTTAAAATAATCGTATTTGAACATAAATGTAATTATGAAACAAGAGGATTTCTGAACATTAGAATCTATAAGAAATGCAATTCATATAAACTAATACCATAGATTTACGTTGACATTGACATTAGCCAAAGCAACTAGGATATTTCAAAGTTGAAAATAATTTGCCCTTTATGTATGCTTTTGATCCTTTTTAGTCATCTTTTGGTACCTATCAAAATTATTGTTTGATTTTTCTTGATCTGTCTATTATTGATTGTTCCATTTGGTAAAAAAAGAAATTTTGGTAAGTTTATTTCTGACAGTATACTGCTAAATCAGTCGTATAAAAGACTTTAACACAGTGAAATGTGAAATAATATATAATGAAGTCGCCATTAGAATGAAAATATAAAATTTCAGAAGAAAGTATGACAAGGGACTAATACTATAAATATTAACCTTATAAGATATTACTGTAATTGTATAATTTTATTCATTTTTTAATCGCATAAGAACCTTATTTGGTGTGTTTGTGTACAAACCCGGTGTGATTTTGACTTTTTCCAAATGTTTTTGTTTTGTAATTTCTTGTGATATATATTGTATAGTTTTGTTGTTTAAGTTTTGTCTTTTAAACACAGAGTATATCTTGCAACAATAATTTATTTCTGAAGATGAGAATATACTATTCAACCTAGAAAATAAATCTTAAGATATAACAATATATGTCAAAATATGAGGCATATTATATGATAAAGATACTAAGTGTTATGTGCTTTAAGTATGAAAATTTTAACAAAGCCAAAAATTCATATGTAAGACCAAAAAAAAAAATATTGTTAGCTTCTCAGGCCTGTTCCATGGTGTCAATAGCCACTGTGATAATGTGTTTTTTTTGTGTTTTTTTTTAATTTTTTTTTTATAAATCTGGATTTTGGTTATTTCTGTTTCCAGTTTTAGTTTTCGTTTGAATCATTGTCAGTAAAATGTTAAATAAGTCCTTTGACTACATGATATACAGTTTATTATCTTTGTCTCGAAATGGCTTGAATCGTAATTTTGGTTATTTCAATTTTTTTCTGGTCCTGAGCAGATGACAGTATAATCTATGTATTTTTATTCCTTTTGTCTCGAAATTCGATTAACCGAAATTTCAGGTATGTCGGACTGATATAACGTACCCAGAAAATATAATTAGTGCCAAATAAACACATTATGTCGAATTCATTAATTATCTATACAGGTGAACCAAATATTCTCACCAGTCAATCAATACCGGAGGTATCGTTTCATTCGAGTTTTGGTTTAATAACAATTTTGTTTCGACTTAAATGTTTACTAGGTTGTCAAAATTAAACAATATTGTGGATTTTGTAATAAAAATAATCAGTTTTACATTAATAAAATGAAGGTTTTTTATGGTACATGTAAACGTCCTATTTATTAACACTATGGTCTTTATAAAATTTGGATTACGTTAACATGGTTGATGAGGCGTGACTTGCCGAAAAAGAATTTGTAAAATCAATATATGTTAACGTTAAAGGATTATCAATTTAAAGAAACAAATTCTAATTAAAAATCAATAACCTTATATTCAGACTTAATGAGACAATCGTCATTGTTCAAAATTATTAAGGTTGATAAGAAACGGGTGAATCAAATAATATTAATTCATCTGACAAGTAAGAACAATCATTGAACACACGTCCTTATAAAATGAATCTGGAAGTTATGGGTAGTTAATGTTTATCTCCCTTATCCAAAACTTGCAATCTCCAATTCCTTTTTAGTCAAACTTTGGCTATCTCGAACCCATTCCCATGGTCCCTTGAAGTTGGAGATAACGAGGAACAACTGTATATCATGAAGCATCAGACCAAAAATAGTGGGGGGAGGGTTTGCTTGCCTGCCTCGTCAGATTCTTCAAAAGTTGGACTGAAAAGCCAAGAGTTATTTTCTCTGGTCCAGTTTGTCTATGTTATGTTTTTGTAATTAATAAATGCATTGATTAACCAAATATATATATGTGAATATTTTTCTTTTAAAGGGGGGAGTTTTGTTGAAAACTTTGGATCTTGTACCAGTGGTGTAAAATTTGGTTAACATACAACCAAAAGTGCTATCCAAAAAAGCTGATAATTGTCTTTATCTCAAAAGTGCTATATTGTATCATGTGACAGTCATCCGACTTTGTAACTATTTTTATTAAACTTTGCACATAATTTGATACAAAAAAAAGAAACAAAAATTGAACAATCTTCACAGCAAAAAAAGTGAAACAGACAACATATATATTTATATATAGCAGAGAAATTAAAGTACCATGTTTTTGTCCTTTATGTGAAAGGAACTTTCTCTCTTATATAATAATAAACTGACAGAGGTTTTTATACGACCGCAAAATTTTTGTGGTCGTACATTGGTATGACGTTGAGGTTGGCGTTGGCGTTGTCGTCGTCATCGTCCGAAGACATTTGGTTTTCGCACTATAACTTTAGTATAAGTTAATAGAAATCTATGAAATTTAAACACAAGGTTTATGACCACAAAAGGAAGGTTGGGATTGATTTTGGGAGTTTAAGGATTAGGGGCCAAAAAAGGGCCCAATCAGCATTTTTCTTGTTGGTTATTATCTTGGTGTAAGGGAGGTAATCCAAACACATTTAAAGTAAAATGTTGTGTATGATTCGATTACCTCCCTTAAACTGCCTGTAAATTATATATAAAGAAATGTAGATTGTCTTGGGGTTATTTATAGCTGTCAATTTATTTTTAGAAGTTACTTTTAATTAATATTAATTTTAGCCATATGTCATTTTCTATTTTAAGACTTTTATGATGTATTTAAATGGGTAATAATGTTTGCAAACTCCATGAGAAATTTGAATAGGGATTATGACCATATCTTGCGGGAAAGATTTTTTTTGGAAAAAGGGGGAGGGGGTGAAAAAAAAATTTGGGGGGGTAAACAAGAAATTGTGGTGGGGGGACAATTTTTTCTCATTTCAGATTTCAGAAATTAAAAAGAAAATTTATTCAAATATTTTTTCTTGCAAAAAAAAGGGGGGTCAATACCCACCAGTATAGTGCATAGTGTATTGCACAAAAGCAAAAAAAAGGGGTAAATTCTTTTTTTGGGGGGGAGGGGGGGTTCAATTCGCAACAGCATATTGTATTGCACAATAATCAAAAAATTGAATATAAATTCAAATCATATGACCAACTCTAAGTTCTTTGACTACAGTTATTCTGTGTCAGAAGCCTATTATGTGTCAAATATTTAATTACAATCCAAATTCAGATCTGTATCAAGCGCGATTATTGTGTCCATTTTTGCCCCAACTGTTCAGGGTTGGACCTCTGCGGTCGTATCCAGCTGCGCTCAGCGAAGCAATTTATTGTGTATTTAAGAAAACTAAAAAAATGAATATATAGGTGGGATTTAATAAATATTTTTAACATTGTTATTTAGTATAATTTATTTTAATAATCATTTTATGTTGCAATTTTAAACTTTGTTTCAGCTTTATAGTGCTATCATTGTATATTAGATATTAATGTTATTTTATACTGTTAATGAATTGTTTGTGTTACTACTGGACAATCTGTCATATTTCCTATCACTACTTAAGTAACCTATGTAATTACAGTGGAACATCAATGATCAAACGCCCAAGGGACTGACTGCAACTTGTCCAAATGATTAGAAATTTCTGTCAAATAACTTAAAAACTGCTGTTAATATTAGGGCTAATCAGCTTACAATGTATTGAGAGAAAAAACTTTGGCTATTTATCTTTTTGAAATCAAGATTTAAATATTTGACTATTGGTTTAGGTATTTCTTCAGAATTACAAGAAATAACTATTCGGGTCAACCCTAAGGTTTAGTTTCATGTAACCGTAGTATATAAACTTTAACCTCCAACAAACCTTATGGCGAGGTGTGTTCAGTCTAAATTGAAAAGAATTGCCAATTGGGAAAAATTTATACGATAGTCCTATGCAAAACCCCTGTCTCCCAATAAAGATTGTCCGTTGTGATCAGGCCAAAATTTTGCTAAAAATAAATAAAACCCCAACCAATGACTACACTATCTATAAAATCTGTCTTAATAATAACAGTTTACTTGCTTTTTTTATTTTTGCCTTTAATAAATGCCTAGTATTTTGTCTTTTTTTTTTACTTATGCAAAATTTTAAAAATAAGTGATTAAGTATGAATAAATAAAAAGGTTAATGGTATGACATATACAGAAATGTTCTTGCACACAGAAATATTTGTAAACTTTGGTAGAAAGAAGCAGTGTTTTATGTTTAAACTAACAACTTTATGTATGTAGACTTTGGACAAAATAAATTTATGTAGAATTATCAAGTAGAGTAGTATTTATCAATTTCAGTTAGCTTTTAATATTATAAAATTACATACTTCATATTTAACAGATTTATTTATTTTGTCTACAATGAATTTGCAACCTCATCTGACACCACAAAAGTTATGGCGAGGTATGTTTCATGATAAAATATTTTAAGTAGTACTAATTGATAGGAAAGATATGTTTGATCTTACGTGCAAAAAATAGACTGGAAATTCATATTTTTCCATGCATTTATGGGTGGGAATCTTTGTTAAAAGGCAATATTGCATGATTGATTAATGCCATTTACAAACATGATGTAACAAGCAGAAATTAAAATACGAGTTTTGATTATTTCAGTCTCCATTGTGTTGCATTATTTTTACAATAATTTACAGTAAATTGGTACAATTTTTTTTAAATGAAAATTTATCAGTTAGTATTTTTTTTAAAAAAGAAGAATTTCAAGATTTAATCTATTCTCCACAGTCTTTTTAAAACTTCTTGGTTATAATTAGTGAGATACCTTCAGAGATCTAATTGATGTATGGGTGAAAATTATGGATTTTCGTATTTTGGTAATTTTGATTTTTTTTTTTCTTTAACCAAAAAAAATATTTTCCAGATTTTGGGTTTTGCTAACTTGTGTACTTACACCCATGTTTTTGTTGATGATTGAATATGTCCATAATGCAAATTTTTGGGAGTTCCACATATTATAGATAAGTAATACAAAAAAATGCCATATTATTGTCTTCACTGATAAAACAAAGTGTGCCATACAGTCTTTGTCTGAAATGTGATTTATCTAGTTGCTCATCTGTAAATAGCATAGAGTATATATCTAAAATAGAATATATGTCATTTAAAGGTCAAGGTTATTTTGACCTTGGTCAGTATGTTAATATAGAGGTCAGGGGTCTATTGAGAATTGAACTGTACTTGACCTTGTATAAAAAAATCATGTATTAATATCATATAATATACCATTGTTAAATGTAATTTGTGAAGAAAAATAAATTTTTGTTTTGGAAATGTTGATTTTTTATTGAAATAACCATTTCAGAATGGTCTTTGATCTACTGAATATAGTCATGGCAATGTTGCACATTTGGCTTCAGAAGAAATACTGAATCTAAAAAAAGTTACCTTTGAAAAAAAATAGGTATCTTAGATTGAAGCACCTAAAGTAGGAGGTACTTAATTGGGCTATATTGTTGGCTGATAACTTGTTATCTGCTCTCTCATGAGCCAGATATAATGTCGTTTCTGCTTACATTTAGTGACAATGCTTCATTGTGATCATATAGAACTAGTAGAGTCGAACTGGTTTATAAATGTTTCTAAACATAATACTAACACATTCTAGATTAAAACATATCCTTTTGAATATTTTATGATCCCTTGATTTGTTTTGGCCCTCCACCTAAAGCTCGAAGATCTTTGAATGATAACAAGGCCGATATGAAAAGGCAGTTAATATATGTGTTCCTCAGATTTTCTGCAATACCCTTTAAAACTGGTATGGTAAAACTTTAAAAAATGACAGGAATATATTATAGTGTAATCAATGTTTAATGTACAGAAAACATATAAGACCTAGCCTTTTTTAACTCGTGAACTATTTTCATCACTTGGCATCCATTGCCAAGTTGTAGTTTAAAAATCACCTCATCTGAAACCACAAATTATAGAGTGCCTGTCCTTGGGCAGTTTCCTTTAAAATTTGTGTTCAGAGGTCCAGACCTCCAACAAAGATGAACACTGTTACTAAAAATAGAAAAAAGAAATTTTAGAAAAGATTTTTACCTTGCCTGTGACAACAAGTTGCAAAGTGCGAGATTTGTATAATACATAATCATTGATGGAAAATATAAAATTTATTTTGGGCGAGGTTTAGCAGTTTCTGGCAGTGTTAACTTTTTACCTCACCTGGCCTAAAAGGCCATGTGAGCTTTTGCCATCACTTTGCGTCTGTCGTCCGTCACATTTTATTTTCATCTTCTCTGAAACCACCAATCCAAATTGAACCAAACTTGGCAGGAATCTTAATTGGATCGTTCTGTACAAAATTTATGTTTTTGTGCCGATTGGATATTAAACATGGCTACTAGGGGCAGATAATTCATTCTGATTAGACTTATCTTCAAAGCTCTTCTTGTCAGAAACTACTGAGCCTATTGAATATTGATTTGTTGCATGAATGAATTACAGAAGCTATGTTTTTTGAAACGATCGGAATTCAAGATGGCCGCCACAGCCGGACTAAGTTTAACATTGGAGCCTATGGGGAAATTTATATAAAGGTCTTCTTGTCAGAAATTTCCGAGCCAATTGAAATGTTTTATATACGAACAAGCATTGGATGAACCTATACTAAAGTTATGTATTTTATGCCGAACGGAAATTCAAGATGGCTACTGGGGCAGATAAATCATTCTGATTTGACTTATTTTTAAAGCTCTTCTTGTCAGAAACTACTGAGCCAATTGACTTGATTTGTTGCATGAATGATCCTTGGATGAACTTCTACAAAATGTATGCTTTTAGTGCCGATCGGAAATTCAAGACGGCCACCACAGCCAGACTTGCTTTAACATTGAACCCTATGGGAAATTTGTACAAAGGTCTTGTCAGAAAATACCAAGCCAATTGAAATATTTTTGTGTATGAATAAGCATTGGATGAACCTCTACAAAGGTATGTTTTTTGTGCCGATTGGAAATTCAAGATGGTTGCAACAACCGGACTTAGTGTAACTTTGGACTCTATGGGGAAATTTGTACAGAGGTCTTCTTGTCGGTAACTACTGTGCCAATTGACGCAGCCGAACCTTTGTTAACATGTAAAGTCAAGAAATACCAAAGGGATATTCGAAGGAGGGAAAAGTTGAAACAACTGACAAACTCCGGAGAACAACGAAGACAAGATCAAAACAATACATGCACTACAATTAAAAACTAAAAACATATGAGCAACATGGACCCCACCAAAAAACCGGGAGTGGACTCAGGTGCTCCGGAAGAGTAAGCAGTCTCTGCTTCCTGCAGGACACCCGCCAGGCTGCCCATGTCAAATCCGGTATGAGAAATGGATAACATCAATAAATAAATAATAACTTTATTGCAAAATTACACCCATTTGGGTCAAGTAATATACAACATATATTATACAGAAATCTGAACACAATATAATTGCATAATATATCATGAACTTGTCTGACCGAGGTCCAATGCCCTCAATTCTGAAGACTGTTTAATGAAGGCTCCAATGTGAAAAACAAGTCCTGGAGTGGTACTGAGAATGAGATGTAATTTATTTGTAAAATTCATGTTTTGAAATGATGGAACTTGGTCTTTTAAAAAAGTAGAAATAAGAATTTATTTTGCAATAGCCAAATTTGGAAGTTTAGACCATTCTGTATTGTACTTTTTTAGCATGGTACGTGCACCTAGACCTGTCTTTCTTTTTGTTTTGGCGGACTCCTCCATGCCGCGAAAAACATAATTTCATTGTCCAAGACCACTACAGTCTTGTAGTCCATTTGTTGAATTACCTTGTACCTGAATCACGAGGGAGTTAGTTACCTTGTTGGTGAATCGTAGCACAGATGCATGTAGCAAAGAATTCTGCTAAAACGTTAGACGTTTACTTTCATTATTTTATTCTTTAATCAAGGGCTGCACACCCAAGGCGATAGGGAAGGGAACTGAAAAAGACAGTTTTGGTTTAAAAAAAAATCCCACAAAAAATCAAACAAATATCTACTAACATTTCGGAGGACCTGTGGTTACTTTATGGTTTATATATAAGTTCATATTGTCAATATTTTATAGTATTTCTGTCTTGTTAATTACATTTATCTTTCAATCTCGTCTTCTGGGTTTCTCACAAGGTATAATTTTTATCAATTTCAATTAATGTTGCTGAAAATATATGACATAATGTGCAGTATGCAGTAAATGAGCCTGCATTCTCGCAAATACTCTGAACGCAAAAGATGAAACATCTAGGTATTGTAATTTGACCTTAAATGGGATCAGACCAGATTGGATTTATGGCTAACAGATCAGTTTTGTTAACAGTTTCTACTTCCTCCTCTTTCTTTACTTTTAATTTGTTTGCAATAACCGTTCTATAATGTCAATTAAAATGTACCAAATCTGTATTCTGGCATAAAATGTACCAAATCTGTATTCTAGCATAAAATGTACCAAATCTGTATTCTGGCATAAAATTTCCCTTTCTGTATTCTGGCATAAAATGTACCAAATCTGTATTCTGGCATAAAATTTCCCTTTCTGCTCATGGCCAAAACATGGAAAGCAAGTGCAATTCGAGTGTATACAGTTCTTATTTTCTATGTGAAATTTTGATTCTAGGCCATAACAACACAGTTGCCCTTAAACCAACGGAAATTATTTCATTTTGCGATTGTCTTTTAAATGTATACAGTTACAGTATTCACATAAGGCGTTTATCTATTATTAAGTTAACTGATTATAAATTTCAGGAGTGAGTCCAGACTTATGAACTAGACAGAAAGTTCAACAACGTGTATTTTAGCATTCATTTCACTCTCTTTGGCAGCACAGCCGACCCATATTTGTCCTCTTTTGTCAATATGTAGTGAGTCCGGCCACTCAATTCCTACAAATTTCAACAGTTGAAATTTTAGAACACTGCCAGTCTCAGACAGCACATGAAAAGCGTGATTGGCATGATCGGTAATGACAGTGTAACCAGCATCCGTAGTCTCAATGTCACGGGGGTCAAAGTTCGTTCCGGGATATCCTTTATGAACCCATTTCACACCACTTTCTTTTATTAAACAAACTACCCTCCCTCTGTTTTCAGATGTGGAGTCTATAACAATTATATCATTAAATATATTAGTTTTAACCCTATATGGGAGCGTGAACAGCTTACTTCTACCGCTATCGTACTCGTACGAATGCCTCTCCTCTCCCTTTCTGTTGAAAACAACCAGCTTTCTACAACTTGTATCGGGTGATGCTATCTTCTCCTGAACCCCTATGATAATATCATTGTCCCTTGTGACATGGATACCGCGGGTTTTCAAAGGTCCCACTGAAAACAACAATTTAATATCCCCTTTTTTGGACAGAGCGTTGACTTTTGAAGAATTAGACATTGACAGTAACAACTCGCCTTCTGGTGACAAAGCCATATCATAAACTTGAATTTCAATTTCTTTCAATGTTTTTAAGTTATTGTCTGCTGCATCTATTAGTCTCAGAGTTTTAAATTCGAAATTAGAAATCCAAACAGAATTATTCTCCAAGGTTACAATTCTTTCTATATATGATAAATCTGTTGAAAAGGTTTGTATAATTCGAAAATTTATGTCTGGTTTTCTTTGCAATTCTTTAGTTTTTAATGAGCCTAGCAAAGACTGAATGAACTTTTCCGGCATCATCTCCGTTGCTAGTTCTGGAGTTGATGGTAGTTCCTGAAAAGAAAGACTAGGAAGAGAACCTTCGACTCTCAAAGCAGTTTCTATTATATCTCTTCCATCGTATGAACTCTGTGCTGTATTGACTAGTTCATTTGTCGTTTTAAGGACACGGATAGCTTCATGGATTTGATTTTCCCTTTTATTTGCGCTAATGTCCGTCAACTTCTCTATTGTGTCAACCTTTTCGCGCATTTCTCTAGCACGCCTTTTAACAGAATCTATTATCTGTTCTTCTTTTATATGAATCGTATTTAACAGACCTTCACAAGCAGAATGTTGCCGATCCAAAGCTACTTCTAGTTGCTTTTCTTTATATTCACACAGCTTCAAACTGCCGTAAACTTGTTTTTCTATGCCCTTTAAGAAATCTATTTTTTCTTTTAAAACTGTGTCAATTGAAACCAATTTATGTTTCTGATGGGAGTGCAGAATGCATTCTCCACAAACCAGCTCAAAGCAGACGTCACAGAATAAGCAACAGTATTTTCCATCATGGTCACTACAGAGTATATTTTCTGCCGTTAAACCCCGATGACTGTCTTGTAATTTTTCTGATTCATTTAAATCAACAACTTCATGCCGATCGAAACTAGGAAATTTAGAATGAATTTTTTCACACTTTTCACAAATGAATTTACTGCACTGTAAACATATCCGAAACTTATTCGCCTCAGTGTCGCAAAGTTCACAGGTTTTCACAGTTTGTGCTCTTTTTACGGACGATGAAAACGCCATATCTTCAATAATGAACATACCCTGTTTCCAAAACAAAGAACAGTTCAATATTCTAAGTATTGTATATATAATTATGCAAATGAACAAGCGGCCAGTAAATAAATTTCATCGGCTTCATAAAGATTTGTAGAGTAAAAAATAGACAATTCTCTGACGTTTCTTTTCATAAATATATGATACGTTTTTCTTTGGACTAATTTTGAATTCTTTTTCATTTTTAATTATTTTTACCAATTTCCAAATGGAATAATCTGAATTTTGATAATAGTTTTCGTCGCGCAATGGATGAATAAGTTTAAAAGGTATATATCAATAGTTCCATTGTCCATTCTATTTTACGATCTAATATTGTTACGGACTTACCCTCGAACACTAAAACCAGGAACTGTATATGATATATTATATAATCCCTGTTAAAACTAATAAAAAGCTTTGTTCATTTTAACCAACCGTGATGTTAATTTTCTATATATTTCGATCCTGACTGAAAATACTATGCAAAGAATTAGAACATCCATCTTGATCAAAAGGATTTTATGCCAGCCCCTCAAAATTTTCTAAAAGAGTCTCTGTTACAGGGCATCCAGAATTATAAAAATATTATCTTCAGTAATTATTGCCTTTTGGCAATCTCCTTTCAAAAATCAGTTCCTGGACTAATATTGTCAACATGGCATATAAAATAAAAACAGAATGTGTCAAAGGGATTCACAGCTATCAATGCTAGATTATCAAATTAGGTCTACATCATAAAACGGTATAACTTGAAAATTACAAAAAAAAAATCCAAATCAACTTGTGCTTAAAAGTCCAAAAGAATACTTCCCAATTTGAAATGATTTGGTGAATCAGTACTCATGATTTTGAAAGGAAAACTCAATTTCGGCTATATCCTTTACATGGTCTAAATGGGATTGCCAAGTGAACTGTTAAAACCTACTGTCCTTTTTCAGACAATTAATGCTGTGACTTTTGCAGCCAAATACAAAGGTAAAACAGTGTCTATAATTCATTTAGAGAGGCATGGTACAGCTAGAAGGAACCAGACAACACGACTGGTGCTTACAAATACTGAAAGGAAATGACCTACACAGTACGAGATGTATAGTCACAACCAATGCATATGGGAAGGCACACCACTAAATCGAGCCCCCGTTTACTTCAATGTTAAATTCGTCATTTTCAAAAATTTGGGAAAAATATATAATGAATTTTCCCAAGTCGGGCAATATGTTGACATGTTTTTCAAATAAAAGCTGTCTTAGAAAATTGTACTTGAACAGTACATTGTTTACCAAATAAGAAATTTTTTCTCGTTTCAAATTTCCCGGTGAAAATTTGCCCCATCACTTCAAACTGAATACCGGAAATTACAGGCGCATTAATATGTCTAGTTCTCGAAACTTTTAAGGGTTATTGACATGCCGTAAAGTGTATTTCGTAGGGTATTCATTCCTTTCCAGAATAAATTCACTTGTTTATGCTTTAGATTGTGGCATTAGTTGTGACAGATCGACGCCGAAACCCATAGGAATTATTTTGTACTACTTTCGTCGAAATTGCTCCAGCTATTTACTGTAGTGCCCCCTTAAGGTACCCCTAGATTTTGAGGAATTTTAATTTCACGACTGGTATAGAAAGAGGGACCATTTTGAGTGTTTGATAACACAATTTTATTAGAAATTGAGTTTTATTAACCTCTGAAAAAATATTTTCTTGAGCCTACCCCCTCCCTGAATTTTGGCCGATTTTCACCCCTTTTTATCTCATTATTCAGAAACTAAAAATATACAGTTTTGTAATTATTATCACATTTTCACACCGACATCTACCTTTTCTTGTCTTCTGCTACCCAATATCCCCCGTTTTCGGGCGTTTTCGGTAGAAAATAGCAGAAACATTAGATAGGCACCCTAAAATGTGACCGATCCAGGTTTTAGAAATTGCCATTTCACGATCATTGCCAAACGATGTTCCAATTATATTTTCTCAATAATACGAACTGGACAATTGCCTAACATATTTTAACAGACATGTAGTCTTATGGCAGATATTGAGGTCAAATGGATCAAATTTCAAAAATAGGGATTTTTCACGCTTTCTGGAACATAGGAAACTAGAGGCTCTCAAGAGCCTGTGTCGCTCACCTGTATCTAATGTGATTTTGGAAATTATGTAAAATTATATAATGATTGAGACCAAGATTGGTTTAATTTGACACAGTATTTAAAATTAAAAACAGGTCATCTTAGTGTGGTCTTACAATAGCTACTGAAGACATCTTATCATTATTATTTTTGAATATGTGGTCAAGTTGTGACCATTCAGAATTTTTTTTACAATTTTCTGATAGACTTCTAAACATCTTGGATGATGGATCAGCAACAAAGTAACAACACTTGGTCAGCACCTCATAAGGAATATTCATGCCATGTTTGGTTTCATTCCATTAAGTGGGTCACTAAAAGAAGTCATTTGTATGCATTTCCCATAGCGTTCTATGTTAAACTAAGTCCCCCGCTGGCGGCCATCTTGGATTATGGATCGGCTACAAAGTAACAACACTTGGTCAGCACCTCATAAGGAACATTCATGCCATGTTTGGTTTCATTCCATTCAACAGTTCTCTAAAAGAAGTCATTTGTATGCATTTCCCATAGGGTCATATGTTAAACTAAGTCCCCCTCTGGCGGCCAACTTGGATGATGGATCGGCTACAAAGTAACAACACTTGGTCAGCACCTCATAAGGAACATTCATGCCAGATTTAGTTTCATTCCATTTAGTGGTTCTCTAAAAGAAGTCATTTGTATGCATTTCCCATAGAGTCCTATGTTAAACTAAGTTCCCCGTTGGCGGCCATCTTGGATGATGGATCAGCTACAAAGTAACAACACTTGGTCAGCACTTCATAAGGATTATTCATGCCATGTTTGGTTTCATTCCATTAAGTGGGTCACTAAAAGAAGTCATTTGTATGCATTTCCCATAGGGTTCTATGTTAAACTAAGTCCCCCGCTGGCGGCCATCTTGGATTATGGATCGGCTACAAAGTAACAACACTTGGTCAGCACCTCATAAGGAACATTCATGTCATGTTTGGTTTCATTCCATTTAACGGTTCTCTAAAAGAAGTCATTTGTATGCATTTCCCGTAGGGTCCTATGTTAAACTAAGTCCCCCTCTGGCGGCCATCTTGGATGATGGATCAGCTACAAAGTAACAACACTTGGTCAGCACCTCATAAGGAACATTCATGCCAGATTTAGTTTCATTCAATGCAGTGGTTCTCTAATAGAAGTCATTTGTATGCATTTCCCATAGGGTCCTATGTTAAACTAAGTTCCCCGTTGGTGGCCATCTTGGATTATGGATCAGCTACAAAGTAACAACACTTGGTCAGCACTTCATAAGGAATATTCATGCCATGTTTGGTTTCATTCCAATAAGTGGGTCACTAAAAGAAGTCATTTGTATGCATTTCCCATAGGGTTCTATGTTAAACTAAGTCCCCCGCTGGCGGCCATCTTGGATTATGGATCGGCTACAAAGTAACAACACTTGGTCAGCACCTCATAAGGAACATTCATGCCAGATTTAGTTTCATTCCATTCAGTGGTTCTCTAAAAGAAGTCATTTGTATGCATTTCCCATAGGGTCCTATGTTAAACTAAGTTCCCCGCTGGCGGCCATCTTGGATGATGGATCGGCTACAAAGTAACAACACTTGGTCAGCACCTCATAAGGAACATTCATGCCATGTTTGGTTTCATTCCATTCAGTGGTTCTCTAGAAGAAGTTCAAAATGTAAAATGTTAACGACGACGCCGGACGACGCCGGACGACGACGGACGACGGACAACGGACGCCAAGTGATGAGAAAAGCTCACTTGACCCTTTGGGTCAGGTGAGCTAAAAAACGAGTGTTCGTAAATTGCGTGTGCTCAATTTACCAGAGTCAAGAAGTGCACAATAAAATTACTGAAAGTGAAGAATACACCGTGCTTTTATTTAATGCCAGAAATTTTCATATTTACTTCAATTTTCTTTCAGTTTGGCACCTTGAATTCTGGAGTACATCAAATTTACTCTAAGTCCTGAGTCGGCATTTTTTACCTCCCCCCTTTTTAAACGGTAATTTAATTTTAAAAGAAATTTGTTTATTTATCGTTTCTTACCTAGAACTTTGGAAATAAATAAAAATATCCATGTAATTAGTCTTTATTTAGATTCTCTTAAGAAGGCACACCACTAAATCGAGCCCCCGTTTACTTCAATGTTAAATTCGTCATTTTCAAAAATTTGGGAAAAATATATAATGAATTTTCCCAAGTCGGGCAATATGTTGACATGTTTTTCAAATAAAAGCTGTCTTAGAAAATTGTACTTGAACAGTACATTGTTTACCAAATAAGAAATTTTTTCTCGTTTCAAATTTCCCGGTGAAAATTTGCCCCATCACTTCAAACTGAATACCAGAAATTACAGGCGCATTAATATGTCTAGTTCTCGAAACTTTTAAGGGTTATTGACATGCCGTAAAGTGTATTTCGTAGGGTATTCATTCCTTTCCAGAATAAATTCACTTGTTTATGCTTTAGATTGTGGCATTAGTTGTGACAGATCGACGCCGAAACCCATAGGAATTATTTTGTACTACTTTCGTCGAAATTGCTCCAGCTATTTACTGTAGTGCCCCCTTAAGTACATTGGTTCTGGCTTGTGATATGTAAGGCTTTTTTCTGTTGGAAACTGGTACTGGGAAGTCATTGAGAATTGCATTGTTTCACTTGATAAAGAAAGGAGTAGGAATGTACCATGGTACAAGGCTTTCAGGACAGGTAACCAAAGGTTAAAAAAAACTCCACAGATAATACCTTTGGTTGAAATTTCATTAAAACTCATCCTTTTTAAGTTACATTAATAATTCAGTCACATATTCTAATTTTTGTGTTTATTTTTACAAAATGATATGATTCTATTCACTAAAATAATTGTCATGAGACATATTTGGAACATTTCCTCATTTTAAATATTCCAAAGCAAAAAAACTACATGCTGTTCAAGAAGTACTACTAATGTTATGGCTATTAACTCAAAACACTTCATTTTTCTGGGAAATCTCAAAATGCTTGCCATTTGTTTATGAAACTCAATAAAACACCACCCTGACATTAAGTGCATTTTTAAATACGACAACATGATGAATGAAATAGCGACTATAAGTTTCAATGTGAACTTGAATAAAAAAACTGCATAGAAAATATATAATCTTCATATAAAAAAACATTTTATCTATTTCACATATATTATGAAATTTTCCAAATATTATTTAAAAATAAAAATTTAATGAGCTGCACCTTTTCCATAATTCTTACTTCCATTGAAGTGGTAAATTGTAAGAATCTAAAATATCTGGTTTTTCTTTTTTATAATTTTTGCTACTTCAAATTATAATCCACACAAAATCCACTCAAAATTTTACATCTTATATCCTCACCTTACAAATACCGGTAAATATTTTTCATTTGGACTTCCATGTACTTTTTATGTTCATCACATTTATTCAAGACTGAATGTATCATTTAGCTGAAGGAGACAAATGAACTCTTCATAGAAAATATTTACTTGAAAGGCTATTTTCATTAAATTGGGTGGCAAGGAATTTATTTTTATAAGGCCTTTTATTTTTAATTAATTGGTTTACGGATTTTTTTAAAGAAAAATAGGGTCGGTCGGTCGGGAAAAAAAAAAGAAAAAAAAAGAGGGAAAATCATGTACTTTTGAACAATCTTGGTTATATTGCCAAATGTACAAAGGTTGCAAATGATCAGTTAATTCCCTCTTTTGAAACCCAAATGTCAGAACATCTATCTTGAAAAGTGTTGTCCAGTAGACCGTTCCCTTTTTAAGGGATCCGACTCGTCAACTACAACATAAAATGAGTGGATTCGATATCTTACGGAATGAAGATATTCATACAAAACGAACTTAAAAGCCGCATGGATTCTATTAAGAAATTCGTTTCATAAAACGTGTTTCGGAAATTGGCATCAACTCACGTCTATAAATAGATTTTTTTTTTTTTGGATCATGTTTACAAGTATTTTATTGATGGATAATCTATTTTTAGACGAATTGGAATATAATCTTTTATGAAATTTCGATGCAAAAAGGATTTTAATTTATTTTTATTTTTTGGATGGCTAATTTCAGAGGGTCGGCGGTAATAAAAAACCAAAATTTTCAATTTTATTTTTTTTCTTCAAATCGGCAAAATCGGGTCGGCGGATCCGTAAACCAACTAATTAAAAATAAATGGCCTAAACAATCCAGTCATAAACATTCAATGAAAAAAGGGCTTTTCACAAAGCTTTTGAACTGATGGTTGATAAATTTAATATTACAATATAAATGACCAGAATATATGAGATGTTAGAATTCTGGAACACATTGTAGAAGATATTGTTTCAAAACTATTACCTGAATCATATCAGTAAAAAGTTAAAATAAAAATACACCAATTTCGATGTTATGAAAAAACAAATATATATATTTTTTTCACAAATTTTTACTTATGAATCTACACATTTGCTATTAAAATTAATTACTTATATTTATACATGAAAGTTATTTACAATAAAGTCACATGCTATAAATATAGAGTTTACCTTTTCAGCATCTGGATGAGTATGATTATCAAATATTATTCTTCCAATTTGTTGTCTCTAAAAGTTTACATATTTGACAACTCGAAAGACAAATCTATAGAAACAAACTACCTAATCTGTCTGGCCTACATAAACAAACTACTGTCTTAATTGCTTACTTTCTGTACTATTCAAACTTTTTAAATGGCATAGAGTATACATTTATCATTTATCAAAGATTATGAATTAATACCACTGAGTGGATGTCTATGCTTGATGACTCCAATTCCATGATATTTTGCTAGTATTTCAATACTTGCTAGAAGTTGATACTTTAAAATTAATTGTTAATATGCTGTTGGCGTGGCCAATGATGTGAGCACACCAATACTCATTTCCAGTATCACGATTCTGACTCTAAAATTATAATTTGAAGCACGTTATTTTCCTTACTTCGGTTTCCGGCAAACGAAACTTCTTCTAGCCTTAGTATGTAGCACAATGGGGCTGCCCCCATTAAACAAAGACATTTCTAAATGACCCATATGTAGAAAATGTATATGCTTCTATAGCGCTTGCTGCGCCCGCTATAAAAGTGTTAAACTTAGTGGAAACTATTGAGTACCGGGTATCTCCCTTGTGCACAACTCTGTCCTTAGATGGCTTTGGCTTTAGCTTTTGGTCATATGAATTTGCTCTTCAACATTTTGAGTAATTCTATCATAATTCAATTTTTTTTGGTCTTGAGCACAACTGGTGGTTGTAATTGAATGAAATATGCATATTTTGTGCATCAAAATTAGTACCACAGATTGTGAATTCTTTTAACTCCAACAGGTGGATATTTGAACTGTTTTTCAAAGTTATAAGTTAAAACTTCTATTTTGTAGAATATGGAAATAGACCATAATGCAAACTAGCTTAGTAAGTGTCCTCTGTATTCAACTGGCCAGAGTTATAAAATCTTTATTTAAATTGTTTTATGAATTTTGTCACTTTATGCTCTACACTTCAGTTCTAAGAAAGATATTCAAAACCTTTATATTAACTATTACCCAATTTTTGTAATTTAACAATACTGCAAAGTTCATAATTGTGTTACAAGAACCAGTTCAATAACAGGTTATTAAGAAAAATTAAATGCAAGGTTTAATTTTTCAAATGCTGCTTTCACAGTAATTCCTGGATTTAAACTTTAAAAAGCATACAGACTGAGACAGAAAAATGATTGACAGATAATGTTAGGAAACTTTCATATTTTAATGTAACATAATTTTACATTTGGATGTAGATACTATACAGTAGTTGTTGATATATTAAAAATATTCTTTGACATTATATAATTGTGGGAATGACTCAGGTGCTACAATGATAACAGGAAAAAGTTACAGCTTAACAAACTAATAACAAAATAACAATCCATTTTACAACACAATATAAATTGGGCTGGTTTAACAAATTCACAAAACTTTCTTATACATGTACACGCTAATAAAAGACTGGACCAGTTAGCTCTCTATCATATACAGTCCACCCTTTTTTGCATTTATTAGTCATTTTACTTGGAAAAAGCAAGTTCTCTAAAACATTATTGTATTTTAATTCAATTGTAAAACTTTACAATTCTTCATAGTGCACAAGATGTTTTTTGAGACATGTATTTCAGAAAACAAGGAAAACAAACAAATAGCATTTGATTCAGAATTAAAAAAAAATTATTTTATTAATTCAAGCTGTCCATCTGACACTAGAAGTTTGTCTAACTAATATTAAACTGAAAATCACACATCATAATACTGCTAGTTTTAAAAATTGAATAAAGAAGTTAGCTAATCAAGTTATACTTTCGATTGTAGTTAAAGTATGGTTAATTCAAAACATTTTGCTCTAGAACACCAGACAACATGTTGTTGCACATTTAACATTAAGAAAATTACAAAATTTTATACAATACATAAAAATATATCACAGACTTTATCATTTGTTTCCATATTAAACAATATTTTGTTTTCGTGAGAAAAATTATATATTATAGCATGTTGAGATCGTACCTGAGAAAATGATATTATTGTTGTAATGTTTATAATTAATGAAACCAATTAAAACTAAAAACTATGCCAAGCATTGTTATTTATTTTTTTTTAAACAATAAAAATAGAAAAGCTCAAAACTATGCTGAGATTTTTCGGGTTCACATCATAGTTTTTGCTGTATATGTCATTGTATTGGTAAAAGCAATTAATTTGTCTATATCGCTATGACTCTTGTGGTTTGGCCATTCTCCGTGGCCCCCGACCAGCAGGGCCTTTTGGTTTAGCAAAAGCTTGTCTAGCAACATTCTTCTTTGGATGTACTTCATCATAGATAAATTCCTCTGTTAATTCTTTCGGATCGTCTATTTCTATCTGTAAAATAAAAAGTACTTTTGTAGTACAGAACTGAAGTAAAAAATCTTTGTATCTATGCTGCCCTGAAACAAAAATAAATAATGTTAAAAAAAAAACAAAATGCTACCCTGACTGAAATCGGGCTTGCTAAAGTTGCCTGAACATCAGAACCCTTTTAATCAGGTTTATACAACATATTTTGCATTTTCTATTCAAAATCTCAGTTTTTCAAGTTGATATTCATTTTTCATAATACTCACACCCTGCATACACTTCTGCAAACTGCGGAAAATCTGGCTCTGTGATAAGAAATATCCATGTTTACCATTATAAATTGATATGAAATCTCCGCAGTAAGAAATATTCATGTTTACTGCAGAGCCAGATTTATCCGCGGTTTGCAGAACTGTATGCAGGGTGTGATACCTCACATATAAAAAAAATTAGACTGGGTATAGTTCTTGTCCTACACCCCTTTCTCATATAACATCTTCAATAAATATAAAACAGGTAATACTTAGAAGAAATTATTTCTCAAATAAGCTTTAAAAAAAATAAAGAAAAAATCTTCCTTTACTTTTTTTGCAGCACAAAGATATTTTTAGGTCAGTTGGATCGATTCTCTCAACTCTCTCTGAAAAAACTAAAAGAAAATTGAATACCAAATATTGAAAAAATATCATACCAATCAATATTACATACTTACATTTTTTACTACTTCTATGCCAAATTGTTTTAAATCTTCTATGAATGGAGCTTTACAACTAGAATACAGCATCCTCTCTTTTATAGAACACTTGTAGCCAGGCATAGAGTAAATAAATACTGAAATAAAATTTATGATTCAATAAAATTTCATTCTCACAACTTCTGTATGAAATCTACATTCAACTTCATTTTCGTCAAAAAATAAAAAAAGGAATATTGAATAATAAAACAATTCAACAAATAAATATCAATCATACGTATGTTTTTTTCAAAATAATTAAATTTTGAAACAATGATGTCTTTAAAATAGTTTAAAAAAATGTTTTTACAAGAAATAATGTTTCACGATGACACAGCACAAATGGGGGACAAAAAAGGGTACTTCCTCTATTTTATGATGAAAATTTTAATGATATATTGTCTCTGATAAAAGTAATTTTCTTAGAAAAGTTTTCAACATTATATTGTTTTCCAATTAAATTTTATAAGAAATTTTAGAAATATGTTGTCCCTATCAATAAAAAAAGCTGACTCTCCTAAGGAAACTTTTCAAATGACATATTGTCTTCAGTATTTGTGTGATGAATTCCTGAAAAATGCTTTGTCACTTTTATCCCCTTGTATCTCAATTAAACAATAAAAAAGAAGTGTTGGCATACTAGAGAAAGCACTCATCAAAATGAATTAAAACAAAAAATGCCCATAAGAATCGGATGAAAAATAAATTGTTTTAAATCAATCCACATTGCTTTTTTGGCCCTTCAACCCCTTATATCTCAAAACCATAAAAGATAAGAGAAATGTGTTGATATAACTGAAAGCACTCATCAAGATTAATTAAAAGAAAACATCCCCATTGGAAATAGGATGAATAATAAAATTTAAGTTGTCCTGCAAAATGGTTTATTTTGGCCCCTTTATATCTGCAACGACAAAGTTACACAAAAATGCCAGGGGAGGGGGGTAACTTTTAAACCTGTACTCTCTTTTTTCATGACAAACCTTTTTTTAAAAAATCATCAAAATGGGATAAGAAATAAAAAAGTTTCAAAAATGAAGGTGTCTTCCTTTTTTGTTGCCTTATATCTCTAAAATGGTAAGAGATATTAGAAGACTGATCATAAGAATTTTTTTTAATTTTCAGCAAGGAACATTTAAAAACATAAATCATAAAATTAAAAAAAAAGTTACACCAAAATTATAAAAAAAATCTTACTGACCCCCAGAAAAAAAACAGAAATCTACGATTACAAAGTTCGCCTCGTTCCCCCACTAATTTTGGTGTCTGCATGTTACAGCAAGTTATATGATTGTAGGCCGCTTGGTATCAGAGAACTGAACTCAAACGCAAAACTTAACCTAAGTCAATGAAGTGCATTAAGTAGGTCAGAGTGATCTACTTTTGGTGAGAGGTTGTGTTACGTCCAGAGATGCACCCTGACACCTAGTAATATGGTATCAGAGAACCGAACTTGACTTAACTTAACATATGTAAATGAAATGCGATAAGTAGGTCAGAGTGACCTAATTTTAGTGGGAGGCTGTGTTACTCCACCAGATGCATCCTCACACTAAGTAAAACTTAACCCAAGTCAGTGAGTGAAATAAAGTAGGTCAAAATGACCAAATTTTGATGGGAGGCCGTGTTACTCCTCGAGATGCACCCTGACACCAAGTAATATGACTGTAGAAATAAAAAAGTTTCAAAAATGAGGGTGTGTTCCTTTTTTGTTGCCTTATATCTCTAAAATGGTAAGAGATAGTGGAAGACTGATCATAAGAATTTTTTTAATTTTCAGCAAGGAACGTTTAAAAACATAAATCATAAAATTAAAAAACAAGAGGCTCCCAGGAGCCTGAATCGCTCACCTGGTCCTTAAGCTTTAAGGGAGTCTTTCATGAGCTATTACCCCTATAATGGATCATCTGACAACTTCGACCCAATTCAGACTTTTGTAGAGCTCAATGAGCTGATTGTTTAAGCAAACAACAGCTTTTCTCTATTGACAACAACTTAATAAGTACAAATTTCAAAAAAAAATCAAGAAAAAGGGCAATAACTCCTACATGGGTGGTTACATCTTCTTCAAAATTTCAAAGCAGGTAGATCTTGAGGTGTTGAACACTTTAGCTTCCCATCAGAATTTTGATATCTGTCACCATTTTTGAGTTATTTGCAAAAAACTGCAATTTACCCCTATGTTCTATTTTTAGCCATGGCAGCCATGTTTTTTACAAATCAAAAATCCAAACGATAGTTTAGTAGCACTCATGCCAAGGAACAACTACACTAAGTTTGGTTGCAATTAAACTTATGGTGTAAGAGGAGTTAACGATTTTATTACAATGAATAAAGACTGCAAAAATGGTCAATTTTGATGATCTAAGGGGAATAACTCCTAAAAGGAATGAACCTACAACTTCGATCCTGTTACAAATTTTGTAGATCTTTGTGTGCCTAACAATATGAAATTTAAATTTTTCAAATTTCCTTTATAGTATCCAAGATATTGAGCTTAATAAGTGCAAAATTTGGAAAAAATGCAGAAAAAGGGCAATAACTCCTACATGGGTCGTTGGATCTTCTTCAAAATTTCAGGGCAGGTAGATCTTGAGGTGCTGAACACTTTTACCCTATGCCAGAATTTTGATATCTGTTATGGTTTTTGAGTTATTTGCAAAAAACTGCAATTTACCCCTATGTTCTATTTTTAGCCATGGCGGCCATGTTTTTTTACGAATCAAAAATCCGAACGATATTTTTGTACACATAATGCCACTAAACAAATGTACCAAGTTTGGTTGCAATTGGACTTATGGTGTCGGACAAGTTAACGTTTGAAAATTTGTTAACAGACGACGACAGACGACGACGGACGCCAAGTGATGGTAAAAGCTCACATGGACCTTTGGTCCAGGTGAGCTAAAAAGTTACACCAAAATTATAAAAAAAATCTTACTGACCCCCAGAAAAAACAGAAATCTACGATTACAAAGTTTGCCTCGTTCCCCCACTAATTTTGGTGTCTGGCTGTTACAGCAAGTAATATGATTGTAGGCCGCTTGGTATCAGAGAACTGAACTCAAACGCAAAACTTAACCTAAGTCAATGAAGTGCATTAAGTAGGTCAGAGTGACCTACTTTTGGTGAGAGGTTGTGTTGCGTCCTGAGATGCACCCTGACACCTAGTAATATGATTGTAGGTCGCTTGGAATCAGAGAACTGAACTTGACTTAACTTAACATATGTAAATGAAATGCGATAGGTAGGTCAGAGTGACCTAATTTTAGTGGGAGGCTGTGTTACTCCACCAGATGCATCCTCACACCAAGTAAAACTTAACCCAAGTCAATGGAGTGAAATAAAGTAGGTCAGAATGACCAAATTTTGATGGGAGGCTGTGTTATTCCTCGAGATGCACCCTGACACCAAGTAATATGATTGTAGGTCCCTTGGTATCGGAGAACTGAACTCGGATGTAAAACTTAATCGAAGTCAATGAAGTGGGGTAAGTAGGTCAGAGTGTGGAGAATTTTATAAGGATATGTTCAATAGAACAAAATAAACGGGTGGAAACCTTAATGTCTATGAATGCAGATGACATCGACAACAGGCTCATACCATAATATGCACACAAATATTTTAAAAACAAAACATTTTTTAATTTTTACTAAACATGGATGTATTTTAGTGTTGAAAAATGAAGATTAATTACAGTAATCCCCTTCATGTAGTTATAAACATGATATCTACCATGGTCTGTAGGTATATCATATATATTTACCTATACTTTCTGTGTAATCCCCTTCATGTGTGTGTTTGTAGTTATAAACATGATATCTACCATGGTCTGTAGGCACATGTTTGTGTACATCTCCAACCGCTATATTAGCTGCTTCCTCAAAATTTATTATTTCCTTTTCAAGATCTAAACTCTGCAAATATAATAAAACAAATATTTCACCTTTTCTTATGTCATATCCCCTGATAGAAATATAAATGTCTATGCTGTTATAAACAAAAATCCCAATTTGTTGTATTTAGAATACAAATTCATTTTTTCAATGTTTAACAAGCATAAATAAATTGCTTCGCTGAGCGCAGCTGGATACGACCGCAGAGCTCCAACCTTGAACAATTGGGGCAAAAATTCACACAATATTCGCACTTGATACAGGTCTGAATTTGGATTGTAAATAAATATTTGACACATAATAGGTTTCTGACACAGAATAACTGTAATCAAAGAACTTAGAATTGGTCATATGATTTGAATTTATATTCAATTTTTTGCTTTTTGTTCAATACAATATGCTGTGGTGAATTGCCCCCACCCCCCAAAAAAAAATAATTTACCCCTTTTTTTGCTTTTATGCAATACACTATGAAGTTGCACATTGACCCCCCCCCCAAAAAAAAACAAAAAACAAAAAACAATAAAAATTATTGTAACCCCCCCCCCCCCCCCTCCCTTTTTTGCAAAAAAAAATTTGAAATTTTCTTTTTAATTTCTGAAATCTGAAATGAGAAAAAAATTGCCCCCACCAATTTCTCATTTACCCCCCCAAATTCTGTTTTCACCTCCCCCCCCCCCCCATTTCTTTATACATAATTTACGACTTGTAAGGGAGGTTATCGAATCATACACAACATTTTACTTTAAATGTGTTTGGATTACCTCCCTTACACCAAGATAATAACCAAAAATGCTTATTGGGCCCTTTTTTGGCCCCTAATTCTTAAACTGTCAGGACCAAATCTCCCAAAATCAATCCCAACCTTCCTTTTGTGGTCATAAACCTTGTGTTTAAATTTCATAGATTTCTATTAACTTATACTAAAGTTATAGTGCGAAAATCAAATGTCTTCGGACGACGACGACGATGCCAACGTCATACCAATATACGACCGCAAAAATTTTGCGGTCGTATAAAAAAGTCAATTGTTTTTGTTATGGGCTTAGTTTTGTTTATTAATTCTCTACCAGCAAAACCAGAGGGCACTTTAGATTGGCAGTCTGTCCATCTACACCTTTAATTTTCTGAACTTAAAAAAAAGATATCCTCAGGACAACATTCCAACATGTACCATTACAACTAATATCTATGAGAAGTAGCTATAGCCGTAGTCACTGATGATCACTGCCGTCAGAGACCTTTGCACTGCTTCAGCAATACTCTCAGAATTCTGTGTCTTACATGTATGTAATATCCGTCACTTGTGGTATAAATTCATGAAAAATTCATCAGATGAAGGTTTGCATCCTAAAGTTGGTATATAAGATGAAAATCTGGTTAGTTGATAGGCTTAGGACTGATCAGAACTGTTTATTTACAAGGACCAAAGAACAATGACCTTTAAAATATTTCTAGTTTTGGAAAATTTATTTAGATGACAAAACCTCATAATATGGACTTTGGTTTGTATTGATTTTTTACCTTATCTTGTAAAAAGTTTTAATTTAAGAAACTTACACACTGAACATAATTGACTTTTCCTTGTATTAAGTCTTCTAGATACTGTACAGCTTGATCAGTTATTGGAAAGGCCACTCCTGATAATGTTTGATGTTTGGTGTCTACACTGGTAGAATTAATCTGAAAAAATTTAAAAGATTGGACACTCAATGATGCCTTTGTCTCTATAGGAAAGGCTACTCAGACAATTTTTTATTTTTGGTGTCAACACTGGCTGAATTAATCTGAAAGACATTCAAAAAAGTTGCAGGTCAAAAATGTCTTGCATGTACATGAGAGGCTACTCCTTATAATGTCTGACTTGGCATCTACACTGGCTGAACTAATTTAATAGATATTAACAAGAATCGCCACTCACAAATGTCTTGCCGTTAAGATATCAATTGTTTTTTTGATAGAAAAGGCTGCTCATGATGATTTTTGAATTTGAGTGTATACATTGACTGAACAAATCTACAAAATACTGAGAACTAATGAAATATTATATTTAAGGAATGACTGTCATTTTTTTTCGTTCATGAAGAAATGACATCAAAAATTTGATGCACACTAAATAACCGGAAAAGTAGGTTATTTTCAGTGTACATACCATTTTTGATGTTATTTCGAATGAACAAAAACATAATAACAGTCATTCCTGATATTTTTGTTTTTAAAAACGTGCAAAGTCCCCAAAAATTGACTTTTAAGACGACGTGACATCACTGTTAAGGAGAAAATTGTGTTTATTGAACAAAGAAACGATGTTACATCCAAATTAAATTATAGTTGTATAATAATATCAATGTATTTTACCCATTATTCTTGTATATTTGACTTCAATATATAAAAAAATCACACTTTTCAAATTTGATAGTATCAACAAATGCTGTCTAAAAACAAAACCAGGCACTCATAACATGATGAACTAATAAGGTTATCAAACACATTCAATCAATGTTTCATCTAAAGGTACTGATGTATTTAGTGGTGTTAATGTTTTGACTAAACTAAAAATAAGCCAGTTGATTTAGTAATTAATATCAGGTAAATTATAGATATAAGTGTTTCATTTCCTATAATTTTATGCTTTCATTAACCAGTGTAGGTGATGATTATGTACCATTTGATGAAATATTATGTTAAATTTTTAGCTTGAAGATAGGTCAAGATCTATATAATTTCATACATCTTTAAAGAACATTCACACCTTATCCAAATTACATAGAAAATATGTGCTTTGCAACACTTGTCTTCACAATGTAAATACAAAAAAACCATTTATTCATGGGTTCTCAAAAACTTACATGTATTAGCTCAATATTATGTGAGAAGCAAACTTAGGCTTAATTATACATTTTCAAAGGATAAATACAGCCAAACCTGCATATAAAGGACATCCACAGGACCAGAGAAAAGTGCCCTTTATGAGCAGGTGCCCTTTATTTAGAGGTGAATTTTACATGCTTTTAACATTAAATGGACTTTTTCACAATGCCCTTTATAGACAGTCATTTGTTATATAGAGGTGTCCTTTAAGGCAGATTTGACTGTACATCTATTTTTATGCAATTGTACTAATGGGAGTATGGTTCACACACATAACAAATTAAACTCTCATTTTCCCATTTTTGGGTTTTTTATAACAAAAACAAAATTCCATGGAGAAGTTCATAAAAGCAGAAAACAATTACAACAAATAAACCTGTAAATCAAGCAACATCTCAATAAACAAGACAAGATATACATGTACTTACTCAGTCTGATGTATACTTACAAACTTCATATGTAAGTTAAAATCTTAAATCTTAATGACATGACATCACAGGTATTGATACAACCATTGGTTTAAGTATACAATTTATTAAATCAAAGTAGTCCAGATTCTCTTAATTTCTTTATTATTTTGTCAGTAAGAAAGTTATTCAAAATGTTTAAAATCCCAAATATTTAATGTATAGTTTGTTCTTTGATTCATTGTATTTCCATGTTCTGTGTATCTTTAGTAAAACTATCATGCAATTGTCCATTTTATGAAAGTTTACTTTATGTATTATTTTTACAATATTATTTAATTCACATAGCAAATATATCTTAATGAAAATAATTATTTTTGTCCTAATTTTGTAAAAATTTAGCAAATATACCATAAGATTAAATAAAAAAATAAGAAGCATACATTATGAAGTACTGCTGAATCAGAACAATTTATGCTTAGCTGTGAGAAGTTGCTCATCAGCAAAACCAAATTTATGATCCTTTAAGTTATCAATCTCATCCTGTGCTTAGTCTGATGCTGTCTATTTGATGCAAACTCCATATCCTTTCATTTTCAAGAAAAAACAAGAGTGTACACACTAAATGTCTTGCCTGAGTATGTATATATACACAGAATAAAGATGAAATAATATACAATGTAGATAAGTATGTAAGTTTAAATTATGTGTATAAATTTGGTATCTACCTCATTCTTTTTAATATATTTGATTTCTTCTTCTGCATCTGTTAAAGGAGCTGGCGCATGCTGTGAAACTAAGTGTTTCTTATAACCATGTAATGATACATCTTCCTGAAAGCAAAATCTATTTTGATCAGATTAATGAATATTGAAAAATTTCACTTAGAACTATGTTCATATTTCTTTTTACATTTTTCATTAAACAACCATAAAAATCGTTATACATGTATACATTTTATAATCTTTTGGGCACAAACATGTTGTTATGATGAACAATGTAATATAGATGTAAACTCACTAAGTAGATGTAACAATTGTCACTATGTATGTATTTATACATGTGCAATGTCAAATACTTACATCAATGGCACCCAAGGGTAGAAAATATAATGACAATAATATTTTTGCAGTGCCCTATATTAAGAAGTATTTTGTTTTCATTATGCCTAAATATGTTTTTTCTATATAAAAATTGAGACGATTGTTTTACTATTTTGTCTATTTCTAAAGCTGAAACCAGTTTTCACTAATATAGGTATAATAAACAACTAATGACGGAGGACAATAAACTTACTTTTCCTCTCATACCCGGTCAATAAGTATATAATATTCAGGTGATGTATATGTTTATGTGAGTTTTAGCACAATTGATTATAAATCTCTTTCAATTTATTACTGAATTATCTCTATATAATTTTGTACTGATACATGTACAGTGTTCAACTTAAGGCCTAACTAATAAATACAAGATGGTTACAGTCTGAAACTGATTTATATAATTTAGCATTGGCTAAAAATAAGTGTTAGCTCTTTCCTTGTTCAATTCAAATATTAAATTTTTTAAAAATTTTCCAAACAAATTTTTAACATAAAAAATTAAAAAATGCAATGCAGATATTGGTCAAGGGTTCAGTTAGAATATGGTATATAGCATGCAATATTATAACCAAGACATGTATTTAACCTATGTCTTAATTGCATAAATAGCTACATGTATCTTGGAGTTTGATTGATTGATTGATTCTGAACATCCAGTGGCAAATATTTCATGCTTCTTTAGGACGAGAACCAGTTCAATATACTAAACAATTCAAATAGGGGTGGGACGGGACACAAAGGGGAACCAATTTTGAAGAAATTTTTTTATCAATGATTAACCAGCATGGTTAAATAACCCTTGCCAACAGTTTTTCTATAAAATGATTTTTTCATGAAATACTAAAATTGATCCTGTCTATAATGCAGTAGAGAAACCATCATATTTTGGAAACCAATCAACAGTATCACAATTCTACACAACCCTAGTGTTTTCCCCAGGAATTAGGTAAGGCATGGTAAAATGTCAGTCTGGGGGAACTTTTATGCGGAAAATTTTGTTTCGGAGGCACATTCATAGTTAACTTGGTCATCTATATTGGCACCCATATCGCATGTTATCTGTCATTTTTATACACGTTTTGTATGTGTCTAATGCATTAGAGTGTTTGTAGGTTTTCCATGTAAAACAGATACTTTGTATTACTTGCAACAGGTTCAATTTCCATTCCTGGAAATATATTCCTTGCATATTGACAAATAAAATATTTTACATTTTTAGCTTTGTTTTTTATTTATAAATTGGATAAACATAGGGCAATTAATACCATTTTCATTCATCCTGGTCAGGAAAAATAGTGTGTAAGAGGATTTTATTGTATGTGTTTGTTAATTACACAAAAAACATCTTTGTGGGAAATGTGAAAAAAACTGAGCAGCATGATAATTGATGGATTAACAAGGATGAAAATTTATAAATTGCATGACTACCATGACTGTATATCTATATAATACGGCAGCAATAACTGGGACTACATGACAATCTTTAAAAAAATCCCGTAAAAGTTAAAATTGTTAGTTCATTTAAATTTTGTTCTTATCAAAGTTAATTATTTAATGGAATAAGCGGCGGTTTTCCCCCGGCTGCTTTCTAAAGTATTCTATGCAGGTCTCAAAAATATCACTATCCATTAAGTTTATTCTTCGAACGTGTGCAATTGTAGTTATTTACGATATTTATTTCACGAACTACACAACTTGCTGTCGTTGTTTTCTCGAGCACGTGTTACATTTCGCAAAATTCAAACTAAACCATTCCGTTAGCAAAACGACTATTAATAATCAAATATGTATCCCCCGTTTACAATTTCTTTCGTTTATATAATATTTAGACCTGTCGACTATTAAAATGATCACAATAAAATTAAACGGTATTCAAAATCAGCAGACTTTATGATCGAAGGACATTGTGCGCATAATTAAGTTGACAACCCTCAAAATGTAATAGTGGAATCGCCCTACATACAAATCGACACGCTTCAACTATATATTTACTGATGATGTGAAATTCGACTAAATTGGACATGAAATACAAGAAATAAAGACTATTATATCTAAAATACATACAAAGAATTCAAATTTTGTTTAGAGTCACCGGATCCAGAATATTCTGCAAAACTTCGATCGTTCACGTTTCGGCATTAATTTTTGCAAGAATGTCGTTCATATCGAAAATAGTAAAAGATGGGAGGAATAATGTGCAATAAAACGAAACAGTTAAACTGAATGGCCACTGCTCTTTGTTTTCCAACAAGAAAATGATGATTCTCCTCCATCATTAATTAGCGACAGACCGTTCTTTGTCGGTCTCTTTCAACTTTCGATCATGGAAATTATCATGTTTTTATTATGTCTTAAATTCATAATTTATGAAGGCAGGACCAGCATGGCGCCGATTGAGGGCAGCATGGCGCTAATGAGGGCACGGCATGGCGCCGCACATCGCCAAAACGTATTAGGGAAACCTCTACAACCCAAATTTAATAAACCACTATTAAGAGACCAACTGTCATAAAAACCATATTTTGATGACAGAAATGGTGGATGCTAAACAAAGGTTTCCATGCATTGAATTAAAATTAAATACCTTTACTGTTCCAAACACTTCCTCTTTTATAAGGCCTCCACCAAATTCTTGTTTCAGTGTAGATTTTGTAGCTGCAAACAACATCTTCTGTTTTACCTAAAATAAAAAACTAGAGATAGTATCTATCTGAACAGCTGTTCTTACTGACAATCAAACAGAAAACCTTTGTGAAGATACAGTAGTAATATTTCATTTTACATAATCGTTCATTTGATGCTTTATATATAAAGCACAATGTACAACATTTAAACAAATTATTGTAAACATCATTAAAGTAACACGTGTCTACAAAAATTCTCAAAAAATATTTTACAACTAACAAAAATAAATTCATATTTCTATTCTTCTCTGGTCAAAAATGAATTTGGTGACAAATGAAGATAAATACATATCATTTTTTCATCAATTTTTCTGCATATCTACTTACTGGTGAAAAATCAGGTGACCAGCTTATAAAAATAAATTCAAATCCCATATTATTCTTACTATCCAGTCTGTACAGAATATAACACGGTTGTTTTTCTTCTAATAATGGCAATAACAATCTGTCATAATGTAATTTTGTTAAGGTATATATCTTCTATAAATCTTGAATCAAATCTATATATATGTTTTGTTAACATAAATGTTGAAACTATACCTTAGATAGGAAATTTTTGCTTAGCAAAATGATAAGTTCATCATAAAATTATTTTTTATATGAATTTTTATATCTATTGCTAAATATCATTTAAAGATTTTTTAGCTTTTCATTCAAAATACTCCTTGAAGCTGATATTTCAGACAATAAAACATGCTCTAAATCTGAAAATACATATTTTATTATGTTTAATGTAAAACAAAATGGATCTTAAAAAACAAATTTCTTTGGGACTTTATCTCAGACAAAAATGATGTAGCAGATAGCTAATTTGTCAGTTTATCTTATATTGAAATAAAGGATATCATCTTCCCAGGACCCTTCAGCATTTCTGCTATCTTTGAGAACTAGTTCTTCTGAAAAAGAAAATTGAATAAAAATAAGTGATCATAAGTCTTCTTGTTTTGGGCTATAAACTTTTTAGCATCATTTTGGGTATTTTATTAATTGGGACATAATTTACTTTAGGTGACCTACCTTTTTCATTGTTGTGGGAAGCAAGAATAACAAAACTGAAACATCATACAAAAAATATTTGCTTGAATATTAACAATATGTGATACATTCCTGGATTCTTATCCCAGTTTCCTATCATGTATCTCTAAAATGCATATAAATTTCAGCATTATTAACAATTAAAACTTAGTCTAATTTCTTTCATTCATCTATTTTACTTCTTTTGTGAGTCTGGTTTATGGGGGTTTCGTACCACTTTCAGCATATTGTGGAAGTCAGTCTTTATTGGTGGAGGTAGCTGGAGAACTCAGAAAAAACCATCCACCATAGCTACCGTACAGGAAAACTGACACTTCTTGTCAACAGAATACACCTAGCCCAGATCATCATCTGGATTCAAACTTAAAACCATGTTTTTTTTCTTTGTTTTTTTTTAAAGTAAATAAACTGTCTCTAATGTATGGTAATGTATAAACAAATTACCATTTTCAATGCCAACTTTAATCACTCTTATATGTCCTTCCTTGCAAGTGGCAAAGAAATCCAACAATTCTTTTCCACCTGAAATGAGAAAGCATTTATATCCTTAAGAGTAAAATATTCCTATTTCCACAGTCATCTTAATCAAACCTTCTAGGTCATTGGTCAGGACCATGTGTCCATTTTTAGAAAAAGGTCTGTCTGAAAAAGTAGCAAACAACACATTTTAATTTTTTTTCCAGGTGTTATTTATGCAATCATCTTCAACAGGTTGAAAAGAAACCATAAGTTGCGGGTTAACCCTGTAAATAAGGGACTGGGTCAAATTCAAGTTAAAGGAAGTCAAATTAATTTTTTGTACATACCTAAAAGAAGTTTTATAAGGAAATCTGGATTATGTTCCCATGACATCTGGTTTATTGAAAAAGTGCCAATTAACCATTGTAATTGAGGTCTATTAAATGAACCCATTTTGAAAAAAGATTGATGTAACCTTAGATTGGGTATAACCTGACGTTTTTTGGAACCTTAAGTCATCATAAAGTAACTTTAGTAACTTCTAAGGGCAAGACATAACCATGTTTGGAAATTTACCATAGGTGCATTACTTCCAACTAACTCATTCTAGGATGACACCATTGTAACCATTCTTCTGCTGTGGTCCCAAATGCTGATATGCTATTTTCAGAGACAGATTTCCTCATGTAATTTATTGATTGTAAGTCATAAATGAAGCCCCCATAGACAAATATGACATTGTAAGGATATGAAGAGAAAGTTTTACTAACAAAAAACAATTTTATTATTGTTAACTGGAGACTTAACGTAATATTACAGAATTTAAGAAAAGCTAAAACTTAAAGGAGTATGCTTCTTGGACTTTGGCATGTGGGACAGAATCAGGACAACTCGACCTCATTGGACATTGGTCAAAATACCCCACTATGATATGTTACAAGACTGTATTGAAAACTATCTTTTTTACAATTACAAATTCACACTCGTTTGAGATTGGTCATAATGGCCCTCCTTTGAAATCAATCATCCAGCATAAAGTTACAATGCCAAGGACATGATATGAGAATCTAGACTGAATTAGTCATATTTTTTTTTCTGTTTTTGCCTCATACACAGATGGGACTGGTCTGGTTGGTCTTAGAATAATTTGAACTTAATAATTATTCCTTTTATCCACGAAAAAGAGTAACCAAATTTAGTACATGTTGTATCACACAATCTCTATGGTCTTCATCATTTACTTTATGGGACCCACTCCTTTAGGGCTAGGGTTTAGGGTTTAGGGTTAGGATATGGAAGTGTTAGAGTATAAATCATTTTTCAATTAAATAATTATGTGTAAAGCAAATCTTTTGAGCTAAGGCCAAAGCAAGTTAATTCTATGTTTGGCATCAGTGCCAACACTGGATTTTCTTCATTTCTTTATAAAACAAACAACAAAATCCGTCATTTCAAATGCACTATACATGTAAGTGTTATAATTTTAGTTTAATGACATCCCTTTTTTATGCTTAATATCAAAATTTCATTGCATATCATGGCTGGAAATGAATGTTTAATAGTCAATTTCTACAAGTCTACTTTGATACCTCTAAAGTCTACATGGTCTAGGTCAAGGAAAGTGCAGTTTTCATATTTGTTTTTTTGTTTGCCTCATACCTGTCTCCATTTGAAAAAAAGTTGACACCAAAGAATTAACTTGCTTTGGCCGAACATGTATATCCTCATTTCTGTTAATTCCCTAAATTTTAGTGCAATTTAATAAATATGAGTGTTTTTTCTTTCTATTTATGAAATAATATCAGGTTTGAAGGGTCAGTAAAATGGCATTTTGAAAAAATGGGGGCGACTTTTGTTGATAAGGGAGGCGAGTAGGTGGGAGTGAGCTGGTACTGGGGCCAGTTAACTTAGATTCTGTGGGACGTATTATATGTCCAGAAATGACCCACCCCTTTTTTTAACTTTACATCGGTGCAAAACTACTTAGGATACATCCTCAAAATCAAATATGATATCTATATCAAGAAATCATGCAACATTCCGTGTAATAGACTTCGATAGTGCGTATATTCTTGTATTCACCTGTAATTCCTGTTTGGTGAGACATTCCAGCAGAAATTGAAAAGCGGAAGTTATCTTATGTGTTTCGGGAAAACTTCAGGGTTATTCTTCTGTTATAGAAAAGTCCAAAGTATTACGAAAGAAATTGTGTGATCTCCTTTTCTATTGGTTTTAATTCTATAATTCAACCAATCATAAATCATTTTACTAGGCCAGAGTAGTTCACTATATACGATTGTAGACGAATTTTGAGGATAACATGCCTGAAAGCATTTAGTGTTAAAAACTTAATGTTACCCCAAAAATGGCATCATCTGCTGTAGCACATAAATTGGCAGAAAAACAAAGGACAGGAGATGTCTTGATTAACGAAAATGTCAATTTTGAAGGGCTCCTGTTGTCAGAATCAATTTTGAAGGGATTAAAATCTGCAGGTTTTGAAAGACCATCTCCAATTCAGCTCAAAGCAATTCCCCTTGGAAGATGTGGACTTGGTAATTGATTGGCCATTTTCAAATTTGATTGTGTTGCCTGTATATAGGATGTTCAACTAATGCCAGGCGGAGCTGTTTTTCCGGAATGTATTTAAAAACTGGGTTAAAAAATATTTTTCACCTATTTATAGACGATTTAGATCTCCTGTAGTTGGTGATTGCTATAATGGTATACCAGTATTGTGCACAATACTGGTATAAAAATTTGTTGTATTGTAGACAATACTTTAAGGTGTATGCTATGTCCAAGTTGTTTTTAAGTGTTTTTCAGCAACTTTTTCATTATGTTCGTAAGAATCTGGATGAATTATATTTTATTCATATAATATAGATGATATAGTAATAATCTAATAACAATGATTTACATATAAATGACATTGAAAAAAGAATCATTATACACATGAAAAACTTAGAGCACTATAAAACACAGTTGTTCATTAGAAAAGCACTAAATACCAATAATGTGTTGTCTGTCTAAATTGTACTAATTAACTAATTACACTCCAACACCTATGACAGTAAGAGAGCAGTACAAGTGCCATCTGAAGAAGCTGGTCATGTTGTTAAACTTAAGAGAAAGTCCACAGAGACTGAATATCAATGCAGAAAGAGGAGGGTTGCAGAAATGCCATCTGAAGAAAAAATAGACAATACCAATGCTGATGATACAGCAGCCATAACAGCAATGTCAATAAAAGATTCACTTGGAAAGAAAGAGCTGACATAAGAGATAGAAGAAAATAAAGAGTTTGTTGAAATGCTGGGACAGTATGGTTCCCTTAAGACAAAAACAACAGAAGATTTAAGACTTTCTTTGATGACAATTGCAGTGTACCATCATTTAAACATGTAATTATATCATGCTTTCATTTTATAATTAGTGCTAAAAAAGTACATTATCATATCAGTATTTATTATCCTTATGTTTATTATTAGTATTAAGTGCTTAACTATCTATATGTCCAACCATTCAAATGCCTTATAAAATTGTCATGTCATATGTTAATTGCATTATGTGACACCTTTAATAACAGATTAATTACATATATGTATTGTGTATTTAAAAAAAAACCACAATAATGGTACAAAAGTTTTATACCAGTATTGTGCACAGTACTGGTATACCAGTATTGCGATCACCAACTACAGGAGATCCGACGATTTGGATACCAGATATAATGTTTATAATGGATGTTTCTGCCCAGTGCTGCACCTAGCATTAACTGAAGGTCCTACTGCATATCAGTGTTGAGACATAGGTTTAGCCATTTGATGGTCTTTCATTTTGCGTTTTCATTGTCAGCATCAGTTGTGGTCATCACACTTTTTTTCTATCCACTGCTTCTAAACCTGAGGTTGGATTTCCTTCAAACCTACAGGGAACCTTCAGAAACAAATGTTACTGAACACCTCTTGTTTTATTCTTTCATCAGGATGATAATAAAAAAAAAATTCTGTAAAGGTCTTTAATAAAATATAATTTAGCATGATAATGAAGACAATTTCCATAGTCCGAGGTTATATGATCAGCTGTAATTACATCCGATGTAATAAGACACTGTTTTACAGTATGTTTTTTTGTTTTTGTTTTTTTGGTCATGCATGTTCCATTATTATGACTTTAATAAATCAATCTAGTTTATTAAAGAGTAGACATTTTCATCTGCAACTCCAGATCCTTTACAAGTGAATAATGGGATCAGGCAACACCATTGTTTCATTGAACACTATAATCTTAAATACTGAATATGAAACTGGTGTGACCAAATAACCAAGCAAAGTAGAAGACATATTTTTTTTTTTAATATTTACTAAAAAGTTATTGCAGGATAAATGTCAGACATGATGATGGATGTCTTAAAAGAATGTCTTGGAAATTGTCAAATATTATTGGAAAAAAAATGTTTTTCCCTTTTTGTCGAGCCTGTTACTTTTGTCAAATAGGGCGGGGCGTCTGTGTCTTATAGACACATTTTCTAGTTTTTTATTAATAACTTTCTTAAACCATCCTGGATTTTTACCAAACTTGGACAGAAGCTTGTTCCTGATCAAAAGATAGTATCCAGAGGAAAGTTTTATAATAATTTATTTTCCATTTTTCCATATTTTACTTATAAATGGACTTAGTTTTTCTCCCAGTTAACATTAAATACAGTCTGCTGTTAAAGTTTTTAAAACATTTAATTTATTTCTTAAACCATCCTGGATTTTTACCAAACTTGGACAGAAGCTTGTTCATGATCAAACAATAGTATCTTTAGTATTTTACTTATAAAAGGACTTAGTTTTTCTCCCAGTTAACATTACATACACTCCACAGTTAAAACATTAATTACTTTCTTAAACCATTCTGGATTTTTACCAAACTTTGACAGAAGCTTCTTCATGATCAATAAATGACATGTTGTGAAAATTTATGTACATTCAACTATTACACTGAAAACATAGACAACAGCAAAACCAGGCGAGACACCGGGTTCCTTGGAACCTTACAAATTTTTTTAATTAATTATTGGCTTAATCCAACAAGATTTTTCTTATTTACACATTAGACCTATTTGAAACTGATCATTTATTATCATCCATGCTCCTTCCTTTCCCCGATTTGTATCAATCCCAATAAATGTGTTACAATAGCTCCAGATGTATGGTTTATTGATACAATTAACAAATTTACATGTCTTTTTGCATGAGAATACTAATTTCATAAGGTATTTTGACATTTAATCTCAAAATAGTTTTTATATACATTCACAAATAATATATATATATATATATATATATATATATATATATATATATATATATATATATATATATATATATATATATATATATATATATATATATATATATATATACCAAATTACATAATAACTGGGCCAATGTGTGGTTTGACATCAAGGGAAGTAAGAAATGTTTAATTCGAAAGTTGTATATTTTCAAACTGGAACTACAGATTTGATTGTCAGCCTCTGTTGTAATGATTGTATATACATCTGTGTGCGCATACTGTAAAATTAGGTAAAAATGTGCAATTATATATGTCTACCTGATTAAAGGATATTTTTAAAAGAATATTGTGCATTTTACACAATTTAGCAGAAAAGTAGAGTTAAATAAACATTTACATCTTCTTTTAGCTATACTAAGTCTATTGTCGATATACATGTATAATTTCTATGATTGCTTATTACAGATCTTATTGTCCAAGCAAAGTCTGGTACAGGTAAAACTTGTGTATTCAGTGTCATAGCATTGGAATCCCTACAGATTGATACATCTGCACTTCAGGTAAATATTTTACTAGAAATGATGAATATAAAAGATTCAGCAAGATGAAGAACAGCAATAAAATTGCTATTTCTTTGCTTGTTGAAAGCAAAGCACTTTTTTGTATTGTTGTAAAATATGTTTGGCTGATACTTAAAATGAATTTATCATTTGTACTCTTAATATGCAGATATCAGAATTAATGAAAATTATAGTAAACAAACTGTTAATTATATATTAGCAAGTGTTGTTTATAGCTAACTGTTATTACAAACATTTTTTAATAAACAATATGTTAGGTGTTAGTCCTTGCTCCAACAAGAGAAATAGCCATACAGATATGGGATGTTATCAAGTCCATTGGCCAAGTCTTATCTCAGTTAAAATGCCACACATTTATTGGAGGTATGCCACTTCAAGAGGATAAACAGAAACTAAAGAAATGCCACATAGCTGTAGGGACACCAGGTAAATTTTTCTAGCCAGAAATATGAGATTCAAAGTTCAGTATATTTGTGAACAGTATTTATTAATATTAAGACAGCATCCCAGTTCAAAAGACAGACAAAGTTATTTTAACACAAAGAATTAAACTTATTCAATTTTAAAAAGGTAAACAAAACCAAGAAGTATTCATACAAATGCAAATCAAATACCTTTTCCTTTCCGCATTTACAAAAGTCCTTTTCAAATAACTGTATTAAATGTGTTAATAACAATAGTCGAATTTTGAAAATGAACAAAGACTTTAAAAATATTAGAATTTTTAGGGAGAGGATATCAGAATTATACTTAAAATTTAATGAAATTTTTGAGAAAAAGGATGAATTTCACCCTTCGAAATGATCATGTAAAATGACATTTATCTTACAAAAAACTGTTTAGTGTCCTGTTAATATTGTTTGTTTCAATTGAGTTATACTTTGTTTTATCAGGTAGAATAAAACAGTTGATAGAGCAAGGAGTAATGAATATAGAAAATATAAGGATGTTTGTGTTGGATGAAGCTGACAAGTTACTGGAGGAAAGTTTTCAAGAACAAATCAAGTAAGGCTTGAAACCCAATTTATTGTATGGTTGTGAAATTTGGGGAATGTGTTCTTCATTGAAAAGGGGAGATATAAAGGGATAGTTGCAGAAAATAGGTTATGTAAACTTTGTAGTAGTAAGGAGGTAGAGGATGAAGTTCACTTTCTCTTAAAATGTAAATTATACGAAACAGAACGAACGATATTTCTTAATAAAATGTATGGAAAATATACAAATCTGCAACATCTTTCGGATAATAACGTGTTTAAATGGTTGATGATATGTGAAGATCCCATTTTAATAAATGATTTGGAAAAATTTTTGAAATACGACAGAAAATTATACTTAATTGATTCAATATATCTCTGTTTTGTTTGTATATTTTATTGATAATAACTTATATGTGTATTTATTTTCCGTAGAAAAATAATTTTGATTTATTGTAATAATTCTTGTTCAAATTGACATGTATTGTATTTACATGTATATATATATTATGCAATTAATGGGCCGAAATTGGATAATAAAATTATTTTGTTCTATTCTATCAGCAATATTCTTGTCTTTTTACCTTTGTAAGTTTTAAATTATAACATTTTCATTTACCGAGGTTTGCCACAAGGCAAATTTAGCATAGTAAATGGGATATTAAAAACAATTATAATAATAAGTTTTATTTATGTTTTGTGACAAATATATAAACAAAATTTTTAATTTTTTGGCAGTATATGTATATTATACTAAACTAAAATTTAAATGTTCCAAAAAATATGTAAAAAACTCAAAGTTGAAATGGCAACTGACACAAACTGCTTGTATTAATCTGTGGTGTCTGAAAAATTGTGTTTTCTAAGCAGATCACTTAGGCCAGACCTAATTATACTTTATAAATCTTTAAATCTTCATTTCAGTTGGATATACTCAACCTTACCAGATAATAAACAGATGTTAGCACTTTCTGCTACCTACCCAGAATACCTTGCTCAGCATCTTACGGCTTATATGAGGAACCCAACTTTTCTTCGGCTTAACGTGTCTGATCCTGCATTGTTAGGTGAGTGTTATCATAATAGTGCAGTGTTATAGAACACAGAAAAACAGTATAAATCAACTTTACATAATCAATAAGACTCACCATTTAATTTTTTTATCATTGATGGTACAGATACTAATATGGAGTCACAGGAAATTCACACAAATTACTCACAGAATAAAAATTTAGGCTAATAGACATTTTCTGAAGAGTGCAGAATGTGATGGAAAAAAGATCAGGATTTACTATTTTTATTTATGCAAGCACACCAAAAAATACAAGTGCATTGATCCTGCAAAATGATCGTGTAAAGAGCTCCAATTTGAAATCCTACCAAAAACCCTGAAAACTAAATACATTATATATTTATTTTCTTTCTGTGTGTATGAAATGCATGAAAGTAATGCCAAAAGTTATTGAAAATTATAAAAAAAAAAAGATTTTAAGTACCTGTTGATGCATTTCATATTACAGGTATAAAACAGTATTACAAACCAGTGAAATATCACCCATTGCCTAACAAACTGTTTGAGAGTAAAGTAGAAGTCGTCACAACAATACTGTCATCTGTAGAGTTCCAACAATGTCTTGTTTTCTCTAACCTACAAACTATGTATGTATACTCTCAAGGAAAGTACATGTATATCAGAAAATATTTTAGCAATCATTTCCATTTGTGAAATGTAAACATCATGACTGTTGTTAGGTTAACTCTGACACAGAAAGTTTTGGTAATTGTGAATGAATCAACAATCATTTACTGTTGTCAAGTTAACTTTAAAATATTGTACAGTTAATAATAATATAATATCATATGTGTTTTATTGTAAAATACTCTTTTTTATCGGTTAGTCAAATGCAGCATTTTTCCAATTCTACCAGCCATCCTATATCTTAAAGTGGTTTCAAGATTCTTTCTAATAAAAAAAATTTAGACCATTTATCTTCTCTAAATTCTGTATTGAGACAGATCGAAATTCTTATAAATTTGGATAGTTTTCAGTTTTCTGTTTTTACCTTCATTATTATGATATAAACAATGCATATGTAAGCCAAAGAAAATTCGATCACAGATCATAGCCAGAGTGTTGCCATATATTGTATGTTATGAATAAATATTTGACGTCATAAAAGGAATTTGTCACTAACGATCAAAATTCATTCACATTGTTATCTATTTCTAAATCAAACTGAAAAACAAGAATTGACACAAAGCTCCAATGGCAGTGATTATAAAATAGGTTTAATGAATGCTGATCTCTGCAAGGAGTTAGTCTGTATTGTGAAATCATTATCAAGTGTATTTATAGGGCCCAGAATATGACTGATGCTTTGAATTCCAAGGGATGGCCTACAGCCTGTATAGCCGGTAGTCTGGATCAGAAAGACAGGAATTTAGCCATGTCAAAACTTAAAACATTCAAATGTAGAGTGTTGATATCTACAGACTTGGTAATTCTCATATTTACTGGTAGATGATGAAGTTGATTTTCAGTAACAACACTGAAATGATTTCAACTGTATGCACAGTTGTAACAAATAAATAATATCTATTTATTCAATGACAAAGTTTTGTACAATTCAAGAAACGGTAACGTTTAAGTGATAAAATAACTAATAAAGACCGAGTGTGCATTATTTGCCTGCAGATATTTAGTTGAACTGATGCTGACATTTTGAATACTTTGTTCTACGCCTTAAGGCCTGACTAAACTTGGAAACAAAAAAATTGAAATACTTTAGAAATACATATCATTATGGAAAGTTTCAAATTAATTGTCTGGAGCATTCTTCATTTACTCAGTATAAAACTCTGATTTGAATATTTTTAACATTATTAAGGGGAAACAATAAAAACAAATATAAAATGTTAGATTCAATCTATTTAACTTCTTTCAGACTTCTAGAGGTATTGACGCTGATAAAGTGAATTTGGTAATAAATCTTGATGTACCTAAAGATCATGAGACATACTTACACAGAATTGGCAGAGCTGGGAGATTTGGTAAAATAATATACTTTTCTTGCAGAAACTTTTTTATATTTTTATGAAAAATAATTTGTTGTGTACATTGTGCAAATCTAGGTCAGGAGATGATACACAGGTTTTACTTTCTTTAAGGAAGAATTTACTCATTCTTCAAAGTAAAAGATGTTTTGAAAGGACTGGTATAACTTTCCTTTACACTGCAGTCCCCTGTCTGCACACCTAAGCTTTTTCATAATAAATTGTAGACTGATAGCCAAGAACGACACACAAATATTGTTAAATGACATGGAATAAATATTCTTTGTGAAAACAATAGATTAATTCAAATTGTTCTACAGTTTTCCGAACATTTGTGTAGAAATACCATGACCACGTGTTTTTGAATGACCGTCAAATTTCCCCTTATTCTGCACACTTGGCTCAGATATTTGCAGTGTTTTACTTCAAAATCAGGAATTGCATCAGTAAAAACAGATGCAGAATGGTGGGAAAAGATTAATATTCTAAATTATTTCATCAAAGTATTGTTTTAATTTGCCTAGAAAGACAGTTACAGACAGGGTCTTAGCATTTTTAAAGATTTTTCAGAAAAACCATTACACAGACGGACTGTTGATTCACACTAAAACTGCTTGGATACAAAATGGAACAAAGTTTGATAATGAAAAAAAAACAAATTACAAATATTTCTAAATATTCATTTGGAAAGTACCGAAATGACAAGTGCGAAGAATTAGGGGATACACAGAATAAGGGGATATCACTTTATATCCCATAGTTTGAATGTACAAAGGATATATTGTTACTTTATTCATTTAAAAGTTTATTTTATGTGAGTTAAGTTAATAGTGGAATGAAGGGACTTTAAAGCTTGACAAAAAGTTAGATGAAAATTCTTCATTAAATAATTCAAAAATATAGGGAAAAAGTACCATTAAAACTTGAAATTATTACTAATACACATGAATATATATAAAAATATACATGCTATTTGTTATCCATTTAAATTAGATATTATGGACATATTGCATGGGTTTAGTTAATGAATTAATATTCTAAATTTAAATTTATAACATCATTTTAACCTGTATTATTTAAGGTACATTTGGAGCTTGTGTATCCATAGTCAGTGAGGGACAGGAAATGGTTAACGTTCAGACTGTAGAGAAAAAATGTAACACATGTATTAGTGTCTTACCAGGTAAAATAATTTTTAAGGCTAGAAATATACTATCATACCAATTTTGATGCACAAAAATGCATACTTTGTTGAATTTTGGGTCATCAGTTGTGCTCAGTGTGATAATGTTGAAAACACAAAATGATGAAGAGTACTTAGAAATGCCAAAGGTCCAAGAAAAAAACATCTACAAAGATTAAACAAATATTACAAAATCGACAGTTGACAATATGTATTGTTTTGAAATATATTTCCAATTTGCAAAATTTATGATTCTTTTAATTTCTTCTAATAATGATTTCTGCAATATCTTGTAGAAATTGTGTTTGATGGCAGAGTAAAAAATAAATTGGCAATAAACAACTTATTTTCTTGAACTGATTTTACATGTACATGTATTTACGATGCTGTCCTTATTAGTTTTATTTCTGACATTCATTTTACAAAGAAAAGTTTTACTAAGATGTACAGTGAAACCCATCTAATGGTGAATCGATTTTGATTTAATTAGACAGGCTAATTTATTAAAGAATATTCATTCCCTGTTCAGTTTAGACAGTCTTCTGGTTTACACATGGATTTCTATAGACAGGTTTGATTGTACTGTGTTGCATATATTTATGATAATTTTACATCTAATATATTTTTACAGAGCCAATTCCTGTAGATCTGGTAAAAACACAAAGTACAGTCAGACTGGATGATATGGTATCTACAGAAAAACTATTTACAGCAAAGGAAAATGGAGCAATACTAGAGAAAAAAACTTCAAATCCAAATGTTATCACTGGATCCTCACAAACAAAGTCTAATGAAAATGTGAAATCTGAAAACAGTGACAACAAAATAAGTAAAGCACAGGAAACAAACATCAAAAGTTTAAATAATATTCCTTCTTTAGTAAAGGGAGATAATTCAGGGTCACCAGAAAATGACAGATTAGATATTGATGAAAAAGTTGTTCCAGATAAAACTTTTCCGGTTGGAACTGTTGAAAATGAAAGCAGACAAAGTGGTAAAATAATATCAGATGGCATTGTTAATGGACATCTTAAAGACTTTGTACATGCAGAGACTGTTTTAAATAGTGAGGCTGAAAAGAAAGCCAAAAACAAACAAAAAAGACACACCAGTGCTAATATGTGGACACAGCTTATTATTGATAGGAAAGATGATGAGGAATTTGTGCACGAATTTCATGAAAGTCAAAAAGAAAATGATACATTTGAAATTCCTGTAGGAAATGTTAAAGAATCAGAAGCAAAGGTTAATGATTCAGAGATCAATACTGGAGACAACAATAAGAATGAACAACCAAAACGTAAAACAGCTAAAAGGAGAACAGATGAGAAAATAAAAAAAGCTGTAACAACATCTTCTGATTTTTTTAAAACAAAGATATTTCCTAATGCAGCACATAACATTGCTGATGTAAAAATCAAAATTCCATCATTGAGAGACACTGTTGGGTTAAAGAGATTAAAGTGTCCACATACTTACCAATCTGCAGTGGAGAAGTGTAGATTGTATAGAGAAACTACTCAAAACTTGTCTGAACAAGTCAAAGAGTTAAAAATATCTGAATCAACATCTGAAACTAAAATAATCTCAATAAAAGTAGAAAAACCACTCAGTTATGACAGAGATCTTATTCAAAAAGTTCAAAAGGTTCTTCAGCTGTCTCATTTAAGGACTGAAATGAAATCCCATGTACCATGTGTAAATGTGGAAAAGAATACTATTACAGAGAATGCTATAAAGGAAAACACTAGAAAAACACTGAAAGCAACAAGAGGTAAACCAAAGCAATCTAAACGTGCTGTGAAGTCAAATTTATCTGTTCAGAAATTAAAAGGAATCAATATTGCACCAGACCAAGTTAGAACACAATCTGACAATATTTGTTTTCAAGCAAGAAATGAAGAAGATGAAAATGACAGGAAAGATCAGACAATAAAACCAAAATATAAAAACAGTTATCGTGCATTTCAGAATGTCATTAGAGAGGACAGGACACAACCATCAGGAGATGTCCACTGTAAAAAAAATTATGTTCAGAAGGATTTACCCAAGACAGATTTTTCTTTAAGTGCTAAGCCAAAGGAGAACTTAAATAGTTTCTTCAGTGATTCAGAATTGAGTTCAGATTCTAGTGAATCCAGTGGAGACTCGGAGGACTTACATCAGACTTATAAATATTACTCCAGCCAAGGAGGTGACAAAAAGAAACAGGGGAGACAATTTCATCATGAGAATTATTACCCTCCAAAAGCTTACAGCAGTTTTGCTGCCTATGATGAAGAAACCAGCTACACTGATGAGGAACAAACATCATGGCAGGACTACATGAAACATTATTCCAGATGTTTTCAGCATCACTATCCCTCCTATCCTTACTGTTCTCCACCGTATCAGTATCCATACATGAATGGATATAATCCTTATGCATCATGGCAATATCCTCATCAACAAATGTACCATCAACAATCATTGATGACATATCAGTCATTGTATCAAAATCTGGAAATGCAACAGAAGTATATGAAAATGATGTTGAAAAACTACAGAAAAATTATGTCAAGAGAATGACAGATTTCACATGCTTCTGTAATCTAGTTCTTTGTTTAAATAAAAATTTAAACTCATATTATTGGGCATTTTATTAAAAGGAAAACTTTTAATTTCTACATTCAGTATCAATTAGCTGCCAAAGCCATTAATTGTTTTAAAAGTACTGAATTTAAATATCTCATTTAACTTGATTAATGATGACTAAAGAAAGTTTTCAGAATTATTGTAAAATTAGATCTGCAATATAAATTTCATGTTTGTGATTTTGATTTCTTCGAGTTTATACATGAATCTGAATGTTGTATATTGCACTATCATTGTGATGATATGATTTGTCTGACCGTCACTTTGTTGACTTTGGTTAATTTTTGTATCTGATATATCTCAGCTTGTAAAAATAGAATTATTTTAATGTATGCAGAACATTACCAGTGTCTTGGAGAATAAGTTTCTCATGTATTTTTTTCTCAAAACATTGAAACTTCAGGGCTCACCACTCTTGAAAATAACAGGAAGACTCAGAGTCTCCCTCAGGGTAGCAACAGGGAGACTTCAGGGCATGACAGGAAGACTTCCAAGTCTACAAGGGAGACTGTGTTTTTTCCCCAATTCGTTGCCTGTTGAGTAAATACCTGTTATTTTGTGTCTTATAGTGTATACTATACATTCCTTTATTGTGTTTTATCCTGTATTGTTTGAGATTTTATCTACATTTACTCCATATCCTTCCATTTTAGTCATAATCTGAGATTTTGTCTCATGTGCATTTAATCAATATCCTTTGTCAGAGATTGTGAGTTTGTCTTATGTACATGTACATTTGATTTGTATACTTAGAGATGTTTAATACTTTTTTACTATTTTTGCAGGTTTCCTCTACAGCCATGATATCTTGTAATAAACTGATTAATTTATATTTGAAATGAATAAAACTCAATTTCTGATTTTCATATTTTATTTATTTGATATTTGAATCCAGCATAACAGACATAATAAATATATCACTAAACAGGGTTCTCACTAAGAATTTTTCATGATGAGTCCTGGGACTCATCATTTTTCAGAATGGCGAGTCCCAGCTGATTTTGATAAGTCCCAGTCCCAGGACTCATCGCCACTTTTTTAACGTACATTGCTGCATGATTTTGACCATGGTAGGCCTATTGTACTATTGTTAAAGTTTAATCAAAATCATGTGCTGCCTTAAAATACTGACGAATATAATTTGAAATAAAAAAAAAAAAAAAAAAAAATGAAAGTGGTGCTCCGAACTTGGAAGAAAATTTCAGTTACAGATATGAGCAAAAATATTTGTACCTTTTGACACAACTTATTTATTATTGCCATTTTATTTTTTAATATTTATTTATCTATAATCTTTACTATTATTTTTTCTCCAACATACTCTTAAAATCCTCCCATTCACCTTGCTTGAACACCTTAATAATCAATACATGTATTGACAAAATTTCCATTTGTGCATAGATATGTCAAAATCTGCTAAATTTATTTTTAAATAAGGTCTACATATTGTTACCGGTCGGTAAAAAACACCTTGACCAATGAAAAATCACGAGAATTCTGAATGCCGCCATTTTCTAGCTTACTTTTTGTCGTTTCTTTCCCCTTCCTCTTTGATCTCCAAGAAAACAAGAGTGGACACACAAAAATGTCTCGCCTGTCGTGTATTTCTATTGAAAGTAAATGCTATCAGTAATCGAAAAACAGAGCAAAACACAAAAACTTATCTATAACCACTGAACCATGACAATGAGGTCAAGGTCAGATGACACCTGCCAGTTGGACATGTACACCTTACAATCCTTTCATACACCAAATATAGTAGACCTATTGCATACAGTATTCGAAAAACAGGCCAAAACACAAAAACTTATCTATAACCACTGAACCATGACAATGAGGTCAAGGTCAGATGACACCTGCCAGTTGGACATGTACACCTTACAATCCTTCCATAAACCAAATATAGTAGACCTGTTGCGTACAGTATTCGAAAAACAGGCCAAAACATAAACAAGAGTGGACACACAAAAATGTCTCGCCTGTCGTGTATTTCTAATGAAAGTAAATGGTATCAGACATATTGCATACAGTATTCGAAAAACAGGCCAAAACACAAAAACTGAACTATAACCACTGAACCATGAAAATGAGGTCAAGGTCAGATGACACCTGCCAGTTGGACATGTATACCTTACAATCCTTGCATACACCAAATATAGTAGACCTATTGCATACAGTATTCAAAAAACAGGCCAAAACACAAAAACTTAACTATGACCACTGAACCATGAAAATGAGGTCAAGGTCAGATGACACCTTCCAGTTGGACATGTACACCTTACAATCCTTTCATACACCAAATATAGTAGACCTATTGCATACAGTATTCGAAAAACAGGCCAAAACACAAAAACTTATCTATAATCACTGAACCATGACAATGAGGTCAAGGTCAGATGACACCTGCCAGTTGGACATGTACACCTTACAATCCTTCCATAAACCAAATATAGTAGACCTGTTGCGTACAGTATTCGAAAAACAGGCCAAAACATAAACAAGAGTGGACACACAAAAATGTCTCGCCTGTCGTGTATTTCTAATGAAAGTAAATGGTATCAGACATATTGCATACAGTATTCGAAAAACAGGCCAAAACACAAAAACTGAACTATAACCACTGAACCATGAAAATGAGGTCAAGGTCAGATGACACCTGCCAGTTGGACATGTATACCTTACAATCCTTGCATACACCAAATATAGTAGACCTATTGCATACAGTATTCAAAAAACAGGCCAAAACACAAAAACTTAACTATGACCACTGAACCATGAAAATGAGGTCAAGGTCAGATGACACCTGCCAGTTGGACATGCACACTTTACAATCCTTCCATACACCAAATATATTAGACCTATTGCAATACAGTATTCAAAAAACAGGCCAAAACACAAAAACTTAACTATAACCATTGAACCATAAAAATGAGGTCAAGGTCAGATGACACCTGCCAGTTGGATACGTACACCTTACAATCCTTCCATACACCAAATATAGTAGACCTATTGCATACAGTATTCAATAAACAGGCCAAAACACAAAAACTTAACTATAAACACTGAACCATGAAAATGAGGTCAAGGTCAGATGACACCTGCCAGCTGGACATGTACACCTTACAATCCTTCAATACACCAAATATACCAGACCTATTGCTTATAGTATCTGAGATACGGACTTGACCACCAAAACTTAACCTTGTTCACTGATCCTTGAAATGGGGTCGAGGTCAATTGAAAACTGTCTGATAGGGATGAGGACCTTGTAAGGTACGCACATACCAAATATAGTTATCCTATTACTCATAATAAGAGAGAAATTAACATTACAAAAAATCTTAATTTTTTTTTCAAGTAGTCACTGAACCATGAAAATGAGGTCAAGGACAATACACATATGACAGACGGAAACTTCGTAACATGAGGCATCTATATACAAAGTATAAAGCATCCAGGTCTTCTACCTTCTAAAATATAAAGCTTTTAAGAAGTGAGTTAACGCTGCCGCCGCCGCCGGATCACTATCCCTATGTCGAGCTTTCTGCGACTAAAGTCGCAGGCTCGACAAAAACTGAACTATACCACTGAACCATGAAAATGAGGTCAAAGTCAGATGACACCTGCCAGTTGGACATGTACACCTTACAATCTTTCCATACACCAAATATACTGGCCCTATTGATTATAGTACCTGAGATATGGACTTGACCACCAAAACTTAACCTTGTTCACAGATCCTTGAAATTGGGTCGAGGTCAATTGAAAACTGTCTGACGGGGATGAGGACCTTGTAAGGTATGCACATACCAAATATAGTTATCTTATTACTCATAATAATAACAAAGAAATTAACATTACAAAAAATCTAAATTTTTTTTCAAGTAGTCACTGAACCATGAAAATGAGGTCAAGGACAATGTACATATGACAGACGGAAACTTGGAAACTTCGTAACATAAGGCATCTATAAACAAAGTATAAAGCATCCAGGTCTTCCACCTTCTAAAATATAAAGCTTTTAAGAAGTTAGTTAACGCCGCCAGATCACTATCCCTATGTCGAGCTTTCTGTGACTAAAAAAATGGCGGCTCGAGATTTTTAATGAAAATAACGGTCTTCAGACGTAGCTGATTACGTACGTTGTTTGGAGGCGCCTTACTTAAAAACACAGGGTGACTCATTTGTCGCTCGGGAGCCGATGACAGGGCGACATTGGCGAGCATTAGGCAACTTAATCGCCCTAATCGCCCAGTTTGGTGACCCCTGCTGTCCAAAGTCAGGAACCTCTAGCCTTGGCTAGACTTGTGTGTTTTTTTTAATTTTGGTTCAGAGTTTAGTGTGGCATCCATTTCACCAAACTAGTATGTTTTATTGTTTAGGGGCCAGCTGAAGCCCGCCTCCATTTGTGGGATTTTCTCACTGCATTGAAGACCCATTGGTGGCCTTGGGCTGTTTTTTTGCTCCTTGGTCGGGTTGTTGTCTCTTTGACACATTCCCCGTTTCTATTCTCTATTTTATTCTTGTATTACAAATTTCATTGTATCTTGGATTTCTGTTCAAATCTTTCAACCAAAACTTTCTCATTCAGGAATGAAAACATGACTCGTGAGAATCTCAAGCAACTTCAGCACCTTTGTAACATGGCCTGCCACTTTGTGTAATGTATTCTTACGGAATTTATCACTTTTCTATCAGATAAGGTATCACTTCCATGAAATTACAACACTATGGTCAGTTTCAATTCTTTCCTCCAAATCTTGATGACTCAATCCTACAGAAAGAAAATATATTATAAAAATGAAAATTGTTACAACAAAAAGAAATTTTTTCATCTACATGTACTGTTATATTGGACTCAGGTTTGTCTTAATCTTGCTATACGGTGTGACTTATTTGTTCATTCTTGTACAGCTTAATATCACTTTCAAATTGAAGGACATCAAAAGTGCACTTGCTTTTTTGCATTATTCAGTATGAAAATGAAAGGATACTGAGTATGCATCAAATATAACTTGGGTTAATTTATCATGTCAAATGCATATCTGTTTCTTATCTTAATACCAGATGAAAATTTTAGCTCAATATTCATAATATGTACAACTGATGGACAATCTGGTGTACAGCTGCATTATTTTTTTACTTCTTACTCTAGGCTACTTAACCATGTAAACCATGGTGCATGCAAATCCCTGGAAATTATTTGACAAAAGTCATCTTCGCCATTTACTAAAAAGTTGGTCATTTTCAGAACATTTCAAATTACCATTTAGTACTTTTGAAATTAAAGAACCTTTGTGAGCACGCTCACATACCCCACGTCTTCATATTGTCACTGGAGAAACAAAATCTCACTTCACAAGTAAAATGAACACAATCAAATGCTTACCTTCACATATTTATCCTAATGTAAATGGCAGCATGTTGGGAAATTTAAATTCCAAGCGAGAGGAGTCAACAGTAATAGTATAGTGAGGCAAATAAGTTCAAAGGGGTGTAACTCCTAGAAAAAAAATTGAATCGTAATTTCCCTCGATATGCACATCTACGTAGTATGTCCTTATTATCTGAAAAGGTTTCATGAAATTCTGTTGTGTGGTTTGAGAGGAGTTGCGATGACAAACTGTTGCAGTAGTACATTAAAGTAAATAAGTTCAAAGGGGCGTAACTCCTAGAAAAATGAAACACAGCAATCGGAGATTGCACATCCCCCCGCTCCCAGCAAAGTCGGAATGCACAAAGTCTGAAACCCTCATAATTTCAAATTGCATAAATAGAGAAAAAGTTTGACACTGATCTTTGGATATCAAGAAACAACACAGAAATATGAAATTGGACTTCTACTGCTCGGACAAAGTCGAATGCAAAAGTTTTAAGATGGATAAAATTGAAATGGCCTACATCAAATGAATGTAAGTCTTAACTTGTCATGTCCATTAAATATATATATTGTTTAGGGGTGGGGATCTCAACTGTTTTTGAGATAACTTGTAATTTTGTAAATGAGGGGGGTGGGGCCGACCCCCGGGGATGACCATTCAACTGGTCTTGTCATGCCCACTAAAAATATATATGGTTTAGGGGTGGGGATCTCAACTGTTTTTGAGATAACTTGTAATTTTGTAAATGAGGGGGGTGGGGCCGACCCCCGGGGATGACCATTCAACTGGTCTTGTCATGCCCACTAAGAATATATATGGTTTAGGGGTGGGAATCTCAACTGTTTTTGAGATAACTTGTAATTTTGTAAATGAGGGGGGTGGGGCCGACCCCCCGGGGATGACCATTCAACTGGTCTTGTCATGCCCACTAAAATATATATGGTTTAGGGGTGGGGATCTCAACTGTTTTAGAGATAACTTGTAATTTTCTAAATTAGGGGGGTGGGGCCGACCCCCGGGGATGACCATTAAACTTGTCTTGTCATGCCCACTAAGAATATATATGGTTTAGGGGTGGGGATCTCAACTGTTTTTGAGATAACTTGTAATTTTGTAAATGAGGGGGGTGGGGCCGACCCCCGGGGATGACCATTCAACTGGTCTTGTCATGCCCACTAAGAATATATATGGTTTAGGGGTGGGGATCTCAACTGTTTTTGAGATAACTTGTAATTTTGTAAATGAGGGGGGTGGGGCCGACCCCCCGGGGATGACCATTCAACTGGTCTTGTCATGCCCACTAAGAATATATATGGTTTAGGGGTGGGGATCTCAACTGTTTTAGAGATAACTTGTAATTTTCTAAATTAGGGGGGTGGGGCCGACCCCCGGGGATGACCATTAAACTTGTCTTGTCATGCCCACTAAGAATATATATGGTTTAGGGGTGGGGATCTTAACTGTTTTTGAGATATCTTGTAATTTTCCAAATGAGGGGGGTGGGGCTGACCCCCGGGGGTGACCATGTAACTCGTCTTTAAATGTGGAATAAAAATATATATGGTTAAGGGGTGGGGATATGAACTGATCTTACCATATTTTGAGATTTTACATATTAGGGTGTAGCCCCACCCCCCGGGCAAAAATCAAAATTCCGAAACCTTTGGCACAGACAACTCTTCAAGTGTTACTAGTGTACCTAATTTCATGTTTCTATCTTCTACGGTGTAGGAGGAGTTCTTGGACAATCGTTTTTAGACATTTTTTAACTCCTTAGGCATTGCCCCTAGGGGCGGGACCAAAATTTTGATACCCTCTTTCAACTTGGGAAAGGCAATATAAGTAGTGACATAAGTTCCAATATCCTAGCTTTAACACTTTTGGAGATATCTCCATTTATTGGATATCGCGAAATTCGTTTTTCGCTCATAATTTGGCCCCAAGGGGTCGAATTCCAATTTTAAGGGGTCTATTCCCTAGTGGGTCATATACTCTTCCATGATGCCAAATTTCAAGTTTCTATCTTTTACCGTTTCAGAGATATGCCTTGCCACTACAGACGTACATACGTACGTACGTACGTACGTACGGACGGACTGTATTACATGATCCCCCCGCTTTCGCTAAGCGGGGGGATAAAAATTGAATCGCGATTTCCTGTCGATATGCACATCTACGTAGTATGTCCTTATTATCTGAAAAGGTTTCATGAAATTCTGTTGTGTGGTTTGAGAGGAGTTGCGATGACAAACTGTTGCAGTAGTACATTAAAGTCAATAAGTTCAAAGGGGCGTAACTCCTTGAAAAAAAATTGAATCGCAATTTCCTGTCGATATGCACATCTACATAGTATGTCCTTATTATCTAAAAAGGTTTCATGAAATTCTGTTGTGTGGTTTGAGAGGAGTTGCGATGACAAACTGTTGCAGTAGTACATTAAAGTAAATAAGTTCAAAGGGGCGAAACTCCTAGAAAAAAAACTGAATCGAAATTTCCTGTCAATATGCACATCTACATAGTATGTCCTTATTAACTGAAAAGGTTTCATGAAATTCTGTTGTGTGGTTTGAGAGTAGTTGCGATGACAAACTGTTGCAGTAGTACATTAAAGTAAATAAGTTCAAAGGGGTGTAACTCCTAGAAAAAAAATTGAATCGTAATTTCCTGTCGATATGCACATCTACGTAGTATGTCCTTATTATCTGAAAAGGTTTCATGAAATTCTGTTGTGTGGTTTGAGAGGAGTTGCGATGACAAACTGTTGCAGTAGTACATTAAAGTAAATAAGTTCAAAGGGGTGTAACTCCTAGAAAAAAAATTGAATCGCAATTTCCTGTCGATATGCACAACTACATAGTATGTCCTTATTATCTAAAAAGGTTTCGTGAAATTCTGTTGTGTGGTTTGAGAGGAGTTGCGATGACAAGAAACAGGACTGACGGACTGACGGACAGACGGACGGACGGACGGGTCAAAAACATTATACCCTCCGCAACTCGTTGCGTGGGGTATAAATATGCTCCTAGCATGTTTGGTGTAACTACTGGTCTTCTCAAAAACATCAAAGATAGATCCAAATGACCAGAATTTATCTTTTTCAAAAGTGCATCATGACTGAAACTTTGACCCTTTGTATCATGGAAAAATAATAGAAAAAATTTGTCATCAAGGTGAATTAAAAGAAAAAATCCCCATAAGAATTGGATGAAGAAACAAAGAATTATTTACATATGAAGACACATTGATTTTTTTGGCCCTTTTAAACCCTTATATCTCAAAACTGTAAAACTGTAATAGATAGAAATAAAGAGCTTCGCTAAGTGCAGCCTGATTCTACTGCAACTTGCACCCTTTGTATCTCGGAAAATATAAAGATAGAACAAATTTGTTAATATACTTATTTCAAGGTGAAATCAAAGCAAAAATCCCAACAAGAATTGGATGACAAATAAAAAAATAGATTACATATGAAGCTACACTGCTCTTTGGCCCTTTTCACCCCTTGTAATACGTAGATAGAAGAAATCTTCAAGCACTACTGGAAACACTCATCCAGATGAATTAAAAGAAAAAATTAAAATTGGATGATAAATAAAATCTTAAGGTGTCCTGCAAAATGGCTAATTTTGGCCCCTTTAATTCCTTTTATCTATGCAACGACAAAAGTAAAACAACAAAAATGCCCGGAGTAACTTTTAGTATATTTCTTATGATGAACCACTTAAAAAAATCATCAAAATCGGTTAAGAAATAAAAAAGTTTCAAAAATTAAGTTGTGTCCCTTTTTTGCTCAAAACAGTGAGAGATAGTGAAAAACAAATCTTAAGAAGTTTTTCCATTCTCATTAACACTTTCCAGGTGAACGATGCCTCAAGGCATCATGGCCCTTTCCAGCCATGTGTATGCCCCTAATACTCTCCACTGACATCTGGATACACTTTTTTGGTCTTAATTGTAAGAGAAACACTATAGCTACAGAAGTAACATTTGGGACCCAAATTCACATGTATGAATTAACAGTACCATGCAGAATAGCCTTGGTGCCATCATTTGTCACAAAGGGTGAATTAAGAGGGAGGGGTGGGCTGCCTTTTGGGCCCCAAATGGAATATTGTGGGGTGGGATAATTTTACTAATGAGCTGTACAGGAACAGCAAGGGTCATTTAATACCTCAGTGTGTGTGAAATAGTTTTAAATTTTTTTTTTAACTTTTGAGCACCCTAAACAGTGCAAAAATGCCCAAAATTGCACTTTTGCCCTCCAAGGACTTGCATACATTGATCCTACAACACAATTTTAGTTAGTTTTACCTCTTCATAGGAATTAATGGAAAGATGGCAGCCCACTCTAACACATCATGCATTACTAGGTATGTGGGGCATTCAATTTGGTTTCCAAAATCAGCAAACATAGGAATATTTCTGGTGGGGGAGGGCTTTTCTCAGCACCACCCTCCACCTCCACCCCTCTCCTCCCACCTCAATCTTCCCTACCTCTTATATAATGCACGGTATAATTTCATTCACAGATTCTGCCTCATTTGTATATTACAAACGAAAGTTTGCAAAGTCTTAATAACAGACAATTTCTGAAAATTAATTCAGAGTTGAAAGTGTTAAGGATCATTCAAAACAAAAAATCATAAAAATCCGACAAAAATTTTAAAAGTTACACAAAAATTATCAAAAAATCCTTAATGACCCCCAGAAAAAACCCAGGAGGGGCCACGTTTCCAAAAATCAATCCAAACCTGTATTTTTTATGGGGGAACATTGTGGTCAAATATTATAAAAATACGTTCAATAGACCAAAAGTAAATGAGCGGAAAACTAACTGTATACGGACACCGGCGATGACAGGCTCATACCATAATATGTCCGCAAATAGTTGCAGTTGTATAAAAATCTGTTGACATATTACTGGAAGCACTCGTCAAGATTAATAAAAATAAAGTACATGTAGATGTGTCGGATGAGTCCAAGAGTCCAAGGCTCGTAATTTGGGCAAAAATCAGCAAAGCACACCGAAACCTAAACTCGATCTGTAACACATCATGTTTGACTCACATACCAAAAATCAGCTTCCAGAAAGTGTTATTTCATGAAATTTTCAAAGTCCAAAGCCTGTAATTTCGGCCAAAATTAGCGGAGCGGAACGAAATCTGAACTGTAACTCATCATGGAAGACTCACATACCAAAAATCAGCTCAATATCATAAGGCGTTTAGAAAAATAGTCTGGAAAGGTCTTCATTGTGGAATGGCGGACAAGAGTAAAACTATATGGCCCCGACCACTTAGTGGCAATGCCATAGAAATCCCCATCAAAACTGGGTGATAAATAAAAATTTTAGGTGTCCTGCTAAATGGTTAATTTTGACCAGATTTCCCAAAATCAATCCAAACTTGTATTTTGTATGGGTAAAAGTATTTTGTATAAGGATACATTTAATAGAACAAAAGTAAATGAGCGGAAACATAACTGACTGCAGGTGCCGATGCTGCTGCTGACGACAACAGGCTCATACCATATGTCTGTGGTCGTATAAAAATTAAAAATTTTGCCCACCCTCCTGCATTACGGATTGAGCACAGTGATTCCACAGATACAAAACTTGTACATATTTGACACTTACTTGTTATATTCTACCTCATTTCATTTGTACGAATATAAAACAATTAAATACTGAAGGCCAAATGAAAAGGAAGACATGTATAGGAATGTTACTCGCTAAAACCTTTATTGATACCAGCATATAAATATAATCAATTATTACACACGAAATATTCATCACAGGTCTATGTAAAGTGAAAAACAATTGTTTTTTTAGTGACCTTTATAATTATTGGAATATAACCCTGATCAACCTGTACACGAAGTTATAGGGAGTGTCGATACATTTAAATCCTCGGATTCCTTTATATACCCAAACAACTTTCATGTACCTGAAAAGTCTGTGTACATCAAAAGATCAATGACAAAAATAGCTATACAATACATGAATCATTCATGCCTTATGAAAATAATTTTATATCACTATTTTTTAGAAAATCAGAAAAGAGTAAACTTGTAAATTGTGTATTAATGGAATAGATGAAGAAGACATTTCTGAACAGAACTTGCCTGTCTTTGTACAAATTTCATCAAAACTATGGCGACCATTTAACCATGGAATTAATGGCTGTAGTTTGACAGAACTTGTAATATCTCCAGGCAATTTAATTGGATATTTCTGTAGTCGTCTTATAAAACCATACATTAAACCAAACTGTATCAACTTCCTGAAATTATAGCAAGAATTTTAAATCTACCAATGATTAAAAAATAAAATTTCCAAAAGGCAAACTTATCATATTAAAGCAGCTTGATTGCAGTATCACAACTGCAGCTGCCTTTTATGGTCAAATTATGTTAATGAATCTGCTTTTTTGCAAATATTGGTTAATTGGTGTATTTCATCCTTGATGTAAGTTCAACCTTTTAATGGTGTAAATATGTTAATTCTTCAATTATAACTAAAGGGATTTTCCAAGGAACCATACATACCACTGAGACATAAGACATTTTATTTCACTAAAGCCCACACATGTGGTATGTTAGTACAACATATTAACAAACAATAAAAGTGTGAACATATTTACATTTGAACAACATGGTACACAATAGTACAATAATAGTATATATAATACAGTATTCCAAGCTAAGGATTCAAATGAGTTATTTCCCTTTCTTCAAACAAGACTGATTTTAAAAGAACAAAAAAACCATGGCCATATCAAGTATATCTGCTGTTCTTTGAGGAACTTTTAGTTAAGACCCTAAACATTATGATACAGCATATGCCTGTGGTTATTGCCGTATCCATAAGATTCAAACTTTTTCCTTTGGGTAGTGTATATGTTACAGAGAACTCAGAAAGTATATTTGGAGGTAATTATTTGGCAAGGAATACAATGAATAGTGATTAACAAACTACAGAGAACAAAATGTCAGGTTTTCTTTTGTCAAATAATCATAGTTAAGTGAATTCCTGCTGAAGAATTATATACCGTACAATTACATTAGTCAGCTGATTAGAAACTCAATAAATATATTTAAAAATGATAATCATGACAGTCCAATAACTGAATATGACTAAATACAGGTTACTTTTAAAGTTGCAAAATGATACTTTCACTATCTAAGAAGTGTAATTCTGAGAAAATGTAATTATTCTTGACACAAAACTGGCAATAATCCTTGTATTTTTCATACCTTTCATCTATTCTCAGTGCATGAGGATTAAATCTTGTACAGATATCCTTGACTGTAACTCCTGGTCCCAGTGCACAATACAGCTGGAAAATATCTCTTAAGCAAGGTTTCTGTGACCAACCTTAAATATATTTGAGGTTTTAATTAAAATTTGATAACTTTTACAATGTTACATTTCCTTCACTATAAGACTCCCTAAATATTTAAACTCAATATTTCAAATCATTCCACAAAGTGATGCACGTAATTTAACAATTTAATCTGAACTCAAAACTATATATGTATAGGTTTAGAAATGGATAATTTGAAGTTTCCTTTATCTCCTGAACTTGGATTATAAAATACACTTTCACTGTGTTTATAGAAATTTGTATGACTTTTCTAAATTTAAATTTCAATTTATGAAAATTCTTACAACCATTTAAACAAAAACAACATCTTGTAATTTCTGTACTGTATATTGTATTTGTGCGAAAACCATTAAAAAAAAAAATTAAATGACTTTATCAGAGTCAAAACATGTAATTTTCTTATGTAACAAACCTTTCTTGGCAACAAACTGAATACAATCTTTCTGTAATTTCCTGTTTGCATATAAGGTCTGTATATCCGGACGTGAAGAGTACACATTGGAATACTGGGAACAAATAATGAAATTATTTTAAAAAGTATTCTCTTTAAACTGTCATTCTCTGCACTTTGTTGTTGAATTTTAGTCTTATAGACTTTCTTCTTTATCTCACTGCCTCGGAATTCTATAGTCAAGTTTTTTTATGTTTATTTTAAACAATTTGTGATTTTACTGACATATTGAATATATTGTAGTTTTTAAGTATGTTTACCAATTAATTTGTTAATTGAGGATTTTTTTTAAAAGATGCTGTGCTGTACCTGGAGGAACATTTATTACAATAAATGCAATACATCTGCAAAAATGTACCGCGATTTTACCAATTTTAAATAACCTTTAAAATGTAGTTTGGTAAAGTCAGTTGGTGAAAATGCCAACCAGTAATAGTATAACTCCAATGACAATTCTTACCATAATACATTAACTTTACAGATTCAACAGATATTTCTTAGCAAAAAATAAATTATTTTTAAATGTTCCTACACATAAAAACTACTTTCATTACTGAAGTAAAGCTTACCTGAAATACTGGAATTATTTTGATGACCTGGTAATGCCTGAAATATAAATTGTATACACTGATCAGTGTTCCAGCTAGCTAAAAATAGAGGGGTGCAGCACCCTCCCCCTTTTCCAATGTACCCCTCTGCCTTTTCTGTGCTTCCCTCTGCCCTATGCAATATGTATAATATAGTGTTATTAACTGGCTGTTTCTGTATTGGCACTGGTATAGATTCAAGGTTTGCTGTATTGGCACTGGTATAGATTCAAGGTTTGCTGTATTGGCCTCGAGACCCGTAGGGTCGAAGGCCAATACAGCTGACCGAGAATCTATACCAGTGCCAATACAGAAACAGCCAGTTCATAACACTTTTATTAAATAATCCAACTTTTTCAATACAGACTTGTTCTGAATGCTGTATTACATACATCAAATGTGAATATAGGGCCAATATTTCCAATACGGACTGGCAATGAATCCTGAATTAAATGCACAATATATGTTTACAGGGCCAATGATTTTAATACTGACTGGCTTTTTCAGTATTGGACCGGGCCGAAAAGCAATATAGATCACGTGTTTTATGTGACCAGGACGACGTCACCAGTATGACACATGCCATTTTGGTAGTATTAGGGCTGTTTTAATCGTATTATTTAATAATATAATATACAACAAAACACTTTTTAAATACATATAAACAATACTGAATTACTTGAAATTGACTTAAAGAGTGCAGGGAAACTAATAGAACTCTTAAAAGGGCATTAGAATAGATAAGTGAATAATTGATATTTCTTAAAAGTTGACTTGATCTTGTTTGCCCTTTTCAGATCCCAAAACACGTTAAAGTGCCCCTTATCCTCAATATATGCCCCTCTGGCCTTAAATTCTAGCTGGAAGACTGCTGATAATCCTTTCAGGACATAGTCAAACTACAAACCAACATTGTCAGTGTAAAGAGAGTTGACTGTACTTTAAAAATAAATAACTATTGTCATTGGAACCAATTCATAACAAGGGAATTACCCTAGTTGTATTGGACTTTTAGATTTTTATCAGTATGAGATCATTTTAACTGCAATTCTAGTCCAATAGCTTCAATTTGTTACATACTTACATTAGATTTTGTAAACAAGATTTGACCAAATTAATTTCTACATCAGCTTCCATGCCAATCTTAGCCACATGGTTAAAGCCATCTATATAAGGCAAAATCTGTAAAAGATTGAAAGTTGTTAGACTTTTATTTATAAGCACTTAAAATCAGTACTCTGCTGTACAATATCAATGTCTGATTGGCACGTTTTGTCGCAGTTCATGATATCTGATGTGCCAAGCCACGAATTTCAGTATTTCAACAACGTTTTATATATTTTTTTCTAAGCCAGCAATCCACGAATTTATGTATCCCATGAAATTCCTTTTTTTCTCTATCCACATAAATTGGTATCCACGAAAATAAATGAATCCACAGTATTATGGTCCTTTATATGCATTTATGCATTTATAAAAGCAATGCAATATTTAATGAATTTTAACCAAACAAAAAAAATCCTACAAATATCAACATGTTTGTTTCTTATTTGAGTAATAAATGGTTTTTGATCCCTTAACTGAAATATAATTTTAAAACCTTACTGCACTTTCAACAACTATATTCAAACAAGGAGCTGTCTGATTGACACAGAACTGGTTAACAGAGGACTGATAACCAATATCCCCAAACTTCATCAAAGTGAGGGAATAATTACACTTGTACGTGTACCTGTTGAGTAGTTAGATCCCAGTGACCTAGTTTTAAAGTCTCTACCTCCTTCAGAAATATTGGTACATCTTGGTCCTGAACAGATGGTGGAAAATAGATTTTAGAGGCCACTTGAAGATGTATTGTACAACTTTCTCCTGAAAAATATACATTAAATTAAATATTTACACTTTCATGTGCATATAGATATATGTACCATAGTTCTGTCAATAAAAGCTTTATGTCCACATGATGTACAATATTTCATATAAAATCTTATTTCAATATAAACAATATCATGATACAAAGCATAATCTTGTTATAAATACAGCAAAACCTATCTAAACAAAACTACAAAACCTGATTACACCAGAAACCTGTATAAAGTGAACTCTTGCATCTAAACATACAATAAACAGTCTTTATTATTTAACCTCTCTTATCCATTACACCAGAAACCTGTATAAAGTGAACTCTTGCATCAGAACATCAATAAACAGTCTTTATTATTAAACCCATCTTATCCAAACATATTTCAGTCCAAAAGGGTTTTGGTTATACAGGTTGCACTGTACCTTGTATCCATATAGTCATGGGATGATGCCACTAAGATAAAAGACACAAACCAGATATCATTAAATAATATGTGAAGGGAAGAATGAGAATCTAGGCATTAATATATATTATGGCCTCATTAAAGATGCCTTTTTTGCAAACAAAGAATATCAAACCATTGATGAATTTGGTAATTCATGTATCTTACCCATTCTGATACTACAGTAACCGTGTTTATTGAGCTGTTTCATTAATGTGTCAAGGAATTCTAGAATATTTGCTTTGTTTTCTTCCTTTGATAATGTTTCATTCTCAGACTGAAAAGAATAAATTTAATATGTTAAATAATATATGATTTTATTCTTTAACAGACATGTTTATTAAACTATTGACTAATTGATTCATTATTGTTTAAAGCCTTATGAAATCTATCGACCAAATAAATCTTAATCAATTAATGGCAACCTTTATTCTGCTGTCATATCCTTTCAATCTAACAGATTTACAATTTAGCTTCATATATTGGAAAGAAAACTATTACAATTCACAGATAAAAGAAATCAGGATGACATTAATATGTAAGGATACTGGGTAAGTGTCAGTCAGATACTAGTAACATCCCATAAGACTACATGAATGGATAAAGACCCACTGTATCTGATCTGGTTTTAAAGTCTTCTTTTATAGCTCTATACAACATGGATCTGCCTCTTTTCAACTGTTTGATATTAAAATTATATAAGTCTAATTTTGCACATATTTGTATTTATCTTATTCAAAGCCATAAAAGTGAAAACTTGAATCTGTAAATAGCTGACATCATACATTAAATAAATACTCAGCAACATGACTCCTATCATTTATCAGTTCTGCACTTGGTAAAATTTCCAATGATTTATTGATATTATCGGAATAACAAGTAAAGAAGGTTATTTTACAGATTCATTGATGTGAAACTGGGTCTTCCCCTCACAAACATTTCAAACAGGTTTAATTCAGTTTGTTTGCAGGTCAACCATGTCTTTCAATCAATTCCTTCAAAATTGTTTTTATTAATCAAGTAATTAGGAAGCCTCTATATACTGTTATCTCTATAGTATAAATTTTACATACTTCAATTTGTTTCAAGTAAGAGGCCAGCTTTTTAACAACTGGTTCATATTTAACTGTCTCTGTACTGCTGTCCATTACAAAAATGAGGTTAAATATGTATGCATTTCTGGCATATTTCTGGTTCTTTAGTATCACTGGACACCCAATCACTTTCTTTCCAAGAGCATTTCTGAAACATATGTGGCATGCATTTATATTCCATATTTACAATATACTTCACTAATTCAAGAAAAACAGGTAAACGGCCTATATCACTAACCAATTTGTGTTTGATATACATGGGTTAAATATGCAAGTATCGGTACATTCAGAGTACTCATATATTTTTATCTCAGAGAATGAAACACAAAAACATGGCTCATATAATTTAGAATAATATGTGAACATCCTGCAGACTAGTGAATATTTGAAATGTGTTGAAACAATATTTTGCTAAAAAATAAATATAGTTATCACAATAATATTTTAAATAATTTAAACCTTTTTTCTAACTCATTCAATTATTATATTGGAACCCATGTTAACAAGCATATGTTTTTACATAGTGATTAAGTGTTCTTTTAAGTCTGGCTTTGTAATGATGTATGGACTGACAGCATCAAAATCTTCTTTGGAAAACACGTCCTCTGGTATCTACAATAATATAACATTAAATGTGTTAAACTTATTTTTAAATAGAACATGTCCCTTGTTCTGATATAACTTTATTCTTACATTAGGCTAACAATATCCATACCTGTTTCATTCCAACGTATGATTGAAATTATAAAAAGACTGACAGTACTAAGACCTTTTTAGTTTAGCACAAATACATTTTAATTTATTATGTCTTTAAAAAATTCTTTTAATTTAATATTAAAACTGTTGCATACTCTTAAATATTTCAATTGCAAAAAAATAGTAGGTATACTTTCAATATGCCTAAAATTGACAACTTTCCAGTTTAAAAGTTACTACCTCCCTTGATTTGTAACTATGACTATGTTTATGTATTTGGAACTATCTAATCTATGTGCATAATTTACCAGTTTGGTTTAGTTGGGGTTTTATGCCATTGTCAGCACATTTGGCTATTTTGCGGCGGCCAGTTTTTATTGGTAGAGGAAGCCGTAGAACCCGGAGAGAACCACCGACCTTCGGTAGGAAAATTGGTAATCCTTGTCAATTTAGATAGGAGTCGAACACACCCCACCACACGTGAGATTCGAACTCACAACCTCAGTGTTGACAGGCTAGTAATCATTAGTAGTCATAACGAACTACCTAGACCACTCGGCCACCGAGGCCCCTAAATTTACCAGTAAAATTGTCTAAAACCCATTATGTAAGTTATATGGAATATAAAAACCCTTCAGCAATTATGTCCATGCATAGGAACAGGTAAAGTTGTTCATTGTAGGAATAAACAACATAATTTGGGTTTACTGTAATTCAATGATTAGGCCTGATAGTAGTGGTTAAACAGTAGGGGAGGTAGTTCATACTTAACTGGAAATGAGTCAATTAAAATTACCTGTTGATGATTATGATATATACCAGACTACCTAAATAAAACATAGACACTAAATAATGTCCTACTTGATTGATGAACATATTACAAAATATTAGGAAAAATTTCTATAGATTCAGTTTGACCAGAAGTATATTATATAAAAATATTTCCATGATTAGTGTGTAGTGGAAACTCATGATTTTTAACTTAGTTCCCAATTATTACAATTTCAAGACTGATTATGGTTGTTTATTACAGTTTTTTAGTTTAAAATCGTAAATTAGATATAATTGATGCTCTCAAATGCAAAATATTGGTGATCTTCAAATATAAGTCATGAAACTAACTAAGTTTTCTTTTATGGCACGTTAACTTGGCAGAAACAGACATTAAGACATGACATGGAACACTCCATATAATTATTTCCATTTGTGATTGGATAAGTTTTATTTGAACTTGACCTTCATTTGTAGCATCAGTTTGTTAATAGTAAACAAGAGTGGACACACTAAATGTCTCACCTGAATATGAACATGCACACAGAATAAAGATCATCTGATATCCGACGTTGCAAGTCAAAGGAAAATGCATTAAAAGAAATAGTAATAGTCAGGCAACATTTATCTGAAAATCTCATGCATGTCATTCAAGCCTAAAACTGTGTCCAACGTCAGCTGACAGGTCTCAGACTGGAAAGTACACACCAAAAACTATATATAGACCCAAAAAAAAAAAAAACATTTATAACATTTGTTGAGAGATGTACTTATTTGTAAAAATAGGATGAGAGTCACTCAAGCCTAAAATTGTGGTCAAGGTTAGGAATCAGACTGACACCTACTTCCCAAGAAGTACCTACATACAATATACAGTGGATTGGATATAGATATTAGAGCTACAGAGAAATGGACTTATCATGAAAATGTGACTCAAGTGTGAAATTCAGGTCAAGGTCTCAGACAGCCATGTACCTACCAAGGACTATCTATAGACCAAATATGGTTGGTCTACCTATTGCAGTTGCTGAGAGATGGACATTATCCCAAAATATGAAACAAGTCACCCAAGCCTGAAATAGAAGTCAAAAGTAAGGTGTTGGATGTTAAAGTGGTATATAGTTGAGCTGACAGGTGTTAGACTGACATGTATCCACTAAGAACTATCTACAAACCAAATATGTTGGCCCTAGCTATAGGTATTACAGTTGCTGAGAAATGGACTTAATCTCAAAAATGTAACAAAATTCACTCAAGCATGAAATTGAGGTCAATGTCCAGAGACAGGTGTCATACTGGCATGTACCAACTAAGAACTATCCTTTGACCAGATATGGTGGGCTTAATATTAGAGAGGATAAGAAATGAACTTAATCACAAGAATGTGACACAGGTCATTCAACCATGAAATTGAGGTCAGGGTCAAAAGCCAGGTATCATACCAAAATGTACCCACTAAGAACTATCTATTGACCAAATACGTTGGGTCTAAGTATTACAGTTGCTGAGAGATGGACTTAATCTCAAAAATGTGAAAAAGTCGCTCAAGCATGAAATTGAGGTCAAGGTTCCAGGGACAGGTGTCAGACTGGCATGTACCCACTAAGAACTATCTATAGACCAGAAATGGTTGACCTAGGCACTAAGAACTATCTATAGACCAAAAATGGTTGACCTAGGTATTACAGTTGCTGAGAAATGGATTTAACCACGAAACTTGGAAACAGATTTTACATTTATGTTTATGACGTCAATGAACCATGAAAATGAGGTCAGGGTCACAAGACAAGTATACTGGGGCAATCTTTATATGATAAGGTATCAGTGGATCAAAAATCTAAATTGTAGGTATTATGTGAGCAAAGTTATTAAAGTTTTAAAAAGGTCTATTCCTCCAGAAAGTAATACGGTGGAACCTCTGTAAACCGAACAGCTATCAGACCATAAAAATTGGCAAATTTTAGGAGGTATCGGTTTTAAGAGGTTTCAGACTTTACTGAAATCCGACCGGGAGTAAATAAATTGAAATAAAGAAATACATGATACAGGAGCAACCTTTATACGATAAGGCATCTGTGGACCAAAAATCTTAATTGTTGGTGTCGACAGGAACTGTATATGATAGTATTATATGATCCCTGGTGTCGAGCTGATTATTGTTTGTTTATCTGATTATCATTTGTATTTTCTTTTTTGTGTTGTATATCATCTGCTCCTTTGGGGCGCAAATCTTTTTTTGCAATAAAATCATTTCTCATTGAAAACAAATGTCACGGCATACGGAGGTAATAGGTGAAAATTTGGTATCCTGGCGTTATTTACTTGATATTTAATTTTGGGTCCAGCTGTTGGGTGGAATTCTGCAAAGCAAATCCCTTTGATCATTCTGATTCTGGCGATTCTAACAGGTCAAGGGAGATAACTACATATCAGCTGTTGTACTGTATGGTTTCGCTAAAATAAGTCTGGTATCGTTTTTGCCTAAAATTACCAAATGATCGTAAATATTCCTTATTTGGCCATCATTAGCATAATTCCCTTAATATTAGTTTACTGATCTTTATCAGAGACAATGTCTATAATGTTTTTGGAAATATTTTACAAAAGACCTGGTGGAGTTATGTTTTTCGTTAAAAATTAAAAAAAAAAAACATTTCTATAAAGATAAATAAGGCCACACCAAATTGACTGTTAGTTCTTTGCATTTTTAGCACAGGCACTTGTTTCGTCGAGTGCCTGTGATTTTTAGATTGCAAAAATATGTGCGAGCGAGCGAACTTTGGATTTTTTTTAGGACTACTTTTTTCGGACGAAAATCAAATTTACACGCGGCACACATTTTCTTTGTCAAAAATATTGCAAAAATGGGGGAAAAAATCACAAAATTTTAGGAGCGGGCGAACAATTTTTTATTTTTAATTTCTTGAAAAATGAAGAATTTTCAGCGTTTTTGCAAAAAGAAGGGGCAAAAAATTGTTTTCTTAAAAACTTATATAGTCCAAAAATTGGACCCGGCTGCAAAATACAAAGAACTGAGAATCAATTCGGAGTGGCCTAATTCATGAATTAAACAAAAACAAAAAACAATTATGCTATTTTCGTTGAAAGTCTTGAAAAATGAAAAAAACTGACGTTAATTTCAGCCAAAAATCAGTAGAGGAACCTTAGGGACGAGATCAAAAGTTCAATGTCGGATAAAAAAACTTAATTCACATAGTTTTTTCACTGACCCCCCACCCCCCTCTTAACTTAATTTGGGAAAATTTGATTGACCAATACGGGCATATTCAAAAATCGATGTCGGATAACAAAACTTGCAGTGATTTTTACCCCCCCCCCCCCACCCCCAATCTATTTGAATTAAGTTTTTTATCCGACATTGATCTTTTGATCTCGTCCCTTACTGTATTGTATCGATTACCCCACGATTTACTTCTTTTAAAATAAAAAAAATATGGACTCAATGATTCTGCTTTAAACCTTCTGGATAGCTATCTTTCAAACAGAATACAATGTGTTAAAGTTGGTCAAAGTATCATGCTTCATATATACAAAGGTGTTCCAGAGGGCTCCATACTTCAGCCTGTGCTCTTTAATATTTTCATCAATGATATTTTTCTTTTTGTTAATAAATGTGACCTGTACAACCATGCCGATGAGAACACCCTATCCAAATCTGGCGAATCTTTGGAATATGTAATTTTTTCCTTAGAAGAAGTTAGTGAATCTCTAATTTCATGGTTTTAATTCAATGGAATGCAGGCCAACCCAGATAAATTTCAGGCGATTGCTATTGGTTCAAAAACACATTCATAAAACATAACTTTCAATTTAAATGGTAACAACATTAAAGGCGATGATATGAGATGAAGCTGTTTGGTGTCACAATTGATTTTAAACTGGACTTTAACACTCACATTACAAATATCTGTAAAAAAAGCAGCCAGACAACTGAATGTTTTAAAACGAATTGGAACACATCTAAACAAATTATCAAAACTCACAATCTACCACTCATTCATCATGTCGAACCTCAGCTACTGTCCTCTAGTATGGCACTTTTGCAACGAAAAATTAAAAAGAAATTTAGGAACGTGCACTCAGATTCATATATGAAGACTATAAGAGCTCATACACCACTTTACTGGAAAAATCACAGCTACCGTCACTTAAGGTAAGAAGAATGAGAAACATCGCATAAGATACCCATAAAATCATTAACAACTCTGGTCCTAAATTCCTACATGATCTGGTCAATATTAAAAATAATTCATATAATTTTAGGTACAAAGGCATAGCTGAGCCTCCACGTCCAAGAACAACCAGGTATAGTAAGAGAACTTTTGGCTATGAGGCAGCAAGTCTAATGAGGCTAGGAGTCTTTCAACGTTTGGACAATTCAAAAATTTTATATCTTCATGGTGTTTTACAGAAAATTGTTCTTGCAGTGCTTGTCGGTGAGCTGACTTACTGCCCTGTTATGAGGCGTATGTTAATTTTAATAATTATGAGGTAGAAAACAAATGAATCTCATTTATTAAGAATGTTTTTGATCATTGTGGTATGACAAACGTATGGCATAGGTCAGATAGAATTCCTGATATCAAAAATTCTATTTTCTGATATCAAAAATTCCATTTTCTGATATCAAAAAATGATTTTTTGATATCAAGAATTTGGATTTTTTATATCAGGAATTCTATTTTTTGGATATCAGAAAATATTAATTTTTTTTCATATCAAGAAATTGATTTTCTGATATCAAAAAATGATTTTGTGATATCAAAAATTCAAATTCTTGATATCAAAAAATCATTTTTTGATATCAAGACATATGGTTCATTTTTTGATATCAGAAAATAAGAAAAAAATAATGACGGCTCCCTTACGTGCAAATATTAAAGATATTTCTGGTATGAATCATATCTTACATTGATAACGTGCTACTGCATTCAATGTTTCGGTTTTTTTTCAGGAAATTCGTCCTAGGGAAACCCTCTTCAGAGGTTCCCTTTGTGTTTTTATTTATTTCTAGTGATTTTGCAATAAATTTTTTAAATATATATTATTTTAAAGAGATATTATTAGTATTTATTGCGTACAGCACTTCATGTGTCTATTTTTCACATGTTGTTTGTATTGACAATTATTTATTAGCCCCTTATCGTACTTACGATTTTGCGAGGAAGTGTCAAATATGTAACTTGCAGGTGGTCCTACAATTGTTGATGGACCGTTTTAATTGATCGCCCTTTAGGCATAATGGATAGTTTCATGGTTATCTATATTAACCTTTTATCATTAGAAGACATTTGTATTTACTTCTAGTCATTTTTAAATTATAGAATATATTAACTGCTGTATCGTTTTATAATATATATTCACAAATGCAATCCGATATATTTTGGATAACAGTGATGCGTTTTGCAAGAGTGTCACTTTCTTTTTAGGAAAGATTAGAGTGTTAGGTTTGTTTATGTTTTGACAATTCCAATTTGCTATTTTCATTGAAATGTTAGGATCATTATGAAAGAAATATGATAATCTCAGTCTTCTTTCAAATATCCCAAAGTCTTTCATTATTTGTTTTTCCGATGTTTCACAAATAGGGACGAGATTTAGTCCCTTTTGTAACACCAAGGTTTCAATGTCTGTCAATTTTCCTGTCGACAAGTTCAGTATGAATTGTTTATCCAACTCAAGAAGCATTTTTGCCTGTGCTTTTTTGCAGGCTTAAACTTTTTAATGTTTTAAGCCCTTTTTAAGCATATAACACTATCAGTTAGGAGGTATCTACTAGGGAGTGATTATTTTTCGAAATCTATTTTTGACATTAAAATTCGATTTTGTGATATCAAAAAATATATGAAATTTTTTTATATCAAAAAATGATTTTCTAATATCAAGAATTCGAATTTCTGATATCAAAAAATGAATATTTGATATCAGAAAATCGATTATTTGATATCTGAAAATGGATTTCTTGATATCATTGAAGAAATGATTTTTTGATATCAATAAATGGAATTTCTGATATCAGGAAATGTTAATGATTTTCTGATAACAAAAAATTTTTCATACAGAAAATATAGAATTTTTTGATATCAGAAAATTGATTTCTTGATATGAAAAATTCAATTTTTTTTTATATAAAAAAATAAGGAATAAATAGTAAAACGGCGCCTCATACCCTGTAGCCAATCTCTCTAGCCTCTTTTTTTATATGCTGCTTTATCCCTGCTTTTGCTTATTTTATATACTTTAATGCCACATGTATGTGCTCTTGGTCTAGTTTTTATCCATGTGCTGCTTATTTTTACTGTCTTTGTTTTTGCATGTTTTATTGCTTAACTTGTGTATCGCTGCTTTTATGTATGTCATATGTATGCATGTATTTGTTTTTGTTATCAAATATCTATAGTCGGTTAAAGAGCTCTACATAGCTCATGTTGTCTGTTTTATTATTTATATATCTTGTGCCGACTTTAACCTAAATAAAGATTACTTACTTACTTATTATCCTATCGAAGAGTATATTCGTGAATATGTAAAATAACATCAACTGTATACTGTTTATTTGACTTTTTGACCTGAGGAAATTTCAATTTTTATTGTTAAGTGAGAAATGAAATTTATTTGCGAATTTTACAGTAATGATTTCTCTGAGATGTCCGTTGAAAATATGCATTTTGAATTTTCCCGCTTAAAGCAGGTGTCCGAATCATGTGACATAAGTTTCCCCGAGAAACAATGGTGTTGTTTACAATATGGCGGACTCCAGGCGGCACGAGTAAACAAGATAAACATTGATAAATTTCGATAGTAAGTACCAATTAATTGAAATTGTCAGTCAAACAGAACATTCCTTTCTCACCTGCACCGATACAATTGTGACCGGATTAATCAATGTTTATTTAGTGAATTGGTAATGATGGTTGTTCATGGGCAACCAAAACATGTATTGATTTCATTCATTTACTGTTAAGTCTGTATTATAGAGAATTAAAATTGGTTACTCGTCAAAAAATAAATAAATCAGTTTGATTTCACTTAACTTTAAGCTTTTGTCCTAAGATTTCAGCTACACCATTTAGCATGACATGATTCTAAAGAAATCTGCTGTCGGCCCAATGGCAATATATAGGAAGTCTCCTATTCCAATGCAATATTTTTCCAAACGTTTGATATGATTGGTTACCATTTTGCTTAATAATTTCATATTTTTATGACATATCGGTACATTTGTACACAAGACACCTGTTTAATACAAACAACAGACCAGTACACTACACAATAACAGGTGGCAACCTTTTCGTATTAAATGTGCAAAATTGATGTTATTTCTACCTGATATGTGATTATATATAAATAACACATTTCTAAGAGGGTGACGGAGTATGTTGTAACCCCGGGAAAATATTGTCAACCGAGGCTTCCAAGGTTGCAATGTTTTTAGAGGGGTTACAATATGCTCCGTCACCCTCTTAGAAATTTGTTATTTATTTTATTATACTGAATGTCTTGGATTTTATGAGCAGGTGACAGTATAAAATGCCACCTGCTGTTTCTTTCCAGCGGGTGATTGAGTAAAAAACCACATTCTTCTAAACCAATGAAAATGCATTAAAAGTAGAGAAATTTACATAAAGTATAATAATATCAAATAATTCTTGGTTTGCCCACTTGGCAGATCATTTGCACTTTTTAATTGTTGTAGTACCATTAACAGTTAGTCTCAAAGAATGTAAAATGGTCTCAAATAAAACTAATCGATAAATATTTCTTGGAATTATAAAATGACAATGCTACATAACATAAGAATTTAATATGAAGAAGAAGAAGAGGAAGATGATTTTATTTCCAATTAAAGGGCCCATATGAGCATATTTGACAATACAAACAATCATAATTAGAAAAAACATATGTGTACGACACATAAGATGTATTATTTGTCACTATTCTTATGATGGCAAATATTAAGTATAATTTTTATACACAAAACAATATCCTGGTTAAGACTGTACTCAAGTACACCTCACTCCGAGTTTGTCTACAACAAACAACGAAGGAGAATGTTCTCTACTCAAAAAGATAGACCCTACCCATCAGTTTTCTATTAGTCCCGCTAAACATTAACAGTTTACTTTAGGCTGAAATTCAATGTCAGTTATGTTACTAACCTACAAGTGGTACCAAGGGACGATGCATGAGGCATGTTCTTGATTGTTTTTAGAGTATTTATTGTATGATATTGGTAAAATAAATATTTTGACATCACTGCTAAAAAGACGTAGTTAAGTAATTAACAGAAAAACAACACCAGAATTGTTGGGAAATTGAAATAACCTTGGCTTAACTATTAATTTACAGTCAGGAAGTAACTAAATTACACACCTTCCTACAAAGTTGTCAAAGATGCTTTCCCATTCCTATACCATATGCAACGATCTGGTTGCTTACTTTTTTGTAGCCCTTTAATGTACAATGTAGTGGTAATTTGTTTAATCTGAAATACAAATACTTTGAAATTGTTCTTTATAATTGGCTGTCAGATTATAACAATCGTGTTGACACAGCTATGTGTATTTGATATAAAACTTCCTTACATATTTAAATGGAAAGCAAATAAATTCTTTAGAACGCACAAAAGTGATATTAAAATTTTAAATATTGTAGATTATACATGTATATTGGTTACATGATATATGGTTTTTTGTAAACGTTGGTTTGACAAACATTTTTGAAAATAATTATAGTATAACCATAAATGTACTTTCTTGAATAAAACATAAAAAATGTTTTAAAAAGTCAAACTATAAATGCATGAATGCTAGAAATTTTTGTATCAGACAAAATGCTTATTGAAAATTTAAAAAGTCAAAATGCATGTCTACATACATGTAATACACCTTAAAAAGAAGATAGCCATCAAATAAAAGCAAATTTTCTTTTTTTTATAATTAGACATAATTAATTTGTTTGTTTGCCTTATGAATTAATTATTAGTGTTTATACACCTGCCTTAATTGCCATTAAGGTAGTATTTATTGATTAATTTTGCATGACACCAATAGAAATACTAACACTGGTATAAATATTTAATGGTCTTAGTAATTAACTTACGATACTTCTAAGAAATTGATATTTCTGACAGAAAATTGACCCACCATAACAGAGAGGTATACTATTTCAAAATGTACTGGTATAAATGTAGGATTTATAATTTCACCAAAATGTAAGTATTTTTGCTAAAAAAATGATGTGATATAAAATTTTTGACGTTTAGTTCTTAGTTTCTGTAGGATTTATTGATTATAGATATAAGAAATATACTAGTAGATGCCATAAAGATAAATTAAATATCTGAATTTTAAATATACTTTAATAATAATTCATTTTAAAGTTTTTCCTGACTTAACACATATTCGTCAGAATCTTAATAGGAAGTAAATCTGCTTAATGTCAGAGTCAAATTTAAGATATAGTTTGTGACAGATTACATTGTTAAATTCAGAGGCAGTTACAAAAGTTTACAAGAAATACATGTATATGTGATGATATATCGCACTTTTGAAGTGACTTTCACCCTTTTTTATCCCAAAAGTGCTTGATATTTTTTGTAATCAAATATACCCCAAATACCTTCAGATTCCTTAAAATTATTCGTTATTTTTTTAAAAATCTCATCCGTGATCATTTTAGATTAATCAAATATAAGATAGAAAAAGTACCATTTATGCAGTCTGATACTTTAGCTAGTAGCTCAGTTCGCCAAGCTTTTAAAATCTGTTGGCAAATGTAAAAATTTTCCATATCATTTTTACTTTTCTAAAATTTTGATATTCCAATGGCAAATGATCATTGAAGTTACATGTAGCTGTAGTAATGGTCTATTTATTATATGAAGATCTATAATAATGCATAAAAAAAATTTGGTGCAGACAGATATTACATGTATGATCTAGTATCTTTTATTCCATACTTTTATTGTTATCTATTGAACCATCTTATCCTATACAAAGTTACTGGAATGTCATTTTATTATCGTCAATATCTTACTCTTGACACTGTTATGAATGTTATAATGTGGATATTTTATGGTTCAGATCTTTAAACTGTTTGAATATATAAATCATGATGAAAGATGATTCAGTTTAAATGATTGATACATAACATTCACAATCTAGAGTATACTTCAAATGCTGGAAAAGGTTTTTGTGTGTACAGATGCAGGTATCTGGTCAATTTAGGCCACCTGTGAGATTTATTTTGACAATGTGGAATTGGACACCTGGATTAAATGGTAGACAAACCTCCCTTTGTACAGGGCATCATTATCTTTAAATATTTATAAACATTATTAACACTTGACATGCTTAAGGGAGTAACACTTTGATTTTGATGAGGGGACAAGTGATCTTGGAAATTTTTCTCATTATCCATGACTCTTCATATTTTGTTTTTGACTTGCTTTCATACATATTTTTTTCACAAACTATTTTGATTGCAAATTATATTCAATCCTGCCTTTTTTTCAGCAAATCCCTTCATTTTCCCTCCCACCCCCAATTAAAATCAAAGGTTTGTTGCCTTTAAAAGATAAAAACTTAAAAAAATTAATAAAGAATTATGCATGCATATTCAAGTAGGCACAGGTACATGTATCTGAAATTTGACAAATAGAAATAAAACAAATACAGTTGATTTCTTCCCCCTACATGTACATGAGCATATTATGATAGTTACATGTAGGTTTATTTTGTGAAGTTCATGTTATTTCAATCTCTAGTGTAAGAGAGACAGAATGATTTCATGTATAAAGACATAAAACAAGAGGGGCCTCGGTGGCTGAGTGGTCTAGGTAGTTCGTCATGGCTACTAATGATCACTAGCCTGTCAACGTTGAGGTTGTGAGTTCGAATCTCACCTGTGGTGTGTTTTTGACTCCACTCTTAATTGACAAGGATTGCCAATTTTCCTACTGAAGTTCGGTGGTTCTCTCTGGGTACTCCGGCTTCCTCCACCAATAAAAACTTGCTGTCGTGAAATAGCCAGATGTGCTGAAAATGGCATAAAACCCCAACTAAACAAACAAACAAACATAAAACAAGAAGGTTTGTTTATGTGAATCATTTTTCCAAAAACTATAACACTGGATATTGACAAAAATTGTTTAAATACATCTTGAAGACGTTATTTGGAAAAAAGATGCAGTTGACAACAACCCATACAATAAAGAATCGTTCATTTCCCTTCCAGGCTCATATGGAATGTAATCTTAGATAATAATTTTGCTTTTAGATAGGATTATGCTATTAGAATTTAATTTGAGCAATATTAATACACCCATCATGATGTCTTTTCTTATACGTTGTTTAATATTTGAATTTTTGCATAAAACATATCCCATTATACATTGTTCTTATATACATAAACAAGTATTTACAGAGTTTGTATATTGGTAAACAAAATAAAATGTTGTCCATTTCCAATTTATAGTTCACAACGGTAACAAATTCAAATACTTCAAATAAAATAAAATCTCAAACATTTGCAATGAATTCTTTGTACAGAGAAACTGAAAGTCTTTTATATCTACATAAATACTGTGTTACAATAATCATGGACCGATATAGATAAAATTAGTTACATGACAACCTAGTATAGTTAAGGCCTCTATGTTTGTTTGAAGGAATTAGCAACACTGATAGTGAATTGGTAGCAAAATCTACCGGCTCTTGACGACTTGTTTGTACCTGTGTTTACAATTACACATTGGAATTTTGAATTGTTTTTTAAAGTTTGAAATATGTGTCAAAATTAAGTTTTAAAGACAATGGTTTTTAAATAGGAAAATACGAGATAAGGCTATTAAAAGTGAAGTTATTAGGATTTAAAGAATGGAAGGTAAGGTCAAACAGAAAAATTGATTAATAAAAATATTGAACACTGTAATCTTTATTTAAATTTTAGAAATTTAATATATGTAAAATAATCATGGTGTAGGAATAATTGAAATGCTTGTTTAGAATGATTTCATTTTTGTATATTAATTAGGCTCTTAATTGACAAGGATTGCCAATTTTCCTACCAAAGATCGGTGGTTCTCTCTGGGTACTCTGGCTTCCTCCACAAATAAAAACTGGAAACCACAAAATAGATGTGTGGAAAACCTCAACTAAACAAACATAAATTGTCTACCAATTTTGGTGTCAAGAATATAAAATCTTTTCAATTTCACAAATTTTACTCCTAATATATGATTTCACAGAATTAATTTCACTTTATGTGTATTTTGTGACATCTGCGTACATGTTGTTTATAAATTTGGAAAAATATTAAGTTGTTTTTGCTTTCTACTAAACATTTTTTAGCTGACCTGACCCAAAGGGTCATGTCAGCTATTCTCATCACTTGGCGTCTGTCTCTGTCGTCCGTCGTCATCCGTCGTCCGTTATCCGTTAACTTTTACAAAAATCTTCTCCTCTGAAACTACTGGGCCAAATGAAACTAAACTTGGGCACAAGCATCATTAGGGTATCTAGTTTAAAAAATATGTCCGATGACCCAGCCTGCAAACCAACATGGCCGACATGGCTCAAAATAGAACATAGGGGTAAACTGCAGTTTTTGTCTTATATCTCAAAAACTAAAGCATTTAGAGCAAAACTGACATGGGGTAAAAATGTTCATCAGGTCAAGATCTACTGCAGTGAAATTTTCAGACGAATTGGTCAAGCCTTTGTTGGGTTATTGCCCCTGAATTGTTAATTTTAAGGAAATTTTGTGGTTTTAGGTTATTATCTTGAATATTATTATAGATAAAGACAAACTGTAACAGCAAAAACGTTCAACAAAGTAAGATCTACAAATAAGTCAACATGACCAAAATCATTGATTGACCCCTTATAGGAGTTTTTGCCCTTTAAAGACGGCATCCAGTGTAAACTTTCCTTTCAAGATCTCCTCTGAAACCACTGGGCCAATTGGAATCGAACTTTGGTGGAATGGTCTTTGGGTGGCCCCCTTCCCAAAGCATATCCGGCATCCCCGACTTCCAACCGATATGGCTGTTGTTATTAAAAATAGATAAAAGGGGGGGGGGGATGAATTTAAAAAATCTTCTATGAAACTACAAGGCCAATTGTAACCAAACTTGGCAATATTGGTCCTTAGAAGGTTCTTTTTTAAAATTATGTCCAATGACCTGGACTGCTAACCAAGATGGCTGCTACAGCCGAACCTAGTTTAACAGAGGGTCTTATGGGAAAATTCATTGAAAAATATTCTTGTCTGAAACCACTTCAGCAATTGGAACCAGACGTGGCAGCAATGGTCTTTAGATGGTTCTCTTTCAGAAATGTGTCCAATGACCTGGACTGTCAACCAAGATGGCCCCCACAAAAAATTCATTGAAAAATCTTCTTGTCTGAAACCACTTGACACTTGGCAGCAATGGTCCTTAGGAGGTCCTCTTTCAGAAATGTGTCCGATTTTGTCCGATTTTGTGGAATGTAAACCAAGATGACCGGCACAGTTTAACATAGGACCCTACAGGAAATTTGCTCAAAAATCATCTTGTCTGAAACCATTAGCCAATTAGAACTAGACTTAGTAGCAATGGTCCTTAGATGGTTCTCTTTCAGAAGTATGTCTGATAACCGGGACAGTCAACCAAGATGGCTGCCACAGCCGAACTTTGTTAAACATACATGTAGGACCCTATGGGAAAATTCATTGAAAAATCTTCTTTGTCTGAAACCACATGACACTTTGCAGCAATGGTCCTTAGGAGGTCCTCTTTCAGAAATTTGTCCGATTTCGTGGACTGAACCAAGATGGCCGCCACAGCCGAACTTAGTTTAACATTGTACCCTATGGGAAATTCACTCCAAAATCTTTTCCTCTGAAACTACTGAGCCAATTTGAACTAAAGTTGGCAGCATTGGTCCTTAGATGGTACTCTTTCAGAATTGTGTCCAATCACCTGGATTGTCAATTAAGATGGCCGACACAGCCAAATTTATTTTTATATAGGGCCCTATGGGAAAATTCATTTAAAAATCTTCTTGTCTGAAACCACTTAGACAGTCGGAACAAGACTTAGCAGTAATGGTCCTCAGATTGTTCTCTTTTCGAAATGTGCCCATGACCTGGACTTTCAACCAGGATGGCTGCCACAGCCAAACTTAGTTTAACGTTAGAACCTTATAGAAAAACCAGCCAAATTGACTGCAACACTTAAATTTTTAGTCCTGCTCTAGGTGTAAAGTTAAATCCAGGTGAGCGATACAGGCTCTTGAGAGCCTCTAGTTTAAACTTTTCATAGATAAGTGTTGGATAAAAAACTTAATTTAAGTAATTTGGGTGGGACAGTTTTGGGGGAGGGGATCAAATTGCTTTTCATGTTTTGTTACCTGACAACGATTTTCCAAAATCTATTTTGTCGAAAATTACTTTCAACTGTTTCAGCACCAAGTCTCAAACAACATAAAAACACTGTGGAAAGTAAAGCCGTTTCAATAATAAGATGAAGTTTTTGTTGCATACATGTATACTCTGTTCATTCATAAATATTTTTCAAATACAAGTTAGACAAGGTGAAGGAGGGGGAACTATTTGAATTCAGTTTTGATGTTTTAGTGCAGAAGGGGAAAAGAATTCCTGTGATTTTGTAGTTTTAGAGTTGAATTTGAGAAACCAGATAAGGATTTCTAAAAATGGTTATATCCAAATAGTTATCATTTTGTTACCTACCCAAGATATGCAACCTCTAACCTTGAGCATTTTAATAAGATAAATTGCATACTGAATATGTACCTAGACTTACTTTTAGGAAACCTGTAAAAGATAGTACAAAATATATAGCTTCTAGTAATTTAAATATTTGTTTTGACATGCATGTTCTATGCACAAAACTACACAACCTTTTATGTCAGGTGTGCAGTGTACACATATAATATGTTCACAAGGTTATTGATATAAGCAATTCAATACATAAAGTATTATAGTTCAATTCTAAAATATATTATATAAAAACGCTTTAAAGGCATACAAAACGTATTAGTCCTTCCAAAATTAATGTTTAACATATTCACAGAGCATATGATTTTAATAGTCGAAATATGATCAGAAATTTTCATAAATTTTTATTCACTTTAAAAAATAATCAAACATTTGTAACATGTTTATTTGGAGCAAAATTTATCTTGATGAAACTTATCACCATTAAATCAAATAACTTACTGATAAAAGGGAAGATTTTATTCCAGTGTTTTCTCTAACATGCGAGCTGTCAAATTGAAAGTGCTTAAACTGGATTTTTCTTTGTCACTGTTTGAAGCCACCTGTATAACCACCCACCTGACCAAAGCCATACATTGCCACCTGTATAACCACCCACCTGACCAAAGCCATACATTGCCACCTGTATAACCACCCACCTGACCAAAGCAATACATTGTCACCTGTATAACCACCCACCTGACCAAAGCAATACATTGCCCCCTGTATAACATCCACCTGACCAAAGCCATACATTGCCACCTGTATAACCCCACCCGACCAAAGCAATACATTGCCACCTGTATAACCACCCACCTGACCAAAGCCATACATTGCCACCTGTATAAATGGGGAAAAATGCACAGAAATCACAACTTTTGAGAATTGACAATATCTGTTGATTTTTGAGTCAGTCTGTGAGTAACTTATTTTTTGGAAAAATCTTGGTTTTTCAGTCAGAAATCACAAATTTTGAGAATTTACTTTACCATGGTATATCTCAGAAAACCTTTTGATGGATTGATTCAGTACTTAATAAAAAATAAAGCCCTAAGTCTGTTGTAATGCTGAATGGCTCAATTTCAGTCATTGCAATTCCACAATTTCAATTTTGGTAGATGTCCTAAAAGACTCCCAAACCTTTAATTTTGGGAAAATTACCTAGCAACCATATAGCAAGGTAATCAGATTGGAAAAGGTAATTGCTTAGGTTACTTAAATTTCAAACATTGCAATTCCATCTCAGATCTTTAATATTTGAGAAATGTAATGAGCAACCTTATACATGTGTAATAACTTAATCAGGTGTGATCGAAATATCAATTGATGTTTAAGCATTTAAATTCCATCTTTGGTATATTTTCTGAATGGCTATCAGGTCTTTAATTTATGGAAGTTTTAATTTAGTACTTTGTAATCATATATCATGGAAATCATCATTGGACAATTAAATTTCAAACATTACTTGTAAAAAATTGAAAAAAGTTTAATCACAAAAAATTGGGTCATTTGGAGTCACAGGAACTTTTTCTTGTCTTAGCTGGAATTCAGGTTTAGTATTAATACATCTATTAATGTTTTTTTGACATCCAGTAATATCAATCATTATAGATATAGGCACTTGTTAAATACAAGCTATAAGAAACAGAGTTGTAAAAATGTAGGAATTTACATTTCCAAGAAAACTTCCTTCTTGAAAAGCAAGCACTCCAGTAACATTCCTGGAAATGAACAAACTTAATACAGTACTACTAGTACAATAAACCACTGATAATCTGCTGTGAATTGGATGTAATAAAGTATCGTCTGTAAATGTAAATGCAATAAAACTTGAAACAAACAAAAAGATTTATTGGGTGCTTTGTGATTGGTGATGATTTTTAGTTTGCTTGAAAGAAGCATTGGTGTACTCATGGCATGTGCATCTGCATCCTGAGCCATATCTTTGAAACCAATTGACCTACAACCATCTAACTTGGTATGAAAATTCATTAGGAGAAGTTGATCTAACTCCTGTGCCAAAAAGGAAGTCACCTGACCCATATTTCATACTTCATTAGCTTTGGTAATGTTTAACATCTGAGGTTAATATTTACATCCAAGTGTAGTTCTCAGACACATTAAGACCTAAACATGTAGCTTGGTACTGTGCAGATTTAACTTGGTAGTATTACAGCATTGCATCACAGCTTTATATATATAGGTCCTTTGATCTATATTTCATACTTCATTGACTTGTCTTAAGTTTTACATCTGAGCATAGATCTCAGGTACTATTTGACCTTAGGTCATCTAACTTGGTGTGGAGATGCATCTGGGGGAAGACTCAATTGCATCCTGTCCAGATTCAATGGTAAGCTGATTTATGGGAGCACATGGGTGACCTTTGTAGAGGATTGTCCCATTTTTACCCTTAAAATCAACAATGTATGTATATACTTAGTCATAATGCATACTGCTATCTCAAGTAGGATATAGAGTTTAGGGAAAATTGACAGTTGTCTGCATTTAATGTACATATGTAATAAACTTACTAGTAAGTTTTCATGGAAACAATAAATAAGAGGATTACTAGTCAAGGACCACAAGTTAAGAGTATATGTCTATAAAATCTGCATATATATATATTGACAAACTGTAAAATATAGTGTCAACTACAAGATGGCAACAGAAGTAGAAATGGAGTGTTTGTTTTGGTTAGATTTTTACATGACAGGTGGTCTAATCAACATTTTATGGTGTCTATATTAGAAATTTCATGTCCAGTACAATATTTGTCTGATTTTATTGATCATTTTTACGAACTTAGATTTCTGACATGATGATCAAACAAAATATTTGATATAAGCTTTTAGTGCTTTTTTTTCCCTCAGATATTGTTGGTATTTGTACTGTATGTAAAAGACAGTGTTTGTTTTGTAAAGACACATAGGATTGGCTGATTAGTCGTAACAAAATTGAATTTTTAAAAAAATATAAGTATATTTCTTATCACAGTCAGACATATTGTCAGTAGATATCAAATATGGAAAAGCAAATCTGTTGTGTATTTTGGTTAAAATACATGTACAAATGTACATATGTAAATTGAATTGTATGGATGGGCAAACAAAGTTGGGTTCTAATACATCTACATATGTTAATTGAGTTGTACAATGTATGGATAGGCAAACAAAGATCTAAGTTTGTGTCATTGAAAGTTGATTTACTAAACAGTTTTTAGTATTTTCATTTCAGAACTGATTTAAACAACATTTGATAAGAAGGTTCAATAGTAAATTTAATTACGAAGTTACAATGTAGAGTTATGGTCCTTGATGTATGTGTGGTACATATTTAGCTATTGCATCTCTGATACCAAGTTGATTTTAGTTGCCTGGTTATGATAACAACAATTTCTTATGAGGAAAAGGTTTTATTCTTTCAGGCTTTGCATTTTAACACTTGATTTCTTTAGAAGAAAATTGCAGAGTTATTTGTCAAACTTTGAAAATTTTATATTTGGTCTCTTATACATATATGTTTATGTTTCACAAATTCATCTATGTAATTCAACAAAGGTGATATTACTGTAGCTGAATCCCTTTTGAGATTCTGTGTCTGGAGCTACATGTGTATTTTTCTGGCTTGGCCACCAAGTCGGAAAAATAGCTCAGGACACAGAATCTGAAAAGGGATTAACCGTAGCCTAGCTTGATCTATCCAGTGATTTATTTTGTCTTTTATCAATCAAATGGAAAGGGGATCGAAAGGGACTAAAGGTTTTTACTCTGTCTATCTGTCAGTCACACTTCAGTTTTCCGGATTGATTTCATAAACTGTTTAACCAAATGATCATATTTTTGGTATGTGAGCTTATTATGATGAGCTACAGATCAAGTTTGAGTTTCATGCTGAGTGAATAATTATTGTGAGAGTTATTGCCCTTGGAGTTAGGAATGATTGTCAAAATAATACTTTTTGCAAAACAAAAGAAAAGATAAGAAAATTAATCATTCATTTCAAATACTTGAGAAATTCCTCAGGGAAAAGTTGTGATATGTGATGATTTAATCAAGGTGTACTAATGTTATAAAATATACCCAGCTGTATTGACTGTGCATGTAAGATGGAAATTTTAGCATCTCTTATTTGTGATTATTGCATGATTGTAACTATCATGTTAACAATGAAAGTCTTTAATCAGATATCATTTAATCATGTTTGCTTCTTTCACAACCATATTTTTAATGATATTGTAATCTTAGATTAAAGAGAGTACAAAGAAAAAAACAGGAAAACTTACATGGTTTATCAGCTCATCTGGCCAAAAGTTGAGGTGTTTCCAAAACTTAGCATAAGTTGTGAGTCGTTTGTTCTCCAATTTCCATTTACAGATTCTTTCAAGAAAATATCAACAGTTTTATATAAAATATATAAAAATATTCTTGATTATTTTCTAGAAATAGTCAAGACATCAAAGCCTTGCAAGGTTGATCAAGGAACAGATGCTTACCAAACAGAAACACAAGAATCTTCAGAACCACAAAAAATAGACCAAGGAACAGACACATTGTCTGAAGAAATTTCAGAAACTGCAAGGTCAACAAAGGTCGATCAGGGAACAGATCCTCTGTTTGGAGATATACATAATAGGATTAAGACTACTGAGGAGGCAGAAAATACAGATCAGCCATTACGAGTTGATCAAGCAACGGAAACTGAGGACATGGGGTCCGGGGCCTCAAAAGATGGTGAGGTTGTTGATGATGACGAACATTATGTCCAACAACCAGAAAGGCAAAAGAGTATGGACACAAGTCAACAGCCAGGACCTTCGCAGCGAGGAGGATTAAAACAAAGACCTTCAATAAGTAGGCGACTGACAAAACAGAGTGTTAATAGCTCGGAATCATCAAGAACCACTCTAAAAAATGATGTTTTAAAATACATTGGTAAAAAGTAGCATGTGAATATAGCATGTTAAATATGTAGTCAGAATTTTCTCTCTTTTCACTTTGAAGTCTTATGATAACTTTGAATTATGCCATAATTGAAAGTTCCTTTAAATTTGTTGGTGTTACTGAAAATCTATAGATTTGTAAAATCTTACCAGTATGTAATACTGGGAGATTTTATTAAAATTAAAGTTTTTTTAAATCCTTTTTCATATATATTAGCAATATTTAACTTCTGTCTTTTGCATGTATGTTCTTGATGAATTCTAACATAATATAGTGTGTTAAGTTTTGTGTGCATTAACAGCTAATTATTTAAGAAATTATTTAAAAACTACTATGTGAAAAAAAACCCACGCATACTGAAAAAGAGGAAAGAAAAAATAAATGTATCATTTGTCAATTATACAAAAAAAAATTCACAAATTATACAAATCAGAGTTAAAAAGTATTACTGTATTTTCTGGACTATAAGTCTATGTTGACTATAGGTCTAATTGATACTTTCTCCATAGACTTATAATGGTAAAATGGTCATTTTAAAGTAATAAGTCTTGACCTATAGGCAGAAAAATATGTTACTAGAACCAACCTTTACAAGCTGCTTCTTCACTGAAGGACCGAATTACTCAGGGTTAAGTTGAAAACCAGTGTATGAACAATATTTATGTTTCTTGTTTTGATTAAATATATATTACTATTTCCCACAGAATAAATTTTAAAAAGAACTATATGTACTGTAAATCTTTGATCATTACAACCTTCAATGAATTGACAAAAACAATTTGAATTAAATCTTTTGATATATAAAAAGATTACCCGTAATCTTTGTGAAACCCATGAGCAATAAAGATAATATCAATTCTTTTCATAAATATAATCTTATAATTTAATATTGGATATAATGTGCCATTTGATTGGTCAAATTTTTCTGTCTATCATATCATAGACTAAATTTTTGTTTTCATTATGACGTCATTAAAGGGAATCCCAACGTTTTAGACGTAAAAAAAACGGTTGGAATTAAATTATAAGTTTTGATTGTAATTTTGTTTTCAGTCTATTCAAAATAACCTCAATGCACATGGTGCACACTACGCAGGTTATTTAGTGTGGACCACGTGATTGAGGTTATTTCTTCATAGACTGAAAAAAATTATGGTCAATCCTTAAATATGTTAATTGACAGTTAATAACTAAATGTATTTTATTCTTCCTAATATACATGTGTATTGTATGCTAGTCTATAGATTATAAGTAATCTACATTCGTATCTGTAGATATTGAGATTTTTACACCCTGAAGTACTCCAATACATACTGAGGCAAAGCCGAAGGGTGCACAAGAGTACAGAGAGGTGTTAAAATCTCCATATCTACGGATACAAAGGTGAATGGTGATTTTATCCCCGCTTTCAGTCCTAATCTGGCGATTTTTAAAAAAATTCAGAAACACCATAGAACTTTAAAGCAACATTTTTCTGATTATAGGAAAAAGCTCAAGCGAAATACGTCAATTTGGCATACTTTTTACCAGGTGTAGGGTACTACCTTTGGTAGAACCCTATAGTTATCCGAATATAAGACGTTTTCATTGTCATATCAAAGGAAATAATAAGTTCCCTGGGGTAATGATTTAGCAATGCCAGGGAATATGGGTTTTGTTTCGACATGTCATTGACCAATCACAATCCAAGATTTGTACCAAGGCGGGATAAATACATTTATATTTTCATACTCATAGTTTACAAGCTAGTTAAAAGTTATAAGGATTGAACGTAGTATAAAGTTAAATTTTACCTACCGGTAGTTAAAACAGACAAAGAAAAGATTTAACTAGTGGTACATATCACCAGTGAATTGACCTGTTCTTGTTTTATTATTTCATTGTGTTTGTGTATAGAAATATATATAGAAAAGAATATTTGTTACAGCAAATACTAATAGTATAAAAAATAATAAAAGACAATTATGTTCAATCAATCACTCGCTATCTCACTACAAAAAAATAAAAATTGAAAAACCTAATTTGAATTTACATTTAAATCATGGCCATTATATCATAAACATTTGCATTAAGAATATTTCTGTCTGCTAATAATTTTACAATGAAATAATCATGTTAGACATAATAGTAATATTTTATGTATGTAGAAGGACAAGAAGAGCCTGTAGTAACAGTTTATTCCAATGGATTCTCTGTACCAGAAATTACTCTTATGGAAGGACAGGTATATATGTCATACTGACTGTTGTGTCTACACTTAACATACAAGTGTAACTTGGTCTGAATGTGTAAAGGGTCCATTTAATGAATTTAATAAATTTCAGAGCATATTTTGAAAATATTCTATGAAATTGATATAGTCCCTTTCGTAATCTAAGAGCAAAAGCTGGTTGACTAAGGGTCTTAATAATATGTGGTGATGTCATCCTGCAGACTGTTAACTTGGAACGAGCACATTAAAAGTCCAGCTCATTGTGTTGGTACAAAACAAGGTCATGTTCATTTAACATTTTTCTCCTGATATATATGTAATAATTGGAAAGGATGTTTATCAATGATCAGTCAATCAATATATTGTTATACAAAGGCAAGTCATCAAGATTTTAACATTTACAATGTTTGATAGAACTAGATTTATTGTTCCATTCATAGAATCATTATACAGTAAAGCCATTGGTCACTCACATCCAGATAAGTCAAATTCCATGGATACCTCTAGTTTTGAAGTAATGATACAAAAATTTCAAACTTATTTTCATAGAACTTTTTAATATGATCAGAAATATAAATGTATATTTTATGTAAGTAGCCTACCATAAAAAACACTAGAACTTATATTTAATTAAGATAATGCTTTTAATTGTAGTCCCTTAAATTTCTGTATGATGAAGCTAGACCAACAAATGATATTATACAGGTTAGTAATGTACCAAGGTAAATATGAAATAATATAACAATAGGGTTCCGATGATTTTGTATTTTTTTATTAAGAATATTGAAATCCATAGAATTTGGACAAAAATATTTTAAAGTAATAACTGTTAAAGGTAGGTCAAGATTACAAAATACAAATAAAAGACTCAAAAATACAGGAAAATAAAAACCATGGGCCAGGAATTTTAAGAGTGTAATGCACGTAACTCTCCACAAACACAACTTGCACAGCAGACACTCAGAACTATGAAAATTAATGCTGTAGGTGTTAAGTTATTTATAGTATAGAAATCTATTTTGATTCTATGTACTGGAGCCACAGGAAAGAGAAAATGAAAATTTGTGTATAGATTCATACAATAAAAGAGGTTTTTATGAATGTTCGATGCTAAAGCTGCCATATCTGTTTGTTATCCAGGTGATACATGATGGAGATAAGTTGCGTCCTGTGATTGGTGGATTTTCCTGTGATGTCAAAACATGTAATGGTGTATATGACCAACAGTTTAATCTAGAAGGAGAATATAAATTTGCTTTGTAAGTATAAAATATGCATATACAAATGAATTATGTAATAATTCAGTGAAGCTGCCTTAAGTCATGTCAAGTCACTGTCTATTATGGGCATTGAGATGACTTTCATGAAAAAAACATATGAAGTAATCCCTGTTTAAAGGGCACCTGTTAATAAAGGGCAATTTTTTGTTGTGTTTTTAGCTCACCTGACCAAAAGGGTCAAGTGAGCTATTCTCATCACTTTGCGTCCGTTGTCCGTTGTCTGTCATCCGTCGTCCGTTAACTTTTACAAAAATTTATCCTCCGAAACTACTGGGCCAAATGGAACCAAACTTGGTCTCAAGCATCATTAGGGTATCTAGTTTAAAAAATATGTCCGATGACCCCGCCTGCCAACCAACATGGCCAACGTGGCTTAAAATAGAACATAGGGGGAAACTGCAGTTTTTATACGCTGAACTTAGTTTAACAAAGAACCCTATAGAAAAACCAGCCAAATTGACTGCAACACTTAAATCGGGCTGCCCCAATTTTGAAAAAAAATTTTACATATTCGTTTCCGGAATTTTTTCGTGTTTGCTCCCAACCCGAACTTATTCTTACACTATCATTTCAACTTCCGTTTCATTTGTAAACATGGTTTTCGTGATAACGAGAGTAGTTACCGGCGTGAATGAAAGAAATGGGTGGTTTGCTACCAATTTTAAAGACGAGAAGACTGTTTATTTGTGTTCACTTCTCCTTTATACATCTATCAATTACAATACCCTACACCTTAAGTCCAAATACATATAATTTAATTCGTTTCCCCAAGGTTTTATTTTAAAAAATAAAATAAAAAATCCTCCCACCCGCCCCATATTTTTTGGGGACCCTGGATGATAATCTACTAATTAAGTTTACTTGGCCTAAAACAATTTTTTATTCCTTTACAGAAATAATTTGAGGTGTACTCCCCTAACAGTTATTATTAAAAGACGAACTGACTTGTTAGCAGAAATCACAGATGACGGCTTTAATCCAAAGAAGATATTTATAGATCAAGGTCATGCAATAAAATGGCAATGGAAACAGTGTACAGCTCCTCACTCCGTCCAGGAAGTAAAATACAGTATAGAGAAAGGATGCTTCAAAAAAGAGACAGAAAATGTAGAGTAAGTATTATTAGAACAAATATTGATGTAATAAGTGTGTGGTATGGGTTATTGCAGTTTAGCCTCGTTTTTGACTATTCTTAAATTTTTTTGTAAGAGGTCAATTTTATCAGTCAAAGATGTCTTCATTGGGAGAAAATGTATTTTTTTTCTCCATTGTATTACAAGGTAGTGATGATTACTAGCCATTTGATTAAATTTTAATACATTGTATGTGTAGTGACATGTAATGTGATTTTGTAAGTACATATTATCACAAACAGTAGATTTTTGTTTTAATTTTTTAGGGTTGTTAAAACAGTTACAGGAAGTTTCAGACAGACATTTACGTAAGTTTATCTATATTTTTAATACAAACCAATCAAACAAGTATATGTTGTAAATTTCATTTTTGAAAGTCACCTAATAAGGTGACTGTAAGGAGTAAAAGAAACATATAAAATTGGAAACTTACAATATACACACTGTACGTATGCAGTTAACTGTTGTTATCTAAAGAATCCATAAAAACAAGTTGAGGTAATAGAAGTTTTGACCTATATGGAGTGAATAAAGTTCATAATATTTTCTTAGAAGCAACAAATTACATGTACTTTGAGTTATCAGGGATTTTGAAATGAAAGATTTGAAACAACAAATATCTAATGAATATATTTTTGGGATTTTTAGTTCTCAAAATTTATTTCTTCTTCATTTTGAATTGTTGTTTTGGTTGTCAACATCTTAGGCCTTAAGTACACCTGATGAGTCAAAAGTCAACAAAATGTGCTCATCTTGTGCATAAAATTGTTATCAAAGATTTTATTAGTCATATCTACTGCTTATTTTGCATTTTTTGCTTCTTTGAAGAATTTTAGATATTTTATTCTGTCTGGAAAGTCATATGTTCATACCGAAATTCCAATATACTGTTTTTCTAAAAGTGTATGTTTGGTGTTACAGGAGACCAGGATTATACTTTTTCCAAACAGAAAGTGGTGAAGTTGACAAGGTCCATCACTGTGTAGTACATGTCAAGGAATCACAAAGGTGTGCCATTTTTGTCAATCTTTTATTTTTATGTAAACTATGTAATGTAAATAAATACTTTTTCATAAACAGACAAAATTTCTAAAATTTCATTGTAAAATTGAACATACAGATTTAAATTTATAATTTTTAAGAAAAATTTCAAATTGTTTTTAAAAAAAGCAAATTAAGGCAATTATAAAAATTAAAAAATTTTTTTGTAGGGAATACAAAGTAGAATTATTAGATAGATCCTTCCAACCAATGATTTTATTGATAGACGAAGGGGACAGAGTTTGGTGGTACTGGGATAAATTTAAGGTAAATTCCTATATATTTATTTTTGAAATCATTTCTTGGAAAAGTACAATAGAGGAAAAATGAGAATGTTAATATATGTCATTTCAATTTATGAATTTAGCAGTCTATCATAAGCCTACTTTTGCTTGAAATAATTTTTTAGCGTGGTTTTCCAACAGACAGTTATTAGTTTGGCAATGTGTGGTGGCAGTAGGGCAGTCAGGAGGCTGGTGGTTTCGAAGGCTTGTGGCTACAAACATTGATGAAGGAAAACCTAGTTTGCTGTTGATTTGGTATAAATCTTCAAAATCTGTATTGGAGATACTGTGAGAAGAAAAATTACTCTCAAGTTATATTATTTTGCATGACCTTAAGCTGTCTAATGAAATCATTGAATAAACTGTGAAATATCTTCTTTTTAGTGTAAGAAACTTCACAGTGTGTATCAGATTGAAGCCCCAAGTCGAGACGATGGAGATGATGACCCATATACTGTAAGTTTAGTTTAAAGTCAATAAAAAAGATATATGTGGATTTAGGTTTATTAAATACTACCCTATGTTATACAGGAACAATTTAGGAAGCCATTTTTGAATTTAGTAAAGCAACTGCAGACAGGTGTATTTTTGTTCTGACAAGGCATGTATTTTTCATGTGTCATATTTATAGCAACACAAAAAAATAACTAAATTGGGTTTTTTTTGTCATTTCAGCCTGTACAAAATGGATTTAGAAGTTCTGTGCCAAGGTAAGACAATTTTACAGTGATTATTTACAGCAGGATGAAGTTTGTAGAAGACTTACTTATTCTAAATTAGCAATTTTTTGGAGAAATTTCATTCAACTTAAACTCAGCTTGTAAGATTAAGGTTTGTTTAAACTGCATGTATATAACATGGATGGATATTTTTCAAAAAAGTTAATATTTTGATAATCATGTAAATGTAACGTGTGCAATTTAGTCAAATAAACCTTAATAGTAATATCATTATTGATTTCTACTTTTTCAGTAAACAAGGATTATTATCCCACGAGTTTTACACTCCTGGTGTATACTACTACTCTGATCAGAATTTTCAGGAGGCAGCAGAATACATCGGCACCATTATTGTAAAACCAAAACAGAGGGAACATTACATTGAACTTACAGAGAAAGGATTTACTCAAGGTATATAAAAGTGTAGAATTTCTAATGAAAAAAATGATTCTAATTTGTTAGCGCATTATGGTATATTTGAATGTCTAACTAAAACAGCTAATGAAAAATAATGTCATACTATAGTTAAAAAACAAAAAATGCCAAAATTTTTTACATATTTGGTCAGACCTTTTCTCCCATTCATGATATATTCTTAATACTCATTAAAACATTTTATTGTTATATCTTAAAATATATTTTTTTGCTGAACTGCATATTACATCTTCTGTAGTGTTTAAAAATGGTGGAATGAATAAAAGAAAGATGTTTAATGCTAAATTAATGCTAATTTTGGATCGAAAGCTTGCTACTGTTATTATTATTACTGTAATTTTCAGATGTGGTGAATGCACATACAGGAGACAGAATATGGTGGACTTGGGATGTGGATGAGTGTCTGAATAAAAATCAAACATTTCATATTGCTGAAGTGGATAAAATATTGAATCCACTGGCAAAATTACCAGCAACAGAAAATGGTATGTGAATATGTGTGTGTCATAAAAATATCTCCTTTCATTTCTGTTCATTATAATAATATCATACATTGTTATGCTTCCTACAGAATTGCCATGAAATGGCAGTTAAGAGGATATTTGCAAGGTAATTTTACCCTAGATTGTAAACAGGTCAAAGTTAATTATGCATAAATAGTAGCCAAGATGACAGAATTGTGGACAATGCTCAGCTGAGTACACTATTTTGACAGCCAAGACTGCTATTTCTTAGAAATCGTCAGTGAAATATGATTTACATGTATTTGTTTACAGAAAAATATCAGCATCTGGATGATGATGCAATCAAACTATGTACCAGTGTTGGACTTTCTACTACACAATATACTACAATAGGAGTGTATAATTACAGAGTCGTCAACGGACCAGACAGCATGAATACTTGTTCTGTTATTGTTAACCCAGGACCAAAGGTAGGAATTTCTTGTAATATTGTCTTTGTAAAAGTTAAATGTATTTATTGATAGTAAATGATATGATAGACTCAATGTATTTAAATTTTTAATAGTTTTATCTCTCTGTCTTTTTTTTCAGAAAAAATTTGACTTTGTTATGATTCATATTATATTTTGTTTTTATAGAATCATACAATCCATCTGACAGATAATGGATTTGAACCAAAAGTTATCACAGTCCGTCCAAATGATAGAGTTTGGTGGGTGTGGCAATCCAGTAAAAAGCCACATGACATCATACAGGTAAGTCATGTGACTGTTAAATTACTGCTTCATGATTTTATACTAAGAGGGTGAAAATGTTTTTTTCAAATCCCAGGGCAGATACTGTGGGAATATATAAAAAGTTAATTAAGACTTCATCTCCATAAGGTAAAAAAGACAATTATATTACATAATTATCTAACAAGAAACAAAGTTCTTAATTTAGCTAATTATCCAGTGAAATAGTGTAAATGATTGGGTGGTATTACATTGGTTGTATGATAAAAACAAACTAATTAGTTACCAACATCTTTACACAACAAATGTTTTATAATCGATATCACTTCAGCAAAGTAAAATAGAACATCAGGACATGGATACCAAGAATGTTTCATTTTATATTTAGAATCAGTATAATTTAGGAAAACTGAGTTATTATTTTGTGTTTTGTTGGTTTTCAGGTTTCCCACCAAGGAAAGCCAATAGATGGAGGATTCTGTAGTGGTATGGCTAGAGATGCTCCTTCTGCTTACATGTATCAGTTCATGACACCAGGTGTATTCTACTTCATTAGGTATTGTATATTATTAGATGTACATGCATTTTTATACCCTCCACAAACAAAGTTTAGGGGTATATTGGTTTCCGTCTGTCTGTCTGTCCATCTGTCCAAAATAATGTTGTCTGCAACTCCTCCTACATTTCTTGCAGGACTCTCATGAAACTTTCTGGACTGTTAGATCACTCTAAGGAGATGTGCATATTGTCAGGAATTACTGTTTGGACAGGAATTGTAAAAGATATGGCTGTTTTGACTTAGGCATTTTTTAACAAAACTTCGTTTCATGTGTTGTCTGCAACTCCTCCTACATTACTTGCATGATTCTCATGAAACTTTATGGAGTGTTAGATCACATTATGGAGATGTGTATATTATCAGGATTTTCTGTTTGGGGGAGTACTTTGAAAAATATGATGATTTGAATTTTGTGTAGGCTTCAAAACAGACATGTTGCTGGGGGGGGGGTATTAGTCCCTTTCATGACAGTTCTAGCTGTTATTAATATTCTTAACCCAAATGAAATTAGTTCTAACATTTTCATTGCTGCCTGGCACATTTTTGTTATTTTCATATCCCTAACAAAATGTATTTACATCAAGAAGCTGTAGTTCATCATACTTAGATTAAAGAAATATGGTGAAAAGCTTACATTATTTGGCTGGTCGTGGAAATGGAAATGGTATGTAAGTGCCAATAATAGTTCTGTAGTAATGTGATATACCTGTTGAGTAAATAAAAAAAAATGTATATCTATTTTTTTTAATTCAATCTTTACAATATTTTAATACTAATAATTAATGGTTTGTATTTCTTATATTTTAGTTCCTGTTTACCCAAAGTGTTTGGTGCTATTGTTGTCTCTACACAGCCACAGGTATTTATTACATTTATGATCCAGATGATAAAATGCAGTTAATTCTCATTTGAATTTTTTTTCTTAAAACACATAATTTGTTGTCCCCATGGTTGGATTTTGCTCTTATTCTCAAATTAGTTTTGACAGTCCCAACAACTTAGAGGAAGTGGTCAAATGTAAATACTTGTATATATCTAAACAACAAATCTGTTTTAACTCTTTGTAAAATACATGTTTTTGATGGAATTGACAAGCTTTCCTGAACTGTACTTTAAAAACAGAGATCATGCTTTTCTCTCAGGCTGTCTTTCTCAGGAAAAGAAATTGATTTGCTGCCGTAGAGAGAGAGTATTTTTGATATTAACTTTTTCCCAGTCTCTGCACAAAATAGCCAGGTGAACTTTTTCCTCGTCTCTGCACAAATATGTCCAGTGCAAATTGTATACTGTGGATTCACGATGCAGCTGTATTTCATTGGATACCAATTTTACTGATGTTTTTTCAATGCAGTGAAAACATAAATTTAAATATCAGATGTAGTTTATAATGCATTATTACATGAACTAGAAGTTGAAAAAACAACAAATTTTAACTGAACTATATATTTTATTTACTAAGGTACATGAAGTGAATGTAGCCATGGAAATAAAACCAGACCCAGTAACTGTTAAATGTAATGACATTGTATGTTGGATATTCCGAGGACTAAGGACATATGATGTAGCCGAGGTACAAAAAATTGATCAGCTGACCACTGAAGAATTAGAATCAAAAACTGTTACACCAAGGTGAATATTTTAGATTAATTTATTTAACCATCAAAAAACATACTTAATTGATGGTCAAGTTATTATTAACATCTTTATTTCAAAAAATAAAGTAAGCAGAAATGTATATATAAATTAAAAATCCATCCGTTTTTTTTAAAAAGTTACCACATTCAGTAAGGTGAATCTGTAAATTGTTATGTTACGAATGAAAAACAGAACTTAGTTGAGTTGGTTCATATTTATAATAAAATTTTGTTTGCAGGAGATGCATATCGCAAGCTGTTCAGAAAACTGGAGTCGTTCACTTTTACAGTAAATCATTTAAACGACAGAAGAAAGAATCAGAAAATGTAAGATTTTACTACTTTATCTTTCAAACGTTTATTGGTTTGGAATATAAAATGAGAGGATGTGAAGTATCAGTCAATGAGCCATCATACCATTACATGGTAAAAGACTGATAATATCTAGTTTCTGACCTTCAGTGATCAACAGCACCTCAGACGATAAGCCAAGAATTGAATATTTTTGGATATTTGCTTATCTTTTTATGAAGCAAGCTATCACTAAATGGACTTCAATTTTGAAAAATTTCTTTTATTTATTAAACACCATAACAAATATTCACAGATGTGACATTTGGTAAGGAATTCTGCTGACCCCAATGGTGAGGCTATCTTCACTTTAAGATGAACTTTTGCTATGTGGAACTGTGAATTTTGTGTCAAGAATTATTTTAACATATCATTTCTCAAGTATTATTACGTGTAATACACATAAAGATATCTTAAAGATATATATAAATAACAATACATTATCAGAAAGAATGCCAAGAAGTAGAAGTAGAAAATGGAGTAAGTTTTCAGGCTAGAACAAAACAGGAAAAATGGTTTTATGCTAGTATAGTAATTCGTAAAACTTGAACAGAAATTTGTAATTCTTAGAGTTGTGGAAATGCTTACAGTTGAATCTGTTTTTATTACAAGCAAAATATGAATGTTATAAGAAAAACATAAAATTTCTGATTATTGTACATTCTATTTGGGAAAGACTTTTTATTTCATAGTATATTTAGAAAACTGTTTAGCATTTTATTTTAGAATTTGTTTGTGTTTCACAAAGTGTGCATGGCCTTATTGGAGTCAACTAGAGCCAAACCAGAAAGTAATTGGCTAGCTTAGATAGGCATTGAAGTTTATTATTTATGAGGAAATAGCTTTTTAGCTCACATGGCCCTATTGTCATCACTTGGCATCCATAATCCATCATAAAGTTTCCTTTAAAGATCTTCTCCTTTGAAACAAATGGATTAATTTGAACAAAAGTTGGCAGCAATGGTCCTTAGGTGGCCCTCTTTCAGAATTATATCTGATGACCCTGCCCACCATCCACAGGGTTCGCACGGGTGCTTGAAAACCTGGAAAGTACTTGAAATTGAAAATTGGAAATTAAGGCCTTGAAAGGACTTGAAATTCAAAGGAGGTCCTTGAAACTCCTTGAAAAACTGTGTTTTTGAAGAATCAAAAAAATTGGTTAATTTTTCTGTCATAAAAGTGTTTTTAATTCGTTTTAAGATCACTCGGTTTCGCGTTTATCGGTATTTTTGTCAAAACTTAAAATAATTTTCGCGTTTTTTCCCTTTTCGAAAAATAGCTACTTTTCTAGTGAAACCGGTGCGTAGTAATTTGTGTGATGCGGTCAAGAAATAAATCTGACTTTGCATAAGAATTTTAGTAATTAAACGATCCAGATTGATTTTTTGGTAACTTAAGTTAACTTTAACTAATAAAACATCTTTCATTTACTTGATTAAATGTATTTTGCCGATGAATTTTAGTTACAGTGAGCAAACGAAAATTGAAAGTAGTTCGAAAGAACGTTGATGACATGCCTGGGAAATGTAAATTCTCGGATGTATTACATACATGTCATAACCATATGGATTTAAATTGTCCATATCAGTTGATTTCTGGTCCTTGAAAATTTGGAAATTGGTCCTTTAAAGTCCTTGAAATGTCCTTGAATTTTGTGGTAAAAAATGCGTATGAACCCTGCATCCAAGATGGCCACCAGAACCAAACACATTTTAACATAGGACCTTATGGGAAAATTCACTGAAAGATCTTCTAGTTTGAAACCAGTGAACAATTTGGCAAAACTAGTGAGCCAATTGGAACTTGACAGCAATGTTCCACACTCCCTTTCCGGATGGACATAGTCAAACAATTTATTCTGCAAATGATTTCCAGGTGAGCGATACAGGCTCCTGTAGTTTACATGAGATCAACAAAAATGTCTGTGTATTTTGCATACACATGATCAATTATAGTAAAGGCATTGATTTTAAAAAATGACATTGAATGTAAAAGAATGATAGATTTTTAGGGGTGAGAGTGTATAATTTTACCAAAAAATTAAAAGAATTTGGGGGATAAAAAATGAATGATTTTACATTAATCAAATACTTTTTGAAATGAATACAAAATTTTGAAATGAATACAAAAATTAAAACCTGTCTATACCAAACCCAGTATAAACTGGAAACCTGTCTAAACTGAACTATTGCATCAGAACATACAATTCATATTCTTTGGTGAATTAACCTGTAATCCAAACAAAATCTTTGGTTTATATATACATGTACAAGTTTTATTGTATTATCAATACAGATATAGGGGTAAAAGCTAGATTTCTTCTTTAAAGATTGTGTGTTTTCCCTCTGTTCACAAATGTAATTGAAAATGTAATTATCTTTCACATCATGTATAACATATATATTTATAGTTGATGGATGACATTCGTGTCAGCAGTGTAATATGTGATGAGCGTTATGACAACCAAGTATGTCGAGTGGATGCAGAAGGTTTTCATCCACATTTTCTTTATGTCACAAAGGTAAATATCAACACTTTAATTTATCATGTCTTTTAAAATACGTGGAGTAAAGGTTAAAATGTACATGTATTTCTTCTTTGTTTCAGGAATTCCTTCTTTCAAGATCCAAATTTTATAAAAATCTAACAATAATAAATTTAGTATATTGTGCATAAAGCATTATAATTATTGACTTATAAGCAAATAGGTATATAGGATTCCATTTCAAATGAAATACATCAAATTGTGTTCTTAAGTCTGTAGTGTTTTTCAAGCTACCATTAATCGTCAGCAGATCATGTAAATATATATACATTTCAGGGTCAAAGTGTTTTATGGACATGGAAAGGAAACGACCAGGAACATAACATCATACATGTATCATCACCAGAAAGCAACGTAAGGGACATAACTCCTATGATTTTTTTTTCTATTCTGTCAAAAACTGAATTAAAAGACTTTATTTTCAAGAAATCACCAATTTGTCTTTTCATAGTCTAATACTTTAATGTCATAAAATGTAAATATCTGTGTGAATTATTTTCCAAAGGAATAGTTTTCCCAGGAATATTTATCATAAAAAGAATTAAAACCTCAATGCAAGAAATTCCCAATTGGTAGTTATTTTTATTGATATCAGGAAAAATCCAGTCATGCTGTACACGAGAGTGGAGTAAGTGAAATAGATCTTTGATTGATGGCTAGCTTTATCTTTGTCATATTTCTATTCAGTGCAGACTATTATCTTGCTTAAAGGACAGAGATTGATAATATACAGGATATAATTGGAACCTTTGTTAAAAGCAAAATCATTCTTTGAAATTATAAAAGTGATATTTTTATTTTTTTTACTGTATATTTATAAAACAATCATTCTTAGTTCCAGCTTGCACTAATTTTGAGAAATATGCCAGTAAATTTGTTTTGCATTTCATTTTCAGTTTTATGCAATTGAAAAAATTAATTTTATACTATATCTGCTATCCTTTTAAACAATTACTGGTACATTGTATTATGATAAGGCCATTTATTTTTAATTAGTTGGTTTATGGATCTCCGGACCCGATTTTCGCAATTTGAAGAAAAAAAATAAAATTGAAAATGTTGGTTTTTTATTACAGCCAACCCTCTGAAATCAGCCATCCCAAAAATAAGAATAAATTAAAATCCTTTTTGCATCAAAATTTCATAAAAGATTATATTCCAATTCGTCTAAAAATATATTATCCATCAATAAAATACTTGTAAACATGATCCCAAAAAATATCTATTTATAGCTGTTACTTCCGATAAAAAAATTATGAAACGAATTTCCTAATAAAATCAATGCGGCTTTTAAGTTCCATAAGATATCGAATCCAATCATTTTATGTTGTTGTAGTTGACGAGTTGGATCCCTTAAATTGTTAAAAAGGGAATGGTCTACTGAACAACACCTTTCAAGATAGATATTTTGACATTTGGGTTTCAAAAGAGGGGATTAACTGATCATTTGCAACCTTTGTATATTTGGCAATATAACGGGCCAAGATCAAAATCAGTCTTCATTGTACATGATTTTCCCTCTTTTTTTTTTCTTTTTTTTCCCGACTGACCGACCCTATTTTTAAAAAAAAAAATCTGTAAACCAATTAATTAAATGGCCTAATCAATAAAATTTATTAGTTTATTGGAGTAAATGAATAAATTGCTGATTTTTTTTAGATGTTATCCTATATCAAAAATTCTATTCTTATTGTAATAAAGTACTTTTACATACTTTTTAACATGACAGTGTAGTTTAATGTTTAAATTGTGGTAGATTATTATGGCTTTTGATCTGATGTGTTGTGGCAGTGATGTCTTTATTATGTCAAAAATACAAATTCTTGCTTTCTTCTCTCTTTACTAATCTTTATACTTTAATGATGTTGACACGTAATGTCGCTGTACTTCAATACAGTTATTTTATAATTGCTTTAATTTTGCTGCCTATAACTTCAGAAATTATCGTGGGCGTTTATTATTTTGAATTCTAGAGAATAAAAAATAATGTGAGAATCATTAATGTGACTCAAATAAAGAGTTGTAAAGAGTATCACTAGGAAAATATTAATTTGCATTTTTATTATTGCAATTTAATTATTTTTGCTTTAAGGATGTTCGCTGCTCAGTTTCAAAATAACAAGCTTTTCATAAAACTGGTCAATATTGATTGTGGATTAATAAAGGAACTAAAAGAGCCAAAAAAAATTATAGGTTTGTGTGCTTGTTTTCGAGATATTAGCTATTGAAAATTTGGTGGGAAAAATATGCTCTCTTGACTTTAAATAGCTTTATCATTGACAAAAACCATTAAATAATAACAAGGATTTTGTAAGATTTTTACAAATGGCTTATTATTCTGCATACAAAATTTTTATGAAAACAAAAAAACAGCTGACAAAAATTCAAAAACATGACTAGCGAACATCCTTAATACATGTAAAAACATTTTTTGAATTCACTGTATTATGTGTAAACTTTTGTAATCTATTATTTTCTGGAAAAAACTCCAAGCGTACAATGCTATTGTAACGATTTATTATTTTGACAGGAGCCTCTAAATGTGATATCTGGCCCTAAAGCATTTAACAGTGGAAAGCCAACATCTGATAACAGTTTTCTATATACATTTGATGAGTCAGGCTCATATACAGTGGCCTCACAAGGAGCTCCTGGTTACTCATGTGTTGTCTTTGTTTTATCAAAAGGTAATATAAGCATTAGAATTTATGACATATTGTCACATTATTTCCTTAAATGTAGAGTTGAATAATTACAGTTTACTCAAGAAAATTAAAAGTTTTTGAGCTATTATATCATGACAGTTCTTCAATACTTTTTCTCAAAATTAAAATACAGAAGACAGAGGATTGAAATTTTTTGTACACAGAATTGCTGCAGAATTGGATGTCAAACTTCTTGTGAAAAGTTCATGTTTTAAGTCAACTCTTGTTTATACTGCCAAAATTTGGCAATTCTATATTTTATACTCTGAGGTGAAAAAAAACTTTAAAATGCATTACACTCCAATTACATTTGTACTCAAATTCTGCATTAACTTTTTTTACTGAATAAATGATGTTTATAGAATATTTAAATTTTTTATTTGTTTTACAGCTGGAAGAGTTTCTGACCCTTACATTACCTCTCAAATAAATGGAGGTTCGGTAGACAGAGGAACCGTTGTAACTCTAGACTGTGATTCACCAGGATCAAAGATATTTTATACTACTGATGGAGCACCTCCAGAATTACATCTAGATTCTGCCAAGGTTTGTTCATTAAAGTTTATCAAATGACTACAAGTAGACAAGTTGTCTTTTTGTTTTCCATGGATAAGTTTACGATGCTTGTAAACATTTGATTGATTGCTTTGTAAGGAAGATGTTGAAAGGATAGAAGTTCAGTCTTGTTGTATATAAATTTTAAATATATGTATATTTTCTAGAATTTACTTACAATTGTTTCAGTTATATAATGGTAAAGGTATAAGGTTGAAGACTCCAGGATTATGTTTTATCAGATTTATGGCAGTCAAAGAAGGATTTCTCAACAGTCATATTATAACATCTAGGTTAGTGTATATTTATTAGATAAGTACAAATATTTATCCCAGCTTGTGATGGAAGTTTTGGGTTACTTTGTATCTGTCATACTTTGTTGATATGTAATAAATGGAACCACATTTTGTTTATAATTTTTCAATCTTTATACTGTACATGCAGAAATTTTTGTTGGGAATATTTCATTTATTTCATGGGTAAGTATAAACTTTTGTGTTGATTTTTTTTAACTTGGAAATTGCTAAAATTTATCCTAGTCAAATCATTCTCAGGATGAAAATAAAAAAATTTAAACCCAACTAAAATTAATGATTTTACAGTAAAAAGTGGGGGTGTGCATGGGCAGGAAATAAAAATATAATTCACAATGAAAGAAAACTAACAGTTCTGTCTGTAAGGTGCATTTATCAATTTGCACATAATATAATGAATAACAACTCTCCAACCTGAAAATAAATGAAATACAAAATGCAAACACAGTACATGAAAATAACCCTGTGCCCCACTCTACAAGTAATGATATTTAAATTTTAGACGATTCTTTGTATTACCTGGTGACAAAGAGGAAAGAGACACAAGTGATTCTGATGCTGAGTCAGTTGTATCAGAGAAAGAAAAACCATCACCCAAGGTAATTTGACATATCTGTCTATATATAGTAGCTTACTTAGATTTCTTTGAAATATGAAAATATGTGCATATCAATAATAAAACAATAAGAAAGTACATTTACACTAATTCTGTCTTTGAGTTGGAAAAAATGGAGCTATTACTGAAATATGCAATAGAATATATGAATATAGCAAAAATAAATGTGACACAACAAATATTGTTTAAAATCTATCAAGGTAAGAAAAATCATAACATGGTTACATTTATTTATTTTACCAAGAAAATTGGAATTTTCCATGGAATCTCTAATAAGAGAATTTTTTTTTTTCTCTAAGACAAAGAAACATTGGAGTTGGTGGGACTGTGTACCTTCAATCAAAGCTTGTTTTACAGAGCCAGGAGTTATGGAGATTTTCTGGGACCTCCCAGATGAAAGAAATTTATCTCTTATTAGGGGATACCAGGTAATACTTGTACAATTATGTATTTGGTGATAATATGCTATTTTATCCTACAGCTAATTATTTGTTTAATTTATAGATTGAATAGAGAACTAACAAAGTCTTGTGTTACCTTTGTTGTCACATTCAATGATAGTTTGTATTTTGTTCTGATTGTTTTTCATAGATTATGTGACAAAAGTGTCCTTCTTCAATATGGATAAAAATGTCCCATTTTCATGTCTTTTATGTTTAACTGATAATTGTTTACTGTTGCAGGATAAACACAATATGTGTATTATCAGCAGTAGACCCATATTAATGTCCAAAACCTATTATTATTATTATTTAGTTATGAAATATTTGTAGAGTTGAAAATATTCTAAAGCGAAGATGATTTTTATGGGGGGTAAAAAATGAACAAAGAATTTGAAGCATTATTCCAAATACCAGTCATAAATGGCTTGAAAAATCAAAATCTAAAATAAAAACTCTTATAAAAGTGAAAATCATCTCAAAATTACTTTTTTTGATAAAGATCTTAGGAATAAAAAAATTATGTTGAATTGTGATTTTTTTATTTATTTTTTTTAATAGTTATATTTGAATGGCATAACTTACTGTGAGATGTTTCCCCCGACAAACAACAGTATAAATGTTAGTGGATTGGCAGGTGGACGACTGTATGAGGTAGTTGTGGAAGTATACTCAACTAATTCACAACACTCCCCTCAGCTCTCTAACAAATTGGTAAGTTCGTTAATGTGATGGCTAGGAAATGGACAGTGCTTAATTGAAATCATGGTCAGTTCTAAAATTATTGATAATTTGATAGCTATTTTGGCTGAACAAGATGATTGATATAAGTGGGATATAAATTTCATCACTTGATTAGTGAATGTCTTTAGATGTTTTAGTGTTCCTATTTTATACTTACTGACAGAGAGTGCTATTGACCATCTTAATTGTAATGTCAAATACAATTATCAAATTTTGTATTTAAATGGCTAGCAGAAATATTTTTTTAAATATTTCAGGGGTTTTGTATGGATAATGACATTTACTGTATAATGAATATATTTCATACACCTTGTATATAAAATGCACGAAATATTTGCTAAATATGTGAAGTTGGGCTTTTGTTTTAATCTTAGATGATGAAGAGCCCACTGGTGTCAAATGATGGTGGACCGATTATCTCCCTTGAAAGAACAGACAAAGATGATGCTATATCTGTAGTATGGATGTCAATAGATTCCAGAGCCTATCCTATATCTGGATACTTAGTTTTCCTTAATGATCAGCAGTGTGGGAAAAGGGTAAGGTGAAAATGTTTTAATCACTGGTCGAAGTTGTTCTCTTGAGCTATGTATATTAAATTTTGTTCATATGAAAATCTTAATTTTTTTTGTAATATTTTTATGTTAAAATTATTCTTTCTTGATGTTAAAATTATTCTTTTTTGAAATTTTAAATTAAAAATCGTCTTCAGTGTCAGAAACTCATTTTGTCTAAAATCATTAAAAAAACTATATATGGATAATTGGTGTTGGAAATGTTTTTGATAATATAATTTTAAATCTTTTATAAAAGCTTGTACCTGATCCAGACAGTAACAGGTGTAAAGTTGTGATAGGTGGATGTGAATTAGGAATCACACATAAGATATATGTTGTAGCTATGCCTAAAGGTTAGTTAAACCCCTTCCAAACCCTCTCTTTCTCTCTCTCTATTCTCTCTCTAAGTATTTCTGTTTAAAATATTTATTCAATGAAGATTTGTCTAAAATTTGTCAAATTGTTAAATGAACTTAAATATAAAATAAATCGTATTGATAGCAGTATTAATTCTTGAAATAAAAGTATTATCCATCATGTGTCTGACCATGGTGTTTACTATTAATGATAAAAAAAAATGAATTAAAATAGCCTACAAGTATCATGCAAATTTTTCTCATATATAAAGTAAACGTGTTTGTTTTTTTAATTAGAATTTCCAGATGGTGAGTTAATTACTGCTGTTTGATGTGCAAAGATATAAATCTAGCTTGTCATATGATAATTCAAAAATGGTCAATCATGATATTATTTCTACCATAAATTTAATAAAGAATCTTCAGGAAATTTTTGGTTAAAAGGCAAATTTTATGAAGAATGGTGGCAAGCATAATATAACATGTGATAGTGTCTTTTAATGTAAAAAAACTTAAATGCTGAAAAGAAAATTAGAATCGAATTAGTATTTAAATTTTTTTTTAAAATTCCAAAAAGTATATTCTATGTTTTTTTTTAAGCTAGGTAGATTTGTTTTATATGTATTAGCTTTGTCAGCACTTTAATATATTTAGCTGTTGCATAATTTAAACTAATTCACATTTAAACTGGGTTTAAAAATAGATTTTAAATCAGTTTAATTTGTTTATACTATTGTATTTACTGTCCTATGGGGAAGTGAAAAAAAAAAAAAACAGAATTTTTTTTATAGAATTTTTTTCTGATCTTTTTGCTTCTTTTGCTACCTGTCCATTTCTTATTGATAAAGTAATGATAACAAATGACCTTTAAAAAATATACCCATTGTCAATAGGGAATTATACTTATATAGAAAGAAATTTCCAAAATGGCTTATATACATTGTAAGTAACTTCACAAATTACAGAGGGAGCAGGCATGAAATATACCTCATCTTATAAAAATTGCCTGGTATAATTGGTAAAAACAAAAAAAAAAGACCTGTAAAAACCAAACCAGACAAGAAATACCAGGTGCCACATTTCAGCATTATTTTGTTCAACAGAATTTCACAGACATTTATTCTTTATAGGGGAAGTAGATGATTCCAAGGTATCAAATCTCCTTGAGGTGACCTTGCCACTAGATGTTTCAGAGATAGTGCTGCCACCTGAGGGCAATCGACTGGATGAAGAGGAGCTCTATATGGAATATATAGAGGTTCATGAGGGATCTGGCCATCTTCCTGCTATGGATGGTATGTGAACTTGAAGTATTTATTTTGTAATGAGCACTGTTTGTTGTGACTTGCTTGCCTTAATTTTCAGATTTAGTACAATAAAATAATTTTCTGTTGCTAGACACAAGCATATTTTCATAAACTGGCAAAATTTTTGAAAATGTTTGATTCTATAAAGTTAAACCTATTGGATAGATTAAGTTTTTTATGTATTTTAGTTGTTTTCAAAGCGAGTTGTTTATTTTACAATATTTATGATGATGCTGTTACGATAGATATGTTTTTCATTGGAATAAATTGTGATACAATTATCCAAAACATTTAACCTTGCACTGAAAGACCAATCAAAGTGTTATTACTTCACGTAAACTATATAAAATAAATCTTACGAGAAACCCACCCTTGGAATACAATTTCTTGTTGGCACAAATGGTGGGCTTAATGATGATCGCTGGTCTAATAGGAAATAAATAGGATTTGAATTAGGTGTTTTAGTTTGAGAGAACATATGAATAGTAAACAAATAAGCAAGAAAAAAATATAGGTTCATGTGCTCATTTTAGAGCTATAAGGCCTTTAAAAAATGCAGGAAATGGGTTTTCTCTGGATTTTTCCTCGTCTTTGCATTGGCAACTTCAGTCTCTCAAAAATGTATGAAAAAATAAAAAGAATTTCATAAGATTTTGTCAAATACCATTTTACGGTATATATGATTGAATTATAAAAGAAAAAGTAGGGGTTCATGGGCAAAAAAAATTCATGTTTAAGAAATGGATAAAACCCAAGGATTTCGAAAATCTGACAGAAATACCAAAACATGACCAGCGAGCATCCTTAAACAGTGTTCCTTTGGAAAATATATTTAACTGATGTGATAATGATAGAGTTATGTAGTTTGGATTCATCATATTTTGTTGGGTTCCAATTTTCATGGCAACAGAGCAATCAAACATAGATTTAAGTTTTCATTGAAATACATTTAACATTATGTGTTTTCACAATGAAATACGTTAAACATTATTTATTTTCAAGAATACTACAAAATCACCAAATTCAATTTCTGCAATAATAAACAAATATCACTAAAATCAGGAAAATTAATATCCACAAAAATAAATGAATCCACACAGTATTTCCAGACTGATTGGTGTTGTAGTATTATTTAGTTTGTTTGTTGCATGCTTTTCTACAGAAAGTCTAGGTAAAGCTAGTAAAGCTGAAATAAGTGAGAGAATGAGAGTTCAGAAAGATGTGACCTCTCCTTCAAGGTCATTGAGGTCACCTGGTTCACTTAAATCAGGTAAGATCATGTGACATTGGTTTAAGATAAAAAAAAAAAAAAAAAATAAAACAAATTTGAATTTGTTTTATGAAAGTTAAATTTTTTTTTTGTGATGAAATGCAGTTATTGAATAGTTATATTGCTTTGAAAATAATTACTGTAAAATACAATCTAACAGTGTTTGGATTAGCTAATAACATTTAAGCATGAAAATGAATGGCTTTTGCTTTAGAAGGAAAGTTTTTACATAGGCTTTGTTTGAATTGTAGCTATTAGATTGAGACAGTTAGGTGAGATGTATACACGTGTGTGGTATCCATTCATTCTTTGTGATGTTAATACTTTGCTTTCATATTCTATAAATACACTATACATTCTCATCTGATACAGCATTGTACAATGCTTTACAAATTATGTAGATTGGCAATATTGTCATCCTTCATCTTACCATCATTCATACTTTTAAATATTGAGATGATTCATTAATTCTGATTTTCCACTTGAAAACTATCAGTTCTTTAATTTAAAAAATACACAGTATAACAAAATTAAGTTTTCACCTCAGACTAAAATATTTCTGAATCTTGTTTCTAATCAATGTCGGTAGCTAAGGGTTTCATTTTTTGTCAAAATATTGTGTATCCAACCTGTTATCTACACTTTTTAATATGCCTTTTTAGTATTTCACAGTTAAGAAATCATTATATTTCCAAGAAATTTGAAATATTACAAGAGATTTACAGTTAGGTGTAATCTTTTTAAAGAGTAAATTACATTTTGAATTAAAGTGGACAATGAAAATATTAATATGGTTCTTTAAGTATTTACAGATAAAGTGAACAACAATTTAAATCTGTGTTCAGATATTTTTATCCCCTCATCTAGTTGATTTGGGAGTGGACATATTTCAGTCGTTTATTCATTTGTCCATGTCAGTTGTTTGTGGTGAAGTTAAGGAATTTAAATAGTAATGATATTTTGTTTGTGCAAACTGTTGGTTATTAACAAAGAAACATGCATAAATTTAGTCACCTTGACCTACATTTTAGACATGAATGACATTACCTTAGTTTTCTGTAAAGGTTGACATATAGTTTTACATTTTTGTTATTTTTTTAATGGATTTTGAATAAACTTGCTTGCAAAAATCTTTGCTTTATTTTAAAATATATAATAATAATTTTTTTTAGAAAATGCTATTTTTTTTCTATATTTTGACAGTTATTTTGGACTAAAATTGTTTACATTTAAATATATTTAAAACTTTTATGGATGTTATCTAATGAAAATACAGTACTACATGATGCAGTCTTGGTGGGGTCACAGGGTTTTGGGGTCATGTTTGTACAAGTATTGATAATTTAGCAACCAATCTCTCTTTACCTCAAGACCCATTTCCAAATGGTGACCCAAAGACAGTCACTTTTTAAATTGTGAAATGAGAAATTATGAGAATTATTGCTCTTCTGTAGAGCATGGATAAATCTAATAATTCATAAATTGCAAATGCATTATTATTATTATTATGAATAAAATATTATGAACAGGATAAATGGGTCAATTATAGGACTTAAAGTATTGATTGATCTTTGATCTTTGTTACCTATAGTCAATTAATAATTAATGAGAACAATTATTGTGGATTGATTTCTATCACCATGTGATTGATTAAGACTTTGTTTTCGTAGTTTTATGTACTAGGTAGCAACATAAATGTGGACAACATTAGATTAGCATATGATGGAAATCCATCTTGTAAAATTTTCAATTTATAATTTGGACAGATGAATCAAGAATGAAGAGGATTCCTGAAACAATTGTAGAAGTGGAACAGTCTAAATACAAAGGTAAACAAAAATTATTCATAGTTTTATTTATTTATGATGAAATATAATAAAGAACTTTAAAGCAAATATGGATAACAATATTTCTCTAATTCTTTGTCAATTTAACTCTTTTCGGACCCGTTGTTTATCAAAGATTTGATCAACATGTGGTTGTCAATGATCTCAGTCAATGATTGGTTAAAACAAAAGATCATAATCCATCAGAACACATTTTACGTTTGGATTTCTCTGAATCAATCATAGAACACCATAGCAACAAAATAAACATGTTGAGCAAGCATATAATATAACAATTATGAATGCAGAAGCAATATAGAGGCACCTGAAGGGGATTTTCGGATTTCTTTGAATCCATCATAGAACACCATAGCAACAAAATAAACATGTTGAGCAAGCGTATAATATAACAATTATGAATGCAGAAGCAATATAGAGGCACCTGAAGGGGATTTTGGGATTTCTTTGAATCGATCATAGAACACCATAGCAACAAAATAAACATGTTGAGCAAGCGTATAATATAACAATTATGAATGCAGAAGCAATGTAGAGGCACCTGAAGGGGATTTTGATTTCTCTGAATCGATCATAGAACACCATAGCAACAAAATAAACATGTTGAGCAAGCGTATAACATAACAATTATGAAGGCGGAAGCAATGCAGAGGCACCTGAAGGGGATTTTGATTTAATAAACATGAAAATTTACTTTATAATCATTAGAGAAACAGCTTCTTACACCATTACTCAGACTTTAAAATTAGATAATATAACTTTCTCGATTATATAAATCAGATAATCCTCTGGAAACAATGTAAGAATCTATATTATGTCTTTTAAATTAAATATTTTCCCAAAAGAATAATCAAAATGGTAAACAAAAACTAATTGCCCAATTGTGGCAATACTAAAATAGAGTGATCTTTGTGAGACCATTTTAGAATAATGACCAGCAGTTGATAATAATCATTTCAAAATTAGTCAAAGTTTCCTTGGGCAATGGAAATTTATGAAGTACGATTTGAAAATAATGGAGTTGTGGAATGATTAAATTACTCTTAAAATGTAAATAAATTTGAACACTTTACAAGGTGTTTCAGGAGTTGATTGATGCTTTCAAAGTAAAGTATTAAATCTAAAATGAATAAAATTCTAGTCAATGAAGACTAACCTTCTCAAAACCTGTCCAAATAACTATAAATTTATAACCAATCAAGGCCAAGATAAGACATAAATTTTTACAGGTGAATAATCACAGGTAAGACTATCTCTTGATTATCTCTTGAACTAAGGGAAATTAACTAACAAAAATATGAACCAATTGCTAAGTTATACTATTAGTGCAAAATATTTAAAATAATGTTCAAAACTTAAAACATTAATATTGTTTATAGAGAAAAAAAATGTCATTTGATATAGAAACAGTTAAAAGTTTACCCTGTTTTAAGAACTTTGTCTGATAACTTTGCTTTTAAACATGATGGTATTATTAAAAAAGAGAATTTGGTAAAAATAAAATGTCAAGTATACACAGGAAAGAAAAACTAGCCTCTTAGTTATATATCTGGTTATCTTAAGGCAACAAATAATAGTTCATATATTTTCATCCAAACTTTTGTAAATTCCAAGATGAAGATTGAGGTGGATTGTTGTATAGTTTTTAACTTTGTTCAGAAGCTCCAACAGCAATGAAAGAAATCAATTTTGCTGTTGCTCAGACAGCTTCTAATCTCAGTTACACAATTAATATGTGAGAAGAAAAAATATGATGGGATCTAAATGCAGGTTTGGATGTGGATGAGAATCTATAAATCAATTTTTGTAACCTAAAAGGGAAATATCTGTTCATATTTCATATATCATTTTTTTAACACATGTTAGTGAGGAATGCTTATATTGTTTCATGAATATCTGTCTGATTATTTGTTTAGCTGCAAAACCTTTGAAGAAAAAAGGTGAAGTTTCTGCTGTAGATACAAAAGAATTAAAATCAAAGAAAGATTCTTCTTTAGATAATGAGTTTGTTAAAGGACACCCGAGTACAGAGAGGAGCACTTTATCTGGATCTTTGAATAGGGCTATTTTGGTTGAAAGAGTTCGCCAAAAATTCATTAATCCTTTGAAGAATAGGAAATTTAAAGGAAATATGGGTAACCAGCCAGATTATATATCAAGAACATTGACAGTTGGTGAAGGAATTAAAAAATTTCAGAAATCTTTGCGGGATAAAAAATTCAATGTTTTAGCTAGTCAGGAACTTCCTTTTTACCAAGAACCACCCCAAATAGATGAAGAAGAAACTGAAAGAAGGCAGTCATATGCTTCAGTTTCTCAGGCTGAAAATTCAGAAGCTGGAATACAACAATCACATTTTCCAACACCACCAACAGACAAAAAAGAAAATAGCAGACGACAGTCATATGCATCAGTCTCACCATCAGAAAAATTGAGAATGAGCATTTCAAACAAGGGCAGTAACTATTCTACAAAGAGTTCTCTTCACCCAGAACATGCATATGAAGATGCTTATGCTATGGAGAGGGCATTGTCCCCAGATCAATTGCCACTTTCCAGGCATTTTTCTGCATCATCATCTAGACAAACATCAGTTCCCATCATAAATGAACCAGGAAAACCCCCTGTAAGCTTTAAAACTGTTGGAAAACTTGTATCAGTAAAACCAGAGCAGATAGAAATGGGGGAACAGAAACCTTGGAGTGGCCTGACACTGAAAACAGTGGCTACGGCAATAAAAGATTTCTTAACACAACAAAGAATAATTATGTCTGGCCTTGCACCAAAGATTTACAAACATAAACCCAAAATGAAATTTGATTGGACCAAATTTAAACATTTTGTTAAATCTACAAAAGCCTTTGAAAAATCTCCATCATTAACTGGGGTATTTCAGATGACAGCACCCACTATGGCTACAGGGAAGCATAAAATTGATCAATACATGAATCACTTTCAGCAAATGGCACAGGAATATGACAATAGTGAAAGTGAGGATTACCATGTCCCTCATCCACCTAAAGTCGCAAGAGATCAAGGAAGTAGGCAACGAAGAATGTCAAGGTCACATGAGTATTTGCCAAACCCCAAATTTAGCAAATTATCACCATTTCATGGTAATCGTAGGGAAAGTAATGTTATTCCTCATCAGCCTCGTTCATTTGATGGCCCAAGCCCAGACAGGATTAAACATTATCCAGTATTATCTGGTGCTCGAAACATTGAAAGGGCAAGGGAAAGAACTCAAGGGAGAAATGAAAGAGACTACCCTTTATCAAAACACCATAGTGATCAATCACCATTCAGGTCCAGAAGGGATTTATCCCAGTCTCTGTATGGAAGAGATAACATAAGATCAGGGAGCTTCACACAGCAAGAATTTGAACAATTTATGTATGAACAGGGAATGCTAAGCAGATTTGCAGAATATGAGGATAGTGATGTTCATTATCAGCATAATCAAGGGTATGCAAATCGTGGTCAGTATTATAGTGAAGACCATGGTGTCAGAGATGATGGATATTGGGATGAAGATGACGAATCATCGGATGCCTTTGAGCCACTTCCTCCATGGCAACAAGAACTTCCACATGGTGAACGATATAAAATGTTGCCACCTGAATATCATACACAGAGGAGACGAACAAGACGTTCTCCTGGAAGACACAATGATATAGTTTATGATAGCAGTCCAGAAGAGACAGAGAGACGAAGCCACAGAAGCAGACAGTCTGGATATTATAGAAACTATGATGGTAGTCCACGTAATAGTAGAAACTTAAGTCCTTACTATGACAGCAGTCCAGAAAACACAAGGAGAGAATCTTATGGAAACCAAACAAACAAAAGCAGATCTGAAATAGACAACAGAAAGCGTTTTAGTAACCGAATAGATTACAATCACCCAGAAAACAGATCAAGGAGAGAATTTTTAGATCCTAAGTTTGATGCTGATGAATTAAATAAGCAGAGGAGTTTGTCAAGAGAACGTGATGCACATTTACAAACCGAACGGTCTAAAAGTAAACTTAAATTTAAAATGGATGAAAAGGATGATGGGCATACAAGTCCCAAGGAAAAAGTCAAAAGAAAAAAGAGATATCACAAAAAGAAAAAGGATAAACCAATGACCATGAGAGAATATAACAAATTGCGAGATGATTGTAGTCCCAGCGATGATACAGATCACCTTGATCGTGAAGAAGTCAGTAAAGGATTAGAATGTCTAGATACATATGGAACAATGTTTAGAAATCAACTTGTATTGGATGCTATAGCTGTCGAAGGTTTGTCTACGGTCTCTGTTGTCAACACAGCATGCAGATAAAAGACACAGTTAATTTTACTTTTATATCCATTTGGGAATTATTTTCTTTTCTGTATCACTTGTAATAACAATATTTATGTTGTATTTTCAGAATGATTGATTATGATTAATTTGAAAATTGGAAGCATGTCACAATGATGTCATTAATATATGTTATACCACTTGACTTTTTTCCAGCGTCATGTTTTATACTTGTAAGGTTTAAAATCCTAAAATGAAATTTGTGCATGCTTTTTAGAATCATCATGATAGCTCATGCTTTTGATCATTTTTGTTAAACCATTACTGTGGAATGAGTTCAAACACTACATGTGATATGACTGAATCACATTTCATTATTTTATTAATGATTTTTACACAGGGACTTATTGTTTATTGTGGCCAGTTTGATGTGTGATAGAGTGAATCTACAGTTGTCCTTTGCCAATAATTCTGTATTTTTTGCAGAAAGATGATTTTTCTCTGTTTTAGAAAAATTATTCAGTTTGACTTACAAATTTACTGGTCTTTTATTTGAAAGTAACAAATTTATAAACCTTTACAAAAAATTGACATTTATATATTCCAAAACTGGAAGAATTTTAGAAACCTTTATTAGAATATCGCATATTAAATTATTTCAATTATTTTTCAACAAATTACAGATGAATCAGATGGTAAGTGTCATGACATTAAGTTTTATTTTTACTTTGACTTTTACCTAAACCTTATAACTTTTGTTAGTTTAATATCTTTCATTGATTTTGCTCACATTTGTTTTACCTAACTTTCTAAAATATTTTGTGATTTTAATATGCTTCTCACTGGAGCACAAGTATATCAAAAATGTTTTCATGAAACACAGAGTTATTTATTCCAAGATTTGACCCAAAAAAAAACAACTTCACTTTTTGTCTTTAGAAGTTAGAATTGTCCCCTACCTAATGCAATCTGAGAAAATGCTTTTCATTGATTGAATGTTGGAGATAAGATATTTTTTATCAGGATTATACTTAACGAAAACTGTTGCCATTGCGAAGATCTTCATGTGTGCCAGAAAATGTGGTTTATTAATAAGCGAAATCAACCCTTTGTAGTATAAACCAAACACTAATGTTTTTCTGACTGTTAGCTTTTATGAATTTGAAAAAAGAACATTTTCTAGAAAGCTTACATAATATCTTGATCAGAAATTAACCTGAGATATGAATTTACCTCAATATCACTGACAGTTTCTTCTCATGATAAGATCAAATGTTTTCACTTTAACCTTTATATTTGGCTTTTTAATACTAATTGATGTTCTCCTTTTCTATTAGACTTTTCATAGAATATTCTATACTTTCTGATTAGTTTGGAATATATAAGTTACTCCTTTATTTTTTAAGGTATTTAATTTTATTAAAAAAATTTTGTTTTTGTTTTATATATTTTTATCAGTATTATTTTACTAATTATTTTGATAATACTATAAATTCAGAGAAATTTATTTGAAATGCAAGATGAACCCTAAAAACACATTATTAATTTCTATTACAACATGCACATGAATCATGTTGAATCACTTTCTGAGACTTGCAATGATACGAACACAAAAGTTTCTAAATTTAAATTGTTAACTATTTCACATATTTCAAGCATCTTTAGATTATTAACAGCAATTAAAATACAATTACTGATACAGCGACTCCTTTTTGCATTTTATGCAATTATCAGGAGTATGTTAATAAGTGGAAATTTATATTTTCATATAAAAACACAATATGTGACATTTCTGTTTTCACTAATTGTGATAATTTCTATATATAAACATATATATTATATCATATTAAAGTTTATAAAAAATTTTGTTAGTTAATTTGATCTAAAAATCCATTAGATTGTGTTTTATTAATTTATATCAGATATGTTCATTCAAGGTAACACAACTTTTGCCAAATTTTGGCAAAACATGTATGATTTAGAGATAAAAAAATGCAATTAAGATTGATTCAATATGCAATTACCAGGAATAATTAACATAGACTATATGGTAAATGATTTGGTGTTTCAAAATTTTATGCAAATAAAAGGAATATTCTACTAACAGATATCCAATATTTCTTAGATGACAGTATACGTTATTGTAGAAGACACAGAAATATTTCTAAAAAACAGTATTTTGTTTTAGTATAATCTTCTAAAACATAATAGAACATGACCGTAAATTATATTTCTTTTTGACCAAAAATAGTTTGTACCAAAATTTTCAAGCAGAAATTCTGTAGATATATTTTTCTCATATTGACAATGTTGTTTGTAGACAGCACCCATGAAAACAAGTTGAGTACATTACGTTTCTAAAGTTTGATGAAAAATGCCGAGATAATTAGATTGTGTGGGACATCTGGAAGGATGGTCATTTATGTTCTGGACACCTGAAAATAAGTTTTCCCCGAAGGTTCATTTTCTGTTCCATGTAAAATGTATATCTCTATTACGGGTACATAGACTGGTTAACCGAACATAAAAACCACAATCTTGATCTTATAACTGTTGCATTTCTGAAAATGGGTTTTTTTTGTCTGTTCAACAGATCAAAGCAGTATGACTGAAGATGAAGATACCAAACCCAGAAAACACAAAACAGCACCAGTTAGTGTAGGACCACCAAAGAAGAAACTAGCTTCAATGTCGGAGGAGTCGGAAACTGAGACTGAAACCGAAACCGAAACTGAAAGTGGTGAATCAGAAACTGAATCATCAGGTGCATCTGAAACAGACTCGGATGAAGCAACCATTCCGAGTCAAGGCAGCATGGTGGTCATGGATGCTCAGAGACCCTATGCGGAAGCAAGGGTACAAAGGAGGGAGAAGGAGATTGCACGGGGAAATTCCAGAAGACTGAAGGAGTATGTAGATGAGGATGTGACTGTCTTAAAGTCGGGAATGTCTCCAAGACCACCAGATACTCCTAGGTCGAGTAGACATTCAGGACAAAAGAAACAAAGAATCGCTATCTTGGAAGTCCAGGATGAGATAGAACTAAATGATAGTCAGATTGAAGGGACTTCAAAGGAGAGACAATTAGCTGTTCCAGGAAATAAATCAGTTAAGAGGAAAATTATAAATGAAGGCCAGGTAATTTTCCTATATAATGTTTGATTATTACCTTCATTAAATTGGAACTGTAGGCATTACATCTACTTTTAAATTCCCATGAGGAAAATATCTATGGACAGACAGGTGCAAAACCTTGATGTCTGTGTACATGAAATGAAACTACAACTTTGTGATAATGTTAGCAGTTGCAGAGTAATTTGAAATACTGGTTATATAACATTAAACTTACAAAGTATTCCTACATCAATTTGAAAAAAAAAGCTTGAGCAAAACAACAGCATTTCTGCTTTTTTCATCTTTTGATTTTGTAGTCTTTATAAATGACTGAAAAATTGCTTCCATTGTGAAAAGCTAAGACATTAAAATTTTGAACCCGAATATAGATTATATTTTTTATATAAATTCCATAAAAGTGAATGATTATTAAATACAGAATGAAAAATTAATTTTCATATTAAAAGGCATGAAAGCCAGAACAGAATGAGAAAATGTAATGTTAAGGCTATACTAGCAACATTTCAAACAAAATGTAACAGATCTTTAGAGAATGTCAGTCAAAGTTACTTTCCAAATTTCAAATCATATAGCTATCTTTAAACTAATTTGTTGAAAACAGTACCTTAAGAAAAACATATATTTGCTTTAAAAAAAATGAAATGTATGTTGTCTGATTTCATTTAAGATGGTATCGAGTGATGGAGATGGTATACTACCTGCACCATCCATCATGGTGGAAAGTCGTGGTAACAATGGCCTTCGCGTCAACTGGAAGTCACGTGGTAGTTTGGATCCTAAATATAAGCTGTTACTTCATGTTGTCAATATTGTGGGTACAAAGTTCACCAAGGAAATTAACAACAGTGATATAAGGTAATACACTGAAAAATTCACTGAACTTCCTATTTACTGATTTATTTGTTTGTATAATATTTTTCCATATATAAAAAAAGATCTTTTGCTTATACACACATGGCCAAATGCAAGTAATGACTGTTATCAAATTTTAAAAGTTATATGATTATGGAATAAAACAATTAAAAAAATAATGATAAGTTCATCCGCTTTTTTTTTTACATATAAGTGGTTAACGTTTTGCTTACCGTAAAAGACCATGTATAGTCTGCAGTTGTGTAAAATCCTCACCCCTATTTTGGCCCTTAAGGTCTGAGAAAAAAGATAGTTTGGGTTTATAATATGCATCTACTTTTAGACTATTTCCTGGAGTAACAGAAGTTTGAAAATGATTTAGAAATTGAGAAAAAGTTGGCAAATATCATTGACAACATCTTGGATCAAGAAAGTTTTCTTTTTCAATAGATCGGTATTTTTATATTTTAAAATAAGTCTGAAAATGTTTTTCAATCATGTCGACATAGAATGTAACTATTTATTCAAATTCTTCTTTTAAAGGGTAAAAAACAAACTAATCTTTAAATTCAATGACACCGAAAATCGGTTACTATTAAAGTTTTCAAAATAAAATGTTATCATCAAAGAAGTTTGACTGTTAAATAAAGCTCACGTGGACGTCGGTAAATAAAAGGATTTTCATTAGAATAATCAAACTCCTTTTAGTTCTAAATTAATAAATATAAAAATTAATCATCTATGGTAGGTTCTGATATTCTTTTAAGTATCACATTTCCAAGCTAATTTTAAAATATCGCTTTGACAAAACAGTACCATAAAGATTTTAAATTATTGATGAAAACCATGTTTGTTTAATTATTACTTTTATGTATTTGATATTGATTTTAATAGCCCCCGGCTTTCGTGGTTAAGTCCATTACTCAGAAACTAGAATACCTAGATCCACTAATTAGGTCAATAGATAGTTCTTGGTGGGTACATGTCAGTCTGACACCTGGCTTGGGACCTTGACCTCAATTTCATGCTTGAGTGACTTTGTAACTTTTTCATGATTAAGTCCATTTCTCAGAAACTGTGATACCTAGGCTAACCATATTTGGTCTATAGATAGTTCTTGGTGGGTACATGCCAGTCTGACACCTAGCTTGGGACCTTGACCTCAATTTCATCCTTGAGTGACTTTGCCATTTTTCATGGTTAAGTCCATTTCTCAGCAACTAGAATACCTAGACCCACCGTATTTGGTCTATTGATAGTTCTTGGTGAGTCATGCCAGTGTGACACTTGTCTCTCGACCTTGAACTCAAGAATATGAAAACGATAACTCTTGGTGTTTGCTCTGAGAGTGGGAAATATAAAACCTGTGTGACAATCCCGGTAAACTGGGACTTATCCGCGAAAGGGTTAGAACATATGTCTTTTGATTTGTTGACTGGTTTCTTGTTTGCAAATTTTGTCTCTCATAAATCATTTGGAAATATTTTAGAATCTCTTAATAATTCTATTATTTTACGTTTAAGTCGGTCGGCAACAATATTTAAATTGATAAAACCAGACAAGTTTAATGAACAAAACATTGAAATGTGACCAATGAAAATCCTTAATTCAATGTAACAAAAAAAGTTGCTTTTCAATAAAATTGATTACTTAAAAAAATTATTTTTTGAGTTTGGCATACATCATTTAATATATGATATCAGATATTAGTTTGTCGTGAAATGTTTGAAGAAAACAGTGAAAAAAAAATTTATTGTAGCTTTGAATGTAACTTGGTCGAGCATGATAAACCAGCAAGAGGGATACAACACTGTTGGAATATACAGTCAGGAAATACATGTGATATTAAAGGATTGGTACCAGGAATGACTTACAGGTATCTACAATAGCTACACTACATCATGAAAAGACAAAAATTTACACATATTGTCAAATGTAATGCTTTCGACCATATATTTAAGCTTCAAATGATCATTAAACAGTTTGACTTTGGGCCGAGAGTAAAATTAAGTTTGTTTGCCCTTCCTCAACTGATCCAACAAAATCGGCCGGATTCATAAAATTTATTTGAAAGTGAATCACAATCTGTGGGAGTCTGTATTTCACGTTCTGACATGGTTCCGTAGTTAAGAGATTGGGACCTAGGTCACTTTCAATTAATACCGTAGCCATAGAATTGGTATTTGGATAACTCAAGCATTTGGTACTTAAAAGCATGAGTAGTCAAGGTAATATCTCATATATTTTTTTCTTTGAGAATATTGTATTTACTAACATCTGCAAAATACAGTGATTGAATAAAGCAGTATTCCTTTTAGCCTATTTCAATATTTAAAATTAAGGTTACATGATCCTAAGTTAAATTTTCATTGGCTTTGAGTTACATTTCATCATAATTTATTAAGTTCTCAACAAGTACATATTATCAAGCTATCGGCAAACGTATATCGTACAATATCAGCTGCGAGACATAATGTAAAGCTTTTTCGGCGAGTGAGCGTAGCGAACGAGCTAAAAAGCTTCATATTGTGTCGAGCGGCTTATATTTTATTATCGTGACTAAATGCAATGATGTATTTAAGGCAAATCTGTGGCCAATAATTAGGTCACTCTGTTTGTGATTTATTGAATTTCAAAACTTTTATAGAGAGATTTTCTAACTCTAGATATGACTTTTGTTTTCTTTTATTTCAGAGTATATGTAATTGCAAATTATACCATGCTACATGGAGAACAACCTTGTGAAATTCAGACATCTTCATGTGTGATTTATTACACAACTGTTGGTCCACCACGACCACCTAAACTTAGAATTGTCAGTGTAGATATGTACCAGGTAATTGGTTTTAAATCATAAAAATTCCTTTTTCTTAACTTGAGTAGACTCAGAATTTTCACAGTCCACATTATTAAAGTAATGTGTTAAATATTAAAATGATGCAGTGTTTTTAACAAATGAGTTACTCCATATCACCAGGGATCAGTTGGCACAAATAAGGTCCTTCAACAGTGTCTTATAAATAGTTTTTTCTTTTGATATCAGAATTTTGTGAGGAACTACATTAAATGGATATTTGTTGATTTAAAGTATAAAGTTGTGTTATATAAAAAGAAAGTAATATTCTGCTTTTTCTTTTACAGGCTTTGTTAGAATGGGAGCCACCAAGTTTTCACAAAGATCTACAAATAAAAGGTTTTCAAATCTATGTAGACAACAAGACATTGGGTGGTATCAGAAGTAAGGATACTAGACAGATGTTAATCAACAATATGGTAGCAGGTAAGTTCTGGGTGATCTCCCTTGATACAGAATTTTACTTCAGTAGTTCTGGATTGTTATCATTGACCCAGAATTCCATTATTAGCTGGTTAAAATAAAAATTATTGAAAAAATAAATCAAAAAGAGGCTGTAAATTTTATCTAATCAATTTTCAGTGTTTGACCAAAATGACCTGATAGTTTCCAATTGCCTGCTATTTCAATATTTAATGATCTGAATGTTTTAGGTGCATGTTAAAGTGAAATCAATCTTATAATTTTAACTACTTCTACATTTACAGGTAAAACAATGAGCGTATATGTAATAGCTGTAGCTAGGCAAGGTAACATAGAGAGTGAACCATCACGTAAAATACACATCACCTGTCCAAGGAGACCACCTACAGTTGCAATAACCCAGCAGCCATCATATAAACCAGGATGTGTTTTGATTTCCTGGAACAGACCAGAAGGACACACATATTCCACAAATGAAGAAGATATTTCCTTGTATGGGTAAGTCCAGCCACTAGTACTTTGCTTACTGTTTATAAAGCTTTGTAGTTTGTTTTGCTTCGACGACATGTACTTGCTGCTGTATACTAGCAAAAATTTTATATTATAATGTCAAGAAATCATGGTACAATGACAAAAACATGAACGTCATAAGAAGATAGATACACAAAAATTAATTTTGGTTTTGAACATTAGATTTACCATGGTGTATTATGGATGATTTTCTCTAATAGCCTTAAAGTGTCTGTGCAAATAACATTGGTCATTAGATATAAAAATATATTTTTTGTATTTCAGGATTTATGTTGATGGTAAATGGTATGGTGAAATCAAAGCTAACAAGTCTAGCAATCGCCAAGGATACCAGTATTACTTAAATGACCTTTCCCCAGAACAAACATATGACATCAATGTCAAGGCTGTAGCAGGATATAAGAGAGTAGATCCTGACAGTCAGCATGTTTTCTCCCTCAGTGACAGTCCAATGTCCAATACATTGCCTGTATCAGCACCTGCAGCCCCCAAATCTCCCAAACTGATGTTAGAGGGACTACATCCAGATGGTATTGATGTCAGTTGGCAGGTTCCACAACAGTTTGGAGATGCTGCAATTTCTGTAAGTTCAATCCCTTCAAATTCACTCATATTATAGAAAGTTTTTGTAGTTACATATATTTAGAAGAAATAAAGTCAAACCTATTTTTAAAGATCACAGTTTGGACATAGGTTAAGTTGCTGCTTATGACAGGTGACTATTTAATACAGAGTCAACATGAGTGGCAAATCTAGATTTTTGTCTCTGGTGAAGAATGGTCAAGATATTATCATAATCAAAAACACTGTGGTTCCTTTAAAATGAAAAGATTTTTTTTCTACACTCTATCTTTTATAAATGAAGCAGTTGATAATTTGAGAGATGACAAAGCACTTCTACTAATTAAAAGATTACTTGAAAGTCAATTGCTATATTGTTAACAAGAATGAAAAGAAAAAATGGCCACTTAATATGCTAAACATTTGTGTGACTGCTGGCCGCATTAAAGAGGTGGCTGCTTATTCAATTTAAAAAAAAAACAGATGAAAATTCTTTTGAGAGTATCAAACATGAATGCTGCAGCCAGGTGGAAGTTTAATTAAGGTGGTCTCTACGTTCTAATGGTTCTAAATGCTTGTTTTTAAGATTATCTTTGTAATATTTTCCAGGGATACCAAATGTTGAAGAATGGCAAGCTTTATGGATCCATTATCCCACCAGATGTAAACAGTTTACGTATCAGAGATGTTTCCTTAGGAGACAAAATAACATTACAATTGATAGCATTGACAGATCACCCAGTTGGTAAACATGACAAACGACATGAAATGACAGGAGATCGGGATTCTGGGATAGATGGCTCAGGACAACCAGATGATAGGAATGCTAGTGGTATGTATAATGTTCAAGACTTTTGTTTTTTTTCTTTTCTTATTTCTAATAATTATTTTTGTAGTTTATTTTTATAATATATAGTGACACATTTTAAATTCCAACTGCTTTATATTGTGGTATTCTAAGTTCTGAACAAGAAAGTTAAAGGGGGAAAAATGCACAAATCAGGGGCATTATAATTTTTCCTGGTGTGTATGGTCATCCCCAAATTAGTTTCTGTTCAATAGCTCAATACAGAGTTGGTAAATTAATTTGAAATTAAGAATTATTGGAACTACTGAACAGGTAGAGTTTAAATTTGTCATATAGGTATTATTTCCTTCATCCTTAGCCTGTCCTAAGATTTTATTATAACTTTTTTATCATTTTGATTTTTCTACATTTTGGCTAATTTAAGTTGATGTGGCATGGCTTGTGGAAATTTACATACACAGTCGATTATCTTTAATAAAAACATCACAATTAAAATGCAGTGTGGTAAATTATTAACTACAGTTTGAATTCCAAATGATTGTCTTTATGAGTTACTCCCCTGAACATGTGTAAAATTAGTGAAATTGACTTTTCCACTTAACTAAATTCCTATGGGTACATGAGTCCTTTATGTACATTTTGTCCATATTCTATGATATTATAAAACATGGGTAACGCTTCTTTTATATACACATGTACTTATGTTAACTTTATTTGAACTATTAACATAGTATAACCTGTTTTTTTATATTTTTTTTCACTAAAGCATGGTTAGGTAAACATAAACTGATAATGTACAAACTCTTTATTTTGATGATTTTTTTTTCACTACAGCACGCTTAGACAAACATAAATTGATAATGTTCACACAAGATATACTGTCACAAGGGTGGCCAACTATTGATACTAACATTAATGGTAAACTGTAGTGCTAATTTATACTATAAACCTCTAGCTTGCTTCCTCATCTTATATAGCTTGCTTTATAGTGTTAGTTTAAGTTTTTGCACTTTAGAAATGGAAAATCTTTTTGCTTGTCACAATGACTACCTTGCCATGAGAATTTTACATGAATATAAAGTGAAATTTTCTAGGATGTCCTTAAAAAAGAGATAAGAATTTTGCAACTTGAATATAATTCCTGTCATTGTTTTATCTTATTAATCTCACAGTATCATAAGAGGGAATTTTTACAGCATTGGTACGTAAGAAAACAATGCCTTTCATGTTTACACTTATAGCATACATTTATACTCTTCTTCATCTTCTACTTTTGACAGTTCACCTCTGTTCTATTGCCAAAATTAGATTTAAAATTATATTTTCTATATATGCTCTAGGCAGGTGATTTTCAGAGATAGGCAGATGTTAAGAGACCAGAGCCATTAAAAAGATGGCAACTTTTTGTATGTCGTACCACAACTCAAGTTTTCTTTGATAGATGCTTGCGATTTTTTGCAGAATGCTTGGATATCTCTTTTATTTTTGACAAAGCTCAGATTTTTCATCGGTGTGTTATGACACTTTAATCGCTCTGGAAAAAGGTTTAATTTACCATATTGTTAGCTCACCTGACCCAAAGGGTCAAGTGAGCTATTATCATCACTTGGCAGCTGTTGTACGTCGTCCGTCGTCCTGTGTCCGTTGTCGTCGTCCATTAACTTTTACAAAAATCTTCTCCTCTGAAACTACTCTGCCAAATGGAACCAAACTTGGCCAAAAGCATCATTAGGGTATCTTGTTTAAAAATTGTGTCCGATGACCCCGCCTGCCAACAAACATGGCCGACATGGCTAAAAATAGAACATAGGGATAAACTCTAGTTTTTGGCTTATATCTCAAAAACTAAAGCATTTAGAGCAGAACTGATATGGGATAAAAATGTTCATCAGGTCAAGATCTACTTACCATGAAATTTTCAGACGAATCAGTCAACCCTTAGTTGGGTTATTGCCCCTGAATTGTTAATTTTAAGGAAATTTTGCAGTTTTAGGTTATTATCTTGAATATTATTATAGATAAAGCCAAACTGTAAACTGCAAAAATGTTCAACAAAGTAAGATCTACAAATAAGTCAACATGACCAAAATCATTGATTGAACCCTTATAGGAGTTTTTGCCTTTTAAAGACGGCATCCGACGTAAACTTTCCTTTAAAGATCATTTCCTCTGAAACCACTGGGCCAATTGGGACCAGACTTTGATGGAATTGTCCTTTGGTGGTCCCCTTCCAAAACTGTATCCGGCATTCCCGACTTCCAACCAACATGGCTGCTGTTACTAAAAGTAGAAAAAGGGGGGGGGGGGGGGGGGGGTGTATTTCAGAAATCTTCTTCTATGAAACTACAAGGCCAATTGGAACCAAACTTGGGAAATTCTTTGAAAAATCTTCTTGTCTGAAACAACTTGACCAATTGGAACCAGACTAGGCAGTAATGGTCCTTAGGAGGTCCTCTTTCAGTAATATGTCGGATTTTGTGGACTGTGAACCAAGATGGCCACCACAGCTGAACTTAGTTTAACATAGGGCCGTATGGGAAAATTCATTGAAAAATCTTCTTGTCTTAAAACACTTGACATATTGGAACCAGACTTGGCAGCAGTGGTTCTTAGGAGGTCCTCTTTCAGAAATATGTCGGATTTTGTGGACTGTGAACTCAGATGGATGTGACAGCCAAACTTAAGTTTAACTCAGGACCCTATGGGAAATTCACTCAAAAATGTTTTCATCTGAAACTACTGACCCCATTGGAACTAAAGTTGGCAGCATTGGTCCTTAGATGGTCCTCTTTCAGAATGTCAGATCACCTGGATTGTCAACCAAAATTGCCGCCACGGCCGAACTTAATTAAATATAAGATCCTATGGGAAAATTCATTTAAAAATCTTGTCTGAAACCATTTAGCCAGGTTGGAACAAGATTTAACTGTAATGGTCCTTAGATGGTTCTCTTTTTAAAATATGTCCGTTGACCTGGACTGTCAACCAAGATTGCAGCCACAGCTGAATTTAGTTTAACATAGAACCCTATAGAAAAACTAGCCAAATTTACTGCAACACTTAAATTTTTAGTCCTGCTCAAGGTGAAAAGTTAAATCCAGGTGAGCGATACAGGCCCTTGAGAGCCTCTTGTTTCTTATAGAAACCACATGTTTTTTTTTTAAGTTTAAACAAAATGTTTTATTCTGTAAATTTCCACTTTATGACAGGATAAAGGTCTAGCTAGCTAAATAATTTCTTTGTCCCTTTAAAATGTTAATGCTGATTATATGAAAAAAATTTGAAACAGATTAAATTGTCAGAATTGCATGGCAAAATCAATGTAACTGTAGAAAATATTTAAAGAGTGGTGCCTTGTCTCATGTTTATTTTGGTCATATAATTTCATAGTAGTTATTCTAATTGGCAAAATATATAACTTAATATTTTCTTTAAAAAAATCATTGATCATGTTCGTTATTGTTTTTTCTTTTGATATTTTTGAACTGTCAGAACAACTGAATTTCAGATCTATTCATTGGAGATAAATATGCTGGATGTAGACCAGGAGCCAAACTGGTGGTCCACTATACTGGACTTGTCCTCCCTCCATCAGAAGTCTGGTGTGAACAAGTCTCAGGTCACTCAGCACTTGTAGTGTGGAACAAAGGTAAGGTTGAGTGTTGTTACAGATTTTTTAACTAACTATCTGTTAGGTCAGTATTATTAATGGGATACCAATTTTTGTGTTGTTTTTCTTGCATTAGCTGTATTCCAAACAAAGTACAAATATTTCAGTGACAAGTGAGTGCACTACAAATATAACAACCTAAGGACAATTTTGTGCTCAAAACAAAAAATTTGAAAGTAGTTATATATTTAGACTTGTAATTACTCTGCATGGTTCTGATTTATAATCTTAGTCTTAATATTAAATGTTCAAAATATATCATCACAAATCAATTGTTCATAGTATGTATATTGAAGAAAAGAGGGATTTGTGATGCAAAATTGGATGTTTGTTACCAAGGATGAATTCAATAATTTTTAAACAGTTTATTAGAGGCATCAGTCTTTTATAATAAATTTCACAAAGTCTTACCAAATGAGAATTGTCTAATAATTTTTAGCTTATGGAAAAGATAGATAGTGTTCGAGATAAAGTAATAAATGTATTGTTGTATTTTTTTGGTAGGGGGGGGGGGGGGTTCTGTTTTTTTCTATCATTGCAGTATTACATACCGGATATGTTGTTAGACATTATAAAACAATTATAACATAAAATATACAAAACTGTTTATATTTAAATTAATTGAGTTATCTCCCTTATCACATAAACTATTATATGTATATCTCAGGTGTATTTGTATAATTTAATGTCTTTTCATAAACATTAAGCCCATATCTTATTTTCTCATCAAAATTACATTGAAACCCATGATCAATGTCTAAACCCGTGAATAAAATAAGAGGGATGTATTTTAGTACAACTGTATTGACAGAAGAAATTTAAGACTTATTCATTAACGCTGGCTAATTGGGCTATATTTCGGATTTTTATAAAATTTGGCATGCAACTAGAGTACGTTGAACTGCATCTGAATATCAAAAAAATAATGTACTTCCCAAAATACAGTATTTCAAGTTTTAGCAAACAGATGTGTACATACATAGAATGCACTCAGTTATTGCTCCAAAATGACAAATATTAGACATTAAATTATGATTTCTCAAAATCCAGTCCCTAGAATTTTAAAAAAAAGATGTTATATCATTGCCATGGAAATTGTCTTTTTATTGATATAAAATTTATTGGGGGTTACCAGATTCGCTTTTTGGTATATTAGATTGATTACTGCATGAAGAGTGAAAATAAGTGTCAAAAAGCCGAAATTAAGCGTAACGTCGTCATGATGTAGCGATAAAAAATGTTGATTTTTATTGTTTTTACGAACAGGACCTATAGTTGAATAATTTCCACAACGAAAACGAAGCTGGTGACCCTGTTTATTTAGTTTCATTGAAATGAAAAAGTTGAAAGCAATAACATATTGCTTTTATAGAAAATTCTAGGGATAAGTTTTTGAGAAATGACAATTTAAAGTGAAATTATTAATTTTTTTCGGCAGTTTTATATGAAATTTACATGAAAGTCCTTTATTTTAATGATTTTAAATCAACCTTATTTAAGAAATATAAAAGCTTAATATAATTTTTTTTCAATATTTAGATGCAGTTTTGAATGTTCTAGCTGCATGTAAAATTTCATGAAAATCCGTAATTTAGCAGATTTAAGTACCTCCTGCCTTAAGTAAATTTGATACTACTATCAGATAAATATTAAGTGAAATACATGTATTAGATACTGCTGCAATCTTATTTTTAACACAAAGCATTTTTCAAACTACCATGGATTTACTTATTATGTGTGGATAATAAGAAATATTCTTGTGTATTGTAATTTTTCTGTTAACAACACGTTTTGAAATAAATATATTCAGTGATATTCTTTAATTTGTGGTTTTACTTCATCCATGAAAACAAAAGAAATCCATCGAAGTATAAAGAAACCATAGTATGTACAATACCTAAATAGTAAAGAAACTGGCAGCCTTGGATATTATTAAAAATTCTTCAAATTAATAATATAAAAACAAACTTCGGATGAGTTTTGTTATTACTTTAATGGTACCAAATTTGGTCTGGATACTAAATATTTCATATCATGTCTGAGATAGAGTAAGTGTTGAGTTAAGGCACAATAGATTTCTGTACCTGATCATACATCATGATTTAGTATTGTTTGATATCATTAAATCTCTCAAGTATTTGTACAGGACCTTTAACATATATCAGATATTTACCTAATGGATAAGTTTAAAATATGGTATTGTGTAGCATACCATGAAAAGTAATGCACAGTATGAAATAAGATCTGATTTCTTTAATTCGTGTTCTTTGTTAAGGTTTAATAAAACATATGTATATATAATTTTTTATAATTATAAAATTATTAAAATAAAAAATATTTAATATTTTCTTATCAGCCAAATGAAAAGTGTCTCTAGACAAACTTAAGTAATTGTTTTAAAAGCCATATATTATATTTGTTTTAATTCTTAAGATGTTAGTGATATCATCAGTTTAAATAATACTCCCAATATATAATATATTGTATCATATATCATACATCGTAGTCACGACAAATGAAGCAGTGAACAGACGCATCTGTAAACGGTAGTCATGTTCACACAGCACTACAATATGGGTATTGACACACTTAACAAATGGTCGCGATAGGTTTTCATTTAAACTGTTGTGAATTGATATATTCATATTTGCCCTGCCATAAAAGATGTTGAGTCAATTGGAGTTTGATGGGATTATTAATGGCTGACTTGGTGATCAAACAACACGTAGCCCTGTGAAGTTGAAATAATTTAGAATTAATAATCTGTCAATCAAGTTTTGTGGCAAGCATTATTTTTAAAGGAATTTTATATATTTGTACTTGTATGTCAATATATTTTTTACACGATCACTGGGATTTACCATGCGATATGGATTGAGACATGCAGGTTGAGGATTTATCACAGTTGGAATGACGTGCATTCTTATACATTTGATGTGATTTATTAAATGTGGAGATGATTTGATACTATAGTTTATACAGCTTGGATATAGAAATTCTTGGCCATATAAAGCCATGTCTTATCTGATTTATTACATATTTTGGAGGATTTAATTTCATTTTAATTCCTGTATTCTGGATTATATCTGTGTATTCATATAGATGGTAAGATTCTAGGTCTATAATGTTTCATTTACAACAAAGATGGTCAGAAAATCCAAAAATTTTAGTATTGTTTAATTTTGGTTTTTATGCCCCGCCACGGATGTGGCTGGGGCATATAGATTTGCCCTTGTCTGTCTGTACGTCCAAATTTGGTTAAGTTTTGCGTTTAGCTCCATTTCTCAGAAACCTATAGTAATATATCAATGATATTTCACCAGTACAGTCCTCTTGTGTAGTACAACACAGTTTAGCAACATTTGGATTGCTATGACCTACATTTCATGCTTCAGTGACTTTCGTTAAGTTTTGCGTTTAGGTTCATTTTTCAGAAATCTATAGTAATATATTAATGATATTTCACCACTACCGTCCTTTTTATATAGTACAACCCAGTTCAGCGACACCTGGGTCGCTATGACCTACATTTCATGCTTCAGTGACTTTGGTTAAGTTTTGCGTTTAGGTTCATTTCTCAGAAACCTATAATAATATATCAATGTTATTTCACCACTACAGTTCTCTTGTATAGTACAACCAATTTCTGCAACACCTATATTGTTTTTAGAAGGGGGGGGGGGGGTCCATGTCTTATAGACACATTTTCTAGTTTTAAAACATTTTCACTGGAGACGTATATGGATTTCACATTTATATATTTCTTTGATTACTTGATAAATTAATAGAACCACATGTTATTTGTTTTTAAGAATAGTTTATAAACGGACAATTTGGGAAGTAAAGTTTGGGTTTAATTTTCACAAATTTTTATCAGGATCCGTTCTTCTATACTCTTATAGTCTAAAATGCAAATATTAATGTAATTTTGACATCAAATTATTTTGCTTTCCCAGAGCTTTTAAATTTTATTATGTTGTTGAAGTAGAATTATAATATTACTTGACAACCAGTCCTGTTTATAACAAGTTCATTTTGTATGATTTGACAAAGTAGGTATTTAATATATGTATTGATCTTGTAATTGAAAAATTAAATTTTCACTGTGGATATATCTATAGTGTAAAAAATTTATGGATTAAAAGTTATCTGTAAAATTGTTAAATTGTAATAAATTTTAAAAGAAATTTATAAATTACAAATCTACGAGTACAACAATGGATTAAGAAGGTACACAGGATTTAAGTCCAAAATATAAAATTTCTTATAGCATGAAAGTTTTCTAAGTGCAGTGTATGCTGACAAAAATCAGTTGGTTTTAGATATGACATGGTATTATGACAACAAATTATCCTTACAAGATATGAGTTTTCAGTTTCCACTTCACTTCATTTGTACTTAATTTTTTTCTTTTGATAAATTTATGCTGGAAGGGATGTATAACTGTCTATTTAATATTTTGTTTTGGCAACACATCACTATAGTGCATATATGTATAAAATGGACAGATGTTGGTTTTAAATTTTTTTTTTAAATCTGTTAAAATATGCACAATAATACATTCTTTATAATATATATTTTCTAAAATATATAATTCATACTTGATTAAATTTTGACAGAAATTGATTTTTAAATAGGTACATGAAATTGACTTCGGAAATCAATAAACATCATTGTAACTGTGAAATACATGGTCAATAAGTTTGTTTGTCTGGTACAATGTACAGTTTTTTATATTATAAATCAAGTCAAACAGAGAAAAATTTAAATTAAACAAAGATCAAAATAAAATGTGTCTAAAATCTCTATTAAGTAGTAAAAGTTATATTATTGGCTTGCTGTTACACATTGACCGATAATTTACTGGTATATAAATTTTGGTGAAAATTTGTCAGTGTTTTTGATGAATTGGAAAGTGTGAAAACAGTATATCGAAGTAATAAGTGGTGTGTTCTGAAGGATAAAAATGATCACATTTCCATTTATTCTTTTGATGTAGAGATTTTTATTAATATATATATATACCAGTATGTATTGGTAAGTCTAGTTAAATAGCATGAAATTCTTTATTTCAGAATGATCTTTAAGGGATCTTTTTTTTTATTGAAAAATAATGTCTATTTGTTTATCCCTGTGAAAGCTTCAATGGTTGAAAATTTTATTATTTGAGGAGAAATCCTTTTCAAAACATTTTCAATTCACCAAAACATTAATTGAATTGTTTGTGTGCTTTACAAAAAAATATTTACAGTTTTGTTGAAAATAGGATTAATCTTTTTTAAAAACATAATTATAGATTTTATTGTGTTGTATAAATCAAATATAAACATTCTTTTTATGCATAATTCTGTATAAGAATTCAAAAAAAAAAAAAATTCATTTGGTATCTTGTTGTTGAATCTAAGAGAAAATGGAACCTCCCTTATTTACACCTTATTTCAAGACATTTAACAGTTACTGAAGTGTTATCTGGTCCTGGATTTTTGTTAATTTACCTTAGACATTAAATCTTTTCTGTATCACTGCTATGTTGCTATCATTAATGACCTAAAGACTGTATGTGATATTTACAATAATATACATGTATAGAGATTTGGAAAGTGAATCATTAAATATTCTCCAATGTTATATTTTTGACTGGATTTTTCAATGGAAAACATCTTGATATTAATTTGGTGAAGAGTACAGTAGCGGGCGGCAGCTCAAAACAGTGATTAAGGAAATTCTGGTTTGCTGTCATTAAAACAGAATCTTGTTTATCATTCTTATGGCACCTATGTAAATACAGTTGACTCTCATTATCTTGAAACTCCTGATATCTCAGGGTAATACTATATTTACTCCTTGTAAGTCAAAATTCTTATCTTAAGCTGGAGATTGTGATTGTCAACTGTATTTTGATACACATTCTATCTGTTAAAGTAAGTTTTGTTTACTTTATAACATTAGGAATACCTATAGAAGACTTACCTACTGAAGCTGTAGATGGAACAAATATATCCGTTCCAGGTTGTACTCGGGAATGGGGATTTAAATCTAACAGTTTGAATTATGCTTTCTCTTAGAATTTCGTTGCAGTATTTGTTTATTGATAAATTTTGAGTTAGTTTTCATGAATGTTATATAACTAATTTTTTTTGTTTACCATACAATTGGAACTGACAGCTTTATGCATATTAAACCAATTGAATATGATGCAAAGGTGGTGTGCTTATTAATTAATTTAAAATTATTTTAACAAATGGTTGTTTGTTTTTTTGCAAGCTTTTTCATTAAATGCCATTGATTTAGTCAATCATAATTCATTTAAGGAGGAAAATATGGTTGTAATAGATTCATTTTGCTGAAAATAGAATTCCACATATAGCAGAATGCTCCAGCTGTTACAGAAATTTAAGTTAATCGTAAATCCACATGTAAAAAAACCATTTAATTCATTCTAAAGGTAAATTACTTACAATAAATTCAAAAAAATAAAATTAAGGTTAGATACACACTTTAAAATATTTACAGTTTGATAACCAATTTTCCAGTTTTATCTTCAATATGTCATTAATTTCTACTGGTACCCCTTTGATTTGTCAGTATATGAGACGAATTGCTACTTTCAGTAAACCAGTATAATCTAAATATTTATGTTTCATTTGTGTAGTGGCAGAGAGTAAATATGTTTCTAATTGGATAACCATTATAAATTACAGAATGAAAATCAATTTCATGATAATACAGTTTTAGAGATAATTAATTGAGTAACATAAACAATATTTACCATATTGTAACTTTTTTCATTTAAACCTTTGAATATTTTTTTATTCACATAAGTCTAATTATGAAATTTTGTATCAGACTTTGTTCAGAAGTTTTTGAAAAATTGCTTTATAAGTTTATGGTATCAGATTGCTCTGTTGGTATTGAAATATTTTCATTATTGATTGGTTCAAATTTATTTGACAGATGATGAGCCAAGGAGTCATTTTATCCGACCAGAAAGTTACCAGGTGACATGGTGGCCAGGAGACCGAGCAGAAGAAGACATAAACTCTGATACTACCACTGGTAAGATTTATCCCAAAAGAAAAAAAATAAATTCATTAATTTTTTTGTGGTAAAAAAGACAGGGGATGAGTGTTTACAAAATGAAGAGTCTGCAACAGTATATAAGTAGAAAGGAAAGGAGTAAATGCCACCATGTTTTATTTTGTAAGAAATATTTTATTTTTTTATGAAAATAAATTTTGTCTCTTTTAACAAAGTGTAACTAAAAAACACAATTCCCTACATTGGAATAGAACAAAAGAAGCAGATTTAAAATATTACACTTTTTAAATAACATATATCCCAGAAAATACATACCAATTGATCTAATAAAGCCTGCTGAATAAACCTGTAAGGCCATATGCATTTTCCCGATGCTAAACAATAGAGAAATATATTGTGATGTCATGACTTTGTTTACAAAGTCTAGAATAAACAACATGACACAAGGATTCTGCTTCTCTTCCAATCCCAGTTCAAGTGAGTTTTCATTGCATTATAAATTTATTTATTTATATATAAGGGAGCAACTATTTGATTTTTATGGAGGGGGGGTGGGGGCTAGGATCAAATTTGAAATAAAAAGGTAAGACCAGGATTTTGGCAAAATAAAAAGACAGGATCACTTTAGGTGCGAAGACAAAATGCAGGACCTGTATCAGTCATGAAATTTTTCGGTTTAAATGAAAATAGAAATTTAGGCTGCAATAGCGGCTGAAAAAAAAATCCAGGACCAAAATATTGACGAAAAAAATAGGCAGGATTAAACTTTCATCCTAGCTCCCTATAAAAATCAAATGGTAGCTCTCTAAGAGGATAATGACAATAGAGGATCATTGGCTAATAATAAAGTTTGTATTAATTTGGAGCAAAATACAGAAAAAAAAGGCTTGGCATTGCCTTGCATTCTTGCCCATTTATTTTGACCTTCTAAAGCTTTTTCTGTTGGCCATGTATTTATCATGTTATATTCATAGTCTTTTTGTTGTTTCAGATGACCATTACTTGATAACAAATCTCCGAGCAGCCACTAGCTACACAGTTGTTGTGGAAGCCAGAAAAATGGAGAAATACAAAGATATTGATGAAGGTTTGTATCTGCTTATAACAATGAATTATTGGTCCTACAAAAATGTTATATAAAACAGAAACAAATGTACTGGCTGACAGATGATGATTCTAGCCTTGCAGATTTATGAATTGTCATCTTCAGACTAAATAGATCTTTTTGGTAATTATGAGGTAAATTATCATTTTATGATTCCAAAAAAATGGTAGTTTTGTTTATCTTAAAAGCAGCGAATCTTTTTTTCTTCAACTTTGAATTAAAACTGGAATTAGATTATGAAAAGGCAAAGGAAATTTTTAAAAAGGAAAATTGATAGATTTATTTTATTGGTAATATGTCACCAGGAGCAACACATTAGTGCACATTTTTGAGATTTTCATTTGTGCACAATTTAGTATTATATTTGTGCTTATTTCCCTTTCTATTTAGCCAGATACAGAATGTTAAGTTAAGAATTACATACTAGAATTTTAATGTATCTGTTAATACTGTTCACTGAGGGGAGGTGGAAGTATTATTTAGAGCAGGATATACATTTCCATGGATGTATGAGAGTAATCTTTAAAACAATAAAATATTAACAGTGATCTCAAAATTACTGAGATCTACTTTAATCAGGCAGAAAAAAAGTTCATTCTTATAAAGCTTACTTGATGTAAAATGTGTGCAGCTGTGCAACAACTATCGACTCTGCCAAAAAAGACAGAATATGATACAGAATGTTACCTGGAAATGCATTATGAAGTCACACAATTTTTTTGTGTAACAGTAAATGCTCAAAAAAAAAATAATCTAGGAGTTGTTTAGGATTTTGTGTTGATATTGAATTTAAAACAAGCTTGATTAATTTTCCCTAAAAAAGTAGGACAATATTTGTCAGTACATGTACCAGGGTAATTTGTTCTATTTTTTGTGGCTTCTCTGTTGCAGGATAGGTTTGTAAAAATATAAGGCACCGTGACATCATGTGCATAATTAATCCTATAATTTTGTAATATTTGTTTTTACAGAGGAGAATAGAGGAAAGCATCCAACGATGAATTCCTTTATTATAGCCTCTAAGGCAGAACCTTTGACAATAAAAACTGCCCGCCCACCTGATCCAGCTAGTAATCTTGGTGTCATAGCAACGACATGTTCTGGTATCAAATTAGCATGGGATCCACCAAGAGAACATGGTGTTGAGGTCTTAGGTCAGTATGTTTTCAAATTATGTTATGTTTATTTATACTTATGGTATAAAAAATGAAGTTTGCAGATATTTAATGATGCATAATATACATATTATCAGTATGAAAATGAAAGATATTGGATATGCATTACATGAAACAACATCCTGTTAAACTGAACATTACAAAGGTTTGGGTACATTTATGGGTATCTATGCCCCATAGCTATGTCAGTATTTTGACAAACAGAATGATTAATACAAATTTGTTGTGTTTTTTTAGGAATCCGTATTGATGCTATGTCCCTGAACACCAACGATCCCCATCACACCAGTGTTGATGTACTACCAGATGCTAATGTTGCAAATATAGAAAATCTACGAGAAAAAACAGACTATCTTCTCCGAGTCACTGCCATTACTGATGAATACTTTGATCGTTTACCAGAGAAACATAGATTCAAGAAGCTTAGAGCTTTACCTAGAGACGCCATCATTTCACCAGAAGATTCAAAATGGCTGCCAAATTCAAGCATTATTCATAAAACAGCTGGAACAGAACCACCAACAAATATCAGGGTCTCTAAGGCTTCAACTAATAACATGAAATTAACATGGACTCCTCCCATTGTTTATGGGTCAAATGTATTGAAAGGTCAGATTGTACGATGGTTGGACGTAAAAGCAAACAAACAAGTTAGCGATGATTTTCACGTAGCTTGCCATCAGAATGTTCTTGCAACAGAAGATTGCATTGAAATTCGGGACTTGATTCCTGGAATACAGTATAAAATAGTCATTGAGGCTGTTGTTAGTGTTAAAACAGCCTTAGAAAAAGACAGAAATGATGGAGGTATTGAAACAAATCGACGTGTTGCACATGTTATGTCGAAGCCACTGTTTGCTAGAGCTAGAGCCCCTACAGAACCCCCTAGACTTTACATTACTGGTTATACACAAACTACAGCACAGCTTTACTGGGAAAAACCTTTACTTGTTTCAGTCACAGGCAAAGATGAAAATGGAAATGCCAAATATCTACGCAGATACTTGGAGGGATATAAACTTGAAATCAATGGAAAGACGTATAGTTGTTTAGGACCTAATTCACAGAGTTGTGCTTTGACTAAATGTAAACCTGGAAAGAAATATCTAGTTAATCTTGTTGCTTTGACTTGTACAGAGGAAGGAAAGAAAGAGAGAAAAAGAAAAGTGAGTGTAACATATCAAGCTATAATATATGCAAACAGATAATTACCTGAATTGTCTCTTCGAAAAAAAAATCAAAATGATGTTAAATACTGGTATTCTTTATAAAAATCAAGGAGGATTTTTTTGTGCTAATTTAGATTAAAACCCTTTAATTATGCATGTTATGCAGTATTTATTGATCACTAAGTGTGTTCGTGAAGATACATGGTACCTGTCCCTCAGTGTTTAACGTTCCCCCAAAAAAAAGTTCCCACCTAATTTCCTTGAAAAACTGTAAAACTGTTAATTTTTACCTGCGTCACCAACGGTGAAAGCAGGTCTAGTAGCCGCTCGACTCTGTCCGTCCCTCCATCACACTTAGGGTTACATACTTTGTTTAATCTGAAACTCCTACTATATTGAATCAATATTTTTAAAACTCTGCTATATACATGTTTATATACATATTGAAGATGTGCACCTCCTATTTTGGACAAATTTGACAAATATCTTTATCACATTGAGTGTGGTTAAATACCGGGATTTCCAAGTGAAATCAAAATCGTTAATTCACCGAGTGAAATCGAAAGTCATATTTCACTCTAGGAAGTGACGTAACAATAACCGTCGCCAATGACGTTGCTATACAATGGTTGACGCGTAATCATATAAAAACATAATCCCTTGTATTTTATCATTAAAATTTCTGAATACATGGAATATTTCAATGTAATAAACAGAATAACTAATCTTGAAATTCGAATACCAAAGATCTTACACTCGTGACCGAAAAACACCAATAAAGACTAAATAAAAATTAATGTGTTTTCGGTAACTGGCTGTAGATTGTTAGGTATTCGCAGTTCAAGATTAGTTATACTATAATTATTATGAATTTTTGCATGTTGAACTTAGCCATTTTTCAGCAATACATGCTATAAACGGTGCATACTTTGTGTAATCTTTAACACCGACTGTATTGAACCAATATATTTCAAACTTTGTATAGTGTTTATATACATATTGAAGATGTGCATTTGCTATTTGGGGGCAAATTTGACAAATTTTTACTATGAATTTTTGCATGTTGAACTTAGCCATTTTTCAGCAATACATGTTATGAACGGTGCATACTTTGTGTAATCTGTAACTCAGACTGTGTTGAACCAATATTTTTCAAACTTTGCATAGTGTTTATAGACATAATAGCATTATGTCCTCAAACTTTTCAGAAGTGTTGTGTGATTAAAGTCTTTCAGTATACTTTAGTGTTGAAGTTCAGGGTTATAAGATAAAGAAGGGATATGGTGTATAAATTTATGACACAAAATCCCTATAAGGTCCATATCCTGAAAAATGTAAACGTAATCATGACCTGAATAATACTAGGTAAATGGAAGCATCTTTTTATCTAAACCACATACATATTAGAGTAATAATAACTTTGCCCCGACAAACATATGACAGGTCCAGACATGTAATCGGTCTTGTTATGAGTTAAAATTTTGTGGTTTTCAGCCTGAAAATGATTTTAATTTGGATAAATATCATGGTTGCTAAATTCACATTATAGTAGCACTCTGAATGGATTTAAAATTTCATCTGAGATTAAATTTCATTGAAAATTTGAAAAAATTACGTTACCTTAGAATATATTTCAAAAACAGGTTGTAATTCAGGGACCTAAATCCAGATTTAGGAAGGGATGGAGTTTTTATTTCATAGCACATGCTCAGAGTGAGATTAGTAAAACAGCAGGATGTTAATTAGGTCATACATGTGTCTAATGCTACTGTTCACTTGTTTTGATATATATTAGAATTATTATCAGATAAAAAAAATTCAATAGCAAATGAATTATTGCATGTTATATTTTTCCAGTACAAAGGTGTATATAGATCTGCAAACCCACAGAACATTGACTATTCATCTGTACTGGACGATGAAGATAACTTAGACGCTTCACCTTCAGAAACTATTGAGATTGTATTACCCAGAAACCAAGAAGGTAAGAAGGTCAAAACTACAACTAAGTCACAGAAAAACTTATTGGTTGCTTAATTGTCATTTGAGTGTAAGTTGCTGTGGCCATCATAGTTTGGGGGGTATATAGGATTCACCTGTCTGTCTGTCTGTCTGTCTGTCTGTCTCTCTGTCTCTCTGTCTCTCTGTCCATCCGTCCGTCCGAGGTTAATGAAACTTTGCATACTGTTAGATCCTAGTACGTAGATGTGCGCATGCGAAGTATGTCCTGGTCCAGTACTTTTTTCCATAAATTTATACCCTTTTGAACTTATTAATTCTGTCTATCCCCCAATTTTTTTTGTATCTGCAGTTTCTCAAACATGCCTTGTCAGAGGTTAATGAAACTTTGCATACTGTTAGATCCTAGTACGTAGATGTGCACATGCGAAGTATTTCCTGGTCCAATACTTTTTCCCATAATTTTATACCCTTTGGACTTAGAAATGTGCTGTGGGGGGTATTAGTCCCTTTCAGGACAGTTCTAGTTATTTATGGTCAAGGTGACTTCAAAATGATAGAATCATTCTGTTAGGATTATTTATATATGTATATTTATTCATTAAATTGAGCAACTTTTACTGCAAAATTGTTGGTTGAACTAAAGAACTGATTTTTATACGCCCGTCAAAATTTTGACGGGACGTATTATGGTATACAAATGTCCAGCGTCCGTCTGTCCGTCGTAAACATGTTGCGCCGTAACTTGAGAACAACTTATCCAAATTTCATGAAACTTAATACAGTTGTTTCTTATGATGGTCAAACGATCTGTATACTTTTTAGTGAAAATAAGATTAAAACTTTTTGAGTTACGGGACTTTGTAACTAAAACAGGAGTGTGTTTTTTTTTCACATGTCGCGCCGTATCTCAAAAACGATTTATGATTATTGCTTAAAACTTTACACACTTCTTAGATATATTAATCTAAAGGTCTGTATACTTTTTGGTGATGATTCAAAATTTATTTTAGAGTTTTTGAGTTTTTTGTAAAAAAAAAAAAAAGGGGGGGTTTTCACATGTCGCGCCGTATCCCAAAACGATTTATGATTATTGCTTTAAAATTTACACACGTCTTAGTTATATTAATCTAAAGATCTGTATACTTTTTGGTGATGATTCAAATTTTTTATTTGAGAGTTTTTGAGTTTTTTGTGAAAAAAGGGGGGGTTTTCACATGTCGCGCAGTATCTCAAAAACGATTTATGATTATTGCATAAAACTTTACACACTTCTTAGTTATATTAATCTAAAGATCTGTATACTTTTTTGGTGATGATTCAAAATTTTATTTTAGAGTTATTGAGTTTTTTTTGTAAAAAAAAAAAGGGGGGGGGGGGGGGGGGGGGTTTCACATGTCGCGCTGTATCTCAAAAACAATTTATGATTATTGCTTAAAACTTTATATACTTCTCAGTTATATTAATCTAAAGATCTGTATACTTTTTGGTGATGATTCAAAATTTTATTTTAGAGTTATTGAATTTTTATTGAGCTTTTTGGTAAAAAAGGTACTCTTTTTTGGTCACATTTCGCGCCGTATCTCTATTGCTTAAAAGTTTACATGCTTATGTTTTGCCGGGTTTCCATATACATCCCACCAGCAGCTCCACTAAATAAAGGGGGATTCCAAAAACATTTATTATGTTTTTTTTTACAAGACGACGTGTGTATCATGCGCTCATGGTGCAGCTGTTTATTTATTTACCTATATGACATAATAATTCAGATTTGTGTATTTTCAATTTCTACTTTAACATCTTTGGTTTGAAGTATTTTATTCTGATCTTTTTATTTTTTTACAGGAAATCTAAATTCATTAAGTTGCCGATATACCCATACTGAAGATCGTGACAATAGAACATTTGGTGACCTTGAACTTGATTGGGACATACAAGGAGATATAAATCTGTTGAAACAGTTTAATGTTGTATGGTATAATGATGATGACAGAGTTATACAGACTAAGTATGTCAGTCCTGACTTCAGACATACTGTGGTACCAGTCACAAAAAATAAGTAAGTATACAGTTATCTCCTTTAGCCAAGTGCCAAATTTTCTCTGCTTCGTGTCCACAGAAAAAAAACTAAAATGTTTTGTTACCTCCCCTTGTTAAGGGTAGCTAACTGAGTAATTTTTACATATGTGAGAAATAAGATAATGAAAAAAATATTTCTTTTTGGATAATTTTCTGTTTTTATTTTTACCATTAAAGGAGTTTTTTTTTTGTCTAGACATATGAAATGCGTCCAGAATTTTTTAAGAATTTTTTTAATTCCCTATTGTTTTTAAGTCCAAAATATATGCATCTTTCATGCAAATAATAATCATATGTGAAAAAAAAAAACATCGTTATTACAGGTCTGTTTATAACCTGACTGTTGAACCAGCATATTGGACTGAGACCCTCCCTCAAATACCCCAGAGTATTCAACTAGTCATCCCAGGACCACCTGATTCCCCAGATATATTCCTCAAGTCTGTCAGTCCTGAGGAATTTGTTGTAGAATGGGGAGAACCAAGGTTATTTGGAGGAGTCAGGGTCAGAGGTTACCAGGTAGGTATAACAATTAAATACTGAGTTTACAAGCTTTGATTAAAGTTTTACTTGATTTGTTGTTCATAACCTAGTGTATTTATTTTTTATTTTGAAATATGAATACTGCTTAAACAAATTACAGATTTGTCTGCAATATATCAGTCAAAAGGAAAACCCCTTAGTTTATACCTTTAAGAAAAAATCGTTGCTATGGTAGTTTGGTAAACATTGTTTCAGAAAGTCATCACAGATCATTTCCACCAAATTATAACACTACTGGTAATGATTCCCTGGTTGTTAAGGTCATATTTATCTTTGCTGATTGAGTGATAAGCTATATTTCCATTTCTGTTTCTAATCAATAAATAATTATTTCTGTAATAGTATTAAGACAAAATAACTTTGATTTTCTACTTAATTATCTGATATGACACCAAAGATCACTTAGAGATATTTTTTTAACCATCAAAGGTGAAATTGAGGAAATACTTGATAACAACTTCGTAATTGATTTCTTTTAATTGAGATTTTTGTTCTGTTATTTTTTTCTTTTTATTGATTTCAAATACTTAATTATCTAAAGATAAGGCTTAAAGTACCATAATGAATATTGGTACCTTTTAATTTTTATCTAAAATATTATGAAAGGACATGCATGTGTATGAATACCTTATTAAAAGGTGGCATCGGTTCTAAAATATTGTCTATATACCCAATACTACAATTGATAGTAAAATAAAATTTATAAGATTATATAATTGTAAAAACACATATATGTGTGATCTATATTTTCAGGTTTATCTGAATGATAAGAAGGCTGGAAATGAATTAAATCACTCGCATAGAAAAGCTGTAATACCTTGTAAACCAAACAGGTTAGATTTAAACAATTTTGTTACAACTTTAATCTATGAAAATAAATAAAATTATGAATTTAGTTTTCAACAACTGTGAGGTTTTGTAATTTATGTCTTAATTCTTTAAAGACTGAAAAAATTTGAGCTGTCATATTGTAGTGTTACAGTTCTAGTAAATTGATCCAAATTTCATTGCTTAGCAGAAATTACAGAGTACAACTTGTAGCTTTAAGTGCAAACCCAGAATACAGCGACTCACCAAAGTCAAATTCCTTGTTTATATCCACTTCTATCCACTCACCTCGTCAGACAGTGGATACAGAAGACTGGACATTAGCAGACGACCAAGATATTCCTGTCAAGGTCACTCAGATTACAGACTCTTCAATACATCTGGATTGGAGTAATTTCCTGGAAATTGATGGAGTTTCTAGTTATAAAATACAGTGGAGTAGTGTTGCACAACCAGCTGTAAGTTGTTATGGATTTAAAACAAATTTTGGATAAATTGTGTTATTTTGTTTTTAACTGGATTTGTTGGCAGAGAAAATCCCATTATTAGTTTGGCAATGCATAGATAGCTGGCAGGCAGCTCCAAACATTGATGGCTGGCAGGTGGGTGGGCAGCTCCAAACATAGATAGCTGGCAGGTGGGCAGGCTGCTCCAAACATTGATGGCTGACAGGTGGCTGGGCAGCTCCAACCAGCTTCATGTTTAACTAACCGGAATATTTCTTGACATCTTCTGAAAAAGCTGTCAAAACTGATGTAGCAGTTTTTGAAATAATAAAACCTGCAGTAATAATTTTTCGAAAGTTTTATTTCCAAAGGAAATGGGTTAAAATGTATTAAAAATGTTGAATTTTTCTTTGTTTGTCATTGCATTTGTAAACAAACACAAATGGCAGATTAAGTTTTGCAATTATTTTCATTGAAAAATATGATCTGTGATTTTTTTTCAGCAAAGAGAAGTAAGACTCACTGGTCAGGATAGTAGTTGTGTAATAAACAATTGTCTACCAGGGACTACACATTTTGTCCGTCTTCTGGCACTGGATGATGATGGGCAGGTCAAGGAAAGGTCAAAACAGTTCACGATACAGACGTCAGCCCCACCAGATAGCCCAATACTCACTGTTAGGTTAGTTAGTTGTGAAAGTTATTTTTGACATAATATGTAGAATGGGATGTTGTCTCGTCTGTTCTTACCCCTTTACCTTGCATTGTCTGCACTGTATTTTAAAAACCTACAATGGAATATATTTTCATGATTTTTTAGTTTTATTACTTCATCATATATTTATTAACTTTGTCAGCTTTATTGCAAATATCTTATTTCAGGCAGAAATCTGGCTTTCATTTTATAATGTTCAGGCAGGTGTGTTTGTGTGTTTGTGGTCGGCTCAAAATAGTTATGAAGGAAAATATGATTAGCTTCTTATCTGCTTTTGATTGTAATCTGTTTCCTATTTAAGGGCCTGCAATTTCCGTTATATTGCTGTACAGTGGGATAAACCAAACACCTATGGTGATGCAGTTATAACTGGATATAAAGTTTATGTTAATGGTATTGTGGAGTCTATCCTTAATGCTGATCAGCTCAGTTATACATTTACTCATGGGAAATGGTGCCAAGAATATACATTCCAAGTTCAGGTAAAATAAAAGATTTGTTGTATTATGATGTCAGATTCTAATTTTCATTTATAAACTTACTGTATAAGATCCTTCAGAAAAAAAAAGTTTTGAAAAGTGTGAAAAGTTGAATGTAGTCAAAATTAAGATTTTTTCATTGAAAAATATAATTTGTGATTTACTTTCATTAAAGAGTAGTAAGACTCACTAGTCAGGATAGTAGTTTTGTAATAACAATCTTTTTATCACTTTTAAAAAGTCAAATATATGACCTCTAAAATTTGTTTTCTGCTATATAGAGTTATCATGTAACATTCATTTTTTTAGGCCTTAACTGCATTTGAGAAACTTCACAGTAAAGTTAGTGAACCACTGATAGTAACATGGCCAGGTTGTCAGCCACCCTCACTGAAAAGGTTACCAACACATAGTAGTTCTAACATGAAGATTGGATGGGATGACCCTTACCTTACTGAAGGGGTCAAGGTCAAACATTTCAGGGTAAGACTTTTCTTATTCTGTATAGATTCAATATGAATTAAATAATTAATATTAGAAAATAATAAATGAATACATAACATAATAAAAAAAAAACCTTGGCAGTTTCTGAGAAATATGAATCATACATGAAAATACTAAATAAGACTATTAAATGACCTATTTTATCTATGCTTTTCAGGAATATACAGCCTGATGAATTTCATTTCTGCTTATTATGAAAACTTTTTTTTTTATATATGTTAATTACATTACCTGTATATTTCTTTCGGTCTTGGAGGTCTGAAATTTAAATAATATAAAGTTAGATAGAGAACTTTGTGTATTCTAGGCTTGTTGTGTAGAAGAAGGAACAGAGAAAATGGTACAAAGTATTGGACCTATTCATCCTGACAGTCGTGAGGCTGAGTTCAAGCATTTAAAGAAAGGCAGCTATAGTGTGTTTGTAGAAGTGCATGTAAGTTGTCATTACACAGTTATAATTATCTGGAAAAATCTTTCTGAAAAGAGGCTATTTGTGAAAAAAAACTAGTTCAATGTTAAGAATTCAGTCATTTTTTGTCACATCAAAATCATAAAAGGGAATTTTCAGGTAACTAAAATAATTTTTGGAACTCTAATGGCAGTAGGTTATAATAGTGTCTTCTGATAAGTACAACTTTTGGTGAAGTCTGAATTCATTGGAAAGTCACTGCGTGTTTTAAAAATTTTCCTTGAAATTTTCCAGGGAGAAACAGATATATTTAAAAAAGAAGGAAATTACAAGACAGTACAAATAAAGCAAAACAAAAAGTTGGAGTTTGTTGTAAAAGGAATATCAGTAAAAAATCACATTCTGTTTATATTATAGTTATATGGAACCAGTGAAATAACATGTACCGAGGCCATTAGGTTACAGCCAGCCTTGTCACCTGACCCTCCACGTATTATGGTGACAGTGGTGGGATTGGACGAACGTAGACGGATAGAGAGAGTCACATGTGATCTAGTGAATATAAGAGATAGGTATGTATTTATTGCTGGAATCAAATTTTTTAGGAAAATAACATTTTGTTTCTCAAAAAAAAAGAAACTTTGGATATACAGTCATGAGTATGTTTATCCTCTAAAACAATGGGCTCGACCTATGCACTGCATTGACCTATCTAATTTTTTTTTTTCATAAACCCCAAACCACCCCCTATATTGAATATTAATAAATGATTTAAGAACTGTGATTCAACTTATACACTGCACTGACCTATAGTTCCGAAAATTATTGTAATTTTGAAAAATTGGTCATTCGACCTATAGTCCGAAAATTACGGTAATCATTTAATGTTAAATTTCCAATCACATTGTTTACTTTTGATTCTATTACATACAAAAATTTCATTAAAACAAATACTTATTTAATAATTGAATATTTTTATTTTGCAGATTAATTAGAAAAGTTGGACACAAATTAAAAGAAATTGGTGCTTTATCGAATCCATTACGTGCTGAAAAGAACAGAAGTGTAATAGAAGGTGCCCATACATTGTCCAGAGTAGAGGAATATCTGGGGGAATGTTTCCATGCATTAGAACATTTTACAGGTATGTGTACATACATTGTCCAGAGTAGAAGAATATCTGGGGGAATGTTTCCATGCATTAGAACATTTTACATGTATGTGTTCATACAGTGTCCAGAGTAGAGGAATATCTGGGGGAATGTTTCCATGCATTAGAACATTTTACAGGTATGTGTTCATACAGTGTCCAGAGTAGAGGAATATCTGGGGGGAATGTTTCCATGCATTAGAACATTTTACAGGTATCTTTGTTCATACAGTGTCCAGAGTAGAGGAATATCTGGGGGAACATTTCATTGCATTAGAACATTTTACATGTATGTGTGTTCATACAGTGTCCAGAGTAGAGGGATATCTGGGGGAATATTTCAATGCATTAGAACATTTTACAGGTATGTGTGTTCATACAGTGTCCAGAGTAGAGGAATATCTGGGGGAATGTTTCCATGCATTTGAACATTTTACAAGTATGTGTACATACATTGTCCAGAGTAGAAGAATACCTGGGGGAATGTTTCCATGCATTAGAACATTTTACAGGTATGTGTGTTCATACAGTGTCCAGAGTAGAGGAATATCTGGGGGAATGTTTCCATGCATTAGAACATTTTACAGGTATGTGTACATACATTGTCCAAAGTAGAAGAATATCTGGGGGAATGTTTCCATGCATTAGAACATTTTACAGGTATGTGTGTTCATACAGTGTCCAGAGTAGAGGAATATCTGGGGGAATGTTTCCATGCATTAGAACATTTTACAGGTATGTGTACATACATTGTCCAAAGTAGAAGAATATCTGGGGGAATGTTTCCATGCATTAGAACATTTTACATGTATGTGTGCATACAGTGTCCAGAGTAGAGGAATATCTGGGGGAATGTTTCCATGCATTAGAACATTTTACATGTATGTGTGCATACAGTGTCCAGAGTAGAGGAATATCTGGGGGAATGTTTCCATGCATTAGAACATTTTACATGTATGTGTGCATACAGTGTCCAGAGTAGAGGAATATCTGGGGGAATGTTTCCATGCATTAGCACATTTTACATATATGTGTGCATACAGTGTCCAGAGTAGAGGAATATCTGGGGGAATGTTTCCATGCATTAGAACATTTTACAGGTATGTGTTCATACAGTGTCCAAAGTAGAAGAATATCTGGGGAATGTTTCCATGCATTAGAACATTTTACATGTATGTGTGCTCATACAGTGTCCAGAGTAGAGGAATATCTGGCGGAATGTTTCCATGCATTAGAACATTTTACAGATATGTGTTCATACAGTGTCCAAAGTAGAAGAATATCTGGGGGAATGTTTCCATGCATTAGAACATTTTACATGTATGTGTGTTCATACAGTGTCCAGAGTAGAGGAATATCTGGGGGAATGTTTCCATGCATTAGAACATTTTACATGTATGTGTTCATACAGTGTCCAGAGTAGAGGAATATCTGGGGGAATGTTTCCATGCATTAGAACATTTTACATGTATGTGTTCATACAGTGTCCAGAGTAGAAGAATATCTGGGGGAATGTTTCCATGCATTAGAACATTTTACAGGTATGTGTTCATACAGTGTCCAGAGTAGAAGAATGTCTGGGGGAATGTTTCCATGCATTAGAACATTTTACAGGTATGTGTTCATACAGTGTCCAGAGTAGAGGAATATCTGGGGGAATGTTTCCATGCATTAGAACATTTTACATGTATGTGTGCATACAGTGCCCAGAGTAGAAGAATATCTGGGGGAATGTTTCCATGCATTAGAACATTTTACAGGTATGTGTTCATACAGTGTCCAGAGTAGAGGAATATCTGGGGGAATGTTTCCATGCATTAGAACATTTTACAGGTATGTGTTCATACAGTGTCCAGAGTAGAAGAATATCTGGGGGAATGTTTCCATGCATTAGAACATTTTACAGGTATGTGTGTTCATACAGTGTCCAGAGTAGAGGAATATCTGGGGGAATGTTTCCATGCATTAGAACATTTTACAGGTATGTGTACATACATTGTCCAAAGTAGAAGAATATCTGGGGGAATGTTTCCATGCATTAGAACATTTTACAAGTATGTGTTCATACAGTGTCCAGAGTAGAGGAATATCTGGGGGAATGTTTCCATGCATTAGAACATTTTACAGGTATGTGTGTTCATAGTGTACAGAGTAGAGGAATATCTGGGGGAATTTTCTGTGATATTAGAACATATTACAGATATTTGTAGGACTACATACATTGTCCAGAGTAGAGGAATATCTGGGGGAATGTTCCATGCATTAGAACACATTACAGGTATGTGGGGGACTACATACATTGTCCGGAGTAGAGGAATATCTGGGGGAATGTTCCATGCATTAGATCACATTACAGGTATGTGTGGGACTACATACATTGTCCAGAGTAGAGGAATATCTGGGGGAATGTTCCGTGCATTAGAACACATTACAGGTGTGTGGGGGACTACATACATTGTCCAGAGTGGAGGAATATCTGGAGGAATGTTCTGTGAATTCGAACATTTTACAGGTATGTGTAGGACTCCATACATTTGTAAACTGATAAAAAGATGACACTGTATATGTCAATACTGTATACGTAAGATGTTTTAAGAAATAACATTTTTGTATGGAAATAATTTTTTATAAAATGGTTCACAATCTGCATTAAAATAGATGGTTGGTTAATTATAAGATGATTTAATTCATTAAAATTCAGTGAAGGTATTTGATGTTATATTTGATTTGTACATGTTTAGTTCTGAACTGTATTACTTTCATAGGTTTGTACTACAAAAGATATTCTTATTCAAAGTTTATATGGGATACACTATGTACAATTACAAGATTTTGTATATTGCTTTCCCTCTTTCAGGCCATCTAGAAGCTCATGTTAGTTGGTCCTGTCCTCAGACCAAACCAGAGATGGTAGTTACTGGGTATAAAGTACTGATAGATGGTAAACAGTATGGTAGTGCCATGCATGAAGGAATCAAAACAGTCAGGATTAAGGTAGGTGAACTATCTGAATGGTAAATTCAGGTTTTGCATTGTACTAAAGTTCCCTCTTTATCAGACTGTCTTATCTAAACAGAAAAATTGATATTAAAGTGAGGTGTGGTCTTTGTTTTGTAAAAGATATTTATACATGAAAAAACACATTAATACATGTTAATACATTTTTGGAGGGAATGCCACACAGACAGTGTCTGATTGTTGAGGGTTGGATTCATCTGCACAGTAATGACATTAAATTATTATTTGCAGTCACAACACTTTTTCTCTTTCAGTTCAATCTTTTGTCATTCTTGTCAAGTATTTATTGTGCAATTTTCATATATGTTTTTTTTTCAGTTGGGATTGGAACAGCCAGTATATAGATTGTCCATGATATCTATGACGGACAAACCACAGGCGACCAGCGGTGATTCTAATGTTGTAGAACTGTTATCAGAACAATTCCGACCATTTGCCTTCTATTGTTACCATGCTGTTCATGCTGAAGGTGCCAGGTGAGTCAAAGTGTTCAAGTTTCTAATTTTATCTGTCTCGTTATTCACCAAGAGATGGATAAATTAATGTGATGATTTTATTGTGCAAAAATATTAACAGGATACTGACTTCAATAATTCAGATTTGCCAGTAATATAACAGTATTTTATGAGAGAATATTGTTTCAATAAACTGAATGTCTTCTGGTGAAATTGGTGGACACAAAAAATTGTTAAAAGTTTTTTAAAGTCGAGAATGACTTTATGATGCATACATGTAAGGAGATATTTATAGGGATTCTTGATGAATATTTCCAAGCTCCTGATGAAAATCTTACAAAATTGAGTTGTATTTCTTTGCTGAAGCCTTAACTCGTGATCATGAAGTTTATCACATATACAACAGAATAATATTGGTAGTTACATTAAATTTTATGTTTTGAAAATAGATAATGTAAATTCTGAAATTAGTGTCTTGTTTTTATTAATACCAAAAATTTGACACAGTGATTATCACAATAATAAAAGCCTTTCATGTTAATATTTCTTGCAATTTATTGTACATGGATTAATATTCACATAATTGCTGATTGTTGAAGATTTGCATAAATAAACGAAAAATTTCTGGAATTTAAAGTATTGAAAACTTGCGTTGTTGTAGATGGCCCAACCAAGGATGCTGTAAATTTTCTGATTCACTTGCTTATGAACGTCAAGCAGCCAAAAAATTAGCCAATCAGGGATTATTAAAGAAACGAGTACCTCCTCCATCCTGTAGTTTGTTAGACATATTTGATGGTGAATACAAGCCTTTCCTATCTACTCATAGTAATCAGTATGCTACTGCAGTCCTATTCTGGACACCATGGTAAGATATCTAAGATAATCATTCATTAACAACAATTATTTTCACTTAAATTTAATGTTGATGATAGTAGCATTAAACTTTCATAATTAATTTTCAGTCATTTTAAAGACATGATTAAGCTATTTAGAGACTGAAAAATAGTTATTCAGGTGTGCATTTACTGTGAAGAAAAGTGATGCTGATAGTAAATAAAAAATTAATACAAAAACTTCATGTAACTTTTATTGGATGAAGTATTTTGTGACTGTTTCATTTTTACTGAGATAATAGTTTGTTTTGGTCTTTTTATTTTAGTTTGGTGTTTAGATTTCAGGCTTTGAATAGTTATTTTTTTACTGATTTTCTTAATGAATTTTGCTTTGGTATGTTTCAGGTGCCTTGCTTCCCAATTATTTGTTAATTATTATACAAGATTTGCAAAGGAACATTCATCACAGGTAAATAATGTATGCTTTAATTTTATAAATTCACTACAATCTACAATATTTTATTTTGAAATAATTTCAATATCATAAAATGGAAATACATGTATATCATATCTTTTTGTACAATTTGTTTCTAACATGAGACTTTCAAAATAAGAGTCGACACTGATGATATGCAATAATTAAATGCTGAAAACATGCACATTACTTTTATATTTTTATTATAGTTTTCTTGTAATTTTTTAAACAGTACAACTTCATAGCAGTATCATGTGGTGTGAATGTCACAGCTGCCTCAAATAGGAAGTCTCTTATCCACAAAATAACATCAAATGGATGGAGGGAAGATAAATCTGTGTGGCATTGTACTAGTCAGTGTGCCAGCTCTATAGATGAAGCCAGTAGTAAAGTGTGGAAAACTACTTCATCAGGTATATTCTTATTTATAATCATTTACTTAATTTTGGACAGAGGTATGACCCCTCTTTATTATTATTGCATCTAAATTTATTCCAGTTCTCATTTATTGAAAATTAAAATCTGTATAGATACACTTCAAATTATAACATGCTTTATATGTATTAAAATTTTTAGCTTTTGACGTAGTTAGAGATCAAACTGAGGTTTAATGATGTTTAAATGTTTTTGTTTGATGTAAAATTAATTCAATTAATTTAATTAACATTTAACATTTATATGTCTTTTGACTTAAAGACTGGATCACAGAGGTTCAACCCACAGAGCTGCCCAGCATGTCCTCATGTTGTGTCACGTAACAATACAGAATGCCTGAGTTCATTCAGTTACAATGAAAAGTATATAGAGAGATTAAGTCTGTGTTCCATCAGTAAAAGTGATAACTATAGATAGGTTCTGAGAATTTAATGTTTATTTCAGGGGCAGCTAGAAGGCCAGATGATAATAATACTTCTGTTGTTGATCTGACGGAGATACTTGGAATTGCTGGAGTTCCTACAGTACTTATCATACATCCAGATGGTAAAACTTATTTTTATTGAAAAAAACCATGTTATACAGTGTATTAAAATGAAGACTGTAGAATATGTGTTGATGAGACAACATCTTATAAAAGTACATGTATTTTAAATATTGATTGAAATTCATATTTAGTATGTCTAGAGGACTTCAACAATGACAATACCACAAAAAGCAAGATTTCTGTAATATTATTGCATTATATATTACTTAGCATGGTAGATACAGGACCTTTGATTTGATTTCATTAAAATGTTTTTCATTATAAAATATATTGGCTTCATATTAGGTTATATTAGTTATATTATTTTTCATTACAGGATATATTGCCTAACATGTTAAATACAGAGCTTATGACTTTGTAAATTTTTCATTACTGGTTATATTGCCTGGCATGGTAAAATTAGGGACTTATAAATATGTACCTTTGAGTTATATTATTTGTCATTACAAACATGTTAAATACAGAGCTTATGACTTTGTAAATTTTTCATTACTGGTTATATTGCCTAGTGTGGTAAAATTAGGGACTTGTAAATATGCACCATTCAGTTATATTATTTTCCATTACAGGATATATTGCATGGCATGGTAGATACAAGGCCTATGACTATGCAGGATTTTGTTCATTTATGCAGCATACACTGAGTGAAGTTCTCAATGTGCCAAGTCCAGCTTATGGATATGATGTCTTTAAAAATGATTTGACAATTAATGAGGAAGAAATAGGTAAATCTTTAGATTTGAAAAAAAATCTGTGTCAGTTTGATTTGGAACAGAAAGGATTTGGAGTATCTGTTTGAAAATATGTAACTGTAGATGAAAAACATCCTGTGATTTCATATGATCCGTGCTGAAGAGACGAAGCTCACACAACATCAGAAGCACTAGGTCACTAATGAAAATATGTGGAAACTTCAATAATAATGTAAATTCAGATATTGTGTCCATTTATAATTGCAAATCTTCAACAATGAATGTGAATACAGTGGAACTCCCCTAAATTGGTCTATCTGAAAACCGAGCCCTTTCTTTTGGTCCAGAATTTACACCTATATTTTCAAGTAAAAAATTCCTCCAAAATCCAGCTCTCCTGAATTCCGAGTACAGAAGATATTTTGCGGTCCAAAACTAATGTATTCCTCTCATATACACCTCTGAAAACATGCCTAACTATCATTCTAGTATTTTATACAAGGCCCATTGATGTGTAGAGGGAAAATTCTTCTAATAACAGATTTTAACTTACCTTTCTACAAAAAAAACAATGAAGCCAAAAGACTAAGATTTAGTTACAGAAAAAACCATGCAAATGCAGTTTCATGCCTTTTGGTATTTCAATTTATTTACTTTCGGTCAGATTTCAGTACAAATAAGGAACCTCTCAAAACTGACACCTCAGAAAACCGGCCAATTTGTACGGTTCCATACCTGTTTGGTTTGAAGAGGTTCCACTTTACATGTATTAATCTAATGCTTTTCCTTTACACGTACTAATTTTCATTTTCCTACAGTGCATATAAGCCATGAAAAGGGTGGATCCAACAAATTTGAAAAATAATTACTAAAAAAATTTTTGTGAAATAAAAAAGAAAACATTGTTATTTCAGAATCTGTATTAGGAATTGTGAGAGACCCCTCTAGGACTACTGCAGTTCGTATTCCTGCTGAGAGGGAACCAAGTCCAGAGCCACTGATGGACAGTAAATATGCCGATGAAAGAACAGTGGAACAGTTATTTGTTAAACGTAAAGCACACAGCCCAAGATCACGAAGGAAAAAATTAACAGTGAATCAAAGACCTTACTCAGCTTCAGCTTATGTTCAGCTGTTGAAGAGTCCATACATGCAAAAAGTAGTGCCGTCTCCAAAAGTGCTAAATAAAATGTTACGACCGGCCAGCGGTGGCCCGAGATTAGGATGATTGACTTAGTCAGATATCTCTTTTCATTCCTTTCTTTACATTCCAAACTTAAAATCAGAAGTTAAAAAGAGTTGAAAGTGACTTTAATTTTGTTACAATATATTTTTTTTTGGAATGGACTGAAAATCAGAGAAATGTAATTGTTCTCAGCCTGTTGACAGAATGATTTATATGTGTAAGTTATCATTCCAGTCATATCATGTATGTAAAGAATATTTAAATTTGTCAAACATTAAATCAAAATATTTGTGATAATTGTTTTACTTGTTATGCACTATTTGCATTTATTTTGTAGAAAAAGCTTGTAGCTTTGAGTTAAATTGGTGTCAGTTTTTGTTTAGGAGTTATAGGGAAAAATTCACTCAAGATACAAAGGGGCAGTGAAGAAATTTAATAGTTTAAATTCACTTGCTAAATCTGTCCTGCATTTCATGAATAGTCACTGTGTTCAAGTTTCATTCCATTTTTTGAGATTACTGAAAGATATCATTTCTGCATTTACATTTTAAGATTTTATTAGCAGCTTTTCCAGCAAAAAAAATTTAAAGTATCTGTATAAACATGCACTTTATTATTATGCACTTGTTAATTTTGTATGAAAGCTTTCTTGAATATATTGTATTGCTATAAAATTTAGTATCAAATTCATCTAATTAAAAAGTTTAAAGAAAAGTGGCTTTGTAAATTGTCATATTCAGTTTGGTTTAAAAAACAGACTTTTTTAACAACTGTAGACATTCTGATGTTAGAAAAAAGAAGAAAAAGCATATGTGCATAAATTAGTGGGAAAAACTTATTTGTAGTACCTGTAATAAGTATCATCATTTTAGAAATGCTAAAAAAACTTTAAATTTTCTTGCTTTCTGTTCAGAGAGACAAAGTATCAATTCTCAGACATATAATAATGTAAGATGCAGAAAAAAATTAGAAATTCTCTTCTAAAGCTTACTTCTATGTTGAAGCTGAACTCTATTTTGAAAATATACACCTGCATTTTGAAAAACACAGAGTTTATTTTTCATGACAAAAGTAAAAGTTTTCAAACGTGACATTTCTGCTTTAATAGTTCTTGAGTAAAGTGTTCCCAAATTTTAGAAAGACTATTTCAAATAACATTTATCTTGTATTATGATTTTATAAGCATACCTGTGATATTTAAATAATATATTATTGTAATCAATCACAAGTTTACCAAAGATTTTATTTCTTTTTACAATGAATTATTATCACAGTTTCATATTTGATTCTTATGTAAAGTTTTTTTTATTTTATTTTAGTTTAGAATTAGATTGTTCCACATTTTTCAAAACAACTACTAATATTACAGTCTAGATAAGAATGTGAAGTTCATCTTAAAAGTGATTTAAAAACTATGAACATTTTGAAGAAGAGTTGCACTCGAGTAAGAAAAATATGTTAAAATATTTGCCAATCTTTTTTTCCCCTTTTTTGCGAGGCTTTTATGGTTGTTTTACATTTAATTTTACACATTGGAATACATTTTAAGTAATTGTTTATTTAAATTAACATCTACTGCCAATGTTTTACAATCTATGGTCGATTTTATAAAAACAGGGTTAGAGGCATACCAATTATATATCCTTTGTAAGACAAATTGAGAGTGATGCAAATTATTATTATTTTTTTTATGTCTTTCTATGTATTTACTTGCCAATTACCTATATTTTTGTATCCGTCCATTTATGAGAAACATTCAGTTATCTGCTGTTAACCAGGGGAGATAATAAATAGTCTACCTTTGGCTTTAAGGTGAAGATTATCTGCCAAAAAAAAGGGAGGTAACTCAGATGTTTTCCATTATGTGATAAATATTTTTTCTGTAGTACTATTTATTTTTACATATTTTTGTTTTAGTTTTATGTCTAACTTTCTGTCTAATTTAGAGGTGTTTATGGTTGACTGTATGGGGAATAGTTGAAACATTAATCTATTCAAACATCAATAGTTTGATAATAAACAATTAGACTTTCTTGTTTTTATTTTAACTTTTATATTCCTACCTGAGAAACCATTGTGGTCCTTAAAAAATTGTCCTGCAGTGTGGTTAGTTTTTCACCCATCCATCCAGGTTAACTTTTATGTTAAGTTCAGGATTTCGGTTGTTTTTATTTTTTATACTATGTACTATTAATAATAATGATTTTGCGTCATACTTTCATATGAATGTACCTTCTTGTGTTTCATTTAGCTGTTTAGGAGTTGTGCATACAAGATCAATACCATATGACAATACAATAAATGCTGTAAAGTCCAGTTATCTCCCCTTCATATTATTTAGCTTTGTGCAAATTTTCATATGGTATACTATTTTGTATGAAATCTGATGGTTTAGGAGGAGTTGTGATTACAACATTCATAGATAGGATTATTCTTCTGTAAATGGCTGTTTCGAGTTGAGATGACCGATTGGAGACAAGTTCTCATGCGCTCGTCTTAACTCGGTATGACGTCCAATGAGAATCCTTAATACATTCGTTTATTGTGACTATTGACCAATCAAACGTAACGTCACTATACCTTTTCGATTGTTCATACTGAAAATACATCTGTGTGCGAGGCCTAAAACCCCTGTTTTTATGGAAGAAACAGGTACTTACACTCGTTCAAAAATGAAGAACTTGAAAATCTTCAACTCATTTTAAAATTCAGCATCTTTGCCCTCGTTCCGCTGCGCTCCATTCAGGAAAGAAGTGAATTTTAAAAACTTGTTGAAGATTTCCCAGTCTTCATTTTGAACTTCTGTGAGAACCTATTATTCTTTTATTTCCTCCAAAACATTATTTACAGGGGATATAATTATATGAAGTTGTCTCCGGCTCCGACCAATATTAACGGTGCTTTGTATAATGTAGTTGCAAACACCAGAGAATGTCTCATGAATAAAGTATCTTTAAGGTAAAAATCTTGTTGCAACTTTGCATCCCTTAAACCATTGTCACTTTATTCAAATCAAGCTGAAACCTGTGATTGGCTAAAAGGCTATAAATGATAAACTGCACAATTGTTGCCCTACAAGGTCAAGGTTACAAACAGCTCAATTTTTCCAACCTCGGAAACAAACATGTAAAGTTGTAAGTAGCTTAGAAACAACTGAATGTTTTGAAAAAATTGAATATAATTTTGTTATTATAGACAATCTGCAGCATTCAGTCGTAGGGAATAACTGATAATGTTACAATACACAATAAATTGCTTCGCTGAGCGCAGCTGGATACGACCGCAGAGGTCCAACCCTGAACAATTGGGGCAAAAATGGACACAATATTCGCACTTGATACAGGTCTGAATTTGGATTGTAATTAAATATTTGACACATAATAGGTTTCTGACACAGAATAACTGTAATCAAAGAATTGGTCATATGATTTGAATTTATATTCAATTTTTTGCTTTTTGTGCAATACAATATGCTGTGGCGAATTGCCCCCCCCCCCCCAAAAAAAAAATAATTTACCCCTTTTTTTGCTTAGTTGCACATTGACCCCCTCCAAAAAAAAAACAAAAAACAATAAAAATTTTTGTAACCCCTCACTTTTTTTTGCCAAAAAAAATTTGAAATGTTCTTCTTAATTTCTGAAATCTGAAATGAGAAAAAAATTGCCCCCCCCCCAATTTCTCATTTACCCCCCCTAAATTTTGTTTTCACACCCCCTCCCCCCCCCCCCCCCCCCCCATTTCTTTATACATAATTTACGACTTGTAAGGGAGGTAATCGATTCATACACAACATTTTACTTTGTGTTTGGATTACCTCCCTTACACCAAGATAATAACCAAAAATGCTTATTGGGCCCTTTTTTGGCCCCTAATTCTTAAACTATTGGGACCAAAACTCCCAAAATCAATCCCAACCTTCCTTTTGTGGAACCTTGTGTTTAAATTTCATAGATTTCTATTAACTTATACTAAAGTTATAGCGCGAAAACCAAATGTCTTTGGACGACGACAACGCCAACGTCATACCAATATATGACCACAAAAATTTTGCAGTCATATAAAAACTTAGTGTACTCTTCACACTGAAAATTCCATAATATCTAGAAGATTAAAAACAAATTACAGGCAGCAGCTTTTTCTTATATACTTGTGAAAGGATATGGGGTATGTGTTAATCGATATCACATTAGATTAAATTTGGTAAAAGATTAATAACATTGGCATTTTCTGGCTCCATGAACAAGCAAATAACCCACACCACATGACAAGCACCAAATGGCCACTAGGAATATTGATGTCAAAATTTCAGCAAAGTAAAAATCAAAAACACAGAACATGCTCTATTATTAGCAGACAATACAGTGCTGAAAATACAGGGTCCCACCTTGGGATAAAAAATACAGAATATGAAAACAATTAGGTTTCTTTAAATTTATTTCAAATGTTTAACAAAACTTTTTACAATGAAAATAAACCAGAACAAGTGCGAGATAAAAAATAAAATACAGATAACTTATTATAACGACCATATCAAGATAACAAACTATTTATATACTTGCCAACTGACCAATAATCATCTGGTATTGCCCACAAAATTACCCTTGCACCCAACACCAGTCATGATCTCCTGCAGGTCACTGAAAGCACCGACACCATTTTACACTTTGACAACACTTTTAGCATGAAGAACTACATAAAAGGTATTTCTTTTACTTGCAATTGAACTTCAAAAAACATTGTTCTGAATTGTGACCAACATTTTAATTCTAACTGGTGTTCAGTACTTCAAGTTGGCAAGTACATATTTACCGTTGTAAGAAATAATGTTGAATAGTCAACAGTTATCAAAATTTTCTTACTCTCTATGGAAATAAAATCATATACCGTTACAGTCTTTTCAATATGACTTTAAATCTATCTGAATAGGTGTTAATGTTCATCCCAAATAAAAATGCATATAGAATTTCTTGCCTTATTTCTTCAGACTTTTTAAAAATTAAATTTTAGACGCAACAAATATTTCTTGAAAACACATTATAGCTTTTAAAACATACTTCAATACAAACCTTTTGTTAAGGTGTCATATTGTTACTGCTCGGGCACATAAATTTCACTGTTTTTAAGGATAAAATATTTGAAAATAATCACATGAAATATTATTGAATTATACGCTGTATTAAAAAAATTCATTTTGTGTCTTGATTTTTTCATATAGAAAATACAACTTTGCACAAAGTGTCCACATTGATGCATTACTTGCTACATGAGGTATACGAGAATAAATTTTGAAAATGATGTGAAAAAATATACAATAGCTTGCTACACCAGTTAGTCAGTGTATACATGAAATATTCTCAACGACTTTGTACACACTGATGCATACCTCACTACATGGAATATACAATAACAGCCTGCCACACAGGTTACCTAGTGTGTACAATGTGACCAAGATTGAAATACACTTGATGACTTTGTACACACTGATGCATACCTCGCTACATGGAATATACAATAATAGCCTGCTACACAGGTTACCCATTGTGTACAATGTGACCAAGATTGAAATACACTCGATGACTTTGTACACACTGATGTACAACTCACTACATGGACTATACAATAATAGCCTGCTACACAGTTCACCCAGTGTGTACAATGTGACCGAGTTTGAAATACACTCAATGACTCTGTACACACTCCTTCATTACTAGCTACATGGGTTACACAATAATAGCCTGCTACACAGGTTGCCCAGTGTGTACAGTGTGAGTTTGTAATATACTCAGTGACTTTGTACACACTCATGCATTACTCGTTACATGGCTTATACAAAAATAGCCTGCTAAACAGGTCACCAAGTGTGTTCAATTCTATTGAGTTTAGTCCTTCATGAAAAAAAAAAACTATAATTCTTAAAAAAAATTTAAGTAAACTAAATATAGTGCAAAAATAAAAAGAATTTACACCATAACAATTACAAAATAATCTGACATTGATGGAAAAACATAAAGTTTCCCCCCCCCTCCCCAAAAAAAAAATATTCATAAAAACTTGTCCCCTCTTAACTTATATAAAGATTAACATACATTTAATTTTCATAAGATTTTGTTATAGATATGTGTTAATTCACAATATAATCAGATTCATTATGTGTTTGGTTCTGAGACTCATGATCAATATCTAAAGTTAGAATATAATCTTCTTTTATAAATCTATTAGAATTAAGATCAGAATGTACAAATTATGGGCTAATTTTACTTTAGGGGACCATGGTGATACAAAGCATATTAGTAATAGCTACAATTTCTAAAACCTAACAATAACCTTAACCCTTCATCTCATCCTAACCTAAATCGACCCTTAACCCAATCCTACTCTACATTTTACCCTAACAAATCCCAAATCTTAACCTAAACCCTAACTTTTGTCTTTTGTCCCCTAAAGTAAAATAAGGTCCAAATTATTACATTAATTTACACCTAAGTAATCAGTTAAGCATTTATATACACAACATAAAATGTTATCTAAGTATAGCTCTGTAATTCCCAATGTCATCAATGTCCTATGTCACTGTAACGTCTCCCCTTTTGTTACCTGGAAAATATACAAACAATACACATATTACATACAGTAAATAGAAACATTTAATATTATATTATCATATGAGACCTGTGAATTTTAAAAAGAAATTATTATATTTAAATCATTGAAAGTCAATTCAAAGATTATGTCCAATAACTACAGGATCTGCAAAATTTCAATGACTTCACTACCAATTTCCAATTTGACATTGATTACTTCCCCTGAATATGCCACAGTTATTGTATATTGGTACATGTAATAAATGTGTATTATTACGTGTACAGCACTTTAAAATCTATTCTATAAGTGATTACTCCTTGTCAGATGAACAGGTAAGGATGTTTAATGCAGGAATACACAATATGATACAGGTATATCATTATAGATAAATGAGGCCTGATAGCCGTAGTTAAAAACCATGAGGTCACTTCATAAATACATGTCTGTCAAATTTAAATGCTTGTTCATGTATTTTCCAGTGTGTATATTTTTAGTGTTCGATTACATTCAAAATTGTATTAAATTTGAATTTCCATTATAACAACAGTAAATAAATTTATATCATTTAAAAATGCATTTATCATTTAAAATAAAAGAAAAAATAATCTGTCGGAATAAAGAAAAATAGCGATGATTTGCTGGTAAGCATTTGCTAACATATCAAAAATAAAAAAAAAAAACATAAACATATATACAAATATATTTGAAGTGGAAAACCGTCAAAATGTAAACTTTATAAAATGTGCATGTAATACACCATTTCCAGTAATCCCAAACCATGTCGTTGTGCATCCAGCTATCCTTACACACAGAAACACTTACATAGAATGATTAATAATATAATTCTTTTATTTTTAAATTAACCATATGCCTACTATTATGAATATTAATATAAAATGTGTACCATGTGCAATTAAAAAAGTCACTTCATGGGTTTGTTGTATATGGTATATGGTATATAGTCAATTACATTTGTGTGTGCTGTTTTCTTTGTCTACAATATGGAGGTCCTTTTAATTAGTGTTTCACTTCTATAATATGTACAAAAGGATATGGGGTATACATCAATGAGACAAAATTAAAATGAACAAAACACAGCTAAAGGTACATACAATGTATTTATTTTATCCTGTTAATGTGTTTAAACAATTTTAAATTTGGTTTTTTTTTTATTGTTATTTGCTATAGGAAATATATAAATAAAAACACAGGAGAAAGTTTCTGCAAGTCTATTTTTTCCTTTTTTTATCAAAATGCACCATAAAAGATCTAACAAGTTCTTAGTTTACTCAGAGTGTATCTTAAAGAAAATGTGTCACCGTCATATGTTTGTCAGGGCAAAGCTATTATTACTCTAATATGTATGTGGTTTAGATAAAAAGATGCTTCCATTTACCTAGTATTATTCATGTCATGATTACGTTTATATTTTTCAGGATATGGACCTTATAGGGATTTTGTGTCATGAATTTGTACAACATATCCCTTCTTTATCTTATAACCCTGAACGTCAACACTTTAGTATACTGAGAGTCTTTAATCACACAACACTTCTGAAATGTTTGAGGACATAATGCTATTATGTATATAAACACTATGCAGAGTTTGAAAAATATTGGTTCGATACACTCGGAGTTACAGATTACATAAAGTATGCACTCTTCATAGCATGTATAGCTGAAAAATGGCTAAGTTCAACATGCAAAAATTTATAGTAAAAATTTGTCAAATTTGCCTGAAAATTAAAGGTGGACATCTTAAATATGTATATAAACACTATGCAAAGTTTGAAAAATACTTTTTCAATACAGTCGGAGTTGCAGATTACACAAAGTATGCACCGTTCATAGCATGTATTGCTGAAAAATGGCCATGTTCAACATGCAAAAATTGATAGTAAAAATTTGTCAAATTTGTCCAAAATAGAAGTGCACATCTTCAATATGTAAATAAACACAATGTAGAGTTTTTAAAATATTGGTTCAATACAGTCTGAGTTTCAGATTACAGGTAGACAAAGTATGTACCCCTAATCGTGACGGATAATGGACGGAGTCGAGCGGCTACTAGACCTGCTTTCACCATTGGTGATGCAGGTAATAAATGCCACAATAAAACCAATTGATACAGAAGTGGCATAAAATCCCAGTTAACCAAACCATTCTATAAATACCAATATAATTTAATAAAACTTCTGATAATGAGACAGACAAAAGTATTCCATAAGTACAATGTTAACCATGTGATAATTTCAAATCTCAAAAAGTGCAACAAAAACCATCAATACGCAAACTTTACTTATCTCATTTCTAAAGGACTTTTTATTTCTACAACAGTATCGTCTTCACTCTAAATCATGGTTACAAGTAAACATATACATTGTAGGAAACCCTAGACATCACTTGTAAGACATTTCATTTATTCATTTTTTTTTTATGAATATGCAAAAGATAATACTGGTCAAAGAGATTGACTTTCAAGATGCCGGTACAATACTGGAATTCTTCCATTTGGAGGTGGAAATAACAGTGCTGTTCATTATGATATACTGCTAGATGAAAGTATGTTGAAAGCAATGTAATGATTATCCAAAATCATGTGACCAATGAAACTACCTAATATATTAATGAAAAAGTAAGAATGAAGGCAAATTTTACCATGGGTGAAAGGTATGTAGTGTGGGTCTAAGATGACTAATATATCAAGATCTATACTTTTTACAAAGCTATTTCTTGGACAAAGCCTTATCCTGTATTAGTGTATTTACTTGTTTCATGCATATATACATTGTGTATCTCAAAATATTTAATGTCCATGGCTTTTTATGTCAATTATAACTTATATCTGATTTATCTAGTTACCCTTGCTTCTATATACTCTACTCTTCTTTCAAGCTGTGTTAGTTTCTCATTTAATGTCGCTAACCTAGATCTACAAGATGTATCTGTAAAAAAACAGTAAATGACATAATTTTAGGTTTGGTTTTATGTGAATTTCAGCACAACTGTTGCATGAAAATTAATAGTGTAAACCAGGATGGAGAGAGTATTGCTAAAGTACGAAACGAAATAGAACAAAACAAAATGCAACAAAATAAGCAAAGCCGATATTGGATACAAAATGCATATATCCTTTTGATTTTGCCATGAATGACTTCAAATTTTACATGTTTTAAATTTAAATATATATACAATTAATCATGATGAAAATATTTTTTTTCTAATTCAAAAATTATTAAAAGGCAAGATATATAAGTCTGGAATACCGAGAACTGAAATGTAATGACGCTGAACATATAGCTTCTGTTCTGAAAAGTGTTTCAGGTTTAAAAAATATTTTTGTATCTTAATAAAAAAAATCTTAAGTGTAAAATCACTTGTAAGTTGTGTCAGATAAATCTAGATGACTTGTGAGCATTTTTTGTTGTTGTTGGTGAAAATGGCTTCTTTAATATCCTTTTTACATAGGACTAACAAACGATCTTTTAAAACATGATAAAATATGCAAACTTGAAATTTCTTTGGAAAAAAAACTGTTTCATGTCTTCATATCCTTATAATTTTATCTTCGTGTTAAGCAGGGTTCACACTGCCGATCAGATGAAACCTGATCAAGGGATCGTAAACTAGCTCTCTAGGCATCGATGGTCTACCTTGACTGATAATTGTTATAGTGCATACCAAGCTTGTGATGTGTTAGATATATTGCTTTCAACTATGCTATGTTTCTAATACTGTGCTCTGCTTGTAACTGTTGCGAGATTTGTTTATTGTATGCATGTTTTTATGTTCTTTAGAGCTCATATTTTTATGAATTAATGTGTACTGACTTTAAAATAAATAAAATTTACTTGAACTTAAACTTGATATCGCTCGAGCTTTCTGACTGGCATTTTGGAAAATGACTCTTTCCGTAATGTCCTTGCAAAAGGACTAAAGTATTGTGAACCAGATCTATTAAGACATAAACTAAGACACATTTCGTATATGTTCAATTAATAGTTTGGCTGGGGCTGAGTTGAATCCAACAATGACATGTGGAACTTTGAAGCAACTGCGCTTTGTTGGTTTTTTACGCTACCAACATTTGCAGTCTCATTTTAGCGTTACAACAAGTCAGAACACCCAGAGAAGCATCGACCTTTACGAAAGTAACTGATATGAGCCATTCTCTATTCTAAATGAGGTGCATTTTTCTAATCTGCATATTTATCATGACATCAGCTGCTTGAGACTTAGAAAATATATAGAATATATAGACAATAGTTTTTAAAAGGTCTTGCAGATGATTTGTCTTCATTGAAAACAGTAGTATATTCAAAGATAAATCAAATGAAATAAACATGAGAACTAGGAATGAAGAACTTGAGGTTCCCATAATGTTAAAAAAATCGGGGCAACAAACCTTTAACATTCTATTATAAAGTATAATGAAAATGGCCAAAAACATCAAATCAGCAAACTTCATGTTGAAAATTAACATAAATGGCCAGTTTGAATGCAAGTTGTTTTCATCATGGAAAAGCTAACCCTTTTATGAAAGACACAAAACAGATTTGTATCTTGCCAGTTGAGGTCAATACCGTGCGGAAAAAAATTCAACTGTTATATAATTTCAGGAGACATGAGGAGTAATTAATGGAAATAGGCCTGTACATTTCTGTTGTACTAAACATAAGTCTTTTTGCGTAAAGCTTGAACATACATGTACAAGTAATCCCCCCCCCCCCCCCCAACATATTCCAGTAGAAAATGGGGTCGATGCCTGAAATGAAATAGATTTGACTTTGTAGGTTATTAATTATAATAGAAAAAGATGAGTGTGGCATCTTTAAATCAGTGATGGAAATCACCTCTGGAAAGATTGCAACTGTAGTTGTGTATAATATCAAATGGAATTTTATCATAGACTTTTTCTCTGCTATGTGAGATCAATTATAATGAATGTATTCCTATTTCCTGAAATATTATTTTTTTATTCAAAATCAATGTATATTCTGGAGGTACATGTACGAAGATAATTTTAAATAAGAGCTCAATGTGTTTAAGTTATAAATTTTACTAAAATATCTGTTATTGGATCGTAATTTTACTTGAAATGCCTTAAAAAATTTAAATTCACACGCATGTCTGAGTTAACAGATAATCGTAAGGTTTTTATAATAATGGGTTCATTAAAAAAATAATCGTCACATTAATAAATGCACAATAAATTAATTTAAAAGTAATGCTCTCAAGAACGGATGATAACTTCCTACACTATTATACGTGAATGAAACAGAAGGTAAACAATCACAATGGCTGTATTTTCAAAACATGAATGGAAATGTGTCAAAAATGTTAGTTTTAATGTATTTGGGACCAGGGCTCAGCCTACTTCAGTATGACAGGGAGAAATGACTTTTCTCTCTGAAACTAACAAGAAGAAGTGGAGGGAGACAGGGAGAAGTCATTAGGTGATGTTCCAAAGCACCAATCAGCACTTATTATGTTTTTATTTGAAGAGCTAATCTTATTCTAATGTTTTTTTTTAATTAAGATTCATTCTCTGATTTACAGTTTAACTGGGTTAAGGCAAATTTAACTTGCATGCCTTCTAAGCCAGTCTACAAAATGTGTACAACAGAGTCAACATAAAGAAGTTAATAAAATCGAATCATTACTTCATTCACAGTATCTCTCTCATTGTTTTTAAATTATTGTTATTCCGGTCCGACTTACCGTGGTCCGAATAAATTTACCCATATTTTTCTTATTGGATTTCCCTTTATTGATTCAAACAAGAGGCTCACCAGAGCCTGTATCGCTCACCTGGAGTCTGGTTTTCATTGGACAATTAATCAACTATTTGACCAAGTTTGTTGCAATTGGTTCAATTGTTCAGGGAAAATTTGTTGAAGATTTATTTTTCATAAGGTTTAATGTTAAAATATGTTCCCTGATGGTGGTAGTCCTGGCAGGAAGTTGACAAAATTGACCAGGAATAAGGGTGAACCTTAAATAAATGTAACAGAACCCGACCTCAAATTACACAAACCAATAACTCCTAAATAGAATTTGGGATTCCCTTCAAAATTTCAGGGTAGGTAGATCTCAACATGGCAAACATTTTTCAATTTACATTTCACTTCTATCTCAAATAGTTTTGGAGATAAATGCAAAAATGTTAAAATTTTAAAAATTTGACAAAAAAGGGCAATAACTCCTAAATGGGTTTTGTGATTTCCTTTAAAATTTCAGGGTATGTAGATCTCAACATGGCAAACATTTTTCAAATTTACATTTCACTTCTATCTCAAATAGTTTTGGAGATAAATGACGAAAAATGTTAAATTATGAAAATTTGACGAAAAAAGGACAATAACTCCTAAATGGTTTTGGAATTTCCTTCAAAATTTCAGGGTAGGTAGATCTTGTCATGCTGATCAAATTTACCCCATGTCAGATTTTCGATATCTGTAACAGTTTTTAAGTTATTAGCAAAAAACAGCAATTTACCCCTATGTTCTATTTTTAGTAACAGTGGCCATGTTTTTTGACGAATCAAAAATCCCCACATCAGTTCTATGCAGGGTACCCTAAGCAACAATCTTACCAAGTTTCATATGATTTTGAATAGTAGTTTCAGAGAAGAAGATTTTTGAAATAATAACATTAAAAAAAAGCCAAAAATGTGAAAAAAGGGCAATAACTCCTAAATGGGTTTTGGAATTTCCTTCAAAATTTCAGGGTAGGTAGATCTTGTCATGCTGATCAATTTTACCCCTGTCAGATTTTCGATATCTGTAACGGTTTTTGAGTTATTAGCAAAAAACAGCAATTTACCCCTATGTTCTATTTATAGTAACGACAGCCATGTTTTTCGACATTTCAAAAATTTTAAACGATAGAAATTTTCCAGATGCCCTAAAGAACAATTCTGCAAACTTAGGTTGAAGTCGGTCCAGTAGTTTAGGACGAGTTAACGTTTGAAAAAGTTTACAGACGACGACGACGGACGCCAAGTGATGGCAATAGCTCACATGGCCTATGGCCAGGTGAGCTAAAAAATGGCGGCATGGATTTCATTTTCCCTACACAAGTTGGGAGTTTCCTTAAAATAATGGCTGTCACATTCGCGATTTGGATCAGAAGAGTACTTAAATTTATAGTCAACTTAAACTTCGCTTTTGACAAGAGAAAAGATTAAACATTCATTATTGCTTTTCAAATTTCAACTCCGAAAAATCCAACTTCCAAGTTTATCTAGATAAACAATTATGTAAATCATGCACATGGAAGTTTTTCTACACTTTGCCAATGCGCATATATGGGGATTCCCAGAGTTATTTTTGGGTTCCCAAAATAACTATATCCATTCTACTATTACATTCTTGATCCATTTTGAAATTGTGATATACATAATTATCAATGGAAATTTAAGCAGAGGCTTGTCAGATGTTTTATAATAAACAATTCAAATGAGTAACTTAAATGCCTACAGCACGTTTCTCAGACTGAAATGTAAAGATACAAATTGGCTGAAAGTTCAAAACATGCATAATTTAAAAGGGTCAATCTTAAAAGAATAAATATTCGTTAACATTTATAAAAGCAACATAATATTTTTTTTTAATCGATAATCTTTAAAAAAAAACTATGAATGTAAAAGCCTTCTATATCTGTATATACATGTATGCACTCAGTGGAAATGTAACGGGAAGCTGTATCTTCATAGATTTGTTTTGATAAATTCGCTGCACATCATGATTTCAAAATAATGTGCGGAAAATCATTTTATTTTCTTGGAAATTTCGGTAAATAACAAAGAATATGTTAGTTAAAAATATTAGTTCATATATTATCAACAAGAAAGTACTCGTGATTTAAAAAATCCTGTCATCATTGGAACTACATTTATGTACTAATGTCTAATGGTGTCGAAGAGACCACACTTTCCATTTTAGAGACCAATGCCATAGGAACGATTTGCAATCTTTCCAAAAAATGAGAATTTTGTGTTTTAACTGTACGTGTCGATTGATATATATTTAGCATACTGTTCAATGTTGAACTTCGGATACAATCCAAATGATAAAATATATTGCTAAAATGACCATCTTATACGAAAAAGGTAGAACACATTTATAGATATTTGTAAATGTGAAAGATAACTAAATCTAGATATCGAACAATAAACAAAGATGCTGCAAGGTAGCATCTTACATCTTACATCCTGTAGATTCATCCTGTCTAAGGATCACTCCCATCAGGCACTGCATTTTGTTTTGTTCTATTTATGTATCCTTGTCTAAGGACATTGTCTTTAGTTATTTCGTTGCATTGTGTTTCGTTTCCATCTATTTTGTTGCATTGTGAATTTGTTTAGTTTCGATATCTTCGTTTGATTTTCTTTCATAATTTAGCAAAACCATGGATGGAAAGAAAAAATTGAGAGTCTTTTTAAGAAAAAAACCTGTAAGAATCAAAGCCAAAGGACATACAAAGCCCAAACGGCCAAAGCTTAAAAGTTAAAGCTCAAGTTAAGGTCTTTCCACTGATGAAAATATTACCAAAAGAATTCAGAAAATCTGATATTTTCTTTATGCTACCAGTAATAACTTCTATATATTCTCTGTTTGCCCAATCTTGTTGTATTGGTCTTTGATGTGATTGCCCATGTTGTGCCATTGTTGACAAAATAATGTTATTTCCGTGATTATATGCCACAAAGGAGTCGATTGGTCAATACACTAAAACCTCAAAATTATATCCAATCAAACTGCATGAAACAAAATATATTTTACACACCTGTCAAAATGGAGTCCAATGTTGTTTACATGAATGTATAATGTTCTCAAGCCGTAAGATCATTGACGTGTCATTTTCAACTAAAATGGAAAACAGAAAAATATGATATAAATATAGCCAAGGTAAGATTTGAAAGTGTCATGTCTAAAAAAAAATTAACAATCCAAAGATACTAATATTAGATATTGTAAATTTATACTATGCTGTATACGACGCATTTCAAGGAGTTACCTCTCATCAGCAGCATTAAAACCGAAACATTTGGAAGACCAAAAACCAAACTTTTATTAAATAAGAAGTACTCAACCAAAAATACCGAAATAGGAAGCCAAATCATGTCTAAGTTACAAAACACAGGATGCAAGTCAGATTCCCCCAGGACAATTTGATTAGTGAGACAAGTCGCCCACAATATTGGACAACTCGACCTCCAATAAATATGTTCCGAATAACCAATCTGAAAATAATTTGTGGAGATACAGAAACATTAAGAAATGGATTATTAATAATTCAATTGAAAATATTATGTTTCAATAAATGAATCTTGATTCAAGTTCAATTTAGAGTACTCCCCTAATCAAAACACAACACTAATTAATGCATTTTGCATCAATTAATTATTGAATGCAATTTGTTAGCTTGTGAATTCAGCAGTGAAATGATTTTATTTAGTTTTGATTTAGATACTTTGCTCTGGTGACAGATATGCGTTCGGAATCTATAATAATAATAATAATAAAAAACCTATCACTCTTACGTAACAGACTTCTACGCATCCAAGTGATCTTCGGGGAACATTAACTGTGTATCAGTAATGACTGTTTATAGTACCTTCCTGTTCATCATAATGCATTCTTGTCACATATTGAGCTTTCATTGTTATTTGAATAAATATTATAATACATTCGATTATTTTAAAATATCATCGAGTGAGCATTTAACCTGTATATAAGAGTGGGTGACTTGTCTTACATGAGTGAACGGGTCGTCTTGCTGAGTATGCGACTTGTCCATGGGGCATTTTGTCCTGATACCAATCCAAATATTACAGTGTCATAAAAAATTAGTGGAAATTGGAATGGTGATTTGGCATTTTGAAAATGTTAGATTTATAAGACTTTTATGTTGGTTAATTGATATTGTCAAGAAAACATAAAAAAATTTCAATTATTTATAACAGTTGTATTTGTATACTTCAGAAATAATTCTGAATGGGGAATTTCAAATTACAGAAAATTAAAGATTTGAAATGACTAACCCAGACCTATTCTATAATTTATAATGTTTTTTCATTCACTTTGTGCAAATTTCATTCAAGACAGATATGTATTGACTCAATTTGATAAAATGTCAAATGAAGAGTTATCTCCCCTTTACATTGGGAATTCTTTGTGAAATATTTTTGTTTCCCTTGAAGACTTGATTGAACAAAAGTACCGGTGTGTAATTTCAATCGTTTTACTGACGATTTACATTATTGCATCTATCAGTCAAGTGATTAGACAATTTACAAATTTTGGAAAATGTGACCTTCATTTTCTTTAGGGGGACCCACTCCTTTATGGCTAGGGTTAGGTTAGGAGTTAGAGATAGTATAGGATACCCCATATGAAGTGGAACCCTTAAAGAAAATATAGGCCTTAAAGGTATTCAGATTTTGAAAAATCCATTCCGGGGACTGAGGTTTATAAACGGGATTGGAAAAATGGCAGGATAAAAAAATTATTGGGTGAAAAATTTACGATTGAAAATCACCAGGAATCAAATAATGGTATATTTTAAATAATTTTTTTGAAGATGCAGAGAAATAAATATCTGAAAAATCCAGTTGTTTAGTGATAAAAAGCGAGTTGGACAACTCCAGTAATGAAGAAAATTCTGGTTTGCTGTCAGTTTTAGTGTATAGTTTATTTTCAAGTATGAATACAATTTTAGAAAAGTTATGAAGCAATGTTAAGTAATACTAATATTGCATATATTTTTAGGTAAACAGTACATCAAAGATAGATATGATGCCATTAAAGTCTGTCTGGAAATCACTAGTATCAAATGACCAAAGAAAACCTCCTGCAAGGGATGAAAAATCAATGGTAGCAGATTCATTAATATCAGAATTGGATTACAGCATTAAGGAACTAGAAAAAATTAAGTTTCAAAAAGAACAAGAAGAAAGACGAGAAAAGAGTGGTGTTGATTATAGCTGGTTGATAACAGCAACTCCTAAAGGTTATGAAATTCCACAGTTAGAACGTCTTGAATTAGAACAGTTATTTTATCAGGTCAAACCAGAGGAATGTGGGAAGATTTTATCTTTGTTTAGAGATGCAATACTGAATGATCCATTACCTAGTCAGCTTCCGTCCATATTGAAAGCATGTACAAGACAGATTCTACAACAAAGACCTAAGGAACAATCTCTAACAGAATGGGTAACAGAAAGGACAATGAGTTTAGCTACTCTGAAAGGTCGACATGCAGCTAAAGTAATGCCTTCAGATGATATATCAGATCCAGAGAATAATACTAATTACCAAATACAAAATGAGACTTTCGGTGCTACGAATACACAGAATGATATTGATAGACTACCTGTATAAAAGGGTTATTTATTGGTTGTTTAAAACAAGCTTTACATACAGTTATTATTTTTTATATGTTGATTATTATGTCTCAAATTTATAACATGCATAATGTTTTTATTGCTGTATTTGTTATGTGGCTCAGATATAACATTTTGTTATTAGTATCTAGTGTGATTGTTACTGTAATATTATTTGTACATTGATCATAACGAACCCTACTGAATATATTTTTAAAAAATGATCTCGGTAGGATGGAATAGTTATGGTTGTTAGGGTAAGTGCTGTAAGCATGTACAACATGTGAATTTGAAATATAAAAATAATACATGTCAAAAGATAAATTTTTCTGAAATAAAACTCAAAATAGACATTTATTACATATAAAATTTTTAATGCTTTCAGGAAAATCGTAAGAAAATTAATAGTTACCACATATATACATGTACTGTTATTTAAAAAAAAAAACAGGTATATATCAAAGTTATAAATTAATACAAGAAATTCATTGATGCTACATTTCTAATTGTATATGTTCCTTTTCTGATATAATTAAATATAAAGACAGTGACTAATTCTGTATATCTCATATTTGGTTAGTTATTGACACCCAATGTTTTATTTACCACAAAATTATTCTTCAAAAGGTTTTGTATAATTTGATTGTTTTGAAAGTTCCACTTTGAGTGCATATTTTTGAAAGTCTTTAACACTGAGTTCACATCATGATCAACATTTTTATTAATGCTGCCATTTGAAGAAAATATTAGATTTGACAAAAGTAACTTACAACGTTGCAAATATTCCATGGTTTAACCCCCCCTTTTTTTTACAAAAAACTCAATAACTCTAAAATAAAATTTTGAATCATCACCAAAAAGTATACAGATCTTTAGATTAATATAACTAAGAAGTGTATAAAGTTTTATGCAATAATCATAAATCGTTTTTGAGATACGGGGCGACATGTGAAAAGCCCCTTTTTTTTTTTTACAAAAAACTCAAAAACTCTAAAATAAAATTTTGAATCATCACCAAAAAGTATAAAGATCTTTAGATTAATATAACTAAGAAGTGTGTAAAGTTTTAAGCAATAATCATAAATTGATTTTGAGATACGGCGCAACATGTGAAAACCCCCCCTTTTTTTTTAACAAAAAACTAAAAAAATCTAAAATAAAATTTTGAATCATCACCAAAAAGTATACAGATCTTAAGATTAATATAAGTAAGAAGTGTGTAAAGTTTTAAGCAATAATCATAAATCGTTTCTGAGATACGGCGTGACGTGAAAAAAAAACACACTTCTGTTTTAGTTACAAAGTCCCGTAACTCAAAAAGTTTTAATCTTATTTTCACCAAAAAGTATACAGATCGTTTGACCATCATAAGAAACAACTATGTTAAGTTTCCTGAAATTTGGATGAGTCGTTCTCAAGTTACGGTGCGACATGTTTACGACAGACACACGGACGCCGGACATTTGTATACCATAATACGTCCCATCAAAATTTTGACGGGAGTATAAAAAAGGATATTCACAGGGCAAAAAAGATATTCACCTTTATAAATCAGGGAAAACATTATTTTTAGAATCATTGAAATCCCCTATTTTTATCGTCCAATGGAAATTAATTTTGAAGTCGCATGCTTTTAAAGAAGCAAATGTATACTGGAGCAGAAGTGAATCACTGTCCGGAGTTTGCCTCATCGTGGCATCTTGGATATTGCCAATATGACAACAACTGGAATGTTTATTTGCATTATTGAATAAAACAGTAACTGTCTTTTTATGAGGTACATGGAGTTATTGACTTTTGAAAAACTGTTATTCACATAGCTCAACTTATATTTCACACTATGTAATGATTATATTGCATTTGTAATACTATTGACCATCTACACTTTGAATAATTACATATTTTTAGAGGCTTATCTGTAGGGAGACCTAAGTAAAAACATCTTGTTGGACTTGACATGGGTTTATTTCATTACAGACCAAGCACCAAAGTAATAAAAAATCTATAAACAAAAATACATTTATAAAATATTTTCATTTTTTATTTTTATAGAAAAGATTGTAGAAGACAGTCCCTTAATATTTTGTTTTGTATTATAATTTGATATTCTGTGTACAGATTTATATTTAATGGAGCAAGTCATATTGTATGTTACATGTATCATAATTTTAGTTTATTATTTAATTAATATTTTGAGGTTTTTCTTACTTATTTTTGATATTTTTACCTGGGCATTAACTATGGGGTATATTTTATGTTCAGATGTATCAGTTTAATGGAATTTTGTTGTATATGTTATGTATATTAAAATATCAAAACCACCAAATGAATAGCATGAATTTTTTTTATTATAAATTTATGTTTTCAGCTGTAGTTGTAGTAACACAGATATGTAGATCTGATATCAATGACAGAATCAAAACAAATATTAGGCTTCCATTTATTAAAGTAAAATGTATGAACATTTATTTTTCTGAGAACAGTCATTTAAATTTTACTAGTAAGCCTTCTATACAGTTGTTGAAATTTGAAATTTTCAAATATAAAATTTTCATGCTTCATTTGTCTGCCATTTTCTGTGAATTCACTTTTCTCACCTGTCACCAGAGTTAGGCAAATTATTGCATGTGCACTCCACATCTGTTAAATAAAGTGTAATAATACATGTATGCTGTGGTGAGAGGGATATGTCCCTCTCTAATAAAACAAGTTGCACCATTCATCCAAATCATATTACTTTTATTATATTGTCTGAAACTAGACAAACAGTGAACTTGATTATTGAAATTATGCTTATTGTGTTCATTAAATAGAGTAAAATTAGATTCTGTTCTTGACATTTTTTATGTAAACATTCCAGTGTTCATAACATGAATTGCTATGTTATTGTTTGTAATAATAAATTTTAAAATGTTCAGAATTGTCATCTTTTGAAATAGTACAATTTAACAATCAGCAATAATATTGTGTCTTTTGCCATTCTGAACAATTCCCTAAAATCCTTGACTGAAATATTTGTCTATAGAACTGGAATTCGTTGACAGAAGACATCACCACATATAAGACTACTTGTTCTTATTAGGAGAGATGATTTTATAAGAGTTGTTTTTTATTAGATAGTAAATAATCATCCTTGTCATATATTTAGTACTGAATATGGGTTTTCTGTATATATGATATTGATTGAAGCACCTATCCAATATGTGATGATATCCAAGATGGCAGACAAAGACGTGTCTGTAGAAAATTAAACCTAAGAATTAATTTAATATGGCCATATGGTGGAATATTTTGTCTCAGAGGCGAAGATATGAAAATCAGTATGTTTTACTGGATTCAGATATGAAACTCCTCATGTCCATTCATCTACGGTTTAAATTTATAATAATGGGCTTCGATAAGTGCAGGATAATACGACCGCAACATGCTTTTTTGGCACCTTTAACCCCTTGTATCTCCAAAATGTAAAAGATAATAATAAAATTGTTGACATTCTACATAAAGTACTCATCAACATGAATAGAAACAAAAGTGGACACACAAAAATATCTCGCCTGTTGTGTATTTCTAATGAAAGTAAATGCTATCAGTATTTGAAAAACAGATCAAAACACAAAAACTTAACCACTGAACCATGAAAATGAGGTCAAGGTTAGATGACACATGTCAGTAGGACATGCACACCTTAACAATCCTTCCATACACCAAATATAGTAGACCTATTGCATACAGTATTCAAAAAACAGGCCAAAACACAAAAACTTAACTATAACCACTGAACCATGAAAATGAGGTCAAGGTCAGATGACACCTGCCAGTTGGACATGTACACCTTACAATCTTTCCATACACCAAATATAGTAGACCTATTGCATACAGTATTCGAAAAACAGGCCAAAACACAAAAACTTAATTATAACCACTGAACCATGAAAATGAGGTCAAGGTCAGATGACACCTGCCAGTTGGACATGTACACCTTACAATCCTTCCATACACCAAATATACAAGACCTATTGCTTATAGTATCTGACATATGGACTTGACCACCAAAACTTAACCTTGTTCACTGATCCTTGAAATGGGGTCGAGGTCAATTGAAAACTGTCTGGTACGCACATACAAAATATAGTTATCCTATTACTCATAATAAGAGAGAAATTAACATTACAAAAAATCTTAACTTTTTTTCAAGTGGTCACTGAACCATGAAAATGAGGTCAAGGACAACGTACATATGACAGACGTAAACTTCGTAACATAAGGCATCTATATACAAAGTATAAAGCATCCAGGTCTTCCACCTTCCAAAATATAAAGCTTTTAAGAAGTTAGTTAACGCCACCGCCGCCGGATCACTAACCCTATGTCGAGCTTTCTGCGACTTAAGTCGCAGGCTCAACAAAAAATCTCAATTGATGAAAAATAAAAATTTTAGGTTTCCTCCAAATTGCTACATTGACCCTTGTAACTCAGAAACAATAAAATATAGAAAAACAATGTTGGCATACTAATGAAAGCATTCACCAAGGTTAATTAAAGAAAAAATCCCCATAAAATTGGATAAGAAATAAAAAAGTTTCGACAAGAATCCCCAAAAGTCTGGCCAAAATTACAGTTTCAATATACATTTGTAAAAGGAAATAACAAAAAATGATAGTTTAATATTTTTATTGAATATACACAGTATATTGTATACAGTCTGATTTATACAAACTGTCCAGCTGCCTCTGTTATAATTTACACACTATTTACATATTTACAATAATTACACAATTACACTGATTTAAAAGGAAAAACATAATTAACAAAAGAAATGGGAAGATAATTCATCTTTAGATCTACTTTCAAAACAAATTCATTCATGCAGACCATTTTCAATGTTACCCTCTGATATGATGAAATTATAAAGGTTCAAATATTTCGCTTTTAAATTGAAATTATGATCTGTTTGTGATATGTAAACACAAGTAAGGATGACATCAGTTTGAAAATTATTTGGCTTCTCAAATACATGTACATACATGTAGGATTAAAAAAATAAATGTGTACATGTAATCTGTCCAACATAGTTAAGAGTGAGATTTTGAAAATCCACAGAAGGGATTTTAAAGAATTTAAGGAATTATGTCTATTATATACACATACTCTATATACACTTTATACACGTAAAGTCTTGATGTGTAAAATATACAAACAAGTAATACTATCAATAACAATGAGGTTCTCTGGAAAATTTCATACATTGAAATTCATATTTGAAAGGAAAATCAAGAAATTAGTCAAAGAAAAAATGTGAATTCATTTATTTTTGTTGAGATCAATTTTTTTAGTTTGAGAAAGAAAAACATCTTCATGGGTTCTTAATCTATTGGTTTCAAATTTAAAAAAAAAACGCATATGACAGGCAGGTTTAATTGGTGAAAGTGTTATAAATTAAATGTTAGATGAACATTTTTCTATTATCCAATAGATCCTTGAGGTATAATCAACGATATCGTTAGATTTGATAATTTTAACTAATGACTAAAGTTCAATCGAGAATTGAACTTTTTTTATATTTTTCCTAGTAAAAGAAATCAAAGATGCGTATTTCATTGGGTTTTTAAATTCGTGGATTGATCTGTCCATGAAATCCACAAAACTTTATGCAGTATGAATAACAAATGTTTCACAGTAAATCATGTTCACTGACAAATTTATACACTAACTGAAAAGGATTATCTAGAGACTACCACACAACAAACAACCTTAACAAACCAAAACTAATTTAAATACATGTACTGTTAAAATCTAACTATAAATAAAACATAAATAACAATATACCTATGAAACTAATATAAATAAAAAAAAAAACAGAGAAAAACATTTTATGCCCAAAAAATCAATCTAAAACATCAAACAAGCACAAATTTGAATTTTGGAATATATAAAGGAAAAAAAAAACATCATGAGATATCAAAATTTATAAAAGTTAGAAGACAAATAAGAAATGACTAAATACATGTAAATATAGTTCGAATTTTATCCAAAAATAAACATCTGATTTAATATTTATCATTCTGTCAAAAACAAGTAATTACAAAAATTAATCCACCAGGATGTGTATTTCATCAAAAAATAAAATAAATACTTTTAAAAGTAAAACATGCAAAATATGATTTTTTGCTTTTGTACTAAATCATTTAAATGAAAACACTGCAGCTATTTTTGCAGTATCTTACAAATAAATATATGGCAGAGCTTTAATAAATAATGTCCTCTCTTCTCAATGACATTTATAATATACAGTGGAACCTCTACAAACCGAACAGCTATTGGACTGTAAAAATTGGCTGGTTTTTGGAAGTGCCGGTTTTGAGAGGTTACAGAATTTACTGAAATCCAACCGATGGCAAATAAATTTAAATAACGAAGGGCATGAAAATTACACAATTACTACATTTACATGGTTTTTTCTTTAAATGTTACTAAATCGTAGTCTTTTAGCTTCAATATTATTTTTTGGTAGAAACAGAAGTTAAAAACTTATTTAAACAAAGTTTTTCCAGTACATACAAATGAGGCATTGTTTAAAATACGCTTCTCAATGAACAGGGGTTTTTAGAGGTGTATTTGATAGGAATATATATGTCTAGAACTGCAAACTTCTCCGGTATTTGGTTTTTTAGAGGATTATTTACTTGAAAATATAGGTGAAAATTCCAGACCAGAATAAATCATTTGGTTTGCGTAGGAATCCGGTTTTCAGAGGGTTGGTTTAGGGGAGTTCCACTGTAATTATGTCTGTAAGGTTTTAAAAAGCTTAAAAAGTATCAAAACTTGTCTTTTTAACATTTTTATTTTTATCTTATATTTGGGAAAAGGGGGGGGGGTGTCAATGTAACAAAAAAGGAATGTAAATCTTATGAAAATATAGGACAAGTTATATCAGCCATACTATATAACACTAATATGTGGTGAAAGATAAACTTTATAGTTTGCTTCATCAATTATTAAACAAACATTCAAAAAAATTGACCTCCCCAGCAAGGTCTCCTTTTACATACGAAACAGTTTATCAATAAAAAGAAAAACGTAAATGATTTAAAGTAACAAAAACACATGTAGATATTAAGGTTTTCTTATATACATAATTCAGTTTAAGGAAAACAGTCTATAAAAAATTAAGGTGAAATCTGTATCAACTATAAAATAACTTATTTTGTTGATTTTTTTTTATTGCACTTAAAGGTACATGTATTAATAGATGCATAAAATTAAACGCTCATATTTCTGTAATTTCCAATACTGACAAAAATGACCAAGATGTATGTAATGCATGCTTCAATCCAAATGCTCTTGTTTTAACAATTTAGAAAAATACTTCATGATTAATGTATATAATATATAGGTCTTCATGATAAATGTTTGAGATCTTTTATAATACTGCATAGTTTTCATTAAGAAACAGCAGGACATTAAATTACAAAACTCTTACAAAGTATTCATTTTCAGTATTTATGAGTATAAAGCACTATTTTAAAAGTAAACAAAACTTTTTACCCCGTCATTAGTCTTTGAATAAGTGACACTGATGAGGTCAAAAGTAACAGATAAGAGGTTAACTCATAAGATGATTATTCAAGCTGTATACGTGTTATGAAGTTATTATTTGTCAGACTCATGCAAACTTAACATCTGTGTATAACAGACACCTAAGAAAAATTTCCTTGGTGCACACTTTCAATTAACCTGATACGTGGGTTATTTAGTGTGCACCATGTGATTGAGGTTATTTCTTCATAGACTGAAATAAAATTACAGTCAATCCTTAAATAATATTTTCTTGTTCAATCTTGTACATCCTATTTCAATACAATATTTGTAAATAGAAAATTATACATAGTCCTCATCTCTAAAAGTGTGTAAAGATATACATGTATCCCTCGAACTGTAATATCCCATTTCCGGAAAAATAATTTAATCACTATCTTCACAATCCCAAAACTCAGCAGCTGTATCCATAAATCTGACAGGTAATAACTCAAAACGGTAAAACTTTCTTTGCATAGACATTTTTTAATAATCTTTAAATGCACCATTCCCTGATTTGGCCATCACACAGAGGTAGATTAAAACATTCCTAACTTGTGAATTTTCAGAATTTTTCCAAGTCTCTGTTTAGCTGTAGCTTGTCCCTTTTTAGGTTTCTTTGCTAAAAATTAAAAAAAGCTTTCATTATAAATAAATGAAATGATATATTTCACCTGTGGAAGAACTTACAATTTTTAAGATGATGAACAGCAACTTGTTTTTAGTATTGTTCCACTTTTGTACTGAATGTTTTCTTATGTACATATCCTGAAATTTCTCGAAATTTTCATCACTAAAAACATTTATTTTTTATAATCAATTTATATCTATTCCTGTTACACAACACAAATTGGAAGCCTAGTTACACTGAACTTTATACAGATATTAGAGTATTTAAACCAAAGTTTCAGGTTCAAGAAATCCATTAAATTTTTGTAAAAATTGGTTCATATTTACTATTTAATGTTTTTGATGAATAAAATTATTTGTTAAAAGGAATTAAAGATTCACCAAAGACTAGAAGTAATTCAGTCCCGGAAAAATGTTAAAAATTCGATTTGACAATTTCTTGGCAGAAAATTAAAGATTTTCAAATTTCATTTTTCCATGAAATTCAAGAAGAGATGAAAAATTAGGTCAACAAAAATTTGAATTATTGTACCTCACATCTGTCTTTTATCTCATTGGCAGTAAAATATACTTTAAATTTTCAGCTACTGCATAAGTGTCTGACAATACTTCAAGTGAAAGTATAATGAATATAAAATGTTTTGACATTGTCTAGAATGCCTTAAATACAATGAATGCACATTTTTCTACAATTGAACTGTATTGAAAGTGCACTTTTTATACGGTTAACAGAGGAACCATTTGTGTAGGTATAGGTCTGCAAAGGTATGAAGATTTAATGCAAGGTCATTACCTTTTGTAGGACTGTCTGGGGGACTAGTAGGTGTAGGCATAGGTTTAGATAGGTTAGGACGGAAGGCTGAACCTGAACTGGATGATAAGGCAGTTCCTGGAGTTGATACAGGTTCTGGTAATGTTTCTGATCTGCTCCTTTTCCTGATCTTTTTTGGTTTCTGAAACGATTTCCAGACAAAAATAAAAACTAATATTACAACTATTTTTAAATTACTGTCCCTTTAGATCCATTTGATATTAAATGTTTCTTTTTTTTTGGGGGAATTATAGTGATACAACAAATTATTATATTTTTATCAACAACACAATCAAGATACATATTTTTATCACTATTATTTTTCTAATAGCTACATAATATTCCTACATTCCTTAATTTTTTCCTTTCATAGTATCGGCTTTATATGAACATTTTACTTACATAAAACATAATAAAATGCTCCGCTGGGCGCAGCTAGATACGACCGCAGATGTCGAACCCTGAATAGTTGGGGCAATTATGAACACAACATTCAAGCTTGATACAATACTGATAAATAATAAATATTGGTAAATAATAATTTACCCCTTGGATTGTGAATAAATATTTGACACAGCATAGGTTTCTGACACAGAATGAATGTTGTCTAAGAACTTAAAAATTTTTAATTTACCTATTCAAACCATATCAGTATTATTTGTTTTTATATATAAATCAGAAATAACCAATTTAAAATTGGGCACACATATCAATTTCTTGCTATTGCGCAATACTGTGTAATTGAAAATTTCTTCAAATATTTGACACATAATAGGTTTCTGACACAGAATAACTGAAATCAAAGAACTTAAAATTGGTCATATGATTTGAATTTATATTCAATTTTTTGCTTCTTGTGCAATACAATATGCTGTGGAGAATTGCCCCCCCCCAAAAAAAAAAAATAATAATTTACCCCTTTTTTTAGCTTTTGTGCAATACACTATGAAGTTGCACATTGACCCCCCCTCCCAAAAAAAAAACAAAAAACAATAAAATTTATTGTAACCCCCCCCCCCTTTTTTTTCTAAAAAAAATTTGAAATTTTCTTAATTTATGAAATATGAAATGAGAAAAAATTACCCCCTCCCCAATGTCTCATTTACCCCCCCCCCCCCCCCAATTTTGTTTTCAACCCCCCCCCCCCCCATTTCTTTATACTTTGCAACCATAACAGCCCATTTAAATACACCATAACATATTAAAATAGAAAATGACATCATAGTCATGGATGATAAATTTTAAATATACATAATTTAAAAGCAGTTTAGATAAGATAAACAAAAAAGCTTCATCAGCACATTTTATATTGGCAAATTTCCAATGGAATTTGTTAATAATAAAGTTTTGATAACAGGGCACACATATCAATTTCTTGCTATTGCACAATACTGTGTAATTGAAAATTTCTTCAAATATTTGACACATAATAGGTTTCTGACACAGAATAACTGAAATAAAGAACTTAGAATTGGTCATATGATTTGAATTTATATTCAATTTTTTGCTTCTTGTGTAATACAATATGCTGTGGAGAATTGCCCCCCCCCCCCAAAAAAAAAAAAATTTACCCCCTTTTTAGCTTTAATTTTGGACCCCGATTTGGACCAACTTGAAAACTGGGCCCATAATAAAAAAAACTAAGTACATGTTTAGATTCAGCATATCAAAGAACCCCAAGAATTCAATTTTTGTTAAAATCAAACTAAGTTTAATTTTGGACCCTTTGGACCTTAATGTAGACCAATTTGAAAACAGGACCAAAAATTAAGAATCTAAATGCACGGTTAGATTCGGCATATCAAAGAACCCCAATAGTTCAATTTTCGATGAAATCAAACAAAGTTTAATTTTGGACCCCGATTTGGACCAACTTGAAAACTGGGCCCATAATAAAAAAACTAAGTACATGTTTAGATTCAGCATATCAAAGAACCCAAAGAATTCAATTTTTGTTAAAATCAAACTAAGTTTAATTTTGGACCCTTTGGACCTTAATGTAGACCAATTTGAAAACGGGACCAAAAATTAAGAATCTAAATGCATGGTTAGATTCGGCATATCAAAGAACCCCAATAGTTCAATTTTCAATGAAATCAAACAAAGTTTAATTTTGGACCCTTTTGGCCCCTAATTCCTAAACTGTTGGGACCAAAACTCCAAAAATCAATCCCAACCTTCCTTTTGTGGTCATAAACCTTGTGTTTAAATTTCATAGATTTCTATTTACTTATACTAAAGTTATTGTGCAAAAACCAAGAAAAATGCTTATTTTGGCCCTTTTTTAGCCCCTAATTCCTAAACTGTTGGGACCAAAACTCCCAAAAACAATCCCAACCTTCCTTTTGTGGTCATAAACCTTGTGTTAAAATTTCATACATTTCTATTTACTTATACTAGAGTTATTGTGCGAAAACCAAGAAAAATGCTTATTGGGCCCTTTTTTGGCCCCTGATTCTTAAACTTTTGGGACCAAAACTCCCAAAATCAATCCCAACCTTCCTTTTGTGGTCATAAACCTTGTGTTTAAATTTCGTAGATTTCTATTAACTTATACTACATTTATAGTGCGAAAACCAAATGTCTACAGACTCCGACGGACGACGGACGACGACGACGACGACGACGCCAACGTCATACCAATATACGACCGCAAAAATTTTGCGGTCGTATAAAAACTAAATGAACTGATTTATTCCTTAAGAAACAACTTGAATGAAATGAATTTAAATATTATACCTGTATGGTTGCTGGTTTGGCTGCAGCTGCTGCTAAAATCTGCTCCACTGCTTCTTTTCTTACACCCTCTCTGTGAGGCCTGTCTCCTTTTGGCATAGTTACTTGAACACGTGCTATAAATAGTAAATTTATTATGTATTAAGTAGATGCATTCAAGGTTATGGATAATGAAAATAAATATCTGGATTAAAACATAATACTATTTTGAAAAGGACAGATTTAATCTGGATGGTATCCAAAATGATATTCAATCAGAACTCTTACTAGTTGATTGTATAGTTGAATGCAAATCGTGGAATAATTTCATCCAAAAGATTCCTGAAAATACAAAGTATTATCCTTCATCTTTTTGTTCATGTAGGTTTTTTGTAAATGCAAGAGGAATAATATTTTCAACCAGGAAACTGCTTTAAGAATGGTAATTTGCGGTAAAATTAATTTTCAAGGTAGAAAATTTTTTCGACCCTGAAATAGTTTTACTGTGATTCTAATAAGTTGTCTGAAGAAGGAATCAAAAGTCGACTCTTGAAAAAAAAAACAACTCGCATATATTCACTAAGTGAATGGGGTTTTTGCATAATGAACATACTGACAAACCTGCAAATAATGGGCACCAATGGAACAAAAGAAATATGCCCTTTATACACAGATTAATTTAACAAAATATGTTTATAATTGGGACAGTTTCCTTTTATAAACAGTGATTTATTATATAGAGATGCACTTTAATGCATGTTTGTCTGTATACAGAAAACAATGACAGTCACAGTGATTTGAGACTGGTATCTAAGATGAGAAATTTATTATAAACACAAGTAACACATATATACCTTTTGGATTCCAGTTGTCATCTTGTCTTCCTTTAGATTTCCCCATTCCCTCTTCTTCATCTGACATTTCAAGGTCTGGGTATACTGTTTATAGCAACAAAAATAATGTTCTGATAAACTCTAAAACAACTGCTGTTTACTTCTTTGTAAAATAATTTCTAATGCATAATAACATCATTTGGCAAAAAATTTCTGTTTGTTTTACATTTTTCTTTGGATTTAATAATTAAAGTACATGATTATATTTTATATTTTTAATTTTTTTAATTTTTTTAATTTTGATCATTCAGTCCAACTTTCAAAATATCATATAAATCTGATTTTAGTCATAAAATTAAGAAAAATATGTAATCTATAGTAAACAACAACAAATATTATTCATCTACAATAATTTACAAAATTTATATTTCCAGTCACATGGCTTTGATATATACTGTAAGAAGCATGAAATTCTTACTGAATTCATCATCTTTATAACAGTTTTGTAAACGTTCCTCCTCATCTACAACTAACTGAGATCGCTGATGCTGCCTAGATTTGCCTGCCTTAGAAAACAATTCAATTTCATTCATTTGGCTCATGGATAACATTCCCTGAATGGCCTCTCTCATACTAGGTGATGCTCTCCTATAATAAGATAAAAGTCAAACGATATTTTATAATTTCTATTTTTTTTTATCTAAGATGTGATTTGATGATTAAAAAATTAATACATGTATTATACTAATTTTTTTTCCAAAACTATGTTTTAATTGATTTTAAAAAAATAATTTTGTCTTTTAACAGCAGAACAGAATTGTGCTTCTCTGATCTCCTGCACAGAGCTGCAATGAGGACAATAAACATGCTATTGTTCAAATAGCCAGTAAATACATGTAGGTGTTTTATTGTTACAAAGGCATCCGAAGTATAAGCGCGGGAAAAGGTGTGCTACTTTCAAACTATTGTCCCTAGGGACAATAGTCATCTCTTGTGAATAAAAATTTAAAAAATAGCAAATTTATCTGTAGTTTTATTTTTTTTATATAGATTATACACTATAAGGTATAATAAAGTAGACTATTTCCCTTGATTACAGAGGACTGGAATGAGGAGCATATCTTCTATCAATGCATATTTTCAACAATTAATTAAAGTATCCAAATAATTTTCAATCCTCACTTCAATGCAGGAAATATATTTCTGTTTTTTGACATAAAGTTTTTTTTATTGCATTCATTGCAATTACAAAATTATTTGTTCCAAATTTAAAAGATGTTAAACTTTTTAACCAAATGATCTATTTAAAATACAACACTCTCTGGATAGCTGTTTTTCTGCAAATTTTATTTGATTTCACTATTAAATGTTTATAATGCTGCTTATTACCCAACATCTTCGTCTACAGTAAATGTTGTTTCTGTACCATAACCACTAGCCTCCAATATGTCGGCTATACTACCATTCAGCCCACCTCTTATCGTCGGCAAATTTGTCCTGTCTTCCAATCCCTCTGATTCACTCTGACTGGCAGTACTCTCAGATTCCTGGCTACTTTCTTGACTAGATGTTCCTGGTGGCATTGGTTTACCATGGACTACAAAGAAATAATAAATTTAAATTCAATAGACTTTTATGTATCCTGAATTGAATAAACAATGCAAAATGTGCAAGTTTTTAAAAATATGGTGAAATGGACAAATATTCCTACCTTTTATAATATGAAGGAAATGAAATTTTGGATTAATTCTTGATACAGAATCCCAACTTCAACATATACCTGACAAATGTCTGGGCAAAGAAATAATGCTTTTAATGATGTTCTTCATCTAAAAGTCACATTTAGGCCTTCAATACAAAGAAAATTCTTGCACCCACTACAAGATGTATTTTAAGACAAACACTAAAAAAAAAGGCACTACTTCTGCAAGAAAGAAGTTCAAGTAGCAATGTTATTAAGCAAGATAGACGACCAATGAAAATACAGTCTTTCGGTGTGTATTACATGCACTTTTTTACCCTCAAAAATATTTTTGATAAGGGGGGAGCGTATTATACATACAAGATAATTTGAGCTTGAGTGATCCTGGTTTCATTGTTGAAGCTGATGGTGAGCCTGGAGGACGTTTTCCACGACGGGGATTCTCGTCAACAACCAGATTATCAGTATCACTGTCTTCATCAGCAGCATTACTACCAACCAGTGGCTGAAATTTCTTGGTTCCTTGGGCTTTTTTACCTATGTCACTGCACAAAAAAGAGATATTAAGTTAACTGATGATCTTTCAATTAAATATAAGCCTCTTTTTCCATTTTCTAGAATGGCAACTGAATCAATTTCATATCTAACATTTCAATACTACACAAACTAAGGACAGTAAGCCTTTTATTACAAGAACTTAATATTATTAGAATTAATAAACACACATATGCCATAAATTTGATAAGGGCAGTTTTTTGTGTGAAAATTATGACAGAATGCCCATTGCAATAACTAAAACTTGCATTTTGATATTTGCTAGTTTTATTCATTACAAAAAATATATATACATAAAAACACATTAAATAATATCATAATACTGTCTGTTAAGATTTGCAAATAAATAAATGCCTGCGAAAAGGTTTGATTTTACAATTTCTCCTATTCTTGACGTGTTTAATATAGGTGGGATAAAAATACATAATATTTTTAACCACTTCCCGGTGATTTAATTTCTACGTGGGAATTACCACCATTTTTTCTACAGTTATTGGAACGATAAACTAGAGAAGTCCCGAAATGATGTATATGTAAACAAACTATAGCAACAACATTTTCTTCAGGTTTTTGTCGAAAATCATAGGAGAAACAGATTCTCCTTCAATTTAACCCTCAATAGTTACATTTTAGATTTTAACATGCTCGCAATTGCTCGTTTGTTGAAAATTGAAAATTTAACTATCTCGGACGGAGAAATGCCATAACTCACTCGTATCTGAAGGAGGATCTATATATAAATAATTTACATGTCACGAGTTCATGCATTAAATTTTCTAATATGATTTTTTAAAAAGATATTTAGGAAACCATGTTTTGATTGATATTATTATGTACATGTAAATAAACCCTGCACTTAAAGTATGTTTTATACACCTGAGGGTAAGTATGAATCAAGGGAGATTGAGTACCATTAATCAAGAGGCTCCCAGGAGCCTGTATCGCTCACCTGATATTTCCATTTGTTCATTGCTGAAGGAGTTTGAGATTAACATCCATGCCATCTTTGGTTTAATTCCATTCATTAATTTTGAAGAAGCCATTTGTATGCAATTCCCATAGGGTTCTATGTTAAACTAAGTCTTCTGCTGACGGCCATCATGGATGACAGATCGGCACCAAACTAACAACACTTCATCAGAACATCATAAGGAACATTTATGCCATGTTTGGTTTCAATCCATTCAGCAGTTCTCTAGAAGAAGATTTTTGTATGTATTTCCCATAGGGTCCTATGTTAAACTAAGTCCCCTGCTGGTGTTCATCTCGGCAAAAGCTCACATGACCCTTTGGGTCAGTTGAGCTAAAAAACTGTTTTTAACCCACCACTTATAGGCACTGTACCAAGTCAGATTTTCTTGACTTTCTATTGTATGTTATGTTTGTGTTTCATGATCTTGTTTTTATTTTTGTCTGAGGGCTTGTAATTGCTTTGTTAGTCAATGTTAACCTTATCTGTTTATTTATGGTTTTTCCTCCCTCCTTTTTCTTAATATAATTTTTGTTTTCAATTCTCTACAAACCTGATAATTTTACCATTAGAAACTTTTAGTTTCAGACCAACTGACTTCCCTGAGAGATCTTCTGGTTCAGATTTTACTTCCTGCTTTGTTTCCATATATGCCCCAGCTTTGGGAATTCGAACTTTTAAAGAAGCTGGTGTGTTTTCATCTTCCTCATCCTATAAAAAATTTCAAATTATAATATTGATTTTATGCAGCACTTTATACTTCTTTAATATTGAAATATTCTTAGTCAACAAGAAGCTGCCAACATGGATTTTTCTTCACCATTGTTTGGAGAACCAAGCTCACATATCCACTGTACAATGACATTCAGTTGGAAAATCTAGTTAAAATGTTTACTTCATCTCACACAAAAACAATTTTCAATGTAATTTTTATTTGCATATCATGCCCATTGATTCCAAACATACCTAATGAACTACCTGTACAATTCCTGTGGAATCTCCTGTTACAGATTAATGCTAATGTCTGTTTTGATGCGAGCTTTGTTATTAACTTACTTTAAAGTTATAGACGCCAATTTTCTGTTCCTGTTGCATCTCCTGAAGTTTTTCCTGTGTATGTTGATGTAACAGATCAATATTGACCATCTGTTTTGGTGTGGGCATTGTGTTTTTCTTTTTCTTTTTAATTTTCTCACCCTTCACTTTCACAGGACTGCTTTTCAACTGCAAATAAAGTAATATTAAATACTGCACAACATCTAAATAAAATAGATATTAGGAATTTTTCTATTTATTTTCTCTGTATTGCAAACTTTTCTGAATAGAAATACCACCCAAATCCACGGTTTTTATTTGCGTGAAAAATCCAGAAATGACTCATATCAGCATGTTGACTTTTCCATTGAGTGTACATTTACGGAACAGTATAATTTTATTAAGTGTGAAACATTAGGTCCAAATGGATGGTCATTTCCAGAAAAATTTGAAAGTATTGCCTGTCAGCGAGTATTGATAGATAGAAAGTTCAGGCGAGACAAAAACAGAGATGTCAGGTATGACCATTGATTAGATAACTATCCAGCATAAATAAAGGGGTTGTGAACATTTACAAGTTACTGTCTTATTTATCTTATTGTCATAAAAATTTCACTCAAAAAAATTCTGTCTGGAATAAAAAGGGTCCCTACTTTTGTACAACTTAATATTAAAAAGTAAACGACCTAGTCTTGAATCTGTTATATTTTCCATTCCATCTTCCTTGCAGCATCTAATTTATACATCTTACTAAGATGTTATCCTTAAAAGTATGTTCTATGCTTAAAATGCATTTAATTACCCTTTCTTATGACAATGTAATCGATAAACTAAAAAAATATAGACTTACCAAATTTTCTATGGATTTGACTTCTTTGGACATATCTTTTAACAGTCTACCATAATTAACATGTTCTGGAAGTTCATGTCTGGCATCTTTTACAAACTAATTAAAAGACAAAACAGAGATTTTTCTGTATTGATATTATGTATATTCATAATTATAGATATGAAAATTTCAAGAATGCATGCACTATTGGGTCCATGGTCAATATGTGGCTTTTCAAGTCAATTAAATCTAATATCGTTTTATGCTTTATTCAGCTTTTTGTACAAATGTGTTTATTTGGTAATTAAAAGTTTCAAGGGTGACATTGAATGATTTGAAAGGCAATAATTGCATTATAAAGGGTAATATTTTATGTAAGTATTAACTAGTATGCCATTGGATGAAGTTTTCTTTTCTTCCGGAATGATAAATAGAGGCGCTCAAGAGCCTGAATCGCTTACCTGGATTTAACTTGTCCATCTTGAGCAGGACTAAAATTTAAGTGTGGCAGTCAATTTGGCTGGTTTTCCTATAGGGTCTTATTTTAAACTAAGTTTGGCTGTGGTGGTCATCTTGACTGACTGTCAGGGTCATCGGACATACATTGTAATTGTGAAAGATAACAATCTAAGGACCATTGCTGCCAAGTCAGGTTCAAGTTGGTCAAATGGTTTTAGACAAGAATATTTTTCAATGAATTTTCCCATAGGGTCCTATGTTAAACTAAGTTTGGCTGTGGCAGCCATCTTGGTTGACAATCTGGGTATTCGGACATATTTCTGAAAGAGGACCATATGAGGACCATATGAGGACCATATGAAGTCTGGTTCCAATTGCCCCAGCTGTTTGGGACGAAGATTTTTAAATGAATTTCGCTTGGGGTCAAATGTTAAATAAACTAAGTTTGACTGCGGTAGCCATCTTGGTCAACAGTCAAGGTCATCAGACACAGTTCTGAAAGAGGACCATCTAAGGACCATTACTGCTAAGTCTGGTTGCAATTATCCTTGTGGAGTGAAAATCATCAAATTAAGCCTTTCAAGGGCAATAACTCATATATGGAGTTTTCGTTCAACTTCAACCTAGGCAAATTTTGTAGGCCTTGATATAAGGGTCATTTTATCAATCGAAAGTTTCTCTCTATCTCTTATAGTTTTTAAGATAGAAGCCAAAAACAGCTAAAATCATCAGATTTAGCCTTTCAAGGTCAATAACTTCTATATGGAGAAGTCATACAACTTCGACCTAATGGAGACTTTCGAAGAGCTCTTCAAGGCAAAGAAGGAAGGTCATATTCATTTTTCTGTATCTACTTTACTTTAGGAGATATAATGCAAATTATGTCAATTTACCCTTATGTTCTAAAAATAACTATGGCCACCATGTTTTTAGCTCGTTTGGCATCATCGACACATATTTTAAAGTAGATACCCCAAAGATTTTTTAAAAAGTTAACGACAACAAAGATGGATGCCAATTGATGACAAGGTCCAGGTGAGCTAATAAAAACTACTTGTACATTTTTACAAAATAATATAGCATTTCTCTGTTTCACCTTATTTGTATAAAGCAGGATAATTTGAAAGAAAAATAGAAATTACTGGAATTATTAAATAATAAAATTTCGTAACTGAAATTAACAGAATCTTACTTTGCGAGCAGTTAATTATCATATTTGTACAGTCAAGATAGTTTACCTTCAAACGTCGAGTGATATTTTGTTTCTCTAATTCTTTCAACAGTTTAAATTTGCTGTAATAGTACTGTAATTTTCGGTATAGAGGTCAATACTTTTTCATCTGACGTGCTGGGCTCGACCTATCAAAGATTTTTTTTTTGTAAACCCCAACCCAAACCCTACTGTTACTATTAATAAAATGATTTAAGAATTGTGCTTCGACCTACACACCGTATCAACCTTAAGTAAAAAAAAATAATGGTATTTCGGTAAAAATTGATCCTTCGACCTATAGTCAATAAAATTACAGTATACAATTTGGCATGAAACCTGTATTGACCCTCTCAATTCTTTCATACGACACAAAGAATAAGAGAGACCCATTTACATTTTTAGAAGATTTTCATTATTTTGTATCATAACTTTTAACATTAAGGAAAACAAAAATTACAACATTCAGAAAATTTAATCTTCTTTGTGATATTTATACTGTTTGAAAAAATGTTTATAAAATGTATATTAAAACTTCAAAAACAAAATTCACTTAATTTATATATTGCAGTGTAACTGATTACTTGTAGATCCTCTGGAAGTTTCTTTCTGTCAAAAATAACATATTCAGGGAATAAATAATGTTGAAAAGAATTCATATTTATGAAATTAATCAATCAAATTGGCTCCATTATAAAAGCTGTTATAAGTAACTGAAGTGTTATAAGAATTAATATATCTTGTCATTCACAATTATTTCTGTATTTCAGGAAGGTATCATATCCAATTTAAAGCACATGCATTTTCATATACTAGTATATATACATGTATGCTGAAAATATTTAAACCTTCACCAAAAAGTTTATATAAAAAAAATATTCATGACTACTAGCTTGTGTGTATTTCTAGTACTGCAAATCCTTCATATTTTAAAATTTTAACCCTAAGCTGTTGATATCATTTTGCCTTTTCCAATTTCACACACATGTGACACTCCATGATACAAGATGAATATTTCATTAACAATTAGATAATGTATACAGAGATATAGAGAGAGCATATCTAAGCATATAATATGTGTAGTAATTCTGACAGATCAAATGCTTGAAGAAAATTAATAAATTGAGTGTAATAAAGATAAGCAAACTAGACATCAGTATTCTTAATTTTTCAGAAAATGAAGTATATCAACTCCAAATGATAAAACGCAATCAACAAAAGTGGAAAAAAGGTAAAAGGTCCAAAACATTTCATAAAAATTTCACTTAACTTGGATTATTTATTATCCGAAAAAAGTGAATTAGATAAAAATCTCTGTGTTATCCCTACACATTTTAGGGAATCAAATTACAAAGTAAGAAGACTTAATCAAAATTCTGTCATTTAAAGAATTTATTTATATACAATTTTTATTTGAATTAAAGCCAACCAGAGAACAGACTAAACGTGTGAAAATAACTTCAGTTCAAGAAATGTGCTGTCAATCTGACAGTTAACCTGGTTTTCCTTCACACTCTACATACATCTCCAAACTAATGAAATTTTTTTTAAAACCTGACTACAAACAGCCATTTTGTCTATCAGCAAAATTTCTGCCTAATAATAGGAGTGCAGTCAGTTACAAAAATAAGCATTAGAAAAGAACAATACCTAAATTATTTTCTCAGGCAATTAAAATTTTTAGCACTATATGTGTTGCACTTAATAACTATATAAATTAGTAGTGCATAAGGCTTAAGCAAAGTGTCCATAATCACCAATCTAACAAAAAAGGTAATATCTAATACTGTAAAAAGAAATATTCTATAATCTAATAGCAATTATAATAGTGTAAAGCCTGACAAAAGGTCAAAAGGTTATTACAGGCTATAAACACATGCTATGTAGTATAGGTCACATGACTAGCATGTGACCCTGGGAAACATAACAGTTAAGCAAATCACGAGCACAACATACATAAAGATAAATATGTATGCCTGTAAGTAAATCAACTCACGAGATGGAGATTGTTGAGCTGTTGGAAAGATCAGCATCAAGGAAAAAGAAAAATACATAAATATAGGTAAAATAGCATAAGTTTTCATTTAGTAATCATTCATTTTATAAAAAGTAGATGTATTCAACTTTTTTCTGATGCTTTATCACTATGCTATATGGTTACAAAGCAATCAGCTGCAAAAAGCATCCATTAATTATAAAGTCTTTGACCATTACGATTGGTCTGTTTATATGATATACACTTTTGTACATCCTGATCCATTGGTATCATCAGGTATATTGTGTAGAAAGACTGTTGTCATCAAACTCAGACTTCATGTTTTTACTTTACCATGACATATTGCAAGGTACATATACATGTATCTTTTTTCCTGTATAAACTACACAGCACTACCATGTCAACCATTTTATTCATTCATTTTCTTGTCATATATTTACAAGCCCATCATAAGTTTTCTTTAGGACAAACATCCAAAAACTTGTATTTGATGGCTATACAATTCACAAAATTAGATCACAATAATTTAAAATTTCAGTTTAATTTTTGCTATTTATATTTATTTATAAAAGAAACTCTTTTTCACAATGGAAATAAAATGCTCCGCTGGGCGCAGCTAGATACGACCGCAGATGTCGAACCCTGAATAGTTGGGGCAATTATGAACACAACATTCAAGCTTGATACAATACTGAATTTGGATTGTGAATAAATATTTGACACAGCATAGGTTTCTGACACAGAATGAATGTTGTCTAAGAACTTAAAAATTTTTTATTTACCTATTCAAACCATATCAGTATTATTTGTTTTTATATATAAATCAGAAATAACCAATTTAAAATTTACAAGAGGCTGTCGAATGACAGCAAACCGGATTTTCCTGCAACAAATGACCTTTGCATGGAAACGACGACTTGAACTGCCTTTTTTCAATTTTTTAGAACCATAACTCCTGAACGGTGAAAGTGAACATCGTCAATATCGAAACGGTGAAAGTGGAAATCGTCAATATCGAACTTGACCTCCATTTTGTCATCAGTAACAACATATTAAAATTTGAAAAGCTTTGGTTGAACAGTTCATAAGTTATCACACGGACACCACTGGGAAAGCCATTTTTCAATCTTTCAAGAACCATAACTCCTGAACGGTGAAAGTGAAAATCGTCAATATCGAACTTGACCTCCATTTTGTGATCAGTAACAACATATTAAAATTTGAAAAGCTTTGGTTGAACAGTTCATAAGTTATCACACAGACACCACTGGAAAAGCCATTTTTCAATCTTTCAAGAACCATAACTCTTGAACGGTGAAAGATAAAATCGTCAATATAGAACTTGACCTCCATTTTGTCATCAGTAACAACATATTAAAATTTGAAAAGCTTTGGTTGAACAGTTCATAAGTTATCACACGGACACCACTGGAAAAGCCATTTTTCAATCTTTCAAGAACCATAACTCTTGAACGGTGAAAGTTAAAATCGTCAATATCGAACTTGACCTCCACTTTGTCATCAGTAACAACATATAAAAATTTGAAAAGCTTTGGTTGAACAGTTCATAAGTTATCACACGGACACCACTGGGAAAGCCATTTTTCAATCTTTCAAGAACCATAACTCCTGAACAGTGAAAGTGAAAATCGTCAATATCGAACATGACCTCCATTTTGTCATCAGTAACAACATATTAAAATTTGAAAAGCTTTGGTTGAACAGTTCATAAGTTATCACACGGACACCACTGGGAAAGCCATTTTTCAATCTTTCAAGAACCATAACTCCTGAACGGTGAAAGTGAAAATCGTCAATATCGAACTTGACCTCCATTTTGTGATCAGTAACAACATATTAAAATTTGAAAAGCTTTGGTTGAACAGTTCATAAGTTATCACACGGACACCACTGGAAAAGCCATTTTTCAATCTTTCAAGAACCATAACTCTTGAACGGTGAAAGTGAAAATTGTCAATATCGAACTTGACCTCCATTTTGTCATCAGTAACAACATATTAAAATTTAAAAAGCTTTGGTTGAACAGTTCATAAGTTATTGCACGGACACTGTTTGGCAGCCGCCCGTCCGCCCGCCCGCCCGCCCGTCCGCCCGGCCGCCCGCACGCCGTACATCACCAATTTAATAACCGATATTTTCCTATGAAAATCCGGTTACAAATTGGGCACACATATCAATTTCTTGCTATTGCGCAATACTGTGTAATTGAAAATTTCTTCAAATATTTGACACATAATAGGTTTCTGACACAGAATAACTGAAATCAAAGAACTTAAAATTGGTCATATGATTTGAATTTATATTCAATTTTTTGCTTTTGTGTAATACAATATGCTGTGGAGAATTGCCCCCCCCCCCCCAAAAAAAATAATAATTTACCCCTTTTTTTAGCTTTTGTGCAATACACTATGAAGTTGCACATTGACCCCCCTCCCAAAAAAAAAACAAAAAACAATAAAATTTATTGTAACCCCCCCCCCCCCCTTTTTTTTGCTAAAAAAAATTTGAAATTTTCTTTTTAATTTATGAAATATGAAATGAGAAAAAATTACCCCCTCCCCAATTTCTCATTTACCCTCCCCCCCCAAATTTTGTTTTCAACCCCCCCCCCCCCCATTTCTTTATACTTTGCAACCATAACAGCCCATTTAAATACACCATAACATATTAAAATAGAAAATGACATCATAGTCATGGATGGCAAATTTTAAATATACATATTAAAAGCAGTTTAGATAAGATAAACAAAAAAGCTTCATCAGCACATTTTATATTGGCAAATTTCCAATGGAATTTGTTAATAATAAAGTTTTGATAACAGGGCACACATATCAATTTCTTGCTATTGCGCAATACTGTGCAATTGAAAATTTCTTCAAATATTTGACACATAATAGGTTTCTGACACAGAATAACTGAAATAAAGAACTTAGAATTGGTCATATGATTTGAATTTATATTCAATTTTTTGCTTTTGTGTAATACAATATGCTGTGGAGAATTGCCCCAACCCCCCAAAAAAAAAAAATAATTTACCCCCTTTTTAGCTTTAATTTTGGACCCCGATTTGGACCAACTTGAAAACTCGGCCCATAATAAAAAAAACTAAGTACATGTTTAGATTCAGCATATCAAAGAACCCAAAGAATTCAATTTTTGTTAAAATCGAACTAAGTTTAATTTTGGACCCTTTGGACCTTAATGTAGACCAATTTGAAAACGGGACCAAAAATTAAGAATCTAAATGCACGGTTAGATTCGGCATATCAAAGAACCCCAATAGTTCAATTTTCGATGAAATCAAACAAAGTTTAATTTTGGACCCCGATTTGGACCAACTTGAAAACTCGGCCCATAATAAAAAAACTAAGTACATGTTTAGATTCAGCATATCAAAGAACCCAAAGAATTCAATTTTTGTTAAAATCAAACTAAGTTTAATTTTTGACCCTTTGGACCTTAATGTAGACCAATTTGAAAACGGGACCAAAAATTAAGAATCTAAATGCACGGTTAGATTCGGCATATCAAAGAACCCCAATAGTTCAATTTTCGATGAAATCAAACAAAGTTTAATTTTGGACCCCGATTTGGACCAACTTGAAAACTGGGCCCATAATAAAAAAACTAAGTACATGTTTAGATTCAGCATATCAAAGAACCCAAAGAATTCAATTTTTGTTAAAATCAAACTAAGTTTAATTTTGGACCCTTTGGACCTTAATGTAGACCAATTTGAAAACGGGACCAAAAATTAAGATCCTAAATGCACGGTTAGATTCGGCATATCAAAGAACCCCATTATTGTTAAATTTTCAATGAAATCAAACAAAGTTTAATTTTGGACCCTTTTGGCCCCTAATTCCTAAACTGTTGGGACCAAAACTCCAAAAATCAATCCCAACCTTCCTTTGTGGTCATAAACCTTGTGTTTAAATTTCATAGATTTCTATTTACTTATACTAAAGTTATTGTGCAAAAACCAAGAAAAATGCTTATTTTGGCCCTTTTTTAGCCCCTAATTCCTAAACTGTTGGGACCAAAACTCCCAAAAACAATCCCAACCTTCCTTTTGTGGTCATAAACCTTGTGTTAAAATTTCATAGATTTCTATTTACTTATACTAGAGTTATTGTGCGAAAACCTAGAAAAATGCTTATTGGGCCCTTTTTTGGCCCCTGATTCTTAAACTGTTGGGACCAAAACTCCCAAAATCAATCCCAACCTTCCTTTTGTGGTCATAAACCTTGTGTTTAAATTTCATAGATTTCTATTAACTTATACTAAAGTTATAGTGCGAAAACCAAATGTCTTCGGACGACGCCGCAGACGACGACAACGACGACGCCAACGTCATACCAATATACGACCGCAAAAATTTTGCGGTCGTATAAAAATTGGTGGATTCAAATACCATAAATCAATCCCAACCTTTTTTCATGTAGAAAATCATTGTGCTTAAGTATTATAACGAAAAAAAGGACTTTATTTAGACAGTGGAAATATTACTGTCTATTGAAAATGACTACAGCAATGACAAGAAGTTCATACCATAATACAACCCCGTACCTTAATCTTTTGGGTTTATTTCTTTTTCCTGTACAAAGACAAGAACAAATTTCTGTCTTTTTTTCAAACCTTGCAAAAATACACTCCATATATTGAACATTGAATTATATTATACATATATATGTACACATGACTGGCTATTCTAGTATTTAGGTAATGCAAAATTTAATAAAAATAACTTCCACCATCAAAGGAATACATGTTAGACATAGCTCTGTAAAGGTCAAAACATAAAACCTACATCTTTTCTCTGTGTCCAAGACTTGAGATGAGAAGCTAATGCCTTTGCCCCTTGGACTAGGTAACTTGGAGGAATTTTTCCTTCATCTGTATAATCTACAAGTATACATAGAGGGAAATTATAAAGTCACAGTCACATTATACCATTTTTATATAAAATTCAGTCAACAATGTCAGACCAAAATTCTGCATTCGAGATGTTTACATTTAATTTCTTAGTTTTTCACCAATTCGGTGGTCTTGTTGAAGTGTGCTCGCCTAGAGTGCTTAAGGTTGCGGTTTCAATCCCAGACCAGGTCTAACCAGACATTAAATTGGTATTTGCTGCTTCTCCGCCAAACACGCAGCATCTAATAGTAAGATCAAAGTACTGGGTGGCTCAGAGTCGGCATATTGTACCTGGGTGGTCTGGTATGTCTTACCTTGTGAGCTAGCGAATTAAAAAAATATGTGGCTTAGCATGTCGTTCAAGTACAAAACAGGGTTCATATTCACATTAACATGTTCTCATTCTGATATGAATTTTATAATTGCCACTGACTTTAACAATAATTCATCCGTCCATCTAGTTTTTCAAAAATGTTACCGCCTAAAAAATATCTATACCAATGAAACATTTTAAAGCATACATCTATTGTATTAGTGGTTAAAAGATTTCATACCTTTAATGAGGTCATATACATGTTTGGCTGCATACCAATTGGTAGTTTCAAAGCTTGGGAACAAATATTTGGAAGGTGTCCCAACTCTCTTCTCTATATCATATACCCTGAAAATTTCATCAAAACTTGCCATTTTTCATACATTAAGATTAAGATATTTTATTACTTCTTTAATAACTTCCTAGTTTCATAGTATTATTTTGTGTAATTTTTTTACAAATTTTTGTATTTTACTTTGTGAACTTTATTGTTTAAAATTGTAACCACCTGTCTACTATATATATAACAGTTCATATTTTTTCAGATAAGTTCATGAATTTATTTAATATAACTTATATTAAAAGGAATTGTAAAAATGTTTAAATAAATCAAAGTTAATTTCTTACTGTAGCTGTAATTGAATGTTATAATCATGAAGGAAATTTCCACCAAAAACTAATGAATCTATTGGAGTGAATACAGCATGGATCCAACCAGTCGGAATGAAGAATGTCTGTCCTTGTTTAACTACACATTTATAACATACATCAACCTGATCACCAAAAAATGTCTCACTCTGGTTTGATGATGACACCCAACTCTCATATAATGCAATGTTGGCTTGTGTTGGCCTAATCATATAAAATATTTTTTCTCCCTGTAATAAAATACACATTATTTTCAATGATATATGCACTTATTTATAAACACAAATAAAATACCATACCTATTTTTAATGAGATTAGTTGAACTAAATTAATATATCATTTCTATCATCTAAAGGATAAACTGTATAACAAATGACATTCATTTCTACAGAAGAGTTTCAACAATCAGACTGGAAATTCTTTAAAAAATTGAAAATGGAAATTCGTCCATTCTAGTGTTATAAAAGTTCCTTATTTTTTCTGATATAAACCTACCCATAACACATGATACCATACAGATGTACCCCCAAAATCTATATGAAAATCTGTAAAACTGTCTTTGACACCCATCAGACAATATTTCTGGACTTCTGGGCGAGTATATACACAATCATCTGGTAACTTCTCCGGCCACAAATTAGAAACCCAGCTCAACTGTCGAACAATTACTGGTGGTGTTACTAATTCAGATAATCTGAAGAAGAAGATGATGGTACAATCTGTTGGTAAACAAGCTTCATTGATATGCAGATAATTTCAAATTATAAACTAGATGTACTGTGAGCAAAGCTCACAAAGGATACCCCCCGCTTTGCCTTGCCCAGGGTAAAGTTTCATAAGATATTTCCATCAATTTAAGCATACTTATGGTTGCTTTCGTTGAAATCCATTGAGCGGTCTAAGAGGAGTTGCGCTTACGAGGTTCATATATAATGTATAAGCCAAAAAAAATAGAAGTCCAATTATCTCCCTTGTGTGATATCGGAAAGCAAAGATTTTTCTTCATGCACATCTTTGGATGATGTACTTCCTTTCTGTAAAGTTTCGTTGAAATCCATTGAGCGGTCTAGGAGGAGTTGCACTTACGAGGTTCATATATAATGTATAAGCCAAAAAATATAGAAATCCAATTATCTCCCTTGTGTGATACCGGAAAGCAAAGATTTTTCTTCATGCACATCTTTTGATGATGTACTTCCTCTCTGTAAAGTTTCGTTGAAATCCATTGAGCGGTCTAGGAGGAGTTGCGCTTACGAGGTTCATATATAATATATAAGCCAAAAAAAAAGAAGTCCAATTATCTCCCTTGTGTGATATCGGACAGCAAAGATTTTTCTTCATGCATATCTTTGGATGATGTACTTTCTTACTGTAAAGTTTCGTTGAAATCCATTGAGCGGTCTAGGAGGAGTTGCGCTTACGAGGTTCATATATAATGTATAAGCCAAAAAAATAGAAGTCCAATTATCTCCCTTGTGTAATACCAGAAAGCAAAGATTTTTTTTCATGCACAACTTTGGATGATGTACTTCCTTTCTGTAAAGTTTCGTTGAAATCCATTGAGTGGTCTAGGAGGAGTTGCGCTTACGAGGTTCATATATAATGTATAAGCCAAAAAAAAAGTCCAATTATCTCCCTTGTGTGATATCGGAAAGCAAAGATTTTTCTTCATGCACATCTTTGGATGATGTACTTCCTTTCTGTAAAGTTTCATTGAAATCCATTGAGCGGTTTAGGAGGAGTTGCGCTTACAAGATATATGGACAGACGGACAGACGGACGGACAAGGTGATTCCTATATACCTCCCCAAACTTTGTTTGCGGGGGGTATAATAAATTGATTGTACATTGAATATACAATTCCATAAAAGAGATTATTCGAATATCTGTTAAATTTTCCAGTTAATGTAATTTAAAATTATTTTTGGATTATGACATGTTTAGGGAATATTAAAAGGGTATCTGTTTTTTTAGTATACAGGTTATCAAATTAATTGCCATTTATTTTCTTAATTATAAAAGTGAACATTCTTGGATCTAAAAAGTATGTAAAATATTTTTTTATTTTGCATATATCATTTTGAAAAATTGTTATGACTTCAAATATAAATGTATTATAATTTAGCAGAACAATTTTGGTTTTATTTCAATTAATCTCTAAAGCAAAAATTTCATTGAAAATAGGTTATCATCTGAAGAGCAATATCATAACTGTATATTTTCTAGGGCTTTTCTAAAACACAGTATATGATGAATACGCAGTTTTTGTGTCATGAATTAACTTACTATTCAAATGTAAACAGCACAAACAAAAATTATCAACTTACTTTGTACTTGAAAATTCTAGACTGATTACATTGAAGATCTTTGCTCTGTTTGGACTATTATAATATTCTGTCCATTCTCTCATCAACATTTTACAATCTTCCTGTTTGGAAACATCTATTACATCAATTTCTCTCATAGAACCTGTAGAAGAAAATTTTTACATGTACTGAATGGAACTTTTAATGTCGACATGACTTTCTGGTTTCCATGTTGTTAGAACCTATTTTGCTTCATTGATACGTGGCTCATATTATTTCATTTTCCTGTCATCGAATATTACTTTCTTACCTCTATGGTCAATCAGTATTATTTTAGACATTACGATCACTATCTGCCCTTCTTATATGTTATACCTATGATTTATTTTCCTGGAAATTAAATAAAAGAAAATTGTCATCCTGATACTTTGATTTTAACCAGCTTATTTACACTTGCTTTGCAAATATGCAAGCTGTAATGAAAAATTAAAGAAATTGTGATAACATTAAATTTTATTGAGGAGTATCTAAAATTACTTTGTCTTGAGTAAAACTGTCTGTTACTTATTTCTAATCAACGAAGGTAAGGGCATACATATGGTAATAAAGTTAACCTTCAATCCACCACCCCCCTTTTTTCTCCCAAATGCCTATTTATGTATATATTATAATTAAAACCATATGTGTAGTTAGTTCCCTTCACCAAGTAACTAAATATGGTAAAAGAACAGATATTCTCTGATGAATATACTATGGTCTTGATATATAGCTGCATGTCTAATTGCATTCCTATTTAAATTTCAGTTTTGTCCAATTTTCAAAATAACACATGAACACATAGGTGTAAAGTTGTACATAAGCTATACATCACTGTAAAGCACAAGAACTACCAATTCTTAAAATAAGGACAGAGAATGTAAGGACATGAATCATATTATTACTAAAATCATACTTTTAGTAAAAAAATTGCCTTCATTTCTAAGAAATATATATTCTCAGCTTTCAGTTGTACCCTTCTATGTTACTTTCACCATTATGCAGATGTGATTTTGACAACGGGAAAAAAAAAACGGAAATGATACTTCGGCAGCCATTTTACTATGTAATAAAGGAACCATAATGGACAGATCCAGACTTTCGAAAGCGGAAGAAAATCATGTCTGATTATGGTAATTTATTTACAACTCAACGAATTTTTTCACATTGCAAATTTTTCTTTATCCCATGTCCAATTAACCCTTGAACTCCCTTCTTCTAATATATAAGTATCTCATATATTTATTTATATTGGCCTAATCTGCAAAGAAAAATACTGTTACTGTTTTTTTTAACATGGTTCATACCATTTATAATGGGTTATACTTACCAACATAATTTTCTACATCTTGTATTGTGAATGTGCGGGGAGGAACAGTTAAATTAAGGCTGTCTTTCTTTTCTACCAATATTGGTGTACCAAGGCCATGTTTGTTGAAAAATTCTAATGTCAACTCACTGCCATGTAATCTTAAGAGTGGTATTTCATCTCCACTGTAAAAAAGTTTGATAAACAAGTAGTTTTACAGTGAAATAAATATAAAAAAAAATACACATGTGTATTTGTCACTAATCTTTTTTTAGTAAATATCGCTTGTGCATATATATGCATACATGTATCAACTTCAATTTAATGTTAAACTGCAGTCTGTTTTTTTATACATAAATTTTTATTACAGTTACTAACTCCTCAACCTCTTTATGCTAAACGGTATATGTAGCTAGATAGGTATATAATCTTAATTGAATGACAGCTGTTCAAACAACCAATGATGAGTCTGATGCTTGATAACTCATATAATACAGGGATAGAGGTTATCCTCAAATGTTATAAAGGCACACATAATAGGATTTTTTTTTCAGTGCATACACAAGACTTGAAATAATCGTATCTACATTTATTTCCTGTATCAAATTTTATGACCAATACCAATCAATTTAGAACATTATACCTGCCTTTTTCCAATTCAGATCGTTACAGAAATTAAATCTAATACTTTTTCCTCTTCACATTTCAAAGATTAATATTCAAATTTTAACAGTACTAGTATTTTAAATTTTCAACAATTAACTTTTTGAAGGGGTATATATCAATATATCAATGAGATAGCAAGTTATATTTCTGTATATGTGTGGATTCACATTCCTCATTACCATTTTAATAATTTCTGAAAAACTATGGATTACAATATATCCTGTCCATACATACTCAAAGTATTATACATGTACATATACTATGCATTTAATTTCCATTATATCAATCAATCGATTTTAACACTTTAACATTTTTATTTCAGTATTCACTCTTGATGGTATTATTTTCATATCTTAAAATCTCAGCCTGCAATTACCATCATTTCTTATATATTCTATATTCTGACAAAAAGGTGAGTGTATTTATACTATCATTCCTTAGATATATATTCTGACAAGCTGAGTGTATTTATTTTCATCTAACTCCAAATGCTTTGTACCAACTGTAATAATACCTGTACCTTGGAAATGTCCTATTCTTTAATTCTTTAATAAATACAACTGTTCCTGTCTGAACTGCCTGCAAAATTTTATAATGGTAAAACTGAATAATGTATTCATATTAACAATAAATATTATATCATTTCATTAATGTTCAGTAACACCCATTAACTACATTTATTACCTGTGTCGCCCAAGTCCAAAGCAGGTCTAAGAGCCAGGTGACCCTGTCCGTCAGTCACAGAATAGGGAACCTACTTTGTGTAATCCGAAACTCCAACACCATAAACCTGGCACTTCTGATATTTTGCACTTATTCTGAACACATTGAAGATATGCACCTTCCCTTTTGGAGTGATTTGAGAAAAAATTGTCAAATTTCTTGAACTTAGTCATTTTAGGACACATTCGGTATGAAGGGTACCTAGTTTGTCTTATCTGAAACTCAAATGCCTTTCATCTGGCATTTCTGAAATTTTGCAGTTATTCTAACCACATTGTAGATGTGCACCTCCCTTTACAATGGTGATTTGAGAAAAAAATGTCAAATTTATCATTTGTTGAACTTACTCATTATTAGACACATGTTTAAAGGGTACTTAGTTCGTGTCATCTGAAACTTTAACATCTTTCACCTAGCATTTCTGTAATTTTTCACAGTTATTCTAATTTTATTGTAAATGCCCGTCTCCTTTTTTGGGGCGATTTGACAAACAAAAAAATTTATCATTTGTTGAACCATTTTTAAGCATATCAGGTACGAAACCTTGTTTGTGTAATCTGAAACTCAAACACCTTTCACCTGGCGTTTCTGACCACATAAAACAAATACTTATCTTGTGTAATCTGAAAAGATGCCTTTTTCACAGCCCTCATAAAAATTGAGCATTTCACTAGAGCCAAATACATATGAACATACCAGTATTAATTTTTGATTTCTTTTTGTTCATGTATTTCCTTAGGGGAGTTTTAATCAGAATTTTATAACAGAATATATTAACCTTGGAAATATCCATAATAAGATCCTTGCCCAAGTGATGAAAATAAATTTGACAGACTAACCATCATATTTGCCTTCAAGTTGAAACGATGTGTTCCAATTTCACCTTAGCTGTTGAATCCAGGTAATCAAGGTAGCAAAAATACTAAGGTGAAGTGGGAATTGGACTAAGGCAAAGTGGGATTTTAACAAAAAACATTAAAAACAAGAGTGGACACACAAAAATGTCTCGCCTGTCGTGTATATCTAATGAAAGTAAATGCTATCAGACATATTGCATACAGTATTCAAACTAGATGGAACTTTATACACAAAGTTATACTTCTCCCCCCCCCCTTCCTGTTTGTCTATCCCCTAATTAAAACATTAGTGATCAATCTGAAAATATGAGGTGGGCAAGTTCTTATATATATGGCGAGTCTAGATATTGCAGTTGCTGAAAAATGGACTGTAAAAGAAAAAAATTGACAAAGTCACTGAACCATGAAATTGAGGTCAAGGGCACATGAAAGGTGTCAGACTGGCATGTACCCATACAGATCTTGCTATAAGCCATGTATGATGAGTCTATTCATTGTAGTTGCTGTAAAATAGACTTTAAAGAAAAAAATTGACAAAGTCACTGAACCATGAAATTGAGGTCAAGGACACATGACAGGTGTCAGACTGGCATGTACCCATATAGATCTAGCTATAGACCATATCTGATGAATCTAGTCATTGCACTTGCTGAAATATAAACTTTTGAGGAAAAAATTGACAAAGTCACTGAACCATGAAATTGAGGTCAAGGGCACATGAAAGGTGTCAGACTGGCATGTACCCATACAGATCTTGCTATAAGCCATGTATGATGAGTCTATTCATTGTAGTTGCAGAAAAATGGACTTTAGAAGAAAAAATTGACAAAGTCACTGAGCTGTGAAATTGAGGTCAAGGACACATGACAGGTGTCAGACTCCCATGTACCCATATAGATCTTACTATATACCAAATATGATGACTCTAAACATTACAGTTACTAAGAAAGGGACTTGAATGTAAAACTATGTCGCAGATTTTCGAAGTTCACTGAACCGTGCAATTGAGGTCAAGGACAAATGACAGGTGTCAGACTGGCATGTACCCATATAGATCTCACTGTAGACCAAATATAATAACTCTAGGTATTATAGTTTCTGAGAAAAGGATTTGAATGTAAAACTATGTCGCAATGTTTATGTGGGTATTGAACCATGAAAAAAAGGTCAAGGTCATCTAAAAATGTGCTGCTGAAAAGGTCATCACTTCATGCACCTGTGGACCAAAGATGAACATTGTAAGTATTATACTTTAAAAGTTATTAAGGTTTTACAAAAAGTTAACGCCGTCGCCGTCGCCGTCGCCTTCGCCGCCGGATTACTATACCTATGTCTCGCTTCCAGCGACTTTCGTCGCAGGCGAGACAAAAACTAGAAAATTGTGTCTGTAAGACATGGATGCCCCACCTTAAATGTAGGTCATCATGTATGAATGATCAGTACTATCCAAGGCACACCCACTGATGAAGTTTCGTTGATACACTATGCTTAGTTCCAAAAAATGAATCTAAATGCAAAACTTAACCGAAGTCGCTCAAGCATAAAATGTTGGTCATAATGACCCCATTATTGTATGACTGCTCAGTACTACCCAGGGCACATCCACTGATGAAGTTTCATTGAGACACTGTGCTTAGTTCCAAAAGAAATGAACCTAAACACAAAACTTAACCAAAGTCACCGAAGCATGAAATTTATAGGTTATAGCAACCCAAGTGTTGCTGAACTGCGTTGTACTATACAAGAGGACTGTAGTGGTGAAATATCATTGATACATTGCTATAGGTTTCTGAGAAAAGTGCTTAACGCAAAACTTAACCGAATCGGGATTTACAATCGGGCAAGGGTAAATCTATATGCCCTGGCCACATTTGCGACGGGGCATAAAAACAATATTTTGAGTTGTTTTTTCAAGTTAATCAAATTTAAGCTTAAGAAGAAAAAACAAATAATAATTAAAAAACTGAGAATGCCTTTGCAATATAATTTGTGCTGTAATTATATCTTCCTATGATATAGTTTGTTAAATGCACAAGTTATGTTATATATATGAATATATATGAAAAATAAAGCATCTAAATGTTATAACTTTCTGCCCTATTGAAAAATTATATTAAATGTAATCCAAACATAGGACATTAATTGACTTGTTTTTACAAGCTCCCATTTCTCCTTACTGAGATAGATATTACCTGCATGACACACTAAGGTGAAATGGGAATATAATTCTTTTCTGAAATATACAAATAAGGCGAAATGGAGTTTCTGGTCATCTAAATTCAAATGTTGGATAGGTGATATAAGTTTTCAGAAGGTTATTGGAAACTAATATAGAAATTTATCTGAGAATAAATACAAGTAATGTATACCTTCTTATCTACATCATCTTCAGAATAATCATGTCTGTGGAAATTTCTTCTCTTTTTCACTGAAATTAAATTTGAAATTCAAATCAAAATATATTAATGAAACTCATAATTTCACTGATTAAAAAGCATATTCCAAGAGGTATAGAACACTTATGAAATCCTATGCAACAAAACAAAACTGAGTAAAATATAAATACATTGAGATTACTTTAAAAGTTCTAACAATGACAAACTGTATAGAAAAATAAAATAGAATTCACTTCAAAACCATGTCTTCTTTCAGAGAAAAGCAAAGAAAGAATAAGAGTTATATTTTAGACATGTTGAAAAACTTAACAATTAATTTAACAGCCAAAAATATTTAAAAACTATGTTCGATAACTTACGCCCTTTTGTTTTTAAAAACCTATGTTTGCCAATAAATACTCTAAATAATTTAAAAATACAATATTATACTCACAAACAAGAGGTCCATGTGTCAGCTGACAATTAGGACAGTGATATATCTCTATATCTGATGCCTGATGTTCCTGTACACCAACACAGCTGTAGAGTAAAAAGCATTGTAAGAAAAAATAAACATTCCTTAAGCTTACAAACTTGCATATACATTTTATTTTCTTGAAAAAACTTCATCTCTGAAAACTATTATTTCCTGGAACTAACTTAAATGTGAGAGATTTACCATGACATTATTGGTTTATATATATATATATATATATATATATATTCAGAAGTCAGTAATTTCTGCTGTTTTCAAACCACATATATATCAGGGTTCTCACTAAGAATTTTTCATGTCGAGTCCTGGGACTCATCACCACTTTTTAAACATACATTCCTGCATGATTCTGACCATGGTAGGCCTATTGTACTATTGTTAAAGTTTAATTAAAATCATGTGTCACCTCAAAATACTGACAAACAGAAATAAATAAATAAATTGAACATATGCAGTGGAACTCCAAACTATGAAGAAAATTTCTGTTACAGATATGAGCAAAAATCTTTACACTTTTTGACACAACTTATTTATCATTGCCATTTTATTTTTTAATGTTTATTTAGCTATAATCTAAACTATTATTTTTTCTCAAACATATGCCTAAAATCCTCCCACTGACCTTGTTTGAACACCTTAATACTGTAAATTTGGAAATTATTGCGAAAAATGCGACAGGGTTGTAATCGCAATAATTTAAACTCGCATTTTGGAATTTTTTATCCGAATGAGAGTGGGATTTTTCTCAATATCGCTAAAATTAAAATCGCATTTTGGTCTAAAATGACAAAATCACAGTAATAAATGCACGCAATAATTTCTGAATTTACAGTAATCAATACTGATAAAATTTCCATTTGTGCATAGATAAGTCAAAGTCTGCTAAATTAATTTTTATATGAGGTCTACATATTGTTACCAGTTGGTAAAAACTCAAGATTTTTATGAAAATAACTGTCTCTGGGCGCAGCTGATTAGATCTACATGCATCCCAGGGATGCACAAGTTTGAAGGATGACGCGTCCAGTCCTGTTTTAGTGCGTCCAGGACGCATGTATGCCCTTAGCGAGAACCCTGCATATGCATTTGAAACCCTTATTTAAGTTTTTACTCTACTCCATGTCATACCGTGGTTTGAATTATATGATTGAGGCAATAAATTATCATAATTTGAATTTTGCCTTTGGTGTGCAAGCTATAAAACAAAATGAGATGAAATAGGAACTGTATTGGAGGGATTCCAGATTCTGTTTTAATTAAAACTTTGGTCTTATTTTCCATTTCTCCCTACCAAAAATTGTGTATTTTAAGATCTTATGATAGAATTATTAAAAAAATGTTAGAAAATGAGTTTTGGTTACGTGCAAGATGAACACGACATGGATTTGTTGGCAATTGAAAGGTACATGGAGCTGAAAATTTCTGAGATGTTTAGCTAAAAATTTCTGAAGAATTATTTTTTCAATCTTTATTTCTTTCCATTTTTTCTTTTATCTTTTTAAAAAATTATTATTTGTTAATAATAGGAGCATTACTCTGTATTCTTTTTACCCCATCCAATTACCTTCATCAAAAGTCTAAGACATTTTTATGCCCATATGGTGAATCCGTTTATTCCTTTATCTGTTCTATTTTGTTTAGTTTACAATTATGTCTTTCAAATCAATTCTTTATTGTTAAAATATCGCATGTTGTCAGTTAACATCTAACTGTGAAGTAGACAAAGGGAGGCAAATCAAATTTAAGACGAATTATCTCCCTTTGGCAATAAATGCCACCCATAGTAGAAAATGTTCCAATTTTGCAACTTAATGACAGATTGATAAGTTATTTTCACTTTCAGCTTAGTAGAATTACCTATGTTTCTGATCATTTCATCACAAGATTTTCCTTTACCCTATGACAATTTGACAAAAATCTAAAACCTGAACTGAGACAAGTCAGAAATGATAGGGCAACTTTAACTTCACGTTTGGGGTATATTTAGAGCAATTTCCTCTTTTAAAAGGTTAATTTTTCGCCCACTTTGGTGAGCCTTATTGTCAATTATTACATCTCGTACAATTTCACACTTTAGTTAAGTTATCTCATGCATGGTAATGCTAAACTGACAGTTTTGCTTTACCATAAGCCAATATTGAACGAGGAAGATTTTTGGCAAACAGAAAAACATAAATGGTGTACAGAAACCCATTTCAACATGTAATAAAGAATTCATTTAATATGGACAAATCTGGACTGCCAAAAAATGCAATTCTGATAACAAAATCATCCCTGGGAAGTCTTTGTTATTTAGAGATTAAAATGTGATTTATTTCAGGCCAATCTGGGAGTCACTGGATTATAGATGAGCTAATAAGGAAAACATCATGTCTTTAATCAATAATTAATACAGCTTGATAAATCTTACATTTGGTACAAATAACCATGCATGCAATAAGATGACCATGTTTGAAATCTGCTAAGAGTTTTGACATAGGTAACACACGGACTACTGATATTGTCCTAATTAACGAAAGTCACGCTCATCATTGTACTCTTATAAAACAGATAAATTCTTTGAAATAAAGGAATATTTCTGTTATGCATAAATCTGTCCTTAGATGGATTTTATTTTTAATCTTTACGGTCATTTTTGCATTCAATCTAGTGTATAATACTTTGATTTCCACTTTTGGCCTTAAGCACTCCTGACAAGACATTAATTTAAACAAAATAACGAAAATTTTGTTACATACAAAGTAATTACCATAAGGGGAATCGATATAGAGGTGTCCCAATATTCTTTGAATATTAGCTTTGCTGAAGTTAGAAGCTAAATTTGTGATCTTTTAATTCTATTGAATTTACAATAAATATGCAAAAATATTGATATGTTATATATTATAAACTCTGCTCATTAAAATCAAAATATTGTACAATATTATGTTTTAAAGCAGACTCAATGAAATGCAGGTATATATATACCTCTGATCACTAACCCAACGCTGTTGAAATCAGATTTTAATACTTTCAATGTTTTGTCCACCTTCAGAGGTCTGGATCTCACAACATTAAGAAACTATGACAATTATTCAACTAGCACCAAATCTAACACCCTTGACCACATACATTATGTGAGATGGCAATTTTTCACTGTCATTCAGTCATAGTAATACTTTAATCGCCATATACAATCATGATTCCATCGAAAGTAAAAGATGTTCCGGTTTATTATTGTCAGTTTAAATGAACTCCTTATTTTGGTAATTTCCATGAAGGCTGAAATAGAATAATTTTATAGATTCTGATGTGGCCTGACCGAGTGAGATACAAATGTCCACTCTTTAATACTTAACTCTAAGTCTTGTTTCTAAATCAGATTTCATTTTTTTATAGCATTCTGAAAAGATTAAGATTTTCAGTTAACAGCTTACTGTTTGGACACCTCGGTTTGTAAAATGGATTTTTCAGAATTTGAATACCTTAATTCAATGTGAATTGTCTAGTTACTCTGGTGAAAGATGCAATGAGCTAAGTTGTAACTGAAACAATTGAACTTACATGATTTTGTTCAATCATGTCTTCAAAAGAAACAAAAAAATTCCCACCTATGGAATTTTCAATGTAAAAGGGAGATAATCTTTCATATGAGATTTTATACAATTAAGTATTAAAACCCCGTTATTCAAGAAATATGCACAAAGTTCATTACAAATATTTAAAATAAGTAAAGAGTTATACAAATTTTAGGATAGGCTGGAGTTGATAAGTTCAAGTTATTGATATTTTGAAATTTTCAAGTGCTTTAATTTTTCTATTGGATATTCCCCATTCAGAACCATTTGTGAGGTATACAAACATAGCCTTTATAAACAACTTTACTATTTTTAACTCAATAAGGTTAATTAACCAACAAATATTGTCTAATAATTCTAACGTTTACATTTTCAAAATGCTAAAAATTCATTTAATGAACTGAAGTGTCCAGACAGTCAGCAGTTAAATTATTTCTCTGCTGTCGTACTGTAAGTCTGTATAGTCTACAGACAGACATGGAAGAAAACTTGTATAAAATATATAGACTATTGTACAAAACTTGGCAGTAAAGACTATAATGCCCAGAGACCTTCCATGAAACCAGTCTTTGCAAACATCGCATTCTATCATAAATTCGGACTCATCATAAGGTTTTCGACATAAACAATAAACTGTTTCAGCTTCTGCCATATTGTTTTGAACAGGAAATTAATTCTGCGGCTGCGCAATTGTCAGGATCGGATCGGGCACCTGCGTTGAAACTTCTGCGGACTATCCTATGCGGAAAAATGGGTCTATGACACATGATGGGCACATTTCGTCGATTTACGACTCATCAGTTCTGCTCAAGGCCTAAAATATTAAAAACCAAAACCCAAAAGGTTGAAGAGCAAATAAAAAATACCAAAACGACCAAAATGGGTGTAAAGCCAAATCCGTCTAAGGACAGAGCTACATACATATGCACGACGGGGGATACTTTTTAGTTTTCACAATTCTACAATTTTGTAACAGTAAATTTTAAGTATCAATTTTGAGCTAGCATCGAAATTATTTTTTACGCGAGAAACGAAAGAAAGAGAAAACTTTTAGACAAAAATCAGTCGTTAGAATTCCTTCAGCGAACTTTAGAATTCACGGCCAGCATGGTTGGGGCAGGGATCATATCTATAATACTAAATTTACGAATTAGCCGAATAGGCGGCAAAACGCGTGGTTCAAAATAAACGATGTATGGTTCAGATTATAAAGGTTATTATCGGATTTGACAATCTGCATTTATAAATTTTAAACTGCAGTTTTGTTTATGTGCAAATGGAATTTGCATGGACTTTTTCGGTATGAATTCTCCCAACATATCCCTTAGAAGGTTCTCGAATGCATCATTTTAACACATTGATTTAAATAAAGAATTATGCACGTATTTTAAATGTATTTTTGTTTGAAATTACGGAAGAAGAATAAAACAAATTAAAAACATTCTCCTTCGAGTGGGATGTTTCCGCTTCATGTATTCAGGATTGTTTTTTCTACCATTATGCAATTTCTCCTAACTATAAACATTATGAACTTTGAAGATTATGAAGAAGTAAGGCAAAGTTCAGAGGAATTCCTAACTTAGTTAGTTTTTGGATTGCTCGGATGTTTACTTTGCACAAAGTGATAAAACCAACCATTATCCATATTTACATTATTTGTCGTGTGACCTGTCTAAATATATCTCTACCATACAATTCCCTGTAAGCCCTAGATAAAAATATTTTTAACAAATGGTCATCTTTATCATTAATGACGAAATTTATCTCGGACATCTTTATAAACGTGGACAGCACACGCAGCCACACACTAAAAATGCTTTTATCGTCTATTGGATTTATTTGTGAAATTAAGCCTCGCTTGCCCTGCCCATGATGACAATGAACAATTGGAACAATTATTTTCCAAAAATATGCTCTACTTAACTCACGGCATCTTTTGAAAAATTCATCCGTCACTAAAGAAATGTTTATTCATATTCTTTTTCATATTTATTCTGAATGAAAAAGGTAATGCATTATGAAATGTGTATTTAAGGAAAGCTTTTCATCAAGTTCCAGTTCAGAATTTATTGTAACATAAACATATTGACAATTTATGTGGTTGTAATTTCGTCATAGATTTTGACTTTAAGGGAACCTTAAGGTCCATTTTGGTAATTCTACGTGGCATACAGTCTACTTCATCAGTGGATACATCTTCGGTAGTAACGAACAACCGTATGACAATTAGGTCACGTTGACCTACATTTCACGCTTCATTGACTTTGGTTAAAGTTTGCATTAACATCCATTTCTGGAATACTACAGCATATATAGACATGAAACTATCAGTTGATACCACCTACTTGACAGGAAAGTTTATGGGAAGCCTGCCACAACATCCACATTGAGTTCCTGTTCCACGAATGCCATGGCCGCAAAAACTTTTTAAAGTCAATATGGCCACCACAAAAAAAAATATGCTTATTTTCCCGCGCTCGCGCGGGTTCAATGTCTAGTAATACTAACATATACAGTTCCTGGTTGGGGTAACTTCGTCACAGTGCTAAAAAGCAATATATGGGTTATTTATTTAATTGCTCTAATGTTATAATTCCGGGTTGTGCAGGAAAAATCAAGGAAATCCCTTGTAATTACAGGTTTTAAAAAATCATAGTTTCGATAAAACAGTCATTCTGTTTTTGGTATAATTTAATTACAACTGAGTCTATTTTTAAATATGCGATTTATTATTAAGAAACGGTGAGTGTTGTATAATCACCAATATCATATGTACATGTACAGAGGCCCATTATTAGCATATTAGATGATCTAAGATATATAGGATTTTTCCCAGACATCCTCATCATTAAGGCCTCGGACTGTTTTGGGACCAGGTTATATGATATAACCTACTTTGAGGCAGTTTACGCTTCACACACCCCTAAGTTAAAAATATTTAGAAATCTGTAAAAAAAAAAATTATTTTAGCCAAAATAGATTGAACAGTGAAAATAAGTGTTATCTCAGTTTTAAACACTTAAACCATCTGTCTTGTTCCAGTTTAGTAGTGTAATACCTGAGTTTACCTGAAGGGAAATTATGGCATTAGGATGATATACATCTCAGTTTGAAATATCTGGTTTGGTAATAAATTTCTTCGTAACCTAAATATATTGACATTAAGAAATAGAAAAATATAAATTGATAATAATAATACTGATTATTATTATTATAATTAATGATTATTAATTCAAAGAAAACTGTTAGATAGGTTGTAAGAGTGTGTTCCCCGAATGACTACTTTCACAAAGGTCATTTGATTGATTTCTATTTTTTGTAGTGTTTTGACAATATTATTTGAAAATATTTAATTAAATTAGAAGAATAATTTAACTATTGTAATTAGTACCCGATGAAGATCAAAAGAAAAAAATTATTTTTACATCAGAGGACCGTCAGGGCCTCGGGTGTATTGCCATCGCCTAAATTTCCCGCTTATTTGCATATATGCATATATTTAAATTAGTTTTGGAATTAAAAATTATAGACCCGCGGACATTATATAGTGCAAAATAAAATTCCTTATCGCTTCTTTTAAATTCATCTTTTCAATGAATACTCAGATTTTTTTTTTTTTAAATCCAAATTAATAATATGAAAATGTTTTGTCGTTAGAAATATTAGTATATTAATCAAACAATCTTTAATATCAATGACGTACCGAAAAATTGTTGTTGCGGATGAATTTACTACATATTATAGGAAAAGAGAGGTTCACGAAGGGTTAGAATGGCCCCTAAATTGGTCAAGCGATTACAAATTTCAAATAGAAATACTTGTGATAATTCTATTAAGACTAAAATATACTATTTTGGCACCTACTATTAAATATCTTGAAGCTATGACCCCATAATTATACATTATTTGTATTTTTGGTCAATTTTGTCTGAAATTTATATGTTTTGGCACAATTAACCATTAATTATTAATTAAAATGATTGGGTGTTATGTAGGCAATTTTATAATTCAAAATTAAAATATTATTGATTCACTTCATGGAAATAATAGCATTGTCTTTGTTGATTTTGGTATAGGTGTTCTTGTTCAGGTTGTCTATAGTAGTCTCAGTCTTGAGAAAAACTTTATTTTGGTAGAGGAATGCTGTATTTCGTTGCTCTAATTTGCAAAAAGAGATGATTGGTCATTTGATGTGGCTTTTCTTATTAAGAAATGCTATTAAAGTGGTCTGATTGTCAACTTGTTGCATTTTGTAGAGTGGGGAAGCATAGTAGTTCTTATATTTTATACATGCTGGATTTCGTTGATCTAATTTGTGAAAAACTGCTATTAGACATTTGATGTGATCTTTCTTGTTAAGAGATATCATTAGAATGATCCTAAGTTAGCGGTTTGTTATATTGTAGAGTAGGGAAGCACAGTTCCATTAATTATCATAATTTTGTGAAGTTAAAGTGTACTGAAAACGGGTCATTCACACCTCTAGTTTGTAAATAAATCATCAGTTACAGGTTGTGGAGCAAAGTTGAAGTGAATCAAAGAATAATAGGTTCTTACATAAGTTCTTGGGAAAGACCGGGTGATCTTCCACGAGTGATAGAAATTTTATGTCTTTTCGCGAGTGGAGCGCAGCGGAACGAGCGAAAAGACACAAAAATTTCTATCACGAGTGGAAGATCACCCAGGTTTTCCCAACAACGCATGTAAGTACCTGTTTCTTCCGTAAACAGCCTCGACTTACATCATCGAGACCCCCGTTAGACCCGCCATTCATCCAGAACTAATTTGCATACGTTACTAGGGTAATATCACTGAGCGCTATGAAATATATAGGTCATAATATATAAGACTTATATGACACCAATCAATGGAACCGTCAACATTTGTTTTTTACACTTGTGCTTTTTTAAATATTTTACTGGAAGATTTAAAACAAATCGTAAATTAGAAGGCATTGTGAAAATGGAACTACTTTTGCGCATGAATTACCTGTGGAAGAAGTTAGGTCAATTAAAACGAAGCGCTGATTGGATATCATACCGAGTGAAGATGAGTGCACGCGACCTCATCTTACCTCGGTCATCTTCACTCGGAAACGACCATTTACGGAAGAATAATATTTCTCCTCGCAGATATGTATTAGAAGTAAAAAAATAATCACTGGCATCTCGTCTTTATTTTTAATGAAGCCAATCCACTGCTCACGTTTTAATAAAAAACAAATAATACGCTGAAAAGTTAAAAACTGTTCACATATCCGTATCAGTCCGTCTGCTGACAACGTATATCATATCAATAAAATGTTTTTACCGGTCAAAAATAAACTATAAACTGTTTCAATAGCAATAAAATGAAGACCAGCAGCTTATATTAGTGCATGGATTATAAGCAACTCCGAAAAACTGTGATATTTTAATCAATGAGTGAAAGCGTGTATGATGATTTTTATGACATTTTAGAATTTAAAGCTGTACTGTCGTACAGGAATTTTATATGAACAATATGTGCTATACTGCCTGACCGAGGGATAAACTTTTAATTTTTAGTATAGACACTATTTTATTGTGAGCATTTTAATAACCTGTGATAGCCATATAGACACCGAATGACTTTTAAGAAAGCGTTTTTAGATCCGTTTAAAAAAAAATACAAAATAATAAAAAAAAAAAATAACGGGATAAGTTTTAGATTAGTTTTAGATTTTAGCTTGTCATCTGATTTTAAAAACACAAAGCATATGCCCGTGTAAATATGCCCGATATACTAGCCTAACGGTTACAATGTGTACAAAGGGAAATGGTGATCAACTAAATTCATGAACTATAACTACAACTATTAAATCCGAGATGTATATAAATATGGGTAGGACAGTGTAAATAAACTCAATAAATTAAAGTGGTGATGGGTTTTTGTTCTACACGTCTACTCGTGGTTGTCCAATCAAGGATGTAAAGATACAGAAAGTAAAGTAAAGTAAAGAATAAGAAATGACTAATTAGAAAAGAGAGATATCTATTGTACTCGCGGAAAGAGAAAAATAATGTTATTAATGTTTATTGTTTATTCACTTCATGTATTTAATAAACACATTTCGTCCTCCTCATTTTGGATTTTTACTTTTCTTTAAAACAGCTTGTGCATATTCTGGGAAGGATTGAATTCCTTAACTGTGTTGAGAGAGTTGTGTTGCGTTGAGCAAGGAGTATAATTCTCGGTACCTGTTCCCCATACTTGTAGCCAGCACACACATATACAACAGTATCATCACTGGCTAAAATTAGACCAAAAAGCTCAGCGTAACAGATATATGAGTTTACTGTTCATGTGGTATCTTTCACCCAAATATTACAATTTATCTGTTTTAATATGATTGTCTTGACCTCTTTCTCATAATTCAGTGACTAGTCAAAAAAATATTTGCTATGTTGATTCTCTGTCATAAGTAATAAGCTAAAGATTTTTGCAAGTGTGCAACTATACGGTCATAATGCCAATCTAGCAGTTCTCATTTGACCACGTCAACATTTCATGGATAATTCACAAAGATAAGTTTCTTACTATAAGACAGTATCTCAGATATGATAGCAAATTATATTATGTGTACTATACTGTAAGGTGAACATCTGTCTGGCAGGTACTATATAAACACCTGTCATTTATCAATAATCCAACATAACTTGAGGTCCTCTGATGTTCAGTACTTCAGTACTTTGATTTGATAAACCAGATTACATGGCGAACACGGTTTCTGATTCATTGTACCTCATTTTAGAAATAAACCGTAGTAAACACAAACTGTTATATTTTTTTAAGACATTTACTGAAGTAAGACCATTTGTTAGTATTTGTAGAAGCGTATGAATTACAACAAAATTGGAAGGTCAAAACATCGTGTTATTAAAAAAAAAGTTTTTAACTGTTACGATGCATTTGTAGTTTTTTTAAAATCAAATATGTACTAACAAAAATAAAATGAAACTTATTATTTGTCATGATAATTTATGTTTTCTTCATATTCCTTTCTTTCTCTTTTCTATCATTGGAAAATAAAAAATAAAGGTGTAAAGACATATTTTTTCATATATAAATTTGGATAGAAGTGTAATTGAGTATTATTGCTTCTTAAATTACAAGCATATGGTTTGTCACAAAACGCACTTGATCTAATTCAGAACTGTCTTTCAAACAGACAACAATCAGTTAAACTTGGCACAGCTCTGGGCGAATGGAAAAATGTTTACAAAGGCATTCCGCAGGGATCCATTTTAACATCTTCATAAACGAAATCTTCCACTTCACCAAAAATACCACTCTTTACAATCGTGCAGACGACAACACTTTATCCTATGCAGATCACAGCTTGGACAGTGTCATATAACATCTTGAATCAGACAGCATAGCACTCATAGATTGGTTTTCCAGTAATCGAATGAAGGCAAATCCAGATAAATTTCAAGTTTTGGTTGTGGGGAAAAAACAAGGGGGGAAAATATAAGTTTCAGTTTGGCTGGAAATACAATCACTTGTGAAAATGAAGTAAAATTACTCGGGGTAACTATTGATTTTGAACTGAAATTTAACAGTCACATCTCAAACATTTGCAAAAAGGCATCCAGACAACTGAATATACTAAAAAGAATTGGTAAATATTTAAACAGATTGGGTATACTAACTATATATCATATACTGTCAAATTTCAACTTCTGTCCTCTCAGCTGGCACTTCTGTAGCATCAGCAATACAAACAAATAAGATTCATTTATGAAGACCATTCAAGCAATTATGAAATATTATAACAAAAATCAAAAATGCCAACTTTAGAAGTACGAAGATTAAGAACAATGGCGATTGAAGTTTTTAACATAGCACACAAAAAAAGTCCATCATACTTACATGACATGATAAATATAAAAAAAACACTAATTATTCTTTTAGGTACCAGAATTTAGCAGAAATCCAATCAGTAAGAACAACAACTTATGGAATCATATCATTCAGGTATACTGCAGCCAAGTTTTGTAACGAGCTGCCAAACCACTTCAGTACTCAGACTTCATTCAGTCGATTTAAAAGTCTTATAAATTATAAATTCGTGGAATGGCAGCTCGTGCCACTGCACGGCATGTGTATAACTGCATGCTCAACCATGTGCTTTTTAATTCATTTTTTTTTTTTTTTTTGCTTTTTGCATTTATTTTATTTGCTCTGCAAGTTGTGCTCACTAGTGCTACTACTACGATCATTGCTTTTATATCCTGCTTGGTGCTTTTTTAAACCTTAGTAAAATTAGTAAATTTTGTGTTTCATCTTATGTTAAATCTCGAAAGGCAGAACACAGCGCGGTATTGCAACACGTGTTCTGTCTTTTGACATTATACCTGTATATTTGCATGCTTGCTTTAAATACTTTGTATGTATAGGTTTAAGCAGTCTTGTGTATGTTTGTAGTTTTGTTATATATGATGTTGGTTTTAAAAGCTCGCTAGAGCGTTGTAATGTTATAAATATACCGACTATAAATAAAGCTTTTTTATTTGTACTTTAATCAAGGATTTTTTTATGATTTGAATCCTTGTTTTAATGATTTAGTATTGATTTGTCTTTCGATAACTTAAATAAAATGACGTAATAAGTTTTTCAATATTTTACAACTTTTATTCCATAAACATTTTCGTTTAAACCGTATTTCTACCTAAAAAAACAAATTTTTCTCAGGTGGGCACCTATATATTCAATCACCAAATTGCAACTAACCTTCCTCGGTTCACCCACACGGTATTTGTTAATTATAGGTGTCATAATCGATATTATAAAATTCTTTTAAAACAAGACAAGACAAGACAAATGCTTTATTTAACCTCAGACACCAAAGTGTACAAGAGGACGAAGCTATTAAATATATACATTCATCAGATGACAGACAGGTTATTGACATACAATATATATATACACACAAATATACATATATAAAAATCTCTTAATATTTTATATACAAATAACTGTATTATATTTGATTTACAGAAGTTTACCAACTTGTTTCAAAAATAAAGACAGGTTTTTATACAACTGGACATGACAATTTGATAATAATCCTTGCATCTTAATTACCGTAGGGTTTTTTATGTAATAATTAGGTAAATATTTAATTCGGAGCAGGTTCATTTCTGCATGGTTACAAATAAACAAATAATGAAATTCATCCCCCAACCCATTTCTACATAGATGACATATTCTATCTTGTCTAGATACTCCAGACCATCTCCCAGTTTCTATTGGAAATTTGAAATTTGAACATCTAAATTTTGACATCTGTATTCTCTCACTGGTATTGAGTTTAAGTAAATACGACTCCAGTTTGAATTCCATCTTGAAAAGTGAGTAGAACTCTCCCCTGGAAGAATTATTTACTTGGGCAAACCAATGTTGTATAAATTGGTCATTCAACTTTTGTTTTATTACTGATTTTAGAAATAATCTATTCATATGAATCTGGTCATGCCAAATAAAACTCAAACCACAATCATCCAATATGAATTTCGTATATGAGATCCATTTAAATTTCAGTGGCTGAGTTTCATGTAATTTTAACATTAATTTATACATAATATGCGATAACTTGCTAGAATCCGCTAGTATATTATTCCAAAACAAAATCATTCTTTGTTTTACAATATTCTCCAGCGGAAACCTGCCAAGTTCTCCATATACTAGAAAATTAGGAGTACTATTACGGACTTTAAGAATACTTTTGCAGAATTGAAGATGCATTCTCTCTATAGCACTTTTATTTTCGAAGCCCCAAATTTCAGATGAGTATAGTAGTACCGGTGCTACTAAAGAGTCAAAAAGTTTCAACTGTAGGTCTACAGGAATATTAATATTTTTAATTTTTCTGTAGAGAGCATACAGTGATTTCTGTGCTTGGTCTAACAGTTTTTTCCGGGCAGTACAGAAATTCCCGTTATAATTAAACACAATTCCAAGGTATGAATAAGAATCTTGGATATCTATAATTCTATTATGAATCTTAAAATCATAATCTCGTCTAATTTTTCTTTTACTAAAGATAACTATTTTTGTTTTATTAACATTTACTTTGAGTTACCAAATATCACAATATTCCTCAAAGCTTGTGAGGGTTCTCTGTAGGCCCTCTGCAGTTTCAGATAATAATACTGTATCATCTGCATAAAGAATAATAAACAACTTTACAAATATCAATAAAGATTCATGGCATAAATCTGTTATTTTATCTAAACTGTCTATATTGTTTTCTGAAAAAAAGTCTTCCAGATCATTCAAGAAGATGGAGAATAAAAAGGGAGACAAGTTTTCTCCCTGTTTTACTCCCACCTCGCAATTAAAAAAACCCGAAAATTCTTTTCCTTGTTTAATGCATGTCTTGATATTTTGATACATGTTGTAAATAACTGCAAATATTTTTCCTTTTATATTTGATTTTAATAGTTTTTGCCTAAGTCCCGCCCTCCAGACAGTGTCAAATGCACTTTTAAAATCTACAAATGTACAAAAAAGTTTTTTACCAGATGAAAAATATATAGATATCAAGGCATGTAATACAAAAATATTGTCCAAAGTAGAAAACCCTCTACGAAAACCTATCTGAGACTCAGATATTAATCCAATGTGGTCTGAAAAGTTATTCAGCCTATTATTTAAGACAGAAGAAAATGTTTTACTCAAACATGAGTTCAAAGTAATTCCTCTATACATTTCAGGATCCAACCTGGATCCCTTGTTTTTATAAATGGTAACCATTATTCCTGTATTCCAACCCTCAGGTATAATTCCAGTATCTAATATAATGTTAAAAAGTTTGATATAAATAGGCATCATAGTATCTATTGTATTTTTAATGTACTCATTTAATATTTCATCACTACCTGGAGATTTTCCATTTTTAAGACTTTTAATAGCATTCTTTATTTCAGTCTCCATTATAGGACCATTTAAAAAGATATCAACGTCATCTGAAATATCGTGAAAATCAAAATCAGGTTCAGTTTCGTTTTCACGCATATTATTTTCGTTAAGTCTTTTGAAATGGTCATACAACGTTTGTATGTCTATATCATCATTGTTATTTTTCTTATTCCCATTAATACGGTTTAAAATTTTCCACAGTTCCTTCGGACTCTTTTTTGAAATATTACGTAAATCATTCGCCGCTTTAAACTGATAATCCGAGTGCGCTTTATTTAAAACGGTTTTGTATTCTTTGCTAGCTAATCGCATAGTTCGAATATTTTCGGCATTCTTTAAAAAACTATATCGTTTACGGGCCTTGTGGAATTTTTTACGACTTAACGCACATTTTCGGTTGAAATAAGGTTTCGAGTTATCTTTCTTATAATACGGTTTTCTATTTTTAATCTTTCCAAAGGTCTCTTTCGCTCCGTAGGCGAAATTTTCAGTTATTTTTTGTACAACACTATTAATATCGTTTTGTCTAATAGTATCGCGTGACGACAAATCATCTAAGTCCGCTAACACGTTAAGCAGTATCCCGTTATGATCGTGGTGAATATAATTAACATATTCTGACTTCTTTTCGGTATTCCATTTTACAAAGGAGCGGTCATGCGTGTCTTGTATGTAATCTCTCCTATTCGATTTAACCTCGCGGGCTTGAAACGAAAACTGTAATAAAGAGTGACAGTCAGAATATAACGGAATGAAATCCTCTATTTTGAACCGTTTGATTAAGGGAAATAACTTTGAGGATAATAATAAATAATCAACTACGCTTTTGTCTTTACAGGTTTTTTCACCAATACCCTTATCGTCACCCACTCTTGAATTAGCAATATATATGTTTAGTTTTTTGCATAAATTCAGAAGTTTATGACCATAACTGTTTGGTTTACAACCACACTTTGATACTCTTTGTAGGGAGACATCATTTTGTTCAAGATTTTTATAATCATACATATATTCGAGTAATTCAATATCACAGTCTAAATCAAACATATTCAAAATTGTATCATCAGGAATAATATAATCACAAAGGGTACCAGTCTTTGCATTAAAATCTCCTATTAGTGCAATATTCATTTTATTTGTTTCAAGTAAAGACAAAAGCTCATTTTCAACATCATCAAATGCTTCCACAGATGAATACTTGGTATTCTCCGGTGGTATATAAATACAACCAATTAAGGTATCAGCTTCTGAATTTAAAACTGATTTTGATATTTTTACCCACTGAACAAACTGGCTTTCAGTTACTTGAAAATTCAATTTTTTTTCTAAAGTGGATTTATATACAATAGCAATACCCCCTGACGCTTTGATCAACTTCTTACGATTTTTTACAAACACTTTATAATTTGAAGGAATAATAGTATCTATCTGGTCTAAATCAGTTAGTTTAGTTTCAGTGAATATACAAATATCATGTTCTTGTATTATATTAACAAAGTCCGGACATAATAATCTAATCTTAAGCCCACACACATTAAGATAACAAAGTTTCAACTCGTGGAGAATATCTTTATTGTTTTTTCTATCGGTATTGTCTTTCGGATCACGAACTAATATTGGCTATGAAAGAGATTGAAAATTAGTTCAGAATGGATTTTGCAGGTATACTCGTATTTTATTAACTTCTGACTACCTGTACATTTAGAAAAACCAAGGATCATATACAGTTCCTGGGGAAAAGTAGTGTATTTATCAGAAAAATAAATAGTGTAATTGTCCTCTGGACTGTTGTTTTCCACTTGTATATATTTGTCAAATGCTTCAGTTGTTTTCTCTCTAGCTATACCATTGTACTGTATGGTTTATCGGAGAATTAAGATCTTGTCTTGTTTTAACAAACACAGGAAAGGAAATAATATTTCTGCGAAACACATTCTTGGATTTTATAAACAGCACACAACGATGAGAATATTTAACTTTATCAACTGATTATTGTGCATGCAAGAGATAAGCAGGTGTGAAATCTATAATGCTATTTTTTTTCGTAAAATGAAGGTTTTCATAGTCTAAACTTACGAGTCTCATACTTGAAGGTTTTTTTTAATGATTTAATTTTAAGATTCTTTAACACAAAAAGATAAAATCGTAAGAAAAAATATTGTAATAATAATAAAACTTTATTTCAGACACAAAAGGTCCACACACATATATATACAGAAAAGTATTTTATGAAAAAATAATATTGGGAATCTGAATAAAACAGCAAAGTTTATTTGGCTATTGACTAATGAAAATATTAATGTCCTAAAAACATTGGGTATATTTATAAATAAGTGTTTAGAAATAAGAAATTCTATATAATAACATGCAAATATTTTAATTGATATATTATGATAATATAGATATTGTGCATATAGTACGGCTCTGGCCTGACTGCTGTTATTGTGAGTCTAAATATATATATATGTAAACTGTATATATGTACCTCCAATGGATATAAATCATTTATATTTGATTGCTTGCTCTGAATAAGTGGAAATAAGATTCTTTATTCTTTAATACTTAATTCTATACACAACATAAAAAATATACCGTATGACAGATAATTTTTAAATGTCTAGACGTTACGCGCGATGTTCGTACACATTAGGGTAACGTTACGTCGTCCGTCACAAGCGACGTTTTTCAATGATGAAAGTTAAATATGTTCTGCTTTTACACATTTGCACGTTAAAATAATAATTGAAATACCAAACTCGTACAAAATTTAATATACCTCAATGCATGGAAATAACTTGGTTTCTCATTTTCGACGATCACCAATAACTTAAAACCATTTCATTAAGTTTTATCTCGTTTTATTTTTTTCTAAATTAAGTACATAAACAATATCCATCAAAAATAAAACCAAAAAACCCCCAAAACAGATTTTTTTTTTAAATCTCACTCTCTCCCTCCTCTTTTTAAATTTGTAAATAAAGTAAACATTTCTACCAGCATAACTTCAATCATTTTACAAGACAGTATAATTACACTAACGATCACACAGCCTTTAAGATGGTTTAATAAGATTAATTACAGATTAAGATAAATAATGTATAAAAACTAAACTGGATAAAAACACTTCATTTTTATAGATTTAAAAAATAATTAGTTAATTCATTTGATTCAATGTACAAAATGGTTTAGGTGAAGCAGAGCATTCATTCATCGAATAGAATAAACTTCAAAAATAACACTAGATGTGACACGGTTTCTACAAATTAATGAAAAGTAAAGTCCCAATACCACATACATTCGAAAAAAAAATTTAATAACAAGTATCATTGTCTGTTTTTTTTTTTTTTTTATATTTGGTCCTTTATTTCTTACGATGTATTAAAACATAAGGATTTTAAGAAGCTTGTACGACGTCAGATTTAGACGTTATTTTAAGAAAATCGCCTCTGTGACATTTTTGTCACTATTTTTGAGAGGCATATAATTTTCTTACTGTTCATGTTATGTTCATAAGTTAAGTTTTTAAATAAAGAAGACGAAAATAACATTTCATAACTGGATTTAAAATGTGTTTAAACTAACCAAAGTTAACCCAGGAAAGAATATAAAAAGTTATTTGTCGCAGTGTTTTAAAAAAATCACAAGTGTGACATTTGATTCACACAAAATGAAAGTGTCGTGATTTTTCAATGATTGACTGAAAATATATGTCCATTGGAATTTTTTATCTGCTTGAAAATAACATTTGATAGATAAAGCGATTTTCAACCGACGGCCAGAAATTTGTCTTTTTTTACACAAGATTTAGGATGACTGAATCGCAAAAAGTTGCATGGGACAGGAAAACTTTGTGAACTTAAATAGGCTTATCTGTTTATGACGTCATCATAACGTCACAACAAGTTACGTCAGAAAATTTTGCCACTGTGGCAGCAATGTGGCAAAAGGTTGGGGATATGCGCCCAAAAATAAAAATACAAGACCAACTTAAAGCTGAAATATGTTTGATAAATGTTACCTGGGACACCAAACATTTTCCCGTAAATCTATCTTTAAATGCGCTTAATATTTATGTATAACAGTTTATTAAAATTTAAACAAGTAAAATTGGCCGTCCTATTTAAGATCTACAAGAAAATATATATATATTGGCATACATTTCTATATTTTCTTAAAATTCTGGACAGTTTTATAGCAGAACACGTTGTATGTCTTCAAAGGCATGAACATCGCGCGTAACGTCCTAGTAATTATGTACAAAAAAAAGAAATTGTGACATGGTGTGTACAACTTTTCTGTAAAAATATTTTTCCGTTCTTTTGGTAGATAATATATTTGATAAATCTGAATAATAATATAACTTTTATTTGTCTTTAATGAAAAAAAGGATTTACTTTAAAAAAAATGACAAAAAAATTAAATCAAATTTACAGCGGAAACTCCTTTTCCATATATAAAGCGAATTCTGGTCACGTGACCAACATAACTGAATAAATTAATATGGCGATCGTGTAGAATGGGGGAGTCTGCCCTTAAAACTTTCTTCCAATTTTCGTGTTAAACAACGATTTAAATCCTCTTTAGAATTAACAATGTCAGACCCAAGTAGCAACGAACAATCTGTCGAAGATCTACGACGAGAAGTAGAGAGACTGCAAAGGGAGCTAGCTGAAACGACCGAGGAAAAGGTCCAGGCTGCCGAGTACGGACTTGCAGTCTTAGAAGAAAAACACCAGCTACAACAACAAGTAGAAGAATTAGAATTACAATATGAAGTCCTGAAGCAAGAATTAGAAACAGCTAAAGAGGTAGATTTCACATTTTAATGAGAGAAATTTCTGTGTATGTCTAATATATGAAAATATTTGTCATATGTATTACACATTTTTAAAGGGGCCGTCTCAAAGTAAATTATGGACATTGGTAACTTACTGTACTTAACTGTGTAGGTGGATATTTTTGGAACCAAAAGGTATTATGTATGATGCCTCATCATAGACAGTTGTACAACAAGGTGGGGGAGGGGGGGGGGGGGGGGGGGGTATGGACGAAAGTGAAAGGAAATAAAGTTCTACTGATTAGGCTACTGTAAAGTACAGTCATTTCGGGTAATTCTGCACATTAACATAAAAATGATTAATGCGTCGAATTGAATGCTGCGCCGAATTACCCGACAACATAGTACCACTCTCTGTAATGTGGTGGAACCTTAATTGCCCAGGGTACCCAGATTGCCCGCCCGTAGTAATTTTCTGCTGTACCTAAAGTTACATGTAATTGAAATTGCTAACTGACATTTCACAATTATAGTAGTTATATAGTTAATAGTGTAACAGATATAAAAGGTACATGTATATATTATTTCAGTTTCTGTTCAACAGCCTAGGGGCCACAGTGGCTTGATCTACAGCATGTACTAATTGGGTAATTCGGCGCAGCGTATAATTCAAATCATTTTCATGTAAATGCGCCGAATAGGACGCTGCGCAGAATTACCAGTAATGACTATAATTATTTACATACATGTACATGATCACTGACTTCACTCGTGTTAAACGCTGTTCTTATTGACTTGGATTACCAGTTTTCAAGACAAAGGTCTGTGGATTTCCAGCTTCTGCAACAATAAAAATATTGCTGTTAATAATTTCCAGATAAAATTCCTTTACTCGGGTCATTTTAACATGAATTTTGGACTAGATGTCTGGAAATGATCCCAGCACTTGATTTCCTTATCAAACAATTTTGAGAATGTATTAATTTTTTTTTATATCAAGATATTTCCCCCTTGGCGCTGAAATGAGGAAAAGATATATAAACACTGGTATATCATATTTGGCTAATCTGGTGTTACTTCAAACATTTTCGGCTTCTATAGTCTTATTCAGTCTGGTGAAAGTTGTCATGACATGGGTCCGAATGTCTGGAAAAAAATTTATCTAACATAATCTGCAAACAGTTTTTCCGTAATGTCTAAAATGGGTACCAGAACCTAAGGTTAGGTTCCCATCATTGTCATTTATGCTGAAAATCATTACGTTGACCAATAAACAAGGATATATACATGTATAATATAATATACATGCATGCATTGAATCAGTTATGCTCTGCATGGGTAAATTTGGCCTTCATTTGCTTTAGCTGACCCAGTCCATAATATGGGGAATTCTGTACTAACCGTAAACCCTACCTTAACTTTAATCCTTCCATAACCTAACCCTAACAAACCCTAGCCCTAAAGGAATGGATCACCCAAAGCAAATGAAGTTCGTAAATTTTGTGGCAGTAATAGACAATTTACCATCCATGCACTTTCTACGTTTACACCTACTGTAGATTGCTGAAGATTATTTAGTATAACTTGATCACACCAACTACTGTACACATGTACATGTGTATAATATGTACATTAAAAATGTTAATTTGATATGATATCTTAAATAAAAAAGATTTTTTAAATGCCCTTTGAAGATCCAAATAATTTTATAGACATATTCTTACATACGATATGTATAAATGTATATTAATTTGAAAATAGAAACAGTTATATTGTTTGGTATATTTACAGGAAATAAATTGTACATGTAGCTCTGCATGGGTAAACTTTGCAAATTATTTAGATGAATCATGCTGAACTAGGTGGTGATAGGGATGATTACTGTTTTGAAGGTGTTTGACATAATTATTGCAATAAACTTGCTACATGTCCCTTTCTAATTTTATTTTCTTTTAATTTTACCCCTTTAACAATTTTACTGCTATAACTATTAGAGATTGCCACCTGCAGAGGGCAATCAGTATATTGGGGCATTCAGTATCATGGCAGTTTTTAGTAAACATATAAATTAGTCCGAAAGAAATAAAAGTAAAGGAATTGTAGCAAGTCTATTATCGCAAGTGTGTCACTAACAGGGATAAACACACATAGCACTTTACAATTTCATGATTCCATTCTAAAACTACAATTTTATCATATAATATTTACTTGTGAATAGGGCATTATATTGATTTATAGTCTGCACAAGGGACTGAAACATTGATAATGTCTGATCCACATCTTACAGATACAGTCAATATATGAGTAACAAATCACTTTTTCTCTTCCTTCTTAAAATTTGCATAAAAAGGAGGTAGGGAAGGAGTGGGGTGATGTTGATGACATGGGCATACATGTATCGTGTGAATCTTTGTGAAACCATTATCATAATTTATGGTATTAATGTTTATATTATAAACTAATTTTAGGTGAGTTCTAAAAATTCAACCAAACCCAGTAAAATTTAGATTAATTGTATATAAAAAATTTTTGTGCAAGGTTTTAAGTCACTCAGAATAGATTTTTTTCTGTCTATGTCTTAAGCAAGGATAACTAAAAATTTATACTTTTAGAGTAAATTATTTATTCACCACTGCTAGACACTGCATGATTTTCAAACCCTTACAGTTCTTTAGGAAAAGAATTAAGACATTAATTGATTTAAATTTTTTGCATTGTTGTATTTGTAACAGATGCCATGCTGTATTAGAATCATGCCATTTGTCAATACATGATAGAACTTATGAAATTTAATTGAAATGGTTGATATACATGTATCTTAGACCAACATTCTTTCATGTACTAGACCTTCAGACATTTTGGGGCATAACTAACAGAATATTTACCAGACTAAATTATTGAGAATTGAAAGAAAATTGTTAAACAACAAAATGGATAACAGGAAGTGTCAACAATGACACACCAATCAATCAGAGCAACCCACACTGTCTGTTGCCAAACTAGTCAAAACTGCTGAGGTATAATTAATTAATTTTAGTTTACTGCTCAAAACACATTTTACTGTACTGGAGCTTTGGATTAGTGGCAAAAGGCACAAATTGATTGTAAAATTCATTTTAATCATATATTATTAATATTCACCATTTCAAAATGTTTTTCAATTATGTGGCATATTTGTTTTTCAAGACAGTTTGAAAAATGTGGCCAGAAAGATCACCAAGTTTAAAATTCTGTCATCAGGTTGAATAAAAAATCTCATTTTGTGGCCCCTGTTTATGTAAAAATACATTACTAGTATTTAGAAAACAGATTATCAATGTCATTGACCTATCATTTGGTTAACCAGTAGCAATCTTTGTCAAGGGAAATAACTTACTTGAAATTGTAGTTTTAGGGTAGGATTCATGAAAATGAAAATAACTTTAAAAAGTGCTATAAATATGGTGTATTGATCAGTAACATGAGTTGTTCAGTTCGGTGTAAAAGTTGCAACCTATGATTAATTATAATTGGTTATGCCAAGTATTTGATTATTGATTATAATTTGTGAAGCAAAAGTAATTAATTATGAATTTCATAGATGGTTGTGTGTTTGTGTGTGTGTTTATAAAGGCTCAAAGAACTTGTATGCCATGCTCATTGTGCAGATTATACAAATGTGAAGTAAGGCTTTAACATGCACTGTCACAGAGTATGTAATAGTATAAATGTACTATTTGTTGGTCTTACAGTACATTTGAAATCATTCAAGAAGATAAATATTTCAAAATGAGAACATTCTAAGTGAGCTTCAAGCTTTAAATTGTAAATTTACATTAATCAATTGATAAATTTTACTATCAATTATCTACATCAAAAACTTTACTGGGAGTAGATTAAAATTTGTGAATAGTTGCTACAAAATGTATAATATTTAGATGTCATGCTTCAAGGATAATTATTCTCTTTAATTTACTTATGCTTGAGATCAGAGTTCATATTTTCTGATGGATCATTAATTAAAATTATTAATTTTTGTTTTACTCAGTCACAAATGTATGCCTCTTGTTTTTTAATTTTGAAAAATAACTAACTAACCCTAAATATATCAATAAGATAAGTTCTGTAATCCCATTGCTGCTCACCCTTATTTTGGTTTTCTTAAAACATTTCAATATGATTTTTATACACCCGTCTTTAATGACGGGATGTATTATGGTATACTGTTGTCCGTCTGTCTATCATCCACAACTCTTTTTCCTGAAACTTTGGCGAATTGATTAAAACTATTGACGTAAGGTCCCTTTCAATTTTTATAAATTTCTGATTATACGTTTCCGAGTTATGGGACTTCATTTATGAAAGAGGTATTTTCCAGTTTTCATACTCTAACTCAAAAATGACGTATGCTTGCTTTCAATTTCCCCATAACTCTGGTTATTGGATGATAATTAAGAGCTATTTGCACATTTTATCAGTTTCTGTCATCAGTAGTGCTCATGGTCAAAAGAAAAAGTGAAAATCCAAAACTGCCACACCCTGATCTACATTTTAGTCATGAATGACTTTGGTTTAATTTGCATTAAGGCCCAGGGTCCCATTACACTAACATTGACTACAATCTGGACTGGTTCTATGACGTCTATAGAACAAAGACATTGAAAACAGGAAATCAAATTACATTTACGAATAATCATATTCATGTTCTAACCTCCTTCAGATAGGAGCGCTGGAGCACCATCATGTATCAGAAGCTGCTGTCCAATTTTTTCTGTATTTTCTTTTGGAAAAAGCTTGTACTTTAAGATTTTTGTTATCTGCTTATCTTTATGAAATGTTTGTTTGTTGAGTTGGGGTTAACGCTGTTTTCAGCACATTTGGCTTTTTTGCTGTGGCCAGTTTTTATTGGTGGAGGACGGTAGGTAGGAAAATTGGCAATCCTTGTCAATTAAGATCGGAGTCGAACACACCCTGCCGCAGGTGAGATTCGAACTAACAACCTCAGCATTGACACACTAGTGATAATTAGTAGTCGATGACGAACTACCTAAACCACTCGGCCACCGAGGCCCCCCTCGATGAAATGAAACTGTGTAAATAAAATTAAAATTGACAATAGGAATAAGTTTTTTTGAGTCGTTTATTCTATTTTTTCTTTGTAAATATTATTTTTAATCTCAGGTTTGTTTATTCGGTTAATGCAGTTGAACTTTCAAAATGTTTAATAATTGCAGATAGATGTGATTTTTTTTATAAGGTTTATTTGTTCAGCTGTATAATAGAAATAAAATATTTGACTTTTTTGTGTACCGAAGATATTGCACAATACATCTTTTCCTCCATATGGTACACAGCTAGTGCTTGTATAAAAAATATAGATGTAGAATTTATTTTTATTCAAGGAGGTGCAGCCTATAAATTTTGATGCATATTTATAAAGAAACCGGTTCAAGTAATAATTTATATTATTACAATAACTTATAATACATAATCTGTCTGGAGGTGTATGATTATTTACATACAGGATACACACCTACATATTTCAGGTGATTAATTTATATCATCCTAGGCCATATTAATGACTAGTGGGGTAGTCTTTAATGTGAAAATCCTTGAGATATATGTATTGAACAGGTTTTTGTGTGTTTTTATAACATACATAACTCATGCACTGTCAACCATAAACCCTAAAGTAAAAATATATCCACATGATTACTTTATTGTATAATAAGCTTATGTGAAACTAGATCAAAACTTCAGTAAAAAACATTAGATACTGTTTATTGAAAGAAAAATATCTTATAAAGAGCTTACAGTATTTAATAATGATCTAGGGTATATCTTAAATATGTCAGAGCAATGGGTTACCGGTAGATATTGTTGTATATAATAGCCTTTAAGCGTCTGTCCTTTGCTGATATTAATTAGATATAAATAAAATTAAAAACCAGACTTTAACATGAAAAAAATTCAAGGGGAGGCAGCTGTAAACAAAAAACAAAACAAAACAAAAAACAACAGTAAAAACAAAAACAAAAAAAGATGATATAGTAGAGAAATTTTATTTGACTGATTTTACATAGGTCATGCATTTAAATTTACATACATGTACAAATGATTTGAAATTTTACAGTGGGTGACATGTAGTTAATGAATGAAAAACTCGTTGGTCTGTATACTATATATATACATATATATTGGTTCAAAATATATTTTCAGGCATTAAGTAAACACCAGGATACTTTTCGAAAGCAACAAAAAAGTGGAATACACCATGAAGACACTTTTCTCCAAGAAACAGCAACAAGGGAAGAAAGTTATAAAACATCTATTTGTGAACTGGAAGCAGAAGTTAAATCATTTAAACAGTCCTATGAGCGCAGTGCAACAGAAAATGAACGATTACATCAGGCAGTTTTAGAATTACAACAACAAACAGAAGCACTAGAAGATCAGAGAAGACAATTGAAAAATGACATTTCTGAATTTAGAAAACGTGAAAATAGAAATTTGGCTGATTATGCAGAACTTGAAGAAGAAAATATAACTTTTCAAAAAACAGTCTCACAATTAAAGCAAAGTCAAGTCGAATTTGAAGGAATGAAACATGAAATTCGAAGATTACATGAAGAACTAGATGATTTGAACATTCAGTTAGATGAAAATTCAAGTTTGAAAAAAATTATTGAAAAAAATTTAGAGGAAGCATTAAATTCATTACAGCATGAAAGAGAACAAAAACATTCACTTAAAAAAGAACTTGACCAAAGAATCAATCAAGAATCTATGTTTAATTTAAGTAATTTAGCTCATATGAGTGGTTTAAGTGAAGGGCTTCCAAATAGTCATGAGAAACAAGAAAATGATGAAGTTGATGAAGGACAAGGTGAACACGATAATCCTGCATTGCGAAGGATAGAGGCAGACTTCCATAGTGATGAAACAAAATCTCCTGTAAAACCTGGTCCAGGAAAAGTAAACGATATTCTTAGTGAAATTCAAGAGAACGAGGTAAAAAAATTAGAACAACTTTTAGATCAAAGTGAGGAGGAGAAAGCTGAGCTTCAGAAAGCATTGTGTGAGGCACAAAAACTTATTGAAGAAACTCAACAAGACCTCATTGAACAAAAGAAGAGAGCAGATCAACTTAAATCCCATATAAATTCTGTGTTAAAAGAAAGGGAATCAGAACTGGGTCTAGACGACTCAACCGATTTAGATGAGTTGATTGAAAATGAAACTGATCCAGATAAGAAATCATTGCTTGAACTGAAAAAGAATCTCCGTCTGAATGAAAGAAAATATTCCAAAGCCCTTTCAGAAATCAGTAGTCTTAATGATGAAATTAGCAATTTACAAGCAAAGGGACAACAAGGAAGTTTTCGATATGATGAGAAAGAATTTGGACATGCACTTGAGGACTTGAGGAACAAATGTAATCAATATGAAAATACAATAAAAGATTTGGAAAAAGACTTGAAAGCTATGACAATGGCTGCTTCTGAAGCTCAGGGAAGTCTAAATACCACACAAGATGAGCTTGTCAAAGTAACGGAAGAATTAGCTCAGTTGTATCATCTTGTGTGTGAAGTGAACGGTGAAACACCGAGTAGGGTAATGTTAGATCATGCCAAAGCTGCTGCTCAGCTGTCAAGACAAGATGAATCAAGAAGCAGTAGCGAAGAAAAGGAAGATCCATCTGCCAAAAAGAATGGAGAGAAATCTCCAAGGAAATCTAAATCAAAAGCTAAAAAACAGATTGAGGATATTAAAGGTGATCCAATATCTTGTTACAAACTAACAGAGACTGTAATTGACCAGGTCAAATACCTGAAAAGAGCAGTAGAACATTTAATGGAGGTATCCCGACAACGTAATGGTGATAACGAAAATACAGATGTTCAAGAACTGCAAGAACAAGTTGTCAAATTGAAAGCAATGTTGTCAACAAAACGAGAACAAATTGCAACACTCAGAAGTGTTCTCAAAGCCAACAAATCAACTGCTGAAGTAGCTTTAGCAAATTTGAAACAAAAATATGACACTGAAAAAGTGATAGTTACAGAGACCATGATGAAACTTAGAAATGAACTCAAAGCATTGAAAGAAGATGCTGCAACTTTTGCATCTTTGAGAGCAATGTTTGCTCAGCGCTGTGATGAATATGTTACACAACTTGATGAAATGCAAAGACAATTGGCAAGTGCCGAGGAGGAAAAGAAAACATTGAATTCGTTGCTAAGGATGGCTATTCAACAGAAATTGACGCTAACACAGAGACTGGAAGATCTGGAATTTGACAGGGAACGTAGAAACATGCGTAGACAAGGCGGACGCAATAAAATGGGGACTTCCAAAGTAAGTCACAACCACAACTCTAACCCATATCATGAAGATTATGGTCGGCATGGGTCTGGTCGATCATACCAAAGCAGGAGGGATTATTAGTTTTCAGCCCCCAGGTATTGTAAATGGTAAGTTGAAAGGGTTAAAATTAAAAACCTTCTCCAAATTAGGGTGTGGGGGTGCTAGAAAACACTGTAGTTTCAATCTTTGCTTCCTCAAATTCTAGCAACCTTTTAACATTTGGAATTTTACTAGGAATTGATAATCCTCCTTTTCCTGCACTACAAGAATTCAATAGTTAACTCTTGGGAATTTTCTGCTTTAAGCATGTATTTTAAAATTCTGAGTTAACACATTTAATTACATTAACCAATGTGATAATTGATTTTTCTGGATAGTGGTATATATATTCATTCACTGTTGCATTATATCAGTTTAATTCACAGCTGACTATTGTGCAGTAAATCCTGAGTAATAACATTTCTATTTGTTGTATGACATCATACACTGATCTAACAGATGAAATATTACAAATATCTCAGATATTTTATACTTTTCACTAATTTTTTTGATAATTCATTTATGTTTTTCAATATTTTCAGATGAATTATTCAAAAGAAATTTATACACGTCGTGTATTTTTATTATTCATTAGATATCACATACATGTATACATGCATCCGTAGTGGTACCAAGGCTCACCACTTTTTCAACCTAAAGGGAGAAGTCACTTCTCCCTAACATGAAAACACGGAGAAGTGATGGAGTCATAAGGAGCTTGACCATACATTAACTTGATTTATAAGGAATTTAAAAAAAAAAAATTAGGGAGATTTCACTGATAAAAGGGAGACTACATGTATTCATGTGTAGCTATGTCTCCTACTTCTCCCAGTGTAGTGATATAGGGTATACATCAATTAGATGACAGTCCATCAAACAATGTGAAGCTATATACATGTTTTCCTTCAGTAAAGAACACTTCCACTCCTAGTTTTTAACGGGTTTCAAAAGTTTAGCAGAGATTAACTAAAGTTTTAGAACATTATTTAGGAAATAGCTTTAATGCATTTTATTATTTGTTGGCATCAATTGTGGATTTGTTCATTGCAAATTGAATTTACTGGTGTCACTATAATAAATGGGTATTTGTAAAAATCAATTCATAAATCTATGCCAGCAGAATATTATAATACAATGCATTATCTTCATCCCAATTTAACAGTAAGTGATTGAAATAAAAATAGAATATTTGATTCCCAGATGTGATGTTTTGCATCATGACAGAATTCTATTCTTGACATGTCTATGACTATGAGTTGAATATCTTGAGATTTTGTCAATGTTATCCAATGAAAATTGATGTTACATCCAGTGTTGCATTAGAATTGGGATTGATGGGACAGAAAATGCAGTTTGATAATAACTTTATTTATTATATTTCCTTAGTTAAAATGTCTTTGGCAAAGGTACAACAACTGGCTGGTTTGTATGAGTATTTGAAAGCTTATGCTTTCATCTCATATTGTGTTTCTGATAACTTCATAATCAGAAATTTTGTTTAAAATGCAGTATTTTTATCAAAAGTACACTTGACTTATTTCAGTTTGTAAAATTGTAAAATATAACAAACATGTTAACAATTTGATTGGAACATAAAAATGTGTTAGCAGAAATACTCTTTTATATTAAGGAATTATTTTGCTGGGCATGGCAACAACAATCTAACAAAAAGTATGGCCCAACTAGTGAAATTTTTGTGATGAAAGTTGCATAATGCAAGCTATTGTACATGTATGTCTTGCGTGAAATGGAAACTCAGTTTGTGATTGCTTTTTCCAAATCTAAAAAATCTCTTAAAAGTACCGGTATGCATAAAAAGTACACCTCGTTGTAGCTTTAGTCATAGACATTGAGTTAATTTTCCTTACCAATAATTTGGCTTGCAATGATAAGATGATTGCAGTTTTCTCTAAGAGTGGATATCTACATGTATGTTCTTTTTGTTCTTTGGCCTTAAAAAAATGACACTACTAAACATGCAGTATTGTGGAACAAGAGCAAGCTTGGTTTCATAGTTTGAAAACCACATTGACTTAGGAGAGAACACTTGAAAATTAGAATACAATGTATAGCAAATTTCCTATTCAGGATGATAATTTTTGAACAAAATCAGTTTAAAGTAAAATTAGATACATGCACATGTAGTATGTTTTAAGTACGATGTGAACATCTGTATCATTATTTTTATGGGGATTTTTCACAATTATTACTGGAGTTATACCCCATGTATACCCCATGTTTCCAGATTATACATGTGTAACTTAGGAACAAAAAGTAATAATGAGGCTAGGTAAGGTAAATAAGTGTACCTAGTGAATATCAAGGTCAAGTTTGATATTAAGTGTAATTTTCAATGAATCTTACCAGAGTTATGCCCCCTTTTGTACTGCAGGTTTGTATATTCTCCAGGATGTTTCTACTTACAGTATATTTGTTAAGAATCAGTATAATATACAGATAAATTGGATTTTCAGTATCATTTTCTACTTGGATTTAAAGCTGTGTAATTTTAAATGTATGTTAATTTTTTTATCTAACAATACAGGGCACTAGGCTTCGTTCAGGCAGGTTGGAATCTTGTGAATTAAGGCGGCTTGATTACTGAAGACAGTTTCTGCTAGTGTATAGAAATTTCCCGTTTTGTTCACAAAAACCGATGAGAGATAATCATTTAAATTTTGTTAAATCCTTATTCTGAAGTTAAATACTTGTCAGTTCTACATGTATACACATACATTGTATTTACACTATTTAATATTTTGACATTTTAGGCTTGTTTCAATATTGCTAATCCATGTTCTGGAAATAACAGTATGTACAGAATTGTAATAGATGCTTTTGATGGTGTTAATTATTTTCACATACTTATTTGTTGCAATGCAAGTTTGTTTTGAAATTTTGTCACATTTTGTGCAGCTTGTGTATCTTCATAGTGTTAAATACTGTATTATAATTTTAGTGTTGCACATATATCTTGTTTAATTTCTGGAAAGTCCATAATAACCATTGAATTCAACCAAAAAATCATATATTTTTTTTGTTTTTGTCTGCTTTGCTGCATTGTATATGTAGATTGTGCTCTCAATATGGATTCCTTAAATAATCCAGATACTAGTATTGTCACATTAACTTGTGAAGTTATTTTGGTATTAAAGGTTCAAGTATTTGCATTTAAAGACTATTCTTGTGTTGAAAATATATACAGTTATTGCTGTAAAAATCATAAATTGACAATTTTTCAGAACTTTTTAATATTATTTTTTCGATATTCTGTTTTCAAGGTGTTTTTGTTGGGATTTTTTTGGGGGGTGGGGGGGGGGGGGGGGGGGTGGGGCAAGGATATTTTATTTGAATATATTGAGTAAGTTAATATTGGTTTTCATCGATTAAGTAAACTTCCGGTATTTTTATGTACTTGAATAAATGAATATTGTCCTTATGCCTTTTGATATTCCATTGGCTTAGAAGATTTTTATGAATAAATGAAAATTGTAGTTCAGCCAAAGATTGATTGATTGTTGCTTAATGTCCAGTGGCAAATATTTCATGCTTCTTCAGGTCAAGAACCAGTTCAATTTATCAAACGATTCAAATAGTGGTGGGACAGGACACAAAGGGGAACCAATTTTGACTGCCACTGTAAAAGGATGGCTGGGTAGGGTCAGATAATTTAGCCTCAGCCAAAGAGTTCTCTTATATTTTATTCACACATAATCAGTAGGTTTTGAAGGTAGTGGAAATAAGATTGTCATTCATTAAAAATTTTAACCCATTAAGGGAACATCCATTTTCATTTTAGGGGATGGAATAAACCCCTCTCCCTTCCAAATCCACCCACCCCCTAATTTGTTAAAGAAATAAAGCTAACATATTTGGTGAAAAAATTTCTTAATTGAATATTACATGTACCAGGAATAAAAAAATCAACAAGTATATTTCTTCTATAGCATAAGCTATAGGTATTTTATCTGTTATTATGTAATGACTTTCCCTACACCAGTGATGTAATGTGAAAAATAAGTGTATTTCTGTAAACACTATATAAATGTACGAAAGTAAAAAAAGGGATTACATACATGAAAAACTTAAGGCAGTACATTGTATTGTCATACACAACAAAAAGCATGGGGGTTGTGCATTTCCACTTATCTCATATTGAATTTTTTGACTTCAATCTCCAGTGACAAGTATTGCAAATTTATCTGTCAAAAGTTAATGAAAACTGTGTTCAGCTTGGTTAAAATCATGTTATTGCTTTGTATGTCATATGGTCTTGACAGCATTTGGGGTCATTTTCTCATTGCAAGGTAAATGTACATTACATTAATTGTGGACAGCTGAAGGAAGTCTATTTGTCAAGAAGACATATTTCATCTTATTTAACTATTATGTGAATGGTTTTTTATTCCCCCCCCCCCCCCCCCCCCCCCCTTGCCCCTCTGAGGTGGGGAGACATATTATCCGTCTCTCACAAAATTTTGTCATCACTCTATATTATGCATCATACTTCGGATTTGGATGAAACTTCGCAGGAATACTTGTTAGGATATGTAGACGTGCATATGTTCTTGATTTTTTGATAAATTAATTTTTGACGTTTACCAGGGTAAAATATCGACTTAGCCATTTTGCCTAAAGACTAGATGGAAGAAATTTTGTCATCCGTATATTTCATGCATCATACTTCTGATTTGGATGAAACTTGGCAGGATTACTTATTAGAGCAAATAGATGTGCATATGTTTTTGAGTTGGCGATAAATCAATTTTTAACAGCTTACCGGGGTAAATTATGGACTTAGCCATTTTGCCTTAGGACTACATTTGTACATGGAAGAAATTTTGTCATCACTCTATGTTATGAATCATACTTTGGAAATGAATGAAATTTGGCAGGAATACTGGTTAGGGTATGCAGATGTGCATACGTTCTTGACTTTATGATAAATCAATTTTTAGGGTTGACCAGTGTAAATACTGAGCCATTTTGTCTTAGGACTATATGGAAGACATTTTGTCATCACTCTAATTTGTTCATCCTGCATCAGATTTGGATGAAACTTGGCAGGAATACTTGTTACGGTATGCAGATATGTCTTTGTGAAAAATCAATTTCTGAGGGTTGACCAAGGTAAAATATGAACATGAATATAGCCATTTTGCCTTAGGACAGGATGGAAGAAATTAATATTCATGCTTAGAGAAGACTGTTGACACCTCTATCTTTCTGACTGATTATGAAATCCAGTTAACTGATTATGAAATCCAATTAATTGCATATTTGATATCAGGTTTGTAATAAAACTATTTTATGTTCCCTCCTGATATCATGCGGGCAGGGGGAGACATATGTTTTTGTGATATTTTAAGCTCAGTTACTTAACGTTTAGTGTTTTTTATTTCATTTTTGCTTCCAGAGTGATCTCTGATACAAGATGAAGTCAAAAAGGTATAAACAAATCTGACAAAAAATAAGTAGTTGCATTTAGAAAGAATGACCATACATGTATGTTTCTGTTCAAATCGCATTGGCATGTGAAGCTTCATATTAGTTTGCTACAACACATTGAAAAGTATGTTTCAGCAAGTTAGTGCAAAAGTGTTGTCCTCTCAATTTTGTAAACTGCTTCAAACAGCAAATCCTATTGCAAAAGCAGGAAGTCCAAGGGTGTTTCCCTTGGTTTTTTTTTATACGACCGCAAAATTTTTGCGGTCGTATATTGGTATGACGTTGGCGTCGTCGTCGTCGTCGTCGTCGTCGTCCGTCGGAGTCTGTAGACATTTGGTTTTCGCACTATAACTTTAGTATAAGTTAATAGAAATCTATGAAATTTAAACACAAGGTTTATGACCACAAAAGGAAGGTTGGGATTGATTTTGGGAGTTTTGGTCCCAACAGTTTAAGAATTAGGGGCCAAAAAAGGGCCCAATAAGCATTTTTCTTGGTTTTCGCACAATAACTCTAGTATAAGTAAATAGAAATCTATGAAATTTTAACACAAGGTTTATGACCATTTTTTGGAGTTTTGATCCCAACAGTTTAGGAATTAGGGGCTAAAAAAGGGCCCAAATAAGCATTTTTCTTGGTTTTTGCACAATAACTTTAGTATAAGTAAATAGAAATGTATGATATTATCTTGGTGGGCTAAGGGAGGTAATCCAAACACATTTAATTTTTTTCTCATTTCATATTTCATAAATTAAAAAGGAAATTTCAAATTTCTTTTAGCAAAAAAAGGGGGGTTACAATAAATTTTATTGTTTTTTGGTTTTTTTTTTTGGGAGGGGGGGGGGGGTCAATGTGCAACTTCATAGTGTATTGCACAAAAGCTAAAAAAGGGGTAAATTATTTATTTTTTTTTTGGGGGGGGGGGGGAATTTTCAATTGCACAGTATTGCACAATAGCAAGAAATCTTCAATTGCACAGTATTGCGCAATAGCAAGAAATTGATATGTGTGCCCAATTTTAAATTTTAAATTGGTTATTTCTGATTTATATATAAAAACAAATAATACTGATATTGTTTGAATAGGTAAATTAAAAAATTTTAAGTTCTTAGACCACATTAATTCTGTGTCAGAAACCTATGCTGTGTCAAATATTTATTCACAATCCAAATTCAGTCTCGTTGGGGGGGTTGTCAGGTCATAATACGGAAAGCCTGACCGCGGACCATAGTGGGTAACGTGTTTGGAGAATGCCACACTCCCTGCACGCTAAAGACCCCTTCTGTAGTTTTCGAAAAAGAGTAGGCTGATGGCCGCTACAGGAGGCTAAATTATCCGACCCTACCCAACCATCCTCCTTTTACAGTGGCAGTCAAAATTGGTTCCCCTTTGTGTCCCATCCCACCCCTAATTGAATTGTTTGATAAATTGAACTGGTTCTCGTCATGAAGATGCATGAAATATTTGCCACTGGACGTTAAGCAACAATCAATCAATCAACCAAATTCAGTGCTGTATCAAGCTTGAATGTTGTGTCCATACTTGCCCCAACTGTTCAGGGTTCGACCTCTGCGGTCGTATCAAGCTGCGCCCAGCGGAGCATTTTATTTGACTGTAATTTTCTTGAAGCAAAGTATCAGATAAAATACTAGAGGTGAACCTTTAAAATTGATTGTTCTAATAAGAAGGTGAACCTTTAAAATTTGTTGTTCTAGTAAGAAGGTGAACCTGTAAAATTTGTTGTTCTAGTAAGAAGGTGAACCTTTGAAGTTGATTGTTCTATTCAGAAGGTGAACCTTTAAAATTGATAGTTCTAGTAAGAAATATCCCATCATATTTACCCAAGTATCAAGATCAGGAACGAGGTAAAGTAAACTCAAATACCAAGTTTTCCATGGGTATTTCCACTTTCTCCACCAATACAGCTAAGTGGTGAAAGTGGCATAAAACCTCGTTTAATCAAACCAATAAGTAGATATCAAATTTGTGTATTTTTTTAAACGAATACAAGTAAAATATAAATTTTAATTGCATGTGCCTTAGAAACAGGTTGAAATGCTAGATTTACTGCCCATTTCCCACCTGTTTTGTGAGGAGTACAAATAAAATGTATATGGCACATTTGTGGTCTATTAAAAAAGTGACTTTTGGCACGTAATCCAAGGAGAACATCATGTCAGAACACAATACAAACTTTCCTTTTAAAGTGAAGGCAAGGGTACAAGGAGATGATATGCTATTAAATGAATAACGATAATATTATTCGACACCCTTCATTTGGCTTTAAATAGGCTAGTTGCAGGATAAATTTAAAATGAAATATATGAATTAAAAATGTCTGTAAAACTAGAAATTTTACTGAAATGATATCTTAAATAGTTATGCCTGATTTAAATCTGATAGTGAATGACCACCAACTGCTTATGATGAGACATATCAATAGAAAAGTGTGCTTTTTGTGGAGGGGGAGGTTGATTTTGTTATTGCAGCTAAGGAATATGTAAAATTTATGCTTTAAAATAAACACCAACAGTAGGATGTTTATATAATTTAATAAAATTGTCAGTTTGTTAAATCCTTGCACTGAAGTGGTACAGACTGACTTTGAAGTCTGTTTTGTTCCATTACCTAATTAAATGCATGTAGCATGTGAACCTTGTAGTACCTACCTGTTACATAGCACAGCTTGTCATAAAATCTTTATTGTTAATAAACATAACATGATGCACTACAAATGAATGTGATACAACACATTATGGTGTACAGGTACATGTACTTTCATTGTGTGTTCGGAAGAAATATGTACATATTTGTAACAGTAATACAGATTTCTTAGAAAAGAATTTATTGATGTGTACACAGTCCTTTTTTGTGTAAGCAAAAGGCAAAATTAAAAATCAGTCAAGTTTGATTAAAAAATCATTTAGTAGCTATTTTCAGTAATTTCTGGAAACTTTTATTTATATGTTATAGGATAAACTCAGTAGTTTGAAGGGGAGTAAAATCTAGGGTTATCTGTGGTCTGCAAAGCTTAAAATAGGGTACAGTTATATCCTCACTGTAGAACTTTTTTTATTGTATGCATAATTAAATTTTTTTATACCAATTTTGAAGCACAAGATGTGCACATTTCATCAATTTACGACTCGTCAGTTGTGCTCAGGGCCTAAAAAAGTTGAAAAACCAAAACAATAATCCAAATAGTTGAATAGCTAATTAAAAAAATGCCAAATGACCATTTAAGGACAGAGCTATGCAAGAGGGAGATACTCCTTAGGTGATTGAATTGCAGTAGAATTTTAATTGCTTTTGCAATTATACTGATAAGAAAATATTTTGTGTGATGGGAAATTCAAATTAAGTTATAAAATTAATTGCAGTAATTAAAAAAGGCAAAGAATTTGTACTCCTTTGATTGTTCAACATGTTCAACTTCCCAAGGAATTAAAACTTTGAGTATTCAAGGTCCAAAAAGAAATCCCAGTGAAGTGACTTCAAAGTATTCAATATTCAGATTTGATCAAACCCATGTTATACTTTAGTTTGAGAATTAACTTTGTGAGGAAAAATGTGTATCTTACCTTTAATTTATGATTTTAGAAAATGTATAATGAGATTTTGAAATAATTTTTCAGTGCTAGACCAAGGGAACAATAACAAGAAGAAAGACATTTGAAGTGCATTTAGAGATATATAATCCGTCTTGCTGTGTTGTATATTTGATACTGGTGTAAAGGAAAAGTGTTGTGTAATAGCATTTATACACGTTTCATCCAGCAATTTGTAGTGATGACCAACAGTGACTCATCCAACAGAAGAAGAAAATGGTCTCGGTATAAATAGTAATGAACTTTTATATGGATACAAGAAGAGGTTTTTTATATGATAAGAGATTAAGATTTTGTGGTATTTTTTTTTTAAGTTTGAGTTGTTATATCTTAAAAAGGAAACGTTGTTGGAGGTTTTTTTTAAGTTCCACAAAATTACTTTTATCAATAGATCTGCTAAAGTTGTACATTTTTTTTTACATGATTAGATTTTATTTTCAAATTTTAATTTAAGTAGAAAAAAACCATATAATTTATTAATATAGTAATAAAAAAATTGTTAGTTTTTTTTTTTATGGGAAAGTTTATAAGCAGAGGTCAATTGTATCAGAAATGGTCATGGTTTTTGTACAGTCATTTATCAGTATTAACCACGTGTATGCAAAAAATACAGGAAAAATATTAAAAAAATTGTGTATGCATTTGTGTAATATGTAAAGTAATGCAAAGTTTGTATGCCATAGACGACTCATTCCAGTGTCATGAAATGCTCCCCAAAGATGTAGATTATGCTGTGATATTAAGCTTTTTTCTGTAGTCACAAAGGGAAGTCTCCAAGATGTGAATTTTTTTTTTTGACAAAAAGCTTTGGTGGTGCACATTTTTTTTTTTTTAATAATTTATTGCAATACTTGTCATTTGAGATTTTACTTTTTTATATATTGACAGGTATCTTATTTATCTATAGTTTATTGTCAGGTCAAGTTAAGGTTATATGGTCTGTTTTTTAAATGCCTTAATGCCACCAAAGATATTTGACAATGTCAAATTTTTTTTTACTATCTTAATACCTCAAGAATTTGTGCCACAAAACAATAACAAGACTTTTTCAAATTTAAAAATATCAATTTTTATGTTATAATAGCACTTACAAATGTTATATAAAAGCAACTTAATTTGAGAAAAAACATAAAAGCTGAAAGAACAATTATTTGGGAAGAAGTTTAAAAAATCACAGATTTCAATATTTACAGATTTTTTGCAGTTTTATACAAAGCAAACGGCTTAACAGTTTTGGGTTCTGTTATTTTTTTAATACTTTATTAGTTTTATGGCACAAATAAACTTTTTAACTGCAATTGTATATATATTTATTGTATTTAATGCTAGTCCAGTATTTTATAATACACAATCTTATAAATATACTCAACGTATTGTTAATATGTGTTATGTGTGTGAGAGATATGGTATGTACAAGTAAGAATGTGAATAAAGTTTCAAAATTTGAACAAAAATGCTATATAAAATGCAATATCTTAAATTATGTTTTATTGTTTTTGTGAACTCATTTGTACCTGCCTTTGTAATTTTACCATTTTCAAGATCATTTTTTGAGTATTTTTTAAAAAAAAATATAAGAATTTTGATCAGTGAAATCTAATTATGAAATCGCACATTGTGTAATATGTGGAATAAGTTTATGAAAAATTGAACCCGAAATATGCAGACTCTGACAGTGACTGTCGGTGAGAATATCCAGGCATAATTAAGGCATGTTCAGTATAATTTTAAAATTTGATTAGGGTTATTTATTTTTACACCAAAATCACTAATTATGAGAAATAATTGTACAAAATCTAAAATGCTACGTTAATGGACAGTATTCTCATGTCTTTGTCATTGACAAATCAGAAAAATTTTAAGATCTTGGAATTGAAAACAGACAATTTAATGTCATGCCAATAAATTTACTGGAGAAAATGAGAATTATAAATTATTTAAATGCTATCATTTGAAAGTTTACATTGGTATTTATCATATTTAGGTTTTACTGAAAGTGTAAAAAATTGTAATAATTTATTACATGTCAATTATAGAGCTATGGTTTATATGTTTCATTTACATGTTTGTCTTTGCTGGGCAAATGTTTATAAATGCATAAAGTAAAACAATGAAAACTTAATGATTTGTTTATCTTGCCAAATGTTGTTACTTCTAAAGCGATCTACAGAAATAGATGTATTCACTTACCCATCGATTTTTTTCAATTCTCAAATTCCAATACATTATAAGCTTGTGAGCTATTGTCATCACTTGGCATCCGGCATCATTGTCGTAAAATTTCATTTAAAGATCTCCTCTGAAACCACTGGGCCAATTGGAACAAAATTTGGCAGAAATGGTCCTTAGGTTGTCCTCTTTCAGAATTATATCTGATGTCCAAGATGGCTGCCAAAGCCGAATTTAGTTTAACATAGGACCCTATTGGAAATTTACTTAAAGATCTTCTTGTCTTAAACCACTTGGCCTATTGGAACAAAATTTGGCAGCAATGGTCCTTAGTTGGTCCTCTTGCAGAAGTATATCCGATGACCTTGTCCACCATCCAAGATGGCTGCCAGAGCAGAACTTAGTTTAACATAGGACCTTATGGGAAAGTTCGCTGAATGATCTTCTTGTTTGGGAGCCTCTAGTTTGTTAGATTGGTGAACTTTCCTGTTGATGGTCTATAAGTCAGATTAATTTTTCAGTTATGTTTTAGGCTTTATATTTCCATATCATAGAAATAAAGGATCTTTGGTACTTTACAGAACAGAATAAAATAAGAACTGTGGTACCAGTGGCATATGGTTTAACGCCGTTTTCAGCACATTTTTTTATTTCGCGGTGGCCAGTTATTATTTGTGGAGGAAGCCGGAGTACCCAGAGAGAACCACCGACCTTTGGTGGGAAAATTGGCAATCCTTGTCAATTATGATGGGAGTCGAATACACCCCACCACAGGTGAGATTCGAAATCACAACCCCAGCGTCGACAGACTGGTGATCATTAGTAGTCATGACGAACTACCTAGACCACTTGCCCACCGAGGCCCCCAGTGGCATATGAAAATATAATATAGTCAACTCTAGTTATCTCTAACAGATTTAAGTTGAAATTCGAGGCAAGTTTAAAAGAATTCTTGATCTACCCTGGTGACTACTGTAAAATTCCAGGCAAGTGGGAAAGATTTTTTGGGCTTTTGGTCTATGCGAGTTTGACACAATGCAAGTGACTGCAGAAGCTAGGATGTAAATACCATACCTTTTGCATTGTAGTGATTTATTGTATTAGGATGATGGGTATTATGTGATCATTGTCTGCCTTTGTGTAGCATTGACCAGTTATTTTGGGGTGTGTAGATACCAGGATATTCAAAAACAAGTTAAATCCTGCCAAATTCTTTTTGCATGATCCAAGCCAGGATTCAGTGTTTTCAGTAGCCGTCTCTGACTACTGTATGGTCATGTATCATTTTGTGTCCGTCGTCAGTAAACTTTTCACATTTTGATCTTCTATTCTGAAACTATTTGGCGGATTGTAACCAAACTTGGTAAGAATAATGTATGGAAGGACCTCTATAAATGATCCACCATTGGTTCCAGTTGGATGAACAACATGGCCACCTTTGATATTGATTGGCCAATATTAAAATATCTTCTCCTCTGAAACTACATTTTGAAACTTTGCAGGATAGCTGACAACAATAAACCTCTACAAACGGTTCACTTTTGGTTGAGATTTGTCGGCTCAACCGACAGCTGCAGCTGTTCAAATTAACCATATAGGAAAACACTTTTACTCAGGAACGAATGGGCAGATTGTAACCAAAGTTGGCTGGAATAATGTATGGAAGGACCTCTAAGTTCCACCTTTGGTTCCGGATGGATGAACAACTTGGCTACCAGAGGCCATCTTTAATTTTGATAGACAAATTTTCAAAAATCATCTGAAACTACATTATGAAATGTTTTGAAACTTTGCATGATTGATGATAAAAATCCCATGTTCAAACAATCAACTTTTGTTTGGGATTCATCTGCTCAACTGACAGCTGTGGCTGTTCAAAGTTTCCATTGAAACCAAATTGAAAAGGAATTTCTGTCTTTTGCTCCATAACTAATGAGCAGATTATAACCAAAGTTGGCAGGAATGACATCCACCAAATTTCCACCTATGGTTCCAATGGGATGGATGAACATGACCTACAGAGGCCATCTTTGATTTTGATTGGCCAATTTTCAAAAATCTCTAAAACTACATTATGAAATGTTTTGAATCTTCATAGGATTGATGACAGTAATATCCATTACATACAATACTTTTGGTTGAGATCCATCCGCTCACTTTAAGCATGTGGCTGCTCAGTTTCCATGGAAATTATATGGGAAATGACTTCCTTTGCTCAGGAAGTAATGGGCAGATTGTAACAGATTTAGGCAGGAATCTCATGGAAGGACAGATGCAAATCATCCACTTTTGTTAGGTCAAAGGTCAAATATCAAGGTTACCTTCACATTTTATGTTTCTTTAACAACCTTATGGATACCAAAGAGCTTACATTTTCAAATGGGCTATTAGATGTTTAGGATTTATGGTTACTTTTCTTTAATTTTTGACACTATAAATTTGTGGGTTATTTAGTACTGTCTTGTGGTGGGGCTTTTGCTTCTTGTTGAAGGCAATATGAAAATATACAATTATGGCCCTCATTTAAAGTAGACATTCATATTTGGCAACCCGAGGACTTGCCGAGAGAAAACAAACTATCAAGAGTTGCCAAATCTGAATGTCTACCTCAAATGAGGGCCGTAATTGTTTATTATTTTTTCTACAGGAGCAAGACACAATTTGACTCATGACTTTTAATGCAGACGAATTACAAATGTTGTCTCCCTTGCAGGGGGAAATTGGAATGTTTTGAGATGAACAATAGGGTTGTTTCTCATGATTACACAGTTTTCTCCCTTGCGAGGGAAAATTGAAATGTTTTGAGATGAACAAAAGGGTTGTTTCCCACGATGTTCACTTCTTGTAAAAACATTCAATTTATTTTTTGAATCACATGACAGTTTTCATCCAATGAGAGTATTCTAAAATATTTAAAAAATAAGAATCCTAGGTGTTATCTTTTTCCTGTATTTAATTGGTCTCCTGGGTGTTTACCCCAAATCCTAACATTTTCTAATCAACATTTCTCTGCTACTCTTTAATTAAAATTATCAATAGGTATGGACAAAGTGGAAAAGAAGAATGGAGGTATCCAATTACATAATGAAATGTTTTGAAACTTTGCAGGATTGATGACAATACCCTCTACAAACGATCCACTTTTGGTTGAGATTCATCTGCTCAACCGACAGCCTCGGCTGTTCAAAGTTTCCATTGAAACCATATTGGAAAGGAATTTTTGTCATTTGCTCCATGACTTATTAGCAAATTATAACCAAAGTTGGCAGAAATGATGTATCGAATGACGTCTTCCAAATTTCCACCATTGGTTCAAATTGGATAAACAACATGGCCTACAGAGGCCAATTTTCAAAAATCTTTCTCTGAAACTACATTATGAATTGTTTTGAAACTTAACAGGATTGATGTCAGCAATATCCATTACATACAATACACTTTTGCTAACATGAAGCCTGCGGCTGTTCAAAGTTTCCATGGAAACTAAATGGGAAATGACTTTTTTCCTTTGCTCAGGAAGTAATGGGCAGATTGTAACTGATTTTGGCAGGAATCTCATATGGAAGGAAAAATGCAAATGTATTCCTGTATTCAATTGGTCTCCTTGGTGTTTACCCCAAATCCTAACATTTTCACATCAACATTCATCTGCTACTCTTATTAAAATTATCAATAGATATGGATAAATTGGAATAGAAGAATTGAGGCAACCAATGGTGATCATATATTTAAAGGAACTGAGAAAAAAGATAGATCTTTAATCTCTGGATAACTACACACTCCAGATAAGCAGTTATATGAGAGGGTCTGCATATTCTTTCCATAGTTCATCTCTGTCACATTAATCTCATGGTTGCCACTGGTACCACAATTCTTCTTTTGTGGACAATGAAATTCTTATTGATTGTATTTCAAAAGGAAATAAGTCTGTTCCACCAGAGACTTTAAAACTGATAATCGCTGCTTCTTCACTAAGCAAATGGCATGGAGGAGTAAAAGCAGGCTGGTTCACTCAGAGTCCTGAAAGTGCTTTAAAATCTAGCTCAAGGTATCTATCTGGTACAAATCAGGGTCATATTTAGATCACATCTAATTGTTCTTGCTCTGAATATGCATGTAATAATTCCTGCTTCATATTAAACCACAATTAATAAGTCAAACTTATTCTAAGGTGGGTATGACTACAAATTTTTTTACATGGATTTCCTTGACCATAATGGGAAATTGTATGATGCATCACCATGATATCTTAGTTTACTTTGACTTCAGTTGCATAACAAAGGAACATTACTCAGAATATAGCAAAGTGTTCTCAACCAATGAAATTATAGGATTTGATGTTTCTTAATTGTGAAGAATAAACGTAAAACATGTTCTTAGTAAGGGATTTATGATTATCCTATTGTTTTCTCACCATTCAAAACAATTAATTCCTATAAATGAGTTACAACTGCCCCGAAGCACATTTATCACCCTTATACAGAATTTGTGAGAGCAGATCATTAAAAAAAATAATTAACTGTTGTAGTTTTTAAGATCTGTATAAATGTTCAACGTTAAACAATGTACACACCACCTGCTTATTTATAGGGTTATTGAATTAATATAAAGAAATATTGTCTTGCATGAGCTACTTCTAAATGGAATATTACATTCCTACACAATCAATTATCATATCTACTTGCATCACAGGCAAGCATAAATTTCAAAACATAAAAGTTACTCAAACAAGGGTGATGGACAGAATGAATTACTACAGTTATGATTCTCGTAAAGAGATACAAACATGGTATAAAAAAGTTATGCGATCAACAAAAATTCATTACAATAAAAATTTATTTATTCAATAAATTATTAAATTTCATATTATACCTATTACGTATTAATCCAATATGACATGTAACTTACCAATAACTACTGCTAATGAAAACTTTAGTTTCTTCAAATTTTTCAAATTAAAGGGAGGTAATAATGATAAAACAATAATTTGACAAAAAGAGTGTCCTTGATACAGACATTTTTCCTACATAGAAATAGATGTGAATGTACTTAAGAAAGCAATGAATCTTAAAATGCAATATATTCAATTCTGCACCAAAAACAAAACTCAATGAACAATATACATGTGAACCAATATTTCAGTCCAAGTTCTTCCTACAGTGGAAAAAAATCATACTAAAGAACTATTTTTAATGGTTTTAGAGAAGATAAAGGTGTATTCTACAAGGTATAATTTACTGTTTTTACTCATTCTTTTCAAACTGGCAGGCTAAAGCGCCTTTTCTGTGGAATATCATCCCTAATGCTTAGTGTCTTTTTTAGGCATATCAACTCGAGGCCATATTGCACTTGTTTTGAAATGTGGACTGCTGTTCATCACCTTTGCCACACAATCACCCCATATTTAGTCTGATTGTGTGTTGTCTTACTGATGCATACCTCATATCCTCCTATATTTTTATTTCCAAATAAAGGGAGATAATACATCTTTTATGATTTATTAGTCCCAAAAAGTTTAAAAAATTCTGTCTTAATTACATTATTCAAATCATCAATCTTTTGTCTCTTTAGATGAAAAGTCTTTATCTGTTTTTTCTTTTGTCTCCTTTGATGATGTATCTTTTGTCTCTTTAGAAGTTTCTGTTTTATCTTTTGTATCCTGTGACAACATGTCAGCTTTGTCTTTTGACATATCACCTTCCTTCTTTGATTTATCTTTTTTACCAGGTGTGTCTTTACTTGGTTTTATTATAACTGGTATTTCTCTCCCCTAAAATATCAAAAGATCAAAATGCACATCTTATAATGGTGAAGAAGATTTCCAAGTATTTTACAAGTACTAAAGGAAACAAAAATAAATTAAATGCTGTCTTGACTATTTTTTTTCTACAAATTTAACATAAACTATCGAAGCAAAAATGTGTATTAACAATTTTACACAAAAGCATATGTTTCAACTTTCATCATGACTCAAATGTTTTGCAATGCAAAAGTATACAGATTAGACCTTTGCCTTAAAAAGATGTCATAAGAATGCACAAAAATCAAGTTCATTCTTAGTTTTGATGCTGGTCTTGAAAGAAATCAATTCATGAAAATGCACTATAAAAATGGGAGATAACTCATTGAATTTAATTTTTTAGATTTTATTCAATAAATAAATGTTTTTATAGTCTGCATTCTAAAAATGCGTTTACATGTAGATCGATGTGCATTATTTCTATGAAGAACAATCATTATAATGAGACCTGAATGATTCTTTAACTACTGGCCCCTTTAAAAGTAGTATTTTCATACTTTTAAAATATTAACCTTATCTTTAAACTCTGTTAAATTTCTTCTCATGGCATATGCATCTTCTCCATCAGCATAATATTTTGGTTCTATTTCACTTATTCTGCATGTGAAAAAAAAATTAATTCATGTGAAAAAAAAAATTAATTCAGTATATAATGCTGAATTGTTTCGATACACATTTCATAATGCTTTGATAATACCAGTTATCTATTTTAAAACTTATAAATTCAGTTTACACACACAGTTGCATGTCTTAGTGTTAATATTGTCTGAATTGGCCTATATTACACATATATTTGCTCTTTGGGATATTAACTCAAAGTTGATGGATTTTCCAAATGGCTGACTAGGAAAATCAAAAAATTCTATTAGCATGGATACATATTTCCCACAGAATTTGTCAGAATACATATGAAGACCACAACCTAAATATATGTAATTCAAGGATATATTCTAATTATTCAATTGTATTTAAGTTTCAGGTCTGTTTTGATAGAAGAACAATGATTTTCTCTTTGAATTATTGTTCTGATTTACAATGTATTTGGCCCGTAATTGGATTCAATTATTTCTGAAAATTTTACAGAGCACAATTTCTTCTTCTGTTTGTTTACATGAATATAAATCTTCACAACATGCTCAGAAAATCATTTTCAAGAAATTCAAGTGAGAAAGAAAATAATCATACATGTATAGACAAGATCAAAGACAAAATAGCAAAAATGGTGATAATTATAGATTAATACATGGTATTTTTCATACTGCCCATTTTTCAATATCAGCCCAAGACCTTGATATTGGCCATGAAGGCTTTAGCTTGAGGGATGATATCAGTGATGGGCTGATAACACAGGCCATATGTAAAAGACCATGCATTAATCTATTTATCACATATTCTGCCAATACCAAGAAATAATTTTACTGTTGAATTAGATTTTTCAGTCTTCAAGAAAATTTTTCAGGTTTTTGACATCCCTGAATTTAAGCTGCACATTCACAATGCTACAGCTATTACACAGTGTTATATCTTTCACTTGGAGTATAGAGTCAAACAAACGAATGCAACTTTAGTTCCTGTGCTTTTCCCAGAGATCTACAAATATATTTTATAAGCCCCTATTTGAAACTGCTTAGAACATTTATGAATGGTTAATTCACCATACGATTATTTACAGCTGAGCGGAAGTGACGTTGGTGAGACTCACCAGGGGCAAGTAACATGCATCAAATTATGCTTTTATTACATATGCAAAATCAGCGTTATTTCAATAAAATATGTGATAAAACCCATTATTGATACTTACGAGAATCTTAATGTGTTTGTATATAAATGCAATGCTGCTCTGTTGCTTTTTCTGACATGAAGAGATACATATTGAGCATAAAAACACTCCACCATAGCTCTGGAGGCCTGGTCCATTAACTTCTGTGCCAAACCTAAACGTCTGTGTGACCTTTTTACAGCCTAAAAAATAAAATATGACACAATATACAGTGCACAGTTAATACATCAATAACAACGTTTGCTTCCTTATACACACTTTGTTTTTTTTATCTTTCTACTTAAGATCTTTTCCTATTATTGGTACAAATGCAAATTCTCAGGGGCCTCGGTGGTCGAGTGGTCCAGGTAGTTCGTCATGACTACTAATGATCACTAGCCTGTCAACGCTGAGGTCGTGAGAACGAATCTCACCTGTGGCGGGGTGTGTTCGACTCCGGTCTTAATTGACAAGGATTGCCAATTTTCCTACCGAAGGTCGTGGTTCTCTCCGGGTACTCCGGCTTCCTCCACAAATAAAAACTGGCCGCCGCGAAATAGCCAAATGTGCTGAAAACGGCATAAAACCCCTACTAAACAAAACATAAACAAGCAAATTCTCATAGTCATACCTTCAGTTTTTCCTAAGAATAATCTAGTTGAAATATCAAAATACCTTATTCCTGTGTTTTTATTTAGATATACTGTAACAGAAACATTGGCTTTAACAATGTCTTTTATAGTTTCCAGTTTCCTCCTCAGCTATAAACCAGAATGTAAATTGATATTTTACCCTTCCAGAGCACCTGATGTCACTCCCACTTTTTTTTTGTGGGAGTTCACATTACAAGTGCTTTAATGTTTGTCCTGTATCATTCTAATTCTCTTTGGTTAACTATATGTTTTTTATTCCTTTGGCTGTGTCTTTGTTATAATTTTTTACTGTTAGATTTCTCATGAATAAGCCTTGTCTGTGGAATTCGATCTTAAAGAATTTGCCCACTTGCTTATTTCTTTGATCTTCTTTAACGATATTTACTTAAGAAATTATTCATGGGGGTTATAGAGTTGAACCACCATGAATCATTTCTATTCTTATAGGACAAATATGCTAATTTTGCTTATTTGAGTTGTCCTATATGTATTTAACATTGTTTTGGCCCTTCCGTTTCTGTTGTAATTAAATATTCTGTCCTTTTAAGAGCATATTTTGGATAAAAAAATTTTCATAAGATAACCATTTGCACAGTAAGATTGTGTAATTTATCTACACAAGAAAAATTAATAAAACATGTTTCACAGACTTACCATTTCTTTCAAAAATCAAGATGGTGCTACCTAAGTAAATTTGTATTCCAGGGTACAACATTGTCATAATTGTTGTTGTAAACACCTATTGTAGTTGTATCACGTGATTTCTTTGTAAAGATAAACAATTTCATGTGGAAGACAATTTTTCTTGCCAAAGTTCACACAATTCGTGTTTATATAAAAGCCTCTATACACATGTGCTAGAAGTGGATATATCGGGTAATATATCGTCTGATGTCATATTAGAATTATTCTTATTACATGTATATATAACAGACATACCAATGATGTAATATGTCCATGTGGAACAGAATCTTCTGGATCTTCTTCCCTACAAACAATATGTCAATATTTTCAATGCAACAACAAAAAAACAAAAAACAAAAATGCAAAGGATTTTCAATTACACATGTATAAATATATAAGACATTTTAATGCCTAAAATATTGTAAGAAACAAAGTGTCCAGTATTTAATATCTTTATTCAAAATGATGAAAGATAAATAGCAAAATTCTGCCAAGTTGTTAACAAATCTATTGATAAAATTATGTTGGATGTAAATGTTTTTTCTTCATCCTGTTTTTTCTTAATCAAGCAAATAACTGTACATACATTTTGGCTAAAACATAACCAACTATCTTTCCATCTTCGTCCTCTGCTACGTAAGATAACTGAAATCAGAAAAGAAATTCTGTGAAAAAATGTGACAGACTGAATACTGTAATAGTTAAAATTTTATTCTAATTGCTTCTAGTTATATTCCATTAATTACTACATGTATTAAAATGGAGTTGCATTAATTAATCTCGCATCATTGTCAATTGTCAATTATCAAGAAATTTGTGTCTTTATTATCAAATTTAAAGTTACTAAAAGAACACAGCATTCAGCATTTGAGAAGCAAGCCCAGACCATTCACAAAATAGATATCATTTTATTGCATAGCAAGATAATATTCAATGTAGAATGTAACCTAAATTAAGCATGAAATATTCCTTGACATTAATGCAATGACCCTATTGTATTTTTTAGTGTCATGGCACACAGCTGCAGAGAACTTTTTTCTATATTTCATACTTTACATCTTGTAATATTAGATATTTTTCAAACTGAACCACTTATTTCAGTATAAATATATTTTGTCATTACCTGAGGCCATGATAAGCCATGGTAGAAATAATACTTCATCTGGTAATTCTCTGGTAAACATAACAGGTTACAATGCTGCATGTTCATAAGGTCATCAGGCTGAAAGATATTAATAATAATAATAATGGTATTTTTGACAGGAAATCAGCTATTTTTTTTCTTCCACTTCAGTTTGAACATTGTGAAATAATTCATATTCAGTTTTTGAGACATAAGAGTCAGGTTGTGAATACTAGAGATATGTGATGTGGATTCCAAACTTTTTTTACCATACAGGATGAAAACAAAATTTCTGAATATGTGTGTGTGTATGTGTGTGCATGCAGATAAAAAAGATCTATCCATTCCACATTGTTGAGGTTGTCGAGATTTATCTTCCTGCATCCTGGTGAAGAACTGTAAATGTGGTAATGGATGAGTGAATCTGAATAGTGTGTAAGAAGGCAGTATACATGTACCTGTCTAACTGCTAGCTATTGTATTGTTACATTGTAATTAGTTTAATAATAAACTGCTGCTCCTTATGCGCATGATACACCCATAGGAAAATATTGAATTTTTTTAGCAAATCAAGTGTCATGTTACTTTTCAACAGCTTAAGGTATCCGGACCATAAAAGATCAAGATCGAAAATTTTATCTCTTTTTGACCGTGAATGGCTGAAACAAACAATTCAAAGCTGGAATTTTGTATATATATTTTTCTCAAGTTGAAACACATTTTGTTGCTTATATGCAGAGTGTGTAAAAATAAGTTAGTTATATTGGCATTTCCGAAGTTTGCCGATAATTGCCGAGGTCATTTCAATTGCGTTATAAGGAACATCCGGGAACTTTTGAATAATCACGTGGTCATTTATGGTCCGGATACCTTAACATATCTAAATTATAACACTGTAACAACAAACTAAGTATCATCTTCTGCAAGCAGGAAATTTAATACTATTAAAAAATTGCTTATATTTGGACAATCTAAGTCCCATATCTCTGGAACGACAAAAGTGAAAATTGTCAAAAAGTATACAGACCCTCAGACCACCATTTGTAAGAATGTGTAAAAGTTTTTAAAAAAATCAGTCAAGGTGTACAAGGTGAGTTAGTAAGTGTGTGACATGTGAAAAATTTCTTATATCTGGACAATCCAAGTCCCATAATTCAGGAACGCTAAAAGTGAAAATTGTCCAAAAGTATACAGACCCTTAGACCACCATTTTAAATAATGTGTTCAAATTTGAAGAAAATCAGTCAAGACCTTCTCAACTTAGTGTGCGACATGTGCATGTGAAAATTGGTTTTTTATTAGACAATCTAGGTCCCATAACTCTGGAACCACAAAAGTGAAAATCATCAAAATGAATACAGACCCTCAGACCATCATTTGTAATAACTTGTTAAAGTTTAAAGAAAATCAGTCAAGGCATACTGAAGTTAGTGCACAACATGTGAAAAATTGCTTCTATTTGGACAATCCAAGTCCCATAAGTCCAAAATGACAAAATTGAAAATCATCAAAATCGAAAGGGAGCTTTCTTCTGTCAATCCTAAAGTTGTGTTAAAATTTCTTGAGAATTGATTGAAGCAAATTTGATTTATGGTACGAAGTGTTCACTGACAGACAGACATTGGTATACCATAATGGGTCCAGTCTATGACGGGCATATAAAAATCAGTAAAACCATGATTTTAAAACCCTGCTTAGTTGGGCATGATATCAATATTGATAGTTAAATACATGACTGTCCACTACCAATCCAAACAAATACCCAATTAAGTTCACCATTAACAGATAATTTCTAAAGCAAACATATTTTTATTTTGGCCTAACAGGAAAGGTCAACCATGACTTACAAATCAATAAACATTGCCAAACAGACAGAACCCATGACGAGAATAACAAACACAAGCATACACAGAGAGTCAGGATAGTCTGACTTGGTACAGACAATTAACAATGGTGGGGTTAAACTGGTTATATGGGTACCTCCCCCTTATCTATCCTGACAGTCTGGTGTATAAAACATACAATAAAAGCCAAAAAACAAGGTGACTGCTTGCTAGAACTGCAAAATTTGGTTAGATTTTACACAATTTAGGTACAAATGTAGCAGGGTCAGAATGTGCATGTTTTAACTGTAAAGTATCAAAACTGCGTATTGCATGAAATATACACAAAGTGCATTAAAAATATCTAAAAGAATGGTTTTTCAAATTCTTGGACAGGTCAGAGTTGATCAATTCAATTTTTTAATTTTTTTTTTCAAATTTTCAGATGCATGATTCCCATTAATGTTTTCACTGGAAAATACTTTTGATCTGTAGAAATAGTATGCTGTTGGCATGGCCAATGATGCGAACGCAGCAATAGCAATACTATGTTCAGTCTGACTTTGTATGTAAGTGTGTGCGTTTTTGTAAATGTACACGTTTTACAGATAAACACTGTTAAATCAGTTGAGTCATTTGTCTAACATTTAGACTTTCAAACTGCCAAAAATCAATTCCACGAACTGATCATGAGGTTTACTGTAACTATTCTGCAAGTATACTGTGCATAGATTTGTAACAGGCTTCCCTTTATTATTATAAAAGTTATAGAACCGTAACAGGTTTATAACCACCCTCCATTAGCTGCACTAGTGGAGTACAGTCATTTCGGTTAATTCTGCGCACTGTCCTATCTAATCCCTTTTGGGATTCTGTGTCCAGAGCTATTTTTCAGACTTGGCCGCCCACTGAGCCATTCTTCTGACTTGGCTGCCCACTGAGCCTACTCAGTGGGCGGCCAAGTCAGAAAAAAAGCTGAGGACACAGAATCCCAAAAGGGATTACGTCCTATCCTGCACATTAAAATGAAAATGATTTAAATGCGCCTAATTACCTGACAACATAGTACTCCTTTAGCTCAGTTGGTAGTGCGGTGGACCACTGAACCAAATGTTCCGGGTTCGATCCCCGGTTGGTGCGGTAGGTAAATTATTTTGGGAGACAAATCACAGGAATCGGAAGTTCTATCAATAACATTCTGTAAATAATAAAGTCGACTATCAATATAGCTTCTCGTACGTAGAGAAGCTCTATTGATAGTCGACTTTATTGTTTACCGAATTTTATTGATAGAACTTCCGATTCCTGTGGACAAATCATGCTCGACTGTCACACATTCACATGCGTTGGAATATTTCGATTGTAAAATACTGCTTACCCTGGCACATCTGATGTTCATTATCGTGTTGTTTAAAGCTCAATTTAAGTAAAACTTATACGACAAACACGCTTTGCTTTTCGTTTTTTTTCTCCTTTCGTAAAGAAAATCAAAATGATAAAACTTGAATTCTCATAAAACGGTCTGGAAATGTCGTAATCCAAAGTCGTAAATAGCCCTAATGTCGTTATCTACGATGCGCCGTTGGTGTCGTTTTCGCATAGCCGCCAATCTTTGAGGATGTGGATGAGATTCAAAGAACGGAGAATAATACATTCATATATGTTCCATCAATTACTTTAAGCGACATTTTAAAAGGGAATGCGTGCACCTTATAACTAGTATATCTTTGCAGATTTAAATTTCGGCCCGCGAGATTTTATAGGACAAGTATTTTTTGAAAGAATACAAAAAAAAAAATGGACAAAAATTATCTGAACGCAGAATTTGATATGCCCATCCAGAAGCTGACTATCATCTTTTCATTACACACTTGAGCAGAGTGGTCATTATATTGCGCTATTTATAGTGACCTCAAAATTAAGGGCGTACGTCTAATTTGCGTTGAAAAAGCCCCTGAAATATGCATGGTATTTCTTTAAACATGGTATTTCTTTAAAGATTTTCTACTCTTGAACTACAAGGCAAATTGAAACAAAATTTTCAGCAATGGTCCTTATTTGTGGTTATCTTTCAGAATTGTATCCGATTACCCCGTACGCCATCCAAAAAATAGTAAGCGTTTGAAGGCTTAAATTTATAAGTAAAATTATTGACTAATTTCTGAAAACGGAAATTATCGGTACGTATATTTTAAATGCGAACAATAAGCTTTCTCATTTAAGTTTTTTTCCCTAACTTTTTGACTTTGTCCATTGTAAACACCGGCGGTAAACATAGGGAAAAATTGTATGATCTTTACTAACTGGCTTTTCGAATAGTCCATTGTTCTGTAACATGTGTAGGTATGAAAAGTTCTGTGGATTTGATTTATCTCTAGAGCGATTCGCCAATACTTTTTCATTTTATTTGAAATAGTTATCCCACGAGGACGCGGTGTGTCTGTATAAGATCATCCCGAGGGCCGGAGGCCCGAGGGATGATCTTTTACAGACACACTAAGTTCGAGTGGGATAACTATTTTACATCCCAGCTCATTCGGGGTAAATAATGATAAACTTAAGTAAAGATGTCAGTACTATTATACGTTATAGATTTACGTATACTAGTGGTTAAGGCGTATGGACAATATACTAAGGGCCCCAGGTTCTAATCTCAGTAGAGTCTTTCAATAATTTTAATGTTAATTTTTAAATGTTATAAAATTATGTTTCTACATAAATTTCTATGTTTTAATTGTGTGTAAATTGTTCGCGCCAATGTTAAACGTAACCAAAGAGCTCTTGTTGGGGTGATCCGCCTCAGATCACCCCTGTAAGAACAAAGCAACTGGGATGTAACGTGAGTTACACCCACATCCTTTGTTCTTACAGGGGTGATCCGGCTCAGATCACCCCAACAAGAGTTCTTTGTTACGCTTAAAGTTGGCGGGAACAATTTACTCACGATTAAAACTTGTAGATACATAAATTACATTTAAAAATTAATATTAACATTTTTGAAAAAAATCTGCCAAGATCCTTAGTCAAGGACACTACTCATGCACTCAATATTTTCGATAACTATAAAGCTGTCTCCCGAAATTCGAAAATGTTCACCATGGATATAACAGCTTTATACATCAGCATCCCTAATAACGATGCCATTATTGCAGTTAAACACTTTTTGGACAAGAGACCCAATCCATATATAAATACTGATATAATTCTGAGGCTGACTGAATTGGTACTCAAACTCAACACATTCCAATTCAATGGAGATTACTTCTCACAGACGGGAGGGGTGGCAATGGGTACAAAAATGGGACCGAGTTTTGCTTGTCTGTTTGTTGGCTATCTGGAGGAAAAGATGTTTACGGAATTTGATGGACCCATTCCTCGTCTATTTAAAAGGTATATCGATGATATCTTCGGAGTGTCTGATGACTCCGACGAGGAACTTCAGTCTTTCAACAATTTCGTTTCGTCTTACCATCCATCAATTAAATACACATTCTCTGTTAGTGAAACGGAATTGTCGTTCTGTGATGGGATTACTTGTTTATTCTCATGAATTTTAGGTTAAGGTTAGTATTATTTATAGTTCCATACTTTTTCCTTCTGAGCACGGCCATTGAAATTCTCACCGGGTCACAGATCTTTCTGGCTCCATTGTGCACGTGATCGGGTCAGCCCGGCTGGGCGTGGTGACCGGGGAACTATAAATACTGCCGTCCTCACCGGGACAAGGGATCAAGATAAAAGCACACCTGTCAAAAAAGATGTCGTGGTAAATAACACCACCACATGTGACATCAATCATAAAAGTACCCAAATAGAGGTCACCCCTAAAACCAAAGTGTCACATCCGCCAAAAAAATTAATTAAAAGCAAGAAAACTCCATCTGAAATCAAAACAGATGAAAGCATAACAGAGATAAACCAATTTATAGACGTGGTTTTGGACATCTGTCAAACAGGTCTCCACAATAAACAAAATCAAAGTACTGAAGTACTGAACATCAGAGGACCTCAAGTTATGTTGGATTATTGATAAATGACAGGTGTTTAAACAGTACCTGCCAGACAGATGTTCACCTTACAATATAGTACACATAATATAATTTGCTATCATATCTGAGATACTGTCTTATAGTAAGAAACTTATCTTTGTGAATTATCCATGAAATGTTGACGTGGTCAAATGAGAACTGCTAGATTGGCATTATGACCGTATAGTTGCACAATTGCAAAAATCTTTAGCTTATTACTTATGACATAGAATCAACATAGCAAATATTTTTTTGACTAGTCACTGAATTATGAGATAGAGGTCAAGACAATCATATTAAAACAGATAAATTGTAATATTTGGGTGAAAGATACCACATGAACAGTAAACTCATATATCGATAACATTATGTCTAAAACTGAAAAAGACAAATTAGAGTACACTAGAAACAACATAGAAAACTAAAGCCTGAGCAACTTAACCCCACCAATAGTTGGGGTGATCTCATGTGCTCTGGATGGGTAGTAGCAATGAGATGATTTTGCACCATACATATAGATCACAACTACAATATGAATGCGTCGGTCCTTAGAGGCCTGTAAAACAGGGCTTGTAATTCGTTGGTGTATATCTTTTGATTTTCTGTTTGAACGTTGATGTGGCCATTAGTTTTCTGATTTATATTGTTTAATATTTGTCATTTCATGGCTATTTCTAACTGATTTTAGTATAGTTTTTTTCTGATTGTAAAGATGTTGTATGGTTAGCTTTATTTCTTTTTCATCATTTTGTTTCTGTGTCTGATTACCAATCATACCTCCCTTTTCGTTTCTTTTCTTCAATAATGACAACAGTTTGGTTTCAATTTTCATTTATATATGTAACAATATAAAACAGTATATATATAATCTCATATTACATCATTAATATTGGTCATTGTTGGAATGTATTCATCTTTAACAATGTACTGTAAAAGTGATATTTTCTAACAGGTACTTAGTATTATGGTTATTGTGATATCACTTATTCAAAGGACACAGTTCATTTATAGCCCAAAACGGTCTAAATATAAATCTTACAATTAAACTCTAAATAGTTCACAATTTGGTTCGTAAATTGGTCGATTTCAAATGTATTAACGCTCAATAAATCAGTTCTTTCATAATAGTACATTACATTCTCCAAATTAGGCCAATTTTGTCCAAATATAATGATTTGGTGCAATTTTCAGACATGAAAGCTTTAGGAAAATTTGGCCACCATCTACAATCCAAAATATTTTGTAACCAAAAGACTCAAAATTTGATAAAGAATTCATCAAAATAAAAACTTTTCGGAATTGTATAGAGGCCATGGTTAATTATGCCAAAACATATAAATTGCAGACAAAATTGACCAAAAATACAAATAATGTATAATTATGTGGTCATAGCTTCAAGATATTTAATAGTAGGTGCCAAAATAGTATATTTTAGTCTTAATAGAATTATCACAAGTATTTCTATTTGAAATTTGTAATCGCTTGACCAATTTAGGGCCATTCTAACCCTTCGTGAACCTCTCTTTTCTTATAATATGTAGTAAATTTCTATTTGATATTCCTTAAAATATTCACATATACCAAAATACATTTTTTTATATTACATTTAACGAGAAACATTTTACATGATCCCATATATTTGATTTAATCCAGTTATATATATGCTAAGCATACAGTTATAATGACTTTCAAATTAGGACTATATTATATGAACAGAATTGAGCATTTTATTATTTATTTAGCATATCTGTTATGTTTTCAAATCATTTATCTGTATGCTGAGCTAGCATTTGTATAGTCTCTTAATATTCTAAAATGGATTAAAAGGATCACATGTGTTACAATCAAACTTTGGATTGACCAGTAGATAACTTTAAAAAATGTCATAACTGGTATATATAAACATTTGGATTTATTATTGTATTATCCATTGAATTCATGCTATTTCCATTTAATACAGTTCAATAGACTATCTATACCTATTATTAATAGTAAAAAATGCAAAAAACTATAAATATATACATGGACTAACATATATACATTATTCATAAAAATTAATCATTTATCAAACTTCAAAAAGTTCATCACATCGCATAGCATATACATGTATACATGTAGTTGTACATAACTCTAAACTATATATAACAGTAAATAATTTGTGAATGTATCAGTGGTACTTGCTTGCATATTAGTTATTATGGGACACGTCTCTAGAATAGTGAAAGAATCACCATTCAATTTTGCGTTTGATTAATTTTTTTTGTGGGAATGAGCACTTTAAAATAAATAGTGTTTTGTTTAACATTTGTCTGCGGCAAATAAGAGTTCGAAATATTATTAAGATAGTAAAAATATTTCCACATATAAATGGAAATATAACTATAATGATAAGAGGGACACAATCCAAATTTTAAATTTATCTGTTTTTTTTTTTTGGTGATAATAAACATTGTTTATATATTTAATAACATTCAGTTGAGCCATATTAATATTATAAAACGGAAATCACTTTCATGATGAACAGAGATTTACATACAGACAGACAACGGTAACATTGACTGCCCCCATCGGCTTAGCAAAAAAGGCATTAACATTGTATTGACTAGTATAGATGCATTGGGAATGAGAGCATTATTCATGCATTGACAATCTTGTCTACATATATATATCCAAACAGTAGTTCATAGCACACAGTTTTAGTTCAAAAATCTATATATATATATTTATATATATTCATCCGCAACAATTTTTCGGTACGTCATTGATATTAAAGATTGTTTGATTAATATACTAATATTTCTAACGACAAAACATTTTCATATTATTAATTTGGATTAAAAAAAAATCTGAGTATTCATTGAAAACATGAATTTAAAAGAAGCGATAAGGAATTTTATTTTGCACTATATAATGTCCGCGGGTCTATAATTTTTATAGGTCGGTTATCATTCCAAAACTAATTTAAATATATGCAAATAAGCGGGATATTTAGGCGATGGCAATACACCCGAGGCCCTGACGGTCCTCTGATGTAAAAAATCAGAAATTTTTAAACGGGTGATAAAAATGTTTCACCAAATGATCAAGGCGGACTAAAACCCACTTTCCTCATGTAACTTCAATTAAACTTTAAACAGTTACCGTTAATATAATGGGGTTAAACATTGTGCAATGGAATGCGCGTTCGCTCTACAGCAACGCAAATTCCCTTAAACAATTTCTTGACATACGTGAAAAGCCCGATGTAATATGTATCCAAGAAACACACTTTAAGGGCAATAAACACGTAAAACTAAATGGCTACCATACACCAATAGTTAAAAATAGAAACTTAGAAACGCACGACAAAGGTAATCAAAGTACTGAAGTACTGAACATCAGAGGACCTCAAGTTATGTTGGATTATTGATAAATGACAGGTGTTTATATAGTACCTGCCAGACAGATGTTCACCTTACAGTATAATACACATAATATAATTTGCTATCATATCTGAGATACCGTCTTATAGTAAGAAACTTATCTTTGTGAATTATCCATGAAATGTTGACGTGGTCAAATGAGAACTGCTAGATTGGCATTATGACCGTATAGTTGCACACTTGCAAAAATCTTTAGCTTATTACTTATGACAGAGAATCAACATAGCAAATATTTTTTTGACTAGTCACTGAATTATGAGAAAGAGGTCAAGACAATCATATTAAAACAGATAAATTGTAATGTTTGGGTGAAAGATACCACATGAACAGTAAACTCATATATCTGTTACCCTGAGCTTTTTGGTCTAATTTTAGCCAGTGATGATACTGTTGTATGTGTGTGTGCTGGCTACAAGTATGGGGAACAGGTACCGAGAATTATACTCCTTGCTCAACGCAACACAACTCTCTCAACACAGTTAAGGAATTCAATCCTTCCCAGAATATGCACAAGCAGTATTAAAGAAAAGTAAAAATCCAAAATGAGGAGGACGAAATGTGTTTATTAAATACATGAAGTCAATAAACAATAAACATTAATAACATTATTTTTCTCTTTCCGCGAGTACAATAGATATCTTTCTTTTCTAATTAGTCATTTCTTATTCATTAAAAATAAAGACGAGATGCCAGTGATTATTTTTTTACTTCTAATACATATCTGTGAGGAGAAATATTATTCTTAGATTCACTTCAACTTTGCTCCACAACCTGTAACTGATGATTTATTTACAAACTAGAGGTGTGAATGACCCGTTATCAGTACACTTTAACCTCACAAAATTATGATAATTAATGGAACTGTGCTCTACAATATAACAAACCGCTAACTTAGGATCATTCTAATGATATCTCTTAACAAGAAAGATTACATCAAATGTCTAATAGCAGTTTTTCACAAATTAGAGCAACGAAATCCAGCATGTATAAAATATAAGAACTACTATGCTACTATTTCTTAATAAGAAAAGCCACATCAAATGACCAATCATCTCTTTTTGCAAATTAGAGCAACGAAATACAGCATTCCTCTACCAAAATAAAGTTTTTCTCAAGACAACCTGAACAAGAACACCTATACCAAAATCAACAAAGACAATGCTATTATTTCCATGAAGTGAATCAAGAATATTTTAATTTTGAATTATAAAATTGCCTACATAACACCCAATCATTTTAATTAATAATTAATGGTTAATTATGCCAAAACTATTAAATTTCAGACAAAATTGACCAAAAATACAAATAATGTATAATTATGGGGTCATAGCTTCAAGATATTTAATAGTAGGTGCCAAAATAGTATATTTTAGTCTTAATAGAATTATCACAAGTATTTCTATTTGAAATTTGTAATCGCTTGACCAATTTAGGGCCATTCTAACCCTTCGTGAACCTCTCTTTTCCTATAATATGTAGTAAATTCATCCGCAACAACAATTTTTCGGTACGTCATTGATATTAAAGATTGTTTGATTAATATACTAATATTTCTAACGACAAAACATTTTCATATTATTAATTTGGATTTAAAAAAAAAATCTGAGTATTCATTGAAAACATGAATTTAAAAGAAGCGATAAGGAATTTTATTTTGCACTATATAATGTCCGCGGGTCTATAATTTTTATAGGTCGGTTATCATTCCAAAACTAATTTAAATATATGCATATATGCAAATAAGCGGGAAATTTAGGCGATGGCAATACACCCGAGGCCCTGACGGTCCTCTGATGTAAAAATAAGAATAAAAATAAAGAAAAAGGAGGAGGGGTTGCAATATATATCCTAAATACGCTTTCCTATTCCGAATTACAATTTAAATCCGATAAATCGAAACTGTAGGTGCTAAAATAAACTGCCAAGATAAAGAAATAAACATAATAAACATGTATAGACCCCCATATAAAATTGTAACACTCCAAGATTATAAAGATATAGTAGATCAATTCCCTGATAACATAGTTTTAGTAGGAGATTTTAACAGTAAATCCCCACTTTGGGGGTCAGCTACAACTGATAAAAATGGTCAATTACTAGAAGAACTAATAGATGAAAAAAACTTTATAATTTTAAATGACGGGACAGGCACTCATATAAATAACGACGGTAACCTCTCAGCACTAGATCTCACTTTAATATCTAATAATTTGGCTAAAGACAGTCAATGGGCAGTTTTAGACGACCCACTAGGATCAGACCACCTACCTATACTTACTGTCTTAAATGCTAAACCAACGAGAAACAAAATTTGTACGCCACAAAGGTGGATCTATGAAAAAGCAGATTGGCATAAATTTTCTAAACTATGTCAATCATTAACATTAAAAGACATCCAACATCAAGATGTTAAAATACTTAATCAGAATTTATGTAACAAAATAACTGAAATAGCAGATGCCACCATTCCTAAAACATCAGGTAACACCCACACAAGGAAAAACTGTCCTTGATGGAATAATCAGTGTACAGAATCAAAAAAAAATAAACGAAATAAACAAAGACGTTTTCAGAGAACTAAACTTCCAGAAGACCATGAGTCATATAAATTAGCCTTAAAAGAATTTAAAAAAGTAACAGATACTGCCAAACGAGAATATTGGGAAAACTTTTGTTCTAAACTTAATCATAAAAGTGACGTCAGAAAAGTTTGGAATACTGTTAAAAGTATGAAGGGTACTAAAATAAACAATCTCCCTACCCTTCATTCAAATAACCTCATAGCTGCTACAAATAAAGATAAGGCCAACTTGCTGGCACAAACTTTTTCTAAATCCAGTAGTGATGACAACTTAGACCCAAGTTTTAAAAATCATAAAGATCAATTTGAGGTCCAAAACCCGGCACAAAAAGATCAAAACCAGGAGCATAATAAAAAGGCTATAAATATCCCATTTACAACAGACGAACTATATAAAGTCTTAAAAAGCAAAAAAACAACATCCCCAGGAGATGACAGGATAACTTATGAAATGTTTAAACATATGCCAATTAATGCAATAGACATTGTACTAAATCTAATAAATAAAGTATGGGAAACAGGTAATCTACCACCTTCCTGGAAACAAGCCATTGTCATCCCAATAGTAAAACCTAATAAACCTAAATCAGACCCAAAATCATATAGACCCATCTCATTAACATCCAGTCTTTGTAAACTTATGGAAAGTATGGTTAATGAAAGACTTAAATATACTTTGGAAAAACAAAATATAATTAATAATACACAGTCTGGTTTCAGAGAAGGTCGCTCAACAATCGACCAGTTATTAAGACTGGAAACCCAAATTAAAAAGGCTAAGGCACGTAAACAGTATCTACTTGCAATATTCCTCGACATCGAAAAAGCCTTTGATTTGGTCTGGAGTAATGGACTCCTCCATAAAATTAAAAACTACGGCATGTTTAACTTTATTCAAGACTTTCTAAAAGATCGCAAAATCCAAGTAAGAGTTAATCAAGAAACATCTGACCTCTGTGACCTACAGAACGGCACACACCGTTAGAAGTCCTACGCTTTTTAATATCATGATTAACGATCTTGCAGATCAAGTAAAAAAACCAGCAGAAATGTCCCAATTTGCCGATGACAGTGCCTTATGGTATAGGGGCAATCAAATAAAACTGTTAACTAATAAAATGCAGGAAACACTAAGTTCCATAAGTAAATGGTCCAAAAAGTGGGGATTCAAAATCTCAGACACTAAAACTGTAGGAGTAGTCTTTGGCGATAGGTCACCAGGCCCAATTAAACTCACATTAAATAATAAACCAATAACCTTCAAAAATGAGGTCAGATTCCTAGGACTAATTTTCGACCGTAAACTAACCTGGAATAAACACATCCAATATATTCAAGAAAGGTGTAAGCCTGTATTAAACCTAATGAAATATGTTAAAGCTAATAATTTTGGAATGGGCACTGAAACACTACTCACACTCTATAGGACATTATTATGTTCAATAATGAGGGGGTGGAAAGGGGGGTACCTTTCTCCTTTCTCCCGCCCCTCGTCTCCTTTCTCCCGCCCCCTCTCTCCTTTCTCCCGCCCCTCTGCTTCCATCTCCCACCTTAACAACCGTCTTTTTTCAGATCAATCGATTTTAATACAAATTTGAATTAATATATGACCATAAATAGGTGGCACAGGTCTTTATTAAAGCATATACTGATTGTACGAACAAGGCCTGCCTCCGACTCGTACGCAAATTAATACACAATGTTGGAATGTTGTCAATGGTGCATTGTGCATGCCCCAATGTCAAGAAACTCATTTTTGATATGTATGGTCATGTATGAGGATCATGAAATTAGACATAGTTTTTTATTGTGTCATCTCTATTTTTCCCTGTCCTCGAGAACACCTTACTTTTTATGGTCATGTGGATAACGTAAATATTTTAAGGTGACCTGGAAAACGCGTTAAGTACATGTAATATTGTTTAGAGGAGGGAGTGTATCTCTCTGACATTGTCAGCATCCCTTCTTTTTAAATTTGTAAAAGATCGCCAAATACTTAGAGGAAACAGATACCCACATGTGAAGGCAAACCTGAAATGATGGGGGCATTTTAACTAGAGGCTCTCAAGAGCCTGAATCGCTCACCTGGATTTAACTTTTCACCTTGAGCAGACATAAAAATTTACGTGTTGCAGTCAATTTGGCTGGTTTTCTATAGGATTCTATGTTAAACTAATTTCAGCGGATTTCAACGGATACATTTCTAAAAGAGAACCATCTAAGCACCATTTCTGCTAAGTCTTGTTCCAACTGGCTAAGCGGTTTCAGACAAGAAGAATTTGAAATGAATTTTCCTATAGGGTCCAATATTTAACAAAGTTTGGTGTGGCAGCCACCTTGTTGACAAACCGGGTGATTGGACACATTTCTGAAAGAGGACCTCCTAAGGACCAATGCTGCCAAGTCTGGCTCCAATATGTCAAGTGGTTTCAGACAAGAAGATTTTTCAATTAATTTTTCCATAGGGCCCTATGTTAAACTAAGTTCGGGTGTGGCGGCCATCTTTTTTGACAGTCTGGGTCATCGCATAAAATTCTGAAAGAGGACCATCTAAGGACCATTGCTACCAAGTCTAATTCTAATTGGCTTAGTGGTTTCAGACAAGAAGATTTTTGAGTGAATTTCCCATTGGGTCCTATGTTAAACTAAGTTCTGCTGTGGCGGCCATCTTGGTTCACAGTCTACGAAATCAGACACATTTCTGAAAAAGGGCCTCCTATTAAGGACCAATGCTGCCAAGTCCTGCTCCAATATGTCAACTGGTTTAAGACAAGAAGATTTTTCAATGAATTTTCTCATAGGGCCCTATGTTTAACTAAGTTCGGCTGTGGCGGCCATCTTGGTTAACAGTCCAGGTCATTGGACATATTTCTGAAAGAGAACCTCCAAAGAACCATTACTGCCAACTTTGGTTCCAACTGGCCTTGTAGTTTCATATAAGAAGATTTTTGAAATTCAACCCCCTTTTTCTATTTTTAGTAACAGCAGCCATGTCGGTTGGAAGTCGGGGATGCCAGACACAATTTTAGAAGGGGGCCACCCAATGACCATTCCACCAAAGTTTGGTCTCAATTGGCCCAGTGGTTTGAGAGGAAAAGATCTTTAAAAGAAATTTATGCTGGATGCCGTCTTTAAAGGGCAAAAACTCCTATAAGGGGTCAATCAATGATTTAGGTCATGTTGACTTACTTGTAGATCTTATTTTGTTGAAAATTTTTGCTGTTTACAATTTTTCTTTATCTATAGTAATATTCAAGATAATAACCCAAAACTGCAAAATTTCCTTAAAATTAACAATTCAGGGGCAATAACCCAACAAAGAGTTGACCGATTCGTCTGACAGGTAGATCTTGATCTGATGAACATTTTGACCCTATGTCAGTTTTTCTCTAATTGCTTTAGTTTTTGAGATATAAGACAAAAACTGCAGTTTACCCCTATGTTCTATTTTTAGCCATGTCGGCCATGTTGGTTGGCAGGCGGGGTCATCGGACACAATTTTTAAACTAGATACCCTAACGATGCTTGTGCCGCCAAGTTTGGTTCAATTTGGCCCAGTAGTTTCAGAGGAGAAGATTTTTGTAAAAGTTAACGGACGACGACGGACGACGGACGACAGACGACGGTCGACGGACGACAGACGATGGACAACGACGGACGCCAAGTGATGAGAATAGCCCACTTGACCCTTTGGGTGAGGTGAGCTAACAAGAGGCTCAGTGGGCTCACCTGGCAGTCACAAACTTTTGATTTGACAGACTAGATTGATTTCTGGAAACTTTGTAAATGATCTTCTATAAATGCTTCATACCAAGTATAAGTTCATAGGCAAAACGGTTTCAGGGGAGAAGTTTTAAATTTTGACCGATCAGAACATATAAAGGTTTCTGGTGGCAATTTTGTTTCACGGACTAGAAAGATTTATGCAAAGTTTGTAAAGGACCTTCCATAGATGCTCCATACCAAAAATCAGTTCATTTGGCTTTACGGTTTCAAAGGAGAAGAACTTTTAAATTTCGACCAATCAGAACATGTAAATGCTCATGACGGCCATTCTGTTTCACGGACCAGGAAGATTTATGCAAACTTCCTAAAGGACCTTCCATAGAAGCTCCATACCAAAAATCAGTTCATTTGGCTTTAAGGTTTCAGAGGAGAAGAAGTTTAAAATTTTGACCAATCAGAACATGTAAATGCTCATGGCAGCCATTTGTTTCACGGACCAGGCTGATTAATGCAAATTTTGTAAAGGACCTTCCATAGATCATCCATACCAAAAATCAGTTCATTTGGCTTTACGGTTTCAGAGGAGAAGAACTTTTAAATTTCGACCAATCAGAACATGTAAATGCTCATGACGGCCATTTTGTTTCACGGACCGGGAAGATTTATGCAAATTTCCTAAAGGACCTTCCATAGATGTTCTATATCAAAAATCAGTTCATTTGGCTTAACGGTTTGTAAGTTTTACATTTCAACCAGTCAGAACATGTAAATGCTCATGGCGGCCATTTTGTTTCACGGACCATGATGAGTTATGCAAACTTTGTAAAGGACCTTCCACAGATCATCCATACCAAAAATCAGTTCATTTGGCTTTACGGTTTCAAAGGAGAAGAACTTTTAAATTTCGACCAATCAGAACATGTAAATGCTCATGACGGCCATTTTGTTTCACGGACCGGGAAGATTTATGCAAATTTCCTAAAGGACCTTCCTTAGATGTTCCATACAAAAAATCTAATCATCACCATTCACTAAGGATACCATGTTTACTTTAAAAACCAAATATTGTTGAAATCTGAGCAAGTGTAAAAAATGGCGGGAAAATGGCAGCCATTTTAAAAATGGCCGTCCAAAACAAACTTTCATCATCACCATTCAACTCGGGATACCATGTTTACCTTGAAAGTAGCTTTCATCTTCATTTTCTTTCTATACTTCAGGAAAACATAGCAAAAAACAGCATTTTGACCCCTATGTTCTATTTTTAGTAAGGGCGGACGTGTTTTTTGACCAATCAAAAATCCAAGCATTGACTTTTTGCAGGATACCCTAAGGAACAATCTTACCAAGTTTCATTTGATTTTGAATAGTAGTTTCAGAGAAGAAGATTTTTGAAATAATAACATAAAAAAAAGCCAAAAATGTCAAAAAAGGGCAATAACTCTAACATCAGTTGACAGATTTTTACGAAAATCAGCACACAGGTAGCTCTCATCATGCTGAACACTTTCAACTTGCAGAATTTGCCGTAACCTAATGATTTTTGAGATATTTGCAAAAAACTGTTGTTTGACCCCTATGTTCTATTTTTAGTAACAGCGGCTATGTTTTTCGACGAATCAAAAATCTCTACATCAGTTCTATGCAGGGTACCCCAAGGAACATTCATACCAAGTTTGGTTCTAATTAGTCAAGTAGTTTGAGAGGAGAAGAGTTTTGTATAATTGTTAACGACGACGACGACGACGGACGACGACGACGGCGGACGCCAAGTGATGGCAATAGGAAAACGTAACGGAGAGATAATTCCGTTTTGAAAGGATGATTTCTAGAAATGATCGGAAATGGCAAAAATGGTTTGGGAAATATAAATGTTGCCTTTTTTCAAAGATTTGTCCATTTATTAGAACATTTAGTATCCAGTATTTTCGTTTTTTTACCTCTATTTTTTTTTCAACATAAAAGTTCGTCTCCCTTTGATAGTTCTCCCTCCTTTCTCCCGCCCCCTCTCTCCTTTCTCCCGCCCCCTCTCTCCTTTCTCCCGCCCCTTTCTCCTTTCTCCCGCCCCCTTTCTCCCTGTCTCCCAATACCCTTTCCACCCCCTCAATAATAGATTATGGGTGTCAGGTGTACAATTCAGCCTGTAAAACAACAAAAAATAAATTAAATATAATACAAGCCCAAGGTCTAAAAATAGCACTCGGGGCATTACCATCTACCCCGACCGAATACCTACTAATAGAAGCTGGAGAAAAACCACTCCAACTAAGACGGGATGAACTCTCCCTTAAATATTACGCCAGATGTAAACAAAATCCTAAAAATCCCGCCAACGAATTGCTTAACGATTGCGTTGAATACACGGCTAAAGCTCATAAATGGAACGAGCACACTGTCCCATATGGTTACCGAGTATCCAAAAAACTAAAGGATAATAAATTAAAAGATATAAATATAGTTAAACATCAAGCTCCACTTTATCCCCCTTGGGTAATCAAAACAGCAAAAGCCTCATGTGAACTCAAAAATCATATAGACAAAAAAGACGATCCTAATATAATCAAGAATTTAACTTTACAACATCTGGACAATAAATACCAAGATCATTTAAAAATATATACTGATGGCTCAAAAGATCCTAACTCGGGTAAAACTGGAGCAGCCTATATAATACCAAAGGAAAGGGTAAAATTTCATGTGAGATTGACCGATGATGTGTCTGTGTATACAACGGAAATGGTAGCAATTTTTCAGGCACTAAAATGGGTCCACAACAATGACCGCAAATACTATAAAATTATAATCTTGACGGACTCTTTAAGCGCCGTCAAATCTATACAAAATAATAAATCAAGTAGACCAGACATACTGGAATCAATTCAAATTCTAGCTTTCAACCTCAAGCAAAAAAATATAAACATCATAATAGAATGGATACCAGCCCATGTAGGTATCCTGGGAAATGAAATAACTGATAAATTAGCCAAATTAGCACTTCAAAATGATAGAGTTAACATCAATATCTCACTAAGCTCAGACGAATTTAACGCACTAATCAAACAAATATTTAATAACAAATGGCAAAATATGTGGGACAAGTTTAAAGACTCCTGGTTTTATAAACTTAATCCTAACATTATTAAAAAAAATTCCTTTTATAAAGGTGGTAGATATCACACCAAAACTATCACACGATTAAGACTAGGACATACCCTTTTGGCTGGGCAAATAGGGCAATATATACGGCAGGTCTCACCACTATGTACAACATGCGGCGTAACAGAAAACATCGAACATCTTCTGCTGCACTGTACAGCGCACGAGCTAGCCAGACAAAAACTTAGACAAGCCCTGTATCCAATTAATATAAACAATCTTACCATTCAAATATTACTTAACCCTGAAAAGAATAACCAGCAATATGTCTATACCCAACTGGTAAACTTTATCTCAGAAATAAACTACCATAAATACATATAAGTAACACATTGATCTAAATCCACAGATAGTTTAGTTATAGTTCAGGAACTACGTAAGAAAAGCGAGAATTCCTGTAAGATAACTAACTTTCTGTTCAGTTCGGCTATTTAATATACGCGCTCTCTTATAAACCCCCATAAAGTAATACTAATCAAAAAAAAAAATATATATAAATAACTACAATTTTACGATTTTATATTTTTTATTTATATTTGGTTTTGTTTGTGGTGAGTTTAATTTGGCTTAAATCTGCAGATAGCTTAGTTGTATCCCAGGAACTACGTAAGAAAAGCGAGAACTCCTGTAAGACAACTAACTTTCTGTCTCAATTCAACTATTTAACATACGCGATCCCTTCTACCCCCCCTAAAATAATACTGGTCAAATAATAAAATAAAATAAATAAAATAAATAAAGAATCCCCTGTCAGACTAGTAACAACTTGTCGCATCCTACATTTTGGCATTAATCCGCAGATAGCATAGTTTTATCTCAGGAACTACGTAAGAAAAGCGAGAACTCCTGTCAAACAACTAACTTTTTGTTACATTCTCAGTATAAACTAAATTAGTAATAAAAAAACAAAAAAAACAAAATCATATCCAAAAAGCTGCTAGGCTGCTGACTAGTTAGAACTCCAGAGTTGCAGATCACACCATCGACAACAGAACCGAAGATGCCGTTGCTTAGCTGTTCATCATAGACATAGCCGCCAACGACATTTATCCCTCCAGAACTTTGGAATACCGTCTATACCGCCGTTCCTAAATTCAAAATTCCGTTCCACATCAACTCTCTTGCTTATTCAGCTCCGAAATATCTCAAACCCTAAAATCCGTACACACATTTGGCTTACAACCCATCAAATTTCGGCTGTCACCAGTTTCGAATATATTTAGGCCACTGACACTAAATTCTAAAAGCTGTCTCGATTTTTTTTTTTTTTTTTTTTTTTTTACTCGAAATTATACTCTTAACTTACGTTACTTAATACAAAATAAACCGTCCGTGCGAGACCTAAATAGGTAGTCAAGGACGTTAAAAAACTCCCTCGATCGATCGGGACAAGGGGATTCGGGATGTAGACGCTGAACAAAGCACAAGGAATTTATCCCATTTTGGGGATACATACGGAGTGTGGGCGGGTGGTTGTCATGTCAACTGATCTGCAAGTGAACAAATGTTTACCAATAACGTATTCGTTGCCTTTCTGTCTTATATATACTGTATGTTGGCATATTTCTATGTTGAAAAGGATGTAAATAAACGCCATGTTTATACTTCATGTTTGTATTTATCCCGTGAACTCGGGTTTATTATAACGGGAAACAGACAACGAAGCCACACAATATACGAGAATCTGACTCCCGTTACAGTTCCTTGACTTGACATGTAAATTGGTTGACAGCAGCATCGAAACTTCGGTCTTTTATAAACCTACCGACGCACACTGCTACCTGACCTATTCCTCTTGTCATCCTAAGTCTTGCAAAGATGCCATCCCTAAATCTGTTTCTTAGACGCATCTGCAGCAATGAAGAGGATTTCAGACAGCAGTGTGACAAGATGTCTACCTTCTTCCGAAGGAGAGGTTATCCCAAAACGGTCATTGACAGGGCATTTGAATCTGTTTCCAATGTGATCAGACCCAACGCCTTGAAGTCTGGTCGGAAATCTAACAACAAACGTGTTCCACTGGTCCTTACTTACCATCCCCATAATGTCGCCATTCGTAACATCCTAATGAACAATTTTAACTACATAGTGATGAAAGATCCGTTGATGTGCGAAATTTTTGAGGCTGTTCCCATCACTGCTTACCGTAAGGGGAAAAGTCTAAAAAAAAAACACTTAGTCAGTAGTTCGATCAAGTCGAACATTTCCTCAGAAAAAAACTGACTACCGGGGAACCAGGCCATGTAAAAGGTCCAGATGTGTGACATGCCCCTACACCATGGATACTAAAGAGATCTTGGGCCCTGACAACAAATACATAATTCAAAATGGGTATATCTGTACCGACATTTTGGTTTACGCAATCGTCTGTACGAATTGTGATAAGGTATATATCGGAGAGACATGTCGTCGCCTTGGTGACCACTTTGCAGAACACTTGCGTTCTATAAAGAATGGAACTGATTGTCCAGTTGGCAATCACTTTCGATTGCCTGGTCACAGCTCGTCAGACGTCCGCGTATCCGTTTTAAGGACAGTTGACGGAGGAAGACAATACAGACAACGCCTTGAGCAGAAAATAATTTTTAGCCTGGGGACACTCCGACCCCATGGAATTAATGTAAAAAATTCTTAATTTCAATTCATTTACTAAGTATGCACACTAACTTTTTGCGGTACAGTTATCTTATATATGGTACGTTTTCTATACATCACAACGTCAAATATATTATTTTACTTATTTTTACTATATAGTTTTACTATCTACCTTGCCATTTATGTATTTTCTATGAAGTACGTTTACTGATGACACCCACTTCAAATAATTTTTTGTTTTTGTTTTTGTTTACATTTTCTGTACGGACTCAGTCTTGCTCTAGGTTTCAAAGAGTCAACGCCTTTTAATTTTATTTTTATTTTTTACATTCTCGTGATCAAGACCATATTGGTCGAAACGTTGAGTATTTTTAACTTTCAACACTTCAAATAATTTTTTGTTTTTGTTTTTGTTTACATTTTCTGTACGGACTCAGTCTTGCTCTAGGTTTCAAAGAGTCAACGCCTTTTAATTTTATTTTTATTTTTTACATTCTCGTGATCAAGACCATACTGGTCGAAACGTTGAGTATTTTTAACTTTTTAGTTTGTTGTTGTTTTTTACGATTTTATATTTGGTTTTGTTCGACTTATGTATTTCATACATTTTAGTCGTTTTACGCCCCTTTTGACTGCTCACCATTTCCATTTATTTTTCTTGTTATATAATACGGACGCCTTAACCACTAGACTACGGAAGCTCACACCGATGAAGTGTTAATTTTACCTATATTAACATTATGTTATGGGTTCCAATGGGGTATACCAAATATACAAAAGTAAATCTAAAACGTATAATAGTACTGACATCTTTACTCTATGTATATTATTATTTACCCCGAATGAGCTGGGATGTAAAATAGTTATTCCACTCGGACTTGTTGTGTCTGTATAAGATCACCCCTCGGCCCTCCGTCCCTCTGGATGATCCTATACAGACACACTGCGTCCTTGTTGGATAACTATTACTTCCTATTTACTCATTTGCAAACTAGTTGAAGTTTGGCCTTTATTATTTTTTTAATCTTTAAATGACGATTGGACAGAATTGCCGCTATACCTTATTATATAGCATTAATTAAAGATGTATCTAGAAGGTATGCCTACGAATGTCAAATGAGATCGTAATACACTGCTGAATCAGTAGTATGAAATTAAAAAAAATATGAAGATTATGAGTTGAATTCAAATTAATTAAAGCAGACAAATTCATTTATACAAGTAGCGAATACCAACGATATTTTACATTGTCTTCGTGACTTTTCCTTAAATGGTATTTCATTATTATTTCAATTAACTTTTGCTTGATTGCATTTATATCAACAGTGTATGGCACGCCGTTGTTATATTTATTCAATTTCGAGATATCTTATTTAGTTAAACTAATTGAGATATCTTATAAATTAATAGAGATATATTATAAACAAATAGAGATATCTTATAAACTTATAAAGATATCTTATTAACTTATAGAGATATCTTATTTAACTGGTTATAAAGATATCTTATTTAACTGGTTATAAAGATATCTTATTAAATATATAAGATATCTCTATAAGTTAATAAGATATCTCTATTAGTTTATAAGATATCTTATAAACTTTATAAGATATCTAATAAAGTATGTGTCTAAAAGATATCTTTATAAAGAAGTGAGATATCTTATTAACTAATAGAGATATCTTATTAATAATAGAGATATCTTATTAACTAATAGAGATATCTTATTAACTAATAGAGATATCTTATTAACTTTCAAATTAAATAAGATATCTTATAAAAATTAAAGATATCTTAATACTTTATAAGATATCTCTATAAGTTTATAAGATATCTCTATTAGTTTATAAGATCTCTCTATTAATTTATAAGATATCTTATTAACTAATAGAGATATCTTATAAATTAATATAGATATCTTATGAATTAATAGAGATATCTTATAAACAAATAGAGATATCTTATAAACTTATAGAGTTATCTTATAAACTTATAGGGATATCTTATTTAACTGGTTATAAATTAATAAGATATCTCTATTAATTTATAAGATATCTTATTAACTATATAAGATTTCTTTTATATAGTTAATAATAGAGATATCTTATTTACTTAATAAGATATCTTATAAACTAATAGAGATATCTTATAAACTAATAGAGGTATCTTATAAACTTATAGAGATATCTTATTAACTATTAGAGATATCTTATTAACTTATAGAGATATCTTATTTACTTTCAAATTAAATAAGATATCTTATAAAAATTAAAGATATCTTAATACTTTATAAGATATCTCTATAAGTTTATAAGATATCTCTATTAGTTTATAAGATCTCTCTATTAATTTATAAGATATCTTATTAACTAATAGAGATATCTTATAAATTAATATAGATATCTTATGAATTAATAGAGATATCTTATAAACAAATAGAGATATCTTATAAACTTATAGAGTTATCTTATAAACTTATAGGGATATCTTATTTAACTGGTTATAAATTAATAAGATATCTCTATTAATTTATAAGATATCTTATTAACTATATAATATTTCTTTTATATAGTTAATAATAGAGATATCTTATTTACTTAATAAGATATCTTATAAACTAATAGAGATATCTTATAAACTTATAGAGATATCTTATTAACTATTAGAGATATCTTATTAACTTATAGAGATATCTTATTAACTTATAGAGATATCTTATTTACTTTCAAATTAAATAAGATATCTTATAAAAATTAAAGATATCTTAATACTTAATAAGATATCTTGTTAAATAAATAAGATATCTTGGAATCTGAATAAATATAAAAACGGCGTGCCATATGCACCTGTCGTAACATTTCACCGATTTGTGACTTCCATCGGATTGATTTTGTTGAACTTCACGACGGGTGCCGTATACGGAGCTGAAACTGCTTACCCTTCCGGAGCACCTGGGTTCACCCCTGGTTTTTATAGGAGTTCGTGTTGTTCATTGTTTTTTTTAGTTTTCAGTGTTTATTTGTTGTGCTTGTGGTTGTTCATTTGTCTTCCCGGGTTTGTCTGTCCAATGGATTACGTTTTTTATTTGCTCCCTAGGTATATTTGTCCTCTCTTCACCAATTTATGAATTTTATTTCTATATGGTATTTACATGCACTATATGCAGATGCGCAATAGGTCTTAGAATATTGATTTTCTAAAACTGGGGCCCACAGGGGGCGAATTTCGAAAGCTGTAAATTTTATCTTGTGACGTAAAGTCCTCATTCATTTTTAGCTCACCTGTCCTAAAAGGACATTTGAGATTTTGCCATCACTTGGCGTCCGTCCGTCGGTCGTCCGTAAAGATCTCTGAAACTACTGAACCAATTACAGCCATACTTAAGCCTGAATGATCCTTAGGGCAAGGACGTATAACTTATATACGTCCTTGCTTAGGGTATCTATAATAAAATTTGTGTTTTATTTTCTTGTCCATCGAGAAACATATGGCCGCCATGGTTAAAAATAGAACATAGGGGGTAAACTGCAGTTTTTAGCTTATATCTCAAAAACTAAAGCATTTAGAGCAAAACTGACGGGGTAAAAATGCTCATGAGGTCAAGATCTACCTTCTATGGAATTTTCAGACGAATCCATCGACCCTTTGTTTGGTTATTGCCCCTTTACTGTTAATTTTAAAGAAATTTTACAGTCTTAGGTTATCTTTAATATTATTATAGATAAAGACAAACTGTAAACAACAAAAATGTTCAGCAAAGTAAGATCTTGTCCATCGAGAAACATGGATGGATGAATTATTGTTTAACGTCCAGTGGCAACCAGGTGCATATCAGGACGAGAACATGTTGATACGATAATGAATATGATCCCTGCTTTGTACTAGACCGACACGCTAAGTCGGATTTTTAATGTGCTAGCTCACGAGGTAACTGTCCGCAGGAAGACATATCACCTCACTCGGACACATTATACTGACTCCGAGCCGACCAGTCTTTGCTCTTACTCCTAGATGCCGCGTGCTTGGCGGAGAAGCAACAAATACCAATTTTAATGTCTTTGGCTTGACCCGACTGGGGATCGAACCCGCGACCTTAGGCACTCGGCGCGAGCACGCTACCACGAGACCACCGAGGCGGTCATCGAGAAACAAGGCTGCCATAGCTAAAAATAGAACATAGGTGAAAATGCACTTTTTGGCTCATATTTCAAAAACTAAAGCAGTAAGAGAAAACTTGACAGTGGTTAAAATGTTTATAAGGTCAAGATCTACCTGCCATGAAATTTTCAGACGACTGGACCAATTGTGTTATTGCCCCTGAATTGTTAATTTTAAGGAAATTTTGCAGCTTTAGGTTATTAACTTGAATATTATTATAGATAAAGACAAACTATAAGCAGCAAAAATGTTTAGCAAAGTAAGATTTACAAAAAATCGTCAATTGACCCTTTAAAGGAGTTTTTGCCCTTTAAAGATTATTTACATGTAAACAGTAATTATCAGTAAAAATAATGGTCTGACATATTGTCACAGATCTTTAGAGTATAAATTGAAATAAATAAAATGGTATCTATACAGGTAAAATGAAGGGTCAAGGTCATTGAAAAAGTCCGTAGCAACCACATATATTTGGTTTAAGGACCTTATAAGTTACCTTTACACGTCAAAAAGAAGAGTCAAGGTCATTGAAAATTCAGTGAGATGGAAGAATATGACTTTGAAACTTTATTTTATCAACAAAATACAACAGTTTAGTGATTTCACGTGTGCTTCATGCTTCACGTCAACAACGCATTGTATGCATGTGTCAATAATAATTGTTCTATTTAGATTTTTTTTCTACAGGTATGAATCGCCGTTCTATATTGGCGCACTCCTACATAGTAGTATGGCTAATGCGCTATATACACCCGCACCCACTAAAAACTCATATCCACTAAAAAATGCCATTAATCCACCAATTCATACATATAAATATAACGGTAACGGTAAAAACGTGCTGTACATATATGGTGCTGTCATATATATGTTTATACATCGTGCATTACAGTGCAATCGGTTGTGTTTCTATAGCGAAGAGGCACATCATATTAGCATTTACCACAATGGGCACCCATAAGAATTATGTGTCCTAAACTTTTTTCCTTTTTCATTGGATGTGGTGATTTAATTTCTTCATAGAATGATTGCATAATATCTATGAACCGGCAATAAGGTTTTAGATTTTTTAATTTAGTTAAGCATCCCAACTAAATATTGAGGGTACTGGGATCACTGTCGATACTGACAGTAGCTTTCTAGTCATATTTAAAGAAAAGACAAATGTATTCCTTTTCATGCTTTTCCATATTTTATTTTTTATCTCATATATTCCTCAACAATTTGTGACAGAAAACAGTAATTTATTCTAACAATTTCATATAATGGTAGTAATTCAGACATGTTATACACTGTGAAATGAGGAACCAGAGTGAATTATCTTTTCCTAACCAATGTAGGTAAGGGGGATAATTAAATTCTCTCCCTTTTGTCCTGAGGCTAAAAGGGAGACAAATTTATTATCTCCCTTACCTACATAGGTTAGGAAAATATAACTCACTCTGGTTTTTCATTCATCAAAAGTGCATGTGAATGAACAATATACAAAAAATTCTTTTGCTAGCAATCTTTGAGGCATATGTTTAACTCACATTGGTTTTAACTTAAAACAGCTGATAAGAAAAAGTGTTAAAAAATTCTTCAGAATACATTACATTTTTTAAACTGTATTTAATAAACCAAAATTTAACCATGATAAGCACCTCATAAATATCCAAATTTACATTGCATAGCTATTTTTTATTGGTGGAGAAAGCCAGAGTGCTTGGATAGAACCAACAACCTTTGACAGGAAAACTGGTAATCTTAGTTAAAACGAACTATCTGAAGCACTGCCCATTCTGCATTTAGAATTTGTGTTTTATTGATATTTACTTATGCAAAGAAATTCATAACTAAAATAACCAGTCATAAAGAATGATCCTATTTCACTACAGATATTCTAAAATAAAAATAAAAATATGTGTTAAAAATTTTAATTCAACAATAAATAAATAATCTCCTCAATTCATCTCCCATATAATTTATACTGAATTATAAAAAATATTTCTACTGTGAGACTGCTAAGCGTTGATGAGATACTGTTATAGCAAATGTTCACATAACTTTTAAATGTAAAGAACAGATATGGTTGTGAGATGGAATGGCAGCTGCTCCCGCTAACGATATGCCAAATGAATCTGCAATAGTAGCTGCTCCTAGGCTAAATTCCCGATGCTCTGGTCTAATCTGTAATAGATCATAGATTCCATCATAACATAAATAAATTTAGATGAAACAATACCTTAGATACTGAACAGAAATAAAAGAAAGAATGGGTCCATAGGACATTGATGCCCCCGCTTAAAAATATGCAAGAGTCAATGTACTAATTCAAACCTACTGACGTTTTGTTTTCTTTGAAACTTGAGTAAAATTCATAGAGAGTGCAAAACGGCAAATTTGGCAATTTATAGAGAGGCATAACACAAGAACGATGAAAGTGACGCCACAATTGCAACTTGATCAGTGTTTGGTGGTAATATGCACTGTGTATAATTTTCATAACATTTGGTTGAGGCAAAGTAAAGATAGAGTGTGGAAATGGCAAATTCTGCAATTTTACCATTTATAAAGGGACATAACTCCAGATCAGTGAACGTAACCCACCCAAATGAAACTTGATCTTTGTTTGGTAATAATAAGCATTGTATGTAAGTTTCATAACATTTGGTTGAGGCAAAGTAAAGTTAGAGTGCGGAAATGGCAAATTCAGCAATTTTACCATTTATGAATGGACATCACGCCAGAACAGTGAACATGACCCACCAAAATTCAAACTGGATCTGTGTTTGGTCATAATAAGCATTGTATATAAGTTTCATAACATTTGATTAAGGCAAACTAAAGTTAGAGAACGGAAACCAATTTCGGGACGTATGTACCGACAGACGGACAAAGGTAAAACTTAAAGCCCCCTAGCGACAGGAGCATAAAAAATAAAATTTCAATCTGTTTTGACTGAAAATTTGTTTAAAAATATTTTAATTTGAAAAACCACAAAATACAAGATTAAGTATGAATTCGCTTTAACAAATTATCAGTCTTCCAAAGAAGAGAGTGATAATAGAACTCTTTTTAGTGACAGTTATGACTGTTTTTTACAGGATATGCCATTCCTGTAAAATTTGTTTATGTTATCTGGACCATAATAGATCATCGCCTTAAATTATATTTCTTTTTGACAAAAAATGACGTGAACCATAATTTTAACGCAGGGATTCACACTTATTGTATGTGGAATAAGGTTGAAAATAAATTATGTATAACTATAACGTAGAAGTTGTTAAATTATCAAGGTCATTACCATTAACCATGGAACATCAGGGACTTTAGGAACAATCATATGGACATTTATTGTCTGGATACCTTAAAGTTAGCCTCTCACTCCATTGATTTTTTTTTTTCAGAGTTATATGGAAATCTTTTTTTATTTTTTTTATTTCTGATAGTTCTTATAAATTAAAATAAAAATCGTGTTATCTCAAATCAGCTGATTTCTCAAAGTAATTTGTTAGTCCCATTAAAATACTCTACACTTTTTTTACTCCACATATGTCAAAGTTCTGTTATCTCAAAGTATTTTTGACAGTATAATCAACTATAAGAATCATTCAACTGTATAATCTTTTTTTATCTGAACATCTATCTAGCAGGAATAATAAACTAAATCAGTTTAACCTATACTAACAGTATCATCATACCTCTTTGGATATTTTATAAAATGTATTTACAAAAGCTGCACCACCAAGTAACCCCTCAAACAGTATTATCCAAAATACAATGAAGATGTTAGGTATATATCTGTAGAAGACTTGTGTCAATAAAATGCCCAAGTTGATAAACTGCAAAAGTAACAAATTGTTAATTATTTGACATTTTCTGAAACTGAACAAGGGATCATGGAAATCTATAAAGCCAGATGGATATATCTTTTTTGTAAACATCATGCATCACCCTAACTGAACAAAAAGGTAGACAGCAATTTTTAATCTATCACCCTCTTCGGAGGAGCCTACTCTCATACAGAGTCTTGCCTAGTTTTATTGCAAGTTCCACTGAAAAGGTTGACAGATGAAAAAATGATTACCCACTGAACCATGTCTTAGAGCAGAATATTACCCTTATCTTAACCAATGAAAAGACAGGAATTTTACATGAAGTATAACGAAATGGGTCATTATGGATCTCTCCAAATATATGATCTTTCAAATATTTATACTCGACGACAAAAATGTGAAAAAGCCAAATAGTTTTAATACAGCTTATATCTAAGATATGGTATTTGTCTATTATAGAATCATGATCATCATGAAAAAGATACCTGACATTATAATTTTAAACAACCTAAATAACTCTTTTACCTGTGAAGCAAACAAGTTGTTTGTATGTATGTCAAGGGAGATAATCTGTAAAATTTAAGTTATCCTCACCTGTATAATTGGAAGTACCCATAATCTCTTAATTTCAAATAAATTTACAGAAGATCTTGAAATAAAGACTCCTAACTGGTAATCAACCTGATACCTGAAAAATAAAAATTTTGAAAAATTGATATAATTTTTAATGATTTATATTGACAACAAACTTTAAAGTAAAAAGGGGAATAATAACTGAGCAAAGATTGTAGGTTTAGTTATTTAACATCAATGTTTTTTAAAAATAAGAATCTTCTTATGAATGGGGTAGGAAAAGATATATTTGATATATTCTAGACACTAAATCCACAAAAAAAAGCTCAAGCAATAAATCAATGTTGAAAAAGTTTTATAAATAGTCCAACATAGATTTACAAAGAACCTACCATCTGTATTGTTCTGATATAGACAGCCATATATTGTTAAAATACAATATTTCCATCTACAATAAATTAAAAAAAAAGAAAATTAAATTCATAAAAAAATACCTGTGCTGACTCAATCCTCTCCATAATTTAACACAAAACAATATTTCAAAAATTTGCTAACACATGTGTGAGTCATGTGTTATAGGTACAAAATCAGTCACAAATAGATATTCTAAATCCTAGGTAGTTCTTCAAATGGTGCAAATGGGAAAGTTTTCACAGAGATTATTTTATATATGCCTAATATCAACTTTCACTTCATTTTGCCCAGAATATTTTTTTAAAATATTTAACCAATCAGAACTAATCTTCCCAAGATGGCCATGTAAGTTTTAAACAGCAAAAATATACAGATTTTATAGAGTCTTTAAATTAAATTTCACTTCATTTGGCCATGCAAGATGGATGTTTGGTTGGGTCCAGTATTTTGTTAACAAAATTAATTTTTATGTGTATGTACAATGTACATGTATATACTTACCAATCCTTGATTGATAAAATATTCAGCAAAATAAACCAGTATTAATGGTATCATATACTTCAGTAAAGACTACAATAAAAATACAATGAACTGTTTATTAGTCAAGGCATTTGTTAAAATATTGCACTAATGTAAATTAAAATATAACACTACCTATTCTTTTGATTTTCTGAAATTTGATAGAAATATAGATCATAATCTGGTATTTTTCGTATGAGATTTTTTTCTATCTTTAGGTCATGATTTCATTCTGAAAACCGAGACATGAGGGTCATTATACAATGTACATATAACACGACTGATAAAAAAATCTGTCATGAGTATGTCATTTTATGATCCTTTTAGAGGAATAAGGGTTTGAAAATTTACAGACAAGATAAACACATTATAATTAATCCTCTCCTGGTAGAAAATATCATTAATGAACTGCAAATGTGTGTATAGGTTATCAGGTTTTCTGCATATTAATAACGTAAAATATCAGTCGCAAATCACAATATGAAGCCTTTTTTTAGAGTGATAGCAAATGAGCGAACAGGTTTCATAAATTACAGTTAGCTACTATTTCACATTATTATAATATTGTATAATTCAAAAGCTGTCATTTGTCAAGTCCTCAGTCGATATAATTTCATCAGGTCGATAAAACATGTATCGACCTCCTGTAAAGGCTATAATTGTATAATATCTATCTGCAGAGAACCCGAATATGTTCATTGTATTCTTAAAGGTGGGTTTTCTGCGGACAAACACAATATTTTCTCCTTTTTCAAATCCTGATAACTTCAGGTCAAATCGTGAAAACATTGTGTCAAAACAATGAAAATTAAATTCATAAAAAAATACCTGTGCTGACTCAATCCTCTCCATAATTTAATACAAAACAATATTTCAAAAATTTGCTAACACATGTGTGAGTCATGTGTTATAGGTACAAAATCAGTCACAAATAGATATTCTAAATCCTAGGTAGTTCTTCAAATGGTGCAAATGGGAAAGTTTTCACAGAGATTATTTTATATATGCCTAATATCAACTTTCACATTATGATAACTTTGGGTAATTTGTTATAATCGATTTATCCACCATTAAAATTTGTGACATCCGAACAGGCCATTATATGGAGTTTTCTACAGGAGTCTGCATGCTGAGATAGGCGTAGAGAAATACGATAAATAGTATTCATAAAGTTTTTAATATTCAATCTACCGGTATTTATTTACACATCTGTACATATATATACTAAATCATCTTACTTTAATATATGCAAAATGTATAAATTCTGAACTGAAAAAATAAATAAGAAACCATGTTGTTTTTTCAATAAAGGATTTTCAAAGATAAAGACCACCTTTTTATTTTACCGTATTTAGACATGTACAATGTATTTTAATGCCTTTTCTTATTATCCCATGACAAAGACCTTTTCAGTTTGAAATATTTGGTCCTGTTCTTTACTTTTTCTTATTATCAATGTTTATTTTTTCACTTTTTAGTGTGTTTTACCATTTGGATATTGATGTTTATATTTCATTTTGGTGGTTATACCAAAATCTTAGTCTCTGCAGTCTCATGTTAAGATAGTCGTTAAAATTTTGTATTAATACAAGATATTTATGCATACAGTGAGACAAATTAAATTTTGAAGAGGTATCTCTTCAACACCTTCATGATTAGAGGATTATAATTTTGTGTATTCATAATTTAATTTGACTGCAGGATATTAATAACAAATGAACATTTTGAAATAACTTCTTCTCTTTCTATAGACTATCATTTATGGTAAACAAGATCTCAGAAATTTGGGATCTTCTTAATGTGTGTTGGGTCCATTTATAAATAAAAACATTTAATAAATGAACACTTTTTTGTAACGGTAGTTTCATTGGCATGTAAAAGCACATTTTTTATGAAGCATGGAAGCTAAAAATGTGCACAGTCAACACTTTTACAAACCTTTGGAACTACTAAAAGAAGCATTCAATTCTTATAATTACATCTGAAAGCAAAGGAGATGGTATGATTTCAGCCATTATTTGGCCCCATCTGACATGAAAAATTAAGTGAGATTTGAGATTCAAATTTGTATTATTTTTATTGTATCATGATCAAACTTTAACAATCTATCAAGCATTGTAAAAATTCCTTCCCATGATGCAACAGCAACATCATGAACCTCTGCTAAATCATGGATTTGACAAAAATTGAGTATTTTCACAGTAGATTTTTGTTAAAACAACTATGAGCAACAGCCTTGCTCAAAAAGATTTTTTAATATAATGCTTGTATTACATATTTTACATAAAGACACATTTCAGTGAAATATCTTTTTGGGCAAGGCTGTTGCTCACATCAAAATTTTAATTCAAAGGTCCAAAAATGAGTAAAATTTGTCGTTTTTCATTGATTTCTTAAAAATTAGCCATCTTTGAAAGCATACTGCCACTCTTGCAGAAATTACTTGTTGAAAAACAGCTGAGAGTAAATTTTTCACTACTTTTTGATTTTGGAATTCAAGGGGCCAAATATCAAGCCAAATCATACCATGTCCTTTATGTTAAAAATTTAATGTATACAAATTATTTTGTAGAGATAATTCCTACTCCATGTTATAACATCAGAAGTGTTGTCATGACAATGTAGTTGATGTCTTTTATTTAAACCACAGGAGATGGATCTGATTCAAAACTATCTTACTTACTTTTAATAATCTCATTCTTTCTTTCAGGGACAGATTTGGTTGTGTATTGACTGAAATAAAAGAAAATTTATCTCAGATTAAAAGAAAGTGTTTTGATGCATATTTTTTACTAAATGAGTAATAACTGTAACAGTGAACTGTTACGAAGTCTCCCAAATGAAATAACTGATATCTTGAATGCCTTACATTGTATTCAAAAATTTTTTTGTTTTTCAGAGACCAAAATGAGGAAATTGTTCCGATAATGTTTATGCATACTAAATGGAGAGGTTTTACTTGAAAATAGTGATATGGGTATTTTTTGTGACCCAAGTTTTACAGTCATACAATATCACACTTGATCAACTTTTGCTTGTCAACATGCTGCATTGACAGAGATATATTTCAATATTTCTGAACCGTTTATGAGAACTTATTTTATTGTATGGTGTAATAAAATGCATTCGGTTTCATAAAATAAAAATAATTAAAGAGACTTTTTACCTGCCGTGATAAGTCCTCCCAAAATTTGAATCATATTTATATAAAATGGTACAATTGCAACACAACAAGAAATTTTTTTAATTTATGACCAAGCAAATGAAATAATATCTATTTTTACACATTGTTTGATACATTAATGTCTTCCTTGTATCAATATTATATTAAATCTACAATATGATGTAAGGACAGAAAATAAAATAAAAGATAAAACACCACATTAATAATAAAAAAAAATATCTGAGTTGGTCATTAAATCTTATCTACAAAGAAAGACAACTCTTTTTTTTATCACAAGAACACCTACAACAAGAGGCTTTCAAGAGCCTGAATCGCTCAACTGGCAAACAATGCACTATAAACTAAATTAATATATTAATGTTTTTTGTAAATTAAACTGAGTATTAAAGGTCATGTAAAATGCTGAAAATACCTTTAAAAGCCTTTCAAGAACCTCTGGAAAGAAATGGGCATGAGTTCTCCCTACGCTTGATTAAGATACAGTCATGGTCAATCTTATGATTCACAATACAAAATACAAGCTTTAATTCATCTTCAAATAAAAGTATAAATCTTTTGGTCTATATGTTGTCTTCGTTTTAAAAATGTTTGAAAGAAGTTATGTAAAAATTGTGGGTTAAGGCTTTTTATTTTCTATTATGCTTGATCTTTGATCATATTGACTAAGCTGTTGGATTTTATCCAATAAACCATGCTTAACTCATCTGTCATTTTGTAGAGTTTCATCCAAATTCCCCTAATAGTTTCAGAGGAGAAGATGTTTGAAAATTTGTTAACAACAATGATGACCAAGTGATAGCAATTAAAAGCTCACATATTATGAAGTTTAATCATTGTTATACAACATTCTCATCATCACCATACACTAAGGATGCCATGTTTACTTTAAAAACCAAATATTGTTGAAATCCAAGCAAGTGTAAAAAATGGCGGGAAAATTGCAGCCATTTTAAAAATGGCCGTCCGAAACAAACTTTCATCATCACCATTCAACTCGGGATACCATGTTTACCTTGAAAGTAGCTTTCATCTTCATTTTCTTTCCATAATTCAGGAAAAAATAGCAAAAAACAGCATTTTGACCCCTATGTTCTATTTTTAGTAAGGGCGGATATGTTTTTCGACCAATCAAAAATCCAAGCATTAACTTTTTGCAGGATACCCTAAGGAACAATCTTACCAAGTTTCATTTGATTTTGAATAGTAGTTTCAGAGAAGAAGATTTTTGAAATAATAACATAAAAAAAAGCCAAAAATGTCAAAAAAAGGCAATAACTCTAACATCAGTTGACAGATTTTCACGAAAATCAGCACACAGGTAGCTCTCATCATGCTGAACACTTTCAACCTGACAGAATTTGCCGTAACCTAATGATTTTTGAGATATTTGCGAAAAACTGTTGTTTGACCCCTATGTTCTATTTTTAGTAACGGTGGCCATGTTTTTTGACGGATCAACAATCGAAGCATAAACTTTGTGCAGGATACCCTAAGGAACAAACATGCTAAGTTTTATCCAAATCCATTCAGTAGTTTCAGAGGAGAAGATTTTGAAATAATAACATAAAAAAAAGCCAAAAATGTCAAAAAAGGCAATAACTCTAACATCAGTTGACAGATTTTCACAAAAATCAGCACACAGGTACCTCTCATCATGCTGAACACTTTCAAACTGCCAGAATTTGCCATAACCTAATGATTTTTGAGATATTTGCGAAAAACTGTTGTTTGACCCCTATGTTCTATTTTTAGTAACAGTGGCCATGTTTTTCGACGGATCAAAAATCGAAGCATAAACTTTGTGCAGGATACCCTAAGGAACAATCATGCTGAGTTTTATCCAAATCCATTCAGTAGTTTCAGAAGAGAAGATTTTTGAAATAATAACCTAAAACAAGAGGCTCATCAGAGCCTGTATCGCTCACCTGGAGTCTGGTTTTCATTGGACAATTAATCAACTATTTGATCTAACTGTTGTTGCAATTGGTTCAATTGTTCAGGGAAAATTTGTTGAAGATTTATTTTTCATAAGGTTTAATGTTAAAATATGTCCCCTGATGGTGATAGTCCTGGCAGGAAGTTGATAAAATTGACCAGGAATAAGGGTGAACCTTAAATAAATGTAACAGAACCTGACCTAAAATTACACAAACCAATAACTCGTAAATAGAATTTGGGATTCCCTTCAAAATTTCAGCCCCCGTGTGGGTCCCGGGGACACAATAGAATAGGCCCACAGCTCCTCGGCTTGGCGTAAGAGGCCCCTAAAGAGGCGACATGTTTGCCGTGTGTCGCAAACCCGTGTCGGTAATAGGGAGTGTTCCTAGATGGCCGGAAAAACGGTTCCGATCACCATCTGGGGCACAATCTTTACCTAGACGGGAGGCCGGATGGACCCGATTCGGTCAATCGGCTGGTCACACCAATCTCCTTCCAATACTTTACTTATATTTTTTTTCTCCCTTTATAAACTGAGTAATCTAAATTCTAAATTTCTGATATATGGAATTGGTGTTGGCTTATGGGTCACAAAACTCAACAGGTTCAATTTTTGCTTTTCAGTTTGGAATTCCATTTTTGTTATTGTTATTGCTTTTTTATTTATTATTTATGAATATTAAATTTTACAGTACAGTGTTTAACTTCCCTAACTATTTTTGTTACATTCTTGTTTGGTCTTTTAATTTGGAAAAATATACACCCAGCTCAAAGAATGGCTCGATGGTCCCGGTCCAGCCATTTACTGGTCATGTCTTGCCCTCTGTGTTTTCTCGTGCTTGTCTGAAGAGACCCAGATGAACCCTCAATGAAACCGAGGTGCAATGGGATGGGATGGGTGGTGTGCATGTACCGATGTAGGTTGATGTTTGGGTTCTGGGGTCTCGGATGATAACCGCTGACGGAAGCACAGAGAAGGCGGTGGCTCATGGGGCAAGGCTTCCTCGGCTTAATGAGGCCACATGTTTGCCGTGTGTGGATACCCGTAAGGATAGAGGACGGGATCCTGGTGGTTGAAACACACCACTTTGGCCCTTACTTTATCTTAAACGGGAGGTCGGATGGGCCCGGTCCTGACCAATCGGCTGGTCACGCCAAGCCCTTGAACTTGCCTGTTACCAAAATGTACAGCAATAGTACCATTTATACAAGTCGGTTCAAGAAGGCGGTGGCTTATGGGTCAATTGTGTAGATGATACTTCGGACGGTTGTTTCGTCAGGTAACCCCTGACACGAAGCTTGCGTCCGAACAGAAGTGCTCTATGCGAGTATCTTATCCCTGTAGCCCTAGTGCTTGTCGCATATGCGGCAAGTATACATCATATAGGTGCTGCTCCGAGGCGGGCGGGGAGCAGGGGTAACGAAACATTATACAATCACCATGGCTTCTACAGAAAACCCCCCAAAACCAACAAGTGCTAAAAGAAAATTTAATTTCAGTGATGATGAGGAACATTTGACCAAACAACCAAATACAGATTCTGGAAATTTCTCAAAATTTTTGGTATTGACCAGTACAAATTCTGATAAACCGTTAACCAAAATTTCTCCGTTTTTACTGAACAAAACAATCCAAAGCTATGCCGGCCAGGTTAAAAAAGTGTCCAAAATGAGAAGTGGCAGTCTACTTATTGAATGTTTTAGACCTCAACAGTCAAAAAACCTCCTCTCCCTTACTTGCATATCTGACCTTCAAGTCTCAGTAACTCCACATCGAACACTCAATTCTTGCATGGGAGTTATTCGAGACAGAGACCATGATTTATATGACCTTTCAGAGGAAGACATACAGGAAGAACTACAATCCCAACATATATCAAAAGTGAAAAGGTTTACCAAAAGATCTGAAGGGAAAATTGTAAAATTAAACACCTATCTTCTGACCTTCAACCTTTCGACTGTGCCGGAACACATCTACATAGGTCCCTACAGGATCAAAGTTGACACATACGTACCTAACCCTACTCGTTGCTTCAAATGCCAGAAGTTTGGGCACGGTAGGAGTTCATGCCGGGGTACGGAGAAATGTGTTAAGTGTTCTGTAGAGGGCCATTCCAGTTTTGAGTGTGACGGCACAGTTAAATGTGTAAACTGTGGTTTGGACCATCTTGCTAACTCCAGAAACTGCGAATATTATAAAAAAGAAATCGAAATTCAGAAAACAAAAGTTGAAAAAAATATAAGCTATCAAGAAGCTAAAAGACTGGTCTCTACCTCGAATACCTCAAAAGTTCCTACCTCCTATGCAGATAAAGTTAAATCATCTCAACCAACAAGATCTTTCGGAACCCAAACTGAATTTACCTGGCCTGATGGGGCACAAATGCCGACACCTTTACCTTCATCAAATCAATCAAAACCTCAAAGCTCCCAAACTAAACCATCAAATTCTGTTCAAACATCTGAATCTCTACCTACTCAAAGGTCATGTAAAACTCAGCAGCCATCATCATCCAAAAAAACGTCATCATCTCAGAATCAAAAAACATCTCAGAAACCCTCATCATCCAAAAAAGATTCAAGATCTTCGTCAAATGACAAAACAAAAAACAGACAACCTTCTAATCGTCTTTCAAAAGCTGAAAAAAATCTTATACTCACTAAATTCAAAGACCTCTGCTCAGAGTTCGACAACGATGTTGACGAAGACACTGAGCAGATGGATACCACTTCAAATGAAAATATCGAATCTATCTGGGGAGATCCTTTAGTATCTACTATTGACTCCTCTTCCCATGTTCCAGAATCCTGCGCCGCGGGTGGTCGACACAGAAATAGTTCACATGAATGACCAAGAAAGAATTTTTCTCCAATCCGTCCACCTAAACAATGAATTCTATTATACAATGGAATTGTCGGGGCTTAAAAATAAATTTATTGGAGCTATCGTTACTTGTACAGGCTTTCCTTCCTGTTGCCTTTTGCCTTCAGGAAACACATCTAAAAGAAAACGATAATGTGAACATAAAACAATATTCTCTTTACAGCACTCATGTTAAAAAAGACGAACGAGCTGCAGGCGGCTCATCAATTCTTGTTAAAAATGGTATAATTCATAGTCAGATTAAACTGAATACTCAATTACAGGCAGTTGCTGTCAGACTTTCTCTTCAGAAAACTCTAACATTATGCTCTATCTATCTACCTCCTAATATGCCCTTGGAAATCAATCAACTTAAATCTTTAATAGATCAATTGCCAGCCCCTTTCCTCATAATGGGCGACTTTAACGCTCACAATCCGATATGGGGCAGTAATTCACAAAATGACAAGGGGAAAAAAATTGAAGATTTTTTAAACCAGGAAAGCTTGTGCATTTTTAACGATGGATCCGATACCTTTCTCAGCTATCGATCTGACTGTTTGTGACCCTTCGTTATTACTTGACTACTCATGGCGGGTCCATGATGATTTATGTGGAAGTGATCATTTTCCAATTATTTTGGAAAATCTTTTTCCTTCTTCGTCTGAGAGAGTTGCTCGCTGGAAATTTGACAAAGCCAATTGGCCTTTGTTCGAACAACTCTGTCGAGATGAACTTACAACAAATAGTTTCCATAATGTTGAAGATCCAATCCTTAAATTTAACGTTAGTATCGATAGCTGAGAGAACCATTCCCAAATCCTCGACAAATCCGAAGAATCCTAGCAAACCATGGTTTGATGATAGCTGAGAGAACCATTCCCAAATCCTCGACAAATCCGAAGAATCCTAGCAAACCATGGTTTGATGATGACTGTGAGGTAGCAAAGAAAACTCGAAAAAAAGCCGAACGACGGTTCAATATGCATCCAACTCCTGACAACTTAAGTAAGTTCCGTATATTCCGTGCGAAAGCACGTAGAACATTTAAACAAAAGAGACGAACTTCCTGGCAAAACTTTGTTTCTAAAATAAACTCTCGTACACCTATGAATAAAGTCTGGAAATTTATACAAAAAATTAACGGAAAAAACAGAAAGGTCAATCTTCACCATCTTAAAGATGGCCAAAATCTTTTGACATCTGAAAAGGACATCTCTCATAAACTTGGAGAGACTTTTTCAAAACATTCTTCTTCTCAAAATTACACTCAGCAATTCCAACGCATCAAAAACCGTATGGAAAAAACTAAAATTAACTTTCGATCAAACAATTGTGAAGACTACAACTGTGCTTTTTCTTTGGATGAACTCAAAAATTCTCTGGCAAAGGCCCATGATACAGCATGTGGTCCTGATGATATTCATTATAAACTTCTGAAACACCTGCCTGATACATCATTGCAAACACTTTTGGATATACTTAATAACATTTGGGAAACTGGTGACTTGCCTTCTATTTGGAAGCTGGCCACAGTTGTCCCTATTCCAAAACCTGGGAAGGATCATTTTGAACCGTCGAATTATCGGCCAATTGCCCTCACAAGTTGCGTGTGCAAGACGATGGAACGGACGATCAACGACCGCCTTGTCTGGTTCCTTGAGACCAATGGTCTCCTGTTCAACATACAGTGTGGGTTCCGGCAGGGCAGAAGCACGTTAGATCATCTCGTTCGTTTCGAGTCTTTCATACGCAACGGGCTTGCAAAGGGTGAACACGTGTTGTCGGTGTTTTTCGATCTTGAAAAGGCATACGACACCACTTGGAAATATGGTATTTTAAAAGATCTAAACGATATGGGGTTGAAAGGTAGGTTACCTACCTTTATTGACAATTTTTTATCTGACAGACAGTTCAAAGTAAAAGTTAATACCACCATGTCTGACCCTTTTGAACAAGAGATGGGTGTTCCTCAGGGAAGTATCCTCTCTGTTACTCTATTCAGCATAAAAATAAATAGTTTGGCAAAAACATTACAAAATAATGTTGAAGGCTCTCTCTATGTGGATGATTTTTTGATTTGTTACAGAGCCAAAAACATGAACACTATTGAACGGCAACTACAGTTGTCTCTTAATAAAATTGAAAAATGGGCTATGGAAAATGGATTTAAATTTTCTAGCTCAAAAACTGTCTGCATGCACTTCTGTAATAAAAGAAAGTTACATCTAGACCCTGAACTCAAACTCTATAATGAACCTATCAAAGTTGTCAAAGAAACCAAATTCCTTGGACTTCTGTTCGATAACAAACTCACCTTTCTACCCCATATCAAAATGCTTAAAGCAAAATGCTTGAAAGCGTTGGACATTTTAAAAGTTGTTTCAAGCACTGACTGGGGTGCTGATAAAAATATTTTACTAAATTTATATCGATCTTTAGTTAGATCAAAACTTGATTATGGTGCCATTATATATGGATCTGCTCGCAAATCCTATGTAAAAATTCTAGATACGGTTCACCACCAAGGCCTACGTTTGGCCTTGGGGGCATTCAGAACATCTCCCGTAGAAAGTTTATATGTAGAGGCGAACGAGCCGTCTCTTTACAACCGTAGAATAAAACTTGGTCTACAATATTTAACCAAGCTGAAAGCCTATCCTTCAAATCCTGCCTACGACTGTGTTTTCAACCCTCTCTATGAGGATATATTTGAACAACATGAAAACAAAATTCCTCCTTTTGGTATCCGGATGAAACCGCATATTTCTGGTTCTAACATCAACCTTGATGAAATTGCCCCTATTAATATACTTCAATCACCACCTTGGCTTGTACCCAAACCAATGTTTATTTTTGACCTTAGAAAACATAAAAAGTCCGAAACAAACCCTATTCTTATTCAGCAACATTTTGCTGAAATAAAATCAAATTTTGCATTTCATGACTCTATTTATACTGATGGATCTAAGGACGGAGACAAAGTAGCTGCTGCAGCAGTCCACGGACAGCAGGCAGCAACTCTCCGCCTTCCATCTTCCAGTTCAATTTTTACTGCTGAAGCTAGAGCCATCATTCTGGCTTTAAAATTTGTCAGAACGTCTGAAAAACTTAAATTTCTTATTTGTTCTGATTCTCTTTCATGTTTATTGGCTATAGAAGGTCAGAAATATAAAAACCCTTTAATTGCCCATATTATTGAGTTCTAAAAAAGACTTGTCCAAATGGGCAAAGAAATAGTTTTTATCTGGATACCAAGTCATATTGGTATCAGAGGAAACACAATCGTAGATAGTATAGCGAAGGATGCTTTAGATGACCCAGTTACTAATATGTCAGTGCCTTATACTGATTTTAAACCTTTGATTTATAAATATGTTGTACGTCTGTGGCAGTCCCAGTGGGATCTGCTTACAGACAATAAATTGCATGATATTGAGCCAACTGTTGGCAAAAGTATTTGTTTCTTCGGCAGAAGCCGGAGAGAATAAGTGGTTTTAACTAGATGTCGCATTGGCCACACCAGGACGACTCATTCTTTTATTTTAGAGAATGAGCCGCCTCCTAAGTGTATTCCTTGTCAATGTCGACATAGTATTAAACACCTTTTAATTGACTGTGTAGATAAATCCGACATTATTAGTCGGTACTACACAGTCAACAATATGAAAGACTTGTTTACAAAGGTTGCTGGCAACCGTATTTTACAGTATTTGAAAGACGTTGGACTGTATTCGAGAATATAGTCTAACATTCTTGAGTAGAGTCCAATAATTTTAAAATTTGTTTTGAATGACATAATTTATTTAATAAGCGTATCTGTGATATATTCCAAATTTCGTCTGTGATATTTTTGATTTTGATGTTTGTCTTGTATTGTTTTATTGTTTTATTTTCTCCTTAAATATTATTTGTAAATAGTTCATTCGTTTTAGATGGTATTTGTTTTATTTATACTTAATTTGATTAGTTCTCGCCGTGATATGGCTTAAATGTCGCCCACACGGCGTAAAACAATAATCAATCAATCAATCAATCAATCAATCAAAATTTCAGGGTAGGTAGATCTCAACATGGCAAACATTTTTAAATTACATTTCACTTCTATCTCAAACAGTTTTGGAGATAAATGCAAAAATGTTAAAATTTTGAAAATTTGACAAAAAAAGGGCAACAACTCCTAAATGGGTTTTGGGATTTCCTTTAAAATTTCAGGGTATGTAGATCTCAACATGGCAAACATTTTTCAAACTTACATTTCACTTCTATCTCAAATAGTTTTGGAGATAAGTGGCGAAAAATGTTAAATTTTGAAAATTTGACGAAAAAAGGGCAATAACTCCTAAATGGGTTTTGGGATTTCCTTCAAAATTTCAGGTTAGGTAGATCTTGTCATGCTGATCAATTTTACCCCATGTCAGATTTTTGATATCTGTAATGGTTTTTAAGTTATAAGCCAAAAACAACACGTCCACCCCTATATTCTATTTTTAGCTACGACAGCCATGTTTTATGTCAGATCAAAATAAATTGAGGATCGTTTGTAGAGGACATGTCATAGATCATTCCTATTAAGTTTCAACACGTCCACCCCTATATTCTATTTTTAGCTACGACAGCCATGTTTTATGTCAGATCAAAATAAATTGAGGATCGGCCCAGCGGTTTCAGAGGAGAAGATTTTGAATGAAAAATTTTGAAAAATTTGACAAAAAAAGGGCAACAACTCCTAAATGCGTTTTGGGATTTCCTTTCAAATTTCAGGGAAGGTAGATCTCAACATGGCAAACATTTTTCAAACTTACATTTCACTTCTATCTCAAATAGTTTTGGAGATAAAGACGAAAATGATAAAATTTTGAAAATTTGATGAAACAAGAGGCTCACCAGAGCCTGTATCGCTCACCTGGAGTCTGGTTTTCATTGGACAATTAATCAACTATTTGACCAAGTTTGTTGCAATTGGTTCAACTGTTCAGTGAAAATGTATTTGACAAAAAAAGGGCAATAACTCCTAAATGGGTTTTGGAATTTCCTTTAAAATTTCAGGGTATGTAGATCTCAACATGGCAAACATTTTTCAAATTTACATTTCACTTCTATCTCAAATAGTTTTGGAGATAAATGACAAAAAATGTTAAATTTTGAAAATTTGACAAAAAAAGGGCAAGATTTTTGATATCTGTAACGGTTTTTAAGTTATAAGCCAAAAACAACACAACCACCCCCTATATTCTATTTTTAGCTACGACAGCCATGTTTTACGTCAGATCAAAATAAATTGAGGATCGTTTGTAGAGGACATGTCATAGATCATTCCTATTAAGTTTCAAACCAATCGGCCCAGCTTTTTCAGAGGAGAAGATTTTTGAATGAAAAGTTTACGAAGGACGGACGGACGGACGGATGACGGACGAAAAGTGATGGCAAAAGCTCACATGACCTTTGGCCAGGTGAGCTAAAAATGTCAAAAAAGGGCAATAACTCTAACATCAGTTGACAGATTTTCAAGAAAATCAGCACACAGGTAGCTCTCATCATGCTGAACACTTTCAACCTGCCAGAATGTGCCGTAACCTAATGATTTTTGAGATATTTGCGAAAAAATGTTGTTTGACCCCTATGCTCTATTTTTACTAATGGTGGCCATGTTTTTCGACGGATCAACAATCGAAGCATAAACTTTGTGCAGGATACCCTAAGGAACAATCATGCTGAGTTTTATCAAAATCCATTCAGTAGTTTCAGAGGAGAAGATTTTTTAAATAATAACCTAGAACAAGAGGCTCACCAGAGCCTGTATTGCTCACCTGGAGTTTGGTTTTTATTGGACAATTAATCAACTATTTGACCAAGTTTGTTGCAATTGGTTCAACTGTTCAGGGAAAATTTGTTGAAGATTTATTTTTCATAAGGTTTAATGTTAAAATATGTTCCCTGATGGTGGTAAACCTGGCAGGAAGTTGATAAAATTGACCAGGAATAAGGGTGAACCTTAAATAAATGTAACAGAACCCGACCTCAAATTACACAAACCAATAACTCCTAAATAGAATTTGGGATTCCCTTCAAAATTTCAGGGTAGGTAGATCTCAACATGGCAAACACTTTTCAATTTACATTTCACTTCTATCTCAAATAGTTTTGGAGATAAATGCAAAAATGTTAAAATTTTGAAAATTTGACAAAACTAGAGGCTCTCAAGAGCTTGTATCGCTCACTTGGATTTATCATTTCACCTTGAGCAGACCTAAAAATTTAAGTGTTGCAGTCAATCTGGCTGGTTTTTCTATAGGATTCTATGTTAAAATAATTTCAGCAGTGGCTGTCATCTCGGCTGACAGTCCAGGTCAATGGATACATTTCTAAAAGAGAACCATAAAAGGATCATTTCTGTATTGTTCCAACTGGCTAAGCGGTTTCAGACAAGGAGATTTTTAAATGAATTTTCCTATAGGGTCCAATATTTAAGAAAGTTCGGTGTGGCAGCGATCTTGGTTGACAATCCATGTGATCGGACACATTTCTGAAAGAGGACCTCCTAAGGACCAATGCTGCCAAGTCTGGATCCAATATGTCAAGTGGTTTCAGACAAGAAGATTTTTCAATCAATTTTCCTATAGGGCTCTATGTTACACTTAGTTCGGTTGTGGCGGCCATCTTGGTTGACAGTCCAGGTCATCGGACACACCTCTGTAAGAGGACCATCTAAGGACTATTGCTGTCAAGTCTGGTTCCAATTGATCAAATGGTTTAAGACAAGAAGATTTTTCAATGAATTTTAACCGTAGGGCCCTATGTTAAACTAAGTTCGGCTGTGGCGGCCATCTTGGTTAACAGTCCGGGTTATTGGACATATTTCTGAAAGAGAACCTCCTAAGAACCATTACTGCCAACTTTGGTTCCAACTGGCTTTGTAATTTCATATAAGAAGATTTTTGAAATTCCCCCCCCCCCCCCAACTTTTTTTCTATTTTTAATAACAGCAACCATATCGGTTGGAAGTCGGGGATGCCAGACATAATTTTGGAAGGGGGCCACCCAGGGACCATTCCACCAAAGTTTGGTCTCAATTGGCCCAGTGGTTTCAGAGGAAAATATCTTTAAAGGAAAGTTTACGCTGGATGCCGTCCTTAAAGGGCAAAAACTCCTATAAGGGGTCAATCAATGATTTTGGTCATGTTGACTTATTTGTAGATCTTACTTTGTTGAACATTTTTGCTGTTTACAATTTGTCTTTATCTATAATAATATTCAAGATAATAACCTAAAACTGCAAAATTTCCTTAAAATTAACAATTCAGGGGCAATAACCCAACAAAGGGTTGACCGATTCGTCTGAAAATTTCATGTCAGGTAGATCTTGACCTGATGAACATTTTTACCCCATGTCAATTTTGCTCTAATTGCTTAAGTTTTTGAGATATAAGACATAAACTGCAGTTTACCCCTATGTTCTATTTTTAGCCATGTCGGCCATGTTGGTTGGCAGGCGGGTTAATCGGACATATTTTTTAAACTAGATACCCTAATGATGCTTGTGGCCAAGTTTGGTTCAATTTGGCCCAGTAGTTTCAGAGAAGAAGATTTTTGTAAAAGTTAACAACGACGACGACGACGGACGACGGATGCCAAGTGATGAGAAAAGCTCACTTGACCTTTCAGGTCAGGTGAGCTAAAAAGGGCAATAACTCCTACATGGATTTTGGGATTTTCTTTAAAATTTCAGGGTATGTAGATCTTAACATGGCAAACATTTTTCAAATTTACATTTCACTTCTATCTCAAATAGTTTTGGAGATAAGTGACGAAAAATGTTAAATTTTGAAAATTTGACGAAAAAAGGACAATAACTCCTTAATGGGTTGTGGAATTTCCTTCAAAATTTCAGGGTAGGTAGATCTTGTCATGCTGATCAATTTTACCGCATGTCAGATTTTCGATATCTGTAACGGTTTTTGAGTTATTAGCAAAAAACAGCAATTTACCCCTATGTTCTATTTTTAGCAACAGTGGCCATGTTTTTCATCAGATCAATATAAAATGAGGATCGTTTGTGGAGGACATTTCATAGATCATTCCTATTAAGTTTCAAACTAATTGGCCCAGCGGTTTCAGAGGAGAAGATTTTTGAATGAAAAGTTTACGACGGACGGACGGACGGATGGACAGACGACGGACGAAAAGTGATGGCAAAAGCTCACATGGCCTTTGGCCAGGTCAGCTAAAAAAGCCAAAAATGTCAAAAAAGGGCAATAACTCTAACATCAGTTGACAGATTTTCAGGAAAATCAGCACACAGGTAGCTCTCATCATGCTGAACACTTTCAACCTGCCAGAATGTGCTGTAACCTAATGATTTTTGAGATATTTTCGAAAAACTGTTGTTTGACCCCTATGTTCTATTTTTAGTAACAGTGGCCATGTTTTTCGACAGATCAACAATCGAAGCATAAACTTTGTGCAGGATACCCTAAGGAACAATCATGCTAAGTTTTATCCAAATCCATTCAGTAGTTTCAGAGGAGAAGATTTTTGAAATAATAACATAAAAAAAAAACCAAAAATGTCAAAAAAGGGCAATAACTCTAACATCAGTTGACAGATTTTCACGAAAATCAGCACACAGGTAGCTCTCATCATGCTGAACACTTTCAACCTGCCAGAATTTGCCATAACCTAATGATTTTTGAGATATTTGCGAAAAAATGTTGTTTGACCCCTATGTTCTATTTTTAGTAACAGCGGCCATGTTTTTCGACGAATCAAAAATCCCCACTTCAGTTCTATGCAGGGTACCCCAAGGAACATTCATACCAAGTTTGGTTCTAATTAGTCAAGTAGTTTCAGAGGAGAAGAGTTTTGTATAATTGTTAACGACGACGACGGACGACGACAACAACGAGATGGACGACGACGACGACGGACGCCAAGTGATGGCAATAGCTCACATGGCCTTTGGCCAGGTGAGCTAAAAGAGGGAAAAAAACAACTAGATAGGCATGCTCCTCAGCCAGTAGCAATACCCTGCAAAAATGGGTTAACAAAAATATACATGTATTTACATTTAAATTTGAGATGAACAGATTTACAGTTTTAAAAATTACACTATAACATCCATGCAATTGCAGAACGAAATCAGTGTCATCTTTTGATAGATATCTGGAAACAAAATTTCTTCTCTGAATAAGTGACCTTGTCGACCTTTTACCCACTGGAGTCAATAACAACAGGATTTTTTCTCTTTTATTTTAATTCGTTTGCGTAAGGGCAAGGCAAAATTCAACTTATACATATAAAAATGTAAGGATATGGGGTAAGCATGAATGACCGTTTTATTTTGGAAACAGTGCATCTTTCAAAAAAAAAAATTCTGCAGTAACCTTTCTGGGGTATTTTGTGAGGAATCATTTTTTTAAGGTCTTGTCATGAGCATAATGATTATCCCAGCCAGCAGTTTCGAATCTAATCAGAAACACCAGTGATACATCCAGTGTTTAAAGCGGTGATACATGAACTCTAAGATATCTGAGATTTTCACAAAGAATAAAAAATGTTTATAATTAAGGGCCAAGGATCCCAATGTCTGTTTTGATTTTTTACGAGGGAATACCCCCATTCCCCAGACAATGTGTAAAATGATTTATTACGTCTCCTTATAGGCAGGTAGTGATATATGTGGTTACGGGGTATGGAGTTAAATGGTTTGAACATTGCGTATTAAAACGTGTTAAAGGGATTCTGAAATAGTCAAACCTGCTTTAAAGGGCACCTCTATATAGCAAATCACTGTCTATAAAGGGCACAGTGAAAAAGTCTTATTTATGAACAAAACATGTAAAATAGGTTTGACTGTAATTAAAAATCATTGATTTGAGGGGCGAGGATGACCCCCCCCCCCCCCCTTCTGGTGGGGGTGTTAGGTTTTTATCAATCGGTTTGTCTTGTTATAAGGTTTAGGGATGGGGATTTTAACGATTTATGAGATAATTGAACATTAATGATTTTAAGGGAGTGGTGATAACCCCTTGGAAAAGCGAGGTATGTGTCATTTGGTGCGTCTTACCTTGGGGAATAAGAAAACATATGGTTTTGGGGTGGGGATTTCAATGGTTTATAAGATAGCGGGATAATATTGATTTGATGGGAGTGGTGATAACCCCCTGGGGAAGCGATTAATGTGTCATTTGGTGCATTTTACCGTGGGGAATAAGAAAATATATGGTTTAGGGATGGAGATTTTAATGGTTTTTGAGATAATTGAACATTATTGATTTGATGGGAGTGGGGATAACCCCCTGGGGAAACAAGGCATGTGTCATTTGGTCCGTCTTACCATGGGGGAATATGAAAATATATGGTTTAGTGGTGGGGACATTATTGATTTATTGGGGTGAGGATCACCTTTATTAAAAAAGTTGGGTATATGTCATTTAATGCATCTTGTTACAAGGAATAATAAAATATATGATTTAAAGCTATTGATTTTAATTGCATATGAAATTTTTCAAAAATATAGACTTTGGGGGGAGGGGATGACCCCCCTAAAGGAATGAGGTATATGTCATTTTATAGATGTTGTCATGGTGTATAATAAAATATATGATATGAGATGGTTATTGGTCACTCTCGTAGAGTTTTTCAATGAAAAATAAATTTCCCCATTTGGTCCTATAGTAAACCCCTAGCCTCTTTGAACTGCTCATTATATGTCTCAGTGACCCCCATCAAAAAATGAATAGTATTAGGCACATCTAGAAACATTGATCTTTCACCACTGAAAACCTCAGATCCATATCTCTGACGGTTATACAGAACTCGAACAAACAAAATCGGAGAGGAAGAAAAAAAATGTTCGATAAAAATCGCAAATCAAAATCTATAAGTCTCCCACTTCGTTTGGGAGACTTAATTACACCTTATATAAGAATGCTGCAATCTAATTGGTTCATTAGAGGGGTATTTTTACACAAATATTATGCATTACAAATGATTCAGAGGCAGCAGGGTATTTGCCCTTTTTACCCTCTGCCGTGGCATTTGCGAAAAATTCTCTTATCGGACTGGATGCTTGAAATATCTACATCATCACTGCGTTTTAGTATGTATAAGCGTTTGTAGATGGAAACATTTTATTTTGACATTCGGTGTAATTAAACAGATACATCATGCTCGGGAGGGGTATTTGCGAAAAAAAAATACCAGTCTGGAGACAATATTTCATGTCTCGAGATTGGTATTTTTCGCAAATACCCCTCCCGAACATGATGTATCTGTATAATAACACATGTATACAAATTCATAACAAGCAGTTTACACAATGATACAACAATATTTTAAAACAGGTCTTTCCCATGACTAAGATGATAATTACTGGTAGATGTAGGTACATGTATTAAAGAAAGAATATAATTATGAAATGAAAATAAAATATGATGTTACAACCTTAAGCATTTCTATACAGTTATATTTTAGTTTTCACCTTCAGTATCAATCTCGTTTTTTCCAGAAATTCCAACTGAAAATCATACTTTAATCTCATTGCTAAAATTATTTAGATCACCAATCAATCAAATCTCTAAACTTTCAAAGTACATTGTATAGCTATATAAGTTAACATAGTCATAGCAAAAATAATTCTATTTTGATTTGGATTTATACTGAGTTTTGCTTTATAGTGTTTTACCAGTGTTTATGAGGGGAATTTGGTATAAGCTGACAATATACCAACTTCTAAGTGTTATGGAATTTTTTCCTTGGTCAGTCTTGTGGAATGTGGTCCCATTTCTGTACATGTATAACCCATGTCAATAATTATTTCCAAAGAAAATATAAATAACGGTAATAATCCTTTTTAGGAACAAATTTGTGACATAGGATGGATGGATGGATGAATTATTGTTTAACGTCCAGTGGCAGCCAGGTGCATATCAGGACGAGAACATGTTGATATGATAATGAATATGATCCCTGCTTTGTACTAGACCGACACGCTAAGTCGGATTTTTAATGTGCTAGCTCACGAGGTAACTGTCCGCAGGAAGACATATCACCTCACTCGGACACATTATACTGACTCCGAGCCGACCAGTCTTTGCTCTTACTCCTATATGCCGCGTGCTTGGCGGAGAAGCAGCAAATACCAATTTTAATGTCTTTGGTTTGACCCGGCCGGGGATCGAACCCGCGACCTTCCGCACTCGGGGCGAGCACGCTACCACGAGACCACCGAGGCGGTCTTCTGACATAAAAAAACCAAAGAAAATTATATATACTTAATGGTGAAAATATTTTTTTTGACAAATATACTGAATAAATATTACCAATAGGCTGTACATGCATACCTTCTTTGCTATCATCAAGAAGTGCTCTTGTATCATCAACAGTTTCATCTGTCACAATTTTAGTATAAATATTAGCTGGCTTTACTAATATCATAAAATAACTGAAATTATAAGTAAACAATGCATCCATTCAGAGAATTTTAATTAGCTTCAAATAACTGAACATATGTTTACTATTTTGATGATAAAGATAACCTTTCAGACGGAATATAAATTAAAATCACCTTCAATCATAAACATAAATCTCAAATACTGCTGTCATCTATGTTTTACTTGTTTACTGCTACTTTAAATATATAAGTTAAATTGTGAGGTTTTAACTGCACCTATTGACAGTATCGTTAAATTTACATAATAATCATAAAAGAGAAAATATTATGAATAAATTCAAGCCAATGTACCATCCAGAGACTTGCATTTGGTCTTTGTAATAATCAATTTATCTCAGCTGTTAAAATTTCAAAGAAGACAGAAAAGAAAAACATGGAATTTGGAAATTTTTTTATTTGAGTTAATTATGGTTCCTCGAGATCCCTACAATTGTGTTCTCACATACAGCTTTCTCCAACTTTCAACTACATCATATACCTAGAAGTCAATGAAGTTAGGAATGCAAAAAAGTTGAACTTTGTAATCTTTGATAGGTTTTTATAAATTGCAGCAAAATTTTCAAATAAATCATAAAATCAGTCTACAATATTCCTACAAAAGAAGACAGCTGATATGGCTCTCCCAGTGAAAAAGCAATGGAGGTTAATATCATCTGGGTATCCGCCCTCTGTTTTTACATGTTTCATATCATCCAGCTAAAAAAACTTATCACAAGAAAACATGTGACATATTTGTACATAGCTGAATGTACAAATAAACTTATTTGCAATACATGAACTCCATCTGACCCAAAGATTGAGCTCAGTTATTAAAATAGTGACTATTTTGGTAACACCCAAAATGGAAATACCAAATTATAAATCCAAAACTGCCACAGAAAAAAAACCAAAAGATTTACTAAAAACAATTGTTACTTACCTAACTGCCATTGTAATTGGAACGACTGTCATGACAAATAATGTATTACGAGGAGATAGTCCTACTGCTGTTAATCCTGCATATGATAGGGCTCCAAATAACCCTGCTCCTCCTGTACCTGATGAATATGTTGAGATCACATTTCTGTTCACAGAATAAACCATAATTTATATTAAAGCAGCACCTTGTGCTGGTAAGAAAATATTTTACAATGCATGAATAAGCCACTTGACTTGTTTAATCCATACTGGATATACAAATATCAGAGAAAATATTAAAATTATCCCTACATATCATATTATCTTTGGATATTAAAAACGATTGTTTGTAAATCAAAATGGATCAATCAAATTAAATCTATATTGGATGATGTAGGTCTAAACTATGTATGGAACAATAAGTTTTCTCTATGAGCTTTAGATGTAAAATATTATGTTCGGCAAATTTTCTGTGATCAATTTATTCAGAAATGGTATAGTGAGATAGACAAATTGTCAAGGGGTGTATTTTATTCTCTTTTAAGAAAAAGTTTTGCTTTGAAAAGTATTTAACGAGCACAGGATAAACATTGTTAAATTTCGCTGCTCTAATATTAAGTTTCCAATAGAAACCGGCCATTCCAAAGGATGAGCGATATTGTACTTTGCGTCATAGCAGAGATATTGGTAACAAATTTTATTACTTATTTATTTGTCAAAATTCAGAAATTAAAAAAATTAGAGAAAAGTACATTTCTAACTATTACACACTAAATCCTCAAGAATATAAACTTAAAGGTATGATTTCTTTATGTAATGTGAAAGTTCTTAACAATTGGCTATCTTTCTAAAGAAAATTAACAAACTTTTATAAAATTAATATATAAATTACTAGCATCATATAGACTGTTCTATACATATATGTTAAACACTTAGTGTATCTTTTATTTTATTGATTCAATGTTTGTGTATCATCAAGGCCAGTAATAACTATGTAAATTCATCCATTTTGTCTCGTTCGCCATTGTTTTGTAATTATCATGTATATCTGCCTCTTGTTATAGTGTACACTGTCAATGGGTGTAAATAAAATCTTGAAATCTTGAAAAAAAATTCAAATTAGAGTAGTTATAACAATGTGTTTCTCACGATATCAGAATGTGTTTCTCATGAATGATACAATATCAATTATGCAACAGACTTAAATAGAACTAGAGATTGTGTCTGTTAGACATGAGTGCCCCGCTCTCAATAACAAACAATTCTGATTTATTATTTATGATGGGAAATCATTTGAGAAATGTTTAAGATATATAAAAGTTTCACATTATATCCTGCTTATATTAACTGGTATCTCATGCAAAATTATAAATCTTAAATTCAAAATCCAAAAATTTAACTAAACTCACTCAGGCATAAAAGGTAGGTTATGGTGACTCAAATATTGCTAATATAAGTCATGGTTAGCCCATCAGACTACAAAGCCAAAGGTCTCTGGTTCAATTCCCATTTTCGATGAAAATTTCAGGAATCAAATTTGCGACACCCTATCGACACCATTTGCAAGGATGATCTCGGTAAAAGATGCTATTCCGTTGGATTTGGGGAAAAAAATGGCTGTCTAGTGCTAAGGGAGAGCAACACCCTTAGCATGTTAAAGACTCCCCTGCAGATTTCAAAAGAGTAGGTTAAATTGCCGCTACAGATGCTACTCTCACACCCGCCAAGTGGAGAGTTCATATAACTTGTTTCCAAAATCCATTATAAATAAATATGTTTATTTTAAACTAATTTAAGTTATGTTGTATTTTATAAGATGATTGTAGCTGTGAAATATCATATTACAACAAACACTGAAATTAAAACATTTTACCAAAGGCATTCAAGCATAAAGTGTAGATCATTACTGATTTTTGTTTTACTATATAAGATGAATTAAATGGTGTGATACCATTGATATAGGTTTCGGACAAAAACACAAAAATGTAACGGAGTCACTCAGGCATGAAATGTAGGTCATAATGACTCGAGTGTTGGAGAAATCCATTAAATAATGTAACAAGAGTGGACACACAAAAATGTCTCGCCTGTCGTGTATTTCTAATGAAAGTAAATGCTATCAGTATTCGAAAAACAGAGCAAAACACAAAAACTTAACTATAACCACTGAACCATGAAAATGAGGTCAAGGTCAGATGACTCATGTCAGTTGGACATGCACACCTTACAATCCTTCCATACACCAAATATAGTAGACCTATTGCATACAGTATCAAAAAACAGGCCAAAACACAAAAACTTAACTATAACCACTGAACCATGAAAATGAGGTCAAGGTCAGATGACACCTGCCAACTGGAAATGTACACCTTACAATCCTTCCATACACCAAATATACTAGACCTATTGCTTATAGAATCTGAGATATGGACTTGACCACCAAAACTTAACCTTGTTCACTGATCCTTGAAATGGGGTCGAGGTCAATTGAAAACTGTCTGACAGGGATGAGGACATTGTAAGGTACGCACATACCAAATTAACATTACAAAAAATCTTAACTTTTTTTTCAAGTAGTCACTGAACCATGAAAATGAGGTCAAGGACAATGTCCATATGACAGACGGAAACTTCGTAACATAAGGCATCTATATACAAAGTATAAAGCATCCAGGTCTTCCACCTTCTAAAATATAAAGCTTTTAAGAAGTTAGCTAACGACGCTGCCGGCGCCGCCAGATCACTATCCCTATGTCGAGCTTTCTGCGACTAAAGTCGCAGGCCCCACAAAAATTGATATATCACCATGGAAATTAAATGCTAAACTTTAAAAGAATCACTCATGCATTAAATGTAGGTCAAAGTGACCCAACTGTATTCAGTGATATAAGAGGATTGTAGTGATATAATATCATTGATGTACCTCACTGGGTTTCTGAGAAATGGACATAAATGCAAAAATTTAACCAAACCAGGCCAGCGTTTCACAAAGCGACTACAATTCTCGATTGATCATACGATTGTCATAAGACATATCATAAGAATGTTTCAGAGACAAAATCGTATAAATTAATCGTAATTGTACTAGATGTTTATCTCTTGTGTTTAGAAGATAAACATCTACAACATATCTAGTTTCAATTTCAGCATTGATGTGACAGCAGTGGTTAAGTTGAAAATTGAGGTTTATTCACAGTTCTCCAAAATTAAAAAAAATATATAAATCACATTTATCCAACAGGTTTCAAACGGAAGATGGGCTTGGTGTTTGTATTGCAATTATAATTGTTTTTATTAGGAAGTAATAGTGTAACCTTTATTTCATTGTACAGAACTGTATTTCATGTGATATTTTTCTAAAATACTCTGAACCAAGACTAATTATGTGACTACGATTGTTTTAAATATACAATTTCTCAAAATCTTTTGGTGAAACGCTGGCCAAGCAAACTAAACATGTACATACAGACAATGGTTAATCTTTATGCCCTGACCACATTTTCGTGGGCATAAAATTTAACAAATTGGTAGTCTACTCAGAGTACTACCGGTACTCATACAGTAGTTGAAAAGTTAATAGTGTTGGGCAAATTTTGAATTAGATTCAAAGAAGCTTCAATTTTCCGCTTCAAGTGGTAATTTACTCCTCGAACTGGAAAAGCTAGCTTTTCCTCATAAAACACTTTTTAATTGAAACTGTTACTGCTGAAGAATTAGATCTCCTAAAAGATCAAGTATATTACCTTTCAAAGAAAGCTGAAAGACTCATGTAAGTAAGTTCTCCTAAACCACCACATATACTGGCACAAATAACACCTACAATATCAACAAATTCCAAAATGGTTATATATATATATATATATATATAAAAGAAAACTATCATAAACAAGAAACAAGATGTGAAACTGAAAACAAACCAGGTTTCCTTCATCACTTTGATGGTGACAGCATAATTCTTTTTATATGACATTGTTAGAATAAGAACATTCCAATGGAGAACTCTTCCAAATTAGACAGCTTCACATGATCCAGTCTGAAATGTGTTTGAAAATACTGAATTTTCTTTTTTTTATTTTTTTTATATATTCTGAAGAGAGAAAAGTTTGAAATATACATGTATTTACCTAATATACTCATCCATATACCAACAGATAATCCAACTAACAGAAAACTGGCAAGATTAAATATAACAACAGTTCCTACCCTTAATCTACAATAAAGAATTTTATCATTATTTTGATTACCTGCTTTTTAATTAGGTGAAAGCACAAATTCAGATATTTATATCCATTTATATTAAAAAGGTCAATCATTCGAGATATTTTCTAATGCTACCCTCTATAGGCATACAGCTGAAAACCTTATCCTATGGTTAAAAAAATCTTATGTTGTTGATAAACTATGTTTAGAAATGCACTACGGTCATCCAATTGTACAAAAAATCAAATTTATTGTTTGCTGGCTCAAATATTTTCAGCAGAAAATCCAAAGACCAAAACATCAGTTTGGTGTAGCATAAGGCATTTCTTACATTTCTTGTATGATAAAATGGTTTCATTCATTTCCATAAAATATCTAAATATGTAAATTACCTGTAGCTTACACGATGTATATAAAGTGGGGCAGTTAATTTGATGATCAGTGTTGGTAATATATCTGCCAATAATATTGCCTGAAATATATATTTGTAAGACTGTTCATCTGGGAGAAAATCTATTTCTGTTGTGAAAATAACTCATATTTTAGAATTTTTCATAAATTTAAATCAACCCCTTCATTATGACTGGGGGGCCTCGGTGGCCGAGTGGTCTAGGTAGTTCGTCATGACTACTACTGATTACTAGCCTGTCAACGCTGGGGTTGTGAGGTCGAATCTCACCTGTGGCAGGGGCTGTGTTCGACTCAGATCTTAATTGACAAAGATTGCCAATTTTCCTACCGAAGGTCGGTGGTTCTCTCCAGGTACTTAGGCTTCCTCCTTGAATAAAAACTGGCCGCCGCGAAATGGCCAAAATGTTCTGAAAATGGCATTAAACCCCAACTATACTAAACAAATCATTATGACTGATCCAATAAAATTAAATTCATAAAAACTTGGTATGAAATTTTTTATCTTTCATACATTGAAAATCATTTCCAGTGAGATAAATAAGAAAGATAAGTGTGGGGTTAATCTACATGTGAAAAAATTATCAACCAAAAAGTTACAAACTGTAATGATTAAGCATTTCTGAAGGTCAGCAGATGAAAATTTTCAGCACTTGTACATTTTTACATAAATCCTATTCTGACCTGTTTTTACTAAATAAATAATATATAATACTAGAGGCTCAGCAGAGCCAGTATCGCTCACCTGGAGTCTGGTTTTCATTGGACAATTAATCAACTATTTGACCAATTTTGTTGCAATTGGTTCAATTGTTCAGGGAAAATTTATTTGACAAAAAAGGGCAATAACTCCGAAATGGGTTTTGGGATGTCCTTTAAAATTTCAGGGTAGGAAGACCTCAACATGGCAAATATTTTTCAGATTTACATTTCACTTCTATCTCAAATAGTTTTGGAGATAAATGACGAAAACTGTTAAATTTTGAAAATTTGACGAAAAAAGGGCAATAACTCCTAAATGGGTTTTGGGATTTCCTTCAAAATTTCAGGGTAGGTAGATCTTGTCATGCTGATCAATTTTACCCCATGTCAGATTTTTGATATCTGTAACGGTTTTTAAGTTATAAGCCAAAAACAACAAACGCACCCCTATATTCTATTTTTAGCTATGACAGCCATGTTTTATGTCAGATCAAAATAAATTGAGGAACGTTTGTACAGAACATGTCATAGATCATTCCTATTAAGTTTCAAACCAATCGGCCCAGCGGTTTCAGAGGAGAAGATTTTTGAATGAAAAAATTTTGAAAATTTGACAAAAAAGGGCAACAACTCCTAAATGGGTTTTGGGATTTCCTTTAAAATTTCAGGGTATGTAGACCTCAACATGGCAAACATTTTTCAAATTTACATTTCACTTCTATCTCAAATAGTTTTGGAGATAAATGACGAAAAATGTTAAATTTTGAAAATTTGACGAAAAAAGGGCAATAACTTCTAAATGGGTTTTGGGATTTCCTTCAAAATTTCAGGGTAGGTAGATCTTGTCATGCTGATCAATTTTACCCCATGTCAGATTTTTGATATCTGTAACGGTTTTTAAGTTATAAGCCAAAAATAACAAACGCACCCCTATATTCTATTTTTAGCTACGACGGCCATGTTTTATGTCAGATCAAAATAAATTGAGGAACGTTTGTACAGGACATGTCATAGATCATTCCTATGAAGTTTCAAACCAATCGGCCCAGCGGTTTCAGAGGAGAAGATTTTTGAAAATCAGCCAATCAGAAACAACAATTGCCCATGGTGGCCATGTTTGTTGTCCGATCGGGACGAAATGAGCAAACTTTATAAAGGACCTTACATAGATGCTTCCTGCCAAATTTAATTCCATTTGGCCCAGTGGTTTCAGAGGAGAAGATTGAAATGTGAAAAGTTAACGGACGGACGGACGGACGACGGACGACGGACGGACGGACGACGGACGCAAAGTGATGGCAAAAGCTCACCCTGGCTTTTAGCCAGGTGAGCTAAAAAGTTTCTCTAAACAGAAAAGAGATATGGAATATGTTATCCACTTGTTAGCTTATTAAAATCATTTCCAGTGTCCCAGTTAGACATAAATGGAGAGGGCACTGTGCCCTGCCCCCAAAAATGAGTGTCCCTGTGCCTTCAACGTGTGCTCCTGTGTCCCTTATGAGAACCTCTTTGAAATATATGGTATATCGCTTTAATAAACAATATGACATTGTGCATAATTATTGGTATCTTTCCATTTAACGTCCATATTTTTTTGGTGTGCACAAAAATTATCCATGTATAAAATTTAAACAACTGGGATTTTGATGTATAAATTCATAAACACAAAATAAAACTGTTGACATTAAGAATAATCCAAGCAAAGTAAAAAGTTACAAAGTTACAGCAAAGATTTCTACCCATAGCAAAATAAAATATTTTCACCTAAGCAAGTTTAAGATGACCAATAGGACTTGAAATATAGGTAATACTTATCATTTGATACTTACACCTGTGGAAATTTCATTACACTGCAGGTAATGCTTATCATGAGGTGAACTTGGTGTGGTGACCTGTAAAACAGTTAATATAAAATACATTGTTTACTTGAACACCCAAGAGACAGATGAAAATTTTTTTCAATAATAGGAAAGTTTGATTTATCTAAAAACCTATTAGTAAACATATGAGATTTTGGTAAAGAGACTGCAAAAGTCTGATAAACCAAAAGTGTTTTTGGTATTCAAGTTCTTGTTCTTTGCAGTTGAGTTTAGACACTAGTTCATCCAAGTGTTTAATATCGAATATTGGTTCATTGATTTTAGGACAGATGATCAAATGTGAAAAGATTATATGGAAGATAATGGATGAAAGGATGGATTGATGAATTTTTGTTTAACATCCAGTGGAAATCATTTAATGCATACCAGGACGACAACATGTTGATATGATATGAATATGACCTCTGCTTTGTACTAAACCGACATACTGAGAAGGATTTTTAATGTGCTAGCTCACAAGGTAACAGTTGACAGGAAGACATTTCACCCTGTCTGGACAAATTATACTGACTGAGAGCCAAACAGTCCATTACTCTTACTCCTAAATGTCAAATGCTTGGCGAAGAAGCCGCAAATACCAATTTTAATGTTTCTGCTTTGACCTGGCTGGGGATCAAATCTGTGACCTTCCGCACTCAAGGCGAGCATAGTATTACAAGACCACCGAGGCGGTTTTGGATGAATGGAGATTAGTTGTAAATGTCAATGAGACAACAACACAAACAAGCTCCAAAAAGTATACAAGATGTTATTGTATAACATTCAATAAGGGACATGTGATCTTCATTCATGTTCTTAATGGCCCCATATACAAATTATATGATGAAATACAACAGAAACCCCAAAATGTCTGTACTAAGTGGTGACTAACAGTTCAGATTTCTGAATATAAACAACAAAAAAATATAAATAATCGATTCTATTTTCATTCTGTTTTTCTTGAGATAGTAGATAATAAAGTCATTAAATATAATTATGCAATATGAAAATTTTATTTAAGCCAAACAAAATTTTGCACAGAAGGTTTATACAGTAGTACTTAAGTCAGTTGAACATAGCAGTTATGGTAAATGAATTGTCAAATATGTGGAGACCAACTGAGACAGTGTAGGGACAAAAAAAATTACGTTTGTGTTCTTCAAGTTTTAATGACAAATATTCCACTATAAATCTATGCGATTTTCAGTAAAAACCAAGCATTACCGATAAAAGGAGAGTAGGATACATTTGTGATAATACATGATATTTCTATGATAATCTAAACTTCTATCCTTATATGAAACATAATGTAGGTTTTTTTTTTTAAATATTTGTAGCATCCTGTAAAACTTACATTGGAATGTGAATCATCATTGTTCTTTTCTTGTTCTATAAGTATATCATGCGCTGCACTTAGCATGATAACATATGCAAAGTTATTACACAATCCAAGTAACCTGTAAGTAAAAGTCACACATGTATTGTTTACAAATATACAATTGTGTTAGCATATTGGGAATTCATGTACGTTTCCATGAAATAGAATCACAGCTATCTCAAGCAGCAGATGCTTTTTGATCATAAAATAATTCTGCATGAACATGTATTTAAATAACTGGGTAGATTTGTTATTGGGAAATACAATGTTTTTCATGGCCTCATATTTACAAACAGCCATTTGTGATTTCTTGTATTATCTTCCAGCACTGCATGGGTTAGTTTTCACATGAGCATTAACTATTAAACTATATTTTGTATTATGATATAAACCATACATAGATTCTGTCTTACAGTGAAATTCGGATTAAAATCCACATCGTTCTTTAAGCCGCACAACCCTTGTTTTTGGGGAAAATTTAATTCTGTACACAGAAAAGCTGCATTGGAAATAAAGCCATGGCTTCAGAAATGATCGATGTGATCGCCAGTTATGCATACTGTCTATGTTTTCAATAATGGGATAAAAAACGTAGATAATCTGCACCTTATTATAAGCTGCAGAATGATTTACAGAGGAAAAAATTGCAGCTTTTATTCTGAATTTTAGGTACTTTAAAATTTCACTGCCTGACCAAATATCACTGATAAATGACTTTCGTATACATCTACATTGTACATACAGTTATTATCATGTAAAATAATTTTATAATATGTGTTGATGTGCAATATGCTATTAAAATTTTGATTTAATCTGGCTACAGAATGTATACAAGATTTTAGTGTGCTTAACAAATAAAATTCTTTTGTTTCTGTAGCATACATGCTGAAGTCTTATAAATAAACGTACATTTACCAGAGTAGTTGGGAAATGCCTCCCATAACATAATACAATGTAATTAATGCACACTACCATATCCAGTTGGGTTTTGAACTAGAATAACTTAATACATGAAATCTCAAGATTTTTTAAGAAAAACAAGCATTCTGAAAGTATTGCTGGGCAATACAATGTCCCCTACCGGCCTGAGTTATGAGAAAACATGCAAAATCTCCTTATGTATGTGATTCGGGGAAGACGTATGGACAGAGTGACTTCTAAAAATCCTGAAACTATGTTTGCAAAGGGTACACAATAATTACCCGATTAGCTTAGGGTCTGCAAAAAAAGTCTGGAAAACTATTATTTTGACAATAATTCCTATATCCAAGGCCAATAACTCTCACAATAATAAACCGATCAGTGCTGTTTTTATTTAACTTCTTCAAGATTCAATGCCAAAACTGAGCTTCAAATTGCAAAAATATCATCCGAACGGAATGAAAAATTTGAACGTGATCTGTAACATGTCATGGTAAAACTATCTATATCAAATCAATATCTTCAAGTGTGGAAAACTATAAATTATTTGCGTGAATTTCCTAAGTCCAAGGACCATAACTCTGCATAAAATCATCAGACCGGAACAAAATCCAAACTTGATCTGTAACATGTGTAACTGGTCATGATAAAAATATGTACCAAATATCAAGTCAATATCTTCAAGCACAACTGAAAAAAAATTGGAAAACTGATCTACCATACTGACGGATGGATGGACGGAGTACAAACTTAAAGTCCCCCTAATCTTCACCAGTAGGGACTAGAAAGCTTACCAAAAACCAATAAGGTTTCTCTTCTTGTCAGTAGAAGACATTCTACTATCTGAAAAACAAGATATAAAATTTTTCAAATTAAATGAAACACATTCTTAATTTACATGCATAACTCCAAAGTTATTTATTCCAACCCAATTATCATTCCTACCTGGGACAAAGTAATTAAAATTTTATTCAAAACAGGTGCTCATAGGAGCCTTTATTACCCTCATTGGACATTTAAACATCTCTGCTCTTCTAAGTTTTACACAACTGACTGATATGTTCTGAGTTTTCATTCTTGACTCACTGGTGTAAGAATAATTCAGTAGTCAAAAATTAATGTTCTCTGCAAAAAATATATTTCCAACACACAGACTGTGATTCATAATGTGAGATGTTTGAAGGAATGAATTATATTAAAGGTTTAATATTATCATTTACAGAAAGGAATCATACAAGCAGAACTAATAAAATTGCCTAATGGTGAAGAATTAAGAATCTGAAAACATACAACTATACAAAATCAGTTTTCATTTTTGTAAATTATCTTTAAAAAGTCAAAAAGATAAGTTTTTCTTTGCCTATATTGTACCTAGAAAGAACACACAATTTTTTAAATTTTTTTCAAAGTTTCAGAAACAATTTGGTACAGGAATACTACTGTATTATATATTTTAGCAATATTTATGACACACCTTCCAGCATTCTAAAGTTTAAAAACACTGATGACTTATGAGTTATCAATCAAAGGTAGATGTAGATAACTGTCTACCTGGCTTCTCTGAGGGAACAGACAAACCTAAGAGATATCATACTGTAACAAGGAGCAGCTCGAACTACTACAGTATTTAGTAGGCATACCCTTATTAGCAGATTGATCTCCAGGTCAAAGTCGGGATTAACTTTGACCAACATACTCAGACTAGTTTAATACTCCTGTCCGAGTGACATTGTGCAGGAGGGTGAAAAATGCCCTTCTACCTGTACATGATGTAATGTACCAAATTTTCTAGGCTGTAACCAATGCTCGAAAGCTGTACCTTCAGTATCATAGCCAGCAATCTTAACCGCTAGACCACGAACCTTTGTAATGAAATTTGAAATATAAAAAGCAGGACCAGGATTTTGGCAAAAAAAAGCCAGGATCAGATTCATGCATACAGTATATTTTTAATCAATTGCCATTCACTTTACATTTACCTTAACCGAAACAGTTAACTGTTTAATTAAGCAAACAAAAAAAACTTTGGTTTACAGTTTGCCTAGGGGTCTTAAGCTTCCAATAATCCGAACCCGAATCTTCCAGTATTTTCCAGTATCTGCAATACTAGGTGACCAGAATCTTCATTATTTTCCAGTATCTGCAATTCTGGGTGACCAGAATCTTACAGTATTTTCCAGTATCTGCAATTCTGGATGACCAGAATCTTCCAGTATTTTCCAGTTTCTGCAATTCTGGGTGACCAGAATCTTCCAGCATTTTCCGGGAAGACTTCCTTTTGGCACCCCTTGCATAGACATACGCACAAGGGGTGCCAAAAGGAAGTCTTGCCTATTTTCCAGTATCTGTATCTAAATATATTCTGCCAATGTAGGCATACCTCCAACGGAGTCGATTAAATTTTATCCTTCACCACACATATTATAGGTAAATCAGTTTAAAAAGTTAAAAATAAAAAAGTATATCCAATCCACCATATATATATATATATATATATATATATATTGTGAATTCTTCTGTTCCACCACCAGTTATATACAGTTTATAAATAACTTCTCAATAAAATGATAAAATTAACTTTAACTTGCACCAATACAAAAGTCAAATTACTATTGTTCACTTAATTGTTCTCATGACATGTACATAGAGGATTGATACTGATGATACCTGTTGAAATTCCCACCCTGACCATCAGTATCCTAATTAACTGTCAATAGACTTTAAATAACAATTGTCTGAATGATATATGGCTTTTCTCGCCACATTTTTGTTGTTTAGTGAGCATTTCATATGTTTGATACAATCCCTGTCCGACCTAGTTTTTAGTCATTATAACATGTTTGATACAATCTCTTGTTTGTGTATCAAGGGATTGTATCAAACATGTTAAAATGACTAAAAACTAGGTCTTTTATGAATTTATGAATTTGTGTAATAAAATCTTTATTTCTTGATTTGACAACATATGATACCATAATACGCATGTCCGGCCTAGTTTTAAGTCATTTTAACATGTTTGATACAATCTCTTGTTTGTGTATCAAGGGATTGTATCAAACATGTTAAAATGACTAAAAACTAGGTCGGACATGCGTATTATGGTATCATATGTTGTCAAATCAAGAAATAAAGATTTTATTACACAAATTCATAATTTCAATCCATCAACCTGTACCCAAGCACCTGTGGTTCATTGATTCTGTTAGTAAGATCAATATTTTGTTTATTATAGCATAATAAAAAGGATTGACAATCAGTTGTACTAAGTCTATATTATTTCCAATACAGGATTTTGCAAAAGTTCACCACTTCTTTTAAACTATAATCTCTATCAATCTGCAATTCGGTTACTGGATAAATCGGACCATAACAGACTCAGACTATTACAAACTCAGACTATGACAAATTCGGACCATACCGGAATCAGACCACCATTTTTTTATGAATAGAAATAAAGTTGACAAATTGGCCCACCCATGTTTTAACTGAATTTCTGTATTCATTCATATTCTTACGTTGGGTTTTTGTGTATGTATCAACTAACTTTTGGATAAGATCCTCATTTAAGGAAATTTTTGATTTGAAATCATATCTAAATTTATGTACATATCTTTTAAAGAGCTTTAAATCAAAGTGAAAAGCATGTATCAATTAACTAAACATTTAGGTGGAGTAATTTATTTTATCTTCATTAACAAAACATTTACTTCGATTGATTTATTTTTTATGGATTTGTAATTACTTTTGAGATTTTTGATATATAAAATATATAAGGATAAATATTAATCCCTTAGTAAACTATCCTCTTAAAACATGTCAAACGAACATTTTTTCTTCTTTGAAAAAACTTTTTTTATTAGTTTGCACAAATGTAAGGAAATATGGAACTATATAAGAAACAATGAAATTAAATGATCGGAACATGCTATATGATAATTACATGTACATATATTACACAACTAATTATACAAGAGCCCAGCTGCTATATAAGCATTTGACACCTTTTTACTACAGAAGATAACATAGCACTGAAATTTTACTGCCCAGTCGGTGGTACTGGAGCATGTGAATAGGGGCTTTTTTCCAATAAGTTAAAGTTACAACAAAGTTCTTAAACAGGGGGTATAGTGATTCAAAACCTAAAACTCATTTCATCTGGTCATTTTGTGAAAAATAGAAATGTTTTGGTCATGCTGAATTTTGACAAGACTGCAGTCTAATTGAGTATAGTGTGTAAAGAATATATAAAAAATTATTATTCTAGAAATAAAATGGTTATGAGCTTGAAACTAGAACTGTAAAACATACTATTCTTAAGGTTAGATTCTGGAGATCTTAAAGTGTTCATAACTTTAGTCTATAATACGGCATCATCAAATAACTATTTTAATGTGAAAAATCAATTACCAATCATGTATTAGCTTATAAATCACTGTTGGTCCGATTTAGTGTAGTCCGATTTGGTTATGGTACGAGTTTGTTATGGGCCAATTCATCATGGAATCTGCAATTCTGGTTGTCCTAGAATCTTGAAAGATTTTATATAGGACCCTATCTGCAATTTTGGAAAATCACAATATAAACAATTCTATATTTCAGTACAATACTGGCACACCAGTATTTACCAGTATCTTCCACTTCCAGTATCTGCAGGATACAATGTACCTACCAATTCATAAAATAATGGGCGCAGACATCTTGTGAATTAAGGAACATTTAGCGTGAAATAAATGTGGGACTTGCTGCCCATTGGTCAATATTAAATTAAATAATAAATAATTTTAAACGGCAGTGGTTCTTCCTTCGAAACATATGAGATAAAACAATTTCAAACTAACTTTTAAGAATGTGGGTAATTTCAATGATTTAAGTGGGTACCCCCCCCCCCCCCCCCCCCCCCCCCCCCATTTTTAGCAAAAATTTATCCCCCTTTTTTGACCCTCATTTTTCGGCATGAAAAAGAACTACCATTTTCGTTGAATTAAATTAATCGGATACATTTCCACTTAATGTGAGGTGCTGTTATTTTTCAAGAAATTAAATTTTTATTTTTATGAAATTTTCTTTCATATCTTGGTACCCCCATATGGAGATTAACATAGAAACTGAATTGGTACTTTGCATTCTGCAATTCTGGTTACAAATGTACAATAGTCAATACTGCCATTACTGGATTATTAAATTACTGGTTGTACCAGTGTTTAGTTCCCTTTCTTCACTTTATCGCTCATTACTGAGCATCATTTTTCAGTTAAAATACCAACTGAAAGTTAATCATTTGTATACCATAATTAGTTTCTCTGATGCTTAACTCTCTAGTCTCTTGACAGTCTTGTGCCATCTCCTGTTCTCAGACGATTGTGGAAGTCTTCTGTGCGAAGATTAAAAACTCTATCATGTAAAAAACGCAAGAAAGAGATGGCGGCATCATTCAAAGGCAATATCAAAAGTCAAAAATTGGCAAAATCCTTTAAAGATAGACTTGATGTAAGCATATATTATATCAGGAACAGTCTTGTATAATTTCAATTTCTTAAAACTATTTACTTACACAAAAACAAATGTCATCAAAAACATCTCGCTGTGTTTAGAATAAAACTACTTTTAGATTCAAAACTTGCCAAGACTTGCATGCTTGTGCCAAGTTCTTCACTAGTTTATAGTATAGTACTACTGGCATAACTGTGTGTCTCACACTAATGTCAACTCCCATTTATTTACAGAATATCTAAAAATATTGTTGAAGTTTTCATTGAAACAGGTGTAGCCTTCTTTTGCTTTTAAGGGTTATACTTGACCCCAGTTGATAGAAACAAGTGCCTGTGGCCTTCTGTTTGGGTCCATTTGCCCTGATTCATGTTCGCCTTAGTACCTGTTTTCCCAAATACCGGTTCGCCCTGGGACAATTCGCCCTGGGTCTGTTCGCCCTGATTTTTATTTTATTATGTTGTATTGTTGTATAATTTAAATGTATAATTATATTTGAATAAAGTATGTTAAAGTTTGTATACAATTTTGCCAAATATTTATGTTGTATTGCTGCTAGCAGAAAATAAGTTCCTGTTTTTCCAGGAGTACAAGGTATTTAATATAAAACAACTGAAGACTAAGTTATCTGTATGTATTTTTCTTTATTGATACACTTTAACAATATCAAAACATTCATTAACAGTTATAACAAGATCAATCTCAAACTGCGCATCACACAGATTTACACAATAATATTTTACTGGACTATACACTGCCTTTAAAGCTGACTAGGTTATTTTAAAAACTTTATTTTCATTATTAACCCCACCAAAGACATTTGAAACAACAATCAACGATTTCAGACATCATAATTATACCTAATCAGCATTACAAATTAAATTCAACAGTCATTAAAAGTAATCTAAATAAAAACAAATGTAATAATGAAGCCGGGGCCTCGGTCGCCGAGTGGTCTAGGTAGTTCGTCATGACTACCTGTGATCATTAGCCTGTCAACGCTGAGGTTGTGAGTTCGAATCTCACCTTTGGCGGGGTGTGTTCGACTCCGATCTTAATTGACAAGGATTGCCAATTTTCCTACCGAAGGTCGGTGGTTCTCTCCGGGTACTCCGGCTCCCTCCACCAATAAAAACTGGCTGCGGCGAAATAGCCAAATGTGCTGAAAACGGCGTAAAACCCCAATTAAACAAACAAACAAACAATAATGAAGCCAATCAATGCTCTAGAACAAACAATTAATTTTAAAAAAATTCAGTGTTTTTTCATGAATTTTGAGATACAAGTATTTTCTTTAGTATTTACCAAATGAATATCGGCATAGATTTAAAAACCTAAATACTGTTAATATTAATCTTTTTTTTTTTTTTTTATAAAAATAAGGCGAACGAACCCAGGGCAAACATGTAATTAGGGCAAACAGACCTGATACCCTTTAGGGGACCCACTTAATATGGGTATTCTATAATGGTTATTAAAGTGACAGAAGGCCATGTACAAGCACTTGTTTCTATCAACTTGGGTCAACTAATAACATATCAAGTAGGGGAAGGACAGGTAGCTGTAGCAATTCTAGTTAACGCTAGGTGCAGCACTGGCAGAAACATCAATTGTAAACATTAGATCTGGTACCCAAATTGTCTATCGATAGGTTATAAATATTTTTCAACCCAGTTTTTAAATAACTGGCGTTAAGTGGAATGGCTAGTAGCTGACCAAAAATCTGCAAAATTTCTTTTATCGAAATTTGATTCCATTTGATTTTGTCATTGTTTTATTTTGATAATGATAAATACGTGTTAAGATAAAAGAGAAGATTTCAGTCCAAAAATACTTTATTTTGTCCATGTTATTGCTTTTCAGCTCAATTGGCTAAAGCCAGGTTGAGCTTTTGCCATCACTTTGCGTCCGTCGTTCGTCGCCCATCCGTTAACTTTTCACATTTAAATCTTCTTCTCCAAAACCCCATGACCAATTGAAAGCAAACTTAATGGGGATGTTCATTGGATGGTCCTCTACAGAGTTTATGTTTTTTGGTTCTGATCCAAAATTCAACATGGCTGCCAGGGCTACTTATGCACTCTGATTGGCTAAAATTTTAAAAATCTTTTTCTCTGAAACTACAAAAGGAATTGAATTGTTATATTGCAGGAATGATCCTTACATGGTCCTCTACAAAGGCTGTTTTTTTGTGCCGATTTGAAATCGAAGATGCCCACCACCATGGGACGTCACACATTTAACATGGGATCCCATGGGAAATACATACAAACATCTTTTTGTCATAAACTGTTTGACAGATGGAAGTAATATTATTCCTGAATGATCAGATAATGGTCCTTAACAAAATGGGTGTTTTTTGTGCCGATCCGAAATTAAAAAACATTGCTGCCATGGCTATTTATGCACTCTGATTGGCTGAAATTTAAAAAATCCTCTTCTCTGTGAAACTACAAAAGCAATTGAATTGTTATATTGCAGGAATGATCCTTACATGGTCCTCTACAAAATTATGTTTTTTGTGCCATTATGAAATCCAAGATGGCTGCCACCATGGGACACATTTAACATGGGATCCTATGGGAAATACATACAAACATCTTCTTGTCAGAAACCGTTTGACAGATGGAAGTAATATTATGCCTGAATGATCAGATAAGGTCCTTAACAAAATGGATGTTTTTGGTGCCGATCCGAAATTCAACATGGCTGCCAGGGTCAGTTATGCACTCTGAGGCCTAAAATAAAAAATTGTTTGTTTGCTGTTGCCGCCCAACCCGTTAAAGACATTGTGACACCAAAAACATTTCTGTCGTTTGTGTCAAAGATTTTGGTTTTTTTCGGAATTTTATCATGGTCGTGCCCAACTCTTCAAAACGTATGTAATGCAAGGAAAAACGATAACGCGGTTAAGGGTTTTAGTGACCAGAACATGGTTTGACAACAAAATGTGAAATTTATCAGGGTGTAGGGGAATCCCCTTACAAATTATACTTAGATGTTCTAAAAATACATTTTCAGAATTTTGTAGTTTCTTTTTTCCACAAGTATGTCCAAATCAATCTGTAAGTTCACCATGATGTGTCAAATATGAACGGTCTATCCACATTTGCCTTCAATGTTCTGCATGTGACACATGTCCAGACATCAATTGGTCTTGTTTATTTATAGATGATCTTGCCAGTATTATTTTTCTTTTATGCTTTATAATGTTTGATTTGTTTTTATTTTACTTTAAAGATCTGATTGCAAGTTTCTTTTGTTTTGCGTTTTAGTGATTTAATCAAGTTAATGTCGGATGTGTTCAAAATTGAAATCCGTCAGATCCATTAAAAGTTTCAATAAATGTCAGAGTTACTTAAATTTCATCTTTGCATATAGTGAAGTTACCTCCCATTTTCAGAGTTATCACTCTTTAGAGAAGGTACCCTTTGAATCCTTCCTTGAAAATAAAATTTTCTGCTATTTCTTTGACACCAACATTCATCATTTCTGAAGTGATTTACCTTATGCTGTTGAATGGTAGATACATTGGAAAAGTTAATGAGAAAAAATATTAAACCAATATCATCATGTGATAATATGTGTACCTTCTTAAATAGAATATTTTTAGATTATTATTCTATTATATGGAAAGTAAAATCAATTTGATGAAAAAACAGAATACTATTAAATATGAGATACCATGATTGAATACAGGGTATTAAATGCATTAGCTGGAACACCAAGATTATTTACAAAGTGCTCAATTGAATCATTACATTACAGGAATGATCCTTAAATGGTCCTCTACCAAGTCTATGTCTTTCATTCCAATATGAAATCCAAGATGTCTGAAACTTCAGAGCCAGTTGGAACCAAACTTGGTAGATATGGTCCTTAAATTGTCCTCTGTCAGATGACCCAGAATGTCAACCAAGATGGCCGTCACAGCAAAACTTCGTTAAACATAGGGCCCTATTCATTAAAAAATCTTCTTGTCTAAAACCACTAAGCCAATTGGCACCAATGAACCTTAGATGGTCTTCTTTCAGAATTGTGTCCGATGACCTGGAATGTCAACCAAGATGGCCACCACTGCTGAACTTATTTTAACTTAGGACCCTTTGGGAAAATTCATTAAAAAATCTTGTCTGAAACCACAGAGCCAATTGCGACCAACCTTGGCACGATGGTCCTTAGATGGTCCTCTTTCAGAATTGTATCGGATGACCAGGAATGTCAACCAAAATGGCTGCTACAGCCGAACTTAGTTTAACATAGGACCCTATGTGAAAATTCAGCGCGCTTGGGGATAAACGTCCAAGTTGTTCCATATGTGGATAATGTCTGATTTAGTGTCTCTGATTGAGTGAGTCTCTTTATCATTTCGGGAGCTGCTAGGTAAGTTGTTGCATTATCTGATAGCATTGTTCGTGGTCTTGACTTGCGGCTAACGAATCTCCTAAATGCCTGTAGAAATGAGCTTTCCGTGAGATCAGATACAACTTCAAGATGTACGGCTCTTGTCAATGCACAGGTGAATAAACATATAAAAACTTTCTTTTCCATTCCATGATTGTCCTTTACATATAACGCACCTGTAAAGTCGACTCCTGTAGTAGAAAAGGGAGGTGCTTTAGGTAGTGGTGGCGGATCAGGCGCTGTATACAGTTTACCACTGAGTTTCTTGCACGTTACACAATTGCGCAAAACGCTTCTTGTATATTGACGTATTCCCGGTATCCAAAATTCCTGTCGTATTTGAGTCACTGTTGTTAAAACTCCCGAATGCATCAAGTTATGGTGTATATCGAGAACAGTTAACTTGGTAAATCGATGATTCCTAGGTAGTAAATAAGGAAACTTCGTCTTTTCACATACCAGTGCATTGTATTGCACCTTTATCATCTAAGAACAGTCTTAGTTGTCTCACTAAATTAGGGCATTTTGCGTCCTTTGATTTGAGAAATGCAATTTCTTCCGAGTATACAGTCCCTTGACAATTTGTGATCCATGCTTTGGTAGCTTCCTGTAATTCATCTTTTGTCACAAACTTTTCCTTTATCCTTTCATCTCTTGATAATCGACAATTTCGAATAAAGCGTTGCACGTACGACATGATTCTAAGTAATTTTGGTAGAGTACTGTATGCGTCAATATTCACAATTCTATGAATTCCAATTTCATTCCTTGGTTGATCCATCGACTTGATCGATTCTCCTGTATCTAATCCAGTAAGTAGCACGGTAGTATCCGTTACTTTCCACTCTGGCCAACTCGATTGGTCTTTCATCCAATCTGGCCCATTAAACCATAATGCATTATGTTCGAATTGTGAGTGTGTTAATCCTCTCGTCAAAAGATCAGCGGGATTATCATTTGTAGGGCAGTATCGCCAATTGAAATTTCCTGTTAGTTCCCGGATTTCCGTAACTCTATTTCTAATGAATTTCTTCAGTTGCTTAGTTGTTGAAAGCCATTGCAAAACGATTTGACTATCTGACCAAAATATGATATTATCTGTAGGTGGAGTAGATGCAATATGTTAAGCAAGCCTGGCTCCTACGAGTGCGGCCATTAATTCTAGCTGTGGCAATGTCAGTTGTTTTAGCGGTGCTACTCTGCTTTTTGACATAACTAGTGATGAACTATGTCCATTGCATATGTAGATTGTCGCTCCGTATGCTACTAAACTTGCGTCCACAAATACATGTAGGGTCATTTTCTGATTTGATGAATTGACATTGTAGCATCTTTCCAACTTCGTGTTTGTCGATTTTTCCAAATCAGTAGCCAGAGTTCTCCATATTTTCTGTATTTCTAACGGTAATGGTTCGTCCCATTCGAATTTTTTCTTCCACAATTGTTGCATAAGGATTTTAGCTCTGATTGATATTGGACTCAGAAATCCCAACGGATCATAAAGTCGTGATGATTGCTTGAGAATTTCACGCTTGGTCACAATTGGCGAATTAATATCCAGTATTTCGAGTTTTGGAAAAGCTATCGTGTCCTTGATTGAATCCCATTGTAGACCTAAAGTCTTTACGACTGTGTCTCTTTCCAACACACGCTGTTGCTTAGCTTGATTTCTGTGTTTGACAGTTTGAACTCCAGGATCGTAAGTTGAACCCTGCTTCTAGCATCATATTTCGAGTTTCTCTGAAATATTTCACAGCTTCATTTTCAGTATCCACACTTGACAAAATGTTATCTACGTAAAGATCATTCCTCATTATTCCTGATAGTTCTGTATTTCGTTGATCCAAGTGTTTCATTAGGGTTGTGTTCAAAATGAACGGCGAGCATGTGGCACCAAATAAGACTGATTTGAATCTATAGGTTTGTAACTGTAAATCTGTAGGGTTGCCAGGATCTTTTAGCCAGAAGAAACGTGTGTAATTTCTGTCTTTCTCGTCTAGTCCAACGTAGAAAAGCTTTCTCTATATCCGTACTAATTCCGTATTGTTTCCTTCTAAATCTTATCAAAATCTTAGTCAAGTCATTAAGGTCTGGCGGAACTGACATTAAGCAGTCATTTAAGCTGGCAGAATCCGGTGAGCGTTTACAACTACAATCGTAAACTATACGAATGGATGTGGTAGTGGATTCCTTCTTTACAGCGTGGTGAGGTATGAAGTGTATGTTTGTTTTGTCTTCGCTAACATCGTCGACTGGTACCTTTTCTATAAACCCTCTTTTCTTGCTCGTCTATGATCTCCGTGTATTTCTGAAGTAATTTCGGTTCACGACTAAGACGTCTGATAGTGTTTTCAGTTCTGGCTTTTGCTATTTGAATGTTTGACGGTAACTCTGAATGATCGTGTTTCCATGGCAACTTTGCGGAATATCGCCCATCTTCAAATTTGATAGATCTTTGTTGGTAGGTTTTCAGAAAACTTTCATCTTCATCCTCGTGTGGTGAACTTATTCCTATAGATTCTAAACTCCAAAACTTCTCTATGTCCGACTCGTCACAACGATGTGATGAAATAACGTTCAGTAGAACAGATGATGTGTTTGATTTTGGTCCATTCTTGACGACCGGTCCAGATAACAAGTATCCTATTTTTGATGTTGGTCCATTTCCTCTAACCACTTTATCTTGCACAATGTCCCAATAATAATCCGCACCAATAAGTAGCGATATTTCAAAGTTTTCCTCATCATTTATGGGATGCGCTAGTTTCAAGTCCTTCAGATAAGGTAGATTTCTTCTCACGTATTTCATCTGATTTTGAAACGGAACTGCAATATCTGGTACAATCAATGCGTTAATTTTTAACCTTTGACCATTATCGGCCTGTAGTTTTACGGTTGCTATATCTAAATGTCGTACATCCTTCTCCTTGTCTCCAAATGCCGAAAGTTCAATGGTATCTCTTCCACATGGCGTAATTTGTAGTTTGTTAGCTAGACTTTGGTTGATGAATGAGCGCTGAGCTCCCTCGTCGAATAAAATCTTCGCATCCGTCGTATGTTTTCCGTATGTTACGAGGGCTATGGCTAAGACACTCATGTGCACTTGTGAACTATACATTTATGTGGTTTTCGTGGCGTCGTCCGTTTTGATCATGTTCACGCTAGTTTGTTTCTCATTCTCATGTTTTCCTCCGCATATGCTGGTATGATGCTTTTTGTTACACTTTTTACATCTCTTATTTGACTTACAATCGGAGACCCGGTGGTCCCGTAAGCAATTAAAACAGAGTTTTTCTGTTTTACAATTTTCAACCTCTCGTTTACACCCGTAACATGATTACATTCTCCCGTAAAATGTGTTTCTGTACAATAAATACATGGACGGGTTTTCGTTTCCGTTTTCTCATTGCTCCTTATGATACAATTGGAATGTGACTTCGCATTCCGTGCTCCTGTGTGAAAAGTTGCGGTGCTATGTATACCCTCTCTGTCGGTAAATTCCCCGGCGTCAAGAACTCTAACTTCCATCATGATAGCTTTTCGTAGAATTTTAGGCGTGATATCATCGGTATCGTACTCCCGGGCGATGTTTTTGCGTATTTCGACTGGCAGTTTACTTATGACGGGTACCAGTAATGCACCGTACATTTCTTGTGTTTGGCCTAGACATTCGAGTCCTCTTATGTATGATTCTAAGCTATCTCCGTAGCTTCTCAAGCTATTCAACTCATTTGAAGGAGCGGGTATGGCCATTAACGCTTTCATATACGAATTGATTATCTTTTGTGGGTGTCCGAATCTTTCTCTGAGCAGATTTACGGCTGTGTCAAAGTTTGTGTGGTTAAGAGCAAAACCTGATATTGTTTGAGCAGCGGTCCCTAGTAACTGAGCTTTCAAGTAGCTAAATTTCTGAACTGGAGTTAAGCTGCTACTGAAATGTATTGTCGACTCATAAGTGTCCCAAAATGTACTCCATTCTAAGACATTCCCGTCAAAATGTGGCAAATCAAGTTTGGGTAATCTGTGGTTGTTCATACTAGTATTATGATATGACGCTGATGTATGCGAATACTCCTCGTAGTTTCGTGAACTTTGGCTTGGTATAATAGGGGCGTTCCTATTGTGTGATATGTTCTCTCTATCTAGTACATGCATTTCATGTGAATCAATATTTGATGATCTAGGGACGTCTGTCGTGTTCCCGGCGGAACTGTTTGTATTGCATGTTGCTCTGAATGGCGTAAAACTATGTGCATGGGCGTTGAGTGTGGCATGGGTTTGTTCATCTTTAGAAATGATTGATTGCTTGAATTTACGTATTTGTCTGAGCTTAGTATCTAAATTAAACATATACTCATCGGTCTGTGCTACTTCTCAATATCTTCATCCTGTAGAACTTCAATCAGCTTATCGTTCAGTCCACTAAGAATTGTTATTTTCTGCACAAGAGAGTTCTCGATTTGTTAAACATCTTCCGCTTGGATTCGCCTCCAACTCCTCGAAATTCTTCACCAATCTCGTCACTGCTGCTTTGTTGCCTGCCCGTGTAGCCTTGATCTTTGTTTCCATATTGCCGAATGATAAATGGCACCATATGATATTGCGTAAAGGATAGAAACTTCGTTGCGTTGTGTATGTTTATTAACGTTCAGCCATTCAATACAATATAACGTCATAAGAGTGAGACTTGACATGAGTTACCTAGCAATGTTACTATAATGTCAAGTTACTTGGCGACGTCGGTTCGTTTGTGACGCCTAATCTTCGACAGACCCTGTGGGAAATTTAATTTGCAGATCATCATACCTTAAACTTGGCCATTTGGAACCAAACTAATGCCAGCAATGGTCCTCTTTCAGAATTGTGTTTGATAACCTTGAATGTCAACTAAGATGACCAACACACCCTAACTTTGCTTAACATTGTACCTATGGGAAAACCAGCCAAGATTAATTTTCAGTCCTGCTGAACGTGGACAAGTTAAATCCAGGTAAGCAAAATGGCTGCATGGGGATGTCGGGGATCAAAATAGTCACCCATGGCAACTAGAATTTAGTCTGGGCTACTAATTTTCAGATTTCTTGGTAGCCCAACTGGTGATTATACAATCAGCTGGGCAAGCTGGCAATTAGGTGTTTAAAAGACGGTATTGTTTACAATCGGTGATCGTTAATTCATTTGAGGAATCGTAACCAGTAGACTATCAAATTATCGGGGAAACCAGTAATTTTATCCTGCCCATTTCCCTATCATTTTTTAGCTCACCTGGCCTTAATATATATATACATGTATATGAATATTGTTTAAAACTCTTGAAACTGTCCCATGATCAAGAAATGAGTGAGGCCAGTTAAAAGGAAAAATTTAACTTCTGAATTTGGAGTCTAACCTATAAGAAATTGTTTACATCTACTCATGCAGTGTGTTCCCCTTTCTTGATCTGACATTTACAGTGACTTGGATGAGGATCTGGTATTTGATAGGTTGTTTGATTAGCTAATCAATATGACATGTTATTGAATAAAAATTGATTACTTTCATCAGTATCAAATTGTATGCCTCTGGTCAATAAATTTATGGTGTTTGGAATCTTTTTCTTGAAAGAAGTCTGGATGACCAGTTTCTTCTCTTCTCTCAGCTACCAAAATCCTAGAACTCCACCTTCAATTTTTGAGACTTGATTATGAGAACTGGTTTATAAATTAATACTATAAGAGTTGTCTGTGCCAATGATTTCAGAATTTTTATATATGTGCAGTGCAGTGGCCGTTTTTCACATTTTCACCTTTTTTAGGCACCTGTTTTGTGAATAGCTGATATGACGGTGACAGACCAGCAGCATAACACAGGACCAATAGTAATTTCATATGCCTTAAGTCTTAGGAAGCTTTAGAGGCTGATATGGAAAATTTCATGTAATAATCTATAATTATAGGTAGATTGTATTTATCAGTCAAGCCCTGTGCCACCTAGCCTGACTTAATTTTTTCAGCCCATAAACAAGGGTAGGCTTAGTCAGTTTTATGTAACGTTAGGAATTTAGATAAATATAATTTTATATTATTAATTTTAGAAAATTGGTTGTCCATATACAGAGGGTGTCGAAGATTCTTGGATAACAGAGTTGATCTTCAAACCTGGAGAACCCAGAATTAGATTGTTACAGTGGCTGTTTTCCAAGTACATTACCATTATTAGTAAAAATATTGTAAATTCACATATTCATGCAAAAGATTTGACAGGGTGAAGATTTCAAGAAATAAGGCTTACATTTTAATTATTGCTTATATTCCAATGGACAGGCCAGAGGTTGTAACTTTCTGGACACACTCACTTGCCTTGAGCTTTTATTTACTGAAAATTTATTAGCCTGACAGTTCATAGTACTTGCCAAGAACTTGTAGGCTACAGAAATTTATCAGCTTTATACAATTGATCAATAGCATTAACCCTCTTGCCGAGATTATATTAGCCATCCGATAATAGCAATCTCTATTCAATTCCAAAATAGTAAGTGATAGGCACAAGATGAAATTTCAGTAGCCCATAGGGCTTTAAATATCACGAAATGTGACAGGCTGATAATAAAAAAAATATTTCATTTGGCTTCTGCTGCTTTAAACGGTAGAAAAAGCTCCTTTCTTGTTACAACACGTACATTGTACAGGAGATTTTGGAAGATTCACAATAATTTCTAAATTTACAGTAATAACATGTTCATATGGAAATGTAAGGATATGGTGTAAGTGTTAATGTGACATTATCAAAATTGATTTACATGTTTGGACTTTAGATAGATTTCTTTGGAGTATTGATATGTACTGAACGTCAGATTACTGTCTGGACACCTCAGTTCATGGAATTGGTTTTTTGCATTTTGAAATCTAAACATTAGAATTATTAGACAATCTTTTTTGGTTAATAAACCTTATAGAGTTGTCCAAGAAAACTTAAAATTGTAAAGTTGTTTATAAAGGTAAAACATGTATTTGTATACTTCACAAATGATTTTAAATTGGGAATTTCCAATAGCAAAATTAATGCACTTGGAAATTTGAAAAAATAAAAAATTTATTAATACGCATCCTAAAATTTGTAAAACTGTTATTCTAAATATTTTTAATGCACTTTGTGCATATTTCATGCAACACAGGGTTGTAATACTTAATTTTATAAAATCTCACATGAAGAGTTATATCCCTTTTACATTGAAGCTTCCATAGGCAGAATTTTTTTGTTTCTGGAAGACATGGTTGAACACAATCTGGTTACGACTTGGCTCATTGTATCTTTAACCCAAGTGACTAGACAATTCATATTAATAAAGGTATCAGTAAACATATTCAAATTTTTAAAAATCCATTCCATGGACTGAAGTGTCCATACAGTAGACATAATGATTGAGAATGTGAAACCAATCTTCAGAAGAATTTGATGATGAAAAAAGTAATAAAGTTGAAATCTTGACTAGCTCAATTGATATTTTTCATTTCATTTTTATACGACCGCAAAATTTTTGCGGTCGTATATTGGTATGACGTTGGCGGCGGCGTCGTCGTCGTCGTCGTCTGCGTCGTCGTCCGTCGTCTGCATCGTCGTCCGAAGACATTTGGTTTTCGCACTATAACTTTAGTATAAGTTAATAGAAATCTATGAAATTTAAACACAAGGTTTATGACCACAAAAGGAAGGTTGGGATTGATTTTGGGAGTTTTGGTCCCAACAGTTTAAGAATCAGGGGCCAAAAAAGGGCCCAATAAGCATTTTTCTTGGTTTTCGCACAATAACTCTAGTATAAGTAAATAGAAATCTATGAAATTTTAACACAAGGTTTATGACCACAAAAGGAAGGTTGGGATTGTTTTTGGGAGTTTTGGTCCCAACAGTTTAGGAAGTAGGGGCTAAAAAAGGGCCCAAATAAGCATTTTTCTTGGTTTTTGCACAATAACTTTAGTATAAGTAAATAGAAATCTATGAAATTTAAACACAAGGTTTATGACCACAAAAGGAAGGTTGGGATTGATTTTTGGAGTTTTGGTCCCAACAGTTTAGGAATTAGGGGCCAAAAGGGTCCAAAATTAAACTTTGTTTGATTTCATCGAAAATTGAACTATTGGGGTTCTTTGATATGCCGAATCTAACCGTGCCTTTAGATTCTTAATTTTTGGTCCCGTTTTCAAATTGGTCTACATTAAGGTCCAAAGGGTCCAAAATTAAACTTAGTTTGATTTTAACAAAAATTGAATTCTTGGAGTTCTTTGATATGCTGAATCTAAACATGTACTTAGTTTTTTTATTATGGGCCCAGTTTTCAAGTTGGTCCAAATCGGGGTCCAAAATTAAACTTTGTTTGATTTCATCGAAAATTGAAGTATTGGGGTTCTTTGATATGCCGAATCTAACTGTGCATTTAGATTCTTAATTTTTGGTCCCGTTTTCAAATTGGTCTACATTAAGGTCCAAAGGGTCCAAAATTAAACTTAGTTTGATTTTAACAAAAATTGAATTCTTGGGGTTCTTTGATATGCTGAATCTAAACATGTACTTAGTTTTTTTATTATGGGCCCAGTTTTCAAGTTGGTCCAAATCGGGGTCCAAAATTAAACTTTGTTTGATTTCATCGAAAATTGACTTATTGGGGTTCTTTGATATGCCGAATCTAACCGTGCATTTAGATTCTTAATTTTTGGTCCTGTTTTCAAATTGGTCTACATTAAGGTCCAAAGTGTCCAAAATTAAACTTAGTTTGATTTTAACAAAAATTGAATTCTTGGGGTTCTTTGATATGCTGAATCTAAACATGTACTTAGTTTTTTTTATTATGGGCCCAGTTTTCAAGTTGGTCCAAATCGGGGTCCAAAATTAAAGCTAAAAAAGGGGTAAATTTTTTTTTTTTTTGGGGGGGGGGAATTCTCCACAGCATATTGTATTGCACAAGAAGCAAAGAATTGAATATAAATTCAAATCATATGACCAATTCTAAGTTCTTTATTTCAGTTATTCTGTGTCAGAAACCTATTATGTGTCAAATATTTGAAGAAATTTTCAATTGCACAGTATTGTGCAATAGCAAGAAATTGATATGTGTGCTCTGCTATCAAAACCTTATTATTAACAAATTCCATGACTATGATGTCATTTTCTATTTTAATATGTTATGGTGTATTTAAATGGGCTGTTATGGTTGCAAAGTATAAAGAAATTGGGGGAAAGGGGGGGGGGGGGGGTTGAAAACAAAATTTAGAGGGGGGGGGGGGGGGGGGTAAATGAGAAATTGGGGAGGGGGTAATTTTTTTCTCATTTCATATTTCATAAATTAAAAAGAAAATTTCAAATTTTTTTAGCAAAAAAGGGGGGGTTACATTAAATTTTATTGTTTTTTGTTTTTTTTTGGGAGGGGGGCGGGTCAATGTGCAACTTCATAGTGTATTGCACAAAAGCTAAAAAAAGGGGTAAATTATTATTTTTTTTTTGGGGGGGGGCAATTCTCCACAGCATATTGTATTGCACAAGAAGCAAAAAATTGAATATAAATTCAACTCATATGACCAATTCTAAGTTCTTTGATTTCAGTTATTCTGTGTCAGAAACCTATTATGTGTCAAATATTTGAAGAAATTTTCAATTGCACAGTATTGCGCAATAGCAAGAAATCTTCAATTGCACAGTATTGCGCAATAGCAAGAAATTGATATGTGTGCCCAATTTTAAATTTTAAATTGGTTATTTCTGATTTATATATAAAAACAAATAATACTGATATGGTTTGAATAGGTAAATTAAAAAATTTTAAGTTCTTAGACAACATTCATTCTGTGTCAGAAACCTATGCTGTGTCAAATATTTATTCACAATCCAAATTCAGTATTGTATCAAGCTTGAATGTTGTGTTCATAATTGCCCCAACTATTCAGGGTTCGACATCTGCGGTCGTATCTAGCTGCGCCCAGCGGAGCATTTTATTCAGTTTCAAATACTTTACATGGTTGATGTAGGTTATTCTTCCTTATTGTTTCTGGTTTCTGGTTTGTCCAAAATTTATGAATCCTGTTAATGCACTGAAAATTATAATACATCATAAAGGGTTTCTATGTTATTTCTCATTATTAATTTGGCAATGTAAAGGATGCCATGAAGGAAAATCTGGTTTGCTGTCAGCTCATTTCTTCTTCAATATTATCACTTCATGTAATAAAATTTAGTTATTAGTTAATTTTGGGCATCTTTTAATACTGGGGCCTTGGTGGCCAAGTGGTCTAGGTAATTTGTTATGACTACTAATGATCACTATCCTGTCAACACTGAGGTTGTGAGTTCGAATCTCACTTGTGGTGAGGTGTGTTCGACTCCGATCTAAATTGACAAGGATTGCCAATTTTCCTACCAAAGGTCGGTGGTTCTCTTATGGGTACTCCGGCTTCCTCCACCAATAAAAATTGGCCGCCGCGAAATAGCCAAATGTGCTGAAAATGACGTAAAACCCCAACTAAACAAACAAATCTTTTAATACTTTTCAGAATAACATTACACCAAGTGACTTTTTACCTTTGGCAAAATATTTTTCAAAAATGATTTAATTTTCTCATACTATATTACCGAGTCACACATGGCTACATATATATAGTATTTTTAATGAGGTCTGTGTTTGTTTTAGATTTGACACACAACTAAATGACATTTTAGATCCGCAATATGCCTCTGTTGAATCAAAGATGGACAGCAGAATGCAGAGTAAGTGTTTGGTTTTGTGAGTAACTTTACTGTTTGAACCTTAATTCGCAGAATGAATTTTTTGCATTTTTGTTTCTCTTGGACATGATTGAACAAAATTAGGTAAGTTCATTAGTTTTAGATAACGACTTGGAGCTAACTGCACCTGTCTACCAAGTAGTAAGACCTAAGGTTTACAGACAGTAGGGATGTTTATTTTACTTTTGTACGAATGCATGTGTGCAGTATTCCCTTACTTACATTAACTATATACCTGTTTTACATTTATTTCTCTTTATGTAGAATAGTAAATAGTATTTCCAATAAAAATGCATTCTCAAGATTTCATTTTGCAATAATGTTTTTCTGTAATTTCCAAGAAAAAAGAACCATTTTTTTTTACATAAAATACTATAAAGTCTGGATATAGATCCTGGTACTTCAGGCATGATCACATTTAAAGACAAACTTACAAAATACATGAAAAAAAATTGGGAAGATTCATTTGAGGCTAAAATTCTCATAAATCCAATCTAACCATATGTTCTTTAATTTGTTTTTTTTTTATTTACAAAATTAATATCATATGTAAAAAAGGTAAATTAATTCACATGAAAATCAACAAATATCATATATGTAGCATCTTATCTGATTGCGAGCTGGCTTGTGCCTCTTTCTCATGTACATATATAGTTTCTCTGTTGTAGGACTACTTTTTGTAGCATCTACCCTGGGACTGTGCCGTTATGATGATGTGGATCTTATCAGGGTAAGATTCTCTTTTAAATAATAATTGGAATTTTAGAGTACATGCAAAATTTAAAGAAGTAGATATCGAATATTTATGTAATACAGACATTTTTATTGATAAAGAGGTTATAAGAAGTATAGAAAAGATTTGCTTCGATAAATATAAAGAGCAATGGCATACTGATCTAATGTCAAATTAACTACGTACATATAGATTGTTTAAAAATGAATATGGTGTGGAAAATTATTTGTTAAAGACCAAACCAACTAATCATTTCTGTAATTGATTTTTTCTTGAAACTCAACATAGTCGTTCTTTGTGGGTTTTTGAACGATATTAGCGAATAAAAAAGATAGGTCACCGAAAATTCGTTTCGTTTCTATAGTACCGCAAAAAATGCTTACATTCAGCCAGATGCTGAATTTACGGCATATTTTTCGAATGATGCCATTTCCGTCGTGAAAGTTGAATTTTTATACGGACTTTTGTGTTGGCTTCCAGGATATGTATTTTTTTTTACTGTAACAAAGAAAACGGTTTCCCATAACGCAATGACCATGTATTCTGCTCTAAAGGCCTTTCCCGCTCAAATTTGGTCCAATTTTTACTGCATATTCCACTGAATTTTGAAAAATCTGTAATTGATTTTTTTCTTAAATTTTTATACTGTGTTTAGTTATTCATTGTTGTCAGAATAAGACAAAAAAAATGATAGGTCACCGACTTCATAATAAAAATAAAACGGATTTAACGTTGAAAAAATGACATATTCAGCTACGCCAAGCTTAGTTTTGTTTTCTCAATAAACATGACGTCACAATAACCAAAAAAGAACTTTCCCTTCAAGTCACCGTGTCGCCGGCGATGTACATAGTGTAAGCCTCGTTCAAACCAATTTTGTTATGTTAATGAGTTCCAGTTAAAAGTCGAGTTCGGGTTATATTTCGAATTTTGATTCGAATTTTCCAGTTCTAAAGCCAAACTTTAATTTGCAATCATTCAAGTGTTAACTAGAAAGTCACAGCAATCAAACAAAACAAATAAGCATAGGTTTGTCGAAGTCATCAATCAAACTTAGATCATATCTCACAGAATCAATCCAGGGAATGATTTCATTTGCGAATATTTGGGACATTTTATTTTGACATGAAAAAGTAAATTTACAGTGTTTGCAAGAAAGCCAAGAATATTTTGCCAATTTTTATTTGTTTGTTGCATAACTAGTTTCTGTGCTGGAAAGAGTTTGTCAACATCTATGCTAGGAACTGTCCGGGACGTTTTGTTATAAAAAGGAAAACAAGAACCCTTAAACTACAACACAATACCGATATTGCTGTCCGTGTATTGCCATTTCGACAGTTATAGTTATTTACGGCTAATTTAAGTATTATATAGTAATTGAGTGTCCTTTTTAATTAATATTTATGAATACGAAAAAATGGTAAAATTTGGGTATGCTATCCACAGGTTCTTTGTTTTCGGGTATTTCTTTGAACTTTTTTTTTCGTACAAAATTTCATAGTCATATAATATTTGTTTTTTCGGGTCCGGGTTTGAATGTCAATTTCGCACACCACTGTCAAAATTTAAAACAAAAATTGACCCCCGGGGTATATACAGATAAAATTCTATTTCCAACTGTAACCAAAGCCATTGCTGTATTTACCGTGTCAGCCGTCAGCCTTACATGTCTCATGACCAGTGAGATGCTACAAGTTTATTCACATGTTATCTGTGGTGGTCAGATGCGACCATTTCACGCTTTCGTCTTTCAGTTTCCAAATGTGAAATCCCGAAAGAGGAAACTCGAAATTGCGAAAACGAAAACCCGCAATCGATTTCGCCTTTTCACTTTAGCGTTTTCGCTTACGTGTTTTCGCTTTCGCAATTTTGCGTTTTCGCGTAAGCGTTTCCATGTTTGCAAATTGGAAGGCGAAAACGCATAATAGCCGCATCCTGCCACCATAATCATCCGACTATATGGATACATTTAGACAATTAATTTGATTTGTAACAATTATTTGGCGCTTCCTTTAAATAGCTCTGTTGTACCGGGCTGTTGTCTCCTTCACATTGAGGTGGGGGGAATTGCACTATGTTCGTCTGCCTTGTATGAACTCTAGCAAGGTCCTTTTTGAATTTCTACTCCACTATGGTTTTTTTTTAAATTAACTTAAATGAATTTGAATAAACCTGGCAAAAAACCGCAAACTTTAGGTGCGAAAAAAATGCAAATTTCGGGAATAGAATATGCCTTGACTATTTAAATATTAGGTTTTTGCATTGAACAAGTGTGCAGAACACCGTAAAGGAACATTTATAGAATTTCATCTTATTTTGTAAGAATTCTACTTATTATATATTCATATTTTATAAGAATTCTAATGCATTGGAAAAGATAAATCTGAAAGGATCGAAAATCTTATTCTGACGAGTGAGCACATAAATTATTTTAAAAAAGATTATGCGTTATGTTTCAATGGGAGTTATGAAGGAACAAGGGATTTATCTATCGCAGTCTTGGTATTAATGTGAATAATGTCAAAGATTGGTCTTGTTCTCCGCTTATCTTGACTTTGTTGAGTTCACCACACTGTGTCTCTTCTACGATGTCAGTAAAATTCAGTTTCTCCCCACACCAATTACAACCCCTCATAAGTTCCTGTGTCAGTAGCTTTTGTTCTATTATTCTTCTTTCCCCTTCTTCCCATATTTTGCTTGCATCTTGAGTTTCTTGTAGATAATAAAAATCTGTTTTCCTCCTTTTAGCTTCAGACATTCGCTCTCGGCAGTCTTTTCGGCGCTTCCTTTCACTAGTTTTAGTGAAACACCCTTTCAAGCGCGATGCCATTTTAGCTTTTCAAAAATAACGCTAATGTGAAACACCGTTTCGCGGATTTTCTATCAACGTCATAGACGTCTTATGGAACAATACTTATGCGCTGAGATGTGCGTATAAACTATAGTTGGTTTGGTCTTTAAAAAAATTACCTGGAAAATATAAAAGTGCTTTTGCCAAATTTAGATGTGGTACAGCTCCCTCGAAAATTGAAACAGGGAGATATGGAGGTTTGTCAGTTGAAAATAGAATTTGTTTCAATAATTCTTGTAATCAAAATGCTTTTATTGAAGATGAAAAACATGTTTTAATTAACTGTCCTGTATATGAAGATTTACATAGTATTTTATATTATTAATTAACTACTGTGTTATTTGCTTAAATAACAGCTAATCTGTCTATGCAATACAGATAATCGAACAAGGCCAATACAGAAAAACTCAACCAATACGAACTTCCGGTCTGTATTGGCCGACATCCGGGGATTTTTACACATGCAAATCTATAGGGACGTCGCACTGTTGGACGATTGTGCAAAAAGCTACTTAGATTTTTTTAACTATTCATTTTTTTACCCCACTTGTGACCATTCATTTTACTTGTCTCAAAAAGTTTAACTAGAAAATAGATGATTTTTTTTCATTCTTTACAAAAAGTATACTTTTGTAACTTCATGTTCGTGCATAAGATTCCCTTGACCTCGTAGAGAATTGTGGTTCAATTTCACAGACTATATTTAAAAGATAATTCTATTTTAATGTTTATGGGCTTCGCCTCAGGCCAATACAGCAAGCCACGGACCAATAACTAAGCCAATACAGAAATTGTTAATTAATAATATCATATTCTCAAGCATGTTTATATGAAAAGAATTTTATGAATAAGTCAAATGATGAAAAAGTCTTATTTTTATTTTCCAATAGCTGCTATGAACTTTTATTAAAAAGAAAATGTATTTTATATAGATAATTCTTATATATTCTTAATGTATATAATTTTATATAGATAATTCTATTAAATGTATGTTTAATGTATATATTTTTTATGATACAATCTCTCGTAACTCTCTTTAGAGTGCTCTTGTATGTTTTATGAAAATATGTTATATAAATGTTATTCAATATTAAGAGGGACTTAAATAAAGCATTTGTCTGTCTGTCTGGCTCAAAACAATACCTTGAACTTTCTTTCAGTGCACATTTCATACTAATTTAGTAGTTTTGTTATATTTCATAATCTGCATGGTCGATTTTAGTCATTTGAAAAATAAGCAAAATTCTGTAGTTTTGGATAATTTCTTCACAGCTTGAAAATATGAAGCCACATGCTATGTGTTGAAGGCTGTACTATGTTCAGTGTTTTTGCATCTGTGCCAAGTTGGGCAATATGTTATGTAATTTACTTTTCTAGCAAAGTCAGATATACTGAACATAAATAGAAACATTAGTGATTATATTTTATCAAATAGCATGGAAATAAAAAAAAAATTATGATGAAGATTAATTCATAGTTTGAAATACATTTTTCTGCAGTTGACGAGTTGACCGTACAGAAGTTTGCTTATAGAAAATATTAAACAGACTTCCAGTTAAGGAAAATGAAAGAAAATTTACAAAAAATAATATGTATACCTAGAAGCTGCAAAACTATTGTTCAAATGATTAATTGAATATTGCCATCATTTTAAAACTGAACTGGTTAGTAAAAAGATTTCACATGCTTTGGCGGCTTTCAGATTTCACTTGCTCCAACTAAATTAGACCCAGTATGGGCAATAGGGCATCTGCTTTCTTCAAACCCTGTAATTTATAAATATGTATAACTCTTAGAATAATTTGATAATATAACCTAATTCTTATGTACAGGGTATTACTACTGGGTCTAAGCAGGCAGCATTCATGGACAATGTTATAGATCTAGTATGTATCATGGATACAGCTGAAGATCCACAAAATAAAGCACTTAGAAGTCCAGGTGTTGTTAGGTAATTAATACAGTGAAACTGCTTTAAAGGGCACCTCTATATAACAAATCACTGTCTACAAAGGGCACTATAAAATAGTCCCCATCAATAACAAAGCTTGGAAAATTAACCTCAATATAAAGGGCACCTGCTCATAAATGGCACTTTTCACTTGGGTGCCCTTTATAAATAGGTTTACAGAAAATTTATTCAAATAAGAAAGTACAAATCAAATATGCAAAAGAAATTGAATCAAGTGTGTATTGGTTATACATCTTGCAGCATAGTTCAGAAACTCTGGAAAAACAACAAATGAAGACTCATTCAAAGATCTCATTACAGTGGATGGATCCACATTTTCAAAATACATGAAGAGTGACTTTTAATGTTCCCTTCATAGCAACTTGTTTATACTGAAAGAAGATTACATATATTCTTTCTGATGAAGACACTATATTTATTTGAAGGAAAGTTTAGGTTTATCAGTGCTGCTAAGTATAAAGCAAAAACTATTTCAGAATTGAAAGGTCAGGAACTTATGAATTTTTTCCTCTCGTTTGAACCACCTGCAAAATGTAGCAAAGATAAGACCCCTGCCCCTCCCCCATAAAAAAAGACCCCCCCCCAAAAAAAAAACAAAAACAAAACAAAAAACACACAAATATAAACCAAAAAAAGACAAAATATAAACCAAAATATAAACCACACAAAAAAACATACACATGCTGCATAAACCAGATGCTGACATTGTGGTTATATATGTTGCTTGTGGAACATTTATCCATTCACAAATAATAGTGATTTATGGCAGTATTGCTTTTATATTCTAACAGTGATGAAATGAGTTTAGATGAACAGTTCACAAGTGACTGCAATTACATTGACACTGTTATGAATCAAGAGAATATAGGAGCTATTTTTACAACTAGACTGACTTTGTTACCACCTGACCTACAAAGACAAGTTGAAGCATCATGGACTGATCAGGGTCATTCAAGAGAGAAGTATGAATATAATATATTTATGATTACCTGGTAATATTTCTGTCAACTTTGCAGAACATTTTTATGATGTTAACTTTACCAGCGTTATTTCCCTTAAGATCTGAACTATTTATAACCACATAAAAGTTAATATAACACAGTGTTCTTAATTCCTTGTTTACTTCTACATTTGTACATGTCCACAACTTTCCAGATTGACCAGCTTACGCAGAATATCACAATACATGTATATAAGCCATGAGGTCAGTCATTTGTGTTTCATTGCATTGCACAGACATTGTCTTTTTCAGGCATTTTTGTGGCATGATAAGGGTTAATTTATAATAAATTATTTACTTGTTAGGTGAGCTATTGCCATCACTTTGTGTCCGTCGTCTGTCTGTCATGGTCGTCATTGTTAACATTTCAGATTTTGATCATCTCCTCTGAAACTACCGTATTTTACGGTGTTTAGGTCGATAGGCCGTATAGGTCGAATTGCTCTTTTTGGGGTAAAAGTTGGGATTCAGTATCAGATAGGTCGAGGCGTCGTATAGGTCGATCGGAGATGAACGACTTCTAGACACAGAAAAACATCGGTAAGTATGGGTAAGTATTAGCTCAGTAACTCTATATCCATTTTTTTAGACAAACAATAAGTTTCTGAAATAAAAAACCCTTGACAACAAATGTAAAATTTGACTTTCCACTCGATTGACATGTGTTTACTCGCCATGTTTTTTCAAACCGGTGAATCATTGCGCAGGTGTGAATAAGAGTTATTGTTCTTTATTTACACTAGGTATACACTGACAATCGATGATATTACAGATTTCATTGGGTATTCAATGAACAGTTGTCTTTAGTGATTAAAAATATTATTATTCTCACATTTCTGAAACTACATTTATTTATAAAAAAAATGCATAAATTATGTTTCCATCCCAATAAAAAACGTATTTTATTCATAGTTGTCCCGAATATTTTTTTTTTTATTGTTACATGATGCAGTTCCTCCTTGACAAAATCGTAAAAATAAACAACACAAATTCATGTTAAATATATTTTATTTGACTTAATTACATTGTTAATATAAACGGCAGCCATCCCAGCAGTACCATTGCTCCAAAAATCTTTGCCAGCAAGCTCTACAAAAAACAAATCAAATTCTGTGACTATTTTTCTTGCCGGTGGGTATTTTTCCCCAAGACAATTTTCGATTTTGGACACAGATAGGTCGAAACGCCGTATAGGTCGACCAAACAATTTTCTGGGAAAAAAATATCGACCTAAACACCGTAAAATACGGTACTGGGCCAATTGGATTGGCTGAAACTTAAAATAATCATCTCCCCTGCAAATGATTTGTAACTTGATACAATGGATGTTTGTGAGGTCTTCTACAAAGATTATTCATTTCATCTTGGTCCAGCAAAAAACATGACTGCCATGGGCAATTCTTGTTTCTGATTGGCTGAAATTTTTAAAATCATCTCCTCTGAAACTACAAGTGCAAATGATTTGTAAGTTGATACAAATGATGTTTGTGAGGTCTTCTACAAATAATCTTCATTTCAACTTGATCCAGCAAAAAATATGGCCACAATGGGCAATTCTTGTTTCTGATTGGTTGAAACTTTAAAAATCATCTCCTCTGAAACCACAAGTGCAACTGATTTGTAACTTGGTACAAATGATGTTAATGGAGTCCTCTACAAATTTTCCTTAATTATACCCCCCGCTTTTGAAAAAAGCGGGGTATATAGTATTCGTTGTGTCCGTCCGTCCGTCGCACCGTCCGTCCGTCCGACCTTTGTATCCGCAACTCCTCCTAAACTACTGAATGGAATTTGATGAAACTTTCAGAGAATCTTCATCCCATGATGGCATTGTGCACCTCCTATTTTAGAATTTGATCGGACCAATTTTTGGGGTTTCCCATAGAAAAACATGGACTTTGACTTTCAATGTGATAGGGGGTACCATGATGCCATCCGCAACTCCTCCTAAACCACTGTATGGAATTTGATGAAACTTTCAGAGGATCTTTATTACATGATGCCATAGTGCACCTCCTATTTTAGATTTTGATCTGATGAATATTTGGGGTTACCCATACCAAAACATGGACTTTGACATTCATTGTGATAGGGGTACCATGATGCCATCCGCAACTCCTCCTAAACCACTGAATGGAATTTGATGAAACTTTCAGAGGATCTTTATTACATGATGCCATAGTGCACCTCCTATTTTAGATTTTGATCTGATGAATATTTGGGGTTACCCATACCAAAACATGGACTTTGACATTCATTGTGATAGGGGTACCATGATGCCATCCGCAACTCCTCCTAAACCACTGAATGGAATTTAATGAAACTTTCAGAGGATCTTTATTACATGATGCCATAGTGCACCTCCTATTTTAGATTTTGGTCTGATGAATATTTGGGGTTACCCATACCAAAACATGGACTTTGACATTCATTGTGATAGGGGGTACCATGATGCCATCCACAACTCCTCCTAAACTACTGAATGGAATTTGATGAAACTTTCAGAGAATCTTCATCCCATGATGGCATTGTGCACCTCCTATTTTAGAATTTGATCGGACCAATTTTTGGGGTTTCCCATAGAAAAACATGGACTTTGACTTTCAATGTGATAGGGGGTACCATGATGTCATCCGCAACTCCTCCTAAACCACTGTATGGAATTTGATGAAACTTTCAGAGGATCTTTATTACATGATGCCATAGTGCACCTCCTATTTTAGATTTTGATCTGATGAATATTTGGGGTTACCCATACCAAAACATGGACTTTGACATTCATTGTGATAGGGGGTACCATGATGCCATCCGCAACTCCTCCTAAACCACTGAATGGAATTTGATGAAACTTTCAGAGGATCTTTATTACATGATGCCATAGTGCACCTCCTATTTTAGATTTTGATCTGATGAATATTTGGGGTTACCCATACCAAAACATGGACTTTGACATTCATTGTGATAGGGGTACCATGATGCCATCTGCAACTCCTCCTAAACCACTGAATGGAATTTGATGAAACTTTCAGAGGATCTTTATTACATGATGCCATAGTGCACCTCCTATTTTAGATTTTGATCTGATGAATATTTGGGGTTACCCATACCAAAACATGGACTTTGACATTCATTGTGATAGGGGTACCATGATGCCATCCGCAACTCCTCCTAAACCACTGAATGGAATTTAATGAAACTTTCAGAGGATCTTTATTACATGATGCCATAGTGCACCTCCTATTTTAGATTTTGATCTGATGAATATTTGGGGTTACCCATACCAAAACATGGACTTTGACATTCATTGTGATAGGGGGTACCATGATGCCATCCACAACTCCTCCTAAACTACTCAATGGAATTTGATGAAACTTTCAGAGGATCTTTATTACATGATGCAATAGTGCACCTCCTATTTTAGATTTTGGTCTGATGAATATTTGGGGTTACCCATACCAAAACATGGACTTTGACATTCATTGTGATAGGGGTACCATGATGCCATCCGCAACTCCTCCTAAACCACTGAATGGAATTTGATGAAACTTTCAGAGGATCGTTATTACATGATGCCATAGTGCACCTCCTATTTTAGATTTTGATCCGATGAATATTTGGGGTTACCCATACCAAAACATGGACTTTGACATTCATTGTGATAGGGGTACCATGATGGCATCCGCAACTCCTCCTAAACCACTGAATGGAATTTGATGAAACTTTCAGAGGATCTTTATTACATGATGCTGTAGTGCACCTCCTATTTTAGATTTTGATCTGACCAACATTTGGGGTTTTCCATACCAACACATGGACTTTGCCATTCATTGTGATAGGGGGTACAGGTATGCCATCCGCAACTCCTCCTAAACCACTAAAGGGAATTCCATGAGACTTTCAGAGAATCTTTATCACATGATGCCATAGTGCACCTCCTATTTTAGATTTTGATCTGACCAACTTTTTATGTTTTCCATAGCAAAACATTGACTTTGCCATTCCTTGTGATAGGGGGTGCGGGGGTATCAATTAGTGAGCTTTGCTCACAGTATTTCTGGTTTTACCTTGATTGGTCGAAAAACGTTGTTGCCATGGGCAGTTCTTGTTTCCGATTGACTGTAATTTGAAAAATCATCTCCTATGAAACTACAAGTGCAAATGATTTGTAACTTGATACAAGTGATTTTTTTTTTAGATCTTCTACCAAGATCCCTCTTTTTGACTTGATCCGCCAAAAATCATTGCTGCCATGGGCAATTCTTGTTACTGATTAACTGAAACTTTTAAAATCTTATGCCCTGAACCTACAAGAGCAAATGATTTGTAACTTGGTACAAATGATTGTTGTGAAGTCCTCCACAAAGTGTCCTCAGATCTTCTTGATATGGCTAAAACATTGCCATTGGCAATTTTTGTTTCCAAATTGAACAAATCCAAAGCTTTGTTAATTAATATAAGTGATGTGTTTGAGGTATTCTGCAAAGATTTATCATTTCATCTTCAAAGGGCAAAATAGACATGCTAGTCTTTAAATGAGATTTTTTGGGCTATTTGTAAACCAGTTGAGTTATACAGGCTCCTAGGAACCTCTGGTTTTCATTTGCTCAGGAAGTAATGGGCAGATTATAAAAAGAACTGCAAGAACTTTTTTCACATACATGTAGGGGTTTTATGTCAAGAATTTATCCACCATAAACATTCTGAACTAAGTACACAATCGCTTTACCTGCTTTTTAGCTCACCTCTTTCAGAAATATGACCCGGCCTGTCATCCAAGATTGCCACCAGAGCCAAACATAGTTTAACAAAGGACTCTATGGGAAATTTACGTGAAGATCTTCTTGTCTGAAACCATTTTGCCAATTGGAACAAAACTTGGCAGCAATGGTCCTTAGGTGGTCCTCTTTCAGAAGTATATCCAATGACCCGGCCCGTCATCCAAGATTGCAGCCAGAGCCGAACATAGTTTAACGAAGGACCCTGTGGGAAATTTATGTAAAGATCTTGTCTGAAACCAGTTGGCCAATTGGAACAAAAATATGGCTACCAGAGCCGAACATACTTTAACATAGAACCCCTATGGAAAATTTATTTAATGATCTTCTTGAAACCACTGGGCAAATTGGAACAAAACTAGGCAGCAAAGGTCCTTAGGTGGTCCTCTTTGAGAACTGTATCCGATGACTCCACGCATCATCCAATATGGCCGCCTGAGCCAAACATAGCTCAACATAGGACCCTTTGAGGAATTTACTGAAAGATCTTCTTGTCTGAAACTGCTTGGCCAGTTGGAACAAAAATTGACAGCAATGGTCCTTAAGAGGCTCTCTTTCAGAATTGTTTCTGATGATCTCCCCTACCATCCAAAATGGCCGCCAGAGCTGAACATAGTTAAACATAGTACCCTATTTGAAATTTTCTTTAAGATCTTCTTGTCTAAAACCACATGGCCATTTGGAACCAAAATTAGCGGCAATGGTCCTTAGTTGGTCCTCTTTCAGAAATATATCTAATGACTCCACCCATCATCCAAGATGATTCCAAAACCGAACATAGTTTAACATAGGACCTAATGGGAAAAATCAATGATAGATCTTCTTGTTTGAAACCAGTGAGCCAGTTGGCTTGACAGCAATGTTCCAGGCTGCTAGTCAAGATGGACATAGTCCAGGTGAGCGATACAGGCTCCTGGGAGCCTCTAGTTTATAAATTCATTGAAAAGAAAATTTGTGTAATTCTTGACTCATGTTGCATTGAAACTTTTTATTCCAGTCCTCCAAAAGTTAACATACATGGTTTGATTGAATCAGCAGAAAATTTAGCGAAAGATATTCAGAGACAGAAAGAAATATTAGAAGAATTACAGAAGAAAGTAAGTTTGAATGTGTAAAATTTGGAAGTCAAAAGGAAACCATTTTACATAATCTTTCATAAATAAAATCTATTAATACAAATAGTGATAATGTTATAGTAGTCATATTTACGTCTTCTGTATTTTCCTTCAGTCTTAGTAGAAATAATGATTTCCTTGGACCGTAAACTGCATACTGTATAGTGAACCCTACATTAGATATTCACAGGTCTGGTCTATCCCCAAGAAGATATTGTAGTGAATTGTTCACCTTACATGACAAACCAACTCAGTTGATATATATTTTGTTAATTTAGTAGTCACAAGGACTAAATACTATATCTGTTGTAAAATTAATTATTTAATACAGTCAAACAACAGGAATTATTTACAAAAATACACTTCATTACAGTTTTACTTTTGAGCCAATCCATACCAAAACCATAATTCTGTATCAAATAATTGTACAAGCAAACAAGTGATGATAACTCTGGTCAAGACAGTGCTCAGACTAATATTAAATTAACAGTTACTGCAGTATCAAAACTCATTAGATTTAATTTAAAATTGAGCTTGAATTTCACTGTTGTATACTGGATACCTAAATCATCTTCATTATTTTATGATAATGTGCTTGAAATTTATAAAAATGATGTTCTGTGTTGAACAGTGACTGCTTTCAGTCTGTGTTTCTCTAGGACGTCATTTGATGGAACCAGCATGTATTTGAACTGAATATAGAACTTGAATTTCTCCATTTAAGACATATTCAAATCCATTTGTAGGATCACCGTGATATTGGCTAAAATATGGCCAATTTGCGTTAAACAGTATTCAGTCAACTAATCAACCATTTGCAGGAATGTAATATATAGTTTATTTGAATATTCAGGTGTGACTCGATCAATGAAATTAGTCTTTCTTATACTCCTTTAAGTCTTCTATATACTGTCAAAATTCTACAGCTAAATACTGAATCATGAGACTCAATAGTTAAGGTAATATAGTAATTTTTGTCTTGCCTGTGACGAATCGACGTGGAGGCGAGATATAGGTATTACTTTCCCGCAGTGATGTGGGGCGTGAAATTTTTAAAAATTTTAATAACATTGCACATGTAATACCTACAATTAAGATTTATGGTCCACAAGGTAGCTTATCATATAAGGTTTGCCGCAGTATACTTGTGACCCTGACCTCATTTTCATGGTTCAATGACTTCATAAACATGAATTTAAAATCTGCGTCTTAAGTTTCGATGTTAAATCCATTTCTCAGCAACTGTAATACCTAGGCCAACCATATTTGGTCTATAGATAGTTCTTAGTGGGTACATGCCAGTCTGACACTGGCTTGAGACCATGACCTCAATTTCATGCTCGAGTGACTTTGTTACTTTTTCATGGTTACGTCCATTTCTCAGCAACTGTAATACCTAGGCCAACCATATTTGGTCAATAGATAGTTCTTAGTTGATATATATTGGTATGACACCTGCCTTTTGACCTTCACCTCAATTTATTTGAATGCATTTTCCTTTTGACTTCCAAAATGTCGGGTATCTCTGTGTCCATGTGCATACTCAGGCGAGACATGTAGTGTGTCCACTCTTGAATATATAGGTCATTTATCATAAATCAGTGTTGAAAAGGACGCGTATCTGGATACAATTTTTTTCCATGATTTGGAAATTGTGTATATAATTGGCTTTTGGCTAAATTTGTCATTCACCTTGGGATTCCGATCATGACTGGTGAACTGCTGTGAAATCACTCTATTGATAGAGATTGGGGACTTGAAAAACTAAGGTTGAACTGAGCTACTGAATCCTTGACCAGATTATCTTAACCACTTTGAATTGTGAAATATGACAATAATAGTGAAATTCTACACTATTTCAACTGTTTCAACCATGCATGATAAAACCTGTGAAATAATATTTCAACAGTGGAAATTGTAAGTAAAAGTTTACACTAACAGCACATTTTACCATTAATATTTTTGTTTCTACTCAAGTCTACATATTCATTATCAACAAACTAAAAAATATGTATATCAGTGAACCAAGTGCATATATTCCTGTTTGTGAGGTCAGAATTTTCATTGGGGCCAGTGCAATAGATTTCTGTTTAAGTCTGTTACACTATTTATGAAAGTTTGATATCCAGAATTTACTAAAGTGTAAATTTAAAAATTAACATTCACATTTATTATGGATAGTATGTGGCATATGAAAAAAATGTGAGATAAGTTAATTTGATACCAGCCTGTACTTGTAGAATAATTTTTTAAAAAAAATGTAGTTACTAGATTAATTACAAATTATTGGAATGGTAACCACAACACATCTTAATACAGTAGTGATGAAAGCGTAAATGGATTGTCAGATCGGTCATATTCTTTATTTTTATGGAAATATAGATTACCTTCAGATTAACATGTATTTGCAGTATGACTATGAAGAAGAAGATGCATCGGAGAAGGATAGAGTTAACAGAACCTTGCAACTTGTATTAACAGAATTGACACAACTTGTTACAAATTTTTCTTATTGTTATGAAAATGAGATGTGTCTTTGGTGCAATAAATCCCCACCAATACTATCTGATCTAGGAACAGTATTCAAAAGGGTTCATAATCTCCTGCAGCAGTTTGTCAGTGTAAGTCTAAAATATATTTTAATCATTACAGTATTTACTGTAATTTTTCAACACTAGAATACACCTATTTTTCTGGAAAATTGGAAAAACTTTGATGATTAGAATTTTTTGTTTTTCTGTTGGAATTTTTTTTACCTGGTCAGTGGCGGATCCAGAGGGGGACATACAGGGAGTACCCCCCCCCCCCCCCCCCCCCCTTTTGATCAGCAAAATGATTTTTGCAACACATGTTCAACGTTTTGGACTTTAATGTCTTACTCAAATAGCCATGACTATAACTTTTGAATGTCAAAAAAGAGGATTTGTTCTATAAAAATTTATTCATTTCATTTTTTATTTCAAATTTATTCCTTGTAGACAACGTGAATATGCAAGTCCATACCCAACTTCATTTGGATTTCTTAACTAAAAATTGATAAAAATTTACTTGAATCATTCTTTTTTTAATAATTTTTAATAAGGTAGATGGTAAAAATGGTTTAAAAAGACGAAATAAACATTTGATAATGGCTGAAAGTAATTAACTTATGGAAAAAAGTTCAAATTAGCGATTTTCATCAAATGGTTACAATAATCGTAACTTGTAACCTTGACAATTTTTTAAGTTTTAAAAAATAAGAGTTATCAAAAATTCAGTTTTATTTTAAATTTTCAAAAATTTACGGCATCAAAAAGTTCCAATAATTAAAGTAACAGAGTGGGGTTTTTGTGCAGTGTAAACAGTAATATTGGAAAATTACAAGTAAAAGTGCTTTTAATCCTGTTCTTCATCTTGAAAGTTGTAAGTTTAAGTATTCAACAGCCAATCAGAAACACAGTCTTAAAGAAAGTCTGACATGTTAATCCCAGAAACACATGTATGACAAATTTCCGTTGACAGAATTCCACATTTACAAAACCTGGTTGCTGAATACACAATTTAATTCACACTTTGGCAAAATGAAAAGAATATTTTCTCTGAGCATTAACCCTTCAACTTAAGCAAAGAATTGGTTATATAGGCTTATAATATAGCTTTTTCTGTAAATGGGAGGCAAACTCAAATATACAATTAGGTCAAACATAGATTTAGCAAACCAAAAAAAAAAAAAAAACACCAACTTTAATATTCCATGAATTTTATATGAGAAACTAACAATTAGATAATCCAAAACAAAATCCAATAGAAAAAATTCAAAATAAAATGCATTTCTTTGCTTTAGACAAGGTTAACATTCTATGCTAAAACATGGCTCAGTGGGTAAAATGTTTTAGTACCGGTATGTCACCCTTGTGGGCAAAACCTACTCTCATAGTCTTGCCAGGATTTTATGGTAAGCTTTACCCATGAGAGTGACATAATGTGACAAAAATTTTTATCTGCTGAACTATGTGTTAAGAGTTAATACTACCCTCGTCTAAAGACAAGAACTATATAAATTATAATAACAGCATTTCTTAACATTGTATTAAAATAGCTGATATTGTTGAAGCATAATCAAGGGATTGAGCAAAATTTCTCAATTTCGGCTGTTTTACAGGCCTTCATTTACTTTAGGGGTTATAAATAAAGAAAGTGTAAGTAATTTCTTACAATATTGTCCAGAAATTGATTGGACATTTTCCATACACATTTTATTTTTCAAATGATCTCTGTTCTAGATATTGCATGGTTTCCAATCTATTAGAAATTCCTATTCAAACCTGAGTAGAGAAGCTTGTGTAAGGTTACACAAGTCAGGAATGAGGTCCAAGAAAGATACAAGTCTAGGTAAGAATATACCTAAATTCCATGGGCTTTATTTCTTTTCATGCAGTATTGCTATTAAAATATTTTTGCATCAATGGCTGAAATTTGATAATATATCACAAATATTATATAGAGGAAACGCTTGAAAAATTCTTTTATTTGATGTATAGTTTTATAGGGGTATATGATATAACAACTGGTCAGCTACCAGCTTGTTGCACATAAACCGTCAATTCATTATGTCATATAAAAAACTGACTAAATCTGTTGTAGTCACTCTTAGTGTAGCAGGATAAAAACAGTACATTAGCTGCAAAACAATAGAATACTTGGTAAACCTACTTGTTAGTACGAGTAAATACTATATTTTCCATTCCAACAGTGTACATATACATGTATCTAGATGTTGACCATTCCAAATTAAACCACAAAGTTCATATTTAACAAAAATGTGACAAAAATATAACATTATCACTCAATACAATCAGACAGAAGGTTAACTAATAGTTAAATAAAATAGTACGAATAGACAAATCTGGTAAACAATTGTAGTGTAATAATCTTGTATGTTTTTCATCCCCATTATATTTACATTATACTGCCATATTTTAAATTTTTAATTCTAAAATAAATTGTTCAATGTGATCTTCTATTTAAGTCTTCTTACATTCTTCACTATTGTATTTCTTATAGTCCAGTAACAGATAAGGTGCTGCTGTGGGTGTTTCTAAATAAGGAACCATTTCTCAATGACAGTTTAATTTTCAGTACAGAGAGAAACAATACCTCACTTTGAAACCCCTTTTTTTTCTCCAAGTTTTTTCCATTGATACAAATTTACATTGCTGCAATTCAATATACAATCCATGGCAAAAATAACATTAGGTGTGTCCATCTGAAATATTCAAGGAAATGATAAATCTATATGAAATAATCAAGAAAACAATAATGTTATATAGTTGATTTATGGATCCGCCGACCCGATTTTGCCGATTTGAAGAAAGAAAAAAAATTTGAAAATTTTGTGGTTTTTGTTAATAACTGCCGACCCTCTGAAATTAGCCATCCCAAAAATAACACTAAATTAAAATCCTTTTTGCATAAAAATTTCATAACAGATAATATTCCAATTCATCTAAAAATAGATTATCCATTAATAAAATACTTGTTAACATGATCCAAAAATAAAATCTATAACCGTTAGTTGATGTCAATTTCCGAAACAGGTTTTTTGAAACAAATTTACTAATAGAATCATGCAGCTTTTAAGTTCGTTTTGTATGAATATCTTGATTCTGTAAGATATTGAAACGACTCATTTTCTAAGTGAAAATGTATTCCGACGAGTCGGATCCCTTAAAAAGGGAACAGCAGATTTAACAATTTGATATTGAAGTATCAATATGTATAAGTACTACAGAAACTATAAAAATTGATAAAGTACATGTTTAATCTTATAGTATATTTGATCTGACATGCATATTAATATAGAATACAGAGTGAAATTACTTGACTTTTTCAGCTTCTGTAGGTCAAGCAGCTTTAGAGAGTTTTCAGGAATGTGTTAATGTTCTGGATGAATCCATGCAGCGTCTTGATATGCCTGATGAAAGTTCAAATATTTCATTTAGATCATCCATTCTTAAAATGTAGTGTCTAATTATTTTATATTTGATGCATTGTGTTTTTTTTTTAGTTATAAAACAATTTTGAATTGGTAAACTTTTTTCTATCATGTTACTTATTGTACAAAGAGCAGTGGGGTAGAATCTTGAATGGAGGAAGCATTTTGAAAATCATTTGTGGTTAGATTTATAGTAGATAAAAGAAGAATGCATCTGAGGACACGAATGCCCTGCTGAAGCTGGCTTATAACAGTCAAAAATACTTTTTGAGAGCATTTGATGTCCCTGCTAGTTTTTAAAGAGTTCTATTTTTCTAGTATTAGGTATTTGCAATTTTCCAAGTTATATAGGGGCATAATAAATGACTCCCTGCCAAAATTCGAACTCTTGTCTGCATGCTGTGGTTCTTAGGATTGTGTACCAGTTTCATAAAACTTGGATGAGGTAAACTAAAGTTAAGAGTCCGGAAACCAAAAATTGTATGGACAGACGGTTAAGGGTAACACTGCTCCTATCAACAGAGTTGCAAACGTAAAGGAATTTTATTGAATAGAAGTCCTTACTATGCCGGTGTTTTCTGTAGGTGGACTATTATATTTCATGCTAGTTATAAAGCCAGACAATGTAGTGAATTATTGGCCAAGGCTTGTGCCTATCACAAAATTTTCTTGTACAATCAAACCTGCCGTAATGGTCACCTTAATTAAGCAGCCACCTGCCTTCAGCGGTCGTCCTGGAGTCCTCCCAGAGTTTTACGTGTTAATTTAACTTGAATAAGCGGTCACCTGTCTTACGTGGCCAGAGGTGTCAAAAAATGGTATCCAAGCTTGAAATTTACCTTAATTAAGCGGTCATTTACCTTTCTATACATGTTAAAATCGTCATTAATTGACTTTAAAATCTGCTATTAATTCCTTAATTGATAAACTATCAATCTCATCATTCATTTATGGTCGATTGTGGGAAAAAAACATTGTTTCACTTCAGTTGAACTGCCATGTTTTGTATGTTAGGGTTGCACTCCACAAATTAATAGTACCATTTTCTATGTGAAGTGAGCTAACAAATATCATGGTCTTCAGAGTAAATAATACCCATATAAATATATATATATATATTCTGAAAGGCCAGTATGTTAGCATTGTTTCAATCATGATAAAATTAATAAATAAAATGCTCCGCTGGGCGCAGCTAGATACGACCGCAGATGTCGAACCCTGAATAGTTGGGGCAATTATGAACACAACATTCAAGCTTGATACAATACTGAATTTGGATTGTGAATAAATATTTGACACAGCATAGGTTTCTGACACAGAATGAATGTTGTCTAAGAACTTAAAAATTTTTAATTTACCTATTCAAACCATATCAGTATTATTTGTTTTTATATATAAATCAGAAATAACCAATTTAAAATTTAAAATTGGGCACACATATCAATTTCTTGCTATTGCGCAATACTGTGTAATTGAAAATTTCTTCAAATATTTGACACATAATAGGTTTCTGACACAGAATAACTGAAATCAAAGAACTTAAAATTGGTCATATGATTTGAATTTATATTCAATTTTTTGCTTTTGTGTAATACAATATGCTGTGGAGAATTGCCCCCCCCCCAAAAAAAAAAATAATAATTTACCCCTTTTTTTAGCTTTTGTGCAATACACTATGAAGTTGCACATTGACCTCCCTCCCAAAAAAAAAACAAAAAACAATAAAATTTAGTGTAACCCCCCCCCCTTTTTTTTGCTAAAAAAAATTTGAAATTTTCTTTTTAATTTATGAAATATGAAATGAGAAAAAATTACCCCCTCCCCAATTTCTCATTTACCCCCCCCCCCCCCCCCCCATTTCTTTATACTTTGCAACCATAACAGCCCATTTAAATACACCATAACATATTAAAATAGAAAATGACATCATAGTCATGGATGGCAAATTTTAAATATACATATTAAAAGCAGTTTAGATAAGATAAACAAAAAAGCTTCATCAGCACATTTTATATTGGCAAATTTCCAATGGAATTTGTTAATAATAAAGTTTTGATAACAGGGCACACATATCAATTTCTTGCTATTGCGCAATACTGTGCAATTGAAAATTTCTTCAAATATTTGACACATAATAGGTTTCTGACACAGAATAACTGAAATAAAGAACTTAGAATTGGTCATATGATTTGAATTTATATTCAATTTTTTGCTTTTGTGTAATACAATATGCTGTGGAGAATTGCCCCCCCCCCCCAAAAAAAAAAAATTTACCGCCTTTTTACCTTTAATTTTGGACCCCGATTTGGACCAACTTGAAAACTCGGCCCATAATAAAAAAACTAAGTACATGTTTAGATTCAGCATATCAAAGAACCCCAAGAATTCAATTTTTGTTAAAATCGAACTAAGTTTAATTTTGGACCCTTTGGACCTTAATGTAGACCAATTTGAAAACGGGACCAAAAATTAAGAATCTAAATGCACGGTTAGATTCGGCATATCAAAGAACCCCAATAGTTCAATTTTCGATGAAATCAAACAAAGTTTAATTTTGGACCCCGATTTGGACCAACTTGAAAACTGGGCCCATAATAAAAAAACTAAGTACATGTTTAGATTCAGCATATCAAAGAACCCAAAGAATTCAATTTTTGTTAAAATCAAACTAAGTTTAATTTTGGACCCTTTGGACCTTAATGTAGACCAATTTGAAAACGGGACCAAAAATTAAGAATCTAAATGCACGGTTAGATTCGGCATATCAAAGAACCCCAATAGTTCAATTTTCGATGAAATCAAACAAAGTTTAATTTTGGACCCCGATTTGGACCAACTTGAAAACTGGGCCCATAATAAAAAAACTAAGTACATGTTTAGATTCAGCATATCAAAGAACCCAAAAAATTCAATTTTTGTTAAAATCAAACTAAGTTTAATTTTGGACCCTTTGGACCTTAATGTAGACCAATTTGAAAACGGGACCAAAAATTAAGATCCTAAATGCACGGTTAGATTCGGCATATCAAAGAACCCCAATAGTTAAATTTTCAATGAAATCAAACAAAGTTTAATTTTGGACCCTTTTGGCCCCTAATTCCTAAACTGTTGGGACCAAAACTCCAAAAATCAATCCCAACCTTCCTTTTGTGGTCATAAACCTTGTGTTTAAATTTCATAGATTTCTATTTACTTATACTAAAGTTATTGTGCAAAAACCAAGAAAAATGCTTATTTTGGCCCTTTTTTAGCCCCTAATTCCTAAACTGTTGGGACCAAAACTCCCAAAAACAATCCCAACCTTCCTTTTGTGGTCATAAACCTTGTGTTAAAATTTCATAGATTTCTATTTACTTATACTAGAGTTATTGTGCGAAAACCTAGAAAAATGCTTATTGGGCCCTTTTTTGGCCCCTGATTCTTAAACTGTTGGGACCAAAACTCCCAAAATCAATCCCAACCTTCCTTTTGTAGTCATAAACCTTGTGTTTAAATTTCATAGATTTCTATTAACTTATACTAAAGTTATAGTGCGAAAACCAAATGTCTTCGGACGACGCCGCAGACGACGGACGACGACGACGACGCCAACGTCATACCAATATACGACCGCAAAAATTTTGCGGTCGTATAAAAATATCCATGGAAACCTAGTTGGCATAGCAACATTTCAAAAATTTTCATAAAAAAAGCTTTAAAAATGTTAAATTTCACTCCACTTTGGCTTAAAATTGAGGTCTGATGCAGCATTTCAATCCAATTGAGACTTAATTTTTCAGATTCTGCATAAAATTCCATTACATAAGTGGGAAAACAAAGGTTTACTTTTCCGGCTCTTTTTTTCGCAATTTAACTTTACCAGTGCAGGTGCCAATTATCACTGTCAAAGTTTTACACACCACATGTGACCTCCCATTACTTGTCAGAAGCAAAATCAAGATAATGTTTTCGTATTTTTTTAAACTAAAATCTATCCTCTTTCAGTCAATATTACAATTTTGAGGTTAAGATATTTATTATTTATCTATCATGTAGTCAAACTTGACCAACTCTAATAATTAATAAAATTCTGGGGGTGCATTTCTCTGAAACTAAGATAATTAGTGGAGTGTAACCTAGACAACGATAATATCTTGATCGTTCTGGACCAGAAAGCAAAATCCGGATTTGCCGCACAGTGTAACACTTGATTAAACATTCACCTGTCTTATGCGGCAACTTTTACTTTTGTCCCAATTGTAATAAAATGCTCCGCTGGGCGCAGCTAGATACGACCGCAGATGTCGAACCCTGAATAGTTGGGGCAATTATGAACACAACATTCAAGCTTGATACAATACTGAATTTGGATTGTGAATAAATATTTGACACAGCATAGGTTTCTGACACAGAATGAATGTTGTCTAAGAACTTAAAAATTTTTAATTTACCTATTCAAACCATATCAGTATTTTTTGTTTTTATATATAAATCAGAAATAACCAATTTAAAATTGGGCACACATATCAATTTCTTGCTATTGCGCAATACTGTGCAATTGAAAATTTCTTCAAATATTTGACACATAATAGGTTTCTGACACAGAATAACTGAAACCAAAGAACTTAGAATTGGTCATATGATTTCAATTTATATTCAATTTTTTGCTTCTTGTGCAATACAATATGCTGTGGAGAATTGCCCCCCCCCCCCCCCAAAAAAAAAAAAAAAAAAATTTACCCCTTTTTTAGCTTTTGTGCAATACACTATGAAGTTGCACATTGACTCCCCCTCCCAAAAAAAAAAACAACAAAAAACAATAAAATTTATTGTAACCCCCCCTTTTTTGCTAAAAAAAATTTGAAATTTCCTTTTTAATTTATGAATTATGAAATGAGAAAAAAATTGCCCCCTCCCCAATTTCTCATTCCCCCCCCCTAAATTTTGTTTTCACCCCCCCCCCCCCCCCCCCATTTCTCTTGATACTTTGCAACCATAACAGCCCATTTAAATACACCATAACGTATTAAAATAGAAAATGACATCATAGTCATGGATGGCAAATTTTAAATATGCATAATTTAAAAGCAGTTTAGATGAGATAAACAAAAAAGCTTCATCAGCACATATTCAAAATTTGAGATAAAAAAAAGAGTTATCCCTCTTTGTACATATTTTTATAATCATGTTGTCATATTTGCTCTAAGTCATATTTAATTGTTAGCAGTAGTATGTATGTTAGTATCATATAATTTTAAAATTTCTGATTTGTAAGTTTATTCAATATATATGTTTGGATTGAAGTCATTGTTGGGTGTTACTGAAGTTATCCTTTAATTGTAATGTAAATAATGTAAATTGGTTTAAATTATACTGATTCTTGCTATTGCACAATACTGTGTAATTGAAAATTTCTTGAAATATTTGACACATAATAGGTTTCTAAAACAGAATAACTGAAATAAAGAACTTAGAATTGGTCATATGATTTGAATTTATATTCAATTTTTGAATTCTTGTGCGATACAATATGCTGTGGAGAATTGCCCCCACCCCCCAAAAAAAATAATTTACCCCTTTTTTAGCTTTAATTTTGGACCCCGATTTGGACCAACTTGAAAACTGGGCCCATAATAAAAAAACTAAGTACATGTTTAGATTCAGCATATCAAAGAACCCCAAGAATTCAATTTTTGTTAAAATCAAACTAAGTTTAATTTTGGACCCTTTGGACCTTAATCTAGACCAATTTGAAAACGGGACCAAAAATTAAGAATCTAAATGCACGGTTAGATTCGGCATATCAAAGAACCCCAATAGTTCAATTTTCGATGAAATCAAACAAAGTTTAATTTTGGACCCCGATTTGGACCAACTTGAAAACTGGGCCCATAATAAAAAAAACTAAGTACATGTTTAGATTCAGCATATCAAAGAACCCAAAGAATTCAATTTTTGTTAAAATCAAACTAAGTTTAATTTTGGACCCTTTGGACCTTAATGTAGACCAATTTGAAAACGGGACCAAAAATTAAGAATCTAAATGCACGGTTAGATTCGGCATATCAAAGAACCCCAATAGTTCAATTTTCGATGAAATCAAACAAAGTTTAATTTTGGACCCTTTTGGCCCCTAATTCCTAAACTGTTGGGACCAAAACTCCAAAAATCAATCCCAACCTTCCTTTTGTGGTCATAAACCTTGTGTTTAAATTTCATAGATTTCTATTTACTTATACTAAAGTTATTGCGCAAAAACCAAGACAAATGCTTATTTGGGCCTTTTTTAGCCCCTAATTCCTAAACTGTTGGGACCAAAACTCCCAAAAACAATCCCAACCTTCCTTTTGTGGTCATAAACCTTGTGTTAAAATTTCATAGATTTCTATTTACTTATACTAGAGTTATTGTGCGAAAACCAAGAAAAATGCTTATTGGGCCCTTTTTTGGCCCCTGATTCTTAAACTGTTGGGACCAAAACTCCCAAAATCAATCCCAACCTTCCTTTTGTGGTCATAAACCTTGTGTTTAAATTTCATAGATTTCTATTAACTTATACTAAAGTTATAGTGCGAAAACCAAATGTCTACAGACTCCGACGGACGACGGACGACGGACGACGACGACGACGACGACGACGCCAACGTCATACCAATATACGACCGCAAAAATTTTGCGGTCGTATAAAAACAGGTTTGACTGTACTTCCTAAATGATGACCATATAAAGATAATCAGAATCTGGCTATTTCTGACTAATAATATCATGAATAAGAATAATACTATTAAACAATTGTATATCTTTAATCTGCTCTCAATGTATCAACATGGCTCATCTGATATTGTCAGTCACATGTTTTGTTCTTGTTCAAAATAGAGGTCTTTTGAGAATAATAAGTTCTCTAGTTTTATATAAAATAAATTGTAATACCATTAATAAATTTAATACTGCCCTTGCAGTCCTTTTGTTTTAGTGCGCCAACAAAATCTACGTCACTGCATCCACTGTCCACATTACTTATCTCTAGTTTGGACTCAAGCCATATAAATAGCAACGAGTCCGTTCTGAAGCTACTAAATTTTCAGTACTGGTCTATTTTATAATATGTCCAGAAAATTTCATCTGTGATGTTCCTAAGAGCCTGGATTTGACTTACCATTTAACTTATTATTTAGTGTCAGTGGACACAATTATAAAATAGAAACACTTAAAATACATCAGTACTAACAAACAAGGAAAGTCCAGCTGCAGTGTCGGTCATCTTTAATATACAATTGGTATCAAGTAACAATACTTTCAATGGAATCACTCAAAGGGTAAACTAAGCCTTGTTAGTTCATGTTGATAATCATATGTTGAACTAAAAGATGTTCGTAGCTGTAAAATGTTGACATTTTGTCAGATTTTTGAGAAATGGACTGAAATGCATATTTAACTGAAGTCATTCAAGCGTACATTAACATATGTTCTTTATGAATAAACCTAAATGTAAAAATTTAACAAATGCCACTCAAGCATAAAATGTAGGTCATAATGACTCAACCTTGCTGAATTGTTACGACTACATTAAGTTGATTGCAACTGTGAAATATCATCAAGGTAAATAAATAGGCTCTTTAAAAATACCCCTAATTGCAAAAAAGTTGAGCATCAAATGCAAGTTGTGTTTACTCCAATGTTTCTGACATTGTACTATACAAGATAAATGAGGTGGTGATCTATATCAATACGTTTCTCAGACGTAGACCTAAATGCAAAAACTTAACAAAGTCAGTGCAGTTTGAATTTCAAAAGTACTTCATAATCACCCACTTGTTGTTCAAATGCACTGTATAATGTAAGAGGAATATTATGATCAAGTATGATTGGAATAAGAAATTAGATGCAAAACCAAGTGTCACTCATATGTTAAATGTAGGTCAAAGTGATCCAAATGTTATTGAGGATTGTTCGGCTGTGATGGCCATCTTGGTTAACAGTCCGGGTTATCGGATATACTTCTGAAAAACTCCTAAGGACCATTACAGCCAAGTTTGGTTCCAATTGGCCTTGTAGTTTCATAGAAGAGTTTTGAAACTCGTACTCCTTTTTCCAATTTTTTTAAGCTCACCTGATCCAAAAATCTTCTCTGAAACTACTGGGCCAAATGAAACCAAAGTTGGTCACAAGCATCATTAGGGTATCTAGTTTAAAAAATGTGTCTGATGACCACGCCTACCAACCAACATGGCAGACATGGCTAAAAATAGAACATAGGGGTAAACTGCAGTTTTTGGCATATATCTCAAAAACTAAACCATTCAGAGCAAAAAGTTCACAAAATTGAGTCAATTGATAGCAAAAAATGCTGTGATGAACTTGTTATTGCCTGAGATAAAGAATTCAAAGTGATACAGCATCATTTAAATTATTGTAATGTCTCTACTTCACTGGGAGTGTTTTCTTATAATTAACAAGAGGTTCACAGGAGCCAGTATCACTGACCTGGATTTTGTCATTTAGCTCACCTGACTTGAAAGGTCAAGTGAGCTTTTCTCATCACTTGGCGTCCGTCGTCGTCGTTAACTTTTACAAAAATCTTCTCCTCTGAAACTACTGGGCCAAATTGAAACAAACTTGGCCACAAGCAGCATTAGGGTATCTAGTTTTAAAAATGTGTCCGATGAACCCGCCTGCCAACCAACATGGCCGAAATGGCTAAAAATAGAACATAGGGGTAAACTGCAGTTTTTGTCTTATATCTCAAAAACTTTAGCAATTAGAGCAAAATTGACATGGGGTAAAAATGTTCATCAGGTCAAGATCTACCTGTCATGAAATTTTCAGATGAATCGGTCAACCCTTTGTTGGGTTATTGCCCCTGAATTGTTAATTTTAAGGAAATTTTGCAGTTTTAGGTTATTATCTTGAATATTATTATAGATAAAGACAAATTGTAAACAGCAAAAATGTTCAACAAAGTAAGATCTACAAATAAGTCAACATGACCAAAATCATTGATTGACCCCTTATAGGAGTTTTTGCCCTTTAAGGACGGCATTCAGCGTAAACTTTCCTTTAAAGATCTTTTCCTCTGAAACCACTGGGCCAATTGAGACCAAACGTTGGTGGAATGGTCCTTGGGTGGCCCCCTTCCAAAATTATGCCTGGCATCCCCGACTTCCAACCGACATGGTTGCTGTTATTAAAAATAGAAAAAAGTTGGGGGGGGGGGGGGGGGGCGAATTTCAAAAATCTTGCATGAAACTACAAAGCCAGTTGAAACTAAAGTTGGCAGTAATGGTTCTTAGGAGGTTCTCTTTCAGAAATATGTCCAATGACCCGGACTGTTAACCAAGATGGCCGCCACAGCCGAACTTAGTTTAACATAGGGCCCTATGGTAAAATTCATTGAAAAATCTTGTTGTCTTAAACCGTTTGATCAATTGGAACCAGACTTGGCAGCAATGGTCCTTAGATGGTCCTCTTACAGAGGTGTGTCCGATGACCTGGACTGTCAACAAAGATGGCCGCCACAACCGAACTTAGTTTAACATAGGGCCCTATAGGAAAATTCATTGAAAAATCTTCTCGTCTGAAACCACTTGACATATTTGAGCCAGACTTGGCAGCATTGGTCCTTAGGAGGTCCTCTTAGCCAGTTGGAACAAGACTTAACAGAAATGGTCCTTAGATGGTTCTCTTTAAGAAATGTAAGAAATGTATCAGTTGACCTGGACTGTCAGCCGAGATGACTGCCACTGCTGAAATTAGTTTAACATAGAATCCTATAGAAAAACCAGCCAGATTGACTGCAACACTTAAATTTTTAGGTCTGCTCAAGGTGAAAAGTTAAATCCAGGTGAGCGATACAGGCTCTTGAGAGCCTCTAGTTTAAGTTAAAAATTGTGTCAATAGATACAATTATAAAAGAGTAACACAATGTGTAATAGGCCAGTTGTAGTGTTAGCCGTCTTGAGATTTCCAATCAGTAACAAAGTAAATTCTCGGACAGTACTGGCCCAGCTGTACTGGTACCTTGCAATGATCATGACAATTCTATTCAGAGAAGACGATCTAGGAAATTTATCCAATCAGAAAAGCCAATTCACATACATTCAACATATATTTCAAAACTTAGTTTGAAAGGGCTGAGGTAACTAAAGAACACCTGGAAACCAATTTTGGATGCCTGCCGAACTTCAAAGTAATAGGGGTGAGCGACTTTGTTGCAACTCGGCTAAAAATGCCAAAATTTATTACTCAGCAATATAAAATTAATGACCACTGTCCCAAGTGTGTTTCTCCAACCTAGCTACTATATGTGTAAAGTTGGATTGTTTGGTAAAAATTTTCCACCAATGCATGCCAAATGATTGCAAATGCATACACTGTACAAATAAAATATTTTACTAAATCAATGACAAAACCAGCACTTATCCAGATACTTTAAATTTTTCTAAAGCTGAAAATGGAGAACTTATATTCATTAGTTTATCCACATATATGGTCAATGATCAAATATAAAATCAAAGCCACATTACCTCATCAGCAAAACATCTCTGGAGGATTCAGGTTGACTGGACTAAAATATCTGAAAGGTTTTGTAAATATATCAATAATTTGATAAGCAACTCAAATAGCTTTATTCTTACTTTGTTTTCTTGTCCTAAACACGGCAAGCAAAAAGAATAAATCTATTTATTCATGCACAAGAATTTTGGAAATGAAATTACGAAAAATTGCTGTAGTTACTAGTACGCTGCTTTTCTGGTAATATTTCATTATAATGTGTGCAGAGCAAATTTACACAAAACTTGCAATATTTTTAAGTTTTAAAATAGACATTTCCAATTGAATACAGATTACAATTATGTGTATTACATATTTGTACAAGTTTCATTCACAAATGAACTGTGTTTGACACAATACACCATATCAAATTTACAAAGAGATTTTATTAAATTTGAAATCAAATTCTCTTAATCACTTGTTAATTCATGAGAGTAGAAAAATATGCACTAACACATAAACTCATCTTCTTTCATTACCTCTCACACAGAAGCCCGATGCACTGGAACCTACTGTTGGCCAATGGCCTAAGGTCCGGCATCGATACTTGATCTCTATATCTGAAAAATACAACTGAAAACTTTATCATCATTATCAAAATAAGACACAAAAATTTTATAGCACATATTTAATAAACTGTACTTGGAAATTACACATATTTTTTATCAGATAAAAACAATAAAATGTAATAAATTTTAAGTAAATAACTGTTACTACTGTATTATTGTATATCTATTGAACTGTCCTCCAGGTTTTACATATATAAAATTTGAATTTATACATGTTTCTGAATAAATTATAAATGTATGCAATCAACTTCACTGGCACAACAATGATTTTAAATGTTGGTTTTCTGCATGTAAATTCTTATTTTCTTCCTGAAGGGATAAAAAGTTCTGCTTCTTTAAAAGATTTCTTCCTGTAATTTCAGCATTATCAAGAATATCTAAACTTTTAGACAAAAAATCTGCACGTTCTTCCATCTTAAATAAAGAATCAATCAAGTCACTTTTTGATAATTTATAAAGTTCTTCTGCACGTGATGCATTATATGTTGACTCGAAATCATTTTTCATGAAGTCTAAAGATTTTGAAACATTTTCAATTTCAAGTTCACATGTATCTATATTGTCAGCACATCCAATTCGGGAGAAATAATCCGGAGATACGGTCCACTCATCATCTACTTTCTGATCAAAATTTGATTCTGGCGATTCATAACTCAAGTATCCATCTTTATTTTCTACATAGTTGTCCATAATAAAAGAGTTATCATTGAAAGGTGCTTTTGGGCTATATCTAGGTCTCAACAGGCCTTTCGCCTTGTTCCTTCTCTTTCTGGTTCTACGACTAACAGATAAGTTATTATGAATGTCATCACATGTCAATACCAGTGTAGCGCATATATCGCATGAATCCGCACTCATAATATCACACTCGCAGCATCCCGGTTTGTTCAAATTCGCCGAGTTTTTATATTTCTTTTTTCCTCTCCTTGTTTTTCTCTTTCTCTCTGGCAAAAATTGTATACTATCACTTTCCATATCACCAACTTTGTCGTCCAACGAGTACGGGTGCATTGTTTATTTGGTAAGGAAACAACTGTTACTTAAACACTGTCTAAATAGGAATACCAAATGCAACGTTGCGAAGACGATCTTTTGTACCAATAAGTCACGTGACAAATCGTTTCGGAAACGATAAAAATCCATAGAAAACCGTCTTCAAAACGTTTATTATTAAGATTTTTTATCACACATAGTCAAACATTTCTTTCAATTTAAGCTCAATGAAAAAGAAATTTTTATTTTATATTTTGAAAAAATTAACAATTAATATAAAAATGATATTTGCATAATTTAGTAAGATAATAAACGGCTTAACTTCAATTTAGATAAACGAGACGTCAAAAATCTATTTTTAGAATGTGACAGTCTGCATGATCGTGATTACTTGACCATGCTGCCTGAGGATTCAGTCTTATCTTTGAGAATAGCTTTACCTTATCAAGGAATTTATCTTCAAGATCTAAGTATACGAAGGAGAACTTTTATAGGGACTAAAAGACGTTTAAACTTTGTTAGAAATTTTAAATAACGATGCCTAAAGGAGGAAAGAAAAAAGGTATTTCATCACTGGATTGAAACGTGTTGAACTTTTTACCTATATACTATAATTTTGTTTGACCTGCCTTACAGATGACTGTTTCATACAAGGGTGTTTGTCTTTGAAGCTAGCTATTAGACGAGGACAACTACTGCCTCCTGAAGATCGATATGTCATACAATGAAATTGTGAATTTACAACGCAAAAAGAGGAACCTTGCGTAATATTATGGCCGCCATATGGTTGATGTGTATTCATCAATATACCTTTGCTGTTGAAATAATGTCAATGAAAAAGTCTGAATCCAATTTATTTCATTGCTATCATAAACCTCTTCATATGTTGAATAAACCTCAATGACAACACAGTGCCCCCAAGTAACAGGCCTGTGTAGATTCTACATGTTATAGAACTTGTAACAATGAGTATCAGTCCATAATCAGACAATTGAATTTTTTCTCATTAACATTTGCCAGTAAAAATCTGCAGTGAATTCAATTATTAAACTAAATAATAAAGTAATGTGGGGAAAAGAAAATTTGAATAAGATTTTGTATTAAGTACAATTTACACAGAATCAAGTACAGTTGAGTCTGGTAAATCAACCCCTTAACTTCTGTGAACGACACCTCCGTATCCAATGTAAACTTCGTCTGATGCTTTGCACCAGCAAAAAGACTCCAATGGACTTAAGGCATTTTAGATACCATAACATGATAAATTCTATCAGATACGAATTTCACAAAATTTATTATTTTTGTAACAGTGAAATTAAAGTAGTATCAAAATACTAATAAAAGGAAAACCAAGTTATTATATTATGCTTAGATATATAAGTTCATTTTTTTTTTTTTGGTGAAATATAAATACCAAAATTTGTCGTTGGTTATATTCTTCTTACCTTTAGCTGAATATTGAATTTTTTGTTTTTGAGACACATGTACCACAGAAACAAGGTATTACAATGACCCACGGTGAGTATTTGATAGACATATGAAGCAATATGGAAAAGGCTGCCTCACTAGAATTAATCAACATTATAACAAGAGTTTGAAAAATAGGGCGTTCAAAAAGCTGTCAAAATATTTTATGATACGACACTGATTTTTTTATATAGTAAATTTGCAAACGTAAATTTATTTCAACGCCAAGGGTTTGCTTGCAAATATCACGCATGAGAACCACACATATTTGTTAAAGCAGGATAAAGTAAATAATTAACATTATCAATTGTTATGCTGTTATACTCACAAAAACCCAATTTCAAGTAAACAATTTGGTAAGTACCAACAAAGCATTAAAAACATCGTAGATTTACTTATGTCTTACCTACGTGTGAACTAAATAACCATATTGTTCAAATTTATTGCTTTTGATAAATTTGAAATGAATTCCTTATTAAGTCAGTAACAAATCATGCAGGAGTAACTTTGGTGTTTTTACCGCATACCAAACAAAGTATTTCGACCCAAGTAGCATATTTTCACGCATGGGATTTACCGGATGTGACGGAGCAGATTGTAAACAGATAAGATTCACATTTGATTAATTTTCATGTTGTTTTCATTATTTTTTCGATTATATAACAAGATAACTATTGAGTTCAATATGTAAGTCGCCTATATAAAGATTTGTAATTTCTTAAAAACAGAAACACTGCAAGTCGTACAGTTTAAGCCTTAGGAGGACGGACTTACCAGATGGCATCGTACTGTATTGTTTAAATATTTTCATTGATGAATACATATACAAATTAGTTCAGGAAAGTAAAGAATTGAAATTAAGATGTTTAATGATTATATACAAGTGTAGAAATTTAAAATGTTTAGAAGTACATATATACTCTGCACATATTATGAAAGAATTGAATATAAATGTTGACTTGATGACATTAAGTCAATTGTATTCATTGCACAGCAATTATTTGTCAGGATTTATACATGTATATTGTCTTGCAGTCAGTTACTACTTCGATTTGAAAAACTTACTCAATTACCAATGAAATGTACAATGTAACTTACTTTAAAGATGACCCACTGATAAGGATTTTGAAAAAACAATTTCAAATTCTGTCACATCAAAGTATGTCCTGTTAAAAGTTATGTTCTACCAGCTATTATTCACAATTAGACATTTTATTTTAGCAGGAAAGAAGGTTGTGGCATCACAGCCTCCTAGTGAAGAAGAGTATGATACTGGTGATAACTGGAGTACAGCCAGTGTACTATCTGAAGATTTTAGTAGTGTGTCAGATGAAGGTATATAATTGTTCTTACATTTTGTTTTGTTATCACTGAGGTTTAATAATACATGTCTTTTACTATATCAAGGGGAATAATGTATGAACTGAGGCAAAGCTAGCAGTGTTGGAACAAACATTCTGTGAGGTATCTACAATGTATACTGATGCTCTCTTGAAAAGTTACACTGTAGGTCTCAAACAACCATGATTATTTCAAAAAATAGAAATCAAGAAATATCCACAATGACACCAGTTACTGATTGCATGCTAATGTCCAAAGTCAACTTGTTAAATTTTTTTTTATGTTTTTTTAACCTCGTCCCTTGCTACCATTTACAGCTGAAACTGGAGCTGATGAAACAAGTACTCAAGAAAACTTTGAAGACAAACTAAAAGATGGTATTGAAGGATTATCACAGAAAAGGTATTTATTTTCATTCAAAACAATTGTTTTTAGGCAAAGTAAAATAAAAAAAAAATTGTAGCATTTCCAACACATATGGATCACTTTTTGTCATCTCTTCTTGTTATCTCTCCTTTCTTTGGTATTTAAGGGAATCTTTAGTAACTAATGCCATTGTGCAAATCCTATTCTATTCTCTTTTTTTTTTTTTGGGGGGGGGGGGGGGGTTACGGGAATGATATTTTAGGTTTTCATATAAAAACATGGACACCATAATTTATATGAATATACAGTTATCATGTAGTGTAATAAGGGAGACAACTCCAACAATTTTATTTAAACATCACTGCCTGGTTTGATAGAGTCTGTGATTTATGTAACAGTGGAAATTTAGGTGATGAATTTCATTACATTTTTTAATGCTCCTTTTTCAAATCCAAAAGAAAAGTTTAAATCCAAACTCTATTAAGCACCGTGATTTATTTAATTCTGAACTGTAATTTTTAGACTAGCCAAATTTTGTAAAATTGTCTTATGTTGCCTTCAGGCTAAACATTCTGGTTTTTGAATTGTTGTTGTATTCACACATTTGTATTGTTTTAATTACTTTCATTGTAATTGCATTCATATACCCCTGTTGGGGTTTTTGTCTTAATAAAAAACTTGAAACTTGGTCAGCTGTGATATTATCATGATGCAATGATATATTGTTTGTCTTGTATTGTAATTGAAGTTTTCAAGGGCTTGATTAAAAAAAAATAACTTGCATTACATTGTATTTACTTCCTTGCTAAGAGGGCCATAGTATGATAGTGATTGGGGAATTTGTAATAGAAAAATTAATGCACATTTGAAATCAGAAATGTCATGTTCAAATTATTGTTTAATGATCTGAAATAATACAGCCTGAATTTGTACCCAGTTATAATTAACTTTTGACTGTATTATATATGTGTAAATTATACAGAGATAAACATATCAGTTTCTTTCAGATCTGTCACAACAAGTGAATATTATTTTTTTTTATTTCAGTGCCCAAGGCAGAAAATCATGTATTGAAGGAATAACCAAGGCTTTATCTAAAAAATATATTTATGATTTTTTAATTGATAGGTAATTTATAGTTATTAAGATATTTAAAATATTTGAGTTTATAAATTTTGCATTTCTGATAGACGCATTCACTTTGGGTGAATTCTTTTGAAGTAAATTTGTGAACTTTTATGTCAAGAATTTAACCTTTCTGACATGCAGAACTCTATTAAAAAATTAATTTCAAATACATAGATGGATTTATCATTGTTTCATGTTGAGTGGAAAGTTTAAGTTCACTCTAGTTTAACTCTAATTATAATGAATTTAAAATAGTATGTAATATGTTAGATTTTTTTTAGTATCAGCAAGAAAGGCATATATGCTGACATTAAAGTTTATTTTGCAATTCTAACTAGGTTCGCACTTGGTTCTGTATTAAATTTTAGAAAACCATTAAAAATCATTTTGCATGTACAATTTTATAGCTGTTACTTGAATTTGATCTTTCTAATCTCATGTTCAGGGTTATAGATGTTTTCAGTTGATGATATACTTTTTTATGTTTTATAGAAAAGTTACAATATCAGATAGTTTGTTAAGATGTTTAAAGAAAGGAAGTGGTGATGAACAAGCATTATCTGCTAAATGTTTAAGTCTACTTTGTATACAACTTGGTAATGATATAGAGGAAGACTTTAAGGATGTACACAATTTACTGGTAACAGTTTTATCAGATAACACTGTTGCCGTGAAGGCTAGAGCAGAAGTAAGTTGACAAGTACCAGTACAATTTAACAGGGCCTTCAAAAGTTTTTAAAGAAGCAAAATGTGAAAGAAGACAGCTGACTGTCTGTATGCATATACTAGTAATTCTGTTAATAGTACTAAGACAAAAGAGAAGCAAAACAAAATGCTCTGCCTCTGTCTACTTTTGAAAGCCATTGATATTGCATACATTTTTTGTACATATATGTAGGTATCATTTAAAGATATGAAGACAAATTTTTATTGTATATTCATGTAATCAGAACCTTAATATTACTTAACAGCAGACACTTTAAAAAATAGTTTTGGTTTTCACAAAATGTTTTAGTTCATTGTATTATCCTGACACATCTTTTTTTATAAAGCCTGCAAGGTTTGGAGGTTCTAAGGCCTGCTTCATGTTGTGAATGTCCATAGCTTTTATAATTTTGATATGAATTGAAGTCAGAATTATTAATTTCTGTATACAGTGTCAGTTTTTAGCTTGTGAGCTTTTTGCCATCACTTGGCGTCTGTCGTAAAATTTTTCAAAGATCTTCTCTGAAACCACTGAAACAATTATAGCCATACTTAGTCTGAATGATCCTTAGGATATCTAGAATAAAATTTATGTTTTATTTTCTTCTCCGTCAAAAAACAGCCGTAATGGCTAAAATAGAACATAGGGGGTAAACTGCACTTTTTGGCTTATATCTCAAAAAACAAACATTTAGAGCAAAACTTGACATGGGATAAAAATGTTCAGCAGGTCAAGATCTACCTGCCATGAAATTTTCAGACGAATCTGTCAGCCCTTTGTTGGGTTATTGTCCCTGAATTGTTAATTTTAAGGAAATTTTGCATTTTTAGGTTAACTTGAATATTATTATAGATAAAGACGATCTATAAACAGCAAAAATGTTTAGCAAAGTAAGGTCTACTAATAAGTCAACATAACCAAAACAGTCAATTGACCCCTTATAGGAGTTTTGCCCTTGAAAGATAATTTACATTTAAACAGTAATTATCAGTAAAGTTAATGGTCTGACATATTGTCACATATTTATTAGCAAAAATAATCATTGATGCATTCTTAGTACTTCATGTTTGTGTCATGAGATTTAAACACAATATTGCCCATGTTCTAAGCCTAAAATTAACTTTTCACAGGTATTGGACCCAATATATTTGTAATGATTTAATTTTAAAAACTTGCATATCTACTTATGTTTCTTTTTCATTACAGTGTGCTGTCACTTTAGCCATCAGCAACTTTTTGTCGTGTACAGATATATCAGTAAGTTACAATCTCGGGTACAAATTACAATAAATTATTAAACCCTTATTTTAAACAAAGTTCATGTATTAGTTTTGAAATTTTAAATTGTTAATTGAAAATACTTGTAATAAGTTGTTTCTCTTGTTTTCAGAACATATTAAACAAGAAGAATTCATTTGTTTTGCAGATAGTAGAGAATACAATGTTAGCATTAGAAAATATATTCAAAGGTTCCTATAGGAAGGGAGATAAATCAATACCGAACAACCCACCACAAACGAGTAAACTACATGCCTGTGCTTTATCAGCATGGAGCTTATTAGTTTCTATTGCACCATCCTTCTCAGTTCAGAAGAAAATTGAAATGTAAGTTAATGCTTACTCAAAAGATTAAAATATTACACTTTTGTCCATTGCCAGTCTGTTAGATCAAGTATGCTTGGATCTACCAAAAGCCCCCTAAGGTGGGTATTTTGCAATTTTAAGAGAGCAACACAGCAGATTTTGATTGAACATTTATGGTAATTTTTCTCATCATCCATCTGTCTGAAGTTTGTGAACATTATTACTTCTGCTCTACAACACACCAGAATTCAGGCAAACTTCCTACAAGTATTTCCATAGAAAATCCTTTTTCAGTGGATTTAGTAAAAGTTTAGGGCAATAATCAGAATAGTTCTGTAAAGTTTTTGTAATTTTTAGCTCACCTCCGGTTTCAGAGGAGATTGTTTGTAATTGTAGATGGACGGACAGACAATGGACGCAAAGTGATTGCAAAAGCTCATATGGCCTTTGAGCCTCTAGTTCTACATAAATTCTTTTGTAATTGTAGGCATTTAAGTAAATTATCAGATTTATTGGAAAGTTCGGATGTAGAGTTGAGAATTGTTGCTGGAGAAACTATAGCATTGCTGTATGAATTGGCCAGGGAAGATGATGAGGTATATTAAGTAACTACATGTATATAAATTATCAAACAAACATAATTTTAACAGCAATAGTGTTGTAAAGTCCAGATCTTTGGTTCCTGATTCATTTTAGAAATTAAGGAGGATGAATACATGTGCTAATACTGGATTGACCCTGATAATAATTTACCATCAACAATTCTTTGTCTCTGAATGTTAGGGTCATATGTTAGGTTTTTTGCAAAGACTTTATTATTAATTCCAGGAGTATGAAGGAGATGATATATGTACTCTGTGTGCAACACTAAAGAATTTAGCAACAGATTCTCATAAATATAGAGCAAAAAAGGACAGAAAAATGCAACGTTCAAGCTTTAGAGATGTTCTCAGAGCAGTTGAGGTTTGTGATTTCTATATACTTACGGTAATTTGTGAACATGATATGTTTATTTCAAATTTTAAAGTTGTTTACAATTGTCTAATTATTGTTCATGTAAAGACTCCCCACAGATCATGCAGATATTTTAGTGGTACATATGTCTTGTTCTTACTGTTGTTATATGTAATTGTGGCTTTTTCTCATTCATAATATAATACAGTAAAATCTCGTCTTAGTCGAAATATTCTCATGGTGCTGAATTTTGTTCCATATAAATACATGTATTTTGACTCCTGATGTGTCAAAATTCATTGAAGCAAAATTTCGGTTGTCTCGAAATAAAATTACAATTCATATATAGACAAATGCATTTAAATTGTTTTTGTTATCTCAAAGTAATTAGATAATCTCTGATGAATATTTTTTTTGTATGTGAGCTTATAATGATGAGTTACAGATCAAATTTGAGTTTTACGCTAATTGGATAATTTTTGTGAGAGCTATTGCCCTTGGAAATAGAAATTATTGCCAAAATGTTAATTTTCTTGACATTTATCGCAAACCCATTTACCATCTGATCTTATTTTTAGTATGTGAGCATATAATGATGAGCTACAGATGAAGTTTAACTTTCATGCAGATCAGATTATTGTGAGAGTAATTATGTCTCCCAAACGAAGTTTGGAGACATGTTGTTTTTGCTCAGTTCTTATTATTCTTATTATTATTATTATTATTATTCTTATTCTTATTATTATTATTATTAGCTCACCTGACCCAAAGGGTCAAGTGAGCTTTTCTCATCACTTGGCGTCCGTCGTCGTCCGTCATCGTCCGTTAACTTTTACAAAAATCTTCTCCTCTGAAACTACTGGGCCAAATTGAACCAAACTTGGCTACAAGCATCATTAGGGTATCTAGTTTAAAAAATGTGTCCGATGACCCCGCCTGCCAACCAACATGGCCGACATGGCTAAAAATAGAACATAGGGGTAAACTGCAGTTTTTGTCTTATATCTCAAAAACTAAAGCAATTAGAGCAAAACTGACATGGGGTAAAAATGTTCATCAGGTCAAGATATACCCGTCATGAAATTTTCAGACGAATCAGTCAACCCTTTGTTGGGTTATTGCCCCTGAATTGTTAATTTTGAAGGAAATTTTGCAGTTTTAGGTTATTATCTTGAATATTATTATAGATAAAGACAAGTTGTAAACAGCAAAAATGTTCAACAAAGTAAGATCTACAAATAAGTCAACATGACCAAAATCGTTGATTAACCCCTTATATGAGTTTTTGCCCTTTAAAGACGGCATCCGGCGTAAACTATCCTTTAAAGATCTTTTCCTTTCAAACCACTGGGCCAAATGAGACCAAACTTTGGTGGAATGGTCCTTGGGTGGCCCCCTTCCAAAATTGTCTGGCATCCCCGACTTCCAACCGAGATGGCTGCTGTTACTAAAAATAGAAAAAAAAGGGGGGTGACTTTAAAAAATCTTCTTATATGAAACTACAAGTCCAGTTGCAACCAAAGTTGGCAGTAATAGTTCTTAGGAGGTTCTCTTTCAGAAATCTGTCCAATGACCCGGACTGTTAACCAAGATGGCCGCCACAGCCGAACTTAGTTTAACATAGGGCCCTATGGGAAAATTCATTGAAAAATCTTCTTGTCTTAAACCACTTGACCAATTGGAACCAGAGTTGGCAGCAATGGTCCTTAGATGGTCCTCTTACAGAGGTGTGTCTGATGACCCGGACTGTCAACCAAGATTGCCGCCACAACCGAACTTAGTTTAACATAGGGCCGTATAGGAAAATTCATTGAAAAATGTTCTTGTCTGAAACCACTTGATATATTGGAGCCAGACTTGGCGGCATTGGTCCTTAGGAGGTCCTCTTTCAGAATGTGTCTGATTTCGTTGACTGTGAACCAAGATGGCCGCCACAGCAGATCTTAGTTTAACATAGGACCCTATGGGAAATTCACTCAAAAATCTTCTTGTCTGAAACCACTAAGCCAATTAGAATTAGACTTGGTAGCAATGGTCCTTAGATGGTCCTCTTTCAGAATTTTTTGCGATGACCTGGACTGTCAACCAAGATGGCCGCCACACCCGAACTTAGTTTAACATAGGGCCCTATGGAAAAATTCATTGAAAAATATTCTTGTCTGAAACCACTTGACGTATTGGAGCCAGACTTGGCAGCATTGGTCCTTAGGAGGTCCTCTTTCAGAAATATGTCCGATCACCCGGATTGTCAACTAAGATTGCTGCCACACCGACCTTTGTTAAATATTGGACCCTATAGGAAAATTTATTTAAAAATCTTCTAGTCTGAAACCGTTTGGCCAGTTGGAACAAGACTTAGCAGAAATGGTCCTTAGATGGTTCTCTTTTAGAAACTGGACTGTCAACCAAGATGACTGCCCCAGCTGAAATTAGTTAACATAGAATCCTATAGAAAAACCTGCCAAATTGACTGCAACACTTAAATTTTTAGGTCTGCTCAAGGTGAAAAGTTAAATCCAGGTGAGCGATACAGGCTCTTGAGAGCCTCTAGTTATTATTATTTTTCTTCTTTCCGGGCGCGTTTTTTCGAACACTTGTGTGCACCGTTTCTCATAAACCAATAGACGGAATCGCTTGATATCATACAACTTGCTAGGCCCATATTCCTAGATGCGCCTCCCGAAAAAAAATTTTCAATCTGTGGGAGGGAACATATATTTTGGGGGTCTCCAAAGGGGGTGGGGTTTTGCAAAATTTTACTATAGAAGTCTATGGGAAAAGTGATATAACTTGATCATTTGTGATCTTAACTTGGAAATACTACCTGTTACCTTGGATATTTAAGTTTTTATACCCCGCCACACGAAGTGGCGAGGTATTATGTTATACCCTCCATTTCGTTGTCTTGGGGGGGGGGGGTCATGCCCCACCCCCTCAAATGACAAAATACTTATTATTCTGAAAACCATTGAGATCCCCACCCTATAACCATATATATTATTACTCCTTATAATAAGACGAATCATTTGGTACCATAGGGGGGTCCGAGGGGGGGGTCATGCCCCACCCCTTAAATGACAAAATACTTATTATTCTGAAAACCATTGAGATCCCCACCTTATAACCATATATATTATTACTCCTTATGATAAGACGAATCATTTGGTACCATAGGGGGTCTGAGGGGGGGGGTCATGCCCCACCCCCTTAAATGATAAAATACTTAATATTTTGAAAACCATTGTGATCCCCACCCTATAACCATATATATTATTACTCCTTATGATAAGACAAATCATTTGGTACCATAGGGGGGTCTGAGGGGGGTCATGCCCCACCCCCTCAAATGATAAAATACTAAATATTCTGAAAACCATTGAGATCCCCACCCAATAACCATATATATTATTACTCCTTATGATAAGACGAATCATTTGGTACCATAGGGGGTCTGAGGGGGGGTCATGCCCCACCCCCTCAAATGATAAAATACTAAATATTCAGAAAACCATTGAGATCCCCACCCAATAACCATATATATTATTACTCCTTATGATAAGACGAATCATTTGGTACCATAGGGGGTCTGAGGGGGGGTCATGCCCCACCCCTCAAATGATAAAATACTAAATAGACGGAAGTTATTATACCCTGCCACACGAAGTGGCGAGGTATTATGTTATACCCTCCATTTCGTTGTCTTAGGGGGGGTCATGCCCCACCCCCTCAAATAACAAAATACTTAATATTTTGAAAACCATTGTGATCCCCACCCTATAACCATATATATTATTACTCCTTATGATAAGACAAATCATTTGGTACCATAGGTGGTCTGAGGGGGGTCATGCCCCACCCCCTCAAATGATAAAATACTAAATATTCTGAAAACCATTGAGATCCCCACCCTATAACCATATATATTATTACTCCTTATGATAAGACGAATCATTTGGTACCATAGGGGGGTCTGAGGGGGGGGTCATGCCCCACCCCCTTAAATGATAAAATACTAAATATTCTGAAAACCATTGAGATCCCCACCCTATGACCATATATATTATTACTTCTTATGATAAGACGAATCATTTGGTACCATAGGGGGGTCTGTATATTTTTTATTTATATATGTTGGGTGGAAAGGCATGGCTAAAGGGGAGGTGGAGGCCATTGCACCTTCAATAATAAAATATTTTGATAAAACATCTGTTAATCATGTTAATACCGATTACAACATATAAAACTGCAGATATTGAATACCATATATCAAACATTTTGCATATACTCAATCTCTTTGTACACTTGCCCAGTATTTCAAACACTAGGAATTCCAAAAATACCCTGAAAGAGAAAGAGCTTCGTTTGGGAGACATTCGAAACTGCATCCAGTTTCAATTATACCTTGTTGCATTTGGAAAGAGAAATTATTACAAAATAAGCATTTGGTGTGTTTTCTCACAGCACTAGTCGGTACATTGTGTTGCTCAGCAATACTCTCAGAATGCTTGTTAATCTTGGTTTTGTTTGCCTACCCTAAAGTTAGTACAAGTTAAATCTTAAACTTTGCAAAATAAAAAAAAAATACCTACCTGCCTCACCCTAATTGTTGTTAGCAACACACAAACGTTTTTCTTGTGGAAAGAAGGGAAATAACTCTACATTGGCATTTTGAATGTTTTTATTCAATTATGAATTTCCAGTGAAAATAGTCAACTAATTGCTATAAAAGGAAAAATGTATATTTAAAAAATTTCATATAGTTTATTTATGTATTTTCTAGGAAGGTGATGTACCTGATTTATCAATCAGGTTTGGAAAAGAATATATAGAAATAGACTCTTGGTCAAAGAGAAAACAGTATGACAGTCTATGTCAGGCATTGGGTTCAGGTATTAATCAACATTTACAGGTAATTAACCAGAATGATAATTATATTTTTTTCGTTTCCACCTACATGTTTATATCATTATAAACATCTTACATTTGTTGACTGTCCAAAATAACAAAAAGTTTCACTCAAGTTGCTAAAACAAAAATTTGTGGAATCAAAGATGGACCCAAAATCTATTGGCCGATTGATGAAAAAAAACTTTCCAGAGTGGAAAAAAGTGTGATATGTAATTCAAAAACAAAACAGACAGCATTGAAGATCAAGCATTGACATACCAATCAATTAATGCCATCCAAACAACAGTATATTTGTCGGTATTGAAACAAAATCGTGGGAAAAATTGTTAGTTTGAATGTCTGTGGTTTTCTTTACAGTGTATTTTCTTGATATTTAATATCTGCAAGTGGTATTTATCTGCTCATTTGAAATTTTTATTTTTCACAAGATATTATAATTCCTTTATAATAGTGTCTTTTCGGTTGGTTTTATATATTTTTTTATATTACCCTCTTGTGCAAGGAGTACAGTAAAAACCAGACTCTTTATGAATGTAGGTTCTACCCAAGATGGTGACATATGGAAAAATTATTACCCTCTGAACTGTTTGTTAGATAAGATTATTATATTGAGTGTGGTGAAATACTGGGATTTCCGAGTGAAATCGAAAGTCATATTTCACTCTAGGAATTGACGTAACAATAGCCGTAGCCAACGACGTTGCTATAAAATGGTCGATGTGTAATCATATAAAAACATAATTCCTTGTATTTTCTCATTAAAATGTCTGACTACATGGAATATTTCAATGTAATAAACAGAATAAATTATCTTGAAATTCGAATACGAAAGAATGTTACACTCTATATATAAACAAATCATAAATAAATCATTCAGTATAAGAATAATAAAGTCAACTTTGGCTTTGCCTCGGTTGATTAACAATCTGGTGTATCAGCCTCTGAAATGTGTGTTATTTATATAATATTGGCCATCAATCAATCTTAACCCCACCAAACAAAATTTTCACATTTGTGGAGATGTAAAATAATGTGCATGTCAGATATAACTAAATCTGCAGCTTTTTATCAAATTAAGTTTCATTGGGGGAAATAAAATCCTATGTTTTAGGAAACCCCTTTTAGGTGTTTTTTGGTCATTCTTGAAGAAGCACTTGAATTCTGGAAGAGTTCTCATGTACCCTAAATGAAAAGTTTGGGGAAATAGTTTTGACTATTGAACTATGTTTATATATAGAGTGATTAACCCCAATTAATAAGAGTGTTACTGCAAATATTTTCTTGCTTTGACCTGTTGACCTATATTTTATAAAATACAACTTACAGTAAACTGTGTTTATCAATTCAAATTACATTATGTGTCTATGGAGGTATTAAGATCAGGTGTGAATGCATTATTCCTCATTGTATTCTCAATATTTAAAATTTGTGTGTTAAGATATTGCTTACTTATAATATTACAGGACAATATTGTAGTAAGAGAAATATTTAGTTTGGGACCTCCCATACCAATTAGCAATGTCTCAAGTCAAAAGGTGTCCAAATGGGAACGGGTATGTATTAATTGTGTTATAAAAAATGGTTTTTTGGACTTAAATTTCACATATAATAGTTAATTATAAATGTAGAATAGAATTAATGAGTTTTATTGAACACTAAATTTGAAAGCAAATTCCAAATCGGCAAAAAATCTTATTGTTCAATGATGTATTTATGTTTCGACATTTAATTTAATAATGTATACATTTTTTTTGTAGACCCATTACAATGCTGCAATGTTTAAAGCAAGAACAAAGGCACGTTCAAAGCATCGAGACAAGAGATCAGTAACAATCAATGGGTGCGATTGATGAAGGGAGATATTTAGTGCTCATACTCTTTTTATGATTGGGATGTTTGATGCCAAGGAATGATCTGTTTATTTTCATTGTTATTTATAGAAACCATGTCATTTTGTAGATGTATGTAGTATAGAATATTTTATTTGTCAATTTCTGTTGAAAATTTGTATAGATGGAAATGTTTTGTATATAAACATTATGTTCTTACACCCATCACGTACCACAGAATATTGTTAATGATTTTGTTGCATTCTCCTGTCAGAGAGATAGGCTTAGTCTCATTTAAGGATAAAAATTACAGGAAAAATTTTGATATTTGAAATCTATACATTTCATAAAATATGATCTAAAATATGATCTTGACTGACATCATGAATATTTGAAGGTAAAGCCTTTACAAAGTTGTTATTGTTTTTGTTAGATGAAAATCAAATACCATATCAACTACTTGAATTTATTTTAATTTCCTGTTATATATAAACTGTGTATCCACCTGGAATTTAAAACTGAATTGACTTAATTTCAGATAAACCAACAAACTTCCTTGAGAGAAAGAAAAAAAAATTTCAGTTTCAAAATATATAAGGGATAAAATGTTCTCAGTTGACATCTTAAGATGATAAAAATAGCTTTGTTGAAAAATAACCTTTCTTTTTATGCCCCGCCACGGATGTGGCTGGTGCATATAGATTTACCCTTGTCAGTTCGTACGCCCCGATTCGGTTAAGTTTTGCGTTTAGCACCATTTCTCATAAAACAATAGTAATATATCAATGATATATCACCACTACAGTCCTCTTGTATAGTACAACACAGTTCAGCAACACTTGGGTCACTATGAGCTATATTTCATGCTTCAGTGACTTTGGTTAAGTTTTGAATTTAGGTTCATTTCTTTGGAACTAAGCATAGTGTATCAAGAAACCTCATCAGTGGATGTGCCTTGGATAGTACTGAGCATTCATACATGCTGACCTACATTTTAGGGGGGGGGGGCATCCATGTCTTACAGACATAATTTCTAGTTTTTATCAGAAATGTTTTAATTACCAAATTAGAACATTATAAGATAAAGTAAACTAATCTTTTTTTAATACCCCCTTCACAAAACTTAGAGGTATATATGAATCACTCTTTGGTCTGTCCATTTTTTTATCATTCCGTCTGTCCATGGATCTTGTAAATGCAAGATAATTGAACTTAGCATTTATTTGATTCATTATATGGTATTGATCTTGGAAGCACAACTAGTCCTAAATGATCTGATGGAACCAGAGGAAGTTAACACAAAAATAGTACACCATATTAAGATGTGCATGAACAAAAGATTCCATTTCAACATGTGGAAAGGGAGATAATTAGACTTTGTTTGAATCATTATATGGTATTTACCTTGTAAACACAATTCAGCCTAAACTGTTGGATGAAACTCGATAGAACCTCACAACTTGTAAAAATTGTATACCATATGAAGATGTGAATGGAGCAAAATTTCTGTCAACATCTTGAATAGGAGATAATTTGTCAGGAGCATTTGGTTTTTACCTTATGGTATTGACATTTGTAGGCACAAATCTTTAACAGTCTGACAGAGTTCATTAAAACTTCTAACAAAGATAGTATACATTAAGATGTACACGCAAAAAAATGTTTCTTGTCCCACATTTATAGGGGGGATAATTTGACTTGAGAATTGATTTGGTATTTATGTTGTAAGTGCAACTACTTTATTATGTTGGAACTTACAGATAGTGCATCATATAAAAATATATATGAAGCAACATAAACCTGGCCAAATATTTTTCAGTTGAGGTATTATTTTTTTAGCTTGCTCAGAATACTTTATTTTTTATTTTTTTTTTTTTTTTTTGGGGGGGGGGGGGAGGGGGTAAATAATTCTCCTTGAAAATTTCTAGCAAGCTTACAATGATTCATTTTAGGTCAAATTGTTGCTAAATAATGAACTGAAGTTCTTTATTTTATTATTGTTGACTTGTTGAAACTGTGATATATTTTGGTGGATTGAATATTTTTCAATTTTTAAATTGGTAGGAAAATTTGTGAATATATTGTTTGTTTGAAGTTGTAAGTGTTTTCTTTAAATGTATGTTTATATTGCATTTTTAAAAATCAAACCTATTTATTGATATTTTTGTGTCTGCAGTTGTTTATATGTGCATTCAAAGATGTTTGCTATTAGCTTGCCTTTAATGTAAGTGAATTTCAGGTGTAATGTATACATGTATGATGTTATATTTGAGGCTTCAGTCTCATATAAACCCAAACATTTTTGTTAAATAAAAAAAATGCAGTTGAATGTAGAGTACAATTTGTTATAATATTCTACGTACATGATGTTTGGTTTAAATATTCAAATTCAAAAGATGAAATTAATCTTTTTTTCTTGTAGGCTAATTATAATTGATAGAATTTCATTCCTGACCATCAGTTAAAGATTGTCCCACACTTTTTTATTTTACAATATCCTGATCTGGAAACTTAATGAAAATAATATTTTGTTAAGCTTCCTGTTGTATATTTTTTTTTCAATACAACTGCAGATATTTGCAGATGCATAATGGTATGAGCCTGTCGTCATGGTTGTCTGTAGACAGTTGGGCTTCCGCTCATTTACTTTTGTTCTATGGAACTTATCCTTATTATATTTTAACACAATGGTCCCTCATAAGAAATACAGGTTGGGATTTATTTTGGGAAATCTGCCCCGTTCCGTTTTCATTTCTGTTGGGCTTTGAGTGTTTCTTGATAATTTTGGTATAACTTCTAAAAATTTTTGTCTGATTTTTGTCGAGCCTGCGACTTTAGTCGCAGAAAGCTCGACATAGGGATGGTGATCCGGCGGCGGCGGCGGCGGCGTTAACTCACTTCTTAAAAGCTTTATATTTTAGAAGGTAGAAGACCTGGATGCTTTATACTTTGTATATAGATGCCTTATGTTACGAACTTTCCGTCTGTCATATGTACATTGTCCTTGACCTCATTTTCATGGTTCAGTGACTAATTGAAAAAAAAGTTAAGATTTTTTGTAATGTTAATTTCTCTCTTATTATGAGTAATAGGATAACTATATTTGGTATGTGCGTACCTTACAAGGTCCTCATCCCCGTCAGACAGTTTTCAATTGACCTCGACCCAATTTCAAGGATCAGTGAACAAGGTTAAGTTTTGGTGGTCAAGTCCATATCTCAGATACTATAAGCAATGGGTCTAGTATATTTGGTGTATGGAAGGATTGTAAGGTGTACATGTCCAACTGGCAGGTGTCATCTGACCTTGACCTCATTTTCATGGTTCAGTGGTTGTAGTTAAGTTTTTGTGTTTTGGCCTGTTTTTCGAATATTGTATGCAATAGGTCTACTATATTTGGTGTATGGAAGGATTGTAAGGTGTACATGTCCAACTGGCAAGTGTCATCTGACCTTGACCTCATTTTCATGGTTCAGTGGTTATAGTTAAGTTTTTGTGTTTTGGCCTGTTTTTCGAATACTATATGCAATAGGTCTACTATATTTGGTGTATGGAAGGATTGTAAGGTGTACATGTCCAACTAGCAGGTGTCATCTGACCTTGACCTCATTTTCATGGTTCAGTTGTTATAGTTAAGTTTTTGTGTTTTGGCCTGTTTTTCGAATACTGTATGCAATATGTCTGATAGCATTTACTTTCATTAGAAATACACGACAGGCGAGACATTTTTGTGTGTCAACTCTTGTTTAATTTTCTTGATGAAAATAAGAAAACTTTGACAAGATCTCATACTATTTTTGAGACATAAGGGGCCGAAAAAAGGGACACACTTTAATTTTGGAAACATTTCTATTTTTTATACAATTTTGATTTTTTTTAATGCTTTGTGAGAAGAAATGCAAGAAAAGTTACTCCACAAATTTTTGTGTAACTTTTGTTGTTGCAGAGAAAAAAGAGAATAAAGGGGCAAAAATTAGCCATTACACCTAAACAATTTATATTTCATCCGATTTTTCTGTTTTTTCTTTTCATTATACCCCCACTCTAAAAGTGGGGGCTTTATTGCATTCACCTTGTCCGTTCGTCCAACAAATATTTCAGTCACACTTTTCTCAGAAACTACAAATGGAATGACTTTATATTTGGTCAGCAGCTTAATAGTGATGAGTTGTAACTTGTGAGCACTTTTCAGATCTATCAAACACCTACTTCCTCTTTGCCGATACTTTGAAATTAACTTAATATTTATCGGCACCTTTTTCTTAAGTACTGTTGAACATAATGACTTCATACTTGGTTGGCACTTGACAATGATGAGTTGTAACGTATGTGAACTTTTCGAATCTGTTGGACACTTACTTCCTGTTTGTTGATACTTTAAATTACAAGTGGGGGTATTCTTAGCATGACATCGCATGCATTCTTGTTAATCTTAATGAGTGCTTAAGATACGAGTTTAAAAGGGACAAAAAAGCAATGTGGCTCGATATGTAAATTTTTTGTAGTCTTATGAGGATTTATTGTTTTAATACCATGATGTGTTTTTTAATTAGTTTGTCAACAGATTTTGCCTATCTTTTACAGTTTTTGAGATCCAGGCCAAGTGAGGTGGCTGGAATTCAGAATTTTTTTAGAGTTTTGTTTTACAACTGGTTTTTGTGGTAGTTCCAATATTTATGTGGAATGTTTCATATATCATTTAACACTTTATTGAGTAAAGCATAATTATATGTCCATTTTGGTTTTACTTTTTTTACCTGTTGACATGTTGTGGTCGTATCATACTGTGCTTAGCGAAGCCCCTTATTTACTTATTTCTGTGAAATTAGATTTGTTTCTTGCATGAAAAATATAAAATAAAATCCTGCCTTATTTTACTTTGTTAGGGTGGATGAAAATTTACAAATTAAGAATAGGCCATATTGAAATAGTAATATAACTCTAAAGGTGAACCAATGCCATAGTGTTTACTTTTGGTAGAGACTCCTGGAGTGGATACCTTGGTAGCAGGCATGCAGGGTTGTCAAATAATGCACACGGATGCAAAACTAAAACCATCCAAATTGACAACAACAATTCAATGAGTCGTAGAAGTGTTGTCAATTTTGATTATTGAAATAGTAATAGTAAAAATTCATAATTGTTGCATTTGGATAATTCAAATCTTTAGACATAAAGTTTTTAAACATTTCAACTTTGTTTTAGACAAATTTGGACTATGAATTAATATTTTGAAAATGTGTTCTTGAAGGTATTGTTTGTACTGAATCTACCAGTGTTCAATAAAATATGTTAATATAAATAGACAAAAAAGATATACAGAGATACAATTTTATAACACCTTCATATACCAAATAATTTCCAGTTAAGCAAATGCATGACAATTCTTTCCATTTTACAAATATGTGTCACTCTGACATAAGAAGTTCAGTAAACATATTATAAGATGCTTGTACACTTTCTGTCTCTTCTGCTAATGTAGTATTGTGTAATTGAGTTTTCAATTTCCTTAACAACAAAATGCCAAAAATACCCAAACTCATGTATGCACAAAGCTGTTTGTTGTACATTTTGATAAATTTCCTATAACCATATTTTGTTTTGTTCAGAAATGTTATATACCAATGATTTAAAACCACTTTATTTTGATAGTTTGGTATTAAAAAGTTTTTTCAAGGACATGATTATATAATGAGTGCTTTTCAGTATTTTGTTTCAAATAGTGCTGTTCAAATGTTGGTGTTAATAGGGTCTAAACTGCATTTGTTAGTATGGGTATTTTTTACATCTATTGAAATTCGAACATTTTTTGAAGATGAGCCTTTTGATCATAAATAAAATCTGTATTCATCATTTTGTTCTTGCTGTTTATCATTTTTATAAATTAACCATTTTTAGCTCTTGTAAGCTTTTCTCATCACCTTGCATCCGTCGTCCGTCCATCTGTCTGTACACTTTTCATCTCCTCTGAAACCCCTGGACCTATTGAACTGAAACTTGGCCTGTAGCTTCTATGGAAGGTCCTTTACAAAGTTTGCTTAAATCATCCCGGTCGTGGAACAAATTTGCCGTCATGAGCATTTACATGTTCTGATTGGTTGAAATTTAAAACTTCTCCTCTGAAACTGTAAAGCCAAAGGAAGTGATTTTTGGTATGGAGCATCTATGGAAGGTCCTTTACAAACTTTGCATAAATCTTTCTAGTCTGTGAAACAAAATGGCCGCCAGAAGCCTTTATATGTTCTGATTGGTCGAAATATAAAACTTTTCCTCTGAAACCAATTGGCCAATGAACTTATACTTGGTATGAAGCTTTTATAGAAGATCATTTACATAGTTTCCAGAAATCAATCTAGTCTGTAAAATCAAATCAAAAGTTTGTGACTGCCAGGTGAGTGATACAGGCTCAGCCCACTGTTGGGGCCTCGGTGGCTAAGTGGTCTAGGTAGTTTGTCATGACTACTAAAGATCACTAGCCTGTCAGCGCTGAGGTTGTGAGTTCGAATCTCACCGGTGGCGGGGTATGTTCGACTCCAATCTTAATTGACAAGGATTGCCAATTTTCCTACCGAAGGTCGGTGGTTTTCTCCGGGTACTCTGGCCTCCTCCACCAATAAAAACTGGCCGCCCGAAATAGCCAAATGTGCTGAAAATGGTGTAAAACCCCAACTAAACAAACAAACAAACTAATAAGCAAATTAAACAAACTTGATATTATATATATAGAAGTGATTCGATCATTTTTGCTCTCTTTTATGGTTTATAATTACCTTATGCTGAATGAATTTCTTTGCTGAATTCAAACTTCATATAAAGCGATATGAGAAAATATCAAAAGTTCTATTGTGTTTTCAGGTTCAGACTACTAACATTTTCATAAATAAATCTTGATTCTGATTTGGCAAATTTTATTTTATAACAAAATCCAACATTTTTTTTAACCATAGATCACACTTGTGATGTTTTCTCAGTTCCAATAAAGTTGTAGCAAGTTCTTGTTTCTGCATATTCAGGTGTTTTAAATTCCCCTTTAAAATGATTTGACCAAATTGAAATTCAGCAAAACTAGGTTTGAAGCATCTCAGATGGTTTCCTTTTTAGCTCACCTGTCCTAAAAGGACACGAGCTTTTGCCATCCCTTGGTGTCCATTGTCTGTCTGTCATAAACTTTTTCAAAGATCTTCTCCTCTGAAACCACTGAACCAATTACAGCCATACGTAGTCTGAATGATCTAGAATAAACTGTGTTTTATTTTCTTCTCCCTCGAGAAACATTGCCACCATTGCCAAAAATAGAACATAGGGGGTGAACTGCAGTTTTTGGCTTATATCTCAAAAACTAAAGCATTTAGAGCAAAACTGACATGGGTAAAAATGTTCATCTGGTCAAGATGTACCTGCTATGAAATTTTCAGACAAATAAGTCAAACCTTTGTTGGGTTATTGCCCCAGAATTGTTAATTTTTAGGGAAATTTGCAGTTTTAAGGTTGCTATCTTGAATATTATTATAGATAAAGACAAGCTGTAAACAGCAAATTGTTCAGCAAATTAAGATCTTCAAATAATTTAACAAGACCAAAATCGTCAATTGACCCCTTATAGGAGTTTTTGCCCTTGAAAGACAAGTTACATGTAAACAGAAAATAATGGTCTGACATATTGTCACATATGTTTAGAGCATAACTTGATATAAATTAAATGGTAGCTGTAGAAGTAAAATGGAGGGTCAAGGGCCCAGGTCAATTTAAAAGTCCATAGCAACAGATGAAAAAGGTCCCTAGCAACCATATATATTTGGGTTAAGGACCTTATAATTTACCCATACAAGTTAAAAAGAAAGGTCAAGATTCAAGGTCATTGAAAAAGTCCATAGCAACCAATGAAAATGTCCATAGAAACCAATGAAAAAGTCCTTAGCAACCATATATATTTGAGTTCAGGACCCTACAATTTACCTATTTAAGTCAAAATGGAAGTCGAGAGTCAATGCCATTGAAAAAGTCCATAGCAACCGATGAGAAAGTCCCTAATAACCAGATCTATTTGGGTTCAGGATTCTATATTTTAGCTGTACAGGTCAATATTAAGGAGAAAATTGAGACGGTATACATTAAATAGCAAAAATAATCATTGATGCAAGATCTACACAAAATATAAAAGGTGAGCGATTCAGGCTCTTGATAGCCTCTTCTTAATTCACCAGAACCAAAGGACCATGTGAGCTATTGACATTTGTTGGCATCCTGTATCGATTGTAAACTTTCCTTAAAATATTTTCCTTTTAAACTTCTCTTTTGGTGTTTCCATTTCAAAATTGTATCCAAGGCTTCCTACCTCTTAAAAACATGGCTGGTGTCACAAGAATTAGGAAAGTCGGGCAAAATATATTTAAAAATTCCTCTTAAACTACAGGGAAAATTGAGACTAAACTTTGATGAATGGTCCTTTGGTGGTCTCTTTTAAAAAGTATATCTTAAGACCCTGACTGCCAACCAATATGGCCACCAAAGCAGATCTTGAGTTTGTCAAAAAGTCGGTTTGAGAAAATTCATTAAAAAAATCTTCTTGGTAGCAATGGCTCTTAGAGGAGTCCCTTCAAAAAATGAATCCAGAGACCCAGACCATCAACAAATATGACCTAGTTTAACATAGGAAAATTGACACAAAGCCCTAATCTGAAACAATGAACCAATTGGAAGCAATTTTCTTTAGGTTGTCCTCTTTCACATTTATATTTAATGGTCCCCACAGTCAACTAAGATAACTACCACCACCAAATTTAGTAAGGATCCCATGAGGGATCTTCTTGTCCAGAACAACTAAGCCAATTGTAACTAAACTTAACAGCAATTTACCTCTTTCAGAAAAAAATTAAAATAACTGCCGATAAAACACTTTGTTCTGCATTAGGTTTGCAAATGAAATCTAGGATCTTGTTTAATACATCTGTATTTAATTATGGACGTTTGTTTTGGATCTTTTCTTTGGCTTTTCTAATAGTTGAAAAACACATTACAAACTATGTTTATAGATTGCTGGGATGGTGTCTCATTGCCTGCTTTTATTTTTGGAGAAAGCTAGAAGACAACCGACCTATTCAGTTAAGAGCTTCAAACTTAAAATTTCAATTTTAATAAGCTAGTGATGTTTAGTAACATTATTGCAGTATCTACCTAAACCACTCATGCTACAGTGGTTGCTCTTTCATCTCATGTTAAGAACTTAAATAATTTTAAGAGACTTTGCTCTCAAACAATTGACTATGGTTAGATGTCGGGTCTTTAAGAGATTTCCTTGATAATGCTTTATCCAGGGTAATCCTAATTTTATTTCTATGATCTGTTAATATGTTTTATTTGCAAAATTCATTAAATAGAACTGTATTGTAAAATTATATATCCAGGAAAAGTGTCATTAGGCCATACCAAATTGATCTTTAGTTCTTTGGATTTCGATGCTCCGATTTTTGAACTATGTAGATTTTAAGAATAAAAAAATTTGGCCTCTTCATTTTGCAAAAAATGCTAAAAATTCGCCCCAAATTTTTCATTTTTTGCCTGCTCCTAAAATTTTGTTAAAGCTGGGATTTTTACCATTTTTTGCAATATTTCACTCGAAAAAAATTAAGTCCTTAAAAAAAAATTAACATTTCGCCAGCTCGCACCATCCAAAAATCTAAAGAACATAAGTGTGCACCAGAGTAATTTTGAATGAGATGTATGATCACCAGTAATCTGATAAAGAACTACATATATGTGAACTATGATCTTATAGTAAATTATGTTTATATCATAAGTCAAACAATTGAAGAGGATATTCATTCACAAGGAAATTTTTTCTTCCTTGTACTTTGTATATTCATAGTTTTGTTATTTGAAAAACCACATCCGATTTTGATTTGTCAAAATAATTTATTATTGATAGTTTGATCCTAAAATTCCAGTGGGGGCCTCGGTGGCCGAGTGGTCTAGGTAGTTCGTCATGACTACTAATGATCACTAGCCTGTCAACGCTGGGGTTGTGAGTTCGAATCTCACCTGTGGCGGGGTGTGTTCGACTCCGATCTTAATTGACAAGGATTGCCAATTTTCCTACCGAAGGTCGGTGGTTCTCTCCGGGTACTCCGGCTTCCTCCACCAATAAAAACTGGCCGCCGCGAAATGGCCAAAATGTGCTGAAAACGGCGTTAAACCCCAACTAAACAAACAAACAAATAAAATTCCAGTGCTTTTCTATTGTTTCTAAAGTTAAAACTTTCAGTGTTCAAAGACTTTTTCTTTTGTAAATATGTTTGAGCTTTTCTATGACAATACTGAGCTTGTTCTACTGGCCCACAAACTATGACATTCGAGGCATTTCTAGTTTTCTAGGACGTTAAAAGCACACTTTTTAAATTTGAATACTACCAAGGTCTTGGATTTACTAGTACATTTGTAACTGATGCTACTGCAGGTTGTTGGGCTGTTTTTCTGGTGCTTTTTTACAGGTAGTTGAAAGTGCTTGAAACTGAAACCGTAATATTTTTTAAATAAGAGTCCCTTCCAAAAATGAATCCAGTGACCCACACCACTAACAAATATGGCTTAGTTTAACATTGGAAAATTGACACAAAACCCTAATCTGAAACAATGAACCAATTGGAAGCAATTTTCTTTAAGTTGTCCTCTTTCAAATTTATATTTGATGATCCCATGAGGGATCTTCTTGTCCAGAACAACTAAGCCAATTGTAACTAAACTTAACAGCAATTTACCTCTTTCAGAAAAAAAATTAAAATAACTGCCGATAAAACACTTTGTTCTGCATTAGGTTTGCAAATGAAATCTAGGATCTTGTTTAATACATCTGTATTTCATTATGAGCGTTTGTTTTGGATCTTTTCTTTGGCTTTTCTAATAGTTGAAAAACACATTACAAACTATGTTTATAGATTGCTGGGATGGTGTCTCATTGCCTGCTTTTATTTTTGGAGAAAGCTAGAAGACAACCGACCTATTCAGTTAAGAGCTTCAAACTTAAAATTTCAATTTTAATAAGGTAGTGATGTTTAGTAACATTATTGCAGTATCTACCTGAACCACTCATGCTACAGTGGTTGCTCTTTCATCTCATGTTAAGAACTTAAATAATTTTAAGAGACTTTGCTCTCAAACAATTGACTATGGTTAGATGTCGGGTCTTTTAGAGATTTCCTTGATAATGCTTCATCCAGGGTAATCCTAATTTTATTTCTATGATCTGTTAATATGTTTTATTTGCAAAATTCATTAAATAGAACTGTATTGTAAAATTATATATCCAGGAAAAGTGTCATTAGGCCATACCAAATTGATCTTTAGTTCTTTGGATTTCGCTGCTCCGATTTTTGGACTATGTAGAAAAATCCTAAAAATTCGCCCCAAAATTTTCATTTTTTGCCCGCACCTAAAATTTTGTAAAAGCTGGGATTTTTACCATTTTTTGCAATATTTCACTCTAAAAAAATTAAGTCCTTAAAAAAAAATATTAACATTTCGCCCGCTCGCACCATCCAAAAATCTAAAGAACCTAAGTGTGCACCAGAGTAATTTTAAATGAGATGTATGATCACCAGTAATCTGATAAAGAACTACATATACGTGAACTATGATCTTATAGTAAATTATGTTTATATCATAAATCAAACAATTGAAGAGGATATTCATTCACAAGGAAGTTTTTTCTTCCTTGTGCTTTGTATATTCATAGTTTTGTTATTTGAAAAACCACATCCGATTTTGATTTGTCAAAATAATTTATTATTGATAGTTTGATCCTAAAATTCCAGTGCTTTTCTATTGTTTCTAAAGTTAAAACTTTCAGTGTTCAAAGACTTTTTCTTTTGTAAATATGTTTGAGCTTTTCTATGACAATACTGAGCTTGTTCTACTGGCCCACAAACTATGACAGTCAAGGCATTTCTAGTTTTCTAGGACGTTAAAAGCACACTTTTTAAATTTGAATACTATCAAGGTCTTGGATTTACTAGTACATTTGTAACAGATGCGACTGCAGGTTGTTGGGCTGTTTTTCTGGTGCTTTTTTTTCAGGTAGTTGAAAGTGCTTGAAACTGAAACCGTAATATTTTTTAAATAAGAGTCCCTTCCAAAAATGAATCCAGTGACCACCAACAAATATTGTTTAGTTTAACATTGGAAAATTGACACAAAGCCCTAATCTGAAACAATGAACCAATTGGAAGCAATTTTCTTTAGGCTGTCCTCTTTCAAATTTATATTTGATGATCGCATCAGGGATCTTCTTGTCCAGAACAACTAAGCCAATTGTAACCAAACTTAACAGCAATTTACCTCTTTCAGAAATATAAGTTGACTTACTGGTCACCAACCGAGATAGCTACAATCAGATATATACAACTAAAATAGCTGACAATAAAATACTTTGTTCTGCATTAAGTTTGCAAATGAAATCCAGGTGACCGATATCGGATCTTGTTTAATACATCTGTATTTCTTTATGGACGTTTGTTTTGGATCTTTCGTTGGCTTTCCTAATAGTTGAAAGACTATGTTTATAGCCGATTGCTGGGATGGTGTCACATTGCCCGTTTTTTATTTTTGGAGAAAGCTAGAAGACAACCGACCTATTCAGTTAAGAACTTCAAACTTAAAATTTCAATTTTAATAAGCTAGTGATGTTTAGTAACATTATTGCAGTATCTACCTAAACCACTCATGCTACAGTGGTTGCTCTTTCATCTCATGTTAAGAACTTAAATAATTTTAAGAGACTTTGCTCTCAAACAATTGACTATGGTTAGATGTCGGGTCTTTTAGAGATTTCCTTGATAATGCTTCATCCAGGGTAATCCTAATTTTATTGCTATGATCTGTTAATATGTTTTATTTGCAAAATTCATTAAATAGAACTGTATTGTAAAATTATATATTCAGGAAAAGTGTCATTAGGCCATACCAAATTGATCTTTAGTTCTTTGGATTTCGCTGCTCCAATTTTTGGACTATGTAGATTTTAAGAAGCAAAAAAATTTGGCCTCTTCATTTTGCAAAAAATGCTAAAAATTTGCCCCAAATTTTTCATTTTTTGCCCGCTTCTAAAATTTTGTAAAAGCTGGGATTTTTACCATTTTTTGCAATATTTCATTTTAAAAAATGTGTGCCGCACGTAAATATGTTCTTCGATCGAAAAAAATAAGTCCCCAAGAAAAAAAAATAAATAACATTTCGCCCGCTCGCACCATCCAAAAATCCAAAGAACGTGGCCCTATGACCTAAGTGTGCGCCAGAGTTTAATTTTGAATGAGATGTATGATCACCAGTAATCTGATAAAGAACTACATATATGTGAACTATGATCTCATAGTAAATTATGTTTATTTCATAAATCAAACGATGGAAGAGGATATTCATTCAGAAGGAAATTTTTTTCCTTGTATTTTGTATATTCATAGTTTTGTTATTTGAAAAACCACATCCGATTTTGATTTGTCAAAATAATTTATTATTGATAGTTTGATCCTAAAATTCAGGTACTTTTCTATTGTTTCTAAAGTTAAAACTTTAAGTGTTCAAAGACTTTTTCTTTTGTAAATATGTTTGAACTTTTCTATGACAATACTGAGCTTGTTCTACTGGCCCACAAACTATCGACAGTCGAGGCATTTCTAGTTTTCTAGAACGTTAAAAGCACACTTTTTAAATTCGAATACTACCAAGGTCTTGGATTTTCTAGTACGTTTGTAACAGATCCGACTCCAAGTTGTTGGGCTGTTTTTCTGGTGCTTTTTTACAGGTAGTTGAAAGCGATTGAAACTGAAACCATATTTTTTTTTTTAAACAATCCTGTCTTTTATGCAAAAATACTTTTAAGACAAGTAACCATTGGACTTGTCCAAAATTAAGTAGATAAAAAAGGCAAAACGATAAATAATTCATACAATCTATATAAGCTATATTAAGGATGCATCTTCCCACGCTGTTATAAACGGACGAGATAATTACACCTTGCTTTAACTCGGAAATCGAAATCTAATATGACCTGATATTGAACATTTTGTACGATTTAGCACACATTTCCTGCGGATGAAGAGACCTTCGAGGATATATTAACATAAGGAAGAATTTAAATTTAGTACAGGCCAGTTGGCATGGCGAATACAAGCAACGTAAGTATATCAAATTTTCTCTAATAGACAACATAAAGAAAGAAATATTAAATTTAATATGAAACTTGGTTGTGGCGAAGTACAGGGAACTTGAATAAAATTCGACAAATCCGTATTCAGTTTCTATGATTAATTCACATATATGTGCATGTTGATTATTTACACGAATGTCCTTTTTCAAAATGTGAAAAAAACAATGAATTTTGGAAACGGCAATCCTAACTTAAAATAAATAACTTAAAAGTAAGCTAGAAGTTACATTGTATGAAAGGAAAAAAATATCTCATCAATTAAGGCTATCAGGTTCGATTTTTAAATGGTAAAATAATATAACTTTTGGACTTTGGAACTATAAGGATGACTCGAAGCAATCGGTGTATTCGACTCGAGCATATTTGAATAAACCGTGTTGAATTTACTTGGAATTAGTGATAAAAAAAGTCGGGTCCTGCCAGCAACATAGTCATATCCGCGGTACTCGAATTAAGAGTGTTCGATACATGCATGTTCGAAAATCTGAACATCTTGTGCTCGAAAATTGGTATCATTAAATATTTTTTTATCTGAAGGGGCAGAGTTGAAAGATGCACCCGGAAAACCGGGAAATTGTTTTCGCCATTTATACAATGCGAATTTCATATTTTGCATATTTTTCTTCGTCCAGTCTAAAACCTACAAGTCAAATCCTGGATCCGCGCTTAGCCTCGACATATATAGGGCAAAAATAATTTCTTACACAAGACACCGTATTTAATGCATACTAACAAATAATAATTGAGACGATGTGTGCTGCTCTTTTTCATAGATATATGTTACGAAAAGAGTCTGTCTTCAAAAGTACATAGGTTTGCTTGGCCTAAATTCAAATAGGTTTATTTGCTGAAGCCCGTTCGACCCTCCAAAAATGGTCCGACTCAAAAATTTATTGAACTTTATTGAAATTTGTTCTAATTTCCAGTTTCAGTAGATTCACATAAATTATTTTTGTTCAATTGAGTTCATGAATTTGATCATCAATAAGTTTTCAAAAATGCATACCTAGTAAAAAAAGAAATTTTTAAGCCTGATCTAAACCTGTTCATTTAATTTCAAGGTATTCTGATGGATTTTCTTACATAAAACGTTGGGGCGACAAGTATTTTTTTTCGTCTCTAAAATTAAAATATCTTCTTAACCCGAAGTGATCTTTGCACATTATTCTATTATTGAAATTATAGAAATATGATGAAATATGGGGTAAATGACGATAAGTTAACACCCTTGAATTACAAGAAAAGGTTAACATGTAGCCTTCAATAATATGTATGCGTCCACACCGTTCAACAAGCTCTTAGTGGCTTCTTATCAAACGGAAGTTCAACCTTAAGCAACACACACAAAGGCTCCTGATTCGATTTAGGCACATATAAATATAGAGGGTTAAATTAGTTTAGCTATTACATGGCTGTGACAAAGGCAGAACAAATCTACAAAAAATATACAGTAAAACTTGGTAGTAAAGAACAAAAACGGCATCTATGTAAATTACTAGTAGTATGAAACTTTCAACGAAAGACAAAGAAGTAAAATAACTAACATTATACAAATTGGACTTACGTGTCAAGACAATTTAGGGTTCAATAGACAGAAGTTGTACATGTACTAGAAAACATGCTAAGAACGCTATCTGGACGCTATCAGGATGCGCAGAAATTATTAGCTAAGGTCATGGGCCTTTGTCGGTGGTTGGACGGTTCTAAGTAATGCTTATGAATACATGTATTTGGAATTTGTATATTTTAAAAAGTTTGTAGGTTCGACTATTCACAATTTGCTAATATGAGGCCACTAAGAGTCTGTTGTGTAGTTTGAATATGTCCGATATTGAAGGATATACTAGATATATGACCTCATTTCTACGTTTCGGGTTGTCTCGTGTGTTTTAATTTTTATCTCTGAGAATCGATCAGATACTGGAAATCAGGATGTCCAAACCGAGTGTCGATAAAAAGATTTTCCAAAAACATCGTGTTTGAAGAAAGTGTCATTTCCACTGAATTTTGTTTTATATTGTCACGTGATACAATTTCTTTCAACAATATCCACCAGTTTCTTCTCATATACTACATAAAATAAGCATCTTCATTGTTCACATGCCCCCTCAACGTATGTACATTGGATAACACAAACAGTGTTTCCTACAAAATGAAAACTGATGCCGAGTCCTAAAATGGCGTATACGCAGAGTAGAGTTGGGAGTTGTCACGTTACAAGGAAAGTCTGACCATGGACCAGTTGATGTATTTGGAGAATGCCAAATTACTTTCATGTTAAAGACTCCTTCTGTAGATCTGGAAAACGAGTAGACTATTTGTGTCTCATCTTATCTAATCTACTTTCAGACATTAATCTCGCCCGGAAGATTCATGTAATATAAAGCAAACGTAATTGTGTTTTTACATAGTCACTAAAACTGTATTTTTAACATGCATTTTCTAAAATATACTTATATATATATCCTGATCATGGTTATCTATATACATATTTCAGATACATCTAACTTAGAACCATATATGCAGCCCCCTTACCACAGAAAGAGTTAAACAAGTTGTCCTCGAAAACAGTTTGAAGCTAGAATAGCTTTCCGATCACACAACATTTTGTTCTTTAGATGATATAGAATAGTTAAAAATAAGTTCGATATGGGCTCTTTTCTTGACCGTTTTTGGGAAATGTACTCCAGACTAGTCTTAAGTGTGTTGTTTATATAAACAGGATGTATTCTTACATGGTTATAATATAACAATTGTTGAACTTAAGAAATTAGGTCAACTTAGTCAATAATGAAAAGGAAAAATGGTTTGACTTCCGTTACAATAAGTTTTATTGATAAATAACAAGACCACACCAAAAGCATATGCAGTTTAAAGGATTTTGATTGGGCGAAAATGGAAAAAAATTGATCGAGGCCCAAAATGGGATTTGGAAAGGAAATTTAAATTAGATTTTTTATGAAATCTCTGAGCGATTAAAATTTTGACACACATCTCCTCTTGAGTCATATGATGTATAGAAATTGCAAAAGGCAGCACTTCTATACATCATATAGTTAACAAGTGTCAATTTTTATCTTAAATCGGAATAATTCCAATGTTGTTTTCAAAACATCAAATTGAGTAATATCATTGGCTGTCAGCAACTTCCGATAATAATTTTTTAACTTGATAAATTCCTTTCATAACGTTGTGCGTGTGGATACGTACGCATGCATTATAGTTCATGAGGAAAATGTTAATTTCAAATGGCAAACGTCATATAGCTGCATTAATTTGGAATTATATGTAATAAAGGTTATTTTTACGGAATTTATCAATGTGTAAATTCGGACTCACAAACTTTGCATAAAGTTTTTGAGTGAATTGCCCGAGCTTACACATTGATGAATTCTTTATTACTATTGTATCTGATTTCAGCAAAGTTAATCAATTAACTGATTAACTTACATATATCATAGATAGATTTTTGAACGGAAATTTTTGCATTAGAGCCTATAGTAAAGTATTAATGATATTTCACAACTGCAGTCGTCTTGTATAGCACAGCACAACTCAGTAATGTAAGTTACCACAACCTAAATTTCATGTTTTAAGAGACCTTGATTAAATTTTACAATTTAGGTATATTATAAAAGAACCTAGGGTAGAAAAGTTTGAATGATATTCCACAACTGCAGTCGTCTTCCGTTTGGTACAACGTAACTCATCAACATCTGAGTCACAATGACCTACATTTTATGCTTGATTAACTGTCTTCTTAGGTTACGGAATAGCGCTCAACATACTGAGCATTATTTTCCGGCGCATTTTGTATGTACAAAAATTTACCAATTTTTTTTTACATTTTACAATTAAGTTTTACATTTTTTTTTATTTATGTTTTACAGTATAAGATAAAAACCAACATTTGGTTTAACTGAGCTTCGAGTATGTATTAAGGAGAACTTTATGAGAAAATTTCTCCTTAAAAGATTCAACAGTGTCATTATTTGCTATGGATTCAGGAAGTTTGTTCCAGTCTGGGATTGTATTGCAAAAGAAGGAATATTTAAGACTGTCCTTTTTGCAAAAGAGTTTTTATGGCAAGCCGTTCTCGTCAAAACTATGTTCAAACCCTTTTTTCGAAAAAAATTACACAATGAGATTTTAAAATTACACACTGAGATTAAAAAAAATGAAAAACACACATTGAGAAATTAAAATTACACACTGAGATTTTAAAAAGACACATTGAGATGAAATAAATTGGAAAACAGACACTGGGAATTGTTAATTACACACTGAGATTTCAAAACTACACATTGAGATTAATATGCAAATTACTAATGAATATTCGTGAGATGAATAATTCAACAGATTAATATCTTGGTCTCTAGAACTCTTGTCATTATAATGAAATGCGGTTCCTTCAACCAACATTCATAATAAATTTCAAGGCTTAACATCGTTTTTTTGCTAACTCATATTCATAAGTTTGTTGTCTATATAAATCAGATTAATATTATTGCTAACGGTGTATCGGGATTGTTTGCTTAAAACTGTTTAAGCATAGGTCCTTTTTCAAAAGTCTTTCAACTGTTACCCTGATTTCGCAGGGTAATCTTTTATATTTTTGTTACGTTTATATGCTATAATAGACACTTGGGTAAAAATGTCATTGCATTGTTTGTCTTTTTGTAGATTGTTCCAATGTTTTCTTATAATTTTATTAAAGTTTTTCACCATTTGGTTATATCATAGACATATAATACACTAGACATTGAACTCGCGCGAGCGCGGGAAAATAAGCATTTTTTTTTGGTGGCCATATTGAGTTTAAAAAGTTATTACGGCCATGTCATTCATTGAACAGGAACTCAGTATGGGTGTTGTGGCAGGCTTCCTATAAACTTTCCTGTCAAGTAGGTGGTATCAACTGATAGTTTCATGTCTATATATACTGTAGTATTCCAGCAATGGATGTTAATGCAAACTTTAACCAAAGTCAATGAAGCGTGAAATTTAGGTCAACGTGACCCAATTGTCATATGGCTGTTCGTTACTACCGAAGATGTATCCACTGATGAAGTAGACTGTGTGCCACTTAGAATTACCAAAATGAACCTTAAGGTTCCCTCAAAGTCAAAATCTATGACGAACACACAACCACATAAATTGTCAATATTTTTATTGTTACAATTAATTCTGAACTGGAACTTGATGAAAAGCTTTCATTAAATACACATTTCATAATGCATTACCTTTTTTCTTCAGAATAAATGTGAAAATGAAATTGTAGATATAAACATTTCCTTAGAGACGGATGAATTTTTCAAAAGATGGCGTGAGTAAGGTAGAGCATATTTTTGGAAAATAATTGTTCCAATTGTTTCATTGTCGTCATGGACAGGGCAAGCGAGGATTAATTTCACAATATATCCAATAATCAGACGATAAAAGCATTTTTAGTGTGTGGCTGCGTGTGCTGTCCACGTTTATAAAGATGTCCGAGATAAATTTCGTCATTAATGCTAAAGATGACCATTTGTTAAAAATATTTTTATCTAGGGAATTGTATGGTAGAGATATATTTAGACAGGTCACATGACAAATAATGTCAAAATAGATAATGGTTAGTATTATCACTTTGTGCAAGGTAAACATCCGAGCAATCCAAAAAACAACTAAGTTAGGAATTCCTCTGAACTTTACCTTACTTCTTCATTATCTTCAAAGTTCATAACCTTTACAGTTAGGAGAAATTGCGTTATTGTAGAAAAACAATCCTGAATACATGAAGCGGAAACATCCCACTCGAAGGAGAATTTTTTTAATTTGTTTTATTCTTCTTCCGTAATTTCAAACAAAAATAATATTACATTTAAAATATGTGCATAATTGTTTATTTAAATCAACGTGTTAAAAGTATGCATTCGAGAACCTTCTTAGGGATATGTTGGGAGAATTCATATCGGATAAGTGGATACAAATTCCATTTACACATAAACAAAACTGCAGTTTAAATTTATAAATGCAGATTGTCAAATCCGATAATAACCTTTATAATCTGAACCATACATCGTTTATTTTGAACCACGCGTTTTGCCGCCTATTCGGCTAATTCGTAAATTTAGTATTATAGATGCCGTCTCTGGTTATATTTTGTAAAGAGAGAAAGTGTGTATTTTTCTTGTTCTATTGGTCTTTTACGTTGTATTTCTAATGTATTTTATAAAACATTTGGCGTCAGAGTGAAGGACTAACGAGTTCTGTCCCCTAGTTGTTTTAAGCTTGTAATAGATTAAGATTACGTATGCTAATTAGATATGTGCGCGTAAAAATTGCGCACAAATCTCAGTGTGCAATTTTAAATTCTCAATGTGTAATTTCAAGTTCTTAGTGTGTGTTTTTCAGTTTATTTCATCTCAGTGTGTAATTTTCAATTCTCAGTGTGTGTTTTTCATTTTTCGTAATCTCAATGCGTCTTTATGAAATCTCAGTGTGTAATTTCTTATTCTCAGTGTGTATTTTTAGGTTTTTTAATCTCATTATGTTTTTTTTTAAATTCTCAGTGGGTAAAATTTTCGAAAAATGTTTTAAACATAGTTTTGACGAGAACGGCTTGCCATAAGTTTTCTAAACGTTTTTGAATGTGAGGTACGGGTTTTTGACTGATTCGGTATAAGTATATTTGAATAGGGTATTGCCATTTTATTGTTTGAAATTTTATAGAAGTTGATGAGCCTGGTTTTTGTACGACGCTCCTTTAGTGAAGGCCAACTCAGATTGTTCATCATGTCTGTAACACTGCTAGTGTTATGGTAACAATGACAGACAAATCGAGCAGCTCTTCTTTGTACCTTCTCCCGTTTGTAAGTGTTCTCTACTGTATAGGGATCCCAAACTGAAGAGTAATACTCCAGTTTTGGGCAAATTAAAAACTGGTATGCATGACTTTTTATTGAGCTAGAGTCAACTTTCAGTTGCGACGTACAAAAAAAAAGAGATTTATTGGCTTTTGATGCTGTTTGTTTGATGTGTTGTTCATATTTAGATTGGATTGAATTGTAACACCAAGATATTTAATAGATTCAACTGATTCTAAAATGTGGCCATGTAAATTGTAATAGAAGTTAATAGGTTTACGTTTGGTAGTGGTGCTGAGAAGGTTGCATTTATCGGGGTGAAAGACCATGAGCCAGCCCCCCTCCCATTTGGCTGCGGCTTCAAGGTCATCTTGTAAATCTAAGCAGTCTTTTTGAGATCGATATTTTTTGTATATAATGCTGTCGTCTGCAAATAATCTTATGTTACTGTGCTTGAGATATTCAGGTAGGTCATTGATGTATATCAAAAATAGGATGGGTCCTAGAACAGTACCTTGGGGTACCCCAGATGTTACGGGTATTTTATCTGATGTTGTATTTTCCAAGACTCTTTTTTGTGTTCCATTTGATAAGAATGATTCGACCCTGTTAGTAACTTGTGATGATGTGCCATAGTATTTTAGTTTGTAGAGCAACCGACGGTGTGGAACTTTGTCGAATGCCTCGGCAAAGTCCATGATTAATAGATCTGTTTGGATGATTTTGTCAAGTTGTGAGGCAAGTTCATGGATGAGTGAGATGATTTGTGTTTCACATGAACGATTTTGTCTAAACCCTTGTTGTAGATCGTACAGTATGTTTTTCTTTTCCAAGAGGTTCATCATATTGCTCTAAGTATGTGTTCTAACAGTTTGCAAGAAATACATGTAAGTGATATAGGTCTGTAATTTGCTTGGTGATGTTTGTCTCCTTTTTTAAACACTGGTGCAACATTGGCGTGGTTCCAGTCTGATGGTACCTTTCCTGATGTTAGAGATTTTGTGAAGATGTCTGTGTTTTGTTCAGAAGTAAATGCTGACTGAAACTGTGTGTTTAGAATATTTGCCTTTTTTGTTGGATCGGAGTGGAGGATGCCATCACTTCTGAGAGGTGCAATTCCGGTATTTTCATTTTTCTGGCTTTTTATAAAAGAGAATAGGTTTTTCGGTTGTTTGTTAAACTTATTCGTGTCTGGATCTTGGATGTCTAAATCAGATATCATGTTTTCGATGTATAGCCAGTAAGATTTTCTCATTTCTTAGTGTTTTTGTACTCTTTTGTTGTTTTGCTTTTGTTTTTTGTATAGTTTTTTTTTCTTTATTGTTGAGTGTCTTTTTCTAGACACCCACTGACGATGAGAGTCTTTACCAACATTTTTGGTTGGGATGTTTCCTTTCACCGATTTTAATGTAATTTGTTTAAAGTAATCCCATATTTCATCTATATCTAAATTGTTCCTGTTTCTTTCTAAACAGTTGTTTATTTTAACAAGGTCGCTTTCTATTTGGACCCAGTTAGCTTGCTTGAAGATGTGGATTTTGTGTGGTTGTTGCTTACTCCCTGTAAGTGACTGATTAATTTCAATGAATGTTATGTCGTGATCACTTTGTCCTATTGGTGGCATGGTTTCAATTCTGTTGACAAATGATGGATTACTGACACAGAGTAAGTCGAGTGTTTTGTCATCTGTGGTATTTTTATTCACCACTTGTGTAAGATTTTGGTCATATAGGATGTTTATGAGCTCTTTATTTAAGTTTTGCATCTTAGTCTATTTCTTAAAAAAAACTGTCATAATAATATATCAATGATATTTTACAACTACAGTTATCTTCGTAAGTTTAAAAAAGATCGCCAATATATAAATTCACTGTGACATTTCATACTTGAATGACTCAATTGAATTTTAGTAATTGGCACCTTATGTCAGAAAGAGAATCGAGTACTGTGAATTCATTTAAAAGTAAAGCAAGTTAACGCAAGCACCATATATTATGAAACTTTCAATTCTTTAACTCAAAATGTTGACTACAAAGGACTTAAAATTATCAAAATTTCAATATTCTTTAACTCAAGAAAACATTTTGAAACTAAAACTTTTGACTGTTGTGAACTAAAACTTTCCACTTTTTAAAAATAAAAGTAATCTTAAGTCCTGCCTTGTTTCAGCAAAATTTCGAGACTGTCTTTTTTTTTTACTACCTGGTGTTGTCCTGTCTTTTGACTTTTTTTCTCACTACATTTTTCATCCTGCCTTTTTTTACAGAGGATTTTGGTCCTGCCTTATTTTTTACCAAATTTTGCATCCTGCCTTTTTTAAATTCCTTCCATGCCCCCCCCCCCATAAAAATCAAATGGTTGCTTCATTATTTGATTTGTATTTGCTTTTCAACATTTTGTGTTATTTTTCGGCTTTCAAAATTTTAGGCATTGATGAGTCGTAAATCAGGGAAATGTGCATAGCTTGTGCATGGAATGTTGTGTCATGGGATACATGCAGGCATTTCAAGATTTAAGCTTGAAAGTATGATTTAATGCTAATACCTGACCCAATTTAGGAATTTGACTTACTAAGGATTTAAGATTGATTTTTCTTATTGCCGCTAACATACATAGCGTGAATTTTAGATAACAAGTCTTAATTTTCCAGATGATGCTCGTCTTTCTAGCAGTTTTGTGCAGTCTTTGTGTGTGGCCAATCAGCGCATATTTCAAGACATATAAAGTGTCTGAAGAAAATGGCCCACTCTCAAAAATAGCATTTGCTAACTCGAATATCTATATCGGTGGCAAAAATCGTTTGTTTCATCTTGATTTGAACTTGGAATGGAAAAGTCAAGATTGTATTGGGCCAGTTAACGACAGTCAACAGTGTAAACCATTTGATACGTCCTGTATATACAGACGTCCTCAGACAGTCGACAACTACGTGAGCATACTAAAGCCATTTATGAATTTCCTTATTGTTTGTGGAACAGTCAGACAAGGATTGTGTTACAAATACAACGCATCGAATGTATCTTCAAGTCAGAATTTTGACCTAAATCTTGAAAACTACATCGGGAGTAAAAATTCTTCTGTAATGCACATCACAGAGAGCATAGACGACTATTACATGTTCTTCGTTGGTCAGAGCTACGATGGCAGAAATAAAGACTTTTTCTTCAATGAATTTGTAACCCTGGATGTTAACATGCAGGGTCTGAATTTTGATAAATTTGCAGCTTATACCAATCTGTCAGTATGCGATTCGAAGAAAGATTATTTCCAAATCAGGTTTTTGTATATTTTCGAGGCCAAGGATTTCATTTTCCACGTATTCGTACGATCATTGAATTCTTCTGGTCAAGTCAGGTATGAAACTAGAATTTCAAAGCTATGCAAGAACAAAAATGACTACAGTTCCTATGAAGAAATGCCGGTTTCATGCACTAAGCCGAATAAATATGACATCGGTTTGGCAGCTCACTTCCACAGCAACAAATTGTACATGACATTTGGTGTTAAAGCACACAATAAGGGGCCATTCGATGCAGACGAGACACAAGGATCGGTCATCTGTGCTTACAAAATCGATAGACTCATCCAGAAATTTACAGACGAAGTGTTAACTAAGTGTTACCAAGGTGCGCAGTTGTTTGGTACACCGTCTTGGCAGTGCCGCGAAAAAGCGTGTCCTCAAGCAGGGGTAAGTAAGTCGATAGTATTAAATACTTTTAGTAAATATGAAGTAATTTAATTCACCCTTACAAACCGTAATTTGTATTTAAGGAAGCTCGCTGGTCATGTTTTGGTCTTTTTGTCAGATTTTCGGAATCCTCGGGTTTTATCCATTTCTTAAACATGAAATTTTTGCCCATGAACCCCCACTTTTTCTTTTTTTATTTAATCATATATACCTTAAAATGGTATTTGACAAAATTTTATGAAATCCTTCTTATTTTTTCATACATTTTTGAGAGACTTAAGTTGCTAATGCAAAGACAATGAAAAATCCAGAGAAAACCTATTTCCTGCAAATTTTCAAGGCTTTATAGCTCTAAAATGAGTACATGAACCTATTTTTTTTCTTGCTTATTTGTTTACTATTCATATGTTCTCTCAAACTAAAACACCTATTTCAAATCCTATTTATTTCCTATTAGACCAGTGATCATCCTTAAGTGGTGGTAAAGTATGAATTTACATTTGTTTTCTTCACTTTGACCATGTAACTTTCTTCAAATTTATAAATTTGTTTCAATCAATGTTGATACAAACTGAGGTAAAAGTAACTAGTTATATTTTTTAAATTTCTTTTTTTCTTTTTTGTGCGATTTTAGTTTTTCAGGATGTGTTTTCAACCAGATGTTCCAACGGAAAAAAATACAGTTAGTTTTAAATTTACAACGGGAAAATAATGGTTTGCTCTCAAATTAAGAACTCATTTCCCATTTCAACCATTCTACCATGTCTACGTGCGATTTTCAACATAAGTCAGAGGAAGCATGTCATAAAAAATATTTATATTTCACATATCTTGGAAATTTTACATGGGTCATTTTTCACATTTAGGGCCTCTGGCTCTTAAATTATATTTAGGATGGGGTTTTCAGATATATATGATCATATGGCTTTTTTGTCTACAATAAACATTTTGAATTGAAATATATATGTCACGATGTCTATATTTAATTTTGTAGACGGAATTTTCGGAAGATGAGGTGAATTAGGGTTTATTTATTTTTATCATTTATTGCATGATATAATACTGATTATAATTTATAACATACATTTGATTGTATATTTCGAGTTGGAAGTAGTTTTCTCTAATCCGAGGAGAAAACAGGCATGTTCAGATGGTATTTGTTATTCTCGTCAATATACCTGTTACGTGGGGCATTTGACGTTCTGGTCCGTTTGCACCTTTTAAAATATAATCTAAAAATCAAAGAATAAAAATATTATTAGTAGTAAACGTAAAATTTCAGCTGAGATGCATATGATGGAAATTCTTTTTATAAGCTGTATACGTTATGGTACTGTGTAAAATATTACAATACTAATACTTAACATAGACTACTCATAGAACTACTAACAAACACATTTATACTGAAGTATTTCTATACTGAACAAAAAATTGTTTTTTAAAAGTTAGTCCTAAAAAATAAATGTTTAAAATAGACTGATTTTAATATATAAAATAATAAGTGCTCCAGTTGCCATATATGTTAATCGACAAGGATCGCCAATTTTCCTACCGAAGGTCGGTGGTCACAGTATTTTTGCAATACCTTAGCACATCGCCTGGCGGTGGACAGATTGACTGCGGAAAGTATTTGAAAGTAAAGTGGTATTTCTATACATACACAACAAAAACATCAACTAAAGTGTTGCTTCTAGGATGAAAGATGATTTAATTTAGTCCTGGCAAACAATGTATTAAGTAATATTTAGGTATAAATCAAAATTTGGTGACGACAACATTTGCAAAAATATTTTTTTTTATATTTGTTCATGTTTTACAGTTCTGAATATCCTGCTCTGGATATCAGAAATGCGTTTCTTTTTTTTTTTTTTTTTTATTATTTTCATTTTATTTTTTGTTCAGTATATTGATGTATTTCTAACAGATATTAATAGTTTCCATCTAATTATTTATGTACCTAATCTAACACCTTTTGATTGGTTTGCTTCATCTTTCTCTCTAACTTTCAAAATATAGACGAATGAAGATTAGAATATACTGTAAAATATCTCAAATTTAACCCGATTTTTTTTTTAAATTGATGTCTTGGTAATAATAATAATATAGAAATATTTTATGACAGACATTAACATAAAAATATTAAGTACAGAGTATTCGCGATAAAAACTATTTGTGACAGTTTAATATAGTCCTCCTGTAGGAGCACGTGTTCCTGGGTATCACTGATATGGGCTGAGAAATGTAGACGCCATACAAACAATGACTGCAGAATGGGGTACACTTTATGGCAGGCGCCTGGAACATGAGTTTATTTTATTGTATTCCCCTTTTCTCTGCACCCCAACACCCACTATAAAATATATTCATGTTATGAAAGAACACCGTAGCACAATGCAACAACAAAACAAAAGTATTCACATTGTATCGACTGCGGAGTCGACTGATACAGTAAGTAAATCACACAGAGAACCGGGTAGAGATCATTCAAATCAGACAAAAACGATCATGTCATTCAAAGCTTTGACGGCTGAGGCAAAAACATATTTGTTATTGATGAGGAGGACGAATCTTGAAATTATGGATGGGAGATACGATATCGTATTTGAATAATATTGCATTATTATTTTTTCATGTTTTTTTCTCCAATTTTTACATGAATGTAATCTTTTGCATTCATCAACTTGTCATAATACTTATGAAGGTTTAAAAATACTGAAATGGATATATATTTATATTTGATGTCTGAAAATCAATTTTGGCCGTGGTGCACATAGTGCAAATGGTGGATGTTGTGCGGACGGGCGGGCGGGTGTGCGGGGAAAATAGGGTACCCATTTTGTGTAATCAGTTCACCAATTAAATTTTAACCCAGATCTTTTAAATTTTACAAAATTTGAACGGACATTTTGAAGATGTGCATGAAGGAGTATGATGTCATTTTAATTCTTTTTTCTAGGTTTTCCATTTTGTGAAATTTAGTCATTTTTTGCAACAAATGTGTACGGAGGGTATCAATTTTGTGAAATCAACTCGTGCTACACCTTTTAACCCAAATCTTTTAAACTTTTACAATGTTTATGGACATATTGAAGATGTACGTGAAGGAATATGGTGTCATTCGAAGAATTTTCTTAAGATTTTCCATGTTGAGCAACATATGGTCATCTCCACCTTTCAATTTTTTATTATACAAGCAATGTTTGGTCTTGCATTTCATGTTTAGTTACTGGTCATCATAAACCTACTAGTGGTATGGGTTGGATATTTCATGTTATTCATTTATACACATTTAACGCAACTCGGCCAATTGAGTCCTTGACCTATCTTAGCTGTGAGTTGACAGCGAAGATTCCTTTGCTATATTTGAAAATTCTTTCTGTCTTTCTTTTCGAGTAAATGATTACTTCGTCTTCTTTACTGTTTTGTTATTTTTGTCTTGTCTATATGCCCTGCAACTATCCAAAATGTAAAGCATTTTAGTACTCGTTAAACTGGCCAAACCATCCCCAACATGCGAAGTCAGGACTGTATTTTAAGTGACTGTCTCTTGTATCATAGTTTGATGTCTGTAGGAATGAATTGTCGTACTATCCTTTACTTTATAGTTTGAGCTAGGTGTTGCAGTAGGCAGTCTGACACCTGCAGAGGGGTTGGATATAGCACTAGCCCGATGCCCGGGACTAGCCTTTTTTACCGGCGGACTATCATATTTCGCGATAACGGTAGTTTAAGACCGATGGGCCACTAAATTTATCACTTACGATTTCAAAATTGAGAACACTACTTTTGGACGGTTAATAACTTTGTGTTTAAAAGCTGTCAACCCATCTTGGTTATAATCGTGCTTTCATTTAATAAACCTAACTAATATCATCTTGGTAATAGGGATAATGGTATCGATCAATTACATATACCTGATTTCCGTACCATTCAAGTTCTTGGCTACTACTTTGACCTATCGGGATACTATATTTTCAGTTCTAAAAAGCCATGAGCAAGTGAATGTCCACTTCAATCCCTGTCTGCTTACGTTGTTTCTGTATTTGAGAATAGAGTTCTCATTTCTGAAAGTCCCAATTTGTAGTTTCGATTGACTTTTGAAGACTGATCGATGACCTTTTAGACTTTCGTTAAAGGGTTGTTTTCTCATCAATATTTGCCTATAGTTCATTTCTACTAGTATTTTTAGACCCTGAAAGGTAGAGGCGTACCAATATGTGACAAAAAAAAAATTTAATTTATACCATAGCCAATCGAAAATACTCAGAAAATGACGTCATTTACAAATAAAAATAATAAAAAAAACAATTTGCAGGAAGAAATTATAACATCATGTAGTCAGACAAACATGACACATGGAATAGAGGCCCATGGAGACGGGTTCAGTGAAAAAGCCTTTTTCTATAGCCAAAATGAGTTACTGACCTCGGTGGTGCTGTTGCAGGAACATATTGTAGTAGTTGGAACTAACACCGGGATGATTCGAAAGGTACGAACGTATTATATAATTGTTTCAATAATGTTTAAAATATAACTAATCTGTTTTAGCTTTTTAAATAGTTTTAGCTTTGATAAGAGACGAAAACAACAAATTTTTTGGTACATACATGTATTTCAATGAAATATTCTTTTCGTGAATTTTACACTGGTAGCTCAATACTTGTATAGTTGGTAACCATGCATCATAGCTAGTGAATTTTTTGCAGATCCATATAAAAAGCGGTAGTATCGGTGATAACATAGTATACTCTAGTTTTAATGTTAGTGGAAGTAGAGGAATACCAGTTGGTAATGAAATGGTTTTAGACAATGACAAGAATTTGTATGCTTTATCTGGAAGCAAGGTAACTTTTAGGTTTAAAACTTGGAATATTGCTGCTTTATTTTTATGTGAACAATGTATCGAATGAACTACAACTGAATGGAATTTCATACTTAAAGAATTAGATTAGAATAATCAAAAGAAACGATGAAAATTTTAATTAATGTAATACTAATATAGCTTGTATTAAGTTACTTATAAAGTATATTTTGAGTAAATATTATTGTTTCAAATTACTATGTGCTGTGTGTTATTCACTGCTGAAGTTGAAATGTGCACGTACAGTGCATCAAAATTAGTATATGAGGATATTTATCATGAGAGATTTTTAAAACACCACCCTGAAATAAAGTATTGATAGGAGCTCACAAGGTGTTGCATTTCGAAATGGAGGCATGTTCCAGATCTGCCCACTTTTTGAAAAAAAAAATAGATAAATGCAGTGTCAGTAGTCTCCTCGTTTAAAGCCTTATATACAAATACTAAGTATGTCAGTTTCAAAATTGCAATGTGTTTTAGGTTACAAAAGTGTCGATGATGTCATGTGAACTACATCAGACCTGTGGACAGTGTCTCACCAGTCAGGACCCCCTTGGATGTGGTTGGTGTTTGGATCGTTGTACTACACAAAGAGAGTGCCAACAGCATTGGCGCAATGTAGCATGCCCACCGTTTGTTTATAATGTAGGCCAGCTTGTAATTTTTACACAAAACATAAACGAAAGATTTCTTTCTTATTTTTCGTGTTATAATTAAAAGTGACAAAAAAATACAAAATTAATGATTTTTTTATCAATTGTATAATTAAAGTGTAGAATCAAAGCAAAAGACACACGGAGATGTAGGTATTGCCGTGAGAAATTGCTACATATACATAGGGAAAAGATTGAACGGTGTTGGTTCATGAACATATAATAATAAAGGTTTTTCCTTCCTTTACATTAAGGACAAGCTGCAGCGAGGTAATAAATATTAAGAAATGTTATTTAAAAGAACGAAGTACACATAATTTAAAGAAATTAAAAAAAAACTTCAAACAAACCCTTGTCTGACATGAAAGAAAGAGTAGCTGCAGTGCCTTATAATTGCTGTCTATATATCAGATATGAAAAACATCATATTTTCGGAATAATTTATGCAAATATACCATATCTTCCGGTTTCTTTCATTTAAGACATACCCATTATCTGGCCCCCTTGAAGGTTTGACAAATCTGACAATTGAGGGAAAGAATTTTGGAAATGAAGCTGGTAAAGCCAATGTAACCATAGGTTCCAAACAATGTACAATACAAGATATAAGAGATACAAGGTAAGAATTTTGTTTGATACGTAATTCATAGTTTTCCATTATTTATTGGATGCGGTTTTGAATTCTCAATCATACCAGTCATGCTGGATCAGTTCATGTCCAACATTAGATTCCCTTTTTGTATTGATGCTTACTGTTTAATTTTAAGAAACTAATGACTGACATTACGATAACCGATATAGGAGAAGTTTGAAAGACAAAATCCAAAGATAGTTACACAGGAATAAACATACTTTATTATCAAAATAATAAAAGACAAACCAAAGATAAGAAGGACAAGACAGTACGAAATTCGGATTATAATATATGTTGAGATATTTGTGTCATCCTCTATTGATGTATAAAATAAATAACTTTCTAAAATATTTTTGTTTATGAGCTTATGTTTTTTATGGTTGATATGATGATTTTTACTGGTTTTCTTAATAAATGTAATTTTCCAAAAACTTCTCTACCTTTTGATTATTTTAGAACTGAAAGATGGGATAAATAAAGAAACACCAGAATAAACTTTAATTTTAAGTGTGGGCATTTCCCCAAAGTAAGGATTGGTTATCACACAATTTCTTATTTTATTACCGCCTGACAAATTTCTTTTTTAATTTAAAAATATAGATACGAGATGTTCTAAAGTAAATAAAACTAATTTACAATTGAAAAAAAATAACTTGGTTTATAGGATAATCTGCCAAACAATTCCTGTACAATCAACGTCGGTGGATGTAGTAAAAATACAAGTAAAAAATGTCACGACAAAAGAGTACCCGATAAATGGGATTTCCGAGCAAACAGATAACAAATTTGAATATACGGTAGGTCTGTTGGTTTATATTTTGATATACATGCATTTTAAACTTTACCTTAGAGCATTTTTGTTCATTTTACAATTAGAAAATGTATGTACTTGATTGTTTCGATCATGTTATATTTAAGGCAATTATAAACAATCTACTGTAAAACAGTTATTCTTTCGTCTTTTTTTAACAGAAATTTAAACAATTTTGAAACCATAAAATTTACACACACATACACACACGCATATATATATATATATTTTGTAGAGATCGATTTTGACGGATTTTTATCCAAAGAAAGGACCAATATCTGGAAATACACTGGTTACTATAAAAGGAGAGAATTTTCACATTGGTTCATCTTGGTCTGTAAGGATTGACCAAGTGAAGTGTACCATTGAGAGGTAACAATATATCCGAGATGCCTTCTGACCGAACGCATTATAATTTATTTCTATTAAAAGTTGTTAAACGAAGCTTTCATTGAATAATATAAAATTGTACCATTACTGATTTTTATTGGTTGGCAATAATTTGTCTTTAATCAATTAAAATGTGTTTACAAAGGTGTTGTGAATGCACAAAAATAAATATAATCTTGCTTCTTTATTTGCAATTGCCAACTGTATTTTAAAGTTTTAAATTCAAATAACATAAGATGAATGCTTCAAGCTGATAAAAAAGCAAACCTTTACTTGTTCATACACTATACATTCTGTTTCTCTTATGAAGAAATATATTTCGAACATCTGTAATAAATTAGTGCATTTATAGAGATTGCTCTATTTATGTCGTATAATATAAAGTTCTGTTAATTATCAGTGTAAGAAAATCGGTGTTTCCAAAAAAAAATTCCATGCTAAGTACAATATGTTAAAGACTGTATATATTTATAGGAGTAACAAAACCGAGTTTACCTGTAGAACATCATCTTGCAAATCTTGTCCGCGAGTACTGTATGGAAACGACACAAATTATGGCTTATCGAACTGTCTAAGCAGTGGAGAGTTGAAGTTGAAAATCGACGCAGCGACATATCTGTCACAATCGAACAACAAAACGTTCTGCTACATGCATGATCCGAAGATATTTAAACCAAAGCGACCTTATAGTACAATTCTCAGGTAGAGTATTCAAAATCCAGAAACGGCAAAACCTCTTTACAGAATTCTTACGGACATATTGTTTACTAATTAAAAATACATAAAACCGAAGGGTGTGGCAGTTGTGCATTAATGTACCCCGATAAATTACATTATGATTTAAAGCTTGAAAACGATTGAATTATGACTGGTTTACCCATTTTGACCAAGGCAGACATGGATATTTACACCGAAATTACGTAGAAAAGCTTAGACTCGAAGGAAAAGACAAAGATTATAATGTTCTATACGATGCATATATCACTAACGCAAATTAAAATGCTATTCCACAGCTGCTAGACCCGATGTTTTAATATGTATATACTCATACATTAACATGATCAAACTCGCTTTTCTGAAAGAAATAATCGGTGACGGTTTCGAGTTGTCATGTCCCCTTATTTAATATACTGTTTGAAATATCAATACAATATCTCCTTTTTGGAAGGTTTCGACTTACCAGTTTTGAAAAAATCGAAAGTGGCCAGGTAGTACACTTGATCGGCCACGGTCTGTTCATCTGTGTGGATGCTTTTTCTCTATTTAAAACAAAATTATAGATATTTCGAACAATGTAAAGTGAATAAGCGGCATCATACATAATGTATTTCCTTTTTCTTAGAAATCTATTTTCGAAAAAAATATTTTGGTATACTGATGAAGACTGTAGGTCTTTGGTTTATAAGTGATTTAGTAAATATTTAAAATGGAAACGTGGACTAAATATAACAATAACTGTTTCAGTGGTGGGGTAGATGTGGTAATATATGGAACAAATTTTGATTCAGTGACAACATACAATTTGAGCATAAATATTAACGAAAAGAACATTAGTGTGGTTACGGTAAGTTAGTGCCTATTTTTTTTTAAAGAAAATTTATTTCTTCTATACTCTGGTATTTTTAAAAAAAAAAATATTTCTTTTATACTCTGGTATTTTTTAAAGACAGTTGCCAGGTCATGGCTACAGAGCACCCGTGGTATGGATTAGCTAAATATGACTGATAAAAACATAGTGTGTCAAGAATGCTTCTTGTTAACTCAAAACTCTTATTTTTCAGATTTTCATAAAACAGAAGTTGCATATAAACCTGTACTTTTTTGTATTATTGTTGTATTTTTACAATCAATTAAAATCTAAAGAAACTTCCTTTCAATGGAAGATGTCAATTGGCTTTAGATGAAAAGCTATTACAGTTTGCAATTTATATATTAAACTATATTAATCCTATATATAAGGCCACAATAAAAGATTTTAAAAAATCTCTTTTTCCTATTTTTATTACTAGATAGACAGTTTTTTAAAGTTCTTATTTTTTTTTTAATTTAAGTTATTGAGAGGGTTATTTCTTATAAACCTAATTCGAGGAGGGAATTAATAAATTAGTTTTTTTTATTATACGTAGCCATGCCAATTAGGTGCTAACAGGTCTAGAATTTTATGTAACATGCCATATCTGAAGTCTTCTATGAATTTACCGACAAAGACGATAAATGGTAGAATGGAAATACTGTTAGACAACAACTCATACGATAATGAGACTATTAAAATCTACCCCGATCCTGTGTTAGACTACCTTGACACAAGTACTGCAGTTAAAGAAATTGATTTCAAAGAGAGGATATTACACTTGAATGTATGTATCTGAAATCAATTCCATAATAAAGTGAAAAATGACATATATGTACCAAAGCATTCGGTAGAGAGGAAAGTAAGGAGAGCATCCAAATCCAAAGAAAAGCAAAACAGAGAAAAATATGATGAGATATAATGAAAAAGAAAACAAAAAAAAAAGAAAGAAAAACATAAAAAAAAAAATAAAACATACACAAAAACGGAAGTGACATCAGATGCTCCCGAAGACCGTAGGCATGTCTTCTTGTCTTCTTCCGTTAATGGCACTCGTAGGCAAATTGTCGTTTGTAGCCGGTGTCTTTTTCGTAAAGACGTGAAATTTAACTGCATATGTTCGCTCAAAGGCAATGACAAAAAGATTATACTAAAAACTACAACTAGAAGCATAATGAGACACTTAAAACCTGTCTTATCAATTTCACACCAATATTGAAATTTTGGAGCGTCTCAATACCGTTTTTCAAATCATGAAAAGTACTTTTAAATCCCCGGATATGAATTTACAGACAGGTTAGAAATTTGTATATATGATATTTATTTTTCCAAGGGAGCGTATTTGAATGTATCACTCAGAAAAGAAGACTATATAGTTAAAATCAATGGATCTCGATGTCATGTACTGGAGTTGCAACGAAATTTGATAAAGTGTAATTTATCCAAAATTGTTCACATAAATGATAGAGCTTTTGAAGTGGAGGTAAGTATTTTTTAAGATTAAAATAGGTCAGGGGTTTTGCTGTTTAAATAAAGGAAATAATCATTTTTTAAATATATTGTAAATTTTCTTATGAAGCACCGAAATAAAAAGAGGGTATACGCTTGACTCTGCAAATATGAATTTTTGATAAGTATTTTCTAACTTTAATGAGGAGTTCACTGCTTTATCCTTGTCGGTATGTGAACTGGTGTTTTCGTTACAAACCACTGAGGCTATAGATTTTGATATTTGGTCATAGCTATATGCGCAAAACAAATTTTTTTTATTTGAATATATACTCAAACACCCAAAAGGTCAACAACATGCTATATTGAAAAAAATATAACGGAGGCGGAGATTGATAGTAATAAGGTGTTTGATGTAACTTCTATACAAAACTACTGCGTAGATTATTAATATTACAGAGAGACTTGTAGCAAGTCTAGACGTTTATTAGGGCATAGAAGGATGATGATCAAAAGTGTTGCATATGATATTCGTAATTTTAAGCAAAAGAAAGATTAAAACCGTTAAATAACTTCTTGGTGTTATTCTTTTAATGTGATAAGTTTTGGGTTGTTTATTTGCTATTCACAAAGATCAAATAATCACCAATTACTTATTACTTATATACGAAGAAACAACAAAATGGATAACAGAAAAGGTCACAATGTTATACCAATCAATCAAAGCAACTCAACTGACAGAAGTCCGGATAAAAAATAACATAAAAGAGTACAAAACACAAACATGAACACAATATAGTCAAGATAGTCTGATTTGATACAGACATTAAAAACAGTGGTGGGGTTAAACCGTTTTTTTTTGTACCCAAACCTCCCCCTTATATAGCGTGTATATAACACAAAAACCAATACAGTATGATTACCAACAAGGTGAGCGCTAACTCTCATTTTGACGTTCTAGTAAGAACCGCAAAATTAAAGTTATTATTATTTATATATGAAAGTCTAGATAAGGGTCTCAAATTCTGTATTTTTAAAGTTTTTTCTTCATTCAGATAAAAAATCTTAAGCTGTAAACTTTTTTTTAGTTAATTTTTTTTATGTCAAAAATTTAAAATTGTGAAGGTTATATTATAAGTTGCAAGTAATACGTTTGTGTTTTAAAAAGTATTAACGCCATAGCAGATTGTAAAAGCAAACTTTTTTTTTATTCTGTACAGTTGACTATTTTCTGTAATAAGTATTTTGTCTTTAGGCCACACCAAATTAATTTTTGGTTCTTTGGATTTCTGGATGGCCAAAATAAGTGCGAGCGGGCGATATTTAATTTTTTTTGGGGGGGGGCGAAGATCAAATTTACGTGCGGCAAAATGTTTAATGGATGGATGAATTATTGTTTAACGTCCAGTGGCAACCAGGTGCATATCAGGACGAGAACATGTTATGATAATGAATATGATCCCTGCTTTGTACTAGACCGACACGCTAAGTCGGATTTTTAATGTGCTAGCTTACGAGGTAACTCCGCAGGAAGACATATCACCTCACTCGGACACATTATACTGACTCCCAGCCGACCAGTCTTTGCTCTTACTCCTAGATGTCGCGTGCTTGACGGAGAAGCAGCAAATACCAATTTTAATGTCTTTGGTTTGACCCGGCCGGGGATCGAACCCGCGACCTTCCGTACTCGGGGCGAGCACGCTACCACGAGACCACCGAGGCGGTCCAAAATGTTTAAAAAAGAATACAATCATTGCAAAAAATCCAAATTTTCGGAGCGGGAGAACACTTCTTTCATTTAATTTCTTGAAAAATGAAGAATTTGGGGCGAACTTTCAGGATTTTTGCAAAATAAGGGGACAAAAAAAAAAAAAAATTCTAAAAATTTATGTAGTCCATAAATCTGAGCGGCAAAATCAGAAGATTATTATTATTATTACAGAGGTTTTTATATAGCGCTTATTCAACAAATATATTACACTAAGCGCTGTTACAATACATCAACATAAAAAATGACATGACATACAAAAGAATGTACAGTAATATACAAAAAATCAGATTAAATATTATCACAGACACGACGAAAAAATATATTAGGCTATATTGATCATCTTGAAAGTAGAAAATCATATGTATGAAAATTAAAACAACGAATAAAAATAAGATGAATAATTTTAAACACTTTAAAAGCAATTAAGCAAAAATCAGTACTTGAAACAAAAAAAACAATTAACTAAATGAAATAAGAAAATTTTGTCGTAAAATAAAATTAAAAAATGTACATAATTATCAAAAAAAAAAAAAAAATATATATTAACAAAAATTGCAGACATTTAAAAAATAAAAAGATAAAAATGAATCATTATATGCTTATTAAGAATATGTGAAATAATAAAATGTAAAAAATGTGAATTAATTACAATGTTAAAAATCTACTAGTGTTCTAAAAGTACTGTGTGCGAACATTAAAAATAATAATAACATAGTCTGTTAAGAACTGGGATACGCAAGTCTAAAAAGGTACGTCTTAAGATTCTTTTTAAAACACATCAATGAACGTTCGTTTCGTAAACTGTCAGGTAAGCTGTTCCACAGTGTAGCGGCGGCCTTATCAAAGCGTCGCTCGCCATAAGTTTTTGTTCTCACACGAGGAGGTTGAATGGTGGCACTAGTTTCTGAACGTAACGAGCGAGTCGGCTGATATAACGAAACTAGTTCTTGCAAGTACACTGGCGCAGTTCCATGCAAAGCTCGAAACACATAAATAAGAATTTTGTACTGGGAACGAAATTGTACAGGAAGCCAGTGTAATGACATGAGAGTTGGTGTAATGTGGTCGTATTTTTTCGTTCTTGATATGAGTCGTGCTGATGTATTTTGCACCCTCTGTAGTTTAGTGATGAGGCAAGATGGTAGGCCGTAGAACATGGCATTCCCATAATCTAGTCGTGATGTTACTAAAGAATTAATCAGAGTTTTACATGCATTGTCAGAGATGTAGTTACGAATGCGTCCAATGTTCCTGATTTGGTAAAAACATGATTTTGATGTAGAACTGACTTGTGTTTCCATGGACAAGGTCTTGTCAAAATAAACGCCAAGGTTTTTTACGCAAGAAACATCGCTAACAACAGAGCCATCAAATATAAGTTCACAGTTGGCGAATTCTTTAACACGGTGTTTAGGTGCGAATACAATTAACTCGGTCTTGTCTTGGTTAAGCTTTAGAAGATTAGTTCGCATCCAATCACTGATGTCGGCTAAGCATGATTCAATCCGAGATGAAATGTCGGACCAAGACTTTTTCGGCTCAATGACAAGATACACCTGTGTGTCATCAGCATAGCAATGATAATCCATTTCATGTTGTCGACATATCTCTCCAATAGGTTTCGAAAAAAGACAGTATAATCTCGGGCCAAGAACAGAGCCCTGCGGAACGCCAACTGAGAGTTCCATGTCATTCGAAAAGACGGATCCGATGGCAACACGCTGAGTCCTGTTTGTCAAATATGATTGTATCCAGGCCAGCACCGATCCGGATATTCCATACGAATATTCTAATCGTTCGAAGAGTATTTGATGATCAATGACATCGAACGCAGCCGAAAGATCTAACATAACTAATACGGCACAAGAGTTGTTGTCGAGTGCTGTGGCAATGTCATGGTGAACTCGCAACAAAGCGGTTTCGGTCGAATGACCAGTGCGATAAGCGGACTGTAAATTATCAAGAAGAGCGTTTTCTTGTAGATGTGTTTCAATACGTGATCCGACTGCTTTTTCCAGAATTTTGGACACAAATGATAGATTAGAGACAGGACGATAGTTTTTCAAAATGTTTTTGTCTAAACCCGGTTTTTTCAGAAGTGGTCTGACGATGGCCTCTTTAAATGATGAAGGTACTTGCTCGTCGTCGAATGATGCGTTTATAATTTTTGTAAAGATTTCCACAAAATGTTCTGAGCACGATTTTAGAAGATCATTTTGGTGTGGCTTTATCTATGAAATTAATTTCTTTTAAATCATTATTACATATGAGAACATTATCTATATCTGTAGACCATTATACTGTATTTATTATTTGTTTGATTCTATAAACATCATCCAACTCTCACATATTTTGTACTGCTATTTAGGTATCCGCAGGACGAAACTGGCACACAAGTATAGGTCGACTAAAATTCATACACTTGTCAGGAGCTAGGAAAAACAGGCAGATAATTATACAATTAGCCATCGGACTGGGAATTCTATTTACTTTTATTTTGTTCATTTTGTTTGTTCTGCGTAAGAAACATTTGGCTTGGTTTCATAAAAAACACAGCGACATGTTTGTTGTGGAATATCATAACGATAACACTGGAGAACATACGAGTTTAATGGGATCCAGAGATAATATTACAAATGATACTAATGGTAAGATTTTATTTATTTTTCTACTTTATTATGATAACTTATCATTGTTAATATTTTAAAGTTTGTGAATAAAATTTTCTTTTCTGTACAATTAAGATGTTAAAATGAAATGTTTGAGACTTCTATATTATTTATATCGTGTATATATTGAAATCTGAAGATTTATTCAAGGCTTGAAATATTTTCAGTTTATATTTAATTATTATGTTCCAAAATATTCACACTTCTGTAATTATCTGTATTTGTGTAGTATTCAGGTGTTGCAATAATTGTGTTATTATTGGCGAATGACTGAGTTTTCATACGACTACTAGTAAGTGTGGTCTGACTTTAGGTATTATATAGCCGTTGTCCCCATGCCGCTTTTTGAAATAAATATTTCATTTGTTAAAAATAACTATTTCGATCCCCCAGGAATATCATTTCGTAACAAGAACAAAACTAATATCTTTTTCGCACCAACCATTTTTTTTCATTCGAATTTAATGTATTAAGTTGGAACGAAAGAACTGTCGAGTTTTATTATTTTGAGCGAACGAAATTCCCCTGCCTAACTAAATAAGCAATGTGAGTAACTTCTTTATCACTTTTTGCTCAAAGAAAGGTCAAGTACATCCCGAATTCAAACGATATTTAAACTCATAAAAATAAGGGGCAGTGTCAAAAGCGTTTATAAAATTTAATGGATCTACTGCAAAGGGTATGCAAACTTTATCGTTTTTACGCATAAGTTGGCTGCTCTTGTAAACCCGTAGTAAAACATGGTATTGACCACACTTTTGTCCACGACAGGCTACTTAGTTTACGTAATGTATATTTTGCAGTTTGTTATTTGTGAATCCATAAATTTTATCGTACATGTTGACTTGTATATGTCTCTTCCTACACAAAGGACCAAAATATGCAAGATAGTTATGTGCGATGAAAACGTTTAAGCAAAATATTTTTTGACTGCCTCAAAGTTTTCTTGTCGGAAATAAATATCCTATGTTTCCTAACTTTTCTTCTATGGGGTGGGAGGTGGGGGTGGAGGAAACTAGATCATTCCAAATTCACACCCCCGTCCGGAGAAATGGGCAAGGGGGGTGGGGTGGAGGGATTGCTATAGTACACCGGTCCTCAGTGTGTTTGTTAAATCGATGTAGTTGGGCGAATGTATGTGTAACTGGTACCAGGATCACATATTTTAGCATCCTCGAAATAACGTTGTTTCCTAAACTACAAATATAAACGAATCCAGAGTATCTGAATTTCATGTTCTTCAATCTGTATAATAGAAAAGATGAGTATCATAGTCATTATTTAAGTCACTAAAAGTTTGCTGTTCATATTTCCCAGTTATAAATTTTAACTATATGCTGAGTAATTTCAAAATTTGGGGAATATGATTATATAAAACAGTTCCCACTTGAAGTGTTTGTGTTAATGCACTTAGATACACAGAATCTGTTTTGAACTATTATTGGCTATGAAAGAGATTGAAAATTAAACAGTAGTAGAATTAGCAGCTATACTCGTATGTAATTAACTAGAATTGAACAAATAAAACTAAGGACATAACATACAATCGTATCACATCTCTAGCTGGATTTTTTCTTAAATAAAGCAGAATAATATGAATATATTTGACATGACCAGTTGTTATACATGACAGAGATCAGCAGGTGTGCGTTATACAGTTCGTTATATGACATTTATTCCTATGTTTATATTAACTTTTCAGAATGGCCAACAAAGCATGTATGCATGAAGGATCAAAATAAATCTCGATAAAAATGTGTTGCTCTTTTCAAATCTAGACTTCAAAAGCAGGTTTCTAAAAAAAAAAAGAATGAGGTGCAGATTCTGAAGTTTCTGTCTTGATTGCTTGAAGGGTATGTATAGAATCTAAGTCTAACATTTATTTACACGTTGTACTTGTCTATATTAACTCTATACAATTTTTTCATATTCTGTTGTGCTTTTTAAAACTAATAACACATTTCTACAGAAAAGGCAGCTATTTTGTCCAAATCTTTCTTTTATTTTCATACAGTAGCATATTTTCCTTTACCCTTGCTGGAAAACTGTCGCAACTGAAACTGTTTCACACTATAGTTGGCCATCCACGATGTAAATCTTTAAGTCACTTAACTCCATAAAAATTGATAATGACTTTGGTATGACCATCATACACAGAAATATTTTTATGCCCCTGCCGAAAGGGGCTGGTGTGAATGAATTTTACCCTTGTCCGTTCGTACGTCCTGAAATTGGTCTTTAGTAAGCCTTGATGAAATCATATCAAATTAGGAAATATTGTTAGGGACCACAAAACACAGATCGAGTTCAAATTTCTCTTTTGTCATGTCTGAGTCATTTCCCTTTTTATGTGGAAAATGTCCAAAATTGAGGTTTCCGTTAAGGAATTTAAATATTGTTTTACCAAATCATTTGAAGGTTGGAAAGGTTCTTAGGGTCCAATAAACACAGATGAAGTTCGAATCTGACGAGTTAAGTCCCTTTTAATGTTTTGTTTAATGACTTGAGTTTCACCAAATCCATTCAGAAACTTGGTATTTTTTCTTCAAATTGTTTGAAATCAACACAGATCGAGTTGGAATTTGAAGTATTAAACTTTCGTCGTTTCAGAGTTACGTCCCTATTTAATGCCGGAAATAGCCAAAGTTAAGTTTCCATTCATTATTGTTATTTCACCAAATAATTTGAATTTTGAGATAGCATTGATAGTTTTGGGCGTGGGTATCTGTGTCCCATGCATGGACACTTTCTATCTATATTTTTTATTGAGTAGAGTACTACTCTTGAATGTTGTCAACCTATTTCCATGTTAGTTGTGTACATGTATGTCTATTTGACACAATCCTTTTTAAATTCATTTCATATAAGATCCTCAAAGGTCACCAAGATATGTCAAGCAAAAAGGAGGACAATCTGAGATACCAAGTACTGCAGGTGCTTCAAGTCTAAAAACAGGCTTTGATGCGCTCGAAACCACGGATTTCTTAAAGCAACAGAATATTTTCATCGAACGTGACAGAGTGAGACTTGGACAAGATATCGGTCATGGTAAGATATAGAACAGATTTTTGTTTTGATTTGAAAATCCAGAATCGGATAGCTAAACATGAGAGTAGAAATATGGAAAATGGCTTGAAATCCATACGACCGGAAGGCACTTGGTTGGTCATGTTCATCTATTCAATGCGATTCTTAAAATAAATATCTTATAGTGAAATTTTCAGTGACGTCAGTTTAAAATCAGCCGGTATATTTGGTGTATGAGGCGCGGAATTATCCAAAATTATTATTATTTATGGAGGTCCTTAAATATTTCTGGACATCCACAATTCGATTTCAGGACCTCCTGAATTATTTATGGTCCAGAAATATTTAAGAGCTCTTGAAATAAAACACATTTATGGAGATCCAGAAATATTTGAGGAGCTCCTGAAATCGAATTGTGGAGGTCCATAAATAATCCCGGAGGTCCTGATATTGAATTGTGGAGGTCCATAAATATTTGAGGAGCACCTGAAAACATTTATTTATTGAGATCCTGAAATCGAATTGTGGAGGTCCATAAATAATTGAGGACCTCCATAAATGATTGAGTACATCCATAATAATAATAATTTTTACTAATTTCGTGCCTCATATTGGTGAACAGGGTAATTTGAAACGGTTACTTGAGGTTCCCTGTTGATAAGTAATAATTGTGCTTGCTGCCGACTCTCTGTAATAGATAACATTTCCAGGCATTTCGATTTCAGCGGCCCTGTTGAAGTTTTTCTATTCACGAAAGCCACATTATAAGGACGTTAGGCCGATAACCACCGCTTTAAAAAATAGAAAACAATTCACAAACGATGTGATACGTTTTGACGTTTGACGAAAGTTCTGTATTTCAGAATTTAAAAAAAAACATGAGACCACTACAGCAAGGATGGACCCAGACTATTGGATTTTGATACAAAATAATACTACCATAAAACTAATTATTTTTAAATCATTGTTATAGGAAATTTTGGGTGTGTATATAAAGGATATTTACTCTGCTCTGACGATAGGGAACAACTTGTAGCTATCAAAACAGTTTTAAGTAAGTATAGAGAGAAATATCTTGATTTAAATGATTTTAAAATTAGACAATCAATTTGTAAAATTAGAGTTAGTGCTCATTGTTTAAAAATAGAAACTGATAGATATGCTAAAAAATAAATTGAACGTTCACAAAGCTATACATGTACTAAGTGCATACTCGGAGAGATTGAAGACGAGGAACACTTTTTAGCTCAATGTCCATTGTATTAAAATGAAAGAAAAGTATTTTATGAAAATATATCTTTATTTTGTAATTTTGGGAACCTGAATAAAACAGCAAAGTTTATTTGGCTATTGACTAATGAAAATATTAATGTCCTAAAAACATTGGGTATATTTATAAATAAGTGTTTAGAAATAAGAAATTCTATATAATAACATGCAAATATTTTAATTGATATATTATGATAATATAGATATTGTGCATTGATATCTTACCTGACTGCGGTTATTGTGGGTTTAAATATATATATGTAAACTGTATATGTACATCCAATGATATAAATCATTTGTATTTGATTGCTTGCTCCTAATGGACCCTTAATTGGAAATAAAATTTTATAATATTACATCCCAACAAAATATATCTGCAATAACTACTAAATTGACTAGCCTTGTAACTTTATATGGCTTTAAACTCCAATCAGTCAGTCAGTACTTTAATCATATTCTGCTCTCTAACACTATATGGATTGGCCTCTATCCGGAAAAATCTAAAAATACCCCCCCCCCCCTCCCGGGACAAAAAAATGGGAAAAATTTGAATATAAAAGTATGACATAACAATTCATGACACCTCTGTTCAAATGGCAGTTTATGGACCGGTATTTATTTGACAAAATTTCATGGACGGAAGCCAACAAACTAAAAATGAGTAATTACCTAAAGGATAGCTATCATAAATCTGTATTATAGTGCTGTAATTTGGTTAACTTGAGAAAGGTATAAAAAAATAACCCTGTTGTTGTATATTTTTGACAAATGTTTGCCGTTCAATTCGGATTTCCAGGGAGTTCAGTGCATAATTTAGTTTGAGTATGCACAATAATAATATTAACAGATGATAAGAACATTGCATTCGTTTTCCAAAATATATTCATTTTAATACACGTGTTAATTTTCTTTGCTTGTCATAGAAACCGGAGTACAAGATGTGAATGCGTTCCTGGATGAAGCGATTATCATGAAAGATTTTGACCATCCTAATGTCTTGTCGTTGATTGGTATTTCTGTTGCACCCAGTGAATTCCCATTGGTTATTTTACCATTTATGGCAAACGGAGACCTCTTATCTTACATAAGGAACGAAGATAATGTATGTTAACTATTTTATTGTTACTTATTTCTACGTATAAATTGTTTAATACATTCATAAACTGAAATTTTTTTTATACGTAAACATAAACCATTCCAATTTCATGCACAATTCTAAATATAATTGTTAAAAATAATAATAATAATAATAATAGAAACCAAACCAAAAAGACTAAATAACAAATAAAAATAACCGAGAGTAATATATTCCTAGACTTACGTAAAAATCGCAAAAAGTAGAAAACAACTTTATTATATCTATCCATTGCCATTGATTCTCGTTGTTTTGTAGAATCCTACCGTCAAGGACCTAGTTAGATTCGGATTAGACGTGGCAAGAGGAATGGAGTATCTTGGAAATATAAAGTTTGTTCACAGAGATTTAGCAGCACGTAATTGCATGTAAGTAGATTTTCATTCAATATGTATAACACGAAAAAATTAATATTATTAAGTATTTCATAGCATTTTCCACTTCCTTAAAAAACACTTTCAAAATTTGAACAGTAAAAAAATGTAACAAAAAAGGTGCCTGGGTAGTCTAACTTGGTACAACTACTACCATTGTTAGAAATATACTGGTTTTACAGGAACATATACCTCTCTTATTTATCCTTATACACTTGTATATTATAATGTAAAATAGAAAAACAAACGAAAAGAATAAGAAATGGTAATTAAAATTTCAAAATGTTGTGATTATAACGACAAAGCTAACCCGTGAACGGGCACACGTATTGTCTTACCGCCAAGTTTTTAGTAGTATTGTAAAATGCAATCTAATTAAAAACCGACCTCTCATCGCTCCCGTTTTCTGATATGTCGCGTGGGAGATCTAACGAAATCCGCTTTGAGGTCACATGTGAGTGAACTGGAACTTATGAATTTATAATGACATGCAAATGAGTTGACTTCCTATCAGTAAGCCAATCAAAAAAGTTTATGAATTCTGGGGACTGACGATTTCTTCGTTAATAAAAATGATCAACTTACAAGATCGCCTAAGCGGCAATTTCATTGGTCGAACAGGACACACCTACGAGGTCACTCACATGTGACCTCAAAGCGGGTTTCGTTAGATCTCCCACGCGACATATCAGAAAACGGGAGCGATGAGAGATTGGTTTTTAATTAGATTGTATAAAATGTTACGAAAACCTGCATCTAATGCAGTCGTTTTCACTTTTTCAGGTTAGACGAAAATATGAAGGTAAAAGTTGCGGATTTTGGATTGGCCAGAGATATCTACACCAAAAACTATTACAGCAGTGATAATAAAAAGATGTTACCTGTCAAGTGGATGGCTCCAGAGAGTTTAGAGAATGGTACTTACAGTATCAAATCTGATGTTGTAAGTTAGATAAAATGTATTGATTTATCTTTGTGATGTGCAAACATACAAAAGTAAAATTACTTTAATTCTTAGCCAGATTCACTGGTTCTGACAAGAAATTCAGAATTTTAAAAAATAAATTTATCTCCGCTTTTGTTTAGTGCACCTTATATAAGAAATGATACGCTTCATATTAAAAATGTTAGTACGTTCTAAATTTATGTATTGCATGCGTTCCTTCAACGACTTTCATTTATACACAGTGGTCATTTGGTGTGGTGATGTGGGAACTTATGACAAGAGGAGCCATCCCATACAATGACGTGGATAACTGGGACATGTTTAAATATTTGGAATCTGGCAGGCGTTTGAAAAGGTCGAATTTCTGCCCTCCACCATTGTAAGTAACCTTTTATATTTTATTTTTTCAATTAAAAACGAAGGAAAAAAAATATTTAAAGTTTTATGCATAAAATGTATTTTGTAGGTTTCACTTAATATATTTCAATACTTATATGAAAAAGATAAAATATTTGTGAGACTGTAGATTCTGGCCCTGATGCTATAAAACTATTCAAGAACAATTAGTGCATTTTTGGTATAGGTTGTGTTTTAACAAACGTCTTTTCATATTCTTCGAAATTACATGCATCTAAAAATAAGCAGTAAAATGTATATTGAATTCTCAATCTTAATCAAAAACTTTACCAAATTTTCCCAGATATGAAATAATGTTGAAATGTTGGGATTTGGAACCAGAGAACAGACCAAGTTTCTATGATATCAATAAGACAATTACAGAATTGGTAGAGCAGTGACGTTGTGTTACAAAACAATGTACAGAAAGTCGAACAAGACACAAATGGACAGACTATATAACAGCCACCGTGTTTCCATATAAATAGCAAATCAAGTGGAGAATTTTAAGGTGAAAAAAGTTTCGCTTTTTTTCCTTGGGGTACATAATTATGGCCAGTCTTTTACTTTTCTCTGCAGTTTTTCAGTTTGTGAAAGATATTGTGTATAGATGTTGAAAATATTGTACATGACTTGTTTATATTATTTTGATATTGTATATATTTTTGTAAATAAACAAAATCATTTTGTACATTATAAAATGGATATAAAACCTATGGACAATCCAATAAACATAATTAAAAAATAAACAGACTTTAGACAACCATGAACTCCTATAAAAACAGTGAATGAACCCAGGCGTTCCGAATGGAGTAAGCGGTGTGTTCTAAAGAAGTCCATCCTGTAATTGTCGCAAAAAATGTGGGTGACCATGATGTGTTACGGCAGTCGAAAAACGTCCAAAATTATTAGTTTGGATTATTGGGATTTAAATCCAATTCAGTTCCATTAACAGTTTTTATTGGTGGAGGAAGGCAGAGAAACTTTCACAGTGGCATTCAAAATTTGCGCTTGATCATTGTTTGTTACAACAGACTTTTGGCATTTTTTTTTATTAAGTATCGAAACTATCCAGCAAAATGTTTTCCTAGATCTAGTATTGTAAAGTAAATTCTCAAAATCTGTGATTGAAAAAAAATTATTTCTCCAAAACTATGTCGTTGATTGATGCAAAAATAAATAGGCTTCAGAGTCTTATATTGTTTATTGGAAATCAGTTGTACCAAACTAAAGATACTGTCAGTTTGCAAAAATCTATGATTTCTGATTGAAAAATCAAGTTTTCCAAAAAAACAAAAAAATCTTTGTCACCTGTCTACACCAGAATCAATAGTCTCATGCTGTTTAACAGCTGAGACACACGAAAGATACTGTAAATTCTTAAAATCTATGATTTCTGAGTACAAACTTCATTAAATTTTCTTTGAAATCAGATTTTGAAAATTGGTATTATCTTTAGACTGATTTATACTAAATTTTCAGCATTTTGTCTAGCAATATGGAACTTTGAAGCCTATTGATTCTGGACATGTCAAAGACATTGTTTAGGGACTTGACTTTTTACTCAGAAATTATCGATTTTGAAAATTTACTATATCTTTAGCTTTAGCTTGCGTCAACTGATTAATACCAAACTTCGATACTTTGTTAATTAATATGAGACTTAAGTCTATTGATTTTAGTGTCAATCAACGGCGTAGTTTTGGGGAAAAATTCATTTTCTACTCAGAAATAAGATTTAAAAAAAAAGAAATGGCAGTATTTTTAGTTCATCTCAGCTGATTTCTACCAAATTCAATATATTGTTAAACAATAAGAGAATCTGAAGCGTAACTTCTGATTTTGCTGTGTCAATTCAAGGCATTTTTTAGGGGGACTTGATTTTGATAATTACTTAACAATAGTACATCTCGGAAAACCCTTTGCTGGATAGTTCCAATTCTTATATTAATAGAAATATCTATTAGAGCCCCATGTCTGCTGTAATTTTGAATGGTACAATTCAATTTCAGTCACTGGAATTCAAATTTTGGTAAGACGACCTTTATCGGACCTTTAATTTTTAGGGCCTCACACTGAGGGAATTCTATAAGTGTCACTTCGTCCATCCGTCTACAGGTTTTTATAATAAGCTGCAAAAAATCGAATTTGAGTGGGTACTTCTGCCTAGAGTGCTGGCCTTATCTGCAAAAGCGGGGTCCTGACTGACATTGTCAGTTTTCTAGTTCATATCAACCTTAAATTTCATATTACAAAAATGTTACTATGTCCCTAAAGGGATGTTGTAAAAGAAAGATATGAGTGGAATTTATTGTAGACCGTTGTAGCAAAGAACTATTGGAGATTTGTGTAGGTAATTCTCTTGGAATTATAAATGGGGGGCTAACAGATGACTCCGTTGGCTAGCTCTTCTGCTTACACCTGATGGTTCCAGTACTGTTGATTGTACTCTAGCCTCTGAATCTTTATTGAATTATATACCACTCTCATGACCCTGTCTGATACACATCTTGAATATCATGGTTTATTTACACCACTTTTCATGTATTACAGAATGATAATAATAACTGGATGTATCTACAAAATGTTAACTGTCTAGTCCACAATTTGAAACAACATGGCCCAGTTTGTTAATTCAGAAGTAAACCATGCTAGAGAGATTCTTAAGTCAATTTAAAAATTTGAATACCACTCTCGCCGCATTTTATTTTATTATGTTGTATTGTTGTATAATATATATATTTGAATAAAGTATGTTAAAGTTTGTATACAATTTCGCCGAATATTTATGTTGTATCAAAAAATTCATTAACAGTTATAACTAGATCAATCTCGAACTGCTCATCACACAGATTTATTTCCTAAAACGTATTTTAAAGAGCACTGAATTGAACATTTAATCCACCAAAGACATTTGAAACAACAATCAACGATTTCAAAGACATCATAATTATACCTAATCTGCATAATAAATTAAAATCAACAGTCATTAAAACTAATCTAAATAAAAACAAATGTAACAATGAAGCCAATCAATGCTCTAGAACAAACAATTAATTTTAAAAAATTTCAATGTTTTTTTCATGAATTTTGAAATACAAGTATTTTCTTTAGTACATACCAAATAAATATCGGCATAGATTTAAAAACCTAAATACTATTAATATTAATATTTTTTTTTATATAAAAATAGGGCGAACGAACCCAGGGCGAACATGAAATTAGGGCGAACGGACCAGATACCCTTGAAAAGCGTATACTAGACATTACTTGACTAGATAATTTTTTAACTAACAATAGATAAATTAATAAATCTAATTATGTTTAGCTTGGATTTATTAGAAAGCTTGAACTGCAGACTATGTTCAGTCATTTTTAAAACAATTCTGGGTTAATGTATAATTGTGAAAGTACAAAATACTGGTATATGCCTGCCTTGTCGTTTTCAAACAAGACCAAATGCGGGTATAAAATTTCTATGTATATGTATCTTTGTCATGTGTGTGGACAGTTAAGGATAAAAATAATAAAGATGGATGAATATATATAAAATGAATACCTAAATCGCAATTTTAATAGAGTGTTAGATGTTTTATAGATGGTTCTTTAAAAGTATACCTAAATGCGAAAATTTTACCAAAGCCACTCAAGCATAAAATATAGGGCATAATGAATAAAATGTTGCAGACTTTTGTTGTACTATACAAAATAAATGCACTGGTATAATGTCATTTATATGTCTCAATAGGTTTCTGGAAAATGGACCTAAACGATAAAACTTAACTGAGTCACTCATGCATGAAATGTGTGTCATAATGACCCAACTGTTGGAGAACTGCAGTATATAATGCAAGACAATTATAATGATGAAGTATCATTGATATAACACCATTGATTCCAGGATATGAAATTAAAGGCAAAACCTTATTGGAGTCACCCATGCATTAAATGTAGGTCAATGTGACAGAAAATGTTGCTCATCTGTGTTCATTGTTATAAGGGGATTGTAGTGGTATAATATCATTGATATATCTCAGTTGGTTTCTGAGAAATGAACCTAAAACAAGCAGGAAGACGACAAATCTTCTCCTCTGACTGTACTAGGGCAATGGAGACCAAACTTTGATAGAGTGGTCCTTAGATGGTTCCCTTTCAAAATTGTGTATGGGGGGGGGGGTCTCTGACCAATATGGCCAACAATACCATTGTTACTAAAAATAGACAAACCAGCAAACTAGCTTAAAAATCTTAAATTGACTTTGAAACTACCGGTACTGGCACAATTTAGAATGGACCTGGTACCCATTCTAAATTCTGTCTGATGTCAGGCTTTGTTTTTAATGTTTAATTCCTTTTTAGCTCACCTGGCCTACGTAAACTTTTCACATTTTTATCAACTCCTCTGAAACCACTGAACCAATTTAAACCAAACTTAAGTGGAATGGTCCTTGGATGGTCCCCTTTAAAAATTGTGTTCGGTTTTCCCGGGCGCCATCAAATATGGCTGCCATGGTCGCACATAGTTTAACCTTGGACCCTATGGGAATTTCAACATTTTCGTTATCTTCTCTCAGACCATTAGGCCAATTTAAACCAAACTTTAGTGGAATGGTCCTTGGGTGGCCCCTTTTAAAATATATGTTCGGTTTCCCCGAACGCCATCCAACATGGCCACCATGCCTGGACTTAGTTTAACATTGAGCCTATGGAAATTTTACTTTTTCGTCAACTCCTCTGAAACCACTGAACCAATTTAAACCAAACTTAAGTGGAATGGTCCTTGGATGGTCCACTTTAAAACCTGCGTTCGGTTTTCCCGGGCGGTATCCAATATGGCTGCCATGGTCGGACATAGTTTAACCTTGGACCCTATGGGAATTTTAACATTTTCGTTATCTTCTCTGAGACCATTAGGCCAATTTGAACAAAAGTTTGGTGGAATGGTCCTTGGGTGGCCCCTCTTAAAATATATGCTCAGTTTCCCCGAACACCATCCAACATGGCTGCCATGGCTGGACTTAGTTTAACATTGAGCCTATGGGAATTTTACTTTTTCGTCAACTCCTCTGAAACCACTGAACCAATTTAAACCAAACTTAAGTGGAATGGTCCTTGGATGGTCCCCTTTAAAAATTATGTTCGGTTTTCCCAGGTGCCATCCAATATGGCTGCCATGGTTGGACATAGTTTAACCTTGGACGCTATGGGAATTTTAACATTTTCGTTATCTTCTCTGAGACCATTAGGCCAATTTAAACCAAACTTTGGTGGAATGGTCCTTGGGTAGCCCCTTTTAAAATCTGTGTTCAGTTTCCTCGAACGCCATCCAACATGGCCGCCATGGCTGGACTTAGTTTAACATTGAGCCTATGGGAATTTTAATTTTCCATCAACTCCTCTGAAACCACTAAACCAATTTAAACCAAACTTAAGTGGAATGGTCCTTGGATGGTCCCCTTTAAAATGTGTGTTTGGTTTTTAGGGGCGCCATCCAATATGGCTGCCATGGTTGGACATAGTTTAACCTTGGACCCTATGGGAATTTTAACATTTTCGTTATCTTGTCTGAGACCATCAGGCCAATTTGAACCAAACTTTGGTGGAATGGTCCTTGGGTGGCCCCTTATAAAATCTGTGTTTGATTTCCCTGAACGCCATCCAACATGGCCGCTATGGCTGGACTTAGTTAAACATTTAGCCTATGGGAATTTTACTTTTTCGTCAACTTCCCTGAAACAACTGAGCCAATTTGAACCAAACTTTGGTGGAATGGTCCTTGGATGGCCCCTTTCCAAACTTATATCTGGCATCCCCGACTTCCAACTGAAATGGCTGCTGTTTCTAAAAATAGAAAAAAAGGGGGGATGAATTTCAAAAATCTTCTTCTATGAAACTACAAGGCCAGTTTCAACCAAATTTGGCAGTAATGGTTCTTAGAAGGTTCTCTTTCAGAATGATGTCTGATGACCCAGACTGTTAAACAAGATGGCAGCCACAGCCAAACTTAGTTAAACACAGGGCCCTATGGAAAAATTCATTGAAAAATCTTCTTGTCTGAAACCACTTTACCAATTGGAACCAGACTTTGCAGCAATGGTCCTTATATGGTCCTCTTTCAGAATTGTGTCCCATGACCTGGACTGTCAACCGAGATGGCTGCCACAACCTAACTTAGTTTAACATAAGGCCCTATGTGAAAATTCATCGAAAAATCTTCTTGTCTGAAACCACTTGACCAATTGGAACCAGACTTTGCAGCAATGGTCCTTAGGAGGTCCTCTTTCAGAATTGTCTGATTTCGTGGAATTTGAACTAAGATGGCCGACACAGCCGAACTTAGTTTAACATAGGACCCTATTGGAAATTCACTCAAAAATCTTCTGGTCTGAAACCAGTAAGCCAATTAGAACTAGACTTGGTAGCAATGGTCCTTAGATGGTTCTCTTTTAGAAATGTGTCCATTGACCTAGACTGTCAACCATCTTGGCTCCCAAAGCCAAACTTAGTTTAACATAGAATCCTATAGAAAAACCAGCCAAATCTTTAGTCCTGCTCAAGATGAAAAGTTCAGTGCAGGTGAGCGATACAGGCTCTTTAGAGCCTCTAGTTTTAAATTTTTTAATGGTGAATTAAATCCAAGTGAGAGATACGGGCTCCTGGCAGCTCTAGCTTATTATTCCTTTGATTATATCTTGGAAGTACAATAAAACCTCTCTGGAGAGACCTCTCCCATGAAAGACCATCCTCTTTTGGGAGACCAGTTGTAATGTGCCATAAGTGTAACATTCTTTATAATAACACTCTATTGATAGACGACCAGATTTTCATGGCAAAAGGGGTGGTCTCTCAAGACAGGTTTCACTGTACTAGTATGTATTCTTTGTGTCAATGTTCTGAAGTATTTCATAAGTTATAATTTCTGTTTCTCTCTATCCTGTTGATGCCTATTTGATTTTTTTTTCTCACAATGTTTTGGTTTGTTGAAATATGAATCCACAACTAGAGGCTCTCAAGAGCCTGTATCGCTGACCTAGATTTAACTTTTCACCTTGAGCAGGACAAAAAATTTAAGTCTTGCAGTCAATTTGGCTGGTTTTTCTATAGGGATCTATGTTAAACTAAGTTCGGCTTACGCTAAGTCTTGTTCCAACTGGCTAAGTGGTTTCAGACCAGAAAATATTTAAATGAATTTTCCCATAGGGTCCTATATGAAACTAAGTTCGGCTGTGGCGGCCATCTTGGTTGACAATCCAGGTGATCGGACATATTTCTGAAAGAGCACCATCTAAGGACCAATGCTGCCAACTTTAGTTCCAATTGGCTCAGTAGTTTCAGACAAAAAGATTTTTGAGTGAATTTCCCATAGGGTCTTATGTTAAACTAAGTTCAGCTGTGCCGGCCATCTTGGTTCAGTCCACGAAATCAGACATATTCCTGAAAAAGCACTATCTGAGGACCACTGCTGCCAAGTCTGGTTCCAATTGGTCAAGTGGTTTCAGACAAGAAGGTTTTTCAATGTATTTTACCTTAGGGCCCTATGTTACACTAAGTTCGGTTGTGGCGGCCACCTTGGTTGAGAGTCTGGGTCATCGGACACAATTCTGAAAGAGAACCATCTAAGGACCATTGCTGCCAAGTCTGGTTCCAATTGGTCAAGTGGTTTCAGAAAAGAAGATTTTGCAATGAACTTTCCCATAGGGCCCTATGTTAAACTACGTTTGGCTGTGGCGGCCATCTTGGTTACAGGCCAGGTCATCAGACATAATCCTAAAAGAGAACCTTCTAAGGACCAATAATGCCAATTTTTTTTACAATTGGCCTTGTAGTTTCATAGAAGAAGATTTTTGAAAATCATCCCCTATTTTTTCTATTTTTAGTAACAGCAGCCATGTCGGTAGGAATCTGGGATGCCTTATATAATTTGGGAAGGGGGCCATATCTATAATAATATTCAAGATAATAACCTAGAACTGCAAAATTTCCCTAAATTAACAATTCATGGGCAATAACCCAACAAATGATTGACCGATTCGTCTGAAAATTTTATGGCGTGTAGATATTGACATGATGAACATTTTTACCCCATGTCAGTTTTGCTCTAAATGCTTTAGTTTTTGAGATAGCCATGTTGGTTGGCAGGTGAGGTCATCGGACACGTTTTTTAAACTAGATACCCTAATGAAGCTTGTGGCCAAGTTTGGTTCCATTTGACCAAGCATTTTCAGAGGAGAAGATTTTTGAAAAGTTAACGGACAACGGACGCAAAGTCAAGTGATGAGAATAGCTCACTTGACCCTTTGGGTCAGGTGAGATAAAAATGAACATATTTGTTGTTGCTAAAAAATGCCATTGCCATCTGTGCATTTTTTTTGTAAGAAACACTGTTATTATTTTACAATGTAAATAATGAAAAGGGATAACAAGAAAGGTCGATAAAGACCTTTGCTAAGCAGGAACGTCTGGAAAAACGTAGAAAACTAAAAGATGCACTTGATGTAAACAATATGGCAGCTAATTCATTAATATTGGAAATATGAGAAATTAACAATTCAAATTTTTCCAGAAAAAAAGAGGGTGCACAGTTTGTACAAACTTTGAATAATGTTGAAGGAAGATTTCTAGTTTTACACAAAAACTATGTACCTGCCAATTGTTTCAAATGGACAATCTGATGGGGGGTTACCAGACTTGTCACGTCTCTAGTTATGCATATAAAAAATAAAGGAATGAAAATAAAAACAAACTAAATGAAATACAAAATCACATTAAGTAAATATTTATTATAAAAATGATTACAAATTAACATTAAATGATATAAAATCTGGTACAAAGAACAGATAGACTTTTGTAATACAGTTTTAACAAATGGCACATTTAGTTGTAGATAAAAGACAGTAACAGAATTGCTGACTTTACTTATAGAAGCAATACTAAATTTTTTACTATTTTTAGTAAAAACAAAATCCCCTATATGTGTACGATGGAAGTCTAGATAAAGAAACAACACTATTATTGCTGTTCTTTGTTTGAAAGTCACTGAAGATTTAACATAGATTTGAGGTAAATATTACACACAATACCAGTCAAAGAAATCCAATGAATCAGCATAATACATTATTCTATCAAATACCATTTATACATGAAAGTTAATTTACTTAAAACAGTTATATGTGTGATCCAAATTACCCTTAAATGACAAGCTGCTGTTGTATTTTAGCATCAGGGTTTGAACTTACATGATTATTACATATATTCCTGCAGAAAAAATTGTCATGTTGAATTAAGACTATCTGACATCTGATTTGAAGTGTATTGGATATATGAATACACTACTGGAATGTATACCTGTACAATAAATTTTGTAGTCAATAATAATTTTATAACTTAACATGCAAAATAAAGTGTAGGAAATATGGAATGTATATAAAACAGGCAATTTTCTCTAAAAATAAGAAAGTTTAAAAATATAAGTGGAATGTAAAAGTACTTTCTATATAAAGGCACTTCCTAAAGAACTTCTAACAGAAAAGGTATATTATAACATCAACACTACTGAAATAAAAATTTGTTTTGCAGTCATGTGCTACTAAAATATAGATTTATTAAATGTAATTGTGCAAATGAAACATTTCATTTTTCTATAAAATGCATGAAATTGTGAATTATAAAGACATAATTTCTACATGTAGAACAAGTTCTATACTGTATCTCTTCTTTTCAGTTTTATTGTCTTATTACAATTATTGTTTTATTCATATTTAAATTTTCATATAGTTTATCTGTACATATTACCAAGATCTGAGAACATTGTACTGAATACAAATAAGAGATTTCTGCAATCAGATCAAATGTAACAATTTGATTTCTTATATTTACAACATGAAAAAATGTTTAAATTATTTATTCTTTATTTTATTATGGAAAATTTACAAAGCTATAATATGCATTGTACCAACTGGTATTTCCTTCTTAAAATTTGTAGTTGAAAACAAAATGAACTATAACTTCTACATAATGCCCTATTTAACATACAATTCTTGTGTGAGAGGATGTGACACAAATTCTAAATAGCAAGCTACAGAATCTAATATTTTCACGTATGGTTATTATAATTATATTTATTGTAATAAAGAGGACTAGAATTGATAATCCAAAAAGTGCTTTATTGCATCTATATAAATTATGTTTTTTTTTTATAAAAACTAGTTAAAAGGTGTTTCATTCGTCACACTATACCAGATTTAGAAATTTTATCATAAATATAAAAAATTGTCAGTTAAACTCCTGTAAGTTTAAATTATAAAAATTATTTTCATTCTTGAATGTGAGCTGGTATCCATTTTTCCTCAAATATTGTTTTACATTTCTGTCAATTGACTTTTAACCTTTTAGTGATTTGTATGATGTTTCATGTAAGGTCACAAAACGGCACAAACATAACCAGATTTGATCATTTTTGAAATGAATTTGTCAAATAATGATATATAAATATCTGCAATTATATATTTGTTGGGGGTAGAAATTTTACTCAATTATCACACAATAAATACACGACTTACTAAAAATCATTTTCAAAGATCAGAAGAAAATATTTTCTGGAATGACTGAATACATGTTACCACCTCTACCCCATTCTCCCCCTAATATAGCAGTACATGTACAATATTCTGGTTTTGCAGCAGTGGTCTGTTGTAAAGGATCAAACTTTATTAAGTTAAAACAAGATTAAAAGCAAACAGCCAAAAAACAATATGCAACATTTGCAACAGCAATTAATTAAGATATAAAATATCAGTTATCAACTGCAACATTTGTCATTATATTTCAATCAAATTCTTTATACAATAACATACATACAAAAAAAATTTATACGTATTAAATTGCACTGAAATTATAAATAAATCAAATAATATTATACAACTTTATTATGTCATTGGTAAACTAATCTGGGACTACTATTGTGATACAATGGTATATATTGTGTATTTCTATTTTCTCTCAGAATACAATCATTTATAAAGAAATGTGTGTATTTTTGGAGTATCTTTATAACTAGTTTACTTGAAGCATATACATTTGTAACCTGTAATTACTTGTCTTGTGGTTCGTTTTGAGACCACAAGACAACCCCCTAGATGACCCACTGTGTGTTTTTTTCAGTTCTGCAAGTGTTTTTTGGGAATATCTCGAATGTTTCTTTAAAATGAAAGTAAAAAGTACAGTCTTTTGGTGTGTATAAAATGCATCCCTTTTTTGGACCTTGAAAATGGAGGAAAAATACTCTGTGTTCAAACTTTGAAATCAACAAAGTTCCCATTGAAACGTGAAAGGTGCAAATTGAAGATGGTTGCGGTCTGACTAGAAAAATATATTCCACAATAAAGAATTCAGCAATAAATTTTTAAATTTTGATAAATATTCACAGACTGCAAACACGTTTTGAAGAACAGGAAGCATAGGAACGTTGCATAAATTTAAATCAGAGTCGGATTACGGCAAACCCGATACAAACTCTAACAACAATAAATAAAGAAATAAAATGTAAAAAAATAATGACTCCAGAAAAAATATACATGTACCTTCAATATTTAAACAGTCTGAGGTTCAAATAGATGTTAAATTAGTTTAACGTAAAATCAACACTTTATAAGGATTACAACCACATGACACATGATCACCTGATGCACTGGAAATAAAAAAAAAGGCGGTCAATTTCATCCAAAAAGGTGTGTTTCATTCAATTTTTCGAATATATCATCTCTTTTCCCTGTAAGATCATAATTATAAAGTAAGTAATGACCAAAAGAAACTTCTACGCTAATGAGACAGAGGACAAAATTGGGTTTCTGATTCGAAAATTATCTCGAAACAGTCATTTGGTCTCGATTTGGTTGAATATCGAACCTCAGAAGAGACTAAGAACTTATATTGGCATGTATAATATGCACCCCCTTATCAAAAACGTATTTGAGGGTAAAAATTTTGTGTTATACACACCAAAAGACGGTATTACACTACCTTTGTATATACAGTCATAATGAATTATCATCTTTTCCACTGCTGAAATGCTCAAAATATGTTATGAGAGCTGTTTTCCAATTTTCATGTGCATGTCATTGATTTTTTCATCATATATACGTCACCACAAACAAACGAATGTGATGCTACAGAATATGTACAAGTTTTTTTTTCCGAAAGTTTGATCCAAATAAATTTCATAAAGAAGTCAGTGGTCAACATATATGAGACACACAGTAGATTCTTTTCTTGTGTTTAATCCTATGGAATGCTGATAATTACCCCATATCCTCACATTTTCATATATTGGAAACGAATATTCACTAGGTTTAGAAAACATTTTTAATGAATTTTAATGAAATTATTTGATATTTTAAAACAAGTAAGAGCTAAAATTTAGTTAGATGACTCTGACAAAATATTTGTAAGAATAATAACAAAAGCTACAATATATTTTGTACCTTGCTGGAATACAAAATTAAAATACTCACAACCAATAATAACAAAAAGATATTAACAACATAAAATACATATAATATATACTCTAAAGAAATAACTATGAGTGAAAGACTCCTGATTGTTTAGAAATGGAATGATAGTGAGCATGTAGTTAACACAAAAATGGAGGTTAAATCTTAAAGCCATCTATAAAGCTATTCTTCCTAAGGTGTCATGGTATTAACGACATAAATATTGAGTCTATCATTTATATAAATCACAGACAGATAACTTAACATTAAATGGCACTACAAGTCACTTTTTAGTATGGTGTTTGAGTGCGTCTTTAGAAGAATTTACATAAATCTATCCACAGTAATGACTATTTTAAATAAAACAGCTGAATTATCTAATAATGTAATACAAGTTCATCTAAAAACCAAACCATATTATCTATTAGAGTTTTATTTACTTATCATTATATCTCTTTTACTTTTCTTTGAATATCAATAAATCGTTTCACCTGATTTTTAAATGATACCCTTTGTATGTTGAAAAATACAAAATAAAAGTAAAATTATTTTTATAGCATTGAGTCTTAAAGAGTAATAATAATTAACAAAATCAAATAATTTATTTTACATTGGCCACATTCTTTTATTTTTTAAGCAAATTTTCATTACACATTTATAGATTGGGAAATCCCACCGTGTTGTGTGGTAATTAAAATGCACCAATCAAATTACTCTGAACTATTTACTTCATGCTAGAGCTGCCCCTTCCTCTTCTTCCTGTCTGTGGTCATGGTAATGATAGTCAGTACAAGTGTCTACATTGACATAAGTACTTTGTATATCTGCTGTATGTTGTCCCTGTTTCATTTGTTGCTCCAAAACTGTGATCATTTCATTTATTTCATGTACAAGTTCAGAAAATTTTGGACGATCATTTGGGACGAATGACCAACACTTCATCATCATTTTATATCTATAATAGAGACAGCATATTTTTTCATGACAGTGGCAAAATCTTTAACCTGCCTAATTTTATCTTCTTAATGATTGCTTTATGGTAAAACTGTCCTTAGATTTATTTTACAAACAAGAACAAATTGACAACAAACTTGGGTCTTGTTTCAAAAAACATTCTTACAAACTTCAAATAATCGTAAGTGTGATCTGATACTTCAGTATATTTATGTTATTGATGTACTGGAACCAGTCTCAATCATAGTCTTCGGAATGTTTGTGAAACAGGGATCAGGTTTTTCGTCATCACATTTTGGAGCTGTCCGGATTATTTTTGTTATAAAATCTGGTTAAAATTTTCTGTATCTGGCTCCTATTTCAATCTGTCATAATCTCAATATAAACGTCTTTTCTTTTTAAGATATTTTCTTTCATAAAGGAAACCAATAATTAGTGGTCTTGGTTTATTCCTTGTTAAGTGTTATTTATGTCTTTCATGATAATCCCATGACATTCTTTTCAAATATATTTTTTAAAATTTTATTTTCACAAATATCAAAAGAGCATTCCCCTCCCCATCCCCACTTATCATATAAAATTTTTCCTAATTAAATATTTTTAAATAAATTTTACAATATAAATAATATTATACTCACAAAATATCTGGACAGAATGGCGGTTGTGGCATCCTTCTACCTTTTTTGATGTATCTCAATACATCCCAGTTATCCACTTCAGGATATGGATTAACTCCCCTTGTCATTAATTCCCATAATACAACTCCAAATGACCACTGAAAAGAAAATTTATGTATAGATATATTTTCAACAAAATATCAGAGCTACACTTTGCTTCTATATTTTAAAATAGCTGAAAGCTGTTCATAGTAAACAATGTCCAAACATAAAAATTCCATTCCTTCTTGCTCACATTGCCAAACTAATTACTGGATGCCTGATATCACTGCTATGGTTTTCAAATTTTGTCAAAGAATATAGAATGTAAACAGGGAATGTGTCAAAGAGACAACAACCTGACCAAAGAGTAGAAAAAAGGCTACCAATAGAAGCATGAATTTATATTGATTTTACCATGGGTTGGCCCTTAATGCTACATATTTTACCACGAGCCATAGTGAGTGGTAAAATATTGGTATAAAGAGCCAACATGTGGTAAAATATTGGTATAAAGAGCCAACATGTGGTAAAATATTGGTATAAAGAACCAACTGTGGTAAAATCAGTATAAATTCATGTCATTGTGAATTATTTTTAATGGGACAAATACAGCAAAAAACCATACCATATATATCTCCAAATCAATGACAAAACAATACCTGTAATTTTCCCAGGTGAGATAACTCTATTTTTTTCCTTGGGTATTTAAAGCTTCCCTTGGTAAGAAAAACAAAGGAATAAAATTGTTTTTTCTGAATGTTTTTCAGAAAGGCTTAATTAGATTGCATTGCTATATTACATACCACATCTGACTGTGAATTGTAGTTGCCTTTTTCCAGACATTCTGGTGCCATCCATTTCACAGGAAGTTTAGTTTTCTTGTTTTCACTGGCATAATAATCTTTTGCATAGATATCTCTGGACAAACCAAAGTCACCTACCACAGCACGGAAGTTTTCATCAAGCCTGGAAAAGTATTGATATATTTTTAGGAAATTAAAACATAAACATCTGTCTTATTAAAACCAAACATATAAATATGTCTAAAAGTGGTTCAGTTTAGACTAATTTCAATGTACTCAAATTATACTGGTATATCTCACATGGTATGTCTGATGTTAATGTTTCAGACTACTTAAATCTTCAAAACTTTAATAGTAGAAAAATACTTACCAAACTACGTATTAGTGACCATAATCTAGAGATTGAACTTGGTAGATACAAGAATATACCAAGAGAACAAAGACTTTGTAAATCATGCAAAATAATTGATGATGAAGTGCATTTCTTCTTTCATTGTAAAATTAATAATAATATAAGAAGAACATTTATTGACTTAATACAAACAAAATATGCTAATTTTAACCAGCTTGACGCCATTGATAAATTAATTTTTGTACTCAACCCAAATATGGATGTTTTGCCCACGGTTGTTGATTTTGTAAAGCAATCATTTGAGTTGCGACAATGAGATCCACATTGGTCAAATTCATACATATTTGTAAATACTTTAATATCTTTGGTTGTATCCATTTGTATGTAGTTACATGTTCATTGTTTTTGTATGTTTGTGTTTGCTTAACCTCTTGAGGTTTTTATTATGCAATAAAGTATATCTCACAGGTACACAGTTTGTTTATAACAATATTTGAGTTGAGTGTTTTCCAAAACTAAGTTTTATTTTTCAATTATGCCTCAAAAAAGTTACATCACATGTAATAATTTTAAGTACAAAAGATCCATTTCAGTTACAATTCTGTTTCTGTGTTAAACATGTATATATATAATTATGTACTTCACTTCAGCAATTTCCATAATAATCTGTTTATGGACCTGAATATTAACTCTGATCTAGATAATGACCTTTACAAATGACTATAACTGCCTGATCAAAATTAACTAAAACAAAGGTAAATACTAACATGCAGTTTCTTGCTGCTAGATCTCTGTGTACAAATTTGAGTCCAGCCAGATATTCCATCCCTTTAGCTATATCGATACCAAACATGATCAGATCTTTTATTGTGGGATTCTGTTATACAAGAAACATATTAAATATTGAATCATTAGAAAAGCAATAGATAAAAAAAGATACATGTACCAGTTTTTGCCCATGTGAGTGCAGCTGAACCAAATTCAAGCACTCAAAGAAAAACATACAGACTTGAAAACTATAAAATTTGATATCCTTGAAACAAAATTATAATTTATATATGAATCCACACCAAACAGAATCTATATTCTGTATTTTTATCTCTGTTTCAGTACCTGAAGTAGAAGTAAAAATTACAGTTTGATAGAAACTCAGACATAAAATCAGTAAAATTAAGCAAATTCCTTCTTTGTACTAATACAGTTCAGTTTCATTAAAGGAATTATAAAATACTGATCTAGATTTTAACATGCACACTATCTTCTTCACAAATGATGTGCAGGTGGTCAAGATTACCGGGTAGTAACTTTCAAACAACTTGGTGAAGATGTCAACAAGAAGCATTGAGTCTGCTGATTTATCCATTTGTTTATTTTGTTAGGGCATTAAGACCTTGCCATGTGGTGTAGATATCTCACTGTACTGAAGATCATGTGACAACCTGTATATGTCTATTTTTTTGTCAATTCACTTATGAGATGTTGTCTCCTTGATATTTATCTCAATTCTAGTCTTTTTTATTTGTTTTTTTTTATGTTTCAATCTAGAATTTGAATTTCAATGAATTAAATGATGTTTAAAGTGTGAAAATTTGAAAGTTGTCAAATTCTTTTTTTTTTTAATTTCTGACCAGCAAGGTTTACTAAACATTTAACCCATAGCTAATTAAACTATATGTAATTTCATTTGATTATGAACAATTTAATGTACTAGTGTTCATTTCAATTTGAAAATAAATAGGGATAACATTACATAATCTGTCATTATTAATTTTTCAAATGAATTTACAGTATTACCCATGGCAAAGCATTATGATATATAAAATAAACTTACATTTTCTTCATTTCTAATATAAGACAAAAGATCACCATGTTTCATGAATGGTAAAATAACCAATGGCATATCATCCATACCAAAACATATCCCAGTCAGCGTCAAGACATTTGGATGATGGAAATCCTTCATTCTCAAAGCTTCATCTATAAAGCTATCTACATCGATCTGACGTGGGTCATTCTCTGAGAAAAAAAAAAAAAACAGGTAACTTTGTTGAAAATAATTAATCAACTACATAATGGAATTTCAGTTACTCTAACTTCAATAACTTAAACACTATGAGTAACTCAAAGTACTTTTAAGGCCTTTCTCTAAAATATGTTTTCTGCAGAATGTAAATCATCCTATCATTTTGAAATGTTTTGTTCCACCATTGGTTATTCAAGTAAACAAACTCATATTGTATATTTTAACAGACTGTAGTAGTTACAATTAGCAAGATCTGCATTAAGTAGCATTGTCAGTTAACACTAGGTGGAGCTGTTTTAATAGATTTCATTTTGGGACTGGTTTATAATTTGTTCATTTCTCTCCAGAATAAATAAATGAAATTCTTAAACCAATCTACTTTTTTATATTTCAAGTGCTTTAATTTGTAGCAAACATATAAAGGTTTCTTTCATTTCCCCACCTTCTCCCTTGTTTAAGAGTTTCTGTTAATCTGTTAAATCACTGATTGCTACTTACGATGGAGAGTTTTAACTGCAACAAGTTGAGATCCTTTCACAGTAGGTACCTCTAAATATCCCCTGTATACACATCCAAAATGTCCTGTAAAATATTACAATATCTTTCATGCTGTTTTCTACAATCCACCAAAGATGTAATAAGATCAATACGTTATTGACAATAACAGAATGAAAAGTACCTGCAGAAAATTTTGTGACGTTAGTAATAAATTTAAATCATAAATTGCTAATAGGATGGTAGTAAACTGGCAAAAATCTCATGTCTCTGCAACAGTTAATACACAAACTTTCATTGGGTAAGAAATTTTTGACTATTTATTGGTAGGGATAGAAAAATTAAACTTTTATGGAATTTACGATGAACCTGTTCATTAAGACTTTTTAACATGCAAGGAGTGTGGTTGGGATAAAGAGTGAGGTAGGGATAGAGAAGAATGGGGTAGGTATAGAAAAATTCAACTTTTATGGAATTTAAGATGAACCTGTTCATTAAGACTTTTTAACATGCAAGGAGTGTGGTTGGGATAGAGAAGAGTGGGGTAGGGATAGATAAATGATACTTTTAGGAAATTTACAATGAACCTGTTCATTCAGACTCTTTAACATGGCTGCAGTGTGGTTGGGATAGAGAAGAGTGTGGTAGGGATAGAGAAGAGTGGGGTAGGGATAGAGAAGTTATACTTTTATTGAATTTACAATGAACATATTCTTTCAGACTCTTTAACATGAATGGAGTGTGGCATCCTCCAAACATATCACAAGATATAGTCCACAGTATTGCTTTATGTTTTATAACCTTTAAATCTTGGAACACAGTAGACTGTTGTGAGACTTTAGTGCCCTAGTACCCAGTGTTAATTTTGATTCTTAACCTATTCCAATTACATGATACACATACCACTAAAATACCAAGAAAAAATGCATTTTATTTTTAGAGTTCAAATTTTAACAATAAGTTAACTGATTTTCATTTATACCTTTTCCAATAATATCTCCAAGAGTCAACCAATCTCTTTCAATCAAGAGATTTTTATCTCTGAGCACTAACAAAGTATCATCATCTAACATAATAGGGGATCTTCCTTCTGCATTAGGTAGCTCCCCTGACATCCTCTGTTCAGCATAAGCTGGAAACAACATTTATTAATATCAGTAAGAAGAACATAAGTAATGGATTACTTGATTTCTGGGAATAATTAAACTGTTCCAATAAGATATTTATCCATAGATTTTGTAAATTTCTATAATTTATTTATTTCTATTATCAATGACAATCATAACTAGTTTAAATTGACTCAAATTGGATTACAACAAATTATAAAGTAAGTAAAGGATGGATGTGGGGTTACAAAAATTGATACACAAAATATCACATTTTAATAGTTTGTTTTACAACTTAAATCAAAACAACATATTTTCACTTTTTATTTAATGTATTTATTTTGAACAATTTTTTTCTTTTTTTTTTTCTTCTTTCCATCTTTTCTACCAATACACAGAATTTTTCGTTACATGCCTTTTTTTAAAACTTATACTGATTAATAATCAGAGAATTTAATTTTTTAAATAAACCCTACATATACATGTATGAGTTTAACTAACACCAGGGCATTCAAAAATTCAGATAAACAATGTCAGTATGTTTATGATTTTTTTTAAAATTTTTTATTCGTCTTTTTGGTCAGAAGTTTACATGACATTCATGACAATGGGTAATCCAGAAATATGTAATGTAATAAAAATATATTAGTATCTGAGTATATTTGAGTACTATTTAAGATCATTCTGATAAGTAGTGACATGTCCTTGAAGTGAAACCTTTTCCAAAAACTCATGCAAAGATTGATTTTCAGATAAAGAAAAAAAAACTTCCTAAAGGAATTAGTCAGCATTAATGATTTAATCACAGGTTAGAGAATGTAGAAAAATCTACCTTTGTCACCGATATGATTTTGTTTGTTATCCCCAATCTGAATACTTATGTTGGAATTTTGTTTTGATAGTTTTATCTCTGGAGCTGAAATTGTTTTAACTAATTAATGTATAGAAAAAAAAATATTAACTGTAAACAGACTGAAACAAATAAAAATATAATTTATATAACAGATAAAAATGTATTCAAATGTGCATAAAACCAATCATCCAAAGTTTACTGGTCAACCTTTGAAAAATACATGTAGTTTATATATGGCTAAGCAAATATTGAAACTGTGTCTCATATGAAATAAATTAAAAAGAGCAAAAATGTCTGATGACTTTCTTTTGGAAAAATAAATGTGATTTCTAAAGTTTTTGTCTTAAATTCCAATATTTTCATACATTCTTATATCATCTTAAAATACAGGTACTAACCATTTTGTGCATTCTCCATATCAAATACTCTTTGTCCAGCAGAATCTAACCCTGTAAAGGTCACTTCTCGTCCTGCTGCATACTGGACATCATGTTTACTAGGAGACTTTCTGAATGGTCCAATTTCTTTCCGTTTCATTATGATTACAAGGAATATTATACATACAATTACCAAGACTAAGATGACAACCACTGCAATGATTCCCGGAGAAGCTGCAGGGACTGTGTGTTGGATATATACCAGTTCTCCAATATCATAAGTCAAGTAACCTACTCTTACCTAAAGTAAAAATAAATCAAAGTAGTTTTGTGTCTTTTTAAATTAAAAATTAATTTGACAATACAAATACCTCCTGTCTCAAATATGGTAATTTATTGTCTTTATTCAAGTATATTAAAATGTCAAATATGACTTTAAGTACATTAAATTTTTCTACATATCTCAAATTTTACCCTACATTCATTATTACATACTGAACTGTTATCCTACATAAATTATTCATACTTCAACTATTATCCTATATTCATTATTACATACTCAACTCTTATCCTACATTTTTTATTACATACTCAACTCTTATCCTACATTTTTTATTACATACTCAACTGTTACCATACATTAATTATTACATACTCAAATGTTATCCTACATTTTTTATTACATACTCAAATGTTATCGTACATTTTTTATTACATACTCAACTGTTATCCTACATTAATTATTACATACTCAACTGTTATCCTACATTAATTATTACATACTCAACTGTTATCCTACATTTTTTATTACATACTCAACTGTTACCATACATTAATTGTTACATACTCAAATGTTATCCTTCATTTTTTATTACATACTCAACTGTTATCCTACATTAATTATTACATACTCAACTGTTATCCTACATTAATTATTACATACTCAACTGTTATCCTACATTAATTATTACATACTCAACTGTTATCCTACATTTTTTATTACATACTCAACTGTTACCATATATTAATTATTACATACTCAACTGTTATCCTACATTTTTTATTACATACTCAACTGTTACCATGCATTAATTGTTACATACTCAAATGTTATCCTTCATTTTTTATTACATACTCAACTGTTCCCATACATTAATTATTACATACTCAACTGTTATCCTACATTTTTTATTACATACTCAACTGTTATCCTACATTTTTTATTACATACTCAACTGTTACCATACATTAATTGTTACATACTCAAATGTTATCCTTCATTTTTTATTACATACTCAACTGTTACCATACATTAATTATTACATACTCAAATGTTATGCTACATTTTTTATTACATACTCAACTGTTATCCTACATTAATTATTACATACTCAACTGTTACCATACATTAATTATTACATACTCAACTATTATCCTACATTAATTATTACATACTCAACTGTTATCCTACATTAATTATTACATACTCAAATGTTATCCTATATTAATTTTTAATTACTCAACTGTTATATCACATTAATTATTAAATACCTAAACTGTTCTATAATGTGCTTAATTTTTATCACATATTTTGTTTTTCTCCGATTTTTATTCTAGTCCTAGTTTCATTATAACATACCTCAACTGTTCTCCTAGGTTCACTGTCACTAACTGAGGCTGGTAGATCTTCTGGTGTACAGTATAACATGACAGATCTCACACTTGTCACTTTACAGATGCTGTTTCCAATTCTCACTTTGATGTCTGTGATAATTACACCAAGATTTAGATTTTCACCCTAAAATATGACAAAATAATATGATTCACTGTTTGATGTTAGATCATGTTATGATTTAAAAAAAGCCGCTCACTTTCATTATCTTCAGAAAAAAAACTCAAACTTTTCCTGGTCTACTGGTATTTGTAATACATTTCTTTCAAATGCAAGTTTTGGAGTGCTTACAAATTTCTGAATATTTCACATTTCCAAGGGAAATAACTCACATGAAGATTTTCAAGGAGAACTAGAAATATATATTACATATTAACTAGTAATCTTGTTAAAATTCATGTAAACCCTAAAAAATGATCAAACGACAATCATTTTATATCTTGAGTAAGAAATTGCTAGTACAAATTTTTCACAAGAGTGGACGCACTACATGTCTTGCCTGAGTATGCACATGGACACAGAATAATGATTATCTGATACCCAACATTCTGCAAGTCAAAGGAAAATGCGTTAAAATAAATTGAGGTCAAGGTCAAAAGGCAGGTGTCCGACTATATGTACCCACAAAGAACTATATATTGACCAAATATGGTTGGCCTAGGTATTACAGTTGCTGAGAAATGAACTTAAGTCACTCAAGCATGAAATTGAGATCAAGGTCCCAAGCCAGGTGTAAGACTGGCATGGGACCCAATAAGAACTATCTAAAGACCAAATATGGTTGGCCTAGGTATTACAGTTGCTAAGAAATGGATTTAACCACGAAACTTGAACGCATATTTTAAATTCATGTTTATAAAGTGAACCATGAAAATGAGGTCAGGTTCACAAGATAAGTATACTGCGGCAAACCTTATATGATAAGCTACCTTGTGGACCATAAATCTTAATTGTAGGTATTACATGTGCAAAGTTATTAAAGTTTAAAAAAAAAAAACGCCACCCGAAAGTAATACCTATATCTTGCCTCTGTGACTATTTGCAAGGGGAGACAAAAATTAATTCCATTACAATCCATTTAGAAATGTAAGCATAGAACTGCATACAATGTCAGCCAGTAGTTTCATATACCATGTTCAATTTTACAGTTGGAGAAAAATATTCTGACATCTAATGTACCAGTATACCTTTCTGGAAGAATTCAACCAATAAAACCTCAAAAACTGAATAAATTTATTTCTCTGATTTAGTCACTTTAAAAATTTCAAAGATTATGAAAACTTTTGCAGTTCAATTACCGTTAAGTTTTATTGCTCCATGTTCAAAAAAAGAAATTGTATATAATCAGCCATTTTAACTTGATGCATTTAACTCCATTATACAGAAAGAGCAACACAATTTACATATACTATTGAATATTTATAACAAACCTTTAATTCTAGTTTGTCCTGTGTTATCAAAAAATATTTGATATGATCGTCTTCTGTAAATTTGTGGAACACAGGATCTACATAGTAATGCATAAATGACATGCCAACAGGAAGTTGTCGTAAATTCTCTATCCCATCCATCACAAATTGTAGATAAACTACTTTATAATCACAACACTTCAGTTTTTCATCTAGAATTTCATTTATACTAGGTGCTGGACATGTGAGTTTAGTTCCATCAAATGATGAATTATAACAGGCCTGAAATTGAAATATTTAAATAAAATCTCTAACAAAGAACAATATTAGCACAGATCCCAAAATCAAACAGCTGACTTTTATAACAAGTGTGGACCCTAAAAGATGTCTCGCCTGTCCGCGCTTGACCCAGAATAACATGCACTATCAAAGACCATGCTATCATTTGCCTACCATTATGGTACATTTGAAACAGACATGCGAAAGCTGTTATGTGATTACTTGAGCAATTAATTAATTGAGGTCAAGGACAAAAGCCATATGTCAGAAACTGACCTCATCAAAAAACCTTAATATGGTCACTGGACCGTGAATTGAGGTCAAGGACAAAAGGCATATATATATCCCCTGTCCACGCTTTATCCTAAAGCTTATATGACCAATAATACAGTAACTTCTATAGCTATAGTATATTGTCATAATTGCTTAAAACAATATTTTTAAAATCTTACTGTGCATTGCCAAGAACCATACCGGTCTATCAATTGCTATTGTCTGACTAATCTGGGAATTTGAATAGGCTACTGGTGTAATTTAAATGACCAACTTGATATAGCTTTACTACAACATAGGTTGAAAAAATTGTTCATGGTTTGCTTTTGTCTGGTCATCAACTAATCAAAAGTCCCTATGAATTGTCTAAAAATTCTATTGTATATACTAATATGTCTTGCCTGAAAAGGGTCTTGGTATTCTTTTCAGTTTGTATGGCAAGGTAAACCAAATTGGTCATTTAAATTTCACCTGTAATCTAATCAGATTGCTAATCTATTTTTACAACAGGTATTGTAAGATCGATAAGGTAGAAGACAATTCACAGTAAAATTTTGCAAGCTTTTTTAACCTGTACATGTATTTTTTTGACTTCCAAATAGTTTGAGTGAAAAGTGTATCTGTATGTGTGCTGTTTTTTTTTTTTTTTTGCAATAACAAATTCTATCATATTCAATTCATTTCTATGTTTATGTTATTATGACAAAATAAAACCTTGTAAAAGAGTAGGATCTTTTGACAGGAAACAATGTTATTTTTTTCTAATCCCGCTGAAAGTTAAATATGAGATATCATGCTGATGTATTAGAATTTATTAAGTGCTTCATCTGGAACAAAAAAAATGTGATCTGAATTAGTAAAACTGTGGATTCATTAATTTTCACTACAAACATAATTTATTTTGGAATAAATGTAGAAAATTTAATTGTAGTATAGTAATACTGCAAAACAGAATTTGAACCAATATAAATTTCGCCAATATTTCCCTTATACTTTAATAAACATTGTTAAGAACAGTATATACGAATTCCAGAATATGCCAATTATTTTACAATGACCAGTTTGCGAAAAATCTTCTGTCATGGATTTATACGGTTTTACAGTAGAATGTAATAGATCTTAAAAAATATAAATATATCCAAGAATTTTTTCTCTATCTTAGCCATTATGTAATTTCATACAAATGGAAGCATGCTCATACTTATTAATCAATGAGTCCACAGTATGAGTTACATCAGTACAATATACTAACTTGAATTATACCTAAATAATTATTTTAATATCTAGTATTTTCAATTTAATATAATTGTAGTTGATTAAGCTCATTTTTTCCAGAACCTCCACCTTTTGGATCGAGCAATACCTCTGCTTGAATCTCTCAAGTGGCATTTCATATCTGAAACTATAGAAATTTTTATTTTAATAAATACATTCATACATATAACATTATCATTTATATACAATAACATAATACATTTACAAAAATCTATTCAGAATCTGAATCTGCTTTCTCTTTCTTTTCTTCAGCTGTTGGACTAGCAAATACCTGGCTTAAAGCTTCATCCCCACTGTCAGAGAGTTCTAGATTCTAATGTAAAAATAAAAAATATTTTGTTTAAGGACTGCATTAACTATACTAAACTGTAACTCCAGGGTTTTCTGCTTGAAATTGTGTTCTGGTACAAGTTTTAAAATTGTAAGTAAAATATTGTAGCTGACATTATATTGATAATTTGATATATTTGGCATCAAATTAAATACTACTAAAAGTCCATTACTCAGGGCACACAAATATTAAATGTAGATATTTATTAATGATTCCATAATTAAAGGTGTCAGACTGGCATGTACCCATACAGATCTTGCTATAAGCCATGTATGATGAGTCTATTCATTGTAGTTGCTGTAAAATAGACTTTAAAGAAAAAAATTGACAAAGTCACTGAACCATGAAATTGAGGTCAAGGACACATGACAGGTGTCAGACTGGCATGTACCCATATAGATCTAGCTATAGACCATATCTGATGAATCTAGTCATTGCACTTGCTGAAATATAAACTTTTGAGGAAAAAATTGACAAAGTCACTGAACCATGAAATTGAGGTCAAGGGCACATGAAAGGTGTCAGACTGGCATGTACCCATACAGATCTTGCTATAAGCCATGTATGATGAGTCTATTCATTGTAGTTGCAGAAAAATGGACTTTAGAAGAAAAAATTGACAAAGTCACTGAGCTGTGAAATTGAGGTCAAGGACACATGACAGGTGTCAGACTCCCATGTACCCATATAGATCTTACTATATACCAAATATGATGACTCTAAACATTACAGTTACTAAGAAAGGGACTTGAATGTAAAACTATGTCGCAGATTTTCGAAGTTCACTGAACCGTGCAATTGAGGTCAAGGACAAATGACAGGTGTCAGACTGGCATGTACCCATATAGATCTCACTGTAGACCAAATATAATAACTCTAGGTATTATAGTTTCTGAGAAAAGGATTTGAATGTAAAACTATGTCGCAATGTTTATGTGGGTATTGAACCATGAAAAAAAGGTCAAGGTCATCTAAAAATGTGCTGCTGAAAAGGTCATCACTTCATGCACCTGTGGACCAAAGATGAACATTGTAAGTATTATACTTTAAAAGTTATTAAGGTTTTACAAAAAGTTAACGCCGTCGCCGTCGCCGTCGCCTTCGCCGTCGCCGCCGGATTGCTATACCTATGTCTCGCTTCCAGCGACTTTCGTCGCAGGCGAGACAAAAATATTTAAACCATCATTAATTGACATTGACCATATTTTTAAGTTTAATATTTTGTATAATAATTTTCTGTAGATTCAATTATTTTTGTCTCCATCAAATATGGTGGTTTTGTGAACATTTTATGTTTTGAAGATACACAATTTTTCTAGTTTTGTATTTTCTACTAATGATGTATTTGGAACTAACAATTTCTTTGATGACTTAATTTTGTGGTTTTATTACTTTAAACTTATTTTATTGTCTAACAACATACTGACAAAATGGATCAGACACAAGTTCGAAAACTTGAAAACATCTTCTCCTAATAAAAATTGTGGGTTTTGCCATGACCAGAAATCCACAAACATTGGTAACCAACATAATATAAAGAATCCAGAATAAAGTTATCATTTATCCACCCTCAGGAATCCTGAAAAGAGTTTCATAATAACAGTTCTTTCTATTCATATCAAAATCAAAGATTAAAATTCTCTAGATTCAATAAAAAATATTTACCACTGGAATGGTTACTTTGTTTGAATCATCTAACTTTGCTATTATTTGTGGTTCAGCAATAATATGTAAATTTTTCCCTGTGACTGTCAGAGTTGTACCACCACTGAAAAAAACCACATCTCAATAAAAAAAAAAGCCATGAATGAGCTGTCAAACTGACAGCAAATCAAATTTTCCTATCATCACTATTCTGAGCTGCCTAACTGCACCCTCAACTGCCTGCAATCCCATCCTGCGTCACAAAACTATTAAACAGATTTTCCAAATCAGGTTTACAATCATATCTGATAATTATTTATTCAACTTATTACATGATACAAAAGCCTATGATATATTTTGCACTACCAATTTTAAAATCATTATTCTAATATGACCTGCTTCAAACACTTACAGTCTACATCGATGGTAGAATATGGATATTTTGATTCACCAGATGTCAGATGGCTTGTTTGTCAATGTCATAGTAAAGTTTCCCACAAGCTGTAACATCATAGTATAACTTGACATCTTGAGCTGTGTAATAGCGTTTTCGTGTCTGAATACCTACAGCATGTTGCGTGTATGCAAACTAGAGGCTCAGAGGGTTGAAAGCCATTTTTATTGATGTACCTCAAAGAGAGAAGTCACTTCTCCCTATCATTATGAAGTGTGGTAAGCCTTGTAAGAACCACATTTTTCTTCATCAAGGTCCTTCTACTTACAGGTCAGCATATTCTTAAATTTGGCGGTTCTCCTGAAGATTTTTGCATTTATTTCCCATAGGGTCTCATCTTAACTTAAGTTCTCTGCTGAAAGCCATTTTGAATTAGGAATCAGCACCAGAGTAACAAGTCTTGGTAAGCACCTTATGAGGAACATTCAAACCATGTTTGGTTTCAAGCAATTCTGCGGTTCTGTAGATTTTTTTATATGTAATAGACACTTTCTGTCAAGTTTGGCTCTATTTGGCCAAGGAGTTTAAGAGAATTTTTTTTTTAAATCAACCAATCACAAACAAGAATTGCCAACATATGCTTCCTGTCAAGTCTCGTTCCCTTTGGCCAAGTGGTTTCAAAGAAGAAAATTATCAACAGATGAAAGACAAGAACTTCACATTACGGCCATGTTTGTTGCCTGATCATGATGAAATGAGGAAACTTTGTATAGAACCTCCCAATTAGATTCTTTCTGTCAAGTTTTGTTCCATTTGGCAAAGCGACTTAAGAGAAGATTTTTTTTTATCAGCCAATCAGAAACAAGATTTGCTCATGGCAGCCATATTTGTATTCCAATCGGGACAAAATGAGGAAAATTTATAATGGACCTCCCATATATGCTTCCTGTCAGGTTTCGTTCCTTTTGGGAAAGCGATTTCAGAGGAGAAGATTCTTTTATATAAGCCAGAAACAAGAACTGCCAATGGTGAGCATATATGTATTCCGATTGGGATGAAATAAAGAAATTTTGTAAAGAACCTTCCATAGATGCTTCCTGTTTTGTTCCATTTGGCCAAGCAGTTCAAGAGAAATTTTTTTTTAAATCAACCAATGAAAAACAAGAATTGCTTATGGTGGCCATGTTTTTGCCCGATCAGGACAAATGAGGATACTTTATAAAGGACCTCCCATATGTGCTTCCTGTCAAGTATTGTTCCATTTGGCCCAACAGTTTCAGAGGAGAAGATTTTTGAAAACTCAGCCAATCAGAAACAAAGATTGTCTATGGCTGCCATATTTATAGTCAATATTAAATATAAAAATTAACAAATTTTAACATTTGCAGTGGCGCTCCAAAATTACAGATATGACCAAAGAATTGGAAAACTTTGCATTTTCTATGTAGCACAACTTATTATCAATTTTATTGTTTTATATTCTGTTATTCATAGACATTTATAATCAATATTGACAAGATTTCTAATGTTCCAAGTGACAAAAAGATCATCATTGAAAAGTGAAAGTCCAGTAAATCTATTCAAACTTGAAAGCTTCATTACCAGTTGGTAAAAACTAGATGGCCAATGAATTTTTGTTGCTGCCATTTTTCTACGTTATTACTAGGCACCTGTGATGGATCACGTGGGCTCAACCTAGCCCGTCTCCAGGTGGCAGATATGGGAGACGCTCTTGTTGGGGGGTTGTCAGGTCATAATACGGAAAGCCTGACCGCGGACCATAGTGGGTAACATGTTCGGAGAATGCCACACTCTCTGCACGCTAAAGACCCCTTCTGTAGTTTTCGAAAAAGAGAAGGCTGATGGCCACTACAGAAGGCAAACCACATACACAACTAAGCCAGCCAGGTCGTAACACCTTTTAAATAAAATTTTCTCATCAGGCCATGAAAAAAAATTGTATGTTTCTCAGGCCCTGCCCATGTCTGTGAAACTGTTGCGCCTCTGCTTTTTTCCCCCTTAATTTCGGAAAGAAGTTTTTTTCTCTCGTTTCATTCCAAAATGTATAAAAAGTATTACCATTATCAATTATAGTTATATCCCCTGGAGGGCGATTCAGGCAAAGAACACCTTGTACTTGGTGTTAAACTTTGCCCAAAACTCTCATCAAAAGCGAAGTTGAAGTCGCCCTGAAAATTGTCAAGTCGCCTGAACTTGTGTCAAAAGCGAAGTTTGAGTTGACTATAAATTTAATTACTCGCCTGATCCATTTCAAAATGTTTAGTATCGAGAATAGGATAGCCATTATTTTAATGAAACTCCAACTCATGTAATGTAAATAAAGTCAATGCCGCCATTTTTTTCAATCAAAAATCAAAGGGAAATAATCCAATAATAAAAATATGGGTAAACTCGGCATGCTGACAACCCAGACCACGATAAGTTGGTCCGCAATAACAATAATTTTGACGACCCGGTCCATATTGACAATGAGAAGGATACTGTGAATGAAGTAAAGATTAGATTTTATGAACTTCTTTATGTTGACTCTGTAATTCACATTTTGTAGACTGGCTTAGAAGACATGCAAGTTTAATTTGTCTTAGCCCAGTTGAACTGTAAATCAGAGAATGAATGAATTTCTTATTAAACTTTAAAAACATTAGAATAAGACTAGCTCTTTTATAAAAAAAAACAATCTTAGTGCCGATTTGTGCTTTGGACTGTCGCGTAATGACTTTTCCCGTCTCTCTCCACTTCTCCTTGTCAGCTTCAGAGAGAGAGAGGTCATTTCTCCCTGTCATCCTGAAGTAGGCTGAGACCTGTTATCTCCTTTGAAAAAAAATTGTTCGACAACATTGTAGTGAGTGTTCCAAGTACATTTGCACTAGTTCATGGTAATTAACCTGTGTAACCCTAAGTGCCTGTGCCTGGGAGAAACAACAAACATTTTTTTCAAGGTAAATATCACATGTAATAACACTGAATAAGGGATTTACAGATCATGCATACAACCAAGCAAAAACAAAAACGAAAAAAACGCCCGCCCGCACCAAATTTTAAAAAAAAAAGGCCTGAGAAACACACAATTTTTTTTTCATGGCCTCATCTATGTTTTTAAACTTAATTGAACATTTATATTCATATTTCTTCAATAATGTAACTTTAAATTATTAATGCATATATTTATCATTGCATATCTTTGGTAACCAATAATGTTGTGAGATTAATTAATGCAGTTCTTATTTATACCTCTGAATTGACCTATGAGGTGAAATTGCTGTAATAGTTGAGTCTGTCATATACTGATACTTTTCATTCAGTTGAGATGTGTAGCCATCAATATCCACTCTAACAGAAACGTCATAAATATTATTATCACTCCTCCGTCTCCTCCTTCTCAAGGCTCCTGGTCCTAGGTTGTAGTTTAATTTTGGTGTTTTACATGTGATACTTGTACTTTGAATTCCAACACTGAAATATATTAACCTCTTATGATAATATATACAATATTATTATACTTTATGCACATTTCTGATGTAATCCAGTTATTTCATTGGTTCTTCAGAATGTGGTATTTTGAATTGTTTTTTGTTTTATTCTGCCTACCTCTAGCAACATGTGATAATTTTGCATAGCAATGAAAATATCACATTCCCTGACTGAACATTACCGAACTCGAAAAATATCACCCTTTCCAGCCGAGTTTTACCGATTAGTATTTCACTTGTATTGTCTCTTCATACCAGCAGAATAATGGAAACATGTTATAAATCTTGAAAATCAAGACAACCAACTTGTCATCTGTTGTTTGTCAGCTTATGCAGAAGTGAAATATTAATCGGTTAAACTCGGCTGGAACGGTTATTTTCCGAGTTTGGTAATGTTTGGTCTCGAAATGTGATATTTTTGTTGCTATGCAAAATTATCATATGTTGCTAGGATAGTGTCATTTGAGTCATTTGTCTGTATGATTCTTTTTGTTTTCATCTTGAACCTGAAAAGTATATGTATTTTTACAATTCTATAACAGGTCATTACTGTTGCCACAATCCTACCAAGTGTTGGTTCTGCAGCACCACTATTGCCCGAAGGTGTTTTTATTGATATTTACTGTTGACTTAAAATACAGTTAATCCCTCGACTCCATCTTGGGTGATATTTTTTCTTTGTGTGGTAATCTCCCATAATACCCTCAACTAAAGGCAGTATGTTTATAATATATATATATGTCCTTGAAATCTACAATAACATCTCTTCTTCATTAACAGAAAAAGTGTGTTGGAAAAATGAAGTCAGCAATTAGTCAATTTCAAATATTATCTTAAATATGAGTCAATGCTTTTTCTAGCTATGTCTATACTCAATATTTGCAAAACACTACACTTAGTTAAATATATGTCAAGTTAAAGAAGCATATTTTTTCTATAACCTCTGAACAATATAAAGAAAACACATTGATATTTGTTGATAACAGGGTACCAATATTTTACCATATTCTGAAGGATTGCAACATACCGATCTTCAATCATACAGGATTGTCCTGCCAACTGGATATTATGAACTGATCCAATATTAAGATTTTTCCCAGAAATCACCAACTTAGTCCCTCCAGATAATGGACCCAATTTTGGTACAAAATCTTTTACTTCTGGCCTCTGAAATCATAAAATATGTATATTTCATTTTTCATTGACAATCTTGGTAATAAATATAATATATTATCATATAACTAGCACTCACCTAGCATGAAAGCCATTGTTATTGATGACCTCAAAGAGAGAAGTCACTTCTCCCTATCATCATGAAGTGTGGTAAGCCTGGTAGGAAACAAATTTTTCTTCATCAAGGTCCTTCTACTTACAGGTCAGCATATTCTAAAATTTGGCGGTTCTCCAGAAGATTTTTGCATGTATTTCCCATAGGGTCTTATGTTAACCTAAGTCCTCTGCTGAAGGCCATTTTGAATTAGGGATCGGCACCAGAGTAATAACACTTGGTAAGCACCTTAAGAGGAACATTCAGACCATGTTTGGTTCCAAGCAATTCTGCAGTTCTGTAGATTTTTGTTATATGTCATAGACACTTTCTGTCAAGTTTGGCTCTATTTGGCCAAACAGTTTAAGAGAATTTTTTTTTAAATCAATAAATAAGAAAAAAGAATTGCCCACGGCAGCCATGTCGTCACCTGATCAGGACAAAATGAGGAAACTTTGTAAAAACCTCCAACAGATGCTTCCTGTCAAGTCTCGTTCCTTTGGCCCAGCGGTTTCAAAGAAGATTATCAACCAATGAAAGGCATGAACTGCTCATGACAGCCATGTTTGTTGCCTGATCAGGACGAAATGAGGCAACTTTGTATAGAACCTCCCAATTAGATCCTTTCTGTCAAGTTTCGTTCCATTTTGCCCAGTGCCTTCAGAGAAGAAGATTTTTTTATAACAGCCAAACAGACACAAGAACTGCTCATGGCGGTCATATTTGTATTCCGATCAGGACAAAATGAGGAAATTTTATAAAAGACCTCCCATATATGCTTCCTGTCAGGTTTTGTTCCATTTGGGCAAGCGATTTCAGAAGAGAAGATGCTTTTTTATTAGCCAATCAGAAACAAGAACTGCCACTGGTGACCATATAAGTACTGCGATCAGGATGATATAAAAAAAAAAAATTGAAAAGAACCTCCCATAGATACTTCCTGTCAAGTTTCGTTCAATTTGGCCATGCAGTTCCAGAGAAAAAAATTTGTTTTAATCAACCAATGAGAAACAAGAATTGCCTAGGCGGCCATGTTTTTTGCCCCATCGGGACAAAATGAACTTTGTAAAGAACCTCCTATAGATGCTTTCTGTCAAGTTTTGTTCCATTTGGTCAAGCGATTGTAGAGGAGAAGATTTTTTTTATATCAACCAATCAGAAACAAGAACTGCCCATGGCGGCCATATTTGTAGTCCAATCGGGACAAAATGAGGAGACTTTATAAAGGAACTCCCATATATGCTTCCTGTCAAGTTTTGTTCAATTTGGCCAAGCAGTTTCAGAGGAGAAGATTTTTGAAAACTCAGCCAATCAGAAACAACAATTGCCCATGGTGGCCAGGTTTGTTGTCTGATCGGGACGAAATGATATCATTTGTAACAAGTTACAAGTCATTTGCACTTGTAGTTTCAGGACAGAAGATTTTTAAAGTTTCAGTTAATCAGTAACAAGAATTGTCCATGGCAGCCATGATTTTTGCCGGATCAAGTCAAAAAGAGGGCTCTTGGTAGAAGATCTAAAAAAATCACTTGTATCAAGTTACAAATCATTTGCACTTGTAGTTTCAGATGAGATGATTTTTCAAATTACACAAATCAGAAACAAGAACTGCCCATGGTGACCATGTTTTTCAACCAATCAAGATAAAATGAAGAACATTTGTGACGGACTTCATTAACATCATTTGTACCAAGTTACAAATCAGTTGCACTTGTGGTTTCAGAGGAGATGATTTTTAAAGTTTCTACCAATCAGAAACAAGAATTGCCCATTTTGGCCATGTTTTTTGCCGGATCAAGTCGAAAGGACAAACATTTGTATCAACTTACAAATCATTTGCACTTGTAGTTTCAGAGGAGATGATTTTTCAAATTTCAGCCAATCAGAAAAAAGAATTGCCCATGGGAGCCATGTTTTTTGCCAATCAAGACAAAATGAGGAATCTTTGTACATGACCTCACAAACATCATTCATATCAACTTACAAATCATTTGCACTTGTAGTTTCAGAGGAGATGATATTCAAATTTCAGCCAATCAGAAAAAAAGAAGTGCCCATGGCAGCCATGTTTTTTACTGGATCAAGTTAAAATGAGGAATCTTTGTAGAAGACCTCACAAACATCTATTGTATCAAGTTACAAATCATTTGCCCTTGTAGTTTCAGATGAGATGATTTTTCAAATTTCAGCCAATCAGAAACAAAAATTGTCCATGGCGACCATGTTGTTTGCCCGATCAATACCAAATGAGGAATCTTTGTACAGGACCTCACAAACATCATTTGTATTAACTTACAAATCATTTGTACTTGTAGTTTTGGAGGAAATGATTTTTTAAGTTTCAGCCAATCAGAAACAAGAATTGCCCATGGCGGCCATGTTTTTTGTCCAATCAAAATCAAATGAGGATTTTTCATAGAGGACCTTTAATACATCATTCCTGCAAAGTTTGGTTCCAATTGGCCCAGTAGTTTCAGAGGAGATGATCAAAATCAGAAATGTTAACGACGACAATGACGGACGGACAGACAAATGACGGATGCAAAGTGATGGCAATAGCTCAAATGGCTTTGCCAGGTAAGCTAAAAATTTTCATTAAAACCAATTCAATAGACCAATTTGTGCATTAAGAGTTTCAAAATTCGGTAGTTTCATTAAAATCCATTCAATAGAACATTTAATAGCCAATGAGATCAAGGGAAAAAACCCAGCGGATTTGCTTTGTGGTCTGATATGAAAATTATTAACTGCTTCAGGAAATTATATGATAGAAAGATCATGACATGAAATTTAATAAATTCATATCAGATACATCATCAGCTTTCGGTCTTGATACATGTATCAGCCCTCAAGCTGAGCATAAGCTCACGGGCTGATATGAAAACCTCGTGCTGATAAAATATCTGATATGAAAAATGTCATGTAATAATCTATATTTATAAGTCAAAGTTTCAAGGAATATATATGGAATTGTTGAGCTGTTGATTGTGCAAAGAATGACTAAAACCTATAAAAGACAAAAGCTGAACAAAACTAAATGTAAAATAATAACAAAACAAAACAAAAGATAAACTTTTTAGCTAATATGGCCTTTTTCAATTTATTTACTTTTTACATCTATGTAAGGATTCAGTTTTGCTCTAGGTTTCATAGAGTCAATATTTTCTTCTACCTGCTCATGAACAAGGCCATTACTGGTAATAACCATTCAATAAAATGTTGGTTTTTTCAAATTGAAATATACAGAGAATAATACATGGCCAAACCTATATCACATGCTATATCAACCTGAGTACCTAATATCGCCCCAAGGATTTTTGGCAAAATATTTGGCTTACCCATGGTAAAATCAGGATATTTTTAAGCATGACTAGATATTAGCTTTTTTTCTCATGTTTCAATTATGATGTAATTTCAATTACTCCTCGTTTCAAAATGTCATACAAACTGTCCTATTAGAATAGAAATAATTCATACTGGCTTGAAAATATCCTGAAAATATCCTGATTTTACCATGGGTAAGTCCTTTACAGAGGTGTTTACTATAAATAATATGGAAACTGCAATTTTTGGTTCCATTTTCAATTCACTCATAGGTATATATTATAGGATCTTCAGTTAACGCTAGGTGCAGCACTGAGTGAACACATCAATTGTAAACATTGTATCTGGTACCAAATCATCTATAGATAGGTGATAAAGATTTCTTAATCCAGTTTTCAAATAATTTTCGGGAAAAAAGCTCCGCCTGGCGTTAGTTGAACACCTTATATATTGTTACATATTAAAACACATATGCAGAAAGCCTTGAGGAACCACGATTCAAACTTAAAATCTATATATGAATGTCTATAACAGCACTTAAAATATAGCATTTTAATTTTTTGGTTGACATGTTTATTAGTTTCTGAATTAAACACACAAAATAGTGAAAACGTTTGCAACTTGGGTAATGTGACATTTTAATACTAAATTGTTTGATCAATCAAATTCCTTGTTTCAATTCAAATTATATTATTTAACTTCATCTTCAAAAATTAATCTATAAATCATCACATTTACCAAGTAACTATAGATCAATGCTTCTGAGGTATATTCTCCATATATCTTAAAAGGACTATTGCTGCTGTCATTAACCTTGACCTTGATCTGGTCCTGCCCTTCTACTGTTCTTTTTGCAGTTAAGCATGTTATTCTACAAAAGCATCAATTATTTAAAGCTCACTTAGAAATACAGCAGATCTGAAATGAACATGTATAATGCACGAAAAAAACATACTCTAAAGCTTAGGCTTGAATCAGCTAAGTCAATGTGGCATTAAACACAAATGAATCAATCAATCAGATAAACAAGGTGTTACATGATTTCAAACATATGTATATCACAATTCAAATACAACAGAAGCTAAGTTGATGTATCTAGAATAACAAAAGTCAAGTTTCTGAGCCAAGCTACTGAAGGATCAACAGCTTTGATAAAACCATAATATCTCCATGCTTGGTTATAAATGTTCAATAATTTATGTCACAAAAGTATTGACCTTCTTGCATACTCCTAAACAAATCAAAATGACACACTCAAGGCTCAAATTGAAAAACATTTCAGTTCCAGAAATCAAAAAGCCATGATTCTATGTTTCATGATTTTCAATTTTATTGAACTGACTTATTCTACCTGACTGCAAAGCCTTCTCAATAACAGCATTTTCATTACATTATGCAAAACAGAGAGACATGGAATTACTGCTTTTATGGCATCAGTTACAAAGAAACGGCATCCAGCAACAGTTTTATATTTCAGACTTACTGTGAAGAAGTAAATACATCTACTTCACAAATATCATTGCCGATGGTAACCTCTCTAACTTCTGCTAAGGGTGTACCAAAATTCTTTCCTGTCAGAGTCAGTTTTGTATATCCTTCTAATGGTCCAGCAACTGGGTTTATCTGTGTAAATTTAATGAGATACTTATTACAATATCTTAACATTCTAGTATAATATAAGTATTAATGATGGCATAAATTTGCTAATAATAATGGAAATATATAAAATTTTATTGTTTTCAGTGTCACAAAATATAACTTTCAGTAACAGTTTAACTTTCCAATGATACATATATTGGCAAGTGACCATTTTTTGGCAACTAACATTTCTTGCCACTCCACCTGATGTACTTAAGGATGTATTCTTCTGATGTTTCAGTCTCCTTGGGGATTTATTTCCAAAAAATTTGATACAAGTGGAAAATATTAATGAATTCAAAAAATATTATAATCCAACTAAACTCTGTGAAAAAAATATGTACTTACAATAAGTAGTTTTTGAGTAATAAAATTTTCAAATTTTATAACCAATCTGGTCAGTGTCATCAGCCAAAATGTTGAAAAATGGGTGAGGAGTACAAAGAAATGATTTTACCAAAAACATGTACATTCCACATCAATATTTTCTTTTTAAAATTCTTTAATATGTATTTTTTCAAACATTTATAACAAAGAAGTTGAAATTATATGCTCTTTGTTCTAACAAAAATGAGAAAAACTCCAAATTTACTAAACTGACTGCATGGTCATTTTGACATGAAAAAAACAACAAAATTTTATAAAACTTTCTTATATTAACACGTACCTATAGTTTTTTTTAAGTTAAATTTATTCAGATTGGTCCACTTCATCTTTAGGGAAAGTATGAAAAAAGTTTAATAGTGGAACTGTGATTTTTTTCATGATAATAGCCCAAAATTGGTAAAAATTGATAAAAATGGGAAAATCATAAAAAATGGGGTATTTTCAAATGACCATAGTCCACCACCATATAATTTTTTCTTCCTAAATTACTTTATTACAGTCATATAAACCAAAAAATCAGGTTAAGAAAAAAAGTTTAATACTAGAAATGTTTGGCTCCTCAGAGGTGTACATCCTTAAAAGAACAGGTAAGAAAATGTAAAATGATCATGCGCTATTTCAGTGACCCTTTTCCTTTTTATATAAAAGAACATATTTAGAATCTGTAAAAGTGGAGGTGATGAAAGGTTTCAAAATAACATGATGAACAATCATTCTTTCAAATAGGAAGCTTTTGGACCAGTGGCCAAAAATGAGTTCTAATATATTTGAACCGACATTTCCCTTACAGGTCTTCTAAATAATTCTCCTTACCCCCTCTATAAATGGGGGACAACTCTGTCCAAACCAACCAGTGTTGCAGTCAGTCTGTAATGTACACCTGTTACCACACCAACCACATCCAAGAGGGTCTACTCCAACACACTGTTCACAAGTTGTATGTACTTCACATGCATTCAAGGCAAACTTCGTCACCTAAAAGGAATTACACTTTTTTCATCAATGATGTAATACTTATTGTATGAAATAGAATCTATTGCAGATTTGTTTTTCAGGTAATTTTAGGAGTTAGAATTTATATAATGGAGCAGGTAAAATGTCAAAAACAATAGCTTTAAGTTCTGTTTTCAATATACATTGTACAATGGAACTCCCCTAAACCAGCCCCTCTGAAAACCAGATCCCTCCGTATACCAAATGCTTTATTCTGGTCCGGAATTTTCACCTATATTTCGAAGTAAAATAATCCTCCACAAACCCTCCCCTCTGAATTCCAATTTCCGGTCCAAAACATATATATTCCTGTAAAATACGTCTCTAAAAACCGGCCCAACTCTCGTTCTCTTCATTGAGAAGCATATTCTAAACTACCAGTAAGCCTCGTTGGTATGACTGAAAAAAATTCTCTTTAAATAAGAGATTTTAACTTAAGTTTTTACCAAAAAATAACAACGAAGCTTAAAGACTGTGATTTAGTAACATTTAAAGAAAAATCATGCCTTTCGATATTTCAATTTATTTACTTCCAGTTGGATTTCAAAAAGGTCCAGAATCTCTCCAAACTGGAACCTCCGAAAACCGGCTAATTTATATTTAAAAAGGAGGTCAGAATTGCTAAATTTTTCAAGGGTCTTTTGTGAATTATTTCATTCATAACATTTCTAAAATTTTCAAGTGTGATATTTTTCTCAACTAGTAAACTAAGAGTCAGATTTTGAAAGTTCAGATAGAATGCTTGAGAATAAAAGGATTTAAGGGGTGGGATTTGAAAATTTGACATAATATTATTTTGTTACAAAAAATGGGTCAAAGACACAAATGGCCGGGTTGCTTTACTGGGTGTTTACTGTAGTGGTGACAAAGGTGATTACAAGATCATATTGCACATTGGCAGTCATGAATATTTATATAGACAAAATCAGACACATTGTATGTTGGTGTACGAGGCAGTCATCAATTTAATTAGAAATAGGTGAAGTAAGCAATATTTGATTTGATTACATGTTGATAAACACTTGTTTGGAAAAATGGGAAATAATTCCTGAAATAATTCCATAAAGTGATGTGCACATCTTCAATATGTATTAAAAGATTCTGTGAAGTTTCAATGATGCGGGTGAAAAACTGTAGGAGGAGTTGATTTCGCAAAATAGGTACTCTCTATTGAAGATGTCAATAAAAAACAACTAAGTTCGAAAATTTGGAAAAATGGGAAATAATTCTTGAAATAATTCCATAAAGTGAGGTGCACATCTTCAATATATATAGAAACATTCTATGAAGTTTCAAGGATGTGGGTGAAAAACTGTAGGAGGAGTTGATTTCACAAAATAAGTACCCGCTATTGAAGATGTCAATAAAAAACGACCAAGTTCCAAAGTTTGGAAAAATGGGAAATAATTCCTGAAATAATTCCATAAAGTGAGGTTCACATCTTCAATATATATAGAAACATTCTATGAAGTTTCAAGGACGTGGGTGAAAAACTGTAGGAGGAGTTGATTTCACAAAATAGGTACCCTCTATTGAAGATGTCAATAAAAAACGACTAAGTTCCAAAGTTTGGAAAAATGGGAAATAATTCCTGAAATAATTTCATTAAGTGAGGTGCACATCTTCAATATATATAGAAACATTCTATGAAGTTTCAAGGATGTGGGTGAAAAACTGTAGGAGGAGTTGATTTCACAAAATAGGTACCCTCTATAGAAGATGTCAATAAAAAACGACTAAGTTCCAAAGTTTGGAAAAATGGGAAATAATTCATGAAATAATTCCATAAAGTGAGGTGCACATCTTCAATATATATAGAAAGATCCTATGAAGTTTCAAGGATGTGGGTGAAAAACTGTAGGAGGAGTTGATTTCACAAAATAGGTACCCATTTTCCCCTCCTGCCACTGCGGCTGCCGCCGCTGCCCACTGCCGCCCGCCAGACATTCACCATACTATAACCTGGATTTGCACTCTGTGCAACCCGGCCAAAAATGGCAAGTTTAACTTTGAAGTCTTCTTAGATATTATATATTTGTTATTCTTAAAAAAATCAGCTTTATATGATATATTTTGATACTGTTTTGTTGTGTGTGTAGGAATATGCTATTGAAATATCTCGTCTTTGTGTGTATATCCCTAACTCTTAGTTAGTTTATTTACATTAATACAGTCAGTTATAGTTAAAACAAAACACACCTGAGGACCATGTAAAACATAGATACCGGTATCTGTCAGATCAGTTTGTACTGATGGTTGAATCTTCACATTTCTGTCTTTGGTAATGTCATACTTCATGTAATACTTGTTTATATCCAATCCTTTGGGTTTCTTTACCAGTACCTATTATAGAACAAGACATAATATGGAATTTAATGTGGTTTTATGGTAAATACAGTGGTGGTACCCAAAATATGTAGTATTTCCAACTGAAAATGGTACTGGGGAATGAAGCACAAGATAAATGTTAGAATACATCACATGAACAAACTACAAAAAGTGCTGTATAAAGTAGTTCAATCCAATGTCTCGGTGGCTGACATGGGAGTATTTACTGTTCATCCCATGTAAACACTGTGTTTATTATACAATTCCTGAGGCAATGCCACTGATGATACACTTAAAGGCATAAAGTTATCATCCCAATAAGTAACCAATGCTTCGGCAGTGACATGACTTTTGGATACATAAGTTTAAATTTTGATTTAAAAAATTTTGAAATCTTGTTAAAAGACTTAAAACTCCTTGAGGTAAAGTTAACCTTTCCTGGATTTTGGATGCTATAGGTCCATTTGATTCTACAGCTTACAATGCTTTTATTAGGCCAAATAAGAAAATATGTGTGCTTCAGTTAACCTTAATTTTAACCTACTTTATTTTTTTGCAACTAGCTTAAGATTTTTTAGACACATTAAGCACTGTTAATGTTAGAATGTTTCTACCATAAAAAAATTGTAGAATCAGAAAAAAATCCTACCTACCTACCTACCCTATTTTTCTCTTGATGTCACAGGAACCACATTTATCTTTTACTTGAACTTATCATTTTCGACTTTTCAAAGTTTTGCTCACAAGTTTATTTGAGGGAGATTAATCCAGAAATTTGAATTAAGTGCAAGGAATTTAGTATATCTCAGATCAACTAATTATAAAATACTTCATTGCACTTAAATTTATATTTTACTTATGAAACTGAAAATTAAAGTATCTGAACAAGCACATGGTTACTAGTACTGGATCATACAAAGCAGTCATTCAAAGTTCATAGTACTTCACACACACATCTGGAAGAATATTTTTCAAATTTATGATACTGTGAATTCAGATATTTTCATTGACATCAATTTTTATGGATTGGGGCAAAAAGACAAATTACTTATTAACTAGAGGATATTATTAAAACCTTTACTAGGACATTGTTTACATCATTTGGAGTATATATTTATTTTCAATAATTTATCTATCTCTTCCTGAAGCAAACTAAAATATTCTTCCTTGTCAACAATGTTATTCATATTCATCCATTTCAGATACAGTTGTATATTTACTAAAGATCAAATGATGATATTGCATCCTTGAAAATGACCAAGCTTTTTTTTTATTTCCTCTTGATCTATGATTGAAAATATATATTTCATTGTTTTTTTTTTAATTCGTGGAAAATTGGTGTACCACGAATAATTATTGTTTCACAGTATTGCATTATTCTGCAAGACAAAAAAATATATACTCTATTTTCCCCACCAAACATCCATCCATCCTACGTTCATTATATACTGAACCGCAAAAGAAACGTCGCTTTTTCAAAATGTTAGCAAAATTCAAAATAAATATTAATTAATGATTTTTATATAATCAGTATTACGATTACATCACCAGGTAAGATTAAATTACCTGTGAATTAAATTTTCGGTTGAATAATTTTCAGTTGATATCGTAGAGCGACCGTACCTAAAACCGCTCGTGGGACACACTTGGCGGTAATTTTTCTTAAATCTTAAATGTTCGTGAAATTCATGCTCCTTTATGGGTATAAAAGGCCGGAGAAAATTAAAGAGTGTTAGTATCAGTGTTGACACAGAAGCTATGCCACGTCTGACTCCACAACAGAGAGAACAGGCCATTGGTCGATTGGATGCTGGGCAATCTGCCAGAGTTATTGCCAACGACTTCAACTGTGCTGTTCGAACAATTGAACGTCTACGGACACGCTACAATGCAACAAACAGCACAAATGACCGTCCACAGAGTGGTAGACCCCAAGTCACTACCCCTAGACAGAATAGAGGCATTGTTCGTCACCATTTGATGAATCGGTTCACCCCAGCTGCCGAAACTGCCAGAAACACTGTTGGAACACATGGACGACCCATAAGTGATGATACGGTTCGTCGGCGATTAGCTGCTAGAAACATGAGATGTCGCCGTCCAGCAAGAGGACCTATTCTTACTCCTCGACACCGTCAAGCTCGTCTTCTGTGGGCCACTCAGTGACAGAATTGGCGAAATCGACAATGGCGTAACATCATCTTCTCTGACGAAAGCCGTTACTGCATTTCAACAGCCGATGTCAGAACCAGAGTGTGGAGAAGACGCGGGAAACGTTACGAAGACAGCTGCATTCTGGAAACAGACGCGTGGGGAGGACCTAGCAACGAAGTTCAAAGACGGTTGAATAATGAGCAGCCAAGTCCGACAACTGCAGCTGAACTTTCACAAGCGTTTCAGAGAGTATGGGCACGTATTCCGATGGCGTTTATTAATCGGCTCATCAAATCCATGTACCGAAGATGTGCCGCAGTAATTGGTGCCGGTGGAGGACATACACGTTATTAACGGACGTGGGAGCACAGCATTGAAAACATGTGACGTTGAGACAATTGTGATGTTTTTGTGAACATTGTAACCAAAAGACTGTAAATCATTCATTAAATTTTGTAAAAATTAATTTAAAATATATAAATGTCACTTTGAAATAAATGTATGTGAACATGTCATTTTGTGCAACGTTTCTTTTGCGGTTCAGTGTATTATAACTTAACCAGATTTGCCAATCAATGCAAAGAAAAACAAGAGTGGACACACTACATGTCTCACCTGATTATGCACATGGACACAAAATAATGATTATCTGATACCCGACATTGCAAGTCAAAGGAAAATGTGTTAAAAAAAATAGTAATGGTCAGACAATAATTTGTCTGAAAAATCTCATGTATGTCATTGAAGCCTAAAACTGTGCCCAAGGCAAGCTAATATGGCACGCCGTTTTTATATTTTTTCAAATTCCAAGATATCTTATTTATTTAACAAGATATATTATTAAGTATTAAGATATCTTTAACTTTTATAAGAAATCTTATTTAATTTGAAAGTAAATAAGATATCTCTATAAGTTAATAAGATATCTCTATAAGTTAATAAGATATCTTATAAAGTATATAAGATATCCTATTTCTTTATAAAGATATCTTTTAAACACATACTTTATTAGATATCTTATAAAGTTTATAAGATATCTTATAAACTAATAGAGATATCTTATTAACTTATAGAGATATCTTATATATTTAATAAGATATCTTTATAACCAGTTAAATAAGATATCTCTGTAAGTTAATAAGATATCTCTATAAGTTTATAAGATATCTCTCTTAGTTAATAAGATATCTCATTTAGTTTATAAGATATCTTATTAAGTAAATAAGATATCTCTATTATTAACTATATAAAAGATATCTCTATAAGTTAATAAGATATCTCTATTAGTTAATAAGATATCTTATAAAGTATTTAAGATATCTTACTTCTTTATAAAGATATCTTTTAAACACATACTTTATTAGATATCTTATAAATTTTATAAGATATCTTATAAACTAATAGAGATATCTTATTAACTTATAGAGATATCTTATATATTTAATAAGATATCTTTATAACCAGTTAAATAAGATATCTCTATAAGTTAATAAGATATCTCTATAAGTTTATAAGATATCTCTATTAGTTAATAAGATATCTCATTTAGTTTATAAGATATCTTATTAAGTAAATAAGATTATTAACTATATAAAAGATATCTTATGTAGTTAATAAGATATCTTATAAATTAATAGAGATATCTTATATTTTAAATAAGATATCTTATATATTTAATAAGATATCTTTATAAACATTTTAATAAGATATCTTATTTAATAAATCAGATATCTTATTTAATATATAAGATATCTCATTTTATTATTAAGATATCTCAATTAGTTTATAAGATATCTTATTTAACTAAATAAGATATCTCAAAATTGAATAAATATAACAACGGCGTGCCATAAGCTGACAGGTCTGAAATTCAAATCAAGGTCTCAGACACCACCAAGCACTATCTATTGACCAAATATTGTTGGTCTATGTATTGCAGTTGCTGAGAAATGGATATTATCTCAAAGCAAAAAACAAGTCAGTCAAAGCATGAAATAGAGGTCAAAGTTGAGGTGTCAGATGTAAAAGAAACTTCTATCAACCAAATACTGTTGGTCTCGTTACAAATGTAGCACAGTTGCTGAGAAATAGACTAAATCATGAAAATGTACATTAAGTCACTCAAGCATGAAATTCATGTCAATTTCAGCTGACAGGTGTCAGACTGGCATGTATCCACTAAGAACTACCTACAGACCAAATATGATGGGCCTAGGTAATACAGTTGCTGAGAAATGGACTTAATCTCAAAAATGTAACACAAGTCACTTAAGCATGAAACCGAAGTCCAGAGACAGGTGTCAGACTGGCATGTGTCCACTAAGAACTATCTATTGACCAAATATGGTAGGTCTAGGTATTAAAGTTCCTGAGAAATGGACCTAACCTTGAAAATGTTACTGTAACACACAAAGTCACTCAAGCATGCAATTTAGGTCAAAGTCCAAAGACAGGTGTCAGACTAGCATGTACCCACTAAGAACTATCTATAGACCAAACACCGTGGGTCTAGGTATTACAGTTGCTGAGAAATGGATTTAACCATGAAACTTGGACGCAGATTTTATTTTATGAAGTCAGTGAACCCGTGAAAATGAGGTCAGGGTAACAAGACAAGTATACTGCAGGAAACCTTATACAATAAGCTATGTGTGGACCATAAATCTTAACTTTAGATATTATAAGTGCATATTTATTAAAGTTTTTAAAAAATTTACGCCTCCATCGTCGCCGCCCGAAAGTAACACCTATATCTAGCCTTCATGACTTTTCGTCGCAAGACAAAAAACAATTACCTTCAGAAGATATCCATCATCTGTTCCAATAATAGCAACACTTTGTTCCGTTTGTTTTATTACATCAACGGATGTGAGAATAGAATCTGTTTCAGAATATATCGCTGTTTCTTTTAGAATCTGATTTTGTTTGTATTGATCATTTGTGCTTTCTTGTATTCCATACAAATTCTTTCTACCACCACAAAACTTGCTGATGTTTTGTTGAGACTATAATGAGACAATAATATAATTCCTAGAGATAAAATATTTCAGTTGTAAAGCTTTATATTTAAGAAATAATTTATTGATGCCATGCTCTGTGCTTATTTAAACATGGGTAGGAATTATGCTTAAATTTCTCCAAAGTGACAGTGAGGTGTACTATCACATGACAATGAACAATAATATGTTAAAATAAGCATAGAGCATTTCATCAATGAGTTATTTTAATTGCAATAGGACAGATGCATCATTTTTGTAATCTAAGCAAACCCTATTCTACCTCATACAACATATAATATTTGATTTCTGACTGCCAATCTGGCGTCATTTGAATGTACAGTGTATGTTGTTATATTTTGGACTGTGACACAATTTCATGTGACAATAATTATTGCAATTTGAGTATGGCAAAATTTTAAAATACAGCACATCATATTAGGATGTGCTGATAATTTTCAAAAGTAGAAAAAAAAGTTGGATAAACCAGTAAATTCAGCCAACAAACTGGAAATTATTTGTTGGTTTCAAGTCATACAACATATGTAATTTATTGCATCTTACATGTGGGCCCTTATTAATTGTTGTTTAATATGTAAATGAGCATTCAGAGAATGGGTACGTTTTCCCATTTGTGTGTGAATTGTCTGGTAGGCCAGTATTAAAAAACAAGACACTCAGTGGGCTGAGCCTGTATCCGTCACCTGGCCATTTTGTTTCACGGACCGGGTAGATTTATGCAAACTTTGTAAAGGACCTTCCATAGATGCTCCATACCAAAAATCAGTTTATTTGGCTTTACGATTTCAAAGAAGAAGTTTTAAATTTCGACCAATCAGAACATGTAAATGCTCATGGCAGCCATTTTGTTTCATGTACAGGGATGAGTTATCCAAACTTGGTAAAGGACCTTCCATGGATGCTCCGAACCAAAAATCAGTTCATTTGGCTTTACAGTTTCAGAGAAGAAGAAGTTTTAAATTTCGACAATCAGAACATGTAAATGCTCATGGTGGCCATTTTGTTCACGGACCAAGAAGGTTTATGCAAATTTTATAAAGGACCATCCATAGATGCTCCATACTAAAAATCAGTTCATTTGGCTTTACGGTTTCAGAGAAGATGAAGTTTCAAATTTCAACCAATCAGAACAGTATATGCTCATGGTGGCCATTTTGTTTCACAGACCAGGATGATTTATGCAAACTTTGTAAAGGACCTTCCATAGAAGCTTCAGGCCAATTTTCAGTTCAATAGGTCCAGGGGTTTCAGAGGAGAAGATGAAAATGTAAAAGTTTACAGACGGACGGACGATGGACAACAGACGACGGACGGACGACGGACGACAAGTAATGCTAAAAGCTCACATGTCCTTTTAGGACAGGTGAGCTCAAAAACAAGAGATGTACTGTGACTGATTCCAATCAAGTAAAGAAATCCAACTGACAAAACACCGTACATAAATAACATAAAAAGAGTACAAAACACAAACATGAACACAACAAAGAGTCAGGACAGTCTGACCTGGTACAGAAACTCAAATTAGTGGTGGGGTTAAATCCATTTTATGGGTACCTAAACCTCCCCTTTATCTATCCTGACACTCTGGTGTATACAACACACTATAAAAACCAATACAGTATGATTACCAACAAGGTGACCACTTGTTGGCACTGAAAATTAAGAGTGAACGGTATATAATTTAGATAGCAGGGTCAGAATGTCATGAGGCTATTTAGAATTTGACTTTTGGTATGTTGCTTATTCAAAATCCTTTATGTTTTTTCTTGTTTTACCTATTAACATGATTAAGCTGTTGTTTTATTTATGCAAAATCCATATCTCTTCATTTGTTGTACATTAAAATTTTGACTGTAGCTAGAAATAGGTAGGACTATATGTAAGAGGAATAATGAAATTTTACATTATGCTATCTGATATCACAAAGGGTATAATACATTAAAGTATGAACTAAGGTCTGAGTGTTCTATAGAACACTTGTAACGTATTCTCCCTCAAATTAGTCACTGGTTAAGGAGTTGCAATTGCTTACCCCCTATGGATATGATACAAGCCAAATGTGCATCTGATTCATTTTCAAAACATTTTGGTGTATAACTCTGTCAACATAAATTAGTTACATGTAATTTACTTACATCCACATCACATGGCCTGGCCTCTGCAAGGTTTTTACCCACAAACCAAGCTACTTCATTAGCAGCACCACTTTTAAAACAGTCACTTTGCAATTTCTGGAATTTTTCAATGACTTTATTCAATTCAAATGTACATAAGACAGATCCAGCAGTTCTGTCTGGAGTAGGGTCCAGTTCATCACGTTTACCAAAAGTAATATACAAATACTTCTCAAATGGTAAGTATCCATGATCTGAAAATTTGGCACTTGTTGCTATGGTATATGTTTCATCCCCACTGGAGCATTCAACCGGAAGTTCTGTGTAAGAAGAATATTTTTTGTCATCTTGACAAATCTGAATAATTTTTGTAACAAAAGTATTTTTTTCAACATCGAATGCTGTAGGATCATTCATTTGCACTGAAATAAAGTAGGTATAACCCTGCCATTCAAATCCATAGATGTAGTAAGAACGAAATTTTTTCCTGAGCAAAGGGTTCACATCCATGTACGAAGATGATGTCTGAGAATCTAAAAAGTATCGCATACTCCATGGTTTAGCTGAATAATTAAACTCACGACTCGATAAAATTGCTGGTGTAAATTTTAAGGATTGGTTGGCCGTTCCCATGCCAACATAGAGTAAATGACTGTTTGAACTTTTAAGTTGACTATGAGTTGCACCAAAAAAGGCATAAGAATTTGAATATGAGTTAGCATTGACACTGCCAACAATGTTATTTGTGGAGACATTTACAGGATTTAAAGTTTGGTTCACAGCTCCTATATCACTAAGTGAATATGCTGAACATAGTCCATGATTGGCTGTGCCACATGCTAATATAAATTCATGTTGTTGGTTAATGGCCAAGACGTGTATTTTATTGTCAGTTAACTCCCTTGCTTGTTCACATGCCGCAGGATAGGGATAACACTGTTGATTGTCTAACACTGGCCCTACTGATAATTCATTGATGAGAGTTAAATTTCCATACAGCTGAATCAAAACATTATGGCCACCAATATAAAGATATCCTGTTCTTTTATCAATGGCTATCTTGCCAAGTGATCCATTACTCTGAGAAACACTGTATGTTTCAATTAAAGCTGAAAATATGCCATTAAATGATAACACATGTAATGTAATGGCTAAAACCTTTTTTAACATGGCTGTTCCTTGTCACTTCTTCTTTTTCTCTTTTGATCACATTCTTAGAATTTCATGTGTGCTGAAAATATAAAAAAAAACCAATAAAACTGCAAGTTGGCTGTGAGTTCCATTTCTTAATGTGATCCAAAAGAATAAATACAGAAGTCTGTAAAAGGATCAGGCTATCACCAACATAAAGGTGAAAGATAAATGAAAACTAGAAAATGTGTCCCGCCCTAAAAACAGCGTTGTACTATACAAGAGGTGGTGAAATATCATTGATATACTACTACATTTTTCTGAAAAATGAACCTAAACGCAAAACTTAAGTAAAGTCACTGAAGCACGAAATGAAGGTCATAGCGATGCAATTGTTGCTGAACTGCGTTGCATTATACAAGAGGACTGTAGTGGTGAAATATCATTGATAAATAACTATACATGTAGGTTTCTGAGAAACTGAGCTAAACGCAAAACCAAACCAAAGTCAATGAAGCATGAAATGTAGGTCATAGCAACCCAAGTATAAATGTACTTCGTTGTACTATACAAGAGGACTATAGTGGTGAAATATAATTGATATATTACTGTAGGTTTCTGAGAAATGGAGCTAAATGCAAAGTCAATGAAGCATGATTTTTAGGTCATAGCAACCCAAGTGTTGCTGAACTGCATTGTACTATACAAGAGGACTGTAGTGGTGAAATATCATTGATATACACCTGTATTACTATAGGTTAATGAGAAATGAAGCTAAATGCAAAACTTAACCAAAGTCACTGAAGTAAGAAATGTAGGTCACAGCGACCCAAGTGTTGCTGAACTGTGTTGTACATTGTACTATATAAGAGGACTGTAGTGGTGAAATATCATTGATGTATTACAATAGGTTTCTGAGAAATGGACCTAAATGCAAAACTTAACCAAATCGGGACGTAAAATTAGTATTGATGTGACATGCTTACCAAAGTAAAATATATCAATATGTTATCAAGGAATGAATGTTATTATAAATTTATGCATAATATTTTTAACAGTATTTGTAAAATGAACATTTATTCTTTTTTATGACACATAAATAATAACTTGATTACTATTCTAAAATGAACTGCTTCAAATGCTTTCAGTCTACAACCGTGGTAAAATATGGATATATTGGTTCCAATATCACAGACATCAGACAGCTTGTTTGGCATAGTAAAGTTCTCCATAAGCTTTAACAACGTCATAGTATAACTTGCGTTGTGTGCTAAATGGCGTCTTCGTGTCTGAATACCTATGTTGCGGCGTTTCAAAATGTCGTAGAAACTCAGTCCTATTAGGATAGAAATAATTCATGGTGGCTTGAAAATATCCTGATTTTACCAAGGGTATGGCCTTTATGCAGATATTTTACCACTCGCTATTGCTCGTGGCACAATAATTGGTATAAGGTGCCTACCCATGGTAAAAGCAGGACATTTTGAAGCCACCGTGAATTATTTCTCAAATATACTACATTACATGTACTACTAACAATTCTGTGAATTCCTTGAATTCAAAAATCAATGTACATTTACCATCTTAAAGAACAAATTCAATTCTAGTTCAATCAAATTAATTTCTACTCTTACGCAATACACATACAGTCGAACTTCCGTAGCTCGAATATCGGATTACTCGCGAACACCACCGATTACTCCAAACGTTTTGAAATTCCAGTCAATTTTCACTTTACTTGCATTCTAAAAAAAAACCGGTTTCTCGATAAGTCGAACAAAAACATTGGTCCAGACAATGATTAGACTTTGTAATTTACCACTGAAAACTCGAACCCAGTAATTTGAGCATATTACTCAATACATACTTGTGTTATAAAAATTGAGTAGTCTGTTAGGTAATTTTTACCTTTCAATGTAATTAAGATGCCGTAATAACTGTTAATGAATGATTAACCTCTAAACTATGTTATTAAAAATATTTCATGGTGAAAATCTGATTACTCGAACAGATTACGACAGCCCCTTGGAGTTGGAGCCATTGAAGTTCTACTGTATTACTTATAGTTGTCTATTTGGCCAAACGAAGACTACTAGAAGGAGCCTAAAGGGAGATAATTCTGAAACTTTCTGGACAATTTTTTTCTGTCATCCATTCACATTAATTATTTTGCCAAAACTATCTGCCATTTTGCAAGCTATATCTCTTACTTATAAGAACAGGAAATTTTTGGATTTTATATTTTTTTCTTTTAATAGTTTCATATTTATTAACAACTTCAATTTTCAATTGTTGAACTGGTTCTTGTCCTGAATAAGCATGCAATATTTGCCACTGGATGTTAAGGAATAATGAATCAATGTTCAATTGAGTATGTTTTTTGGTAATTCAACCCCTTCATACTATATTTTTTGTCTTACCTTTCACAACATGTAAACTCCCAAATACTGATCTTTATTACATCTTTAATATAATATCTAACACAACAGATGAAATTCTTTTCAGAATGTTCTTAATTAAACAGATGAAGACAATTAGAGTTTTATATGCAAAGAATAGCTTTGAAGTTAAAACTGAAACATGTTTCCTATCAAACAAATAATTATCCAGAGATCTTAAAGATGATCGCTGGTCATGTTTTTGTCAGCTGTTCAGAATCATCTAGTTTTATCCATTTGAATGCCATAAATTATTTTTCCTTTGCATGCAGAAAAATAAGCCATTTGTAAACATCTTATAAAATTTATTTGAGAAATAAAACTTGTCAATGATAAAGCTATGTAAAATGAAGAGAGCATATTTTTCCCCAAAATTTTCAATGGCTTATATCTCTAAAACAACCACACAGACCTATAATTTTTTTCCGCTCTTTTAGTTCCTTTATTAATCCACTATCAATATTGACCAGTTTTATGACAACCTTGTTATTCTGAAACTGAGCAGCGAACATCCTTCAAACTTTGATTAGAATAGACATACCCAGTAGCAGTTTCAGAGATTATTAATAATTTTAACCATGGAATATTCCAAAAATAAATTAGAAGAGATATGGGTTAATGTAGATGTGATAACAACCCTTCAACAAATAAGGAAATTATGAAATGTTCTGATATTGCATAAAAAGCTCTTAATGGTTGGGAAATTCAACTAACACATAAAATTGTCTGAAAAATTTAGTGTCTTATACAGAGATTCATTACAGAGAAAAAAGCATTAAAGAATTAAATGGTTACATGAAATCAAAGTCTGAACTGCGAAGACATCCATCAAGATCACGGACCTGATGATATGTGGTTTGTTTTTCTTGTGAGATTGGACAAAGTTCAATATATATGGTATTGTAGTAGAAACAAAAATTGTTTGCAAATACAAAATTTATTTCAACAGAAGATAAAAGCTCATCAGACACTCTTTTATTTTTATTTTTTAAAGCTCATATACAAATAAATTTTATTTAAATATATACAAAAAATATATATACTTTTTAGGTCAGTTCTGAATTCAGGAATCTAATTTTAAGGGAGTTATTTCCTTCTACAAGTGGGACTGTGCCTGAGTGCAATCAAGAAGAGAACATTTTTAATTACTTGAATATGCATGTACAAAAATTTTAAGTATATTTTTTATTTGACAACAAGTATGTCATAGTCAAAATTAGACAAAACCAAACATTATGCACAAAGCAACAGGAATATCGTCCGCTTACCCCTTACTCTACAATACAAGTCGTTCACATGACGGAAAATAACTCCCTTGAAATTATAGCTCTAGGTTTGGATTCATCATAAAACTGTTTCTAAAAAAAAGGCTATATGCAGTACAAGAGAAGTTCAATATTGAAAGTGTTATACAATATAAATGTGATTTTGATTATATTTATGACAAACAGTGTATACATTTAAACAAACATTCTTTACATCAATTTCAACCAAGTGGTTCAAGTGTTTTGTCATGTTTCGGGAAACATCAAAATATCAGCACATCAAAACTTGTAAAATTTCTCACTTCTTTTAAATAATTTAACTTAGTAAATTCATGGGAGTTCTTTCTTCAAAAATATGTATCGTGTGTACAATATTATATAAAAATGTAAAGATATTGGGCATATTAATTCAAGAACAAGGAATGAACACATAAAAGAAGGATTACATCTATGGGTTGTCCTGTGGCCTTGCATATAATTATATATATACACCTGGAACTTAATTAAGTGCCAGGGAACTAAATATGACACAGAATTATAAATACAGAAAATAAGTAAACGATTATTTAATGGACAATATGGCCCTTTCCACACACCATCCTACTGACAATGCCACAATCAACGCAACTGCTGTTGCATGCACTGCACGTGATGCACAATACCCTTGAATTTTCTGAAATCAAGTATGGCTTTTTACCTTTGCACACCTTGAAAGGTACACATTTCTCGACAAAGACTGTCCGATCGTTGTAAAACCCCATCATCCTACGTCGTCGACTGTCAGAAGAATTAAGATGGCAGGTTATTGGAATGAATGATGCAGGATTGTCTTTTAGGGAAATTGGACGACAACTTGGACTTCACCATTACGTAATTGCAAGATTAGTGCAAAAATACCGTGCAACAAATGAAGTTAAGGATAGACCACGGCCATGTCAGCCTTGAAAGACATCCAGGCGGGAAGATGCAGCGTTATTACGGCTTGTTAGGCAACGTCTGTTTAACAACGATACAGTTTTAAGATCACAGTGGCTAGGTGGCCGAGCAATTTCAAGCAAAACCGTCTGAATTCGTTTGAAGGCAGCGGGGTTTAGAGCCAGAAGACCAATCAAACGTCTACTGTTAACACAGGAACACAGATGAGCTTGTTTGGTGTGGTCAACTCAACGTCAGAACTGGAATATTAGATCATGGAGGAGAGTTCATTTTTCTGATGAAAGCCCGTTCCTTTTGCATATGGTGAACAGGCGTACATGTGTCTAGAGGCAGCCAAATACAGCCATGGCTGAACACAACATCCTTGAAACCATTCCTTTTGGTGGTTGGTCCGTAATGGTGTGGGGTTGTGTATCTTTCTCATGTAACTGGACTTGATCAGTGTGCATGACACTCTTAACGGATCTCTAAATCAGCATAACATCTTGGAGACAGCAGTTATTCCCCATTTTTATAACCATCCATTGGCCACAAGTCCGATATTCATGGATGACAATGCCCGACCTCACAGATCATGTGCTATCTGCGAATGGTTACGTCATAATGCGATTGAGACATTTCCTTGGCCAGCATGAAGTCCTGATCTCAATCCCATATAGCATCTTTAAGACATTTTAGGCTGTCAAGTTCGAGAAAGAGACCCACCTGTCCAAAAGTTATGTGAACTCGATGCTGCTTTGCATGAGGAGTGGGCTAGAATACCTCAATGTCAAGTTCAACATTTGATTCAGGGAATGAGGAAGAGTTTGGCTGTCATCACTCGTGCACAAGGATGATACATACAATAATGAAATAAACTTTGTTTTGGGCTTCTTTCGACATTGTTCCAGGATTGCACTGATTCAAATTTGATGCAACCATTTCAGTAACCGCTGACAAAAGTAATTTTCACTTTGTTTTTGGTGCAATTTGAAAATAAAATTTATCAGTATGCTTCAAACTCATGTGATAAGTGTCCCTTTTAAGCAGTGAACAACACTACACACATGTATGTAAAAGGAATTTTTCGGCTGACTCATTCATATAAATATGGGTTAGGCGCTTAATTAAGTTCCAGGTGTATATTACATCTGACCAAAATGCAAAGATCTTAACTATTTATTAAAAAAAAAAAAACCCAAGAGATTCTTTTATATCCAGCAGATATTCCATAAATAAATATGTACCAATTAAGACAATGACCTGAGATTATAAATTACAGTGGAATATAAAACTGTTGTCAAAACAAGAGTCAGTTCTCACATGAAAAAGACACAATGTTTATTTACATTCATTTCCAAGGCTTTCAATTTCAGTAAAATATCAAAATTCTTCTCCTTTTTACATTTCCCTTAAGGATTAATATGTTACTTTAGTATTTTATTCTAAACCAGTACACACAAAAAAGAAATATAAAATCTGAAAAAATCAAAACTGTCATTACCTGGATTGTGTACCCTATATAAAATTGAACCTATTTTCAGGTCAAGAAAAGTGTATCAAAAATTAAAATAACACACTGCATACCTGCATTTTCTTAATAAATTGGCCCGGTTAAACCATAAATACATGTGTACATCCCAACAGATGATTAATTAAATACAAATTTTCTGAATGAATATTTTGGACATATAATCGGACTTTATTTATCATGCCCTGGGGGAAATATAGTCTATTTGATGGTCATTTAAGTATTTTATTTTTATGAGATTTTTACCTGTACAGGTAAATCATTGCATCATTTACTTTGGATAAAATGATAATCAATGTATATTAACTTTCAATTATATCCATAGAATGTTTATATTTAAATATAATGTTCCAACAATAAAACTATATATACATCATTACTTAATAAATATCTGAGTATGTCAACCATTGACAGAATTTGTATATAAGATCCAAAAAGTGACTTACTAAATATGTGAAAAAAGGTATTTCTAATTGTTCTCCTTCACTAAACCAAGACATTTCTTACTGTTTGACATAAAACCCATACCTATAACACAAAAAATTGAAGCAAAGAAACCAAAATTTTAACAGGGAGACAAATTTTGCACCCTGGATATAAGTTTATGATAGTCCTTAGCACTAGTTTAGTAGGAATTATTTGCTAAATGATTTATGCATCACATATGTGCAACTGAAGGACACTGAGCAGATAAAAGCAATCTTTACTTATGTTTGCACTTAACATCATGTTTTTAAACTTACATGTATATTTAAAAGAGAGAAGTTCAAATTTATATTTTTACACTGTTACTTTACTGCATTAAATATGTTTGCATCTGTTTGCCTTATTATTCATTAATGTACTTATTTATATATACCTATTAACTTTTTTTTTGCTAAAATGAAATTTAACATCAAATGACAATGCAAATAAGAACTGTACCTGATTAATATTTCTCTGTTGAATGATTCAGTATAAAGTGTAGGACAGGAAATCACCCTCTCTAACATAATTATCAGTTGTAATACTCATACTACATGTATTAAAATCAACACAAATATGCCCTTCTTTGTCAAATATGCACAGTAGGTAACAATTTACATAATATGTAACACAGGCAGAGATCTGAGACTTTGATTTGTTGTGGAATGCTTTTTTGGATATTTCTCATGATTTTTAAGGAAATAATCAATTTGGAAAAGCATATTTTTTTCTGTTTGTAATAAAATGTGAGGTAATAAGCTAATTTTGTCACTTTAAAAATAATGCTCTTTCTATTGTGATGTCACAAACTGATAAATGCAGAGGCACATTTATTTATTAAAGTAAAATTTGGGCTACATGGTTTAATTTTGACATCAGACTTTATATCATGAGGCATAAGTAGGATAGTACCGGTAGGCCTAATTTTAAACATGCATTGGCATCTACAAATATTGGACCAGTGTGAAAATGATGGACATGTATACCTTGAAGAAGGTACTGAAACTGGGATTCTGGCTAGCAGGCTTATTCAGGAGTATCTGAAATTATTTCTGAGCAAAGAGGCTGGAAGCAGTCAAAAAGAAGCAAAAGGGGTTCTGTATAGGGACCTAAAAATTGGAGATGCCATTGACCCTCTCATGAGATGATGTTGATACTAAATTAAAAACACTTTTGTATAAAAACACAGCCACATATAATTGCAAATACATGTTATATTAGAAAAAAAAGAAAAAAACTGTCCAAAACTTTAAATAAACTGGATTTACAATATAGTTACGTATATTTCGTAAATTAGTCTTCATTTTGTATTTTAATATTGATTTTATCTCATCTCCAAATAACTGCTCTTTTATAGTGTTTAATATGTACAATTATGTTATTATGTGTAATTATATAACCAGTTCTGTATCTAACACATAATAACAGGCTTTGATATATTCTGAATTATGGATAAAAGACAGCAATTCAGATGAGGTTAACTGGAAAATGATGAAGTTACATTATAAAGTTTCTTTTAAAAAATTGAAAGAACAAAAATTTACCATGCTTGAATCTTTTATTGTTATCTCAAACTCTTTTATCCCAAAATCCCTGGTCTCAGAGGAATTGGTTGGTCCCAACTTGTCAACATTATATTTAATGTCCTATATTTACAGGTACTCCTTTAAAGGTTAGGGGACTTATCGTTTTTGCCCCATTTCTTCTTCTTTTTCTTCACCAAAATGCACTGTCTATTTTTACATGCATTGCTGATACATTTATCTTTATTATCATTAAGTCAAACAAAAAAAACCCTTTTCGTCTTAGCTATATATATCACACCAGTTTCTCTAAAAGGGATAGAGGAAATTACATGACCCTGTGCAGGATGAACAGGCACCTTGCCTCGATTTGAAACTTTGAAGTCATTGCTTATGGCAAAACAATCAATAGAATTCACACATCAACATTACAAAAGGGGTTAAATACCACTGTTTTGTTTATCTAAAAATGATCATAAATTGGATGACAGGTGCTTAAAACCATATAAAAAGCACAAGATGTGACATGCATATCCGGGTACCAGCTAGGATTTCAAAATGGCAGGGTGCCAATAGGGCTCAAAAGGGCACTATGAATGTCCTCTATTCTATGAGAATGATTTTGTATTCTCTGAGGGACTTTTTATCAATATGTTGTCTTCTTATTCAATTTTCATCAATTTTCTCCAGATTTTTTTTAGAAAACCTTTAAGAAATTGTCTCCTAGTTAAATTTATTAAGAAATTTGAGCTATTAGTTGTCCCTATACTTCTGATTTTTTAACAAGGAATTCAATGGTTCTAGATGTATAATTGTCGTTTTTCATAAATTTTAATGTACAAATTAATGGTTAGCATTACTTGATAAAATGACTTCTGCTTTAGTGTATCATCAGAATAAATGATGCTTGGATTGAGTTTTATACATGCTAATAAATGTCATTCATTAAAATATGACTCTCCCATGCTGTCAATTTAATCAGTTACAACAGACAATTGATTTCAATTTCTAATTAACACACATTACCTCGATGCAGTATAATCTGGAATTCAAAGAAAAAATTGAATTTAAATTTATCTATTTTATGGAAAAAGGCATTTTTGTTAAACTGTTAAGGGAAGAAAGCACCCTTCCATTTATGGCTAATGAGAAAACTGACATGTCATAAGAATCTGACACTGATGAAACAACTACTGGTATACATCAATTCTTTCCTAAAATCCTGAGTAACTAGACAAATTCCAAAACTTAAAGTAATTATTTGGGATTCCTTAAAAAAATCTGAAACTCCATTTTCTTCTAAAATGAAAATCATTAATTTTCACATTTTTCATTCATTTTTGCATATTTGGTACAACCAAGGATTTTAATACTTAATTTAATAAAATCTAACATGAAGAGTATATATATATCTTTTTACACTGAAAATTGTGTAGGCAATAAGTTTTTGTTTCTTGCGAAAATATTCAAACAAAATCCAGTAAGTTCAGTAGTTCTAATAATTGCTTAAAAAATTCAACCAAGTGATTAGATGATTTAAATTAAAGTGGAACTAAAACGCTTATAGAAAGTTATTTTCATTTTATAATACTAAAAAAACGTATAAAAACGCAAAAAACCCGATGAAATTCGGTAACTTAGTTTTCGAGATATTAGCAAAATACTGGCCGATCGTCATTTGCACACCTGAACGATTTGTTAAAAAACTCGAATATTACTAGTCGCCGGAAGTGACGTACTGTGCGGTTCAGATCTTGTACATAAATAGGTACAGGTCATTTGCAAAGTGAAAGCAGATTCAGTTGATTGTTTATACGTTATTGGTGACAACTATCGATTGACAGTGCTTCTTATATATTCACCGACACTTGTTTGATGAAACATTGTACTTAATTTAAATCTACAATTCAACAATGGGAAGGAATTGTGCAGTTGCGGGATGCAGCAACTCTGCAAAAACGGGACATACTCAACACGCTTTTCCAAAAGATGACCGACAACGTAACTTGTGGGTTCGTTTTGTAAAACTAACCCGTGTGGATTTTACTGTGCCAACTAAACACTCAGCCATATGTTCAGAACACTTCTCAGAAGAATGCTATGAGGTTGACAGGTTGAGATTCAAGGAGTTATCTGGTTTATCTGAAGAGACTATTGTCAGGTTCAGTGCCAAGCATTTATCCCAACCAGCATGACCAGTATACATGGTATAGTGACGGTCTGCACCAAAATACTTTTGAAAAAATAATTCTAACATGTCTGATCTTATTTGTTTTTATATACCATGCATATGTCTTTATATATACATCAAATTTATATGTATATATGCACATGTTAGAAAATGAATGCATTATCATAATGTCATTGTGAGAATAAGCCTACATTAAGCCTATGCAGCCTCTCCTGTTGAATCAAAAATTTTTATGTATAACTATATTGTACCTTTACATCATACATAGGGTATATTTAAGGGTATTTTTAGAGTTATTGTGTTTGATTTACACCCCTTCTTTTCAAACCACCACAGTTACCAACATCCTGAACATAGGGCTATTTAAAAATATTATTAATGGAGTAAGTAGAAGGTACATGTAAGGCCGCTTATATCAAATGCAGAGCCTTGACAGGCATGACTTTGAAAAGATGTAGCCAACAAGCTAACATAAGTTGTAGTACAATAATAGGCTATTATAGCGAAATGTGTAGCTCCATAAAAAGTTATTCTGGTCCCATGTCCCTCTGAATTTTTTTCTCTTTCTATGAGCATAAAAGTTATACATTTGTAACCATAATAATTTCAAATATTAAGAGTCTGCTGACTATGGTAAAATAATACAATACAGAACAATACGTGTACTTCCATGATATAACTACCTCTCTATTTATATAACATGTTCATGATCATAATCCTGATAATGCAGAAAATAATTTGGGTAAAAATGTAGCTTTTTTAAAGACATTCTATTTCATTAGCAATGTAAAGCTAAAGCAAAGTTTGAATGTCTAATTATTTATTAAAAGAATATGTATTTATTTATTCATTATTTATAAAAAAATATATATATATGACACTTCCAATCGTGCAAGAAATTTTAATTTCCCCCTAAATAGTATTAAACACCCGTGAAAATTAAAACTAGTTCATGATATAAAACAAATTAGTAAACATGTGGATGGATATTTATCACCTTTAATCCTGGTAATTAAAACAGTTAAAGTTTTAGCACCTATTAATTAACATCCTGTTATTTAGTAATAAAGATCAAACAAAAGTTTTAATCCCTCCAATCAGGTAAATAACAACTTGGCCATGCACCTACCACCTGTGGAGTAAATCAATATACCGGTAACAAAGTCATTAGAAAGGTGTTATGAAAACCAGTTTTGACTGGTATTATAATTCAAATTACACAAAGAGCATAAAGTCCCATAACCAATATTAACCAAATTATAACTCTACAAACGTGGGAATTATTTTATAAGTTGAATAATTTTTTTTTATTAAAATCCATCAAAATCTTTTATTAAAGTTTTAGGTGTACAGTGCAGTTTCTCAAATGATTCTCTACATATTTTTATTATTACAACAAGGATTGTAAGAAATTACTTATCCCTCTCTACATATATGTCTCTGATTAAACTATAAGAAATTTATTATATTTTTATAAGAAAATTCTGAAATTTTATGAATCTGTCAATTCAATAAAAAAAAAACACATTATAATTCTACATCAAAATCTATATTACTATTCAGTAACTTATATCACTATTTGTAAAACATCTGTTTTAAAACTATCAATTAATATTGTGTCTTATATTTGCTTGTTTAAAAAATAGTGTTTGTTTTTTATTCCTATAAGATGGTCTTCCATTTGTATTTATGTTATACACACCTTTCAAAATATCTTTCACTTTGATTCTTTTTATATATATGTATTTGGGGGCATTTATTGAAATTTATTGGCTATACTATTATAAATCACTAGCATTGCTGTCTTCATCCATAATATATTCCTTCTGGTCAATGTAAACAAGTTCAAGAGTAGCCCGCACTGTACGTCATTTCCGGTCAATCGGGGTCACTCAGCGAGGAAACCCTGTTTCCGGAAATAGCGCTGATTGGATTTCCCACAGGTAAAAATAATCCAACTTCACTCGCTATTTTCTCCGTTATTACTTGACCAAATTTCATCGTTTTTTTTGCGTTTTTATACGTTTATTTAGTACTATAAAATGAAAAGAACTTGCTACAAGCGTTTTAGTTCCACTTTAATTAAGTTACTAAAATTTAAAAAAAAATCTGTTCTATAAACCAAGGTTTTCTCAGTCTGGTTAGTAAATCTGAATACCACAAAAGTGATGTCTAAAGAATATGCATTTGTTTCAATAAGATATATTTACAGCAATCCATCTAGACTCTTGCTGGAACCACAGGGGCTCATTACAATTGACACAGTTTGTCATCTGTGACTGATCTATAACGGGCCGGATCAGTCACAGATGACATACTGTGTAAATTGTAACGAGCCCCTGTGCTTGGAACAAGCCGGTGTAGTGTCTACTGATCATTCAGCATTACTTACTTTTTGTGATCATAAATAAATATCGCGTTGATATAAGGTGTTTTTAAAAGTTATATGCAATTAAGTTGCTGGAATAAAATAAGGAATTTTGTTTATACATGTGTATTGCGGTTACTCATAACCGGAAATGCATTTCTTCAAAAAATAATCTAATTAGGGGGGTACATAGAGATGCTGTCTAGCGATTTACATACTAAACATGCAACTTCATCATTATCTACACTGTTGTAAACTTAAACTGTACTTTTTAAAGATCTATTTCCCACCTACTTTCTGTTTACTTTGAAAATGTCCCTCAGGTGTGTCGTCTACCTGTTTGAAAAGTAACACACCGAATCATATCAGGAAAATTAATTTCTCCGGATATCAGTTAGATGTTACAAAAGGTGTGTGTGTGAACAAAACTGCAATAGATTTAGCTGTTCGATCAGATACTGAAATACTGCCTCTAGAGGAAAATTTTGCTTCTACAGGAACCTCCTGCTTTCCATACAATAAAGATATAATTTTAGAAACTATACAAAAATATCGACTCCAAACAAAAGATAACTAAAACTGCTAGAGAAAGGAGAGAAAAAAATTCAATTTGCTAATGAAAAGAGTGTATAGTTGAGAAGAAGAAGAAAATACACTTAACTAAAGAACCCTATGTAATAGGTAGGATAAAAATAATTTGGTCCCATGCATTTTACAGGTACCGATGAAAAAAAGTTTGTGTCCCATGTTAAAGGACACAACTTTGCCTACATTTCATGCATGTTCATACTACAGTGTATACGCAGTTATCCGTGGATAATTGAAAAATAATGCTACTATATATGTCAGCTGTATATATTGATATAAGCAAAAACCAAGAATTTTTCCATTACATGAACCAGTAGGCCTATATATTGTAAAAATATATTTTCATACCAGAACTGCAAAGTAATTGTAAAAGAATTCCTGAGATTGTGATTGTAAAAATAGTAAATTTTAAATAAGAAAAATAGTAATGATTGTTTTAATCTCCAATAAACTGATTTTTGAACTTGTCCAAACCTTCGACATTAATTTTAAAAGTTTCCGTAATGATTCAAAATTTGTGGATCAAAAGCAATTTGTCAATGCAAGGGCACTCTATCTTCTTTTTTAAATTTTAAATCGCAGTTGTGTTGTAAAAAGAATCTTTATCTATGCCGATCTGAAGATTTAACATATTCTGTGCCCATTTAGTATTGCCATTCTTTACATTTTGATATTGTAATGCATATCACGGTGTTTTTTGCTTTGGCCTGTATGAGTGTAATTTCAAATAAAGTTATTAATATTTAAATTAGTTTGACCAATTAATTATTCTTACATACATTTCAATCATACATGCAACATGTACAGTTTTACCACTCAATTTTGCAATTCCATTCGGCACATGTATTTGACAAAAGTTTTTAAATATTAAAGTCAATCGAAAATCATTATATGTTTAACCGATTTTCCAATATTTTCATCTTGAGCACTGCTGATGAGTTGCCAGTAAACGAAATGGCCATGCAGTGCATCAAATTTATTTCGGTATTTTGTGATACGTTTTATTTTTATTGACAATGAAAGTTAATATGCCTTGAATGATTTAATATTTCACAGATGCAAAAGATTTCAATAACTGGTGTTTGTATTAAAATTTTTATGTTAAATTATGCAATTTTGTAAAATGTTAGTGTCTTGGAATTTGATGAAATATTTTTTTCCGTGTGCGGACTTTATTTAAAAATTTTCATGTCCATGCTTGCCAATACCGAAAAAAAACAGAGTTCCATTACTTGAAACTTTGAAAAAAGCTTGCTCCACTGCAGTTTGCAACGCTCCCATGATTCAATAAATGTTGACCGGTCCCTATTAAGTAATTTCACAAAAGTGTTAAATAATTCTAATGGGTAGCATATTGTACGCAATCATGTGTGAGGATAATAATAATATAATATCTTTATTTGCAAAATTACGCCGATACGGGCCAAGCAAATACAAACACTGATCAAAGAAACAAATACAAAGACAATGGAACAATGTATATCAAATTTGTGGAAGTGAAAAAAAAAAAAAAAACCAGAGGCTCCCAGGAGCCTGTATAGCTCACCTGATATTTCCATTTGTTTATTGCTAAAGGAGTTGGAGATTAACATCCATGCCATGTTTGGTTTAATTCCATTCATTAATGTTCAAGAAGAAGCCATTTGTATGTAATTCCCATAGGGTCCTATGTTAAACTAAGTCTTCCGCTGACGGGCATCATGGATGACAGATCGGCACCAAAGTAACAACACTTGGTCAGAACATCATAAGGAACATTCATGCCATGTTTGCTTTCAATCCATTCATCGGTTCTCTAGAAAAAGATTTTTGTATGTATTTCCCGTAGAGGTCTATGTTAATATGTATTTCCCATAGGATCCTATGTTAAACTAAGCCCCCCCGCCCCGCTCTGTCATAGCAAATATATTTTGGTCTTATACATAAATGTATCGTAATAGCTAATGTATCGAAACATAAACGGCTATGACACCAACAGGTTGATCATGAAATCATTCAAGATGATGAAACCGGCGTTTTACGGGGATGACAAATAAAGAGATGTGAATTTGTCAAGGGCGCCGCTTCCTATACGCACTCTACGCACTTACGTAGGTTTTTAAATCAGAAATTTATTTTTTTAATGTAAAACAAATTTAGTACCCCTTACTGAAGAAGAAAACTATAGTGACATGCAAATAATTGGTCTGAACTGCTTTTGTAATAGTCCGTGATTGCTCTGACGTCTGACGGCCTTTTTTGTGATATGCTCGGGCCGTGTCGGACACAGCCCAAGCATATCACAAAAAACGGCCGTCAGCATATCACAAAAAAGGCCGTCAGCATATAACAAGAGGCTCCCAAGAGCCTGAATCGCTCACCTGTTATCTTTTGCGTACCAGTAGATCAATAATTATTTTTACTATTTAATGTATACCGTCACAATTTTCTCCTACTGACCTGTACAGCTAAAATTTAGAATCCTGAACCCAAATAGATATGGTCGCTAGTGACTTTTTAATAGGTTGCTATGGGCTTTTTCCAATGGCATTGACTCTTGACCTTCAATTTTGACTTGAACAGGTAAATTGTAGGGTCCTGAACCCAAATATATATGGTTGCTAGGGACTTTTTCATCGGTTGATATGGACTTTTTCAATGACCTTTGACCCTTTTGACTTGTACAGGTAATTATAAATATATATGGTTGCTAGGGACTTTTTAATCGGTTGCTATGGAATTTTTCAAAGCCTTGACCCTTGACGCTCCATTTTACTTGTACTCTTACCATGTAATTTATTTCAAGTAACGCCCTAAACATCTGTGACAATGTCAGACCATTATTTTCTGTTTACATGTAAATAATCTTTCAAGGCCAAAACTCCTATAAGAGGTCAATTGACGATTTTGGTCATGTTGACTTATTTGTAGATCTTACTTTGCTGAACATTTTTTTTTGCTTACAGTTTGTCTTTATCTATTATGATATTCAAGATAACAACCCTAAGCTGCAAAATTTCCTTAAAATTAACAATTCAGGGACAATAACCCAACAAAGGGTTGTCCGATTCATCTGAAAATTTCATGGTTGGTAAATCTTGACCTGTTGAACATTTTTACCACATGTCAGTTTTGCTCTAAATGTTTGGTTTTTGTATTGCTTAACCAAGTAGGGTATAATATGCAATAAAGATATATATTTATATTTATATGGGTTGTTCACTTCTGAATGCCAAGTGTTGGCAATAGCTATTGAATGTTAAATTCTACTATCCAACAGGTTGACTTTGAAATGCAATCAACATTATCATTATTCTAAGATTTAATTAATCTTTATTAATAACCATTAAATGCTCGTTCAAAACAAAATGTCCGGATCTGAGAATAAGAAAGATGTTTGCTGCCGAAGCTTAGAACACAACGAAAGAAATTACTTATTAAACTAATTATTAAAACTTTATAAATGTTGTGTAATATCTCACACTTTACTATGAAATTGTCCCTTACCGGAACGCTACATCGTTTGAAGTATTTAATTATTTTCAAATATTTAAGCCCAAATTTCTTCCTATAGAAAACTAAAATAACTCTTCCCATTCAATATTGTTATTCATCTCACTTATGTGTTTGAGATATTGTATTCTTAGAAAGGACCTCGAGCTGTTTAGCTCACCTGGCCTAAAAGGCCATGTGACGTTTTTCCATCACTTGGCGTTCGTCGTGGTCCGGCGCAAACTTTTCCTTTAAAGATCTTTTGCTCTGAAACCACAGGGCTAATTGTGACGAAATTTTGTCGGAATGGTCCTTGGATGGTCCTTGGATGGCCCCCTTCCAAAATTATGTCCGGCATCCCCGACATGGCTGCAGTGACTAAGACTAGACAAATAGGGGGGGGGGGGGGGGGGTTGAATTTAAAAGATCTTCTTCTATGTGACTACATGGCCAATTGGAACCGGACTTGGCAGCAATGGTCTTTAGATGGTCTTCTTTCAAAATGTGTCCGATGACCCGGACGATTAACCAAGATGGCTGCCACAGCCAAACTAAGTTTAACATAGGACCCTACGGGAAATTCATTTAAAAATCTTCTCGTCTGAAACTATTGAGCCAATTGGAACCAAACTTAGCAGTAATTGTCCTCAGATGCTCCTCTTTCAGAATTGTGTCCGATGACCCGGGCGATCAACCAAGATGGCCGCTACAGCCTAACTTAGTTTAAAATAGCTATGGGAAATTCGTTTAAAAATCTTCTTGTCTGAAACAACTGAGCCAATTGGAAAAAGACTTGGCAGCAATGGTCCTCAGATGGTCTTCTTTCAGGAATTGTGTCCGATGATCCGGACTGTCAAACAACATGGCTGCCACAGCCAAACTTAGTTTAACATAGGACCCTATAGGAAAATTCATTAAAACATCTTCTTGTCTGAAACCATTTAGCCAATTTGAACAAAACTTGACAGAAATGGTTCATAGGTGGTCCTCTTTTAGAATTGAGTCCGATGACCTGGACTGTCAACCAAGATGGCCGTCACAGCGGAATATAGTTTAACATAGGAGCCTATGGGAAAATTCCTTAAAGTATTCTTGTCTAAAACTACAGAGCCAATTAAAACCAAACTAAGTGGCAATGGTCCTTAGATGGTCCTCTTTCAGAATTGTGTTTGATGACCCTGACTGTCAACCAGCTCTCCTCCACAGCCGAACATAGTTTAAAATTGGACCATATGGGAAAATTCATTAAAAAATCTTCTTGTCTGAAAATACAGAGCCAGTTGGGACTTGGCAGAAATGGTCCTTAAATGGTCCTCTGTCAGAATTGTGTCCGATGACCCAAAATGTCAATGAAGATGGCCACCACAGCTGAACTTAGTTTAGCATAAGACACTATGGGAAAATTCATTAAATAATCTTCTTATCTGAACCACTGAGCTAATTGGAACCAGTGGTCCTTAGATGGTCTTCTTTCAGAATTGTGTCCGATGACCTTGACTGTCAAACCATATGAACACCACTTCTGAACTTAGTTTAACCTAAGACCCTATGGGAAAATTCATTAAAAAATGTCTTGTCTGAAGCCACTGAGCCAGTTGGGACCAGACTTGGCAGCAATGGTCATTAGATGGTCCCCTTTCATAATTGTGTCCACTGGCCTGGCAACCAAAGCTGAACTTAGTTTATTAAATAGGACCCTAAGGGAAAATTTAATTTGCAGATCATCATATGTTAAACTTGGCCATTTGGAAGCAGCCTAATGGCAGAAATGGTCCTCTTTCAGAATTATAAATGATAACCTTGAATGTCAACTAAGATGGCCAACCACACCCTAACTTTGTTTAACATTGTACCTATCGTAAAACCAGCCACGATAACTGCTAAACTTAAATTTTAGTTCTGCTAAAGGTGGACAAGTTAAATCCAGGTGAGCGATACAGGCTCTTGGGAGACCCTAGTTTGATTTCCTCTTGATAAAACGGTTGAAAATATACATTTCGTTAGGTTTTTAAATTCGTGGATTGCGTTGTCCATAAGTCTATAAAATTGGTGTACAATGAATAATAAGTGATTCACAGTATATTATAAGTTATTTTATCCGTCTAGATTTCATATCTGTTAGATGCCAAGTACATGTTTTCTTTCAAATAGTCTCTGGTACGTTACTTATCATTGAGAGTTTTCAAATCTCCTACTTACATATACATGTATAATTATTGTGACTTGAATACTTGCATATTTAACATTAAAGATTTTATAAAGAGAGAAGTTTTTATTGTGAGTTTATGGACAAATCTTCTATCCTCAGATATATTTTGGTTCTGTATATATTTGAAAACTATAGGCTCTCAAGAGCCTGTATCGCTCACCCGGACTTAACTAAAAATTTAAGTGTTGCAGTCAATTTGGCTGGTTTTTTCCAGCGGGTTCTATGTTAAAATAAGTTCGGTTGAGACAGCCATGTTGGTTGACAGTCCAGGTCAATGAACACATTTCTAAGATAACCATCTAAGGACCATTACTGCTAAGTCTTGTTCCAACTGGCTAAATGGTATCAGACAAGAAGATTTTTAAATGAATTTTCTCATAGTCATATATTAAACTAAGTTCGGCTGTGGAGGCCATCTTGGTTGACAATCCGGGTGATTGGACATAATTTTGAAAGGGGACCATCTACGGACCAATGCTGCCTGTTTAAGTTCCTATTGGCTCAGTAGTTTCAGACGAGAATATTTTTGAGTGAATATCCAATAGGATCCTATGTCAAACTAAGTTCGGCTGTGGCAGCCATCTTGGTTCACAGTCCACTTAATAAGATATATTTCTGAAAGAGGAGCTCCTAAGGACCATTGCTGCTAAGTCTAGTTTCAATTGGGCAAGTGATTTCAGACAAGAAGATTTTTCAATAAATTTTCCCATAGCATTGCATAGGGCCCTATGTTAAACTAAATTCTGTTGTGGCTGCCATCTTGGTTGACAGTCGAGGTCATCGGACATTGCTACCAAGTGTATTTCTTATTGGCTAAGACAAGAAGATTTTTGAGTGAATTTCCCATAGGGTCCTATGTTAAACTATGTTTGCCTGTGGCGGCCTTCTTGGTTCACAGTCCAAGAAATCGGACATATTTCTGAAAGAGGACCTCCTAAGGACTATTGCTGCCAAGTCTAGTTCAAATTGGTCTAGTGGTTTAAGACAAGAAGATTTTTCAATGAATTTTCCCATGGGGCCCTATGTTAAACAAGTTCGGTTGTGGCGGCCATCTTGGTTGACAGTCTGGGTCATGGGACACAATTCTGAAAGAGGACAATCTATTAAGCAGCACTGCTACCAAGTCTAGTTCCAATTGGCTTAGTGATTTCAGACAAGAAGATTTTTAAATGAATTTTCCTATAGGGTCCTATGTTAAACTAAGTTCGGCTGTGGCGGCCATCTTGGTTAAAAGCCCAGGTCATCAGACATTCTTCTGAAAGAGAACCTCCTAAGGACCATTACTGGCAAGTTTGGTTCAAATTGGCCTGGTAGTTTCATAGAAGATTTTTTAATTTCAACCCCCCCCCCATTCTTTTTCTATTGTTAGTAACAACAGCCATGTTGGTTAGGTGTCGGGGATGCCGGACAAAAGTTTGGAAAGGGGGCACCCAAGGACCATTCCATCAAAATCCTATCAGGGGTCAATCAATGATTTTGGTCATGTTGACTTATTTGTAGATCCTACTTTGCTGAATATTTTTGCTGTTTAAAGTTTGTCTTTATTTATAATAATATTCAAGTTAATAACCTAAAACTGTAAAATTTCATCAAAATTAACAATTCAGAGGCAATAACCCAAAAATTAGTTGACCGATTTGTCTGAAAATTTCATGGCAGGTAGATCTTGACCTCATAAACATTTTTATCCCGTCATGCTCTAAATGCTTTAGTTTTTGATATATAAGCCACTATGTTCTATTTTTAGCCATGGCAGCCATGTTACTCGACGGACAAGAAAATAAAAACAGAAAATTTATTTTAGATACCCTAAGTATCATTCAGACTAAGTATGGCTGTAATTGGTTCATTGATTCCAGAGGAGATCTTTCAAAAAGTTTACGATGGACGGACAACAGACGCCAAGTGATGGCAAAAGCTCGCATGTCCTTGTAGGACAGGTGAGCTAAAAAGATTGTCGACACGGAAAGACCAGTCTGTTATAAAGAAATTGACGAAAAATTAATGTTCTGGTTTAGGGATAGATTTGTTTATTGTTTAGTTGGGGTTTAACGCCGTTTTCAGCACATTTGGCTATTTCGCGGCGGCCAGTTTTTATTGCTGGAGGAAGCCGGAGTACCCGAAGAGAACCACCGACCTTCGGTAGGAAAATTGACAATCCTTGTCAATTAAGATCGGAGTCGAACACACCCCGCCACAGGTGAGATTCGAACTCACAATCCCAGCGTTGACAGGCTAGTGATCATTAGTAGTCATGACGAACTACCTAGACCACTCGGCCACCGAGGCCCCGGTTTAGGGATAGATGAAATGCTGGAATTCGCTGCAAAAGCTATTCGAGCGGAGGCATTAAGGCTTCACAAAGAGAATGGAAACTAGTGGTGCAAAAAGTTTCTTGGTTGGTTTGAAAAATTTAAGAAACATCATAAAATAAAATTCAGAAAATCAACCCATGTAGCACAGCACTCTAAATCACTAGTAGATGATCGTATAGATAGATTTCTTAATTTTGTGATTCAGTGTGTATATTTCGAGAATACAATCTCAGTGAAATAGCTAATATGGATGAACAGCTGTGTGGTTTGAAATACCGGGGAAGTCTACTTTAGCCTAGTGCTGAGAGAAGGAAATATGCGTAGCTATTACAGGACATGAAAAGGAAAAACTTGCAGTAACTCTTGCTGATACAAAGCTGCCACCACTAGTACACCTCACAGGTGTTCAATCACCACGGAAAAATGAAATGTCGCAGTACAGTGGATTCCGCTTATTCGCAAAGCCTATTTGTCAGAGAAAATTTTGCAATTAAGTGGCCTTTGCGATAAAACGAAAGGCGTATCAGACCGGAAGTTTTGGAATCAGCTGACAGATTGTCAGATGTTAGCTAAAGTTTAGTACCAGAGTTATATTAAAGAATTTTGTTGAATGAAAGTTATTGCCTTTTAATAAATAATAAAATGTGCCGAGTCTTCCCAGGAAGACATGTGTCGCCTGCGGACGTCAATTTTTACAAAAGATATTAAAATTTTCTAAAAATGAAATATATATGCACACCTTTGCATTAAGGTTAATGCACAGAGAAAGTTTCAACAAATTGCTTTGGGCGGTTATGGACTAGTTGAGGATAGAAGTTTCGACCCCCCCCTCTTTTTTCAAAAATGTTGATTTTTACCAACAAGAGGCTCTCAAGAGCCTGAATCGCTCACCTGGCAAACGATGCACTATAAACTAAATTAATATATTAATGTTTGTTGTAAATTAAACTGAGTATTAAAGGTCATGTAAAATGCTGAAAATACCTTTAAAAGCCTTTCAAGAACCTCTGGAAAGAAATGGGCATGAGTTCTCCCTACGCTTGATTAAGATACAGTCATGGTCAATCTGATGATTCACAATACAAAATACAAACTTTAATTCATCTTCAAATACAAGTTTAAATCTTTTGGTCTATACATTGTCTTCGTTTTTAAAATGTTTGAAAGAAGTTATGTAAAAATTGTGGGTTAAGGCTTTTTATTGTACTTGAAAAGGAAATATTGCAGGAACAACCATGCTAAGTTTCATCCAAATCCCCCTAGTAGTTTCAGAGGAGAAGATGTTTGAAAATTTGTTAACAACGATGATGACGGACATCAAGTGATGGCAATTAAAAGCTCACATATTATGAAGTTTAATCATTGTCATACAACATTCTCATCATCACCATTCACTAAGGATACCATGTTTACATTAAAAACCAAATATTGTTAAAATCCGAGCAAGTGTAACAAGATGCTCTCAAGAGCCTGAATCGCTCACCTGGCAAACAATGCACTATAAACTAAATTAATATATTAATGTTTGTTGTAAATTAAACTGAAAAGCCTTTCAAGAACCTCTGGAAAGAAATGGGCATGAGTTTTCCCTACGCTTGATTAAGATACAGTCATGGTCAATCAAATGATTTACAATACAAAATACAAGTTTTAATTCATCTTCAAATACAAGTATAAATCTTTTGGTCTATATGTTGTCTTCGTTTTTAAAATGTTTGAAAGAAGTTATGTAAAAATTGTGGGTTAAGGCTTTTTATTGTACTTGAAAAGGAAATATTGCAGGAACAATAATGCAAAGTTTCATCCAAATCCCCCTAGTAGTTTCAGAGGAGAAGACGTTTGAAAATTTGTTAACAACGATGATGACGGACACCAAGTGATGGCAATTAAAAGCTCACATATTATGAAGTTTAATCATTGTTATACAACATTCTCATCATCACCATTCACTAAGGATGTTTACTTTAAAAACCAAATATTGTTGAAATCTGAGCAAGTGTAAAAAATGGCGGGAAAACGGCAGCCTTTTTAAAAATGGCCGTCCAAAACAAACTTTCATCATCACCATTCAACTCAGGATACCATGTTTACCTTGAAAGTAGCTTTCATCTTCATTTTATTTCTATAATTCAGGAAAAAATAGCAAAAAACAGCATTTTGACTCCTATGTTCTATTTTTAGTAAGGGCGGACATGTTTTTCGACCAGTCAAAAATCCAAGCATTAACTTTTTGCAGTATACCCTAAGGAACAATCTTACCAAGTTTCATTTGATTATGAATAGTAATTTCAGAGAAGAAGATTTTTGAAATAATAACATAAAAAAAAGCCAAAAATGTCAAAAAAGGGCAATAACATCAGTTGACAGATTTTCACGAAAATCAGCACATGGGTAGCTCTCATCATGCTGAACACATTCAACCTGCCATAATTTGCCGTAACCTAATGATTTTTGAGATATTTGCGAAAAACTGTTGTTTGACCCCTATGTTCTATTTTTAGTAACAGTGGCCATGTTTTTCGACGGATCAAAAATCGAAGCATAAACTTTGTGCAGGATACCCTAAGGAACAATCATGCTAAGTTTTATCCAAATCCATTCAGTAGTTTCAGAGGAGAAGATTTTTGAAACAAGAGGCTCTCAAGAGCCTGAATCGCTCACCTGGCAAACGATGCACTATAAACTAAATTAATATATTAATGTTTGTTGTAAATTAAACTGAGTATTAAAGGTCACGTAAAATGCTGAAAATACCTTTAAAAGCCTTTCAAGAACCTCTGGAAAGAAATGGGCATGAGTTCTCCCTACGCTTGATTAACATACAGTCAAGGTCAATCTGATGATTCACAATACAAAATACAAGCTTTAATCATTATTATACAACATTCTCATCATCACCATTCACTAAGGATACCATGTTTACTTTAAAAACCAAATATTGTTGAAATCCGAGCAAGTGTAAAAAATGGCGGGAAAGTGGCAGCCATTTTAAAAATGGCCGTCCAAAACAAACTTTCATCATCACCATTCAACTCGGGATACCATGTTTACCTTGAAAGTAGCTTTCATCTTCATTTTCTTTCTATAATTCAGGAAAAAATAGCAAAAAACAGCATTTTGACCCTTATGTTCTATTTTTAGTAACAGTGGCCATGTTTTTCGACGGATCAAAAATCGAAGCATAAACTTTGTGCAGGATACTCTAAGGAACAATCTTACCAAGTTTCATTTGATTTTGAATAGTTGTTTCAGAGAAGATTTTTGAAATAATAACATAAAACAAGAGGCTCTCAAGAGCCTGAATCGCTCACCTGGCAAACAATGCACTATAAACTAAATCTCATCATCACCATTCACTAAGGATACCATGTTTACTTTAAAAACGAAATATTGTTGAAATCCGAGCAAGTGTAAAAAATGGCGGGAAAGTGGCAGCCATTTTAAAAATGGCCGTCCAAAACAAACTTTCATCATCACCATTCAACTTGGGATACCATGTTTACCTTGAAAGTAGCTTTCGTCTTCATTTTCTTTCTATAATTCAGGAAAAAATAAGCAAAAACAGCATTTTGACCCCTATGTTCTATTTTTAGTAAGGGCGGACATGTTTTTCGACTAATCAAAAATCCACGCATTAACTTTTTGCAGGATACCCTAAGGAACAATCTTACCAAGTTTCATTTGATTTCGAATAGTAGTTTCAGACAGGAAGATTTTTGAAATAATAACATAAAAAAAAGCCAAAAAATGTCAAAAAAGGGCAATAACTCTAACATCAGTTGACAGATTTTCACGCAAATCAACACACAGGTAGCTCTCATCATGCTGAACACTTTCAACTTGCCAGAATTTGCCGTAACCTAATGATTTTTGAGATATTTCCGAAGAACTGTTGTTTGACCCCTATGTTCTATTTTTAGTAACAGTGGCCATGTTTTCGACGGATCAAAAATCGAAGCATAAACTTTTTGCAGGATACCCTAAGGAACAATCTTACCAAGTTTCATTTGATTTTGAATAGCAGTTTCAGAGAAGAAGATTTTTGAAATAATAACATAAAAAAAACTGTTGTTTGACCCCTATGTTCTATTTTTAGCAACAGTGGCCATGTTTTTCGACGGATCAAAAATCGAAGCATAAACTTTGTGCAGGATACCCTAAGGAACAATCATGCTAAGTTTTATCCAAATCCATTCAGTAGTTTCAGAGGAGAAGATTTTTTAAATAATAACATTAAAAAAAGCCAAAAATGTCAAAAAAGGGCAATAACTCCTACATGGGTCGTTGGATCTTCTTCAAAATTTCAGGGCAGGTAGATCTTGAGGTGCTGAACACTTTTACCCTATGCCAGAATTTTGATATCTGTGACCGTTTCTGACTTATTTGCAAAAAACTGCGATTTACCCCTATGTTCTATTTTTAGCCATGACGGCCATGTTTTTATACGAATCAAAAATCCAAACAACAGATTTGTAGCACCCATACCAATTAATAACTGTACCAAGTTTGGTTGCAGTTGGACTTATGGTGTTGGAGGAGTTAACGTTTGAAAAAGTTAACGGACGACGGACGGACGACGGACGCCAAGTGATGGCAATAGCTCACATGACCCTTCGGGTCAGGTGAGCTAAAAAGCCAAAAATGTCAAAAAGAGCAATAACTCTACCATCAGTTGACAGATTGTCACGAAAATCAGCACACAGGTAGCTCTCATCATGCTGAACACTTTCAACCAGCAGAATTTGCCGTAACCTAATGATTTTTTAGATATTTGCGAAAAACTCTTGTTTGACCCCTATGTTCTATTTTTAGTAACAGTGGCCATGTTTTTCGACGGATCAAAAATCGAAGCATAAACTTTGTGCAGGATACCCTAAGGAACAATCATGATAAGTTTTATCCAAATCCATTCAGTAGTTTCAGAGGAGAAGATGTTTGAAAAAATTGTTAACGACGACGACAGACGACGACGGACGCCAAGTGATGAGAAAAGCTCACATGGCCTTTTAGGCCAGGTGAGCTAAAAAATGGCGGGAAAATGGCCATCCAAAACAAACTTTCATCATCACCATTAAACTCGGGATACCATGTTTACCTTAAAAGTAGCTTTCATCTTCATTTTATTTCTATAATTCAGGAAAAAATAGCAAACAAGAGGCTCTCAAGAGCCTGAATCGCTCACCTGGCAAACAATGACTATAAACTAAATTAATATATTAATGTTTTTTGTAAATTAAACTGAGTATTTAAGGTCACATAAAATGCTGAAAATACCTTTAAAAGCCTTTCAAGAACCTCTGGAAAGAAATGGGCATGAGTTCTCCCTATGCTTGATTAAGATACAGTCATGGTCAATCTGATGATTCACAATACAAAATACAAGCTTTAATTCATCTTCAAATACAAGTATAAATCTTTTGGTCTATATGTTGTCTTCGTTTTTAAAATGTTTGAAAGAAGTTATGTAAAAATTGTGGGTTAAGGCTTTTTATTGTACTTGAAAAGGAAATATTGCAGGAACAATAATGCTAAGTTTCATCCAAATCCCCCTAGTAGTTTCAGAGAAGATGTTTGAAAATTTGTTAACAACGATGATGACAGACACCAAGTGATGGCAATTAAAAGCTCACATATTATGAAGTTTAATCATTGTTATACAACATTCTCATCATCACCATTCACTAAGGATACCATGTTTACTTTAAAAACCAAATATTGTTGAAATCCGAGCAAGTGTAAAAAATGGCGGGAAAGTGGCAGCCATTTTAAAAATGGCCGTCCAAAACAAACTTTCATCATCACCATTCAACTCGGGATACCATGTTTGCCATCAAAGTAGCTTTCATCTTCATTTTATTTCTATAATTCAGGAAAAAATAGCAAAAAACAGCATTTTGACTCCTATGTTCTATTTTTAGTAAGGGCGGACATGTTTTTCGACCAATCCAAAATCCAAGCATTAACTTTTTGCAGGATACCCTAAGGAACAATCTTACCAAGTTTCATTTGATTTTGAATAGTAGTTTCAGAGAAGAAGATTTTTGAAATAATAACATAAAAAAAGCCAAAAATGTCAAAAAGGGCAATAACTCTAACATCAGTTGACAGATTTTCACGAAAATCAGCACACAGGTAGCTCTCATCATGCTGAACACTTTCAACCTGCCAGAATTTGTCGTAACCTGATGATTTTTGAGATATTTGCGAAAAACTGTTGTTTGACCCCTATGTTCTATTTTTAGTAACAGTGGCCATGTTTTCGACGGATCAAAAATCGAAGCATAAACTTTGTGCAGGATACCCTAAGGAACAATCATGCTAAGTTTTGTCCAAATCCATTCAGTAGTTTCAGAGGAGAAGATTTTTGAAATAATAAAATAAAAACAAATTTACACCCAATCAAAAGCTTTTTTTCATTTTCTACAGTTTGCCATCTATAAGGCATCAACAGTTATTTTGACATTTAAGGGACAAAACTTGAACTCCTAAAGGGCTCATTTAAACATTTTGCAAACTAAGGGAAATGCTGTGAAAAGGGTCAATTTTGATGTTCTAAGGGGAATAACTCCTAAAAGGAATGGTCATACAACTTAATAAGTACAAATTTTTAAAAAAAATCAAGAAAAAGGGCAATAACTCCTACATGGGTGGTTATATCTTCAAAATTTCAAAGCAGGTAGATCTTGAGGTGTTGAACACTTTAGCTTCCATTCAGAATTTTGATATGTCACCATTTTGGAGTTTTTTGCAAAAAACTGCAATTTACCCCTATGTTCTATTTTTAGCCATGGCAGCCATGTTTTTTTACAAATCAAAAATCCAAACGATAGTTTAGTAGCACTCATGCCAAGGAACAACTACACTAAGTTTGGTTGCAATTAAACTTATGGTGTAAGAGGAGTTAACGATTTTATTACAATGAATAAAGACTGCAAAAATGGTCAATTTTGACAATCTAAGGGGAATAACTCCTAAAAGGAACAAACCTACAACTTCGATCCTGTTACAAATTTTGTAGATCTTTGTGTGCCTAACAATATGAAATTTAAATTTTTCAAATTTCCTTTATAGTATCCAAGATATTGAGCTTAATAAGTGCAAAATTTGGAAAAAATGCAGAAAAAGGGCAATAACTCCTACATGGGTCGTTGGATCTTCTTCAAAATTTCAGGGCAGGTAGATCTTGAGGTGCTGAACACTTTTACTCTATGCCAGAATTTTGATATCTGTTATGGTTTTTGAGTTATTTGCAAAAAACTGCAATTTACCCCTATGTTCTATTTTTAGCCATGGTGGCCATGTTTTTTTACGAATCAAAAATCCAAACGATAGTTTTGTAGCACATATACCAATAAACAACTGTACGAAGTTTGGTTGCAATTGGTCTTATGGTGTCAGAGGAGTTAACGTTTGAAAAAGTTTACGGACGGACGACGGACGGACGACGGACGCCAAGCAATGGCAATAGCTCACATGACCCTTCGGGTCTGGTGAGCTAAAAACAGCATTTTGACCGCTATGTTCTATTTTTAGTAAGGGCAGACATGTTTTTTGACCAATCAAAAATCCAAGCATTAACTTTTTGCAGGATACCCTAAGGAACAATCTTACCACGTTTCATTTTATTTTGAATAGTAGTTTCAGAGAAGAAGATTTTTGAAATAATAACATAAAAAAAAGCCAAAAATGTCAAAAAAGGGCAATAACTCTAACATCAGTTGACAAATTTTCACGAAAATCAGCACACGTGTAGCTCTCATCATGCTGAACACTTTCAACCTGCCAGAATTTGCCGTAACATAATGATTTTTGAGATATTTGCAAAAAACTTGTTTGACCCTTATGTTCTATTTTTGGTAACAGTGGCCATGTTTTTCGACGGATCAAAAATATCGAAGCATACACTTTGTGCAGGATACCCTAAGGAACAATCAAGCTAAGTTTTATCCAAATCCATTCAGTAGTTTCAGAGGAGGAGATGTTTGAAAAATTGTTAACGACGACGAAAGACGACGAAGACGGACGCCAAGTGATGGCAAAAGCTCACATTTCCTTTTAGGAAAGGTGAGCTAACAAAATCACAAAGCATGGTACAAACTCATAACAATTTATTAAATAATATACATGTATAAATAAAACTTCTCTAAACAGTATATGATAAAATTTATGATTTTATCACATGTGCTTTTTAATAAAAAGAATATTGTTATAACAAACTGTTACAAACTCAACAATTACACAAAATAAGAAACTTCATGTATATATTCTATTAAGTATTACGTAAAATATTTAAATCAATACCTACCTAGCCAATCTCATATATTTAAATAAAAAATTGAAAATGAATCCTAATGATGGTATTTTTTCTTTGAAGTAGTGTCCTATTTAGCATTGCACTTATGATTTTACCTGTATCACAAAAGGCACAGGTTTAAATTTAATCCAGGCCAATCGAAAAAAAACATAATGTCAAATTTCTGTTCAGTATTTGGGGCAGAGGCAATTAAAATAGGGGAAAAAAAGCCTTAATATAAAAAAAAAATTCTTACTGATTTATAAACCAAATATGTCCATTTTCTATTTGTTTTTAAGAGAGCTGTACTGTTTTATGTATGAAATTATCAATATGGAGATAAACTGTTGTACACAAAATATAATACACTAGACATACAAACTATATCATGCAGATGCCTTTTAAAAAAATCGAATGTGAAATTTAATTTTACTGTAGTATAAAAATGTGTCACTGGCAAAAGTCAGCAGATCGTACTTTTTCTAAAAATTAACGAAATACATGTATTACATTTCATTGATAGAAAAAACTGCAAAAAGACAACATGTGATTATAATCATGTGACCATTACCTTCTGATTAAATCTATGAATTGGACATTTATAATTCTCAACAACTCAAATATTAGCTATGAAACAGTTTTAAGATTGCATAACTAAATTTTAAAACTGTGACATAAAAGTTATAGGATGATTGTTGACATATCCTGCAATGGCAAAGGAAGGAAAAAATGTAACAAGAAATTTGTCTGAATTTCATACATTCAATTTTTCAAGACAAATCTTTTTCCCTCAACCATTTATTGACATTTTATAACCAAAAGGATCTTACTCCCTGATAAAAAAAAAGCCCTTTTTACATCTTAAAGTAACCTTCAAGCCCTAAACCTATTTAAAACTAAATAAAATGGTTGTAAAAAATCACAAGTACTGTAATTCTCTCCCCTTGATACAAGCCATCAAAACAAACAAATAAGTCATTTCATACTGTCTTCTGTGCAGAAAAAATTAGTGTAAAGTAACAGCAAACCTTACCTATATAAAGTGGAGAAAAAAAAACACGACAATAAATAAAATAAAACAATGATAAATCATTTCAGCAGTTAAATGTAGCACCACTCAAATTATGAAAATACATAGGAAAAATCTGCTTAAAACAGAAAAAATGGAAAATTGCTCATTCATAAATCAATACCAAGAAAAAAAGATTCCTTTTTTGAAAAAAAACACAACAGGAGCATATAATCTAAATTTATGTGTAAAACTTCTTTAAGCTAGAATAGATTGTACAGTGAAAATAGCTGTCGGCTGTGTTTAATCTCAGATTAAACACTTATACTTTTATAAATCTGAACAAATTTTGTTTTGAATAGTTAAAATATTTTTATCCATGGTTACAAGTTTCTTAGGTATGAAATGTAGTTAAAAATAGAGGGAAAAAAAAGCATATACTTACTTGTACTATTTTGAGTATGTGTGTTGAAAACTGAACATTTTATTGATCAAATAGCTTGTGATATGATGTGAAAGCCCTGGTAAAATGAGTTTGTAAATTGACCATCTGTTTTGTTCCAGTGTAACACCTGAGTTTACCTAAGGGAAAAGTTATTGACATTATGCAATCAAGGAGTGATAAATCTCAGCTGCAGATAACTGATTTTGCAATAATTATGTTTATTTATAACCTAAATATGTTGACATCAAATAATAAAAAACCATAGAATTAATAGTGATAAAATTAAGAAATAATAATAATAATTATTCAAAGAATAGACTGTTAGACTGGTTTTAAGTGGATTGTTTTGACAAAATTTTTGTAATTATCTATATTGTTTGTAATGTTGTGACAACATTATTTGAAAACTTTAATAAAATTACAATTATCATTAAACTATTGAAATTAGTACCTGATAACCTGAATATCTAGGAAAATTAATGTTTTGTTAAACCAAATTATATGGTGAACACTGTTTCTGATTTATTATATCTCATTCCATGCATAATTAAACCACTGAATAGTGATAAAAAATATGGAATAAGTCATAAAACTTCTATTTTTTTTTTAAATAATCATTAAATAAAAGACTTAATAAGTTAAATCTAATAAACAAACTACATGAAGTGTTTTTTTTTCCATTTTAATAAGATTTGTACTAACAACAATGAAATAAAAATTATTATATATCATTATATTTCACATTTTTTAATTTTTTTAATCATATGTTAGTCATTATTTTCTTTCCTTTCTCCATAAAGGTGTAAAAACAACAAATTTTGAATATTTTTGGATAAAAATATAGTATTATATTTTTAATAATTTCATATTTGTCTAAAGATTTCTCAACTAAAAAAAAAATTAAAAGACACGACTTGGTAAGTTTATAAGTTCTCATTGTCTTATTTTGTCTTCGGATAATCATTTCTTTAAAATCATATTTCTACATAAATAAACACTTTCTCCCAGCTTGGCACCTGTACATTCAAATAGCACCTAACCTTCAGAAGTTCACCTACCTGGTATTTGTTAATCGATAGTATAAACATGGTATGTTAAACCTGCTACATACCTAATCATTTCAGTCTTACACATAAATCTTGATTACCTCCCCCTGATACTGCTAGATGGCTCTTTTTTTTTGAAACTCATGAATTACAATCAAGTGATTTTATTAAAAAATTATTGTGTAAGACATTTAAACAGCCTAATTTGTCTGTATTTTTTTTCCCATTTTTTATTAATTTATAAAATATATTTTAATACTGCAGAGTAAGAAACATTTTCAGATAAATATAAATTATACCCTTTTATAAATACACTAATGAGACAGTTGTAACAAACATAGAACAGCAACTGACCAAGAAATTTCTAATTTAAATAACGTTTTCCAGGAGATAGAGCAGAATCTTTCAAACAGTACAAGACCGTTATTTATTTAAGCAACATTATTTACTGAAGGTGTATTTCTAATACTATTATAGATATTTTAACCATAGAGCAATGCAACTTAAATAAATAATACATTTACTTTCATTAAAACATGAAAGTCACATAAAAAGCCTTAATTTTCAATTAACTCTGTGCAAATATAAGATTATCTTTAACGGTGAAATCTCCATAAATTGCTATACATACATCACCCTACACTCATAATCATACAAAATGGTTTTTTGAAAGAAATAATACTCATACATGTTACTCATACTTGTAAAACATGAATACAAATTAACAGATAAAAACACAACCAGAAAAACACTGAAATATTACATAAAAGCAGCATGATTCTCATTAGTTTGTATGGACATCATTGAGTGTTACCATGGTTACTATTGGTAAGTCTAAAGACCACATAATGAAAATGAGAACAAATAATTTTCAAATCTGTATGTTTTTTAATTATTCTTCTAGTCTAATATCAGACACTGAGTCATATGACCCGTTTCCTAATCAAAAATTAAATAAAAACACCAAACCACAGGTAACATCCTCGACATGGAATGGAGGGTATTGTTGGTATAAATTTGATACCGGTTTAAACCCGTAACGAAATTAACGTCACATTTTTCTTTGATATTTGACCAAAGATCATAATTTTTACAACAGAAAAGGCCAAACCGGGGATATATCTGTTATCTACGTTTACGGTCATGGGTATTGACATTGTATCATCCTTCAGCACCACAGTAAAGCCTTCGGCTCCGTCTCCTTCTGCACAGATGTGCTTCGGGGTGGTACAATCGAAATAACCACGGCTATAATCTTGATTGCTATGTCATTTTGACCTTTCCTGTTATCCAATCTGTTGTTTATTTATATGTATGTTATATTGTTACATACCTTGTAATGAGAATCATCTGCTTATCACAGATATTATATACGTTTACAATGCCTCAATAAAAACAACTACCAGTAATACAGATGAATACATATGTGTCACAAAAATGAGGTATATATGTGAGACATTTAAAGAATAAGCAAAAGTATGTGAATGTCATTAAGTGCAAGACCCACTGTAAAAAAAGCATCCTTTCTATCACAAGATTTATTCTTGAAAAGTGTCAGCTATAAAAAGATTTACAAATTCATCTTCCTCTATCCTATCTAAAGAAACTGTATTTTTTCCCCTAAACTGGGAATAATTTGAGCAAGCCTGAAATTTGGCACAGTAATTCCATCACAAAATAATTATTAACATACTTCCAGTAAACCTACCATGAATGAATTTACTTCGTATACTCTTATTCAAGCTGATATAAGGTTCTGATTTGGCACAATCACCAATGAAATTGACTGATATCAACCTGAATCTGAGTTTTTTCTCTTTTGTTATGTCATTAAAACGTAAACAATAATTGTCTTATGCTTTTGATATCTGAATTCACATTCCCGCAGGACTCGCATCTGCAGTACATTTAATTTATAATTTGTAAACAGACCTTTATTAAAGCTTAAATGAAAAAAATAAGCTGAAATAAAAGACTAATTTTCCTTCATGTATACTGTATTTTTGATTGCCTTACAAATTGTACTGTGGTACTTAAAACAAAACGCTTAATAATAATCTTTAAACAAATGCTTATTATGGAAATAAGCAAAGGTCAATTTAGTCACAAGTAAACTGTGTCCTTGTGTCATCTGTGTCCAATGCTGTGAGATATAATAGATAATGGATTATGAAGCTGAGAAGTGTCGATATATATTGATGAAGTAGTAGGATAGGCCGATGCTAATTCATGGCATGGCATAGTTCGACGACCGATGTAGCGTCGTACGATTTTTGGCAGAGGGTCACTATTTATAAATGATGGCGAATGGGGTCTTTGAATTCCTCCATCAGTATAACGTAATAATGTTTTATCATTTCTAGCTGAAGTTACTGCCATATTAGAAGTTGATGCTCTTCCACCAATGGCTGAACTGCCACTGGTAGGGCGTGGTGAATAACTACTTTTTGGTCGATTTGACTGAAAACCTCTGGACTTTCCAGGAGTGGACTGAGATGGAAAATATACACTGTCCTGCCGACATTTACAATTAGGATCAATGTTATCGAGTCGTAAATTCATACCACTTCCACAAGCAGAACAAGTTTTAGCCCAGCTACCATCTATGTATGGATTTAGACCTGTTGAGAAAATGGTGAGAAAGCTGTTAGATATGCTTGGTACAAGGTTAAAACACACAATCTGTTAGAATATTACACATCAGCATTATTTAAAATTATTTCAACTCAATAGGATAAGAATATATGCAAAATAACTTGTATTTTTTTAAAAGCATAATTATAACTTTGCATATTTCCTTTTCCCAATTTTTGAGAAACAAGATGCTGAAGGAAAAATATAATTTATTCCTGATCCAAAACTGCCTTTTTAGAAATAACTCTGATGGGAAGTTGGCTTATTGCTGCATACATGTGACACATATCTCCTGCCCCGACAAAAAAATATATAAATTTCAAAAACAGCAGATATCCAATAAAAATTTATGATATTGAAAACATATAGATACAAGTTATAGTAGTTCTGTGCTCTGCTACATCAGCTTTCAAATGTCAAAGTATTGGTAAACGACAATAAATTTCCTCACAATCACAACTTCTTCAATAAAGAATCAATAAAAATTTCATTTATATATACCGGTAATCATAAAGGAATTTGTTATCTGGGGTGACAGATTCATTGATAAAGCAGGATTGTGAACAGCTTCTTAGGTTGTGAATGTTAAAAGTTCTAAAAGTCTGCTAAACAATCTTACTATCTAGTGAACATGGTAACAAGAAAGGTCAAACAAAATATTTGTGAAATGAAATTTTAAAATCACTTTCATAGGTTTTGTAGGAAAATTCTGTATTCCCTATATTTTTATAGCATAAGTTTATCTTCTCCAACCGGAAAGAAAGTTTATATGAAATTTCTTAGGACAGAAAGAATCACATTTTGTTGGTACAAGTCATAATTCAAGCAGGGAAGAAAATTTCATGTTATAAAGAAAAAGTTTCATTTTTACATCAGTGTTTAAAAACAGTGAAGATTATCTTTAGACCTCACAATCAGTGGGTTTCTCCTCCAAGCAGAGAAGTGGACATCAAATTATCCTTCTGAAATCACCAAAAATGTTTTTGAGTAATGATATTGACTTTGATCTGCTGACTTTAAACTAAAATGATTATTTCTCTTCCCTATTGTTTCTATTGAAAAGTTTTCTGCCAATGATTGAGCAAAAGAAATGAAATGTGAACAAAAAAAATTTTCACTAAAGGTTTCTGTCGCTACCCGATTTCTTTTGTCTAAATTTAGATATTCAAGGATTGTTTTCAATTTGGAACAGGTTATACAATATAACTTACTTTGAAGTAGTTTATTCTTCATAACCTGCGAAGCGGTTTACGTTTAAGCGTAAACTGACCTAAGAAGGCTATACAAGTATAACATGTTCCAAAATTTATAATAATCCTTATAATTTAATTTCCGTAAATTATTCAGAACATAAATTGCAGGTAGAATCATTTGAATACATTATTTAACTCAGGAATATTTAAATCGCGGACTGCGAGGTAATACGTTGGTGACATCACAGTACCCAAAGTAGATTAAACATTATAATGTAACTTGCCTAGCAAGTAACAACCAATCAAATTGTCTGTTACGATTCAAATTAAATTATATGGAATTATCAAAAAAAAAAAATTGTTCTTGTTCAAGGGGCTGGCAGAACCTGGCATAGAATACAGTGCAAGTGTCATATTCCATTCACAAGAGGTAACATTAATGAGTTTTTATTCCCTTAAAGGTTATCACTGCAGAATGGGTAACAACCGATCTTACTCTTTTTTGGTGAAAAAGGAGAACCTGAAATGAAATAATTACCATTATGACAAAAAATCAATGTTAATGATATAGTAATTACAATTAACACCTTAATTTTAATCTCAGTACCTTCAAAATTATCATAATATAAATTTATTCTTGACATTAATGAAGCATATGAAAAAACATGATTTGAGAACAAGCAAGCACTGGTTAATAATACTGAAATAGATAAAAGTATTGTAATTGGTTAATACACAACATGCAGATAACAAAATAACATTAACATAAGAAAGCACTGATATTTGTGATGGAAAAGCATTTTCGTTTCCAAAACAAACATTGGTGCCTAGAAGAAAATGTTAGATAATTAAAAGTAATTCACAAAATTCTAGGTCAGATAAGCTTTAATATAAAAGTGAAAATTTTAAATCTTCCATCCTATCATATTATTTTTGTACAGCATCACATTTTAAAAATTTAAATTTGAAGGTACCACAAAATTGGTTGAATGTAGGATAAAGTAGAAAAATATCCAAATTTTATGGTGAAAGCTTGAAATTTTCAATACTAAAGCTTTATTCTGAACCAGATGGTCATCCAAACTGGCAACTTGTCCTCTGATTAATAAGACAAAGCTGTTAAAGGAGGTTAAAGGTTAAAATTAAAAGGTAACTATCTCTACAGGTCTAATAGCCATATACCCATTTTGAATATCCTAGATGAATAGAACAATTTGTCTATATTTAAGCCCTGTTTGTAAAGCATAGAAAATGTCGAAATAACTAGTCAAAATAACAGATGGAGAGAGAAAACCAATGCTGGCAACAAATGAACAATGAAGGTTAAGTCTAATTACAGAAGGGAAAAGTATAAAATATACTATGTGCAACAGTCCAAAAAAATCAACAAAATTCCTACCAAGTATATGCTCAACAATTCAATCATTATAACAAATAAGACTATATGAAATAGAAGTACCGGTCCTCAAAACACCTTTGACATAACAAATTGCCATGCAACAAAGTGGGTGGCACAGAGCTATTTTCTACTTCTTTTATTTTTCGTGCAGCATTTTTTTGTTTTTTTTATTTCCCATTTTCTCGTGTTTGAAGGCAGCAACGTGCAGCGTGTTTGCTGGTTTTATTTTTTCGATCTCTGTGTTTGACACATTTATTTCTCATGTTGTGGATATTTTGTTGAAATAAAATTCGGAAAATCTTCAATGCTATTTATAAATAACTGGTTTCTGGTTTAGTATTATTACTTTTGTATATAGGATATCACCATCAAAATAAAAGTTCAATTAAAATAAATTGTGGTTTCCCGTATTTCTCTTTTTATTGTATCTGATTATCAGAAGTGTTCCTAGGATGTGATGTGAATTACTACAAGTTATATCAGTTGTATAATGTACTCTTATCCAAAAGATTTTAGTGATAAATGGTAGCATTAATTTGTTTTATGTGTCCTTATTTCGTTTTTTGGGTATATTATTTTTTGTTCACTGTGTTTTTAAATTTTATTTCAAGTTCTTCCAAGCTCATAACCCCTCAACCCTCAACAAAGGTCAAATTTCAGAGATAAAGTTAATTTATATAACAAGAGTGGACACACCACATGTCTCACCTGAGTATGCACATAGACACAGAATAATGAATATCTGATACCAGACATTGCAAGTCAATGGAAAATGCATTAAAAGAAATAGTAAGGGTCAGGCAATAATTTGTCTGAAAAATCTCATGCATGTCATTCAAGCCTAAAACTGTATCCAAGGCGAGCTGATAGGTCTCAGACTGTTATGTACCCACCAGGCACTATCTATAGACCAAATATGGTTGGTCTACATATTGCAGTTGCTGAGAAATGTATATTATCCCAAAATGTGAAACAAGTTAGTTAAACATGAAATAGAGGTCAAAGGTAGAGTGTCAGATATTAAATTGGCATATATAAAGAACTTCTATCAACTAAATACTGTGGGTCTAGTTACAAATGTAGTACAGTTGCTGAGAAATAGACTAAATCAGGAAAATGTATTTTTAAGCCACTCAAGCTTGAAATTCAGGTCAAGTTCAGCTGACAGGTGTTAGACCAACATGTACCCACTAAGGACCAACATGTACCCACTAAGAACTATCTATTGACCAAATATGGTGGGTCTAGGTATTAAAGTTGTTGAGAAATGGACGTAATCTTGAAAATGTGACAAAGTCACTCAAGCATCAAAGTTCAGAGACAGGTGAGACTTGCAAGAACCCACTAATAACTATCTATAGACCAAACATGGTAGGTCTAGGTATTACAGTTGCTGAAAAATGGACTTAATCAAAAACTTGGATGAAAGTCACTCAACCATGAAATTGAGGTCGTAGTCCAAAGACAAGTGTCAGACTTGCATGTACCCACCAAGAACTATCAATACACCAAACACGGTGGGTCTAGGTATTACAGTTGCTGAAAAATTGACTTAATCAAAAACTTGGATGAAAGTCACTCAACTATGAAATTTGAGGTCAAGGTCCAAAGACAAGTGTCAGACAGGCATGTACCCACCAAGAACTATCAATAGACCAAATATGGTGGGTCTAGGTATTACAGTTTCTGAGAAATGGACTTAATCACCAAAATGTGACGCAGCTCACTAAAGCTTGAAATTGAGGTCAAGGTCAAAAGGCAAAACATGGTGGGTCTAGGTATTACAGTTGATGAAAAATTGACTTAATCAAAAACTTGGATGATAGTCACTCAACCATGAAATTGAGGTCAATGTCCAAAGACAAGTGTCAGACTGGCATATAGCCACCAAGAACTATCAATAGACCAAACAGGGTGGGTCTTGGTATTACAGTTGCTGTAAAATGGATTAATCAAGAAACTTGAATGAAAGTCGCTTAACCATGAAACTGAGGTCAAAGCCCCAAGCCAGGTGTCAGACTGGCATGTACCCACTAAGAACTATCTATAGACCAAATATGGTTGGGCTATGTATTACAGTTGCTGGGAAATGGATTTAACCAAGAAATTTGGACATATATTTAACATTTATGTTTATGAAGTCAGTGAACCATGAAAATGAGGTAAGGGTCACAAGTTACGTATACTGCGATAAACCCTATAAGATAAGCTATCTGTGGATCATAAATCTTAATTATACGTATTATATGTGCAAAGTTATTTAAGTTTTAAAAAAGTTTATGCTGCCGCTACCTATATCTCGCCTTCACGACTTATTGTCACAGGCAAGACAAAATCTAACAAAATAAAGGGATAGAAGAAAAGGTTAATGCTATAGCCACTGAAAGGAAATACAATGATACATCTCTAATAATCACGGACCAAATATTCAGGAGTCTTTCTATAAAATGTGTTTCCTAATTCTTTTCCTGATAATGATAAATGCATATATACAAATGTTTAAACCTCTGACAATGGATAGAAATGTTACCAGTCAGTATAAGAGAGTTCTTTTAATTCAACTTTTGTAGCATTTATAGCAAGGTGGTAAGATATCTGTTGAGAAAGACCTGTTATTTCTTAAAAGAATACATTAATAGTTCAGCTGCTATGTGGCAGAAAATTTAAGACATTACAGATAATACACAACAGCAAAGGCAGAAAATAATTTGACAGGGAGAAACTGTTGAAGACAATAATGCATATATGACTAAAGTAAACTAGCAGGCACCACCACCAACATGCAAAATGTAGGTCAAAGGGTTACAACACTAGCATGCATTGACCTCGATGATATATCACCATGCAAAGGAAAAATGATATTATAATATTAGCTAATTGAAGAAGCTGGATACTTTGTGATATCATGCTAATTTTGTGCCACCGACTTACAGTGCACCATATACTATATATAATAAATATATACAGTGCCACTTGGAAGTGTAAAATTGGCCACATGCCAAGGCAGTGCCACAGGTTAATAAAATACCTTCACCACATGCCACTAAAACTCAAGGACTACTGTGGTTAACAATATGGACCTTAATAACTGGAAGTTTTGGGAGGTACGCTTTCGTAAGATGTAATTTGATTGGATGACGTGGAAACTGCTGAAATGTATAGTAACTGCTTCCAGGGGTCTGTCCTTTCTTACGTCGCCGTTTGCCTTCAAATAAAAATTTTGATGGTAAAAAATAGAACATCTACAGTTATAAATATCAGTCATAAATTTGTCATGTGATTCTTTTTTTCTTGTTCTTTGAAAAAATAAGTCAGAAACAGTAAAAACCAACTGTTCGATATATCAATTAAGGCTATGGATATACTTTATGGAAAATTCAAGTAACTGTTTTTGGTTCAATTTTGGTAAGTACCCTACAATGCTAGAACTAGAAGTGGATGGATGTAATTTTGTCAGTCCCAATATTTACATTATAAAAAATATTTCTTATATCATTATATTTTTACTTTTATTTAATTGTAAACGGAGAGAAAATTAGCCAAAAAAGCAGAATATTTGAATTAAAATTAAAAAAAAAAGAGTAAACTAAAAAATTCTGACTGGAAAAGAGCTAGAATACCAAAGTCAATGTGTGAGATAACATAATTATAAACCCACACCAAAATGCAGTGCAATCAAACACTAATTCCAGGCCACATGTGTAATCAAAATCTAGCCAAACAATGCTTAATCAAAATGACCAAGTTATGATGACAGAATAGTTAAGATAGATGTAAGGGGAATGAACTCTAATCTAGCACTGTAGGGTTATGATTAATAGCAAACTGTTCATGGTTGTTATACTGTCGGTAAGAAAAGCCCAACTATCAGTATCTATGTTATATCCAGAAGCCTTTTTGAGTAGAATTAATATATGTATAAATTAAATTTATATATTTGGCAATAATTAATACTGATTTGAAAGTTAAAGGAGATTAGATTACATTCAAGAATAACACATTCTACTTGCATATTGATTTTAAGATAAAAAATAATTTTAAAGAGAGACTATTGTACCATTAAGATGATAATAAGAAAAAATCTAACAAAATCAATTATAAAAATCAAAGTTAAATCCCTTCCTTAGATATTGTAGATCAATTTCCATATTGTACATCAATTTCCATATCATGATTTTTTTTACAATGCTGACACATGACTTCAACAAAATTGCAATCTTTGTAAAACTATTAAAACCCTTAACCATTATCATCAAAACCTTAAAAAAATCAGGGTATGGAGACGGGGGTAAGTTCATTGCGATATAATTCTTCATTTTCTCTTGTCAGATTGAAATATTTCAATTTAGGAGAAGAGAGCCCTTTAATACTGACATTAACGCTAGCGTATGGAACTTTGGGAAATGTGATCATAACCTCCGGTCTCTTAAAAATTTCCTTCGGTTTTCTTATCTGATGTCCTAAGGGACGATGCTGATGGATTCTTTTTCTGGTTCTTGGCGGCTTATTAGGAGGGAAAGCTGCCAGTTTGTAAACCACATCTATTTCTGCATTACCTTTAGAGGCCATTATACTTGAGGATAAAGCTGGTTTGATTGTCTTTAAATCTGTTGATTCTACGTTGTTCACAGTAAGATTTGGCTTGTCACCACCTAAATGCGGGATTGAGTAATTTGTGGAACAAGAAGTATTCGATACCATCCTGGTAGCAGCATATGCAATAACACTAGCTGTAGGAATTGAGCTGGACTTTTCAGGTTTTGGCACTGGTGGGGATGGTGGAATGTTCATTTCTTTCAGTTTGATGCTGGTACTTTCTGAATGGCTGTTGGACCGTACAGAATGATTGGATGATTTCTCCGGTCGAGATGTGCCTCCAGACTTTTCCATGTTGTTGATAATAGTTTTGTTCTGTTGTGTTTGTGGCTGAGACTGGACTTTAGATTGAACACGATTATCAGTTGATGACTTACCAAGTTTGACAGGTGCTGAGTTTGTAGAAGGATGCTTGTTGGTACCATTATCAAAGTTTTCACTCTGAGGTCGTTTGCTGAATGTCACTGCATTGGATGGTTGTCTACGTGGGGTTGTATTTGTATTGGTTGATGCTTGATCACCATTACCTTCTTGTACAACCCTCCTCATAAAACTTGGCTTTTTGATGGCCTGCCCATCAACAGACAGACTGATACCAATATAGGGTGGTACTGTTACCAATGGTTGCTTAAATGCCAACTCAAATCTTCCAATATCACAATTCCTGTCAAACTTTCTGTCAATAACAACTGTAAATATAAAAATAAAAGAAAATAAAGCACTAATTGTAAAGAGTCACAGACCATAGTTATTTGAATACATTAAATGATCACAATATAACATATGATGTGTAATTGTTCAATTACACTTTGACATTTTCTCATTAAGGAATAACAGACATTTTACTATCTGGGAGTGTAAAGCCCTTACTTCTTATATAATTTTAATGTACTGTTATATCAATGCTGTAAAGAACTAGAATAGAGGTCTACAATATTTTCATTGCATTTTATCTAGTTGAAATATTTTTGGGCCAGGGGAGGTGAAAACTACTGACAGACAATTCAACAGGATTATTATAATGTAATGGTCTTATTCTATTGGTATAACTGCTGTTTTTTTTAAAAGATGAAAAGTTTTGAACAAGAGTGTAAAGAACTGGGTATGGTTGTTAATCCTACGATGAACACAATGTAATAAAACATATAATTAGTCCTCAAAGTCATTAGTGATTCCACCAGTATTTGAAACTTATACCCCCAACACCATAAACATGAAAATCCTAAAAACAATTATTTACATCAATCAATGTTCAATAAAATACTGATAGCTTTACAAACAAATAGAAATTAAAAATGCACATGTACTTGAATGCAACAGATTTACCACAGTAAAAATTTAACATCACCAGAGACCCACATATGTTCCTCTCTCCATCACTCATGGGATTCATTCATTTATAACTAGGCAGTTTCATTGGTTGCTGATGATATTTAATATAATTTTGGTCTATCAATGTGTTGCTTTAAAACACGCATTTATGTAATTGTGTTGTCACCCTCTCCAAAAGCAATAGTACTGATCCAATTGCCAATAAAATCTGTTTCATATTCATGAAAACCAAATGAATTAAAGCAAAGTGATCAAGAGATGGGTTTTTGAAAATGATACTATATGTTTTCTCTTAAGATCAGATTTATGATAGAAATACTAAAACCTCTTTTGTATTTTGTTTCATGACATCTTTAAACAGAAATTTTCAAAAATGTTGGCATAGGTTGAAGACAGATAGGATTTGCCTTTTTATATATGTGTACAAGCAATTATCACAAGCTAAACATAAGCCATTGTTAACACAACTGAGTATGAATTTGTAATTTTCAAATGTTAATGCTAATAGGTGCTTCTTATCAAATGACAAAATGAGTTTTACATAAAATATTTAAATAGCAGATTATACTCCATGAAGAAATAATTTGTGGTAGGTCAAAACTTTTGTGACATGTAAACATGCCATGTATATATTCATCAAAATTTTTCTTAATTTTTTTTTCCACGGAAAAACAACAATGGATATTTATGTTAAAATGACAACAAATTTACAGTATGATAAAGCTGCAAAAATAAGCAAATTTTACTATAAAACATCTAAACATGTTTTTAAACATTCAAAGCAGACAAAATATAATATTATTACTTTGTGCATAAATTTTAATGTCACAAAAATCATGCAGATCACAGTTATCATTTTAGATTCTTTTGGTAAGATGATCCCAAAAGTTAAAATAACATTGTATCTACTTTTTGGCTTTAAATAAGTTATTCCCACATATATACTAAATGGAAGGTGTATATATAAATAGTGTTATAAAGAAGATATAGAATATAGACGATTCCATGCCACCATATTACTTACTGATTACATATCTGATAATTAGACTCATTAAGCAAACAATACATAAACAACAATTTTTAAGGCTAATTAAGAAGCTGCTCTTGCAGCTTAATGCATTTATTAATGCTAATAAATATTTTGCTAAACCTTTGTTTTAATTTCTAATGCTATTTTGAGAAACTTGTAACAGCCCAATATGAAACTTGCACTTTGTGTTCTCCACTACAGTTTACCATTAAGTTTAAATTTTAAAGTGATATTTTTTCATAATGTGATAGCCATTTTGGTTATCCAGTGGATAGAATTCTTTAAGAGAACCATACAAGATGTTATCTGAAGTTTTTTTCAATGAACCCATTGGTTTCATAGGAGATTTCCTTTGTACAAAAATAAATTAGCCAACAAAGCTAACTGATGACAATAGTTATTGCTTATATGGATTTGTGGTCCAGGTAAGCTAATTACTAGGCAATCATATTATAGTGAGTAAAGGTCATAAATATATTTTACAATATTTTTCTTTTCATGTATATGTGAGTTATTTTGAATATAGACTTGAATAGAAAAAAGAAATTTGAATATAATATGTCAATTTTAATACTTGTAAGCAAAATAAGATTTGTTGTTGAAAAATCGCCATCCTTAAATCAAGTGAAACAATATAAAAAACTATTTCATCAAAAAATATATATTTCATTGTGGTTATCAGACAAAATAATTTTAGTATATAGGTGTATACATGTATATCAATCAACAAATGAGGAGAATGGTAACAAACCTTTAATCGTGTCTTCCATCACATTAGCACACAGTCTGGATGTTATTGCCGTACTGCTCTCCATGCTGGGACTAGAATTAATCTCTATCAGCCAAGGATGAAAGTCCTCTGTCAGCATAAAATCAGCACCATATAATTCAAATGAGGACTGTAATATAATGATAGATGTATTGTAAAATCAAAAATTTTTAAATATGACGATTAAATTACTGCAATAAAACATGATCAAATAAACTTTGATTCTAAACACGTTTTTGGCTTTTGCTTTATTATAAATTGAAAAACCAAAAACAAAAAAAAAACAGAGCAAACTTATGACCTATGCTGGATAAGATTTGGTAAGCCTCCACTAGTTGCATTTCCATACTAATTTATTATGTATTACTTTCCAAAAAAACCAAAAGTGAACATATCTTATTTTCCTTGGATGATCATTTTTATGAAAACATTACTAAAACACTAATTTATTCAACTTTAAGCAACAGTTCCAGCAGTATTTTCTGCAAATTAATATCGATATCTTTACCAATACTGAAGGCATATTAATAGACCTACGTACATTTTGCTTCTATTTGTATCTTGTCTGTGGCAATACCAACCTTTCTATATTCAATGATATCTTGGGTACACAATAGAGCACATATGATAGCATTCTTCATCCCAGGATATATCAATTCATCCCAAAGATTGCCTAATTTTCTTGATCTGAAAGAAAAGCATAAAATATAATTGTCAATACATAAAATATCATGTGCATCAAAACTGTATAAATTTTTTTTAAATAAATTTTGGCAGAGTGCTTTTGGCATTTCTACTGATTTGTACTGTATTCATATAAAAAATTCCTTGTCAAATAATTGTACTACGTATACCTTAAACACATATTTTGCAGCTGATCATTGTCATGATTTTATCTGTATCAATTTCTAGCAATATTTTCCCCTAATACTGAACTTACTTGATATAATCTTTGAACTGTTCATGTGTCCACATATTTTCTGTTGGTAATTTACTACTTCTAGGACCATTCTTATAATGTTTTTGTATTGCATTGTTAGATAAATGTATAGATTCATCAAAATTGTCCAATGTATACTGTTGTGAACAGAATCTTAAATAACTATCCTGATAAAACCATATCGTTAATGGATTCCAGTCTGTCACTAAAAACCATTGACGAATGTCAAACTTTGTGTTGTATATCAATAAAGGTCTCTCTGGAAGAACAAAAAAGTCCTATATAATATAAAACAAAGTACTATAGTTTTTGCACAAACTTTATGAAAATCTACAACTCTTTTTTGTATCCAATGCTACAGTATTTGCATTTTATAGGCCAAATAAAGTAAATATGAGTATTTAGGGTTTTATGCTTTAAAAAAATAGGGTAGGTAAATATTTTTTTTTGGCATAATTTTTTTTAACCTTGACCCTATGGACAATTATCTGGTTTTTAAGAGTGCCTTTAAAAAAATTTCAATAAAAACTTCAGGGTAGGCAAAAAAATTGGGGTCCATAAGGAAATCCTTAACACACATTTTTATTTTGACTCGGATGAAATTAATGTTACTTTACCAAATACTTAGTATGCACTAGTTAATAAAATAAGAAATAAAATAAATTTATGGTAGCAAGTGGTCAGTTGCATCACTTTGTTTTCTACTTAAGACAGGCAACAGTGAAGCAGTTCTGGTTGTTGAAGCAACAGATATTAAGTAAATCATTTCATGAATATACTTACCCATATATTTCTGTACAACATATTTATTGTCTTTTCTCACAACTTGACTACTGACCAATTTCACCATGTCTTCTAATTTATGATAACATACTATTCCTTTAAAATAAAATACATCTGTTAACTGGAGGCTCAGAGTGCTGAGCCTGTATCGCTCACCTGGCATGAAAGCCGTTTTTATTGATGTACCTCAGAGAAGTCACTTCTCCCTATCATTATGAAGTGTGGTAAGCCTTGTAAGAACCAAATTTTTCGTCATCAAGGTCCTTCTACTAACAGGTCAGCATATTCCAAAATTTGGCGGTTCTCCAGAAGATTTTTGTATGTATTTCCTATAGGGTTTTATGTTAACATAAGTCCTCTGTTGGTGGCCATCTTGAAAGAGGGATTGGCACCAAAGTAAAAACACTTGGTAGCACCTTATGAGGAACATTCAGGCCATGTTTGGTTTCAAGCAATACTGCAGTTCTGTAGGTTTTTGTTATATGCCATAGGCACTTTCTATCAAGTTTGGCTCTATTTGGCCAGGAAGTCTCAGAGATTTTTTTTTAATCAACCAATCAGAAACAAGAATTGCCCACGGTGGCCATGTTTGTTGCCTGATCTGGACAAAATGAGGAAATTTTGTAAAAAAACCTCCCACAGATGCTTCCTGTCAAGTTTCGTTCCATTTGGCCAAGCGGTTTCAGAGAATATTTCTTAAAATCAGCCAATCAGAAACAAGAATTGCCCATGATTGTCATCCAATGAGGATGACAAAAATTAATTTCATAAAAGATTTTCCATAGATTCTTCCTGTCGAGTTTGGCTGACATTTTTGGCTAAGCAGTTCCAGAGAAAAAAGAGTTTTTTTCAATCAACCAGTGAGAAACAAGACGGCCTATGACGGCCATGCTTGTTGCCTGATCGGGACGAAATGAGGAAAGTTTGTAAAGAACCTCCCATAGATGCTTTTGTTCCATTTGGTCAAGCGATTTCAGAGAAGATTTTTTCTATATCAGCCAATCAGAAACAAGAACTTCTCCATGGCGGCCATATTTGTAGTCCGATCACGACAAATTGATGAAACTTTAGAAAAAACGTCCCATAAATGCTTCCTATCAAGTTTCGTTCCATTTGGCCAAGTGAATTCAGAGAAGAAGATTTTTATTATATCAGCCAATCAGCAAGAAGAACTGCCCATGGTGGCCATATTTGTAGTCTGATCGGGACAAAATTAGGAAAATTTGAAAAGAACCTCCCATAAATGCTTCTTGTCAAGTTTTGTTCCATTTGGGACAGTAGTTCCAGAGAAAATTTTTTTTTAATCAACCAATGAGAAACAAGAATTTCCAATGGCTGCCATGTTTGTTGCCTGATTGGGACGAAATGAGGAAACTTTGTAAAGAACCTCCCATTGATGCTTCCTGTTAAGTTTCGTTCCATTTGGCAAAGCAATTTCAGAGGAGAAGATCTTTTTATATCAGCCAATCAGAAACAAAAACTGCCCACTGCGGCCATACTTTTTAGTTTGATCGGAACAAAATGAGGAAACTTTATAAAGGACTCCCCATATATGCTTCCTGTAAATTTTGTTCCAGTTGGCCATGCAGTTTGAGAGGAGAAAATTTTTGAAAACTCAGCCAATCAGAAATAACAATTGCCCATGGCAGCCATGTTTGTTGTCCAATCGGGACAAAATGAGCAATCTTTATAAAGGACCTTACATACATGCTTCTTGCCAAATTTAATTCAATTTGCACCAGTGGTTTCAGAGGAGAAGATTAAAATGTGAAAAGTTAAGGAATATCAAACTGTCTGTCGTACATACTTTTGCTACAATGATGAAAATCTTGTAGCTTTACTCTAATAGTCTTGAACATTTTAAATAATGATCTCATGTAGATATATTCTGAAAGTCAACATTGTTCACAGATTGTTAGATTGGTGTGTTATGCCATTTTGGAATCATTTCAGCCACATCACACTAATCAACAATGTTCAAACTAACTTTTGGAGGTAAAACTTGCACATATCCAACAAAATCATATTCTTTTGTGCAACAACACATTTTATGTACCGGTAATAATTAATAAATTACACACAAAATAAGAAAAACATGAGGCACTTCAGTATTGTAAAAGAGAATTCTTTATTAAGACCAACAAAAAAAGGTACAATAACAGTTTTAATTCATATTTCCAACAAATTTTTTAGATATTCCAGAAAACCAGTGAAAGTTACTTTGATACAATTAGTGGTATAATTAAAAAAAAAACTCATTCACTTATATGCTAGTATTTTGACATATATAGATTTTTCTACTTATTGTTAAGAACAACAATAAAAGTACTAACAATTTGCTCAAATTTTTGTCAAGTATACATGTATGTAGACATTTTGTTTCAAGAATTAAACCATCATATCACATCTTTCATATTACAACAATAGAAAGTTGCTTATATTTCCCAACTTCACATTTTGGACATCTTAAAAAGTGCTTATATTTTCCATCTTACACATATTGGACATCTTAAAATGTGCTTATATTTCCCATCTTACACATATTGGACATCTTAAAATGTGCTTATATTTCCCATCTTACACAAATTGGACATCTTAAAAAGTTAACTCAATAATACATATAGATTCTACAATGATGACGAGTTGATCATGAAATTATCAACATGGGATAATTAAATTTTCATTTTTGAACTGCGAGGCTTGATCAAGCAGTTTAAAACTAGAAAATGTGTCTATAAGACACGGATGCCCTGCCCTAAGAACAATATAGGTGTTGCTGAACTGTGTTGTACTATACAAGAGGACTGTAGTGGTGAAATATCATTGATATATTGGTTCAAGTATTGTATAGGGGAATATAGTTCCCTCCTCGGATGCATACAGTTGTAAATCGGTTTACAAGTTTCCACAAGGGTTGACAGGGTCGACAGGTTGACAAGGTTGACTACGTCGACTGTATGATTCTGTCCATAGGGTTTACAGTGTTGACAGGTTGACAGGGTCGTCAGGTTGACGGGGTCGACAGGTTGACGGGGTCGACAGGTTGACAGGGTCGACAGTTTGATCATGTCCATAGGGTTGACAGTGTCGACAAGTTGACACGGTCAACATGTTGACAGGGTCGACATTTTGATTCGGTCAAAATAAAGATGATAAAAGATGGTTTACAAGTTTCCACAAGGGTTGACAGGGTCAAATTGGTTGACAAGGTTGACAACGTCGACAGTATGATTCTGGCCATAGGGTTTACAGTGTAGACAGGTTGACAGGGTCGACAGGTTGACGGGGTCGACAGGTTGACGGGGTCGACAGTTTGATCATGTCCATAGGGTTGACAGTGTCGACAAGTTGACACGGTCGACAGGTTGACACGGTCGACATTTTGATTCCACTAGTCATTTTTGAAATGTATCAAAGTAGCAATATTGAGACTACAAATGTCCAAAAGGTGTACAAATAAGACAGTTTTTGGTGGATTTAGCTTGGTGGGTGATGTTTTGTTGGTTGTGTTGGTCATTGTGGGTGTTTGCTGTCATCCACTTTTTAGAACAAATGGCCATTATTTCCCATTGAATGTCATTGTTTAACATTATTAAGAGCTGGTATGGAACACTTTCAAATAATATGCCTGCATTTTGCCAACCAAGTCATGGAAGCGTATAGATGTGTTTTTACCGGCGGTGGGCAACATTGTAAGAGGTTTTGGTCTCGCCTGTTCATCAAAGAAAAGCTTAAAGTTTGCTAAACTTCTGATATTGGTATGTTGATGGAGTTAGGTTAGGGTTAGGGTTTTGTTAAGGTTAGGGTTAGATTAAGGATTATGTAAGGGTTAGGTTAGGGCTACAGTTATGGTTAGGCTTATATTAGGGTTAGGGTTAGGATTGGGTTAGGGTTAGATTATGGTTAGGATGAGAGTTAGGGTAAGGGTTAAAATTAGGGTTAGGGCTGGGGTTAGGGTAGGATTATAGTTAGTGTTAGGGTTAGAGTTAGAGTTAGGTTAGGGTTAGGGTTAAGGTTTAGTTAAGGTTAGGGTTAGATTAAGGATTATGTAAAGGTAAGGATAAGAATTAGAGTTAGAGTTACGGTTAGGGTTAGGGTTATAGTTAGGGTTAGGTTAGGATTAGGATTAGGGTAAGGGGTAGGGTTAGGGTTAGGGTTAGGGTTAGGACTAGGGTTGGGTTAGGGTTAGGTTAGAGTTAGGGTTAGGGTTGGGTTAGGGTTAGGATGAGAGTTAGGGTTAGGTTAAGGATTATGTAAGGGTTAGGATTAGAGTTAGAGTTAGGGCTAGAGTTATGGTTAGGGTTAGATAAGGGTTAGGGTTAGGGTTGGGTTAGGGTTAGATTATGGTTAGGATGAGAGTTAGGGTAAGGGTTAGAATTAGGGTTAGGGTTATGGTAGGGTTAGAGTTAGTGTTAAAGTTAGAGTTAGAGTTAGGGTTAGGGTTAGAGTTACGGTTAGGGTTAGGGTTAGGAATAGGGTTGGGTTAGGGTAAGGGTTAGGGTTAAGGTTAGAGTTAGGATTAGGGTTAGGGTTAGAGTTAGGGTTAGGATGAGAGTTAAGGTTAGAGTTATGGTTAGGGTTAGATAAGGGTTAGGGTTAGGGTTGGGTTAGGGTTAGATTATGGTTAGGATGAGAGTTAGGGTAAGGGTTAGAATTAGGGTTAGGGTTATGGTAGGGTTAGAGTTAGTGTTAAAGTTAGAGTTAGAGTTAGAGTTAGGGTTAGGGTTAGAGTTACGGTTAGGGTTAGGGTTAGGAATAGGGTTGGGTTAGGGTAAGGGTTAGGGTTAAGGTTAGAGTTAGGATTAGGGTTAGGGTTAGAGTTAGGGTTAGGATGAGAGTTAAGGTTAGAGTTAGGGTTAGGGTTAGAGTTAGGGTTAAGCTTAGAGTTAGAGTTAGGTTTGTGTTAGGGTTAGGGTTGGGTTAGGGTTGGGTTAGGGTTAGGTTAGAGTTAGGGTGAGAGTTAGGGTTAGGGTTAGAGTTAGGGTAAGCGTTAGAATTAGGGTTAGAGTTAGGGTTAGGGTTAGAGTTAAGGATTAGGGTTAGGGTTATAGTTAAAGTTAGGGTCAGGGTTAGAGTCAGGAATTTTCACGCCTTTGTGTGTCTTGTCGGTTTGCCTTTTAGTTTATCTATGTCCAGAAGTGTCTAGAAGGGTGTTTATTTTGCTGAACTGTAATATACTTTTATTTAGGGGACGAATCCTACCTGCCGTTGGTGTGTTGTCTCATCAACGTTCATTGAAGATCTTAAAGTGGCTCTCTTCAGAGGTCGTTGACTCCTCCGTTTCCCTTATTTCCTTCCCTTGACCCGTCAATCTGTCGACCCCGTCAACCTGTCGACCCCGTCATCCTGTCGACCCCGTCAACCTGTCGACCCCGTCATCCTGTCGACATGTCGACCCTGTCAACCTGTCGACCCTGTCAACCTGTCGACCCTGTCAACCTGACAACCCTGTCCACCCCGTCTACCCCGTCATCCTGTCGACCACGTCAACCTGTCGACCCTGTCAACCTGTCGACCCTGTCAACCTGTCAACCCGTCAACCCTGTCAACCTGTCTACCCTGTCAATATGTCGACCATGTCAACTTGTCGACCATGTCAACCTGTCAACCTGTCGACCATGTCTACCTGTCAACCCTGTTGACCCCGTCAACCTATCAACCCCGTCAACCTGTCGACCTTGTCAACTCTCTCTGTTCCACCATCATTTATTTGTTACCCAATACTTTTGTAGTAATATATTAATGGCGTATGAATTTCTATATCTCGCTAAAACTACTTTTCCCTATATCCTACTTGAGCCGATATATTACCATACATTTCTGAGAAATGAAGCTAAACGCAAAACTTAACCGAATCGGGACGTACGGACGGACAGACGGACAAGGGTAAATCTATATGCCCCAGCCACATTTGTGGCAGAGCATAAAAATGATAATTTAATAAAACAAATTTCCATAATTAACGTGTCAAAGAGTTTTAGAATCTTTTTCTCTAATGACAATGTAGAACTCGGAGACATTTTCGGAACGTTTTTTGGCGGGGATTTTCATGAGCATTTAACCAATGTGTGGTGATTTCAGAATTTATCAAACGGGTCTTGAGATGTTGAAATATGCACAGAATTAGAGAAATATACGTCTCCCTTCTCATGTTATTTACATTCTTTTTCAATCAAAATCTAACGCTATTTTGTTGCTTGTAGCTAAAAACAGTGACCATTCAGTATACACATTTCTCACCAACGTTACATAACTTACATCCAATAGTTTGTCTCTTCATCTTTATTTAACATGTGTAATACCATGTTGTGACATTTGACCCATCCATTACTTTCAATCACTAACAATTTAATTTAGATTTTCACTTTAACACAAAATATACTAAACACTAATAAGATATCGTGGATAATATACCTCTTCCTCTTGATTTAGCACCAGGTTTGACAATCCAAACATTTTTTAAACCATCAAGTTCATACTGTGGTTTCTTTGCCTTGATGCGGTTCAGTAGCTGTTCCACTTCATTGAGCATACTATCTGACACATTTGGAATAACACCATCATCGCTATATAAAACATTTACATTAATAACTAGAGGCTCCCAGGAGCCTGTATCGCTCACCTGGACAATGTCCATCCTGACTGGCAGCCTGTCAAGTTCCAACCGGCTCACTTGTTTCAAACAAGAAGATCTTTAAGTGACTTTCCCAATTAGGTCCTACCGTATTTTCCTGCCTATAGGTCGAGACTTTTTTACTTTAAAATGACCATTTTACCATTATAAGTCTATGGAGAAAGTATCAATTAGACCTATAGTCCAAATAGACTTATAGTCCAGAAAAAACAGTATTTTAAACACTGTTCAGCTTTCGCAGTCATCTTGGATGACGGGTTTGGTCATAGGATGTAATTCTGAAAGAGAACAAAGTAAGTACTGGCTCTGCGGCCATTATTGATGGTGGGCAGGGTCATGAGATATAATTCTGAAAGAGGACCACCAAAGGACCATTGCTGCTAAGTTTTTAATTGGGCAAGTGGTTCTTTAAGAAAATTTCCCATAAGGTCCTATGTTAAACTATAATCGGCTATGGCGGCCCTCTTGGATGACAGGTGGGAATCATTGGATATAATTCTGAAAGAGTACCACCTAAGAACCATTGCTGCTAGGTTTTGTTCAAATTGGCAAAGTGGTTTCAGACAAGAAGATCTTTAAGTAAATTCTCTATAGGGTCCTATGTTAAACTATGTTCGGCTCTGTTGGCCATCTTGGATAGTGGACGTGGTCATCAGATTTATTTCTGAAAGAGGACCACCTAAGGACCATTGCTGCTAAGTTTTATTTCAATTGACCAAGTGGTTTCAGACAAGAAGATCTTTAAGTAAATTCTCCATAGGGTCCTATGTTAAACTAAGTTTAGCTCTAGCGGCCATCTTGGATGATGGGCCGGGTCATCGGATACAATTCTAAAAGAAGACCATCTAAGGACCATTGCTGCTCAGTTTTGTTGTAAGTGGCCAAGTGGTTTCAGACAAGAAGATCTTTAAGTAAAGTTCCCATAGGATCCTATGTTAAACTATGCTCGGTTCTAATTGTTCTAATTGGCCCAATGGTTTCAGAGGAGATTTTTAAACCAAAGTTTATGACGACAACGACAACGAAGTGATGGCAATAGCTCACATGGCCCTTTGGGCCAGGTGAGCTCAAAATAATATTGCAATAGATGACTTGTTATTTCAAACTTTTTCACACAAAAAATTTTCTCCCGATATCTCAAAATATCTGTTATCCAAATTTTTTATGGTTCAATCAATTTTGTGATAAGTTCACTACATATTTAATTTACCTCATCTTATTATTGAAGTTCAAATTACGACCGGCTGATGAAATTTTTACATACTGATACAACCACGAAACAAAAGGTTTCTTTTTTAATTCTTAGATCTTTGAAGTGCATTAAAATTTAAATCTAAAATTGTATTATGATCCAACTATTACAGTAAAAAATTTTCCTATCAGTATTGCAATGTCGTCTCTCTAATTAAAGGTTAAATACGATATAAAATAGTTAACTGTAAATAAATGCATAAATGGGTAAATTACCTTAAACAATAACCTGTAAGCAAACAAACAACAATCACATTTGAAATGTCAACATACAGATATTTTCACCAAAAAATACTGAAAACAAGAGGCTCTCAAGAGCCTGTATCGCTCAACTGGACTTACCTTTTCACCTTGAGCAGGACTAAAAATTTTAGTGTTGCAGTCAGTTTGGTTGATTTTTCTATAGGGTTCTATTTTAAACTAAGTTCAGCTATGGCAGTCATCTTGGTTGACATTCCAGGTCAATGGAAACATTTCTAAAAGAGAACCATCTAAGGACCATTACTGCTAAGTTTTGTTCCAACTGGCTAAGTAGTTTCAGACAAGAAGATTTTTAAATGAATTTTCCCATATGGTCCAATATTTAAGTTGGGCCATGGCAGCCATCTTGGTTGACAATTCAGGTGATCGGAAAGAGGACCATCTGAGGACCTATGATAAACTAAGTTCAGCTGTGGCGGCCATCTTGGTTCACAGTCCATGAAATTTGACACATTTCTGAAAGAGGACCTCCTAAGGACCATTGCTGCCAAGTTTGGTTCCAATATGTCCAGTGGTTTCAGACAAGATTTTTCAATGTAAATTCCCATAGGGCCCTATGTTAAACTAAGTTCGGCTGTGACGGCCACCTTGGTTGACAGTGATGGTCATCAGACGCAATTCTGAAAGAGGACCACCTAAGGACCATTGTTACCAAGTCTAGTTCTAATTGGTTTAGTGGTTTCAGACAAGAAGATTTTGAGTGACTTTCCCATCGGGTCCTATGTTAAATTAAGTTCGGCTGTGGCGGCCATCTTCGTTCACAGTCCACAAAATCAGACATATTTCTGACGAGGACCTCCTAAGGATTATTGCTGCCTAGTCTGGTTCCAATTGGTCAAGTTGTTTCAGACAAGATTTTTCAATGAATTTTCAAATAAGTTCGGCTGTGGTGGCCATCTTGGTTAACAGTCTAGGTCATCGGACATAATTCTCAAAGAGAACCTCCTAAGGACCATTATTGACAAGTTTGGTTCCAATTAGCCTTGTAGTTTCATAGAAGATTTTTGAAATTCATCCCCCCCTTTCCCTATTTTTAGTAACAGCAGCCATATCGGTTTGAAGTCAGGGATGCTGGACATAATTTTGGAAAGGGGCCACCCAAGGACTATTCCACCAAAATTTGGTCCCAATTGGCACAGTGGTTTCAGAAGAAAAGATCTTTAAAGGGCAAAAACTCCCATAAGGGGTCAATCAATGATTTTGGTCATGTTGACTTATTTGTAGATCTTACTTTGTTGAACATTTTTGCTGTTTAGAGTTTGTTTTTATCTATAATAATATTCAAGATAATAACCAAAAACTGCAAAATTTCCTTAAAATTAACAAATCAGGGGCAATAACCCAATAAAGGGTTGACTGATTCGTCAGAAAATTTCATGGCAGGTAGATCTTGACCTGATTAACATTTTTACCCCGTCACTTTTGCTGTAAATGCTATATAAGACAAAAACTGCAGTTTACCCCTACGTTCTATTTTTAGCAATGGCAGCCATGTTTGATAATGAATCAAAACCTCGGATATAATTTATAAACTAGATACCCTAAGGAACATTGACTGAAAGTTTTGAAGTATTTGGCCCAGTAATTTCTGAGGAGAAGATCCTTGAAATAGTTTACGACGATGGACGCCAAGTGATGGCATAAGCTCACATGGCCCTTTTGGCCAGGTGAGCTAAAAATTACTTACTGAGCAAGTTGGTAGTACCATTTTAACAGTTCATCCCATTGTTGTTGAGTTAATTCATATTTCTGTAATTAATAATGAAACAAAGTCCATTTAAATCTTTTGTATTACATCACAAAAAACACCTTTTTTTATATCAAAACATTTAAATTCTGTGATACTTTTATTCTATAGGTGTAAGTAGTGCCTCTTAAATGGTCAATATTTATCATGTAAATCTTGCTCAAATGCTTACTGATTTGTTGTTACAGTTTTGTTTAATTGTTTCTAACACCAGATAAATGTACAATTAGGATGATTAAAACTTCATACTTTTTCCAATTTATTTTGTGATAATCTTGACCAAACAAACATAAGACAAATTAAGAGGTGTCAACATGCTGGAGGTAAATTTCAATGGCCTCTGAATTTCTCAACTGCAGAATTTTCCAGTATTTTCCAAAGAATGTTTAAAGGTATTTGACATGTCCAGTCAACATAGTTTTCATAAAAAAAAAATTATGACAAAATAAAAAGTGAATTTCAGATTATCATCCACTCAGTGGACCATGGTTGGATTTTTTTATTTGATACATTTTAAAGTTAAAATGAACACTTTTCAATTGTGAAAATTTTTTTTTAGTGGATACGACAATTTGATTTCTTATGGCTTTACACTTACAAAGGTTCCACTAAGATCAATATCATTGTGTTCCCTTTCTAACAGCAGCCACTCACACTGAACCATGGCACGTTCTAAACATGTGATTGGTATTGTAACCTTTTTCTTTTTATTATTATTTCTGTTTTGTATTCTAGGTAAGGGTGGTTGTGGAGGTATTCTTGGCACTGAAAAATATACACTACAATAGTAATTTTACACATATTTGTTCTTCTTTTTGTTTAAAACAAAAATACAAAGCAAAAATATTTCCGCAAGATGCTGACTAATATTTCTGTATGTTACGATAACTAAAATCAAGGTAATATTATGTTCACAAAGAACAAGGAAGGTTTCATTGTCATGTAAAAACAATAGCAAAACCACACCTATGCAGGAAAATCTAAATATATGAACTCTGAAAATGGTTTTACAACTTTACGGTGTTACTTTGGGAGTACAGGTCAGGAGGAAACATGAATTTGGAGTGGAAACCACATTCCGCACAGTGCAGGGGTGAGTTGGCTACCAAGGACTAAGATAAGATTAGATCCAGACCTAAAGTCAGTACCTGTGTCTCCTTATTCACTATTTATATGAAACTATTAAATGATGTATTCAATGATTATAATTTCATTATGCACTATAAAAGGAAAATATTATTTGAATATTTTCATTAACTTCCTTAGAAAAATTCATATGCATAGGCAGTGTTGTAACATGGTTGGTCTTAAGATTTTGTGTTCCATCTGAAGTTAAAAACATGATTGCAGAGTAACATGAATAGATCTAACCAACTACCAATCTCACCATGAAAACTGGCAACCCTTGTCAATTAGATGAGAGTTAAACACATGTCACCACAAATACAGTTAAAGTGACAACCCCAATACAGACATTACTAGTGTTATCATCACCGAAACTACTTGGCCAGCAAGGCCCTTTACTTTTTGTTGGAGTCTTTGTGACTCAGTGATGACTGACAGGCTTTACACATTAGTTTTTAAACAGTAATTTGCAGAAGTCAAACTGATCAATAACACAATAATTTCTGTCAAAATTTCTGCAATTTTTTAGATCAAGGAATATATTTTTCTTTCCCAACAGAAATTGGTTGCGGTGGGGGGAGGACATCGATGCCTGATTTATTCCTTAAATTAACATTATTTGTGTACATTCTATGTAACAGCATACAATTTTCTTACCAGCTGGAGTTTTGGGTGTTTCTGGAGGATGAGGTTGAACATGTGCACACAAATTTCCCGAGTTTGCATTAGGTCGAGACCGTGTACATTCTGGGTTACTACACACTGTATTCTGGTCTTCTGTCTCCTTTTTGGTATCAGTAGATCTGGGGGTTTCAGGGGGATTTTCTGATGGCTTTTCATCATTATTATTGACCTCTGTTAAAGTGTGACCAAGGGCGTATTGACTAGAAATTATCTTCAATATATTTATACAGGCAGTTTCTCTAAAATCATCTGAAAAACATACAAAAAAATAACATGTTACTACACACATCTACATATATTTTCTGGAATCTTAACAGACTGTTACTGATATAAAATTTCTACAATTTGTCAACACTTCTAAAGACACAGTTTAGATGAACTGTTGGAAACAGTTAGTGAATCTATCGTTTGAAATCTTCTCCATGTTTAATTTCTGCTGTTATAAATTGTCAAATGGTAATATCCTGAACAAATATACAAAGGAATGAATATATCTTTAGAACATCTGACATCAATTTTGCTTTACAAATTATGATAGATTCTCATGTAGTATAATATAGTGTTATTAAACTTTTTGATTCTGTATTGGCCCTTGTATTGATTCAAGGTAAGCTGTATTGGTCCCGAGGCCCGTAGGGCCAATACAGCTGACTGAGAATCAATGGTGGGGGGGAATTGCATGACAATGCTCTTAGGTAGAAAATTTGGGGACTCAGAATTTTCCCAGGCCTTTAGAAAAAAATTATTTAGACTGATATTTCAGGTCGTATCTGAAAAAAATACTTTTTTGGAAGGGTTAGGGGAAAAAATAATGAGCCTATATAAAGATATTTAAGGCAATTAACCCCCTCATGGGCTAATGCAGTATGGCAATCTACATATGATTTATAAGTATACCTTAATATAAGCCACTAATATAGTATAAGACATTTATACTATATACAGAATTCTTTTCTTGTTAAATTATATATAAAGGAATTGTTTATTTTGAGCTTATTTACATTGATATTTTATGTTACGAAAAGGAATATATATTTCCTGCTTATTGATTTAAATCATTATAACAATATGATCTGTTCAAGGGGGTCAATGATTAACAACATAGCATATTGATCATATCTCTTTTTAAATTATATTTTGTAATTAAAAAAATATACTTCAGTCCAAATTAGCTACTTTTAAACATATGAATACAAAATGAATAAAGAAAAAATACATATATTTCATGACATGTAGTTAAGGATGAATGAGTATATAGATTCTTGGTTTGGGGGTTTCAAGGGAAAATATATTTTTTTTTATTGAATACATTTTATTAACTTTTTCATGCTCTAAAGAGAGATTCTGAATAAATTAAAGGGAAGCTCCGATTCTGTTCAATTTTTATTAAATCTGTTGCAGCCACTCCAAATTCTATTATTTAGTATAAAACATCATTCTCATATCTACAGAATATTTCCTTATTTTAACAAATTGTTACATGTATTGAAGTACTATGTTGTCCGCCATTTTGTTATCAAAAAGTAAGCCGTAACGTCATGATCTATATGATCTATCTATTAACTAAAAAGAATTTTACCACAAAATGCTACCATTTACAAATACCATTACAAAGTTTAAATTGGTAAACACTTTTAAAATTTTAACCAATTATTCACTCAACAAAACAATAAACTATGTATATTTTAAAAAATATAGATAAATCAATTAGAAACAGGGAAGAATGCAAAGTAATAACCTGAATTGGAATTCAAGCTAGATGAGTGTAATTAAAACATCGTCACCTCTAAATGTTAATTACAGATAAATATACAATATATGTATATTGTTGAAAAATATACAATTTTGATGTATGAGCCTTAGAAACATGTAGAAATGCAAGATTTACCAAGCATTTTTCACCGGATTTGCAGCGAGAAAATAAACTGTATAGTTTCTGAAATTGTACATATTTATCCCCGCGCTAGCAACAACAAAATCTGCCAAAATATAAACTACTAATTGCTTAGATGGATGCACAAATGGACAAAAAATCACACACAAGGGATATTCCAGTACCCAACACTCTGTAAGTGGGGGTATAATATGTACAAAATCTTTGATGAAACTTTTGATTTCATTTTTTGAAAAAAAAAATTTTCTCGGATTATTATTCCGTATTTTGTATGCCGTCGATGACAAGAACCAATCAAAGTCTTGCTTTTTACTTATCTATTAAAAATGTTAGACAGAAATGATTACTACTTGACAGGCACCTATTAAAAATTCTGACTGGCTCAGAATATGCAATTTAAAAAAATGGTAAATGTTAAAGTTTGTAAATGTTAATTATCAATTGAAGTTACACAAAATGTTTTTGTATCATATTTCTGAATTTAATTACAGAAGTGTTAATAATATTTTTTTATACAAGAATATACTTCTTTAAAGAATCTTAAATTAGAAAGGCCTAATTTTTGAAAGCATCCCAACTGAACCCTGATTTTTAAATCTCTTAAAATTATTTTTTGACATCAATATTAATTTACATGTTCAAGTATCAGAATTGCTTTCTTCAGGGGAGGTAATTCATCATTTACAATCTACCTATGGATATAACTACATAATACAAGGAATATTATACTATAAACACATGTAAAATAGTACACTAATCATCAGTTTATGGTCATTTAAAACTGCTAAAAAAAATTAAAAATACATTCATCTGGTTACTTTAGAAATTAGCACCTAGAAAAATTTCTTTTATGTAAATGCACTTTATAATCATAAGGGTCATCCATAATTGTCAACATTTTTCATGAGTTTACAAAATGCATACCAGGTGAGAGAGGGTTTCAAATTCAACATTTTTAGTGTACACTTTAAAAAATTGGTAAAACTATTATAATTCATGATACTGACAAAACAGTATAAACCAACAAACGGAAAACACTTATGACTCATGCTCTGATCTTGCTACATGCATTTTGAAGGGAAGTAGCGATGTCTTTCCAAATGTGAAGTGGTATGTGTCCACAGCAACAATGCTAAAAAATGTTGTTGTACACTTTTTTACAGGGATGGGGGTTTCAAACTAGAGGCTCAGATGGCTGAGCCTGTATCGCTCACATGGCAGAAACAAGAATTGCCAATGGCGGCCATGTTTGTCGCATGATCTGGACAAAATGAGAAATAACCTATGCCCAATATAAATCGGACAAAACTTGAAAAATTGTCTTCTCATCAAAAAGTAGTTTTTCAAATTGTGTCTAACAATTTGAAATTCAACCAATTGCCCGCTTTTGTCAAATTTCATTTCATTTAGCCAAGCAGTTTCAGAGAAGAAGATTTCTTTATATCGGACTATCAGAAACAAGAATTGTCCATGGCAGCCATGCTTGTGGTCCAATCAGGATGAAAAAAATTAATTTCATATAAGAAAATTCAACAAAAGTATTTCAAAACTACTAGTACTGAGATAATTTCTTTTTATCTGATAAAATTATATCTGATGATCATCCCAAATAAAATTGAAGTTTTGAATGAAAAACAAGTTATGCTGTCAGGTATACATGGTCTGTGTGATCAACTGACTGACTGGAGGAAAATACATTTTTGTCTAAATGAGAAAACTTTGTAAAAAACCTTCCACAGATGGTTCTTGTCAAGTTTCGTTTTATTTGGCCAAGCAGTTTCAATATAAATCAATATTTCTCTGGTTTAATTGAAAAATTGAAGTATATAACCTTCAATCAAATTTGTTTTCACAGTTTAACATAAAATTTTCTTGGGAACTTCTCGTAGCTTTAAATAATATGTCTTGTGTTTAAACCCCTTTAGATAAACAATACTAGAGCCTCCTAGGAGCCTATATTGCTCACATGGAGTTTAGTTGCCATTATGGTCAATGTTAACTAAGTTTAGCTGCAATGTCAGTAATCTTGGATTTCCAATCAGTATCAAAGTAAAAACTCTTTGATAGTGCTTTGCAGTGATCATTCACCAAAATTTTCAATCCCCTTTCATAGCAGATCTAGAAAATTTAGCCAATCAGAAAAGCCCATTTTCGGACCAGGTCACCAGTGTTAGCAGAGTGGCATTAAAAGTCCAAAAAATTATTTGAGTTTACTTATATCGAGTTAAACATAAATCTGTTTAATTATTCTTTAGAGGAAAAATTTAAAATAAATTTCCCATAGGGTCACATGTGAACTAATTCAGATGCTATTTTCCATCTTGGATTTCCAATTTGTACCTAAGTAACAATTCTTTGGAAGAATCTTTCAATGACCATTCATGAAAAGTTTCAACTCCATGTGAAAAGTAGTTTCAGAGAAGATATTTGAAATTTAACCGACCAGAAAATCTCCTTCTGGGGCCTTGATGTCATGTATGATAGCAGAATGGTACCAAAGTAACAAAAAAATATTTGGCTCCTCATAAGTTTGGTTTTAATCTAATCAAGCTTTCACCAGAAGAATCTTAAATACATTTCCGATAGGGTCCAATGCTAACAAAGTCTGACAAAGGCAGCAATCTTTATTGGTTGAACGGTACCAAAGTAACAAGAATAATTTTTGTCATCATAGGTATCAAATCCATTAAGCTTTGTTACAATCTGTTCAATTGTTCTTCAGAAAAAAGAATTTTCGCATAGGGTATAATGTTCTCGGTATATAGATGCTGGTGGCCATCTTGGATTTCGGATCAATCTGCACCAAAGTAACAACACTTTCTAAGGACCTTTATTTAAACATATTTGTAAAGTTTGGGTTCATTCGGGTAAATCCAATGTTCAGCCAATCAGAAATAAGAATGGGCAAGGCAGCCATGTCTCATGACCAATCACCACCAAAGTACCAATTCTTGGGGAGGACCTTACAAGTTTGGTGAAATTCTGTTCATTGGTTCTCAGGAAGATTAAAATGTCAAAAAATAACGGACGAACAACATATGCCAAGTAATGGTGAGGTTAAGTGATTTTAACAGTACCATGTTTGCATGACTTGATAAAAATCTTAGGAATATTATACAGCTGTTTGCCTTCACTGTTTCAAACTTTTGTACTTAAGATGTCTGCAGTATAATATATTTTTATGTAGCTTTAATGTTTAGTTTTATTTCACACACTGACAAGACACTGCATAACCATCATTCATTAATCAACAGTATCATACATGTACAGTCAAACCTGTCTATAAAGGACACTCAAGGGACCAGAAAAAGTGCCCTTAATGAACAGGTGCCCTCTATACAGAGGTTAACTTTACATGCTTTGTTGGTGAATGGGACTTTTTCACTGTGCCCTTTATAGACAGTGATTTTCATATATAGAGGTTCTATATACTGTATATAGTACTGAAGTAAGTCTGTCACATTTTCTATACTGAATGCAAGCTTTAGTAATACCCATTTGAAAAGGTTAGGCAAAAGTGTTCTCCAAAACTACCGGTAACTTTTACTCGCCTGTTTTATCCTATACCCATCCAATTTTGTGGTATAGTGTATAAAATTCAAATTTAAAAGTCAACAGTTGGAATGACCCATTATTCAAAAGGGTACTCAGGTAAATACAGGTACATGTAACTATGGAAAATGTAAAATGTAAAATACTTTTATTAGGAAGTATTAAGGAGTGAAATAATGTCTTGATTGAACATGGTAAATTAGGACCGGATACAGAAAGAAATACTTCAATGAAAGATGCAGGTAAGTTTTAAAGATAAACTCAGCTACAAAATATATTACATGGAAGGCTAAAAATAGAAAGAATATAACAAACGTTTACTTTAAATTTATTAAAAATTAAAGTTTTAGTTGTCCAATAGCCGCTTTTAGTATTAAGTTGCTTCTCCAAAAATCACCAAGTCGTGGGCAAATCAGGCATTCGCTTATGTAAAACCCTGTTTTTTCTACATATAAAAGCCACATGATATCCATGGGGAATACAAAAACACAAACACTATTTGATAATTTCATTTTCTTTACTGGATAGAAAACAGTTATTTCTACATGAAATAAACATTACACTTGAGTAAAGGCTTCTCACCTTTTCCATTGTCTAACACTAATTACAGTACACTAACCAAGTCCATTTTTCCAAAACCAAAATGGTAATTTTGTCAAAATATATAATTAAAGTAAATTGTCAGGAAATTATTCAACTGTATTTGGCAATCAAATAAACTGGTTTATATACATACCTATAAATGCAGTCTTTTCTTCTTCATGACTAAGTCTATAACATCGAGGGTAAAAGTTATCAGGATTAGCATCCTCATACCATGGTACATTTCTCATATTTACACACAGACCAACCTGTAATCATAAATACAATGGATTTCAATTATAATTACATCCTCTAGATAGAATTCTGATTTCACAAATCATTTCAGTTTCCCTGCACTAATTTGTCATATGAATTTGTCCTTTTTTACACCCTGAAAATAGGTATTTGCAAAACATTTCCTTTCAGAAAGATGCTTATAACATTGCAGTGTTTTAAAGAATATTTGATGAAATTAAACAGATGCATCACAAGTGGTCGGGATATTTGCAAAAAGAACTAGTATTGAGACTTAATATCCCTCACCTGGTAGCATATTTACTGTCTCTCAGCTAGCATTTTTTGCAAATATCCCTCCCAATCATGATATATCTATTTAAAATTACAATGGAACATTTTGCTACAGAACCTGTGAAGGTGAAGAAATAAAAAACCTGTTAAAGTTAAAAAAAATTCTCATAAATCTCGTTCTTTCTGACAGAATCTCAAAGCCAGTGCAAGATTATTCTATTAACATACTGGTATTCATCTGAGATAAAAATTAGGAGTCACTATGGATTTTCTAACCAAACAATATGAAAATATAATCAGCACTTACCTTCGTAGTAAATGAGCCTGCTTTACAATAATGGTTGACCATCTGATCTCTTGTTAAAAATCGGTAGTCAATTATATCTCTTTTCAGTACCCATATAAATGTTGGATTCACATTCCTTACAATACGAGACTGAAATGAAAGATTCAAAAGTCATACTGAATAATATCATGGTTTTCCACTTTTGTATCTACATATTTGTTTACTTTGTTAACAAAAAACTTAACAAATGGTTTAGTGGGGCCTTGAAGACTGTTTGTAGGTAGTCTATTGTAATGATTATTTGCTTATTAACACCACAGTTGTGAGTTAGAAAATGGACTATAGCAGGGTATGTTTTGACTCGAACCCTTTTTCTTCCTTAAGGTTGGTGCACAAAAAGTGGCTGCTATAATATTCCAAGAAGTGCTGAAAGTGGTGTCAAATCCCAATGTATATAAACATCAAAGCTTTGCTGGTTTTGCCTACAGTGTGACAAATTTTATCAGCAAAGTTGATGATCATTGGTCGGAATTTCACTTTTCAAGGTTCTTCCTTTATACATGCAGAAGTTTCCATACTTCTGATGAACAAACAGATAGAATAAATTCAGTAACTTTGAAAAAAAAAGCTAGCATTCTGATAGTATGGCATATGCAATATAATGTGTATCTGTTTGAAAAATTCACAACTATATCTCAAAGTACAATCATTAAATGCTGAATCAATATTTGAGTTGTAGTATTGATATAACTGATATTTTTTTCAGTCTGGACCACAACTCTCCTAACAATGTTTTAATCTTGATACATGTACCTATACACCAAAAATCTAACCAATATCATGAGTAATTTTTAAACCAAAATTTGATGCAGTTTTAGCCATTCAAGGACCATAATTCTGCCAATAACCATTAGAATAGAATTTTTTTTTAACTGAATCTGTAATTCTATGTTTAAAAAAAATCTGGAAAACTAAAATGTACTGGGCTTTTAAGAAAGCTGCCTGACAGATGTAGTCCAAACCATTTGCTGGTAGGAAACCTACAATTAAAATGTTGACAATCCCTTGTCATTATGTACTAATTCATTATCAATTAAGCATTAAAATGTTACAAGCTGCACAATATTAAGAAACTTAATCATTTTCTAACTAGCAACAGTGTCTCCAATATCAAAAAGTAATGCAATGCCTGCAGGGGATAATATATTATTTCAAGAAATGTTATAAATTTACCATTATTCCATAAATGCCATCTTCTTCTTCCCATGGTGGAATCTTAGGCTGATCATCTGAAATAACAAAATATTTATATCAATTACTTGATGATTCTTTTCAATCTGTTTCAACTGACTAAACCTCCTCTGAAGTATCTGCACTGACATCTGTTATAATTATTGTAAGTAAAGTCTCTTACGTGTAGTTCTAAATAAACAATTTTGAAAGGAGGTGAATTAAGTGACCAATATCATTGACTTTTACCTTGTGAATAAATGCTTTAATTCCCTTCAAAATAAAAGATCTCTTGTTATGTTGTTTGTTGTATCTATATTAAGTGTGTCCGTTTTAAAAAGCTCACTCAAACTTATGATTCTAAGTTTTATTCAAGTATGAAATAAAGTTTTTTTATAAAGTTGTTCTATTATTAGTATGTATTGTTTGGTTAAGACGCGACAGATACACAGATACAAATTCTAATATGACCTTCTTCAAAAGCCATTAGAACTTTCTATTCAGTAAACATAATCATACATCCCAGTAACGCAGCATCACAAAGACAGCAGTCTTTTTGCAAAAGTGTGCATTTAACGTTAGCATAATTCTCAACAACCTTCTCATTGTTTATATAAAAAATGTCAAAACCACCAGCTCTTTCAATAGAAGTGAAGGTAATTTATTAATAACTTAATGCATCTGCGGTATAATTACTATGTGTATGGCTACCTCTAGTCACCTTATAGCTGAACAATTATTCCTCGAACGAAAGTGGAGATGAATGATGAAATATGGAATGATGAAATATGGAATGATGAAATATGGAGACATGTCGGATTGGTTCAGATCGTGTTAACATATCGATAATTTCAGCATTTCAGCATTTTAAGAAATGTATCGACATAAACGTGTTAACAAATTTATCCTCCTTTAGGTTGACACTAATGTCCTGCCTTCAAAGACATATCCATGAAAAGGCATATATTTTAGAACGTTCATATCATGATGTAAATTTATACCAAATTTCATGATGATTTGATCCCATCTTCATAAAAAAAAACTTCAATGCAAACCTTAACCATAGGATTCACTATCACATTTCCCAGGTTCATTGAACTGTGAAATTTAGCTCGAGACCTTAAAATGACATATATTTTAGAAAGATCATATCATGGCTTACATGTGTACCAATTTTCATACTGATGTGACACCATCTTGAGAGAAAAAAATCTTCAATGTGATGTGCCAACATTTTCCTAGAAAAAAAGCTTCAATGCAAACCTTAACCTGAGGCGGGACGGACAAACGGACAAACAGACAGTTGCACAGAAAGAAAATCTATATGTCCCCCAACTTTCAATTGATGGGACAAAAAAAATCAACAATACTTACTATCACTGTCGTCATCATCATCATCATCGTCATCGTCATCATCATCATCGTCATCATCATCATCATCATCATCTGCATCACCCGCCACCTTTTTTCTCTTCTTTCGAGGTGTCTTCTTTGGTGGACCAGGAAGTTTATAAAACTTTTCTACCCATCCCCTTTTTCGTAAACTGTGTCGAACAGTAGAGTACCCACCTTGAATGGTGAATACTTTTCGATTCTAAAATTTAGATTGATGCATGAGCTGTTGGTTTACAAGATAACATAAAAACTCATTCACCATATCAAATAACCAAACTTACGAAAAATGAACTGTCGAACTGACATCAAACTAGATTTTCCTCACTCATTGTTTAGAGATGTCAAACTTCCTACTGTAGTTAAACAAATTAATAACAGTATTTTTCCACTGGAAAGTATGGTTAATAAATTAAGACTCTATATTATGAATCTAAAAGCTATTTTAATATATTAAAATATTATATTTTAAACTTATTTTTCTATTATATTAGAAAAATAATCTTTTTCGTTATTTTTTTTGAAACCGACGTCCACAGCCATGCCCACCAGGCAATATAACCGAACAGATGACAACAATGTCATTACGATTCACAAACATCGATCAGGATTAAATAACTTTTACTTCAGGAGAAGATATCTAAAAACACTAAAAGGGTAATCAATGTGGTAAATTTGTTAAATCAAACATTTATTAAAGGTGTTCAGTTATTCAATATTTGTTCTAGTTGGTTATATATAATATAACAATAAAACGTATCACAAAATACCGAAATAAATTTGATGCACTGTATGACCATTTCGTTGACTGACAACTCCTCAGCAGTGCTCAAGATCAAAGTGTTGGAAAACCGGTTAAAGATATAATGATGAATTAATAAGTACAACCATTAAAATCCAAAACAATTAAAACAAACAGGAATCCAAAACTCAGCTAAGGGTTACCTCTGCATCAGCAGGAAGAGCCTTAGAAATTTCTAATAATTTTGTCAAATTTTGAACGGAAAACTTAGAAGTATTTGAGTAATGAAATATTTCATGTGATTGTGGTCAATATACAAGAATATTTTTCCTCGGTACCATGAATTGCATGGATATGTTATATTGCACGAGTCCAACAAGGTACCTTGAAAAAATGTTCTTGTATATTGACCACAATCACATGAAATATTTGTAAATATGAAATTTATATAATTACCTTCATTGCTTTCTCTGCAACCTCTTTAGCGTGACGAAGACGTTCAGCATTACCATCAATATGAGACAATTTTTTGGAAAGTTTTGGTCGACTTAGAGATGGCATGGTTTTACTTCTAGAGAGGGAACCCGAGACATCTGCATCAAGATCTAAAAACAAAAGCATATGAACAAATTACCACATGATCAATATAAATCTCTGTAGGAAATTGAATGTGCTTTTTTCAACTCAATCATTCTCTCTCCTTAATACTTTACTATCCTAAAAAAAGTTTTATGTCAAATAATCTTTACAAGAGAAATGAATGGTTAATTTTTGAATTTTCTGCTTCAAACTTTTTGTCTAAAAATGATGAAATGAGAAATAAAGAAATAATAAATCTAGCTATATAACATATGCTTCTGAGACTATTAAGCAATGTATATGTGTATGAAAAACATGCTATGAATAAATGGAAAAACAATGAGATACACATTATTAAACATCACATCTACAAAAAAAAACATGTTTATTTCAACCCCCCCCCCCCCCTCCCCTTCCCCCATTTTTTTTTTTCACCTAAAGTACTTTTTGGGAAAATACATAAACATATTTACTGTGACATTCATACAACTGTATAGTTGTTATCTTTTTCATATTCAAATGATAAGAAGTTTGATTTCCTTGAAATGTGCTAGTTACCATCTTCCAGAAGTTTGATCTTATAGTTCCTATGAACTTAAATGTTTATGTTGTAATTATTTGGTAAATTTAATCCTTCAATCAGTTAAACAATTTAAATCATGCCAAAACATAAGCTCAAGTATTAGACAAGCTTATCATGTACCAGTTTTACCTTACCCAAAGAAAAAACTGTAAACACTGCAAAATTTATAGCTGTTTGTCATCAAATTTTTCACTTCTCTGTATATTTACAAAATATTCAAGTATAAATTGTTTAACTCGAAAGATTATCTTTCCTTTTCTTGTCATGCAAAGAGTTCTGGCCAAATATTCACAATACATACAGGTGTTTTGCTTGTACATATCATTTTGTTTTGTAATGCTTTGTCAACAAAGGAAATTATGCTATCTATCACATTTTTTGGTAAACATTATTTGTAAATAGATCAAGGTAAGCTTGAAGGTTGATCTCCATTTCTTTCAATTTTCAAATGTCTCTTTAGAATATCTTTTGTTTCTTAAAAATTTATTTCATAAATATGTGGAAATTAAAAAAATTCAAATTTCTTTAAAAAAAAAATAATTATGTGATGTTATTTTCCTTGTAATTTAACTTTAAATAGAATTATTGATTTTAATTATGTTGAAACACAAATAACATAATGACCAACAGAAACCACACACAAACAAACATGCATCAACAAAGATTCAATGAATGTGTCCACCAACTGTATTTATTCCCTCAACTAGGTGACGAATATAAAAAATATCCTCAATAAAGCACACTAAAATACATTCTAACATATACATGTATATCTTACTTAAATATCTTATCTTAGCTGTGATTCTCTCTGTATAAAACAAAATATCATTTTTCTTTGTAATATTAAATGATTTGTTGAAAAATTCACAAAAAACTATATGCACGCAGGAGTGAGTATCGCTATCTTGCATTTAATTTGACAATATATAAAACCTAACAAAACAGGCCATTCATCCAAAGTTTGGTCTTGAATGGCTAGTAGTTAAATAAGAGAACATTTTCAAAAGTTTTTATTTTTAGTAACAATGACTATAAAAGATTTGGACCCCATGACACAACTTTATAAAAGTCCAAAATGGCCCACGTCCAGCAGAGAACAATTTTCAATACTTTTATGTCATTTTCCTATTTTAGAGCATGAAGGTTTTAACCCCAAAATTTTAAATCTGACACCACTCATGGGCTCATGGGCCATTTCTCCAGACTGTCGCATCAATGGGCAAGAAACCATAACTATTTTTTGGCTTATTTTTATGTTTTTAGTGATGATAGCCATATTAGGTTAAGTCTATGACAACTGGATATTATTTTGGAAGTAACGGCTAAGGACCTTTCCAAAAAAAGAAGGACTTAATTGGTCCAGTAGATGAAGATTCAATTTTTTTGTTCATTTTTCTTTTTCTAAGTTATGGTGGTCATACTGATTCATGGTCTGGACGCCAAGACACACTTTGAAAGGAACCACTCAAAGACCATTCCATCAAATTTTGGTCCTACAACCATATATATCCCAAAGCTTTCTAAGGAAAACATTTTTTTTTCAAAGTTTACAACAGATGATAAAGACAGACACCAAGTGCTGGCAACAGCTAATAACTCATTTAAAATAATATAATGTAATAAATCAATAAATATTAATTAAATTTAGGATAAAAAAATTTTAAAGTTCCAAAAATAAAATGCTGAAAACTTCCAAAAAGGATTCTGTTAAGAAATTTGCTCTATAACACCCTACGATGATTTTCTAAATGTCTATATTTAATATTTAGTCACTGAATTCATTATCTGAACTGGTAACTTGATGAAATAAATGTTCTTTTAGATAAAGCCATTTCTACATTGATTTCATATTTTTTATTTCAAAATACAGATGTATTTATATGATTTTTTTTATGTTTTGTTGGTTTGGTGTTCACATTTTAAAGTGTCTATTTCAAACAGCAAAGTTATCAATTGAATTTGTTTTAACATAATTGAACTGCCTCCAGACCATGTATAAGTAGGAATATAAATAAACTTAAAATAAAAGAACACTTTTTCTAGTCACAATAATTTTACTAAAACGGAAAAAACAAACCAACAACTATATATTGGTCAATGATGGCAGATGATGATAATTAATATATTTAAAACTGTCTGTGCCAAATGTTTGTTCTTACATTATTTATAATATATATATTTAGGCACATAACATTTATCATACTGAAGTGAATTTTTACTAGCAGCCGGTCAACTACATGCACATGTAGAGTTTAAATTGAAATTTTGACTTCATTGGTAAGACTTGTTAATATAACAATGTTTACTAGCATGAAGGTACTACAACTACATCTGAGACAGTAACTAAAGACACTAATGAATTTCAGAAGTTTCTGAGGATAGACAGAATGATGTATGAAGCAGATGAATGACTACAGACAGTACTGACCTGTACTATCCCCTCCAGACTTAGGTTTTATTTGTTGAGTTGTTAATTTGTTACGATGTCGTTTTAGAACCATGTCTGGATTTCCTGCAGCATATGGACCTGAGCAACAACATGAAATCGTTCTAATAAATCTTCTAATGGCTAATTACAAAATCTTACTTCTAATCAATTTCAAAGTTTAAAAAGTATTAAAATATATATTTTAAAACTAATTTTGCTTTAAAATCTTGAATTAAATTTCGGTTAAAAATTCAAAATTCTACTGGAAAAAAAAAAGTAAACTTTAAAATAGTTAAACTTTAATTTGAACCAGTTTGTAATTTGACTTTGCAACAGTTTTCATCATCAAAATATAGATAAGACCTTTCCTGATATTTTTAAAAAACTGATTCTTATATATTTAAGACAAAAGGAAATGCACCTTGTAATGCTTGAACAGTCTACTAGTTTCTAATTCAGTACAAGAAAATGTATCAGAATGTAAACATTTAAAGTTATGAAATAAATGCACATTTATTATCTGAAAACCCACACAGCAAACTTGTGAAACAAAAACATTGTAACCTGAAAATGTGCATCATTACTCTGCAAACATCAGTTGCTTGTATATTTTGTACCTAAAATGCTTAAATGGTTTTCTAAATCTAAAATCTTCTTGTGGTTTTTTTGCCACATTAAAAAAATAAATAACAAGCCTATTAAATATTTAGAACTGACTATTATAGAGATTATAGAACTTAACTTTTAGAAAATAAAAACTTGATAATAAACTTCATCAGGGTTCTACAGAACCCAGTGTCTCAACTGCTTTCGCTGTTGTCTTTGTTTTCAATGTAATAGTTGAATGTACATAATTTTTCTCCATATGTTATTTATTGATCATGAAGAAGCTTCTGTCAAAGTTTTGTAAAAATCAAGGATGGTTTAAGTAAGTTATTAATGTTAAAAAAACTTTAACTGCAGACTGTATGTAATGTTAACCGGGAGAAAAACCAAGTCCATTAAAAGTAGAATACGGAAAAACAGGAAAAAAATTATTTCAAAATTTTCCTCTGGATACTATCTTTTGATTATGAACAAGCTTCTGTCCAAGTTTGGGAAAAATCCAGGATGGTTTAAGTAAGTTATTAATGTTAAAAAAAACTTTAACCACAGAGTGAATGTAAATATTGACGCCGCCGCTAACGGAATGTTGGGGTGCTATGTCTCGTTTCTGCGATAAAAGTCGCAGGCTCTACAAAAATCACTTCAGCATTTAGTTGTTGACCACTAAATTTTAATGCTATAACACAATAAAATTATTGATTTCTGAGATGTTCTAATTTTCACTGTTGTCATTGCAAAATAATTTTCATAGAATATAATTATGTATCAATAATACCAACAAAATATTTCAGTATCGGTGAAAATGTTCATGATACATGTAATAAACATGTTAAAGATTCATAAAAAAATTTGAATAAGCAACATATCTGCATTTGACACAGGTATTTCTATAGAAGGCCATGTTAGTGGATTACAAAGGTCATAAACAAGAGGCTCGAAGGGCTGAGCCTGTATCGCTCATCTGGGAGTCACAAACTTTTGATTTGATTTGATGGAATAGATTGATTTCTGGAAACTTTTTAAATGACCTTCCATAGATGCTTCATACCAAGTATAAGTTCATTTGGCCAAATGGTTTCAGAGGAGAAGAATTTAAAATTTGACCAATGAGAACATATAAAGGGTTCTGGTGCCCATTTTGTTTCACAGACTATGATAATTTATGCATAGTTTGTAAAGGACCTTTCATAAATGCAAAATTTAGTTCATTTGGCTTTATGGTTTCAGAGGAGAAGAAGTTTTAATTTCGACCAATCAGAACATGTAAATGTTCATGGCGGCCATTTTGTTCCACAGACAAGGATGATCAATGCAAATTTTGTAAAGGACCTTCCATAGATGCTCCATACCAAAAATCAGTTCATTTGGCTTTGCGGTTTTAGAGAAGAAGTTTTAAATTTCGACCAATCAGAACATGTAAATGCTAATGGTGGCTATTTTGTTTCACGGACCGGGATGATTTATGCAAACTTTGTAAAGGACCTTCCATAGATGCTCCATACCAAAAATCAGTTCATTTGGCTTTACGGTTTAAGAGGAGAAGAAGTTTTAAATTTCAACCAATCAGAACATGTAAATGCTAATGGTGGCCATTTTGTTTCACGGACCGGGATGATTTATGCAAACTTTGTAAAGGACCTTCCATAGAAGCTTTATGCCAAGTTTCAGTTCAATAGGTCCAGGGGTTTCAGAGGAGAAGATGAAAATGTAAAAGTTTACAGATGGATGGACGACGGATGCCAAGTGTAACAAAAGCTTAAATGGCCTTTGGTCAGGTGAACTAAAAATTTAAAAATTTAAATGCTCTCCAATTTATATCCGTAGTCAATTTTATAATGATTGAGGTACATGTAATTGGTCATGATTTTATTCTGAAGACTGTAATATATATATATACAAGTGCACATATCAACCAAACTCACCATAACAGTATATATGTTAAAACAGTTTAAACTCTTACCAATGTTTATGCAACTAGCTATAAATATCATTTCCATGTTAAACATGTTAAACTTTAATAAATGAAATATATTTAAATTATAATGACGGCATTCTGGAATTCTAAACGTAAATGTATTTGATAATAAAAAACAACTTCACTAATCAAAATATTAAGGGAAAACATATCTTGAGGCGTTTTTTTAGCTCACCTGGCTATTGCCAGGGTGAGCTTTTGCCATCACTTGGCGTCCGTCGTCCGTCCGTCGTTAGCTTTTCATTCAAACATCTTCTCCTCAGAAACCATTTGGCCAATTCCAACCAAACTTTGTATGAGTGGTGTATGGAAGGTCCTCAACAAAGTTTCCTCATTAAGTTCTGATTGGTCAAGAAACATGGCCACCAGAGGCAATTCTTGTTTCTGATTGGCTGATTTTCAAAAATCTTCTCCTCTGAAACCACTGGGCCGATCGGTTTGAAACTTAATAGGAATGATCTATGACATGTCCTCTACAAACGATCCTCAATTTATTTTGATCTGACATAAAACATGGCTGTCGTAGCTAAAAATAGAATATATAGGGGGCATGTGTTGTTTTTGGCTTATAACTTAAAAACCGTTACAGATATAAAAAATCTGACGGGGTAGAATTGATCAGCATGACAAGATCTACCTACCCTGAAAATTTGAAGGAAATTCCAAAACCCATTTAGGAGTTATTGCCCTTTTTTCGTCAAATTTTCAAAATTTTAACATTTTTCGTGATTTATCTCCAAAACTATTTGAGATAGAAGTGAAATGTAAATTTGAAAAATGTTTGCCATGTTAAGATCTACCTACCCTGAAATTTTTAAGGAAATCCCAAAACCCATTTAGGAGTTATTGCCCTTTTTTGTCCCTTGAAGAATACTGTCCAGCATGTCAGCACTCCAACCAGACTACCACCATCAGGGAACATATTTTAACATAAAACCTTATGAAAAATAAATCTTCAACAAATTTTTACAGAACAATTGAGCCAATTGCAACAAACTTGGTCAAATAGTTGATTAATTGTCCAATGAAAACCAGACTCCAGGTGAGCGATACAGGCTCTGGTGAGCCTCTAGTTGTTTTATATTAAGCCTGGAGTAGGATTGATCTTTAAATGCAAATTCTACAAAAATTTACAACTTATTGCAAGTGTCCTAAACAATACACTAATCATAATCATTCAGGAAAGCATGTAGCATAGGTAAATTGGTAGATAAGTTACATGTGTATTCTGTTTTTTACATTGACAAATTGAAAGAATAAGAGAGAACATATGATGGTCTTTGTTTTTTTTTTTTTGTGAAAACCAGTGGTAAAGCAGCCATGCTGGTGACAGCTAACGTAACTTCACTTCATAGAATGAAATACGACTTTTCTTTTACTTTGAAAATGAAATATAAGATTTTTAAATTAGTTCATTTAAAAATTCCCTGTATTACACCAATCTCAGTGTAATAAATCCCATTTTATTCTTAGCATTTGAAATATCATACATGAAACAATTCCATTATTAATCTGAAACATTAACAAGAGGCTCAGTGGGCTGAGCCTGTATCGCTCACCTGGCAGTCACAAACTTTTGATTTGATTTGACAGACTAGATTGATTTTTGGAAACTTTGTAAATGATCTTCTACAAATGCTTCATACCAAGTATAAGTTCACTGGCCAAACGGTTTCAGAGGAGAAGTTTTAAATTCAACTAATCAGATGGTTTGGTGGTTTCTGACAAGATCTTTTAGCAAATTTCGAATATTATCCTATGTTAAACTATGTTTTGCTTTGGCGGCCATATTGGATGTTGGGCAGGGTCATCGGGTATAATTCTGAAAGAGGACCACCTAAGGACCATTGATGCCAACTTTTGTTCCAACTGACCAAGTGGTTTCAGATAAGAAGATCTTAAAGTACATTCCCCTTAGAGTCCTATGCTAAACTATGTTTGGCTCTTGCTGCCATCTTGGACGTTGGGCAGGGTCATTGGATACAATTCTGAAAGAGGACCACCTAAGGACCATTGCTGCCAAGTTTTGTTCCAATTGGCCAAGTGGTTTCAGATAAGAAAACCATTTACATTCCCCATAGGGTCCTATGTCAAACTATGTTCGGCTCTTGACGACAACTGGGATGGTGGGCAGGGTCATCAGATACACTTCTGAAAGAGGACCACCTAAGGGCCATTGCTGCCGTTTTGTTCCAATTGCCTCGTTGGTTTCAGAGAAGAAGATCTTTAAAGGAATTTTATGACGACAGACAATGACGGACTCCAAGTGATGGCAATAGCTCACATGGCCTTTTAGGCAAGGTGAGCTAAAAAGATTAACTTGTTATATACTATAATTCAAAACAAACAGCCTTGAAAGAATACAATATTTATGAAAACAATAATTGGAGTCATGTTAGATTGCCATATTCTGTTAGACTGTGAATGTTAGAACAACTCACCATTAAGAATGCGCTGAAGGTTAGGAGAGACAGTGGTTTTAGTACGATTCAACATAAAGGGCATGTTGTTGTCACCTTCCGATTCTTCTTCTTTAACTTTATCTGTTTCATTTTCTAGACTAGTTTCTGATGCTGAATTTGCAGTTTCATTTTCTTCATTCTGAAAAGAGAAATAAATTAAACTGAAAATTAACCATAAAACCCATACATGTACATTAAGCAAATAATAATCATGCTTTGTCTACACAAATTTCATGGTGACAACAAACATAAATTTCAATAAATTTCCATTTTTGTATTCTTAATTAAATCCACTCTATATTTTTTGTACATACACATGTATGTAATTTTGAGAAAGTGAATGTCTATATAATAAACCTTACCAAAACAAAATATGGAATCAACAATATTTCCAATTATATGATATAAAAGATACACAGTATAATTTGTTGTTTGATCTTACTTAACTGCCTCTACATGTATATTTGAATTCAAAAATCACTGTAACCTTTTTATTAATGCCAAAAATGCAGACATTTAAACTTAACTCAGATTTTAATTTTTGCTTATTAAATCCTACTACGTGTGATGCATACAACAAATATGAGATTAGCATTCATTCACCTTTCATTAAGGTTACCTTAAGATTATAAACTGTATGGTTTATATGGTTGAAGCCATGTCCTGCATTTTTTATTAGTTAATAGTTAATGTATAAGTTACAACATGTATTTATTGAGTATTAAATCCCTTTGAATTTTGCAACAATACAACAGTAGAAAACACTATTGTATCTTATATTCTAACCTCCTTGTTTTTCTTTGATTTTCTTACTATCCTGTTGACTGGGGACAATCGTTCTGCTGTATAGGACACTGACACAGAGTTTGCTTGTTCAAGCTGTAATTGTAAAACACAATAAAGCTTGAAACATATGTATCTGATTGATAGAGAATTTCAATAATTACAATCAAATGAGTAAAAAGTTTAGTTTGAAATTAAAATTGATGCTATAGAACTGTAACATGTTTATTACAAGTATGTCCCTAAAGTAGCTGCACTAGTGCAGTAATACTTTTTATTTTCAGCTTAGTTTGTACAGCAATGCCAGGACTACTGAAACTAAGGTCCTACTCCTAGGTTCTATTTACAGTTAATATGGTAGGCAATTTTGAGAGAAATCATCCTCTACTGTTGCCCAACTATAACAAACCCATGATTGTCAAAAAGGGCTAGTTGGCCAATTCCAATGGGTTGAAGCTCATGGTGTCATCAGAGACATAGTATAATGACTCTTACTCTTAGTCTTGAGGTTATGGAAAGTGTAAAGAGCTTCTCTTAATGGACATTAATGTTATAAAACCCTAATAGGTTACTATCAATGCGCCATTCGACTATATAGTGAAGCAGCTGACAAAAAAACAGCAACATCCCCAGCGAAAAATCAATCTTATTGTGTTAAAAATTGGATTAATTTAGTGTGGGATGTAAATATTCTTGAAGGATTATCATCAGTAGACAGTGAGAAGTTGTTGTTTCAACCGTTAAGTGTTATTTTAAAACATTTTAGAACACTTTTTCCTGACCTGTGCCCCAATTCCTTAGAAAGAAGTTGGCAACCTTCTGTTTAGCTATATAGTCAAATGGCACATTGATAGTAAACATGTGTATTATGTGTAAATATGTAACATCAAGAAGTACCAAAGGGATATTCGAAGGAGAGAAAAATCATAACAACTGACAAACTCCGGAGAACAACAAAGACAAGACCAAAACAATACATGCACTACAATTAAAAACTAAAAACATATGAACAACATGGACCCCACCAAAAAACTGGGGGTACACTCGTGTGCTCCGGAAGAGTAAGCAGTCTCTGCTTCCTGCACAACACCTGCCATACTGTCCATGTCAAATCCTGTATGAGGAAGGGGGTATCAATGGAACAGGTCCATTTTCATTTTGGAAACGGTTTTTTCATACCGGTCGACCAAGTCATGATGACGCCCATAAAACTTTAATAAGGATGATTTCAGCTTAGGAGCAACGTACCCCTGTCTGAGTAACTTTTCTGTCAGGAGTCGGGCTCTGTCCAGGAAGTCAATGTATATGTCTCAAGCTCTGGAATAACATACGAGTTGTGAAATATATACTCCATACGCCGGTGCTTCTGGAATATTGCCGCTCAAAAATAGGAAGTTGACAATTGGAAAGTCAAACGTCATCCCGTTTGTCGTAAAGTTTAGTATTCAACCTTCCTTTGATGTCAATTTCGAGGTGAAGGTCAAGACCTGTGGCATCCTTAATTTTGAGCTCATTGGGATATAGTATATTAGTATTCTTATGATACAAATAAATGGTAAAAATTAGAAAAAAAGATATTTATGATAATAGGGGGGAGGGCTATGAGGGGCCCAAGATAGGGTCCTGTCCTCAAGCACCTGTGTCACAAACAACTTACATTGCGTCTTTGTCTCTCTAAATGTTGTTGTTGTCTTGCCATAAAATCAGTGCCAAGGTTTTCGACAATTTTAGCACTGGCACTGCTCACCTTTGGCTTAAAAGTGAAAATACTGTCATCTAAAGTATCATCTGTTTTACTTGACATTGTGTCCAACTGAGATGTTTCCTGGTTTGATTTTGAATCTGGTTTGTCCTTGAATATTTTTTCTTTGTGAAATGATGCTTTTGGGGTATTTGAAAGATCATCGACTTGGGCATTTGCAGTTAAAAATTCCCGTTGGTTACCACCAAGACCTAACGATTGATTTGTTGGAATGGAAGCTAGAGGCTCTCTGCTGCTTTTCGTATTTAACATAAAATGTGGCAAGCCTCCGGTATCTAAGCTTTCCAATCGTCTTTCAGCTAGTTTTCTGCTTGCGCTGCTTATCCTCGGTATGAATACGTTCTTGTCATTTTTTAATTTTTTACGCTTCCCCATCTGACTGTCGTGATATTGCCGCCAACGAGCATTTTTTAAAATAAGGGCTTAAATTTCAAGTTAAAATCAAACAACCTGCCCACAATAATGACAACTTCCGTAACTATGGGGCGCCATATTGTTTTCAATACTCTTCAAATATTTGAAGACCGTATTTATATCTTCTGTCTAATCTAAGGATATTTATTTTATAAAACAAACCAGAAAAATGAGAAATAGTCTATGAAATATATAGCCTATAAATTTTATATTATCTTTTCTACTGTGCTGTCAGTGTTAGAGATTATTTCATTAAACAAGGGAGAGAACAAAAAGACTTTAGAAATGGCTTGTCAAGTGATTAAGTCTGAATTTACTTTCACAAAGATTACATTTGACGAAGTTCATCCTGGCAGATTTGTTTATTCACAAGTAATAATTGTACCATTTAATTCTAAACCTGGTAAAGTCGGTATCACTATCAGATTCTTGGTTTTTATTTGAAAATTTTTACCAAATATGACAAATATACATATGGGGTCTATAAAAACACCACAAAAGACCTCCTTAGTGCACTAAGCACCACAAAGAATCACTAAGGACTATATGCAAACCTTAAACCAATGCTGAGGACATAGTTTTCACGTTTTTCTTATTGTATTTACTTATTTTATCAAAAAATATTTTTGAATATTGGTTTACTCAGATTACAGTCAACTGCCGTAGTGGGGCTTGTCATGTCTAGTCGAACTTGCAAAACCTATTATACTCTCAAAAGCTATTTTCTTTCCCAGCATTCAATGTTTTTGATGAAATCTCCGGTGCTCAGGCTGGAATAGTATTTCACCAGAGTTTTGTTTATTTGGAAATTTACAAAAATCGCAATAGAAATGCAAAATATTTGTAAATATATCTTCAATAATTGTTATAAAATAAAATTAATAAATAAAAATCAACTAAAGAACTACTGAAACATTTTGAACATCTTTAGTGTATGCAGAATTGACTTGTGCTATATGTATTTTCTAAAAATAAACGTTAACAAGTCTTAAAAAAATCAATTTGAATAAAAACAATTCTTTTCCTACCTTGTTCAACAGAAACAATGTCTTTTTATGTAAGATTAAGTCACAAAAATAGATGAAATCTCTGTTATCTATGCCAAAAATGCCCAAAAGATCTCAACTTCTGGTCAACTTTGACCTTTAATTTCTCAATAATTGCACGGTAGATTTTAAATTTGCTTGGTTGAAATGTTCAAAAAGGTGTAAAGAATATATATACTAATTTACAGGTATGACGGATTACGCGATTGAATTACAGGTGAAAGAATATACATCCAGGTGAAGAAACTCGCATTTGCGAGTAAATTGATAACTTCATACTCGCAAAAGCGAGTTTAATTTCACCGTTCTGCTATACTCGCATTTGCGAGTTTGACCAGACCTGCTTGTAGGGAAGGATTCTATCCTTTTTAGTCTGTCATAATGATAATATTTTAAAAACTATAACAGAAATCAATCTTGCATGGTTTTGTGCCATAATTCTCAACTATTGAAAATATATAATAAACTATTTGTGTCCATATCAGTCACTGAATTGGAACATCACTGTCTCCCAATGACAGTCTATATTTATTTTAAATGCTTTAATAGTTTTAGATGTAATTATATCAACTGGTAAATTATTCCAATCATTTAAAAAAAATCAAAATCTATTTTATTAGATAGCTCATTGTATGAACATATTCAAACAGTGTGACAGAAGCAAACATTTGTAGGAGAAAAGTACAGACATAAATTCAAAATAAAGTTAACTTATTCTGATAGTTACCCAAATTTAGAAAATGATATAATTTCTGTTGAAAAAGTGCAGATCAGACCAACCAAAGTAATTCCAGAGATAAGAAATTTGCACTATGAAGAAAGATTAAAAATACTCAAACTTCGTTATTATGCATTGTGAAAATTGTCTCAAACAAAATGTTGTGTTACATCTGGGCCTCCATAATTTTCAGTTATACCAACTGGTATTTATCCTTGTAACAGTGAAAAAATTTTCATACGATATATCTTCAAATTCCTTTTATGATTTTAAAAGTTTGTATCATGTAACCACGACGCCTTCTATGAGTTACAGAATGAACTTTGAGAATTTTTATCTTTCTTCATAGCACAAATTTCTTTGGTTGCCCTAATCTGCACCTTTTCAACAGAAATTATATCTTTTTCTAAATGTGGCTAACATATGTTGTTTCCATATTCCAAATATGGTAGTACTAATGCAATATATAAATTAAAGAATGTAGATTGATCTTTAAAACTAAATGTCTGGTTAATCAAACCAAGGATACTATTGGCTTTATTTATTTTACTTGAAATATGCTGTGTAAATTTAAGGTCCTTTTGAAAAATAATTCCAAGTTACTTTTCTTCTTCATCTTCAATGATATACAATGTATGTTCATGTATAAACATTTTCGGGATAATTTCTTTCATATTGGTTGCGCTTGCACTTACCGACTTTAAATTTCATATCCCACAACTAGTTACTTTGACCAGTTGTACAGTGCATCAAGATCATTCTGTAAGACATCTATGAAAATTTTGATACTAGTACACATAATTATTTGTAACCTCTGATTTTCCTAAAAGGTTTCTATACAAATTCACAAATTTTCAAAAAAATTATTCTGAAGTCCTTTCAAAACCTGTTTTCATCATGTATTTGATGCAGGGATCACCAAAGAAAAGAATTCAATGCTGGAGGAAAATTAGACTGCTCAACTGGCCTGCTCATTAGATTTGCAGCCGGTTTGGGAATTTTGAATTGTTGGTTAGAAGCCAATCTTTAGATTGATCCTATATTACATTATAATTGTAAAGGAAGAAGCCACTCAAGTCAGTACACCATTATAAATTAGGTTACACATTTTCTGCAATTCATTTTTATAATATTAAAAATTCCTGCATACATCCAATTAAAAAAAATAATCTATATTTGTATATTTCATATGCTTTGTAAATAAAAAATTTCTATATTTTCAGTGGAGATTGCCTCCTGTGTTATATTTGTTCTACAGAGTAGCAATGGCAACATATACAGATTACTGGATAGTAGCAACAGGATTAGAGATGGAAAATCAAAGAAATAACAATATCACAAATTCATCGTCCAGTCACATGTTCATATTTTATTCTTTTCCTGTCTACCTAACGAATTGGACATACTTCATGTTATGTTTATATTTAACTGCACATGCTTTGTTTGCCACATTTCATTACTTGAAAAAATTTCGAACAACAAACCTTCTATCAAGACCACATGCTGAAGGTCATCGTGTTCTATTCAATGAATTGACGATAACCCCAAGTTTTTGGGATGAAAATTATGACAAGGTTCAAGAAGAAGGTGAAGATGAGATAGTAAAACTGTATTCTCTTCCTTGGTACTTTAGAGTGGTGTGGATTTTATATGATGTAGCGACAACAGCATCATTATTAGTATCTGTTATGTTTTTTGCTGCTTTATGGCCTCAGTTAAATAATGGTTCAGGAATTGACATGATAAACCTACAGCTACATGGTATTAATTCTGTGATTGTGTTTGTAGATCTGTGTCTGAATGCTATACCAGTTAGATTGTTACATGTGATATACGCAATTCTTTATGGATTGTTATATGTTATCTTTACTGCAGTATTCTATGGTGCTGGCAACCATACAGCAATTTATCCGAATGTTTTGGACTGGGGAAAACCAGGACTGACAATTGGAGTAGTGTTAGGTTTGGCCGTAATTGGTGCACCAATTTTACATTCTATTTTATTTGCTATTCACAAAATAAAGCTGAGAATTTATCATACCATTACACCATGGTCAACACTGTGATATTTCAAGGACATTAAAAGTAATTACAGAAAACATATTTAATATTTTTATGCATTCAATTTTTAGAATAAAGTAATGTATATATATTTATATAGAATTGTTTTATTGTATTTGCAGGTTAAATATAATTGTTGCATAATAGTGTCATAAATATTACTGTTTATGTTAATACTTATATGTGCATATTTTACATTTTCCTATTTACACAGACATGCATTTAAGAGTATTCAATAAACTAACACCAATAAAAGAATAACTTTTTCTCATCTCTGTATATGATATACTGATGTATTGTACAAAAAGTCATATAACGGCAGTGTTTTCCCCAGAGGGTTTATGCATAGTGGTACCCCCATGCATTAATTTTAGCCTCCATGCTTGAAATTTTTAAATTCCTTATAAAACTATATAAATTTATTTTACCCCCATCCCTCAGAATTCATGACCACCATCATTTCAGTCAGTCCCCCCATGCTTCAAAAAATTTCTAGGGAAAACACTGGACGGGTAGATATAAGAATATTTTATTTAGAAGAATTCAGTTTAATTTGAAGTACAATAATTTATGAAAAATACACATTTACAAACATGTTGTACTGGTGTGTTCCCAATATGCCCACTTTTGAAAATATGAGTAAAATTTATGATGGGCATAGTGGGAATTGTTTTGATAGGTGTACATGTACTAATTAGAGATCCAATATAATTGGTTATAGTCTGATTCAAAATTACCTTATGCCCAGAATGTATATGATAAAACTGAACAGCATATATAAATATATACATTTTAATATAAGTTGTATAAGTACTGATATTTAGAACACTTTAAAATATTTATTGGAATAAATTCATGAATATATATACTAGATATACAATATATAATAAAATTATTAACTTCAGCACTATTGAAATACACTAACAGTTACTTCTCATGTGATCATCCAGTGTTCCAGCCCCTATTAATCCATCAGTTGGTACAAAAAGGAATTTTTAGCTCACCTGGACCAAAGGTCCATGTGAGCTTTTACCATCACTTGGCGTCCGTCGTCGTCGTCGTCGTCGTCGTCGTCGTCTGTCGTCGTCGTCTGTTAACAATTTTTCAAACGTTAACTTGTCCGACACCATAAGTCCAATTGCAACCAAACTTGGTACATTTGTTTAGTGGCATTATGTGTACAAAAAGATCGTTCGGATTTTTGATTCGTAAAAAAACATGGCCGCCATGGCTAAAAATAGAACATAGGGGTAAATTGCAGTTTTTTGCATATAACTCAAAAACCATAACAGATATCAAAATTCTGGCATAGGGTAAAAGTGTTCAGCACCTCAAGATCTACCTGCCCTGAAATTTTGAAGAAGATCCAACGACCCATGTAGGAGTTATTGCCCTTTTTCTGCATTTTTTCCAAATTTTGCACTTATTAAGCTCAATATCTTGGATACTATAAAGGAAATTTGAAAAATTTAAATTTCATATTGTTAGGCACACAAAGATCTACAAAATTTGTAACAGGATCGAAGTTGTAGGTTCATTCCTTTTAGGAGTTATTCCCCTTAGATCATCAAAATTGACCATTTTTGCAGTCTTTATTCATTGTAATAAAATCGTTAACTCCTCTTACACCATAAGTTTAATTGCAACCAAACTTAGTGTAGTTGTTCCTTGGCATGAGTGCTACTAAACTATCGTTTGTATTTTTGATTTGTAAAAAAACATGGCTGCCATGGCTAAAAATAGAACATAGGGGTAAATTGCAGTTTTTTGCAAATAACTCAAAAATGGTGACAGATATCAAAATTCTGATGGGAAGCTAAAGTGTTCAACACCTCAAGATCTACCTGCTTTGAAATTTTGAAGAAGATGTAACCATCCATGTAGGAGTTATTGCCCTTTTTCTTGATTTTTTTTTGAAATTTGTACTTATTAAGTTGTTGTCAATAGAGAAAAGCTGTTGTTTGCTTAAACAATCAGCTCATTGAGCTCTACAAAAGTCTGAATTGGGTCGAAGTTGTCAGATGATCCATTATAGGGGTAATAGCTCATGAAAGACTCCCTTAAAGCTTAAGGACCAGGTGAGCGATTCAGGCTCCTGGGAGCCTCTTGTTTCTTTTCTTTTTGATTAATTCTTGATCAAATTCCTTATAGCTTCTATTATTGTTATCCATTTTTGTTACTTTTTAGCTCACCTGTCCTAAAAGGACATGTGAGCTTTTGCCATCATCCATCGTAAACTTTTTCAAAGATCTTCTCCTCTGAAACCACTGAACCAATTACAACCATACTTAGTCTGAATGATCCTAAGGGTATCTAGAATAAAATTTTTGTTTTATTTTCTTGTCCATCGAGAAACATGGCTGCCATGCCTAAAAATAGAACATAGGGGGGTAAACTGCAGTTTTTGGCTTATATCTCAAAAACTAAAGCAGAGCAAAACTGGCGTGGTAAAAATGTCCATCCGGTCAAGATCTACCTGCTATGAAATTTTCAGATGAATCGGTCAGCCCTTTGTTGGGTTATTGCCCCTGAAATGTTAATTTTAAGGAAGTTTGGCAGTTTTAGATTGTTATCTTGAATAATATTACCTCACCTGGCCAAAGGTCTGTCTGTTAACTTTTCACATTTTAATCTTCTCCTCTGAAACTACTGGGCCAAATAGAATTAAACTTGACAGGAAGCATATATGAGGAGTCCTTTATAAAGTTTCCTCCTTTCGTTCAGATTGGACTACAAATATGGCAGTAATGGGCAGTTCTTGTTTCTGATTGGCTGATATAAAAAAATCTTCTCCTCTGAAATCGCCTGGCCAAATGGAACGAAACTTGACAGGAAGCATTTATGGGAGGTTATTTACAAAGTTTCATCATTTCGTCCTGATTGGGCAACAAATTTGGCTGCCATAGAAAATTCTTGTTTTTCATTGGTTGATTTAAAAAAAAAATCTTTGGACATGCTTGGCCAAATGGAATGAAACCCGACAAGAAGCATCTGTGGGAGGTTTTTACAAAGTTTTCTTATTTTGTCCAGGTCATGCGACAAACATGGCCACCATGGGCATTTCTTGTTTCTGCTAGGTGAGCGATACAGGCTCAGCCCTCGGAACCTCTAGTTTTAGAAAAAGACAAACTGTAAACAACAAAAATTTTCAGCAAAGGAAGATCTACAAATAAGTCAGCATGACCAACATTGTCAATTGACCCTTTATAGGAGTTTTTGCCCTTTAAAGATAATTTTTCACATTTTTTTCGTCATCTTTGTAAACATTTAAAAATCTTCTCTGAAACTACAGAATCAATTTCAGCAAAACTTAGGCTGAAAGATCCTTAGGGTATCTAGTATAAATTTTATGTTTTATTTTCTTGTCCATCGAGAAACATGGCTGCCCTGGCTAAAAATAGAACATAGGTGAAAATGCACTTTTTGGCTCATATCTCGAAAACTAAAGCAGTTAGGGCAAAACTGACAAGTAGTAAAAATGTTTGAGGTCAAGATCTACCTATCATGAAATTTTCAGACGAATCGGTCAACCCATTTTTGGGTTATTGCCCCTGAATTGATAATTTTAAGGAAATTTTGCCTTTTTAGGTTATTAGCTTGAATATTATTATAGATAAAGACAAACTGTAAACAGCTTAAATGTTCAGCAAAGTAAGATCTACAAATAAGTCATGACCAAAATGGTGAATTGACCCCTAACAGGAGTTTTTGCCCTTGAAAGATTATTTACAAGTGGTCTGACATTGTCACAGATGTTTAGGGCATTACTTGAAATAGATTAAATGTTAGCTGTACAAGTAAAATGGAGCGTCAAGGTCATTGAAAATTCCCTAGCAACAAATGAAAAAGTCCCTAGCAACCGATGAAAAAGTTCCTAGCAACCATACCTATTTGGGTTCAGGATTCTATAGCTGTACAGGTCAATATTAAGGAGAAAATTGCGATGGTATACATTAACTAGCAAAAATAATCATTGATGAAAGATCTACTGGTGCACAAAATATAACAGGTGACCGATTTAGGCTTTTGGGAACCTCTTGTTTACCTTCACATTCATAATTTATTTAACTAAGTGTCTTATTCCTGGATTTATATCGGTAGTGGTTATATTGCGTAAGGTTTCAGTTTGTTTTCAATTTTATTGTGAGTTAGATATCCACCAAAGGATTTAAATTCAGTAAAATTTGTCTTTTATATTTGTTGCCCTTAATTTTCAACCTGACTAAAACCTGATGTTCTTGTACACTTTGCTCTCTCAATATTCTATTCACTGCTGTCTCCCAAAGACCACAGAGTTTCAGAACATTGTGTTTTAATCAGATTGCCTAAATTTTATGTTTTCAATGTTTATATAATTTATTTATTTATTTGCAATTTACACCCATACGGGTCAAAGAAAAACACACAATTTAACACAGTGCAATACATGTACAGATTAAGCAAGACAACATGGTTATATAGACAAACCGAAAAAATAAAACAATTTTATGTACAGTAAATTTTAAGCACTGTTGAATTCTACATTAACGGAGGTGGACCATATTTTCGCAATACCAATGACTGCTTTATAAGGTCACAAATGAATGGTAGAAGTTCAAGTTTTTGGTTTAAAATAGATTTAATAGAAAAATTTAAGTTGTTTAAGTTTTGGGGGATGTTTAATTGCTGAAATAAGACCTTTCTAAATTTTTTATTGACATTACAAAGGAAGAAAAAGTGATATTCATCTTCCAACTCTTTACAATTAGTACATAATCTAAGATCTCTCTAAATATTTTTATATCTACCAGTTTCTATGTTTAGGTCATGGTCAATAACTCGAAATTTCGTTAATAATTGTCCATTTTTGAAACTATTTTCTTTCAGTAAATATTCTTCTGGTTTTATTTCAGTTTTGATTTGATTTTATAGAAATAATTTAGAATTATTATTTAAATTTGATAGTTTAATATAAAATAGTGTTTGGTTTGTGTAATGATCATTTTCAATTTGTTTTACTTTTTGTTTTAAATTAAATTTTATTTTATGGAAAGGTTTATCAGATTGTTGATATTCGTTAACATCAACTTCTAATTCATCAAAAATTTTAACAGCAAGTGTATACCATGTGTATAGTCCTTCATTATCCAAAGTTTTATTTATATTATGTATATTATCTACTTTCATTTTAAGTTTTTTGCTTCTTTAAATGAGATTGAAGGTTTATAATTGAAACAACATATTGATTTTGTTTTATTTCTCTCTTGCATGCCTGAAAGTTTTCCAGAATTAATAATTTTTTGATGGGCATTCACTTAGAATTTTAAAATTCAGAATTCTCAAGATAATTTCTGCATATTGTGTAAGGTATTTTTTTGATAAAAACTGAAAAAAAAAGGTTTTGCACTTGTTTTATACATACAAATACATGTTATAGAAATTAATCATTATTTTTAAAGTAGAACATCATTGAAAGACAGGAAAAAAATCTGATTACTGATTTTTCAAGCTGATATGTGTACAATATAAGTTTCATCAATTACCTCCCTTCCTTGATTTAGGTTTTTCTCAAAATTTGAAATTTAAGAATAGACTTATTTCCCCTAAGGCCTTAGTGTAATGAAATAAAAAATATTTATTAATTCTCAGCCTTTTTGGCAAAGAACATTAGCAGAAATACTCCAGAACTGCATATTATTTTAGCTGTCTTTATGATTTGGATCCACAAGTGGATTCATCCTCCCAATCAGGATTTTGTATCCATGTTCGTTCCTACAAACCCCTGACATCACACATTCATATTTTGCGGGTTGAACATATCGCCACCTGGTGTGTGAACTGGGGTTTGTAGGAACGAACATGGATACAAAACCCTGACTTGGGAGGATGATGCGGATTGGGAAGAAAACAAGAGTGAAATTTGATATCATATCGTGTGCAGTCATGGAGACAGCTAAAATCTGTTAAAGAGTTCTTGGAAATATACGAGCTAAAATTAAATCCTGGCATCTCATGTTCATGCTTCCTTGCTCTCAGTGATGAAATAGGAAATGTGAAGTTGTAGCACAGAATGTCTCTGTAGCAGTATTTTAGAATAATCTTTTTCAATACATACAGAGAAATCTTCAACTTGCTAAGGGTGATGTTTTCTCTTAACATGGAACAGTTGTTTTTTTTCTGTCCTTATCCAACAGACTTGGAATCGGATTTTCCTTAAAAAAAATGTATCCCTGCTGGGACAAGAATCAAATCAATGACCTTGACAGTTTGATATAAACACAACACGATGGCACCATTGAAAATAATAAATATAATACAAACACTTTCACATTGACATCTACATGTAATAACTCCTTCTTTTGCAGTATTTAAAAAAAACCATTTTTGTTGCAATTATTATTTTCCACAAGTAACTAAAACAAGTATAAAATAGGTATTTAAAAAGTATTCTGCTAATGTTGTTTGCTAAAAAGGCTGAGAATATATAAATATATTCTATTTCATTACACCAAGGGGGAAAATCATATCAATTAAGTCGGTGACGCATAATGTTCAGGTCATGTTCAACTGACAGGTGTTAGACTGATATGTATCCACTAAGAACCATCTACAGATCTATTTATGATAGGCCTAGATATTACAGTTTGTGAAAAATGGATTTAATCACGAAAATTGACACATGTCACTCAACCATGAAATTGAGGTCAAGGTCAACAGGCAGGTGTCATACCGACATGAACCCACTAAGAACTATCTATTGACCAAATATGGTGGGTCTAGGTATTACTGTTGCTGAGAAATGGACATAATCTCGAACATGTGACAAAGTCACTAAAGCATGAAATTGGGATCAAGGTCCGTAGAAAGGTGTCAAACTGGCGTGTACTCACTAAGAACAATCTATATACCAAATAGGATCGGCCTACGTATTACAGTTGCTGAAAAATGGACTTAATCACGAAAATTGGATGCAAGTCACTTGTCACAGTCACAGTTTTTAAAAAAAGTTTACCCTGCCGCCACTGGAAAGCAATACGGTCTATATCTCCCCTTTCTCGACTTTATGCCGCAGGCGAGACAAAAATGATTTAAGCTTCATGTTATACTTTTTTCTTCTACTCGGTTTTAATATGCGTGAAAAGGGAACTTGGTAGATAATGGAAACAAGCATCAACAGATTTACAATACAAGTGTTAATTCGGATTAACAAAGATACGTGTGAGTTAACCCAACACAGCGAGTTACCTGTGTTGTAGGTTAAGTTAACTGGATTAACCTCACATATAACACGTGACATAGGACAATCCGTTGCTACAACAACGTCACGTTTCCTACTTCATCACGGACGGCAAGGAGGCATGAGCATAAGATGCCACGATTTAATTTCAGCTCGTATATTTCCAAGAACTCTTTAACTGATTTTAGCTGTCTTCATGATTTGGATCCACAAGCTGATTGGGAAGAAAAAAAGAGGTTATCTTATGAAGGTTGTGTAGTTTCACAGGCATCTACAACGTCTACCGAAGTTGGCAGACAGCTGAATTCTGAAATCAATGCCCTAACATTAGATGATCTTGGTCTAGGCAAACTGGATATATCAAGTGAAGAAGATCTTGCACAAGATGCTGATACAGAAAACAGAAAAGAGGTGTCGGAAAACACTAAAACAGATGATGTAATAACCAGGTATTCCATAAACTCGGTGGAAGCCAACCAGTCTGCAGTCCAAGGTCCTAGTCCGGGATCAACAAAGAAAACATCATCACAGAAAACTAATGAAACCCCTAAAAGAGTGAAAATAGAAACAACCACTGAAAAAACAAGTCCAAGAGTCAACTACAGTCCCAAGAGTCAAGCAGTATCTACATCGGAAGAACCTAGATCAACTGGTAATATTTCATATTCAGAATATACAAAACAAATTTGTTTTAATGAATAGGTAATCAATAGCTATCAAATAACTTACAAAATGGTTAAAAATCATCATCGTTGGGTACAGCAAATTCCATATGTATATGTTTGTGTTGGGGGGGGGGGGCCATGCAGTTGTTTTTGGTACTACGTTATTAAACTTCTTTTCTCTCTACCCTCAAATATATATTACGCAAAACGTCATCTATTGTTACATGTACGCATCTATGTTACCTAGAGTTACTCTCATAATAAATTCCGCTGAGGAAAGCCGGCGACCGGCTGAAACGTCCGGAATTACGATTTATAGTTTTTATTTATATATATATATATATTTCTCACATTTCTATGTGTTTGGGACAGTTATATTCCGTGTGAGATTCATGCATCTCACATCACATGACCTACACCGACGTAACAATGCAAAAAACGTCACGTCATAATGCTAGAACGTCAGAAAACACACAACTTCGCACAAATGGTACGACAACGTCGAAATTAACATCGCTTCAATTTGAAAACCCCTGAAGCGCAACCTAAAAGATATCTTTTTAAAGTTTTGTACCTTTGGTACAAAACCTAAACGCATACGATCTTTTCATATATGTAATTTATTTTGCGATTGGTTGCCTATTTTAATAGAGCGCATTTTCGTGTCATGGCGGCCATGTTTATTTCTTTAAATTTTCGACCGAGAAATGTGAGAAAAATAATCAGTCATGGTAAAAAATGTGAGACTGGGCAATTCCACCCTCGGGTTCACATTTTCTATCATCAGAAACTCGGCAAGCCTCGTTTCTGACTGGAAACTGTGAACCCTCGGGTGGAATTGTCCCATCTCACATCTTAGACCATGACTGATTATTATAATCTATTACAGATAGATTATTGCTACTAAAAGACGTCATATTTGTAAATAAATTGCACAATATATTTATAATACTACTAGTATTACTAGTATGTTATTTTTTTCCACACCTAAATATAGTTTTTATTTTACTTTTACTAAAACGATTCACTACCTCTATATTATTTTAAGATATCACCAAAATTCAAATCAAATTGCAAGTCTTACAATTTCTGGCATATAGTTTATTAAAGAATGATTGACAATTAAATCAAGTAATACTTATGGGGGTTGAAAACGCAGCAATCACAGATTACAGACCCCCGATTCTATTTCTAGAAGTCACAATATAAGTTTCAACGGCCTATGCTAAATTGTTTAAAATACTTTACTATGACTAAATATGCATTTTTATAGATAATTTTGATAGTCTGCAATATTTGGTACAGGTAGCACTGACTGCATAAAATAAACCTTATTCTTTTATTTTATTTTCATTTGTGTAATAGGAGTACTATATGTCTCGTGTTACATTATTGCCATTTATTCAACCTCAACTTGGCTTAAGGGCGGGTATCCAAATTCAAAACACTCTGGTACTGTTTCTAATAAACCAAAAATTTCATGTTTGTATCTTCACTAGTGTAAAAGGGATTCTTGGGCCACCGGTATTTTTTAGCTCATCTGACCCAAAGGGTCATGTGAGGTATTGCCATCACTTTTCGTCCGTCGTCCATTGCACGTCCGTAATTATTTCACATTTTGAACTTTTTGAACCGCTGAATGGATTGAAACCAAACATGGCATGAATGTTCCTTATGAGGTGCTGACCAAGTGTTGTTACTTTGTTGCCGATCCGTCACCCAAGATCGCCGCTAGAGCGGAACTTCGTTTAACATAGACCCTATTGGAAATACATACACAACTCTTCTTCTAGGGAACTGCTGAATGGATTAAAACCAAACATGGCATGAATGTTCCTTATGACTATGAGGTGCTGAGGAAGATGGCCGCCAGGACCCTATGGAAAATACATACAAAAATCTTCTTCTAGAGAACCGCTGAATGGATTGAAACCAAACATAGCATGAATGTTCCTTTATGAGGTGCTGACCAAGTGTTTTTACTTCGTTGCCGATCTGTCTTCCAAGGTGGCCGCCAACGGGGGACTTAGTTTAACATAGGACCCTATGGGAAGTACATACAAAAATCTTCTTCTACAGAAGCACTGAATGGATTGAAACCAAAAATAGCATTAATGTTCCTTATGATATTCTGACCAAGTGTTGTTACTTTGGTGCCAATATGTCATCCAGCGGAAGACTTAGCTTAACATAGGACCCTATGGGAATTAAATACAAACGGCCTCTTCCTGCAACTTACTGAATGGATTGAAACCAAACTTGGGATGGATGTTAATCTGAAGGTCCTTTAGCAATGAACAAATGGAAACATACATTTCTACTATAATGTTTACTTCTATTTCAGGGACGCTGGATGACGTTGTGTAAGTCACGTGACGTCCATTTATATATGTCTGGACTTAGGTTATTTCTTTCTCTGGTTTTTAGATTGCAGACCCTCTAGGGAAAACCCCCTCAAGGCGTGTATAGAATTATAACACATTGTTCATCTTAATAACCGCATAAGTTTCAACATCCTAGCTTACGTAGTTTCCGATATTTCAACCTTATTGCATGCCGCAAAATTCGTTTTTCTCCCGTAATTGTTATTTCCATCCTCCTCGATTTAGACATATTTCAGCTCGTATATCACACATGATAACTCATACTAACATTCTGAAAACGTTTTAGGACAAAATAAGAACTTTAAAATTATGACAGATTAACCAGCCCGCTCCTTTTTAGATCACCGGGCCCAGAGGGCCAGTGTGACCTTTTGCTATCACTTTGCGTCCATCGTCCGTCGTCCGTCGTAAACTTTTAAAAAAATCTTCTCCTCTGAAACTAATGGGCCAATTGGAACAAAACTTGGCAGCAATGGTCCTTAGATGGTACTCTTTCAGAAATATATCCGATGACCCCGTCCGTAATCAAAGATGGCCGCCAGAGCCGAGCATAGTTTAACACAGGACCCTATGTGAAATTTACTTAAATATCTTTTTGTCTGAAACCACTAGGCCAATTGAAACAAGACATGGGGTCAATGGTCCTTAGATGGTCCTGTTTCATTGATGGTATCCGATGACCCCGTCTGTCATCAAAGATGGCCACCAGAGCCGAAGGACCCTATTTGAAATTTACTTTAAGATCTTCCCGTCTGAAACAACATGGCCAGTTTGTACAAAACTTTGCAGCAATGGTCCTTAGATGGTACTCTTTCAGAATTGTATCCGATGACCCCGCCCGTAATCAAAGATGGCCACCAGAGCCGAACATAGTTTAGCTATTGGTAAAAAACTTTGCAGCAAATGGTCCTTAGGTGGTCCTCTTTCAGAATTATATCCGATGACCCTGCTTGCCATCTAACATGGCCACCAGCGCCGAACATAGTTTAACATAGGATTCTATGGGAAATTTGCTCGAAGATTTTCTTTTCTGAGACCACTAGGTCAGTTGGAACAAACTTAGCAATAATGATCCTTAGCTGGTCCTCTTTCATAATTGTAACCAATGACCCTGCCTGTCATCCAGAGCCGAACATAATGTTACATAGGATACTGTCGGAAATTTACTTGAAGATCTTCTTGTTAATGTTTTTAGTTTTATTTTATGTTCGATTGATGTTTTTACTTTAATTTAATTGAAAGCTTTTTACAACAATCTGGACATTCATACCTCCAGACTGGAGGTTCATATGTATAAAAGTAAGTAGACAGCTTAAAATAAAAAATCAAGCATACAAGATAACACACTAAAATTTGAAGTTACAAAGGATGCTCCGCCTGACAATACCTTATCTGAACATTGAATCTTATCAAAAACATTATACATCTTTCAATCAGTGGAAAGCCTAATTCCAGGTGACCGATACAGGACCCCTGGAGCCTCTAGCTACCATTCAATTCAATATACATTGTACATGCATTATCAAGTTACTTTTCATCTCTAGAACCAATTCAGAGCGCCAGCAATGGAGGTCAAGTAAAACCATTAGTATATCTTGATAAAACAAACACTCTCCATCAAGTTAAAAACACAAACGAAATCAAAGATTCTGTCGATAGCAACAAAGCAGAACCGATGCCACCTAATTCTTGTCTTGTGGAGGATGCCTTACAGAGAATACAAAATATACCAGTAGATCAAGTCACACACTTTGCTCATCTTGGGGATTATGTTCGCCACCTCCAGGCCAACGAAAGGATCTGTGATGTTACTGTCCACATCGGTACAGAAAAGTATGCAGCACACCGTATTTGTTTAGCGTGTTACAGTGATTACTTTGCAGATATTTTCTACAGTCGAAGTGAAAAGCAAAGAGTTCCACTTACAGTCAGACTTAAAGGCATCAAACCAGTTGCTTTTGAGATTCTCTTAACGTACATTTACACAGGTACGTTGGATGTTACAGCCGATGTTGTTGCAGATCTGATGACCATGGCGGAAAGTTTGAGAATTCCCATGGTGAAAACTAAAGTAATTGATTACTTGGAATCTACGCCGCTGGCGGATGCACTGGCGATTCTAATGAAAGAGCGAATATTTGGGCCATTGTACGATAGGACCATGGTTGCAGTATGTGAACAGTTTAATACTTTTAGATTCGGAGAAGTCTTTCTAGATATTGATCTTGAAACGTTAGTCCTAATTCTAAGTAATGATAATTTAAACATCACCTCAGAACTTGATGTGTTTAGTGCTGCCATTAGATGGATTGCCCATAACATGATGGATAGAAGACAACATCTTTTGAAGTTGATGGAATGTGTCCGATTTGCAAATATGAGCAATAAGGAACTGTTCAACTGCAATGAACTTACTGATCTTCTGAAGACTTATCCTGAATGTAGGCAAATGTTTCTAGAAGCGAATTGGTATGTTATGTTTTGTTTACATAAAATGAAATAATATACAAGTATACAATAAAGGAACGGTATATTTATAAACGATATCCTCATTAACGGTATATTTATAAACGATATCACCATTAACGGTATATTTATAAACGATATCACCATTAACGGTATATTTATAAACGATATCACCATTAACGGTATATTTATAAACGATATCCCCATTAACGGTATATTTATAAACGATATCCCCATTAACGGTATATTTATAAACGATATCCCCATTAACGGTATATTTATAAACGATATCACCATTAACGGTATATTTATAAACGATATCACCATTAACGGTATATTTATAAACGATATCACCATTAACGAACAATTATGGGTAATGACAAAGACATCTTCTATTGATCAGTGAATTGTTTAATTCAGGGACTATGTTCCATTTGATTTACAACCTACAAAAGTGGTGTAAAAACGAAATCACATCTTAATTCAAGGAGATGTTGGGGTAAACTTTTTGCCAGGGTATATTGGTTATGGTAATGGTAATGGTCAATTTATTTTTTATTTAAAAACCAAATTTGAGGATGGTCAATTGATAAGATTTATAACGTTTTTTTCAGGATTGCAACAGCCAGATTGTTATGTAAAGAAGATCCTTTCAATTTACCCGTCCCAAAACATCGAATTTCAAGATCACCAGAGCCACTGCATAATACCGATGATGTTTTCTATGTAAGTTGTTCTCCTCCTTATTCTTTTTGGTTAGATAATCATACAAAAAAACTGACAACTTTAGACACATATGAGGAAATGAAGTTACTGTAATACATATTTTAAACTCAGAAATTCAACAATAAAGATGAATTCAAATCAGTAGGACCACTTTCCCTGTATTTCTTTCACTCGTTAATGTTAATTTTAAAATTATGAATATATATTTACAATGACTAGATTTATTATTACACGACGGTTTATAATGTAAAAACAGTAATTTTATGGTTCGTCTCCATGGTTATATTCAAATATGTAGGTAATTTTTAAGTAACTTATTTGATAGTTATTATTAGCACATCTCAAGAGTACATATATCAGGCTATCTCCTGATAGATTTTGACGTGTAGACGACGTTTTGAAAATGGCCCAAGAAATGAAATTAGAATTTTTTCAGATATGCTCTAAACAAAATGATAGTCCTTAAAAACGAACTGTGATTTTTCGTAGTGTAATCCTATTTTTTAATCTTTGTTTAGGATAGCCACGAAATTCACAACTTAGATGTTGAAGTAAAATCCCCAGCGGACACACCGCGTTCACCACGGACTCAAACAAACAACAGCGCGGAGAAAAGTACAAAGTCAAAATCACAAGACATTATTGCTGTAGGAGGCTTTAACCCAACATCCAGCAGAGCTGCAATTTCTGGTAAATCAATACTATTCACATTAATTCTGGTCCACATTATAATTTTACTAAATGTAATAAGGCTACAAATCTGTTTAAATATCACACTACTGGTTACAAATTTATAATATTTATGTGGAACAGTTATCAAATAACAGTTTCTTTATTTGAACTTCGATCACGTGAATGGGTAGATTTTGATACAAAAATTTATCCACTTCATTTCTTACCAATTTTAATAGAAAGATCAACTTCGACCCGACTTGGAGTTTTTGTCTCCAATTTTATATTTCAGCCAAGTCTATTGACAGATACAACTCTAAGTTAAACGAATGGAAGCATTACGTCGACTTACCAGAACCTCGTCTCCATTACGCAGTAGCTATACTGAGTGGAAAACTCTACTTAACAGGCAAGTTTTTATTTTGTCGAAAGATTACACTATAAGAATTTGTATTCGTGGAATTATTTTATACACTAATTACTGTGTGATTTGAAAACTAAGCATATAGCTTTCTCGAGTTCAGTTTTGATTTGAAAACCACCCCGAGCATATCGATTATTTTTTTTACCAAAATACCTAGTATAGTCTCAAGTTTTGACATGATCGCTAAAAAGTTCGGAAAAAAGCTAACACATAATAGAAACAAAGGTACAGTTTAATATAACGAGATTCAACAGTATCAAGTAATAGTTTCATGGCAAGTGCAAAAGTACTGTGACACTCTCGGGAAGTTGATCCCGCCATGCATCGTCTGAACATTTGCTAAAAATTAACTCTCCAATACCACTTTAAAAATGCGCCATGCGTGTACATTTCAACAATCTATGCCGCATCAGCACTGTTCGAGGCCGAAAACGTGGGAATCCGGAAACAAGAAAACAACAAAGACCTTGAACAGAAATATAACCTCTCCATCTAAAAAAAGCACTCTCCATCTAAAAAATCACTTTAACTGTGAACGGGAGTGATATCGAGAGCATAAGATTGACAATCAAGAATGAAATGTACTTAATCGTCTATATGACCCATTGACAATGTACAATTTTGACAGATTCAGAGATCCTTCTGTGATGGCTTTTTAAAAATGTATATCTTTCTCAATTTTGAGTTCATGTGCACATCTTCTTGTTTTAAACTTTCGTATATGGAAGTTATATACAAATAAATTTCTTTAGAAAGAAAGATTTAGACTTAAAATATGTATTATCTAATCATTATCTGTTTTGCATTCCCATATGAAATAAATCTTTTGAACTAATTTTTGTTTGACTGACTTTATAAATACATAAAATTAATTTGTTTTATTTCTTCAATATATTATGTTCAAATGAATGTGATAATTCACTACTATGCCACATACATATGTTTTTTTCATTATGAATTGCCATTACTACAAAATATGCTATTTTGTGATTGTAGGAGGAATTAACCCCCGGCTTAAGGTCAAATACCCTATTCCTACCAAAGATTCCTTTGTTTATGATATAAATGGTAATTCGTGGATAAAAATTATGTCAATGAATTCAGCCAGAATGTACCATTCACTTTGTTCCCTCTATGGAATGATTTATGCCGTTGGTGGGCAGGATGACACAAATAGGTATGAAAAAATTGTACTACACTTTTAGATAACAATGTCCAATAGAGGCTGTTTTTTCAAACAGTATATTATATTAAACAACGAGAATAAATATTAAAATGATAAATAGAAATCAAATTTTTCATATCCTTCATTTGCATTTTTCTTTTTAAAACATAAATATCCATCTCGGTGGTACATTTAAAGCTGATAATTTCGAAATGAAATTCCCAGATTGCCTCTTTTTTTTTGGTCCCCTTTCGGCGTGTAAGGTCTTCCAAATTTTATTTGTTAATACAAAATAATTTAAACGTAAGATAGTCCAATTAACCTTTTTCTGGGGCAAAAAAATGGTTTTCTGTATCAGATGCACAAAATGTATTTTGAATTTAATTTTAGCGTGTTGAATTCAGTCGAATGCTATAATCCAGCAACAGATAACTGGTTTTTTGTGAAGCCAATGTCCGAATCACGTCTTGGAGCAGGAATCGGAATTCTGGATGGTAAAATCTTTGTAGCTGGAGGATACGGAGAAACTGTCAGCAAAAAATCAGGAATGCCAGTTCTTGACAGTGTAGAAAGCTTTGATCCAAGATCAAATAAGTACGTGATTTTATACTTGGACAATAATTTAATTTATAAAAAAAATAGTACCAAACTTTTAAATGCTTAGTCATAGATACAAAGTTCTCATAAGGGAAAACTTTCAAAATTGATTCGTAATTTGTGGGATATCAAATACATATATTAGCTCTCAAAAATTATCGATTTTAACTGTGATGTATTTTCAGATGGACAATAAAGAACAGACTTAGATTTCCCCGATGTCATGGTAACATCGTTACTGTGAATGGCACCATGTATCTATGTGGTGGCGCCACCAGATCATACACCAACCGGGATTCAGTTATAAGTAGTACAAATGCAATAGACATGTACAACAAAGGTGAAGATATTTGGGAACATTGCGCGGACATGGTGGTGGCGCGCCATGATGCTGGGGCGGCATCAGTCGGTATGTATAAAACATTTCAAGCTTAAAAGCCAGAGATAAGTGTGGGGTGGGTTTGGGATGGTTAAAGTTCATTTTAAGATAATGAAATGTCAAATCCGCAAAATTTTGCTTAAAGCATCAACCTTAAGCATAATGTCCTAGTTCCTGAAATGGAGAAATTACTGATTTTTATCTGTCGGCAAATCTTCATAAGACCCCCACTTTCTGTTCATTCATTTTTTAATTTTTCTTTCTTTACTATCTGCAGAAGAGTTTAAACCCCTAGGAATGAAAAGCTATAGAAATATTTGGAAAATCTTTAGGTCTTGCTGAATTCTCTATAGTTACAACGAGTATTTAAAGTAACAGGCATACATAATGATTATCTGACACGAAGATATTGTATTTCAGGCATGATGTTGCATAAAATAGCAGTGGGATCAATAATTTGAATTTTCTTTTCAATGTCTTACGCATGATATAAAAAGAGAATAATACGAGATGAAACATTTTTGTTTAACTAAATTATTCTTAAAGGTTCCGTGCATATCATCCTTTAGCTAATAGATAGGACTTTCTTCTCGTGAGATTGTCAGTTAAAGCAAGAAGCCTGAAAATGGATGACGTATTTGGAAAATGTTAAACTACTTCGTAGATTAAAAATAAAACGTGTAAAAATGTTATTCCAGAAATAATTGGCACGTTAGCTAAAATCCCAAGTGCCTAGAAATTCCAGCATTTCTTCTTGTTGCTTTAAACAGTCGTTTACCTTTCTTGGTCCTCCCGATCCATTAGAACTTCTGTGGTAATAATTAGATCTAATTATATTGATCCTAAATAGGTATGGAATATTTACCACTGATAGAGCAAGATGCGAGATCCCATTTTGATCAAATCTATCCCCCATTCAGTGGTAAATTACAGATATGACAGGATGAATAAATATAAAATCTTACCAGATATTTGTTCCTTTTTCTCTTGTATTTTCTTTCATAAATCTTCAGGGAAAAAGATTTCCTGTTCATTCTCATGTTTATTATTTTCTTCCTTTAAATCGTTGATTGTTGCCGAGCACAACAAAATATTTTCGATTTTTCTGTAATTGGTTTTATGCATCGTTGACAAAAAGGTCAGAGAATAGTCGATTTAATATTGAACATTTTAATATCATTGAATTTCTTTTTTAAGTGATTTTAAACTATTACCTATACTTATGTTTACGCTTAACTACCTAATTAAATTCTAAAAAAGCTTTCAGTCTGAACATGCAATCGTAATAATTATTGTCCGGAAATAGTGTTGTTGTTCCGCTATCTCCATGCACTCTTGTTGCTGTGTCATTGTGAATCAACAAAAGACACACCGTTTTTGAAAATGTTGTTTCAGATGTAAATGAAATAAGTTGTTTTAAACTTTAAAACTGGATCCATTACCGTCAATCCAGGTACATGAGGAACATCACGGTACATATACATGTACTTTTTTATAGATCTATTGGTTGGGTTTCGTTGCAAAGTGGAATTTTGACGGAAAGGGGAACATGCATACAGAAATGGATCCAAAAAGATATGTACCCAAAACGAAATATTTTCCTGACAAATATATCAGATTTAGTCTGAAATGTTTTTATTCTTTAGGGAACCTGATATATATCATAGGTGGAGCCTCAACCCAGTCTAATAGAATTTTGAGATCAGTAGAATGTTTTAATACATCAACAAAGAACTGGATACCTGGAGTCAAAGACCTCCCCTACCCATCCAAATGGTTACGGTGTCTGTCGGTAGCCTTGAACTGAAAAACAGTAATGAGATGGATGAATTTTCGTATCATATAGAAATATAATTTTGTTTTGAATACTAAATGTACGTTGATATTATGAAGTAGAAATAAAATAATTGCATACTATAATTGTTGGATGTTTAACTTTTAAGTGTTCATGCATACATGTCATATATTTAACCGTTTATACATAATTTGTAAAAGTTTTCCCTCACATCAGACAGCTAGGACAATGATAGGATTTATTTTCCGCTGAATATATATTTCTTAATAAGAAAAAATTCAAAGACTGCGACAAATTACGCTAGATGCTTCTTTAGGAGTATGTATGTTTCTAGCATGGATAGATTATTCGGAATTTTGTTATAATAAGCAGGATCCGGGATTAACTCACTGTTATCTAGGTAATCCAAGAGTATATCGCTGCACAGGTTCTGAAGATCCTATTACATCCATCTATCTTCATCTTTCCGCACTCAGTCACAACGTTGACTATTACGTGACGTTAAAAAATTTGTAGACTGCGGCGTAAATAACCACAATCTATGGGGACAAAACTTAACCAAAGTCAGTGTATTGTATAATTTATGTCGTCGTTTCCTCTCTTGCGATACAAAATAGGGCCGACTTGTAAGCATAAAGTTCCACAAATCTAATGGTAGGTAACTGGTGTCTGACTTGAACCCAGAATGGTCTAAATTTAATCTGTTAATGTATCTCATATTTACTGCTATTGGCTTTGATTTCGTTAACCATATAAAAGTCTAGCATCATAAACATCATCTCTGTGAGACAACGAGTAAACGTCGTTCAAGTTAAAGTAAAAATATGATCCAGCAGATGGCGTTAAATTACTTCGACTTGGCCTAAATATTGCTTTTGTGGGTCCTAAAAGGGCCTTTTCTTTAAAAATCCAATTAATTCTAGATACAATTTCATATTTCTCCAGCACTTTTAGGACATTGCAAAGTAAATTAACTTCAAAGATAAAACCAGGAATTCACTGTTTGAAAAACCATTGACACATGATTGAGCAGAACTTCCTAACCCCAGTGACAAATACATGCATGTTGTATTTAATTAGCTGACAAGGCCCCAAATAACCAGATTTTTATCCCATCCCTAAGAATGAATGACATCTGCCTAAAAAGGGATTGGCGACATATATAATAAGGCGAACACAACTTATTCGCTAACTACACACAAAAAAGTATGAGCAGTGAAAGACTTGGTACACCGTTTGACATTTTTGGCATTCTACAAAGGACCAAGAATCTTTCTACTGTTTACTAGATTCCAATACTTCACAAGAATTCGTTCTACAGAGGTGCTATGTACTATCGATGAAGCGATCAAAAGGGGCAGACAACCTCTAAATTACAAATGAACAAATAAATCAGTTATAGGCATGAAAACACTGAAAAATAATAACTATAAACAACGCAAGCTAAATAAATAAATAAATAAATAAATAAATAAATAATCTTTATTTAAAGAGGATTGCCTCATTAGACTAAACTAATCTTCCTGAGGGTCCTCAAATATGAAACATACAAACATTAACATGCATACAAACCAAAATTAACATACAATTAAATAATAATAAATTCTATTTACTTAAAAAGAATTCAAAACATTTCTGTTTGAAGATTGAAAAGATGTACAGTTTTTAATTTCTTCTGACAAACTATTCCATATTTGAGAACCAGAATACAAAAAAGTTCTCTTCAAAAATTCTGTGTTTGGTCTAGGTAAATGCATAAATCTGTAGAGATTAGAAGTGAACGCGGGTGTGCAAGAAGGGTAAGCAGATCCTGCTCAGCGTGAAACCCGTTATGCTGTCCAACAGTGTCAGTTTTGTGGTATAAGCAAATCAATAGACTTAGTCAAATGGTAATTTACGACAAAGGACACACATCCAACCTAATTTTGGATGGTATGACATTGCAACGGTCAATATCAATTTGTGAAGATCACCGAAAACTTTCGATAATGATTATAATATTCACTCGAAAAGGAAGTAAACAAAGAGGTTTATGACTTTGACTTTCCAATCGCCAACTTCCCATTTTTAAGCGGCAATATTCCAGAAGCACTGGCATATGAAGTATATATTTCACAACTCATACTTTATTCTAGAGCTTTTGACATATACATTGACTTCCTGGACAGAGCCCGGCTTCTGACAGAAAAGTTGCTCCCAAGTTGGAGTCATCCTTATTAAAGTTTTATGGACGTCATCATGACTTGGTCGACATGTATGAAAAAACCGTTTCCCAAATGAAAATGGACCTGTTCCATTGATGTTATCCCTCCTCAATACCGGATTTGACATGGGCAGCATGGTGGGTGTCCTGCAGGAAACAGAGACTGCTTACTCTTCCGGAGCACCTGAGTCTATCCCCGTTTTTTTTTGTGGGGTCTATGTTGTTCAAATGTTTTTAGTTTTTAATTGTAGTGCATGTATTGTTTTGTTCTTGTGTTCGTTGTTCTCCGGAGTTTGTCAGCCGTTTCGATTTTTCCCTCCTTCGAATATCCCTTTGGTATTTCTTGACTTTACTTAAACATGTTTTCGAGTACTCATTGCTCCACTAGGGTCAGTCCTTACAAAGGCAGATAAACAATAAAAATCTATCCGTCAATAATTTCTGTATAAGAATGAAAGGCGTTACAGAGAATAAGAATAAGAATAAGAATAAGAATATTTATTGTTCCAATTATGGGCCCTCACAGGGACAAGATATAACAACATCATTACCATAAATTACAATGAAAATAGAATAAAAACTATGCAGGACAGGATCAGAGTTATCAACCTCGTCTGATATTTAGACCACCAATAATATATTTCCCCAGAAAATTGAGTACTGATTTATCTTCATTTGTAAAAAGCCATATAAAGTTTGCCTCCTTTGGAAGATCTTTAAATTTTGTACAAAGCTCACCTATATTATTAAACATGATTTCTCTGTTGTTATTATATAATGGGCAATAAATTATAAAATGAAAATGACAGAAAAGATATAGTCAGTTGACAACTATTCGTCACCTCGTTTTCTATACAAATTCACAATTTTTCAGAAAAATATTGTGAAGTCATTTCAAAACCAATGAGAAAAATAACAGTTTCATGTTACTTTGTTTATTAATGTATATTTGTGCGATTCTGTAATGATTTAATTACAATGTTTTTGTAAAATGTCAAAACATCAGTTGAATATTTTGGAAAAATATTACATGACATTTTTATTTGTATTCATTGTCATTCGTAAACCAGAGATCGGCAATACATACACAAATAAAGAATGAAATTAAAAAAAAAATCTAACTGAAATTTTCATGTTTGTTCAGCCAACTTGTTTATCAATAAGATTGGTTTTTCACAAAGATTTTTTTTTCTATCCAAAACTAGAAATTAATCCTTTAAAACTTTTGAACAGTTCAACTGCGTTACATGGTTTACCTATATTAAAAGTTTAGCGAAAGAAATTGATTTAGTTTTGAATAGTGTGATGGATTGACAAAAGTCAGCCAGCAAGAACAATAAAAATAGAATTAAAATCAACATTTTTAAACTTACATAAAAAAAAATATTTATATTAAAAACTTGACATGACAAAATAGACAATACTAGTAAGCTTTATTTATATAAATGAATAAAACAAAAACTGGACAAAGAATTTTATTTTAACTCAAATGATATAAATAATACACGGGACATAGCTAAATTTAGAATAAGTGATCATTTTCTGCAAATTGAAAAAGTAAGATATCTTAAAATTCCAAGAGAAAATAGATTATGTACATTTTGTAACTTTAATGTAATCGAAGGTGAAAGACATTTTTAATAGAATGCCTAAAATATTCAAATTTACGAAAAGACTATATTCAAAGAGCAAAACCGGAAAACATGACCTTAAATTTCTATGAAATGAATGATAATGATTTTTTATATATATATTCTTACTCCATCAACTCAAAGCAAATGAAAAATACAGGTTCTGTTATTAAAAGTCATTATAACTGAGGACATAAGACCTTTGAACTTGTTTTATTATCTGTATTATTAAAGTTGTTCTATGTTTCACTTGTTTTGTAATTGTATATATGTTTTTGTCGCAAGTCAATTGACTTATATGGGCAATAAATTTTGGAGAAAAAAATATTACCATATGCATAGCAGATAATATTTAGTCATTATTTTAACGAACGATTTCCGTTCATCCCATTTGAAATAAATTTAATAATAACTAGTCGAAGCAGCCCAGCTGCATATCCCTGCGCAACTCTTGTGTTTTTGAAATCCATACAATCTAAACTAGTGTTGTTGCTATAGTGATTTCAAATATATATGGTTGCTAAGTAGAAATCACAAATAAAGCAGTCTTTGAGGAAATTTACTAAAATTTGAATAATATATTTTGAAATTCAATTAACTTAGATTAGTCTTAAAGCTAATATGATAAAAATAAAATCTAAAGTTGCGCAGTAAAATTCCAAAAATAATAGCCTTAGATACTTTCAGGAAATTTACCGAAATTGGAATCGCAAATTTTTGAAATGCATACAATCCAAACTAGTGCTGTTGGTGTAGTGATTCCAAATATATATGGTTGCTAAGCAAAAATCACAAATAAACTAGTCTTTGAGTCTTTCAGGAAATTTACCAAAATTGGAATCACATATTTTGAAATTCAAATGATCATGATAAGTTTTAAAGCTTATATGATAAAAAAAATCCCAAAAATAATAGCCTTAGACACTTTCAGGAAATTTAGCAAAGTTGGAATCACATACTTTTGACATCTAGATGATCCCAATATGTGTTACTGCTGATGTGATCAAGAAAATAAATGGTTTCTTGTCAAAAATAAAAAAAATAATGGTCTTTAAGACTTCAAGGAAATTCATCAAAGTTTGAACCGCATCTTAAAACAATTCTGAAACCTTTAGCACAATCTACACATGTGGTAAAATTACTGAGCCAACTTTCACTTCCGTATTCCAAATAACATGAGAGGAGTTTCGTGACAAAGGAATAATGTATCCTAAGGCTACCTGTGTAGCCCGGCCTCCAGGGGCGCTATTCAAATTCTGAAACATTTAGCACAATCTACATCGGCAGGGCAATTACTGAGCCAACGTTCAGTTCCATATTCCAAATAACGTGAGAGGAGCTGCGTGACAAAGGAATAATGTACCCTTAGGCTACCTATGTAGCCCGGTCCCCATGGGTACAACTACAATTCAGAAACCTTTGGCACAATCTACATTGACAGGGCAATTACTGAACCGACGTTGGGTTCCGTATTCCAAATAACCTGACAAAGGAATAATGGATCCTTAGCCCGGCCAAAAAGGGCACTATTCAAATTCCGAAACCTTTGGCACAGTTCCAACACACAGTGCAATCAATAGCCCAAGTTACATATTCACTGACAGCCTAAGAGTACATTATTCCTTTGTCATTCAACTCCTCTCAGGTTATTTAGAATACGGAGCTTTAAGTTGGCTCAGTAATTGCCCTGCCAATGTAGATTGTACCAAATGTTTCGGAATTTCAATAGCCCCCCTGCGAGCCGAGCTACACGGGTGTCCTAAGGGTACATTATTCCTTTGTTGCACAACTCCTCTCACATTATTTGGAATATGGAACTGTAAGTTGGCTCAGTAATTGCCCTGCCAATGTAGATTGTGCCAAAGGTTTCGGAATTTGAATAGCGCCCATGGGGGCCGAGCTACACAGGCAGCCTAAGGGTACATTATTCCTTTATCACGCAACTCCTCTCAGGTTATTTGTAAAACGGAACTGCAAGTTGGCTCAGTAATTGCCCTGTCAATTTATATTGTGCAAAAGGTTTCGGAATTTGAATAGCTCCCCTGGGTGCCGGGCTACACAGGCAGCCTAAGGGTACATTATTCCTTTGTTGCACAACTCCTCTCAGGTTATTTGGAATACGGAACTGTAATTTGGCTCAGTAATTGCCCTGCAAATGTATATTGTGCCCAAGGTTTCGGAATTGGAATACTAGTAGCGCCCCTGGGAGCCGAGCTACACGAGTGGCCTAAGGGTACATTATTCCTTTGTTGCACAACTCCTCTCACATTATTTGGAATATGGAACTGAAAGTTGGAACAGTAATTGCCCTGCCAATGTAGATTGTGCCAAATATTTCGGAATTTGATTGGCGCCCCTGGTAGCCTTAGGATACATTATTCCTTTGCCACACAACTCCTTTCATGTTATTTGGAATACGAAACTGAAAGTTGACTCAGTAATTGTACCAATAATGTAGATTGTGTAAATTTCGTGGAAGTCTCAAAGACAATATTTTTTTGGTTTTTGACAAGAAACCATATATTTTCTGGATCACATCAGCAGTAACACATATTGGGATCATCTAGATGTCAAAATATGCGATTCCAACTTTGGTAAATTTCCTGAAAGTGTTTAAGACTTATTTTTGGAATTTTACTTAGCAATTAGATTTTTTTATCATATTAGCTTTAAGACTGATCAGGATCATTTAGATTTCAAAATTATGCGATTCCAATTTTCGTAAATTTCCTGAAAGACTCAAAGACTACTTTATTTGTGATTTCTACTTAGCAACCATATATATTTGGAAGCACTATAGCAACAGCACTAGTTTGGATTGTATGGATTTCAAAAACACAAGAGTAGCGCTGGGATATGCAGCGGGGCTGCTTCGACTAGTTAATTATTGTCTTTTCAACTGCTGAAATGCCTGAAGTATTTCACGACAGCGAATCATTCATTTTTGGTGTGCATTATTGATTTCTGCATAAAATATTACGTCCCCAGAAACAAATGTGAAATTGCTGAATATGTGAAAGTTCCGTTACCAAAGTTTGGTCCATATTTACTTTTAGGGAATACATAATTGTTATTTGAAATACGTGTATACAGATTTATAATAAAGTCAGGAGTATTTTTTCAAGAAATCAGTGGACACGCGGCATATTGACGCTATGTCACATTGTCTTGAGTACTGCATTTGTGAGCAAATGTATGCTTAATTATCGTCTGTTAAAACTTCAGTGAAAATGAGTGGACTTTCTTTTTTTCTTTTGTTACCTTCAATATGGGTATAAAGCTTAATTCGTTAATTGCATTTAGACATAGTTCATTTCTTTCTCCACAAAATTTAATAAATTACGTGAACAATAACGTTGAATATTTTGTCAATTTAAATGTTTTTGTTAGGTTTAATTATCATGAAACAATATATTTTGTATGTACGTTCGGTTTAAAAGCCTATATTACGTTCGCATCAATTTTTAATATATAATATGAAATAAGATCTCGAATTTCTAAAGTCACAATGAGTATATGTCAATTTCTAAATTCTTTTGAGTAATATTTCATTTAAGTTAATGGTTTTATAAAGCAAACACTTTGCGTCAACCACCGTAAATACCAGTATATAATAAACTTTAAAATCCGGCATTGTATTTCTCCTGGCCCACTTATGGTTTTAATATCAAATATTGACTGCATATAATTGATGGAACGCTTTGTTCAGGTGTACGGACATATCTCTAAGTATTAAATGAACATTGTAATGTTGAACAATGGACAAGCCGGAGAAGAAAGACACAGTAACGACTTATCAAGGTCTCCGCTTTATTTTGTCATTATGACTCGGTAGATTCTGATCGTAATTTAAAGCTTCATACGGAATATTAATGTTTGAAAAACTTTAATTAACAACCGCAATGACCTTAGCGAATCACAAAGAATTGGAAGCCAGACGTGTGAACATAAAATTGTCTGTTGGATAGCCACTTGAGAAAACGGTGAAATAATGTTGTTTATTAAAAAACCTACGTTAAGTCTCTTTCAATAGCGTGATTATCAATACTTGTATCGGATTTAAATGAAATTCATTTACGTATTGAAACTAAGGATAAAAGACGTGATAATCGGTGAGTGTTCTTAAAATTTGCAAAAAATGGCCAGATCTCGTTAAATCTATTTAGTATATAAAACAAACAATGTTGAAAAGACAAGGAAACAGGAGCTTTGAGCGGCTCCCAAATATAAGAGACGCAGTTGTAAATGGTAATCTGTTACTCACAGTTCATGACCAAAGTGCTCGAACAATAAACTCAAAAATTGGATATGAACAAGGCAGGGAAACAAAAATATACAAACGAACTAGGATGAATGTTGGCTCACCGAGACAAAAGTCGAAGTTACCAGCATCATTGCTACTCTCCGGAACAAATGTTTTTGATCATTCTGGAATGTCTTTGTCACAATCCATGGAAACAGAAATAAAAAATACAGATTCAGAAAACGGACAGTTACCACCTGTTGAGAACAGAATTGTGCTTCTTGAACCTTCCACGTCCTTCTACAATGACTATGGACTACAAACACATAGTTCAGATAGTTTTTCAGGATATCGAAATTTTAGAACTAAAAAGAATAAAAAAAGATCCTATCTAGAAAAGGAAATCGAGAAGAAGGCAATGAAACACATACATGCAATTCAAGTAGTAAGCAGTTCTAAAAGAGGTAGTTATGCTGTGCGCAGTGTGAACTCACTAAAAGAAACGTTAAGTCCATTACGGTCAAATACGGAGGTAGTGCTACCTACGTCATATGTCAGATCTGAGAACACTGTTCCCCAAGACAGACATCCTACTTTCGTTGATGTAAGCAAAAAGGCCCCATATAATATGCTGATCAAAACAAGGGAGGGACACAGATTGATGTCACGTAGGGAAAACCCCTTGCCGGAGATCAGTGGTAGAACAGTGCTTGGATTCGATACGAAATATGGTAACGAATCTCCTATGAAGGAATATGCATACAATTGAGAATTATTGCTATATTTTGGAAAATTGTATTGGAATATTATGTTGTTAATAATCCAATAGACATAATTGGGATAATATCACTAAGACATCATATAAGGAGGAGTCCGATGTATCAAATCAGAACTAAAAAAGTTTCAGCCATGATGAAGAATAAAATTATGTTTTATCGTCTTAATGACCTCAATTTAAAATTCGCATATATATTTACGTTGTATACAGATTAATTTATCATACAAAACTTGTCAACCGAATCTTTTAATACCGATCTTGTCAGTTAAAAAGATTTCAACAGAAATATTCTCTAAAGGTGTATATACATGTATTTAATTTGTGCCAAAACTGGAATGCTTTAATCGATTTAGGATGACTAAAACCTTTTTCAACCATGTAAATTCTCGGATATTGATTACAAAATTTAAATTGAATTTATACTATAACGTCTTTTCTAACGGGATGATGTAATAAAAGGGTGGATTAACTGTGGATTAGCAGATTATAATTAAGTATTCTTAATTCAATTTAGTCCATGTTAAAGATAATTTCGTCAAAGATTGCTAATGCGTTTGTAATAATTATTATATAAAAAAAAGTTCTAACACGTAACTTAAAGAAATTACGTTCTTTTGATTTTAAGGACGAAGTTCGAATTTTATTTTTACTTTGTGAAGGCTAACCATCTTAACGAAATAAAAATCATATATAAATTTAGCAGCACGAACACGTGTATGATAATGCTTATTTATAGTGATAAATATTTTATGCAAGAATTGCATGTTTTGTGAAAGCAAATTCTAAAATAGGAAATATTCTTTATACACAAAATAAAATTCATATTTATTGAAATTGAGAAGACTGTTTATGACATTGACAAAGCGTGTTCAGTTGTAATTGATCTACTTTAAATACATGTATTATGTAGTATATTTAGAGAAGAATATAATCGATTACAACATATATGTGCATAGTATCTAGTATTTGGATTGTTTTTTAAAGACAGGACCAAGATTCTAATTTGTTCATTGAATGAAATCATAATTTATTATGCATAAACTCTTCCAAACCTTTGCTGTACATTGTATATTATATGTCCGAAAACTCCAAAACTTTGGTGGATACTTTTAACTATTGCACTTTTTCTGTTATTTTATTAATTAAATTAATGGTCCGACCCAAGAAGTTTCTAATATAAAGCCGGTAGGTTTCATGCGCTTCTCGTAATTTTAAACATATAGTCATGAGTTTGTTAGTTTTTTAAAGATGTTGATTGGTTTAATTTCATAGTTTTTGTCAACAGAATTAATTTGATCCTCATCAGGATAATTTCTGAAAAGTGTGGTTTAAAGCTACATGTATTTTAAAATTGTTTTTCTTCAGCATTTTTATGGACGAAAATAGCACCTTATCCTGGAAGAGGCAGTAAATCAGTCAAGAATTTAGGGGGCCCTTGAACCCATGTCACAGTCCAAAACCCTTAATCCTGAAATATTTCAGATTTAATGAACAAATAATTATGAACATAAAGCAAAATAATATATAAAATATTCATTAAACCGAAACCAAGTGGATGTTTTTAGCTGGTTATTTTATGATAACAAAATGTGATATTTTCCAATGAAAGGCATATGGAACAGGATTGGCTTAGTCTGGTTAAGTGCTAATGCTATTTGAAGTAACTGTAGGTGCATATATTATTTTTTCTTTTCTTTTTTTATTTCTTATTTAGTTGTTTTGCTCAAAAGATGGATGAGGTATGATTTTAAACTCATTTCCCATGTTAACAAAGTTGGTGTCTGGCAGCCATATTGATTTTTGAAAGTAACATCTGGCTGATATCTCGCAATGATCATTTATAACAAATTTCAGTTCTCATGGTGATGTCTCTTAAAGCCTCTGGTGCACAGTTTGTCAGCAGAATTTATGGGGAGGTCTCTGAAATTTAACCAATCTGAAAGCCTCTGGCAGCCATGTTAACAGAGGAAAAGTACAAAAGTAACAAGAGTTAGTCAGTCTTGCATCTCAGTTTGGTATCATAGTCATATAAACATATTTCTCATAGTGTCAAATGTTAACTAAGTACATGAAATCAAAAAAATGGAAATGGACAAATACGTGTCCTGTTGTAAATTTTGGTAACTTTTGTTAAATCTTTGACTGAGTTTTAAAGTACATTGTAATTCAAAACATGTGCTTTGTGTATTTTGGAGTATAAGTTTTATATCAGATATTTCTTGTGATTGAATTTCTATACAATGTTAATTGTTTGTTTATCTAGTTGGGGTTTTATGCCATTTGTAGCATATTTGGCTATTTTGTGGCGGCCAGTTTTTATTGGTGGAGGAAGCCGGTGTACCCAGAGAGAACCACCCACCTTCGGTAGGAAATTGGCAATCCCTGTCAATTAAGATTGGAGTCAAAAACACCCAACCATAAGTGAGATTCGAACACAACCTCAGCGTTGACAGACTAGTGATAATTAGTAGTCATGACGAACTACCTAGACCACTCAACCACCTAGGCCCTATACAATGTTAATATACAGACCATTAAAAGTGTGAAGTGCAGTGGTCGTTTACCTCAAACTGAATTTTAAGATTCTGTGAACATTCATCCCAAATGAATGCATTATAGTATAGAAGTTGCTAAAACTAGAAATCAGGAAAAAATACTGTTTTGATAAGAAATATACAGATGTAAAAATTACCATAATTTGTCATATCTGGGTAAAAAGTCAGCTATGCAAATATCTTTTTATTTCTACTATTTAGCCTATCTATGATATGACCTTGTGTTCCTAAAGATGTAGATTCTACTTATTCACCCACTCCATCTTATGTTTGAAGATACTGTCCCACTTATGCATATCTTATATCCTTTTATGAAAAAAATAACACATACAAACAACAATATTGCACTTTATTACCGACTGTATAAACAAATCAATGTTCTTACTTCTTAATGTCATGTTGCTCCCAAAAAACCATGAAGTATTTATCAAAATATTAAAAAATATCAATGAAATAGATTTACAAAATTTTCAAGGACAACATGTATTTCATGATACTTTAACTCTTTAGAAAAAAATACAGTAATGAATAGTAAAAGTATATTCTAAAAATTCAATAATCTAAAACAAAAATAAATGACAGGAATGGCTAAATATACAAACATACTATATATACTGGCACTGCTGAAATTCTTGTATGTGTCTAAGCATTGTATAATTAAAATTAACCTTTAATACTTTAATAGAAAAATTATTCTGAACAAAATGTGCATAATTTGTTTTTGTTGATCCAGATGATGAGGTTTACATGGAAAATTAAGCCATTAGATCATATTTTAAATCAAATTTCTGTTACAAAATGTTTCATCAATCCCCATGGAACTTTTTACTTTGGTTTGTGCTCATAAATTAAGTACATCTATTAATATGCAAAAAGTTCAGTTGTTCTTATCTTATAAAGAGGTCAGATATTCCGAAGGAGCAAACCAAAAAACTACAATGAAGGGCAGTTTACTTTTATCTGAAATTTATCACTGCATTCTGAATTGACCCCTATGTCAGCATTGCCCACCCCCTAAAATTTTTAAATCAATGTATTCCAAAATTTCCAATGTCTATCAATTTAACAAAACAGAGATTTACACCCAAAGAGTATGTGTCAAAATATATGAAATACACCAATAAACTCAACTTTCCAAAAAAAAAAGTTGGATGAAAATTTACGAAACAATTTTCGCCCAATCATTTGGCCATTTCAATAATGTACAGTCAGGTGACTAAAAACAATTTAATTCACTGGTGAACTGTAGAATACCCCAAACTAATTTTCTTGGTTCAGAACTGGTTGGTTGGAAAATGATTTGTAACATAATGTTATCAGCAACGTCCTTGGCAACAACACAACTAGCTGTCATCCAGAATGTTGTGTTTTTAAATAGTAAAATAAAAGGTCACAGTAGAAAAAAATTCTTCTAATTGCTCATAGGTAAATATATTTCCACACTCTCCACAGCTACACTGGTATTTATGATTTTTAACATGGTAATTAAACCTCACAAGTCGAAAATCTAATGTTTTACATTCTTGATTTAAGAAATATTGTAACCGACCTACATCTGAATGATAATCTACATTTATAAGGCTTATTTCTAATTTAAACATCAGATATTACATATCCTAATACTGTGTATATGCATATTGTGGAGGCTGATATGTTTGAGTGGTGTATGGCTGAGTCTGGTAACCAGGACCAGCGCTGGGATACCGTGACCTAGTACAGCTCCCCGAACTGGTAATTCTTTCACGTGGTTTAGATCTGGCTAAATGTTGCTGTAACACAGGTAAGCCTTGCTCTTTAATTAACAGTTGCAATCCTTTGAAATGTAGCTTTGTTACAATCTGTAATTCTTCAAATACTGAAAGATGTAAGAGGATTATTACAGTTTTGAAAATTTTTGTACCCCTTCATACATCCAACCATGAAACTGAAATCAACTTGATTTTGGGTGCAACACACTATTTTTAGTTTCTAAAATCTTCACCCTAGACTACTAGAAATTTTATAAAATTTGAAAAACAATAAGAAACATGTTGACAGAAATTCTATATATATTCAATGGCAGTACCTTTTTTATTGACTTTTGGAAGGTGAATCAGCATTTTGTTTTTACAACTTTTTTTAGTGAAATAAATGTATACAGTCACTTGACCTTTTTCAAATGATTCACCTTAAATTATGAGATTATTTAAACTTGGGTAAATCAATTTTCACAGCTTGCATAAAATGTAATTTTTTTATTTGCTTACTACCAAAAATTTGATGCTAAGAGTAGTTTATCTATATGTATTATATATACCACGTTTCTTACGAGTTAACATATTTAAACTTACGAGCCTGTAAGGCGAGTTAAGTTTAAATATGTTAATGAGTAAGGCGTGGTATATATGTTTTGTAACATTATAAAAAGATTGACAGAGATTGAGTGACAGATCAAATAAAAATAGAATAAAACGTTTGTCCAATCAAATCACGTCTTAAAGTCGTGTGATCAGCACGCGCTTTTGTGGGCATATATAAACGTTCCGGCCGCTTTCGCGCCTACAGTAGTCTGCGCACCATTCAATCATGGCAACACTCAACGACGTTGATTTTTTAACAATGGACGATGATAATATGCAGCTTTTTAAAATCGCTGGAGAAATAGAAGCTGACTTTCATTTATCACAGGCGGTCCAAGAAATTGAGTGGTATGGCGCAGTCGTCGTCTTTTGCTGCACTCTTGGTGATGTATTTGTTTCTTTGTGTTTCCGATGTTGTCACTTTTTTTTTCTTTTTAGACGGTTCTGTTCTCACTTGCATTATCAGCGTTTCATTATATTCGTTGGTATTTTCCCGATTAAAATCGTACAGCCTGTGCTTTTTAATGCCAAAAAAAAAAAAACAGAAAAAAACGAATTGCTGTTAATGGTAAAAAAAATATACAACAATAGAGTGTCGAGAAATATGACAATTTGAAATGAACATGCAGTAAAATGCACTCGTATGGCAATTCAAGGTGTCACAGCAAGTCGAAGTAGAGAAGAAATCTCATTATTGAGAATTCTGTCGAGCTGAAATAAAATTCTTCTTGGGTGAAACTATGAGTCAATTTTTGAGGCGGAGATCCGTAGGAAGTGGGTGGAGCATAAGCCATGGAATAACTTGAAATTTTGAATGTTATTCCATGGTTTAGGCTCCGCCCCGTTCAATGCATCTGAATGGGAATTTTTTCATGTGACGTCAGCTTTATGGTCTAACTTGCAATCTCTCATGTTGTACCATGGCTTTGCACAACGCTCAAAATAAGTATGATTAATCCATAAAAAGATCAAAGGAAATTTGTTCTATTATGTTACAATACATTTTTAAACAAGAATGAATTGCCCCATCAGAGAAGAATGAGAAATGAAATAAAAAACAATAAAAGAGTCTAAGTAAAATTCTTCGATTTTCATAAATTCAAAGATATGGAATTAATTTGCCAACTAACCTTCAAAGTTATTGAAAAGGGTATATTGTGTCAAATACCCTGAAGTTCCATCTAAGCTAATATGAGTAAGCTGGATTGGTGGATATGTTATCCAAGTTCAACAGCTTGGTATTATTTTATGTTCTAGTACTGTCCCCATATATCAAATCTTTATTTTCATAAATAACTGAGAAGGTACATAAAGATAATACACCACTTTAATTCATATTTCTATAAAATTGCAAAAAGACTATGGTTTCCTCAAATTAAATTTCATAAAACAAATACACTGTTATTAAAATGAGATAAAAATGAACAAAATATAAAATTTATGTAGAAAAATCTAATCCAAACCTATTAGACTTGCTGTAAAATAGTTTCATCTTTAATGAAGAAATGTAAATACAATGTACACCGTACAGCTAATGATTGCAACAAGCAATTCATTGTTTGCATACTGAAATTAAGCCTGATTTTACAGCTGATCTTTAACAATAATCTGTCGTTTTCGATCAAAGGGAGATAATTTTAGTAGAAATTCATAGCAAGGAACATTTATTACCTCCCTGGACTTCCAACCAGGATTATGTGTCTTGTTGTATACTGGAACATGTGATATATATACAGAATTTTACCTGTGGATAAATCCTACTATATAAGGAACATGTTGTCAAATTACCCATCTGCTATTAAAATAAATCAAATAAAGATTGCTGAAATTACTTGTTTCAGAAAAAAAATATAATTTACCTTTGCCTGAATAAATCTTTTCATCTTGAGTATGTAAAACAATGTTCTGGAGACAGTTGACCATGGCACCAGTAGCAATTACTTGGTCTTGTAAAGACAGTGTTGGAAAATAATCGAAGTCTATTTCAAATGGGTTCAAAGGTGATGGATATGTACATAATTTTACCAATTCTGCTGTGATGTCCCAAATATGAATATCTGTAATTAAAAAAAAAAAAATCACAATGCTGCTTTTCATTGAACTAAATTAATATTTTCTTTAATAACCCTTAGAAAAAGTAAACTAATATTTTTATAATTACATTTTTATGAGCAATAGAAAATTAAATAAAAATGCCAATAATCAGGCAAATCAATTAATACTGCTTGTTTCTAAAATCTTTTTTTCTTGTTTTTTAAAGCTGCCTGCAGATCTGTTTTTGTAAAGAGGGAGGAGGGGGGTTTATGTTGTAAATGAAATGTAATTTTTGAAATCTGCATGTGAAAAATGAAACCACTATTTAAATAAATTGCTTCGCTGAGCGCAGCTGGATACGACCGCAGAGGTCCAACCCTGAACAGTTGGGGCAAAAATGGACACAATATTCAAGCTTGATACAGGTCTGAATTTGAATTGTAATTAAATATTTGACACATAATAGGTTTCTGACACAGAATAACTGTAGTCAAAGAACTTAGAATTGGACATATGATTTGAATTTATATTCAATTTTTTGCTTTTTGTGCAATACAATATGCTGTTGCGAATTGACCCCTCCCCCCCCAAAATAAAATTTAACCCCTTTTTTTGCTTTTTTGCAATACACTATGCTGTTGCGTACTGACCCCCCCCCCCCCCCCCCCCCCCCTCCCCCCCCAAAAAAAAATCATTGTACCCCCCTCCCCACCCTTTGTTTTGCAAAATAAAAATTTGAAGACATTTTCTTTTTAATTTCTGAAATCTGAAATGAGAAAAAATTGCCACCCCCCACAATTTCTTATTTACCCCCCCCCCCCCCCTTCCCTTTTTCCAAAAAAAAAATCTTTCCCTCAAGATATGGTCATAATCCCTATTCAAATTTCTCATGGAGTTTGCAAACATAATTACCCATTTAAATATATCATAAAAGTCTTAAAATAGAAAATGACATATGGTCAAAATTAATATTAATAGTAACTTCTAAAAATAAACTGACAGCTATAAATCACCCCAAGACAATCTACATTTCTTTATACATAATTTACAAGCAGTGTGAGGGAGGTAATTGAATCATACACAACATTTTACTTTAAATGTGTTTGGATTACCTCCCTTACACCAAGATAATAACCAAACAAGAAAAATGCTTATTGGGCCCTTTTTTGGAACCTAATTCTCATTCTTAAACTGTTGGGACCAAAACTCCCAAAATCAATCCCAACCTTCCTTTTGTGGTCATAAACCTTGTGTTTAAATTTCATAGATTTCTATTAACTTATACTAAAGTTATAGTGCGAAAACCAAATGTCTTCGGACGACGACGACGACGACGCCAACGTCATACCAATATACGACCGCAAAAATTTTGCGGTCGTATAAAAATAAACTGTATAATTTTGAACTTGATGTGAATGTACTGTATATGTCAATTTGATTGACATAAAAATTAATACTACATGTATGAATAATTTTCTATAATTTCAGTTGAAAAAAATAATTGCATGGTGTTATACATACCATGCTGATTCCATTTGTTTGTTGATTTTAAACGTAATGGACTGTCCTTTTCTTGTGTGGAATCTTTTGTGAGTTTTATAAGCCTATCATGATTAGATCTTACCCATACATATGGACAGCTATATCTAGCATATCCTGCTATCAAGAACAAGGTTGTGTTACTCTGAAAAATAAACATATAATAAAGAGACTTTACATTTACAAAAAATTATATTGAAGAAATGAAGTCAAATTATATTATGTTTATCAGAAAGTCCTTCAGTATTTTAAAACTTCTTTCTCAGTTAATGTAAACTTAAATGTATGTTTTTTTGTCAATGTTTGTGGAAGTGCCTAAAAAATACTTTCCCACAGTTTTCACTTTATAATCTTACAAAAATAACCTGCTTATATTTCTATAAAAATATATCCATTTAATTACATGAAAAATCTAGTTATAAACAAGGTTGAACACTTAACAATGCGTTAAGTGATTTTGACTGGAAACTATGGTTAAATTGTACCGAAATAAAGGAGACATCGCTATCATATATCAGAAAATGTAATGGTAACACATACACTATATTATCAATTATTGTTAACCTGCTTTGATATTCAGGAAGAAAATCCAGAAATTAAATTAACCTTCCCCCTCAGTATAAAAAGGAGGTCAAGGCCTAATGACATATCAGTTGGATATGAATCCACACCCCAAATACAAATTGTTCCAAAGTCCAGTTCCCCTGACACGATTTCAAAGTGAACTTAACAAAAATGATTTCAAAAAAGTTTGTCAGTTGTCTCCTTAACAAAGGGAGATCATTGTAATTGTCTCCCTTTGATCCTAAGGAGTAAAGGGAAGCTTATTTTATCATCACCCCTGGTCAACTTGGTTAAGGAAGGTAACTAAATGATATTTCTCATTGCCTAGTGATTTCAGAAGAGAGGATTTTTAAATTATTTTGGCTGATTTTTCTATATTTAGTAACAGCAGCCATATTGGACCAAGGTCTAAGACACTTTCAAAATGGGAGACAACTCAACAAAATTTTAGTGTCAGTTGCTTCTGTTATTGCAATAAATTTAATACTACATACAAGTCAGCTTTCTTTGAAGGCAAATTTAATTGCAGGCTAGGCAATATTTACTAAATATAGCTTTTTGCATGCTAATATCTTACATCAACATTGCTCTCTTTATCACTCGGTGATGCAGGAGGAAGTCCAATACCTTTTGGTGCATTCACATTGAGATTCATCTGAGATCTGAGGGAAATCAACAATGAACGTCTGTAGAAAAAACAACATTACTTATAATTGATGTAAGGTCAAGTTAAATATAAAATTAAGTAGTTTGATAGCTCCCAAATCAATACTTTTTATGTGTTTTCTTTTGTACAAAAGCATGTCTTCTACACTATCCAATAGGATGAAATGACTATGATGTAACTTTTAAATTGAGCTAATATCCACTGAAATGTTGCTTTATTGGCAAGTATTACAATTATGTTTCATTAGATTAGAAATATGGTATCCTTAAATTTACATTTTTTCTAAATTGCATGTAGAAATTATTCAGTTAATACAGAAAATTTCTATACAAATTATTACATGGTGGTAAATACACGTAATACTCGAAAAATAGTATTATATGTCAGAATGTTTGCATCTTATATAGAAACTTTTTGATGGAGAGGGGAGATATAAGACTAGTCATAGATTATTTTGTCATCAAGCATCTTCTTGTTGGACGTCAGGGCACATTTATATATAACAGAAGTGGACACACAACTTGTCTCCTCTGAGCATGCACATGGTCACAGAATAATGATAAATTCATACCCGACATTGCAAGTCAAAGGAAAATGTATTAAAAGAAAGTATTACTAATTTGTCTGAAAAATCTCATGCATGTCAATCATGCCTAAAGCTGTGTCCAAGGCGAGCTGACAGGTCTCAGACTCGTATCACCTACCAAAAACTATCTATAGACCAAAAATGGTTTGTTGAGAAATGGACTTATTTGTAAAAATGGGACAAGAGGCACTCAGGCTTAAATTGAGGTAAATTTGGATATAGGTATTACAGCTACAGAAAAATGGACTTAATCATGAAAATGTGACTCAAGTCTAAAATTCAAGTCAAGGTCTCAGACCACCATGTACCCACCAAGCACTATCTATAGATCAAATATGGTTGGTCTATGTATTGCAGTTGCTGAGAAATGAATATTATCCCAAATTGTGAAACAAGTCAGTCAAGCATGAAATAGAGGTCAAAGATAAGGTGTCAGATGTTACAGTGGTATATACTAAGAACTTCTATCAACCAAATATTGTTTGTCTAGTTATAAATGTAGTACATTTGTTGAGAAATAGACTAAATCATGAAAATATATATTAAGTCACTCAAGCATGAAATTCAGGTCAAGTTCAGCTGACAGGTGTTAGACTGGCATGTATCCACTAAGAACTATCTACAGAATAATTATGATGTGTCTAGGTAATACAGTTGCTGAGAAATGGACTTAATCTAAAAAATGTAACCCAAGTCACTCAAGCATGATATTGAGGTCAAGGTCCAGAGACAAGTGTCAGACTAGCATGTACCCACTAAGAACTATCTATTGACCAGCTATGATTGGCTTAGGTATTACAGTTGCTGAGAAATGGACCTAATCGCGAAAATGTGACAGAGTCACTTAAGCATGAAATTGAAGTCAAAGTTCAAAGACAGATGTCAGACTTGCGTGTACCCACTAAGAACTATTTATAGACCAAACACAGAGGGACTAGGTATTACAGTTGCTGTAAAATTGACTTAATCAAGAAACTTGGATAAATGTCACTCAACCATGAAATTGAGGTCAAGAGCCAGAGACAAGTGTCAGACTGGCATGTACCCACCAAGAACTATCAATAGACCATATATGGTTGGCCTAGGTATTACAGTTACCGAGAAATGGATTTAACCACAAAACTTGGACACAGATTTTAAATTTATGTTTATGAAGTCAGTGAACCATGAAAATGAGGTCAGGGTCACAAGACAAGTATAATGTGGCAAACTGTATACGATAAGCTATCTGTGGACCATAAATCTTAAATCTTGTAGGTATTATATGTGCAAAGTTATTAAAGTTTTAAAAAAGTTTACGCCGCCACCGGCAGTAATACCTATATCTCGCCTTCCTGACATTTTGCCGCAGGCAGGACAAAAATGTGAAATTTGCCAGTTCTGTCTATAATCGGTACTTATCAGTGTTCTGCAACTAATTCATTTAGTTTTTATCAAGTAAACGTTATAGGTTTCACTTATAAAATATTTCAGTCTTCAAAACAGGACCCTAAATATTGAGCAGGAAATTAATAACAAATGCTTGAGGACTATTTTTGTTGACTCCTTTCATTATACTTGACAGAAAAACTGCAATCTAAAGCTGACAAACAAATTTTTTTGAGATACTTATCCACAAATGATAAATAGTGAAAGATAAAAGTGTTCATTCGCATGAAATTAATTCGGTATTTCTAAAAATCCTTGATAATTACAGTTTGGCAAATGTCCATTTTTTTAAGGTGTTTGCTCTGCATTCCACAACCCAAGAAAATATGATAAAAAGCTGTTTGAATTCAGAGGAACATACAAGAAAATTCTTGAAAAATAGAGGGGGAGGGAGGTTGGGTGAGGTTGGGTGATATTACTAAGTATTCATTTCACTGGTCACATGGAAACACATAAAATATATACAAAGGTCCATGATCCCTGGCAAAATAGATTAAGCTGTCATATGTTAGATCAGATAACAAATGTAAATATATATGATATAATCTGACAGAGATGACCACCTTTACTATAAATATAGCACATTTGACCACTGTAAAAACATAATATTGGTGTTTCATCATCAAGTCAATCTTCTAAGATCAAAGAGCTATCTAACACTTATCCTTAATTATAGCTAACATTTTATCTACCTTAATTTGCACACCCAACAAATGAGAGGAAAGCAGTTTTTTATTAATACAGATATACATAAGTTTATCTCAAGACATTTTTTGTATATCAAAGAAGTATACTCATGTTAAGCATTAAGATACACTTTTATTTATCCTTGGCTGACTTACTAAAAAGTTTGCACTTTTGTATTATGATTTTTGTGATATGACATGTTTCATTTTCTACTGAAAATATCTCATCATAATTATTACCAGAAATAAGGCATTGTTTACATTCCATATATCCAACAGGTTTCTCCTCAGAATTATATAATGTCCCATCCTTTGGTGATTAATATAAGTAATATGTAACGTAGAACAAAACTAATAGTAAAATACAGAAAGAAACAACAATAATAAAAATTTCACATGACATAAATAAGTCCCAAATTTCTCTAATGTAGATTAAGCTTTTCTGTTCTATTTAGAGCTGTTGGACACCAGAGCATGCCAGAAAATTAACAAATGACATTTATCAAAGTTTTATAATTCAGACATCAATTTTCTGGTAAATACAGTTTTTTTGGCAGAACAAAATGACATTAAGGACAGAAATAGGTCAGCTTGCCATGCAGTTGTTATTATATACATCTGATTTAAATAATTAGTGCATAAAACTATTTTATACAACTGACAATCATTTAAAATCAATCAGAATGTTTAATGTTATGTTATTTCACCACTGATTCATGTTAATTGTTTAGCTCTATCAGGGTAAGTGAATTTTCCAATAGGATCCTTTGTGTTAAATTGTATTTGACTCTGGTGGCTATCTTTGATGGCAGGGTCATCATATATAATTATGAAAGAGGACCAGCCAACAACATTTGCTGCCAAGTTAAGTTTAAGTTGGTCAAACAATCATGTGAACTTATTAAAGAACTAGAGGCTCCCAGGAGTCTGTATCGCTCACCTGGAGTTGTACATTTTGAATAACAGCCTGGAACATTGTTGTCAAGTTCCAATTGGCTCACTGGTTTCAAACAAGAAGATCTTTCAGTGAAATTTCCCATTAGGTACTTTGTTAAACAATGTTTGGCAGCCATATTCAATGGCGGACAGGGTTATCAGATATAAGTCCTAAAGAAAACCAACTAAAGACTATTGCTTCCAATTTTGGTTCCAATAGGCCAAGTGGTTTCTGACAAGAAGAAATATAAGTAAATTTCCAATAGTGAGCTATGTTGAACTATTTTCGGCTCTGGAGGATGGGGTCATTGGAAAAAAAAATCTGAAAGAGGATCACTTAAGGACCATTGCTGTCAGTTACAATTGGCCAAGTGGTTTCAAACAAATAGGTCTTTAAGTAAATTTCCAATAGGGTCCAATGTTAAACTATATTCGGCTCTGGCAGCCATCTGGGATGGTGGGTGGGGTCATCAGATATACTTCTGAAAGGGGACCACATAAGGACCATTGCTGCTAAGTTTGTTCCAACTGGCCTAGTGGCCTCAGAAAAAAATCTTCGAGCAAATTTCCCATAGAATCCTATGTTAAACTATGTTCGGCTCAGGTGGCCATCTTGGAAGGCGGGCTGGGAAATCGGATACAATTCTGAAAGAGGACCACCTTAGCACTATTGTGGCCAACTTTTGTTCCAATTGGCCAAATGGTTTCAGTCAAGAAGATCTTTTAAGTACAATCCCCAGGGAGTCTTATGTTTAACTATCTTGCGGACATCTTGGATGGCGGGCAGGGTCATCAGATAAATTTCTGAAAGAGGACCACTTAAGGACCATCGCTGCAGAGTTTTGTTCCGACAAGAAGATATTTAAGTAAATTACCCATAGGGTCCTATGTTAAACTATGTTCAGCTCTTGCGACCATCTTGGAAGGCGAGTGGGGTCATCAGATACAATTCTGAAAGAGGACCACCTAGGACCATTGCTGCCAAGTTTTGTTCCAATTGGACAAGTGGTTTCAGAGTAGAAGACGACAGACGATGGACGCCAAGTGATGGCAATAGCTCACATGGTCTATTAGGCCAGGTGATCTAATAAAGGACGTATAGAAAGATAAGATTTCTGTCATATATCTAATTATATTATATGACTTTTGTAAACAAGCAGAAATACATTGCAACAACACAGAAGATATGGATAAGGCCAACACTGTACCACTTTCATTAAAAATTCACATATGTATACAATATTTTGAGAGAACAACTTCAAAATGCTATTTAATTTCAATCACATTACTATTAACATTATTATTAACTATTTAAATATTTTGAGATCATTAACTTTTGATATATATATTTTTTTTATAATAGTGGCAAAATTATGAATTTTTTCCAATACCGTGGGCAACAAGATATCAGGTACAAATATTGTTTGTATAAAATATCCACACTGACAATTCTAATATAATTTTGGCAATATTAAATCTAATTTTAACAATATAAAATATCAATTCACATTTTTCTACTAAAATGTAGATATTGGGAATACATAAGTGTTGATGCAACAACATACCTTAAATCAGGTTTAAACAGGGCAAAAAAGGTCACTCTGCAGCCTTTAACAAGAGCAACACCTCACACTTCAAGACAAGCAAAAGTATTCACCAAACAAACACAGCATTCCAGACAATAAATATATAACAATAAGTAAACAAGAGACAGTCACTAAAAATACAGGGACTTGAGCAGACAGTGGTTAAACATGATTACCATCTTACTAAATCTTAATTCTAGAGATAGTCACTAAAAATACAGGGACTTGTGCAGACAGTGGTTAAACATGATTACCATCTTACTAAATCCTAATTCTAGAGATAGTCACTAAAAATACAGGGACTTGAGCAGACAGTGGTTAAACATGATTACCATCTTACTAAATCCTAATTCTAGAGATAGTCACTAAAAATACAGGGACTTGAGCAGACAGTGGTTAAACATGATTACCATCTTACTAAATCTTAATTCTAGAGATAGTCACTAAAAATACAGGGACTTGTGCAGACAGTGGTTAAACATGATTACCATCTTACTAAATCCTAATTCTAGAGATAGTCACTAAAAATACATATGTACAGGGACTTGAGCAGACAGTGGTTAAACATGATTACCATCTTACTAAATCCTAATTCTAGAGATAGTCACTAAAAATACAGGGACTTGAGCAGACAGTGGTTAAACATGATTACCATCTTACTAAATCCTAATTCTAGAGATAGTCACTAAAAATACAGGAGCTTGAGCAGACAGTGGTAAAACATGATTACTATCTTACTAAATCCTAATTCTAGAGATAGTCACAGAAAATACAGGGACTTGAGCAGACAGGGGTTAAACATGATTACCATGTTACTTAATCCTAATTCTAGAGGCAGTTACTGAAAATACAGGGACTTGAGCAGACAGTGGTTAAACATGAGTACCATCTTACTAAATCCTAATTCTAGAGATAGTCACTAAAAATACAGGGACTTGAGCAGACAGTGGTTAAACATGATTACCATCTTACTAAATCCTAATTCTAGAGATAGTCACTAAAAATACAGGAGCTTGAGCAGACAGTGGTAAAACATGATTACTATCTTACTAAATCCTAATTCTAGAGATAGTCACTGAAAATGCAGGGACTTGAGCAGACAGGGGTTAAACATGATTACCATGTTACTTAATCCTAATTCTAGAGGCAGTTACTGAAAATACAGGGACTTGAGCAGACAGTGGTTAAACATGAGTACCATCTTACTAAATCCTAATTCTAGAGATAGTCACTGAAAATACAGGGACTTGGGCAGACATGGGTTAAACATGATTACCATCTAACTAAATCCTAACTCTAGAGGCAGTTACTGAAAATACAGGGACTTGAGCAGACAGGGGTGAAACATGATTACTATCTTACTAAATCTTAATTCTAGAGATAGTCAATAAAAATACAGGGACTTGAGCAGACAGTGGTTAAACATGATTACCATCTTACTAAATCCTAATTCTAGAGATAGTCACAGAAATTACAGGGAATTGAGTAGACAGTGGTTAAACATGATTACCATCTTACTAAATCCTAATTTTAGAGATAGTCACTGAAAATACAGGGACTTGGGCAGACAGGGGTTAAACATGATTACCATCTTACTAAATCCTAATTCTAGAGGCAGTTACTGAAAATACAGGGAATTGAGCAGACAGAGGTGAAACATGATTACCATCTTACTAAATCTTAATTCTAGAGATAGTCACTAAAAATACAGGGACTTGAGCAGACAGTGGTTAAACATGATTACCATCTTACTAAATCCTAATTCTAGAGAATGTCACTGAAAATACAGGGACTTGGGCAGACAGGGGTTAAGCATGATTACCATCTAACTAAATCATGATTCTAGAGGCAGTTACTGAAAATACAGGGAATTGAGCAGACAGGGGTTAAACATGATTACCGTCTAACTAAATCCTAATTCTAGAGGTAGTTACTGAAAATACAGGGACTTGAGCAGACAGGGGTTAAACATGATAACCATCTAAGTAAATCCTAATTCTAGAGGCAGTTACTGAAAATACAGGGACTTGAGCAGACAGGGGTGAAACATAATTACCATCTTACTAAATCCTGATTCTAGAGACAGTCACTGAAAACACAGGGACTGGAGCAGACAGGGTTTAAAAATGATTACCATCTAACTAAATCCTTATTCTGTGTTGAAACAAAGGCAGACCAAAGTAGTCTTAGTAAGTACTTAATTCAATCAGTTTAGTACTTCAGCAAAAGACTTTACTGGTACAAAAAACAATATACAATATGAAAAAGTACCATACTCAGAATGATCACTGTAAACAGACAACTAGCTTCATGTACAACTGGCTGAGTACACAAGGTATTCAGACAAATAAAAGATATGAAAAAGGCAATAACTTTGCAAAAATTTGTCAACCATGAAATTGGTATAATATGCACATGTTCAGGTCATGCCCAGCCAGAATACCAAATATGGACAAAATCTGCAAAAATCTGTATTACTAGTTGTATACACAACATATTCAGACAAAAGAATATTAAAAGGGCAATAACTCTTGCAAAAATTAATAAATTGTGCAAAATGCCAAATTTAATTGTCTTAATGAGTTTCCTGTGAGTCTGTATTTTTCTTGTGGGATAAAACATGTATTGACATTTCTTGTAATCATGACACTGTAAAAGGTGAAGCAAATATTACTACATTTTATAAGAATTAATTCTATAAAATATTTGAGATAAATCTGAAATTTCCAAAGAGAGTAGTATTTATATTAATTCTCTTCAATTCTGTAAATAAAATGGTACTTTGATCCAAATTTATATTCAATGGTTTCAAAAGTGAAAATTTCTGAATATTTTTTTCTCAAACAGCGGAAATACTAAACAAATGAATTGCAGAGAATACTGTCATCCAAAGACACTTCACAGTAATATGGTCCTTGGAAATGGACAAATACATGTAGCATTTGGAGGAAAGTGAAAAAACATAACCAATCATGATGGTTACATCAAATTCCATTTCATTAGGGTAAAAAAGTGTTATCATGTATTGCTCTTTTGATGAAAAAATAAACTAAAAATTGCATTGCAGTAGATTCCTCCTAATTGAATAACCTTTTTATCAGAATAAATTATGCAATTAACAGGATTATGCAAATAAGTATATTCTTTATTTTCATGTACAAATACAATATAACTGATAGGTTGTTTCTGTTGTTACTAATTGTTATAATTACTACATAAACATTGGTATTATAAACTTTGTAAACAATTCTGTTAGTTAATTTGATCTAAATAGCCATTCAACTGTGTTTTATGAATTTCTATAAAATATGTTCAGTCAATGTATACCAGTAAAAACTTTGTATTAAATTTTGTCAAAACATTCATGATTTAGAAGAAGTAAAAATTATGCAATTAAGAGGATTTTCTTCACAATTCAATATGCAATTATCAGGAATAATTATGGGAAATGGTTTGGTGTTACAAAATCTTATGCGAATACAAAGAATATACTCTAACTGGATATCCAGTTAAATGGAGATGACTGTACTTGGTATCTTGAAACCATAGTTCATGATTCAAGGATGCAACTGTATTTTGTTTGTTTGTTTAGTTGGGGTTTTATGCTGTTTTCAGCACATATGGCTATCTCGTGGCTGCCAGTTTTTATTTGTGGAGGAAGCCGGAGGATGAGAGAACCACCGACCTTCGGTAGGAAAATAGGCAATGCTTGTCAATTAAGATCGTAGTCAAACACCCCCCCCCCCCCCCCCCCCCCAACAGGTGAGATTTGAACTCACAACCTCAGTGTTGACAGGCTAGTGATCATTAGTAGTCATGACGAACTACCTAGACCATTCGGCCACGAAGGCCCCGATTCAATTGTAAGTCTTATATGTAAAATCCATTTATATATACAGTAAAATCAGTGCATAAAGGGCACCCATGGGACCAAAGAAATGGGTCCTTAATGAGCAGGTGACCTATATACAGAGTGCCCTTTAAAGACAGTGATTTTCTATATAGAGGTGCCCTTTAAAGCAGGTTTGACTGTATATATACACTCTCTTTTCACAATATTGTGCTATTCATATGCTTTTTCAATGTAAATTTGACGTCATTTTGACATCGCTAAGTACTGCAATATAGTGAGTTAATAGTATATACATATGGAAATTTTACAAAGAAAAGATATTTGATTTCCTGACAGAACTTTGCAGAGCTGAAGCTAGAAAACAACATACATTGTTAAATTAAATCTATTACCTTAAACTGTTGCAGCTTTAGATGGTACAGTATAAAAACTGGATATTGAATACAAAACTATAAAAACTGGACATTGAATACAAAACAATAAAAATGGGTCAAAGACACAAATGGCTGGGTTGCTGGGTTTTAATTGTAGTGGTGACAAAGGTGATTACAAGATCATATTGCACATTGGCAGTCATGAATATTTATATAGACAAAATCAGACACATTGTATGTTGGTGTACGAGCACAGAGGCAGCCATCAATTTAATTAGAAATAGGTGAAGTAAGCAATATTTGATTTGATTACATGTTGATAAACACTTGTTTGGAAAAATGGGAAATAATTCCTGAAATAATTCCACAAAGTGGGGTGCACATCTTCAATATGTATTAAAAGATTCTGTGAAGTTTCAATGAGGTGGGTGAAAAACTGTAGGAGGAGTTGATTTCGCAAAATAGGTACCCTCTATTGAAGATGTCAATAAAAAACGACTAAGTTCCAAAGTTTGGAAAAATGGGAAATAATTCTTGAAATAATTCCATAAAGTGAGGTGCACATCTTCAATATATATAGAAACATTCTATGAAGTTTCAAGCATGTGGGTGAAAAACTGTAGGAGGAGTTGATTTCACAAAATAGGTACCCTCTATTGAAGATGTCAATAAAAAACGACTAAGTTCCAAAGTTTGGAAAAATGGGAAATAATTCTTGAAATAATTCCATAAAGTGAGGTGCACATCTTCAATATATATATAGAAACATTCTATGAAGTTTCAAGGATGTGGGTGAAAAACTGTAGGAGGAGTTGATTTCACAAAATAGGTACCCTCTATTGAAGATGTCAATAAAAAACGACTAAGTTCCAAAGTTTAGAAAAATGGGAAATAATTCCTGAAATAATTCCATAAAGTGAGGTGCACATCTTCAATATATATAGAAACATTCTATGAAGTTTCATGGATGTGGGTGAAAAACTGTAGGAGGAGTTGTTTTCACAAAATAGGTACCCATTTTCCCCGCCCGCCCGCCGCCGCCCGCCGCCAGCCGCCCGCCGCCCGCCCGCCCGACATTCACCATACTATAACCCGGATTTGCACTCTGTGCAACCCGGCCAAAAACTGGACATAGAATACAAAACAATAAAAACAATGGGTAATTATGTACTTTACAGCCAAATTTTTCAGAAAACTAAACTGAAAATTTATTGATAATTTATACCATAGTATTTAAAGTTTACCTTTAATTACAGCAACTTATTTTTTTTTTGACAATAACACTTTTACCACAACAAAGTAGGCACTCAACGGTACAAAAAATATACAGTCAAACATCAATCACTCTATTCAAACAACCTGAGTACCTGGCTTTTATTCAAGTTTCTGGTTGTGAATAACCAACAAATACAGTACTGGCTGAGTAATATTTTCTACTTTTCTTTAAAGGAAATCAGAATGAAAGACTTCCTTTAATTTGGAAACCCCAGCTTGACAGAATAGGTAAAGACATACAAGAAAGGAATTCAAATGGAAGTCTTACGAATTGTAGTTTTGATGTTTTTAAATATTTTCTAGTCTGAACTGCTTGAAAATTTCTTTAAAAACACCTTAACTTTATTTTAAATATACCATATAATGTAATAACTTTAGTGAAGAATATTTAGTTTAAATTTGTTGTGAAAAACTATTGTCTTCATTGGATTTTTAAAATAATTTCAAATGTTGAGTTTTTGAAGAAATATTGAAGAACTCTGACAAGGGTTTTCATTTATCATATTTATCATTTTTGAATAACTGAAAATATTGAGTAATGTTGTTTTTATATATATTTTATCTGAAAGATAATTTTGAAATATTGATTTTGTTAAACACATGTTCACAAATTTTCTTTAATATCTGTAATACAAGGTATTTAAAACACATAACAAACTCTTGATTTGTCACTGTATATTAAAAATTGTTGATACTAAATTATATTAATATTTTACATATTGTTACAGTTACACTGTAATACATGTAGTTATGTTGAAAAAAATATTGGAATGTTATTCTATTATCATCGTATGCAGCATTGTGTACACACAAGACAATCTAAACATCATCATGAAGGCTGGGGTAATACAGTGTATTGTCAAACATTCTCATGTAGCCCTTTTTGCTCGATTTTTTAAAAAATTCTTTAAGAAAAGAAATCATTAAGTAGGTGCCAGTATTTGCTGATATTTACTTACAAAGTACCAAGCTGCAGTAAGGATAACTTTTAACTACATCCCTCGGTGAGTAATACACAAGTGTCACATTTACAGCATTAACTGTTAATACCTACTTATCATACGGCAATTGTTGTGATGTAAAACTTCGACTTGGGTCTGTAACATCTTCCATTACACTGCCTCTACGCGAATGTGTATTATATATTCTGTGTTGAGTCTACAACCAAATTAATACTCATAATTACTAGTTTGACAAATAAATGTGTCATAAATAATAAACATGGGTTAGAGTACATAAAATTTTTAAAAAAAACACACACACACACACAATCAGGAAATTGCTAAAGAATATGTAGATGCAGAAATTATCAAAATATAGAAATTCTGCATTCTATGGAAAACCGTAACCTATATGTATAAATACATTGAAAACTAGAGGCTCACCAGAGCCTGTATCGCTCACCTGGAGTCTGGTTTTCATTGGACAATTAATCAACTATTTGACCAAGTTTGTTGCAATTGGTTCAATTGTTCAGGGAAAATTTATTTGACAAAAAAGGGCAATAACTCCTAAATGGGTTTTGGGATTACCTTTAAAATTTCAGGGTAGGTAGAACTCAACATGGCAAATATTTTTCAGATTTACATTTCACTTCTATCTCAAATAGTTTTGGAGATAAATGACACAAGAGGCTCTCAAGAGCCTGAATCGCTCACCTGGCAAACAATGCACTATAAACTAAATCTCATCATCACCATTCACTAAGGATACCATGTTTACTTTAAAAACCAAATATTGTTGAAATCCGAGCAAGTGTAAAAAATGGCGGGAAAATGGCAGCCATTTTAAAAATGACCCTCCAAAACAAACTTTCATCATCACCATTCAACTCGGGATACCATGTTTACCTTGAAAGTAGCTTTCATCTTCATTTTCTTTCTATAATTCAGGAAAAAATAGCAAAAAACAGCATTTTGACCCCTATGTTCTATTTTTAGTAAGGGCGGACATGTTTTTCGACCAATCAAAAATCGAAGCTTTAACTTTTTGCAGGATACCCTAAGGAACAATCTTACCAAGTTTCATTTGATTCTGAATAGTAGTTTCAGAGAAGAAGATTTTTGAAACAATAACATAAAAAAAAGCCAAAAATGTCAAAAAAGGGCAATAACTCTAACATCAGTTGACAGATTTTCACGAAAATCAGCACACAGGTAGCTCTCATCATGCTGAACACTTTCAACATGCCAGAATTTGTCGTAACCTAATGATTTTTGAGATATTTGCGCAAAACTGTTGTTTGACCCCTATGTTCTATTTTTAGTAACAGTGGCCATGTTTTTCGACGGATCAAAAATCGAAGCATACACTTTGTGCAGAATATCCTAAGGAACAATCTTACCAAGTTTCATTTGATTTTGAATAGTAGTTTCAGAGAAGAAGATTTTTGAAACAATAACATAAAAAAAAGCCAAAAATCTAAAAAAAGGGCAATAACTCTAACATCAGTTGACAGATTTTCACGAAAATCAGCACACAGGTAGCTCTCATCATGCTGAACACTTTCAACCTGCCAGAATTTGCCGTAACCTAATGATTTTTGAGATATTTGCGCAAATTTGTTGTTTGACCCCTATGTTCTATTTTTAGTAACAGTGGCCATGTTTTTCGACGGATCAAAAATCGAAGCATAAACTTTGTGCAGGATACCCTAAGGAACAATCTTACCAAGTTTCATTTGATTTTGAATAGTAGTTTCAAAGAAGAAGATTTTTGAAATAATAACATAAAAAAAAGCCAAAAATGTCAAAAAAGGGCAATAACTCTAACATCAGTTGACAGATTTTCACGAAAATCAGCAAACAGGTAACTCTCATCATGCTGAACACTTTCAACTTGCCAGAATTTGCCGTAACCTAATGATTTTTGAGATATTTGCGAAAAACTGTTGTTTGACCCCTATGTTCTATTTTTAGTAACAGTGGCCATGTTTTTCGACGGATCAAAAATCGAAGCATAAACTTTGTGCAGGATACCCTAAGGAACAATCTTACCAAGTTTCATTGGATTTTGAATAGTAGTTTCAGAGAAGAAGATTTTTGAAATAATAACATAAAAAAAAGCCAAAAATGTCAAATAACTCCTAAAAGGAACGAACCTACAACTTCGATCCTGTTACAAATTTTGTAGATCTTTGTGTGCCTAACAATATGAAATTTAAATTTTTCAAATTTCCTTCATAGTATCCAAGATATTGAGCTTAATTAGTGCAAAATTTGGAAAAAATGCAGAAAAAGGGCAATAACTCCTACATGGGTCGTTGGATCTTCTTCAAAATTTCAGGGCAGGTAGATCTTGAGGTGCTGATCACTTTTACCCTAGCCAGAATTTTGATATCTGTGACCGTTTCTGACTTATTTGCAAAAAACTGCGATTTACCCCTATGTTCTATTTTTAGCCATGACGGCCATGTTTTTATACGAATCAAAAATCCAAACAATAGATTTGTAGCACCCATACCAATTAATAACTGTACCAAGTTTGGTTGCAGTTGGACTTATGGTGTTGGAGGAGTTAACGTTTGAAAAAGTTAACGGACGACGGACGGACGACGGACGCCAAGTGATAGCAATAGCTCACATGACCCTTTGGGTCAGGTGAGCTAAAAAACTGTTAAATTTTGAAAATTTGACGAAAAAAGGGCAATAACTAATAAATGGGTTTTGGGATTTCCTTCAAAATTTCAGGGTAGGTAGATCTTGTCATGCTGATCAATTTTACCCCATGTCAGATTTTTGATATCTGTAACGGTTTTTAAGTTATAAGCCAAAAACAACACATGCACCCCTATATTCTATTTTTAGCTACGACAGCCATGTTTTATTTCAGATGAAAATAAATTGAGGACCGTTTGTAGAGGACATGTCATAGATCATTCCTATCAAGTTTCAAACCAATCGCCCCAGCGGTTTCAGAGGAGAAGATTTTTGAATGAAAAAATTTTGAAAATTTGACAAAAAAGGGCAACAACTACTAAATGGGTTTTGGGATTTCCTTTAAAATTTCAGGATATGTAGACCTCATCATGGCAAACATTTTTCAAATTTACATTTCACTTCTATCTCAAATAGTTTTGGAGATAAATGACGAAAAATGTTAAATTTTGAAAATTTGACGAAAAAAGGGCAATAACTAATAAATGGGTTTTGGGATTTCCTTCAAAATTTCAGGGTAGGTAGATCTTGTCATGCTGATCAATTTTACCCCATGTCAGATTTTTGATATCTGTAACGGTTTTTAAGTTATAAGCCAAAAACAACACATGCACCCCTATATTCTATTTTTAGCTACGACAGCCATGTTTTATGTCAGATGAAAATAAATTGAGGAACGTTTGTAGAGGACATGTCATAGATCATTCCTATCAAGTTTCAAACCAATCGCCCCAGCGGTTTCAGAGGAGAAGATTTTTGAATGAAAAAATTTTGAAAATTTGACAAAAAAGGGCAACAACTCCTAAATGGGTTTTGGGATTTCCTTTAAAATTTCAGGGTATGTAGACCTCAACATGGCAAACATTTTTCAAATTTACATTTCACTTCTATCTCAAATAGTTTTGGAGATAAATGACGAAAAATGTTAAATTTTGAAAATTTGACGAAAGAAGGGCAATAACTCCTAAATGGGTTTTGGGATTTCCTTCAAAATTTCATGGTAGATAGATCTTGTCATGCTGATCAATTTTACTCCTGTCAGATTTTTATATCTGTAACGATTTTTAAGTTATAAGCCAAAAACAACACATGCACCCCTATATTATATTTTTAGCTACGACAGCCATGTTTTACGTCAGATCAAAATAAATTGAGGATCGTTTGTAGAGGACATGTCATAGATCATTCCTATTAAGTTTCAAACCAATCGGCCCAGCGGTTTCAGAGGAGAAGATTTTTGAAAATCAGCCAATCAGAAACAAGAATTGCCTCTGGTGGCCATGTTTCTTGACCAATCAGAACTAAATGATGAAACTTTGTTGAGGACCTTCCATACACCACTCATGCAAAGTTTGGTTAGAATTGGCCAAATGGTTTCTGAGGAGAAGATGTTTGAATGAAAAGCTAACGACGGACGACGGACGCCAAGTGATGGCAAAAGCTCACCCTGGCAATAGCCAGGTGAGCTAAAAAAGGAAACAGAAAAAAATTAGGTACCTGTCAAAACTTTAAATAAAAACAAATATCTTCCTTTCATTTTTCAGACCCTGAGATAACTCACCTGTGGTTCATTAACAATACTGATTACCATTTCTTCTTTGCCTCTCAAATAAGTAGCAAAGTGCTTGAATCCTTTAACTGTTCCCATCTTCAGCATCTCTTGCAGAAAACATTGTAGCTTCTTTTTCAGATATAATTCTTGACTCTACAAGTTATGACATATAATTTATACCACTAAATAACTAACTGAAAGTTAGTCTACACATAGATTTTAAAGCACAAGACATGCACAGTCCACCTACAACTTATCAGTTGTGCTCAATGATAAAGAATGTTCAAATGTCATACAATCAAAGTACAGAGCTATACACGAGAGAGATATTTCTTAGTTTTCACAAGATAATGATCAATACCAGTTCTTCTAGAATTCTGGACTTGACAATACTAGAGGTTCTAGTATTGAAAAGTAACTATGAATACTTGTTCCTATCTATGATTTTATTTAAAGTGTCTGTCTATGCCTATATCTCAAACCATTTCCAGTTATAATGCAAATTTATATATGGTTTTTTTAGATTTTAAGTTCGACATTTTTGACTTTTTACTTTTTTCAGGCCTTTTTAAAATGATATACCAGGCATCTGATGGTTAAACTATTTCCTGTCAGAACCTAAATCTAACTTTGGTCTTTTAGATTTTAAATTCGAAACTCATGATCTTTTACCTAATTGTTTCTGGCCTTTTAATTTTTATATACTTGCTAACCCTGCACTAGACAAGACCTTTCAGGTACAAAGCTGATTATATAACAAGGGACCGCACTGGGCTTCGCCAATGTCGCCAAATGCGATTTTTTTATTCAATCAGGCGACAGAATTTCATGGTTGGCGATATTTCTGGCGACAGAATTTTCCGATCTTTTTTTTAAAAAAATCTGGCACTTATGTAACTAAGAAGAAACATCATTTGTCAGTGTATAATTATCAGATTGTTCAGACTTGACTGCTCAATTGAATGACCACCCTCTGATACACGAAGGTAATATTTATATTATTAAACTTTTTATAAGGTAACTTTATTAGTCATGAAAATAAATATGTAAGCTTTTTAACACCTTTAACAGGTGTTTAGAAGCATTATATCATAAAATTTCCAATGTGCAAATATTGTGTTGTCACTTCCGGTTTAACATAAAACTAGGACCAATGCTCCAATATGTCAAGTGGTTTCAGACAAGATGGATGGATGGATGAATTATTGTTTAACGTCCAGTGGCAACCAGGTGCATATCAGGACGAGAACATGTTGATATGGTAATGAATATGATCCCTGCTTTGTACTAGACTGACACAGTAAGTCGGATTTTTAATGTGCTAGCTCACGAGGTAACTGTCCGCAAGAAGACATATCACCTCACTCGGACTCATTATACTGACTCCGAGCCGACCAGTCTTTGCTCTTACTCCTAGATGGCGCGTGCTTGGCGGAGAAGCAGCAAATACCAATTTTAATGTCTTTGGTTTGACCCGGCCGGGTATCGAACCCGTGACCTTCTGCATTCGGGGCGAGCACGCTACCACGAGACCACCGAGGCGGTGTTTCAGACAAGAAGATTTTTCAATGAATTTTCCTATAGGGCCCTATGTTAAACTAAGTTCGGTTGTGGCGGCCATCTTCGTCGACAGTCTGGGTCATCGCACAAAATTCTGAAAGAGGACCATCTAAGGACCATTGCTGCCAAGTCTGGTTCCAATTGGTCAAGTGGTTTAAGACAAGAAGATTTTTCAATGAATTTTCCCATAGGGCCCTATGTTAAACTAAGATCGGCTGTGGCAGCCATCTTGGTTAACAGTCAGGGTCATTGGACATATTTCTGAAAGAGAACCTCCTAAGAACTACTACTGCCAACTTTGGATCCAACTGGACTTGTAGTTTCATATAAGAAGATTTTTTTAAAGTCACCCCCCTCTTTTTTTCTATTTTTAGTAACAACAGCCATCTTGGTTGTAAGTCGGGGATGCCAGACAAAATTTTGGAAGGGGGCCACCCAAGGACCATTCCACCAAAGTTTGGTCTCAATTTGCCCAGTGGTTTGAAAGGAAAAGATCTTTAAAGGAAAGTTTACACTGGATGCTGTCTTTAAAGGGCAAAAACTCCTATAAGGGATCAATCAATGATTTTGGTCTGAAAATTTCATGACAGGTAGATCTTGACATGATGAACATTTTTACCCCTGTCAGTTTTGCTCTAATTGCTTTAGTTTTTGAGATACAAGACAACAAGAGGCTGTCGAATGACAGCAAACCGGATTTTCCTGCAATAAATGACCTTTGCATGGAAACGACGACTTGAACTGCCTTTTTTCAATTTTTTAGAACTATAACTCCTGAACGGTGAAAGTGAAAATCGTCACTATCGGAACGGTGAAAGTGGAAATCGTCAATATCGAACTTGACCTCCATTTTGTCATCAGTAACAACATACTAAAATTTGAAAAGCTTTGGTTGAACAGTTCATAAGTTATCACATGGACACCACTGGAAAAGCCATTTTTCAATCTTTCAAGAACCGTAACTCTTGAACGGTGAAAGTGAAAATTGTCAATATCGAACTTGACCTCCATTTTGTCATCAGTAACAACATATTAAAATTTGAAAAGCTTTGGTTGAACAGTTCATAAGTTATTGCACGGACACTGTTTGGCAGCCGCCCGCCCACCCACCGTACATCACCAAATTAATAACTGATATTTTCCTATGAAAATCCGGTTAAAAACTGCAGTTTACCCCTATGTTCTATTTTTAGCCATGTCGGCCATGTTGGTTGGCAGCCGGGGTCATCAGACAAATTTTTTAAACTAGATACCCTAATGATGCTTGTGGCCAAGTTTGGTTCAATTTGGCCCAGTAGTTTCAGAGAAGATTTTTGTAAAAGTTAACGGACGACGACGGACGATAGACGCCAAATGATGAGAAAAGCTCACTTGACCCTTTGGGTCAGGTGAGCTAAAAAAACACATGTGGAACACGGAACAATCGATGTTTTATTAGGCTTGCCATCAAAATAAAGGTAATTTCAGATGAAAGTTAACTGTCATAAAATTTTATTTAATCACAAATACTCAGGGTGTTTTTTAAAATAGTAATGAATAAAAAACAACATGTATGTTTCAAAAGGGGGGAGGGTGATTCGGCAGACAAATTTGGAAACTGGCGACAAAAATGATGCTTTGGCGACATTTTAATTTAATTTTAAATTTGTCTATTTTATAATCTAATTGAACCCTATCATAGTATATTCCATTTAACCTATGTTGTAATGCATAAAACCTTAATAGGAACGACTCCCATAAAAACCCATCAAGTCTACTCATAAATTTAAGCAGTACACAATTGGCAGTCTGTATAAGTGTACACCCCTAAAGGGATGATGAACATAGATGTTGTGGATAAACAGTAATGATTTCTAAGCTTATAGCTTTAAAACCTTCCTATAGACTGTGCTCAATATAACAGTGCTTATAAATAACCAGAATACAGCTACCTGCTTGTAATATATGTATATATACAATGTATATGGTGGAGGATTTTCTTAAGATTTGTGGAGGAGGATATTCTTAAGATTTGTGGTGGAGGCTTTTAAACAGTTTTAATATAAAGCATTGATATTTCGTACTGTAAGTCTGTATCCCGGTGCTCCTGTCGGAGGGATTTACAGAATATAGAAGAAAGGCTCGACATAAAGCGAGTGAAATATAAAATTGACTGATATATTTCAGAAAGAAAGGACTACATAACCAGTACAACAGTTACCTCCATTTATACATAAAAATATTGTAATTTTTAGTCCAATTTGATGCCGGAAGTATAATATGGAAAATATAATCCGAAACGTTACGGGGCATCAATAAATAATTCCGTGTAAGAGTAACTTTTTTTCTGACTTGGCCAGTGAATTGTGTAATTGGTAACTAAAAGTTCTTGAATGCATTTCAAAGATCATAAAAAGTTACTGTTATGATATTTCTATTTTTTAAAATGAATATGAACTTGAATAGGCGGTTCTTTTTTCAAAGATGGGTGAGTTTATCCCAAGCTCCATCTTTCTCCTGTCTCCCCCTTTTCCAACCTACGTTTTCAACCAAATGTTTATAACAAATACAAATACAAATTCTTTATTGCTAATCACAGCGCCCAAAATTGAGCATAATAATTACATTAAATTTAAGTACGATGATTTTTTTATTTTCATTTGGTTATATCCCCCACCCCAAAATCATGTTACATAAAAAAAAGACAGCAATATTATAACATAAATGTATGGAAGTACAGAAGTCAGTGATCCATTTATGATTATATTCATCTTCAACTTATTATAGCAAATCAAAATCCTTTGGCCACATTTTGTCGACTTAATTCGTGTCTCTTTTACCCTTTGTAGAAAATATGGCTCTGTTTTATCAGTGCTTATACTGTATTAGTCGACAAAAGGACACAGGATGTTTTTTATAGTTTACGAAAGATATCTTAGAAAGAAACTTTTATAAGATTTCTTATTATTTTTAATACCCCCTCCCCTCCTAAACCAAGAAATAAACGTTTCAGGTAATTTGATCCATAAAAAGGAGTAGATTTGTCTTTTATTTGTTTTTATCCTATATCATTTCTTCTTATTTGCATTTAAATCTGTTTAAAAACTAATTTTTTTACTTGCTTCCCGAATCAACCATTGACCTATGTTAAAAGTTTTAAAAAATTCAAATGTCGGGGAAGCTTAACCACCCACGATTTGATTTTTGTTTTCATTTTGCGTAATAATATTTTGCAAGGGATTAAACGACAAATTGCAGGAAAAACAAGGCCTAATCAGCCCCCTTTATGTGAAAAATGTTTCCAGGCTAATATTATGCTTATCATGATCTTTATCCAAAAAACAACATAGGTATAAAAAAAATAAAAAAATAGATGCTCCCAGGAACCTGTATCGCTCACCTGGACATTATTTGCAGACTTAAAGCAGAATAAATTGTTTGACTATGTCCATCTGGAACATTGCTGTCAATTTGGGTTCAATTGGCTCACTGGTTTGCCAAATTACGTTCCAAATTTCTCATTGGTTTCAGAAAAGAAGATATTTAGGTCAATATTTCAATAGGACCCCATGTTAAACTTTGTTCTGCTCTTATTGTCATCTTGCATGATGGGTAGGGTCATCAGATATATTTCTGAAAGAGGAAAATGTAAGGACCATTGCTACCCAGTTGGGTTCCAATTGATTCACTGGGTTCGGACAAGAAGAATTATAAATGAATTTTCCATAGGGCCCTGTGGCGGCCATCTCTAAAAGACGGGACCACCTTATGGCCATTGCTGCCAAGTTTTGTTTCAATTGGCCCGGTGGGTTCAGAGGAGAAAATCTTTAAAGGAAAGTTTATAATGGCAATAGCTCATAATTTGGGCCAAATAGCGTTAATAAGCATGGCCGAAATTTAACGCACTTATTCAATTATAGCTGTAAAGGTTATACCTTTGCAAAAATATAACTTTGAGCCATAACATGTTATAATCAAATGTTTTTTATTCAAGAAAATGCTTCAAGATTTGACCTATATTGATTATTCAATAGTATTGTCTATTAATCGCCTGTAATTATTGTGTGATAGATATGTTTATTTGATAGTGTAACCCGATATTTACAACATAATAAATAGCAAAGTTGAAATCAACCAGCCCACAAAGGCTTATGAAGCACTTCCAATTTTTAAAGTTTCATATTGTTCAATGAGAAAATTACTTTTGTAGTAAATTTTCACGTATATTTGTTAATAATGTAATTATATAATCAACATTGTTTCGCTGTTGAAAGTTAAGGAATGTTTCTAGCCTCCGGCATTAAAATATGTTGCGCATTTAACTTTCTCAATTTCAAGCGGGTAGGTGCCACATCGGAGTCTTGCCAAAGTCAATCGCTGTTTCCTTGAAATGTTTGGGTTTGAGACAGTGAAATCATTACTGAGTGTTTTTTACGGTATCCTGTTATGGGTCATGTTGACAATTCTACACCAGAGCCTCAACATACTATAATGGTTTCTGATATGGTATTGTATGTATTATAAAATTATTTGATAAAATATGTTTATACAAAGATTTAACCAAGATAAGAGTCCGATATGGGGTCGTACCTATTTTCATCCTTACCACCGTTTCATATGAAAAACATTCGTATTTTTCCCATCTTTTTGGTACTAAATTTAGGTTATCACATGTATTTCCAAATTTTAGATGCATGTTTTTTTTTTTATCTTTATAAATATACTGACCCCTATATATCTTTATTAAGTGTGGAAGTTAGATATATAATACATTTTTGGCTAAAAATTTGAATACGAGAAATGATCTTATATGCTAAAATTGCAATCTTATGTGAATTTTCGTTGAATTTAGTACATGTTATTTACGATTTGTATGCAGTATCTGTATCTATTTGGGATCAATATTATGTTGCAAGAAATGAAACGAACAAGTAATATAAGTATAGTCGACAGAGAGTTAACAAATCAATTTCTATACAACGTGTAAACATACATTTCTACTGTATATTTTATCAATAACGTCCATTAATCCAATAAGTTGATGAGTGGGAAGTATTGTCATTTATCACAATATCACATTGCAATGATAAACAAACCTCTTATGGCTCACCTGATTTAGACTAGGTACTTGACGTTATTTATTTATCAAGGCTTTCTGATTATTACGCCGATAAATAAATATAAGCGCTTCCCTTTATTTCCGACATTAATTCTTTATAAAACTTCATCTAGACCGATAGGACAAGATTGAAATCTATTTGGTTTCCTGAACTTTTAGGTATATGTAGAATTCACAACTGTGTACCGTTTCCTTTGTTCACTATTATATTTTAAAGTTTTGTTCACTCCTTGAGCCATTTTCAAACTTATAATTTGGATAGGGTCATATAATTTAGCCTTCTGTAGCTGCCATCAGCCTACTCTTTTTCGAAAACTACAAAAGGGGTCTTTACCGTGCAGGGAGTGTGGCATTCTTCAAACGCTTTACCCACTATGGCCCGATGTCAGGCTTTCCGTATTATCACCTAAGAACCCCCCATCGAAAGGGTCTCCCCTATCCGCCAACTGGTGAATCGCTAGGCAGATCTGTGTGTTGAGCTCTCTATTCTAGTTTAGAATTTATCTAATCAATTGAACAATAATAAATTCTGTGAAATTTGAAAGCCAAGGCGACGTGAAAAATTGCATGGAGCAATTATCCGACTTTCTGAACACTTTGTGGTCACAGTTCATTACCGTGAAAAAGAATCGTTCAGTCACGCACAAGGATAAACTAACAACTCTGAATGTGAGTGAGGACAAACCGTGGTTCAACGATGTATGAAAAACCGCACACAATGTTTAAATTGCAGCCCTTCGGAAATTCAACCTCAGTAAATCTATAGAGAACCACTCGGAACTAAATCGTACTAAGCGTAATTACAAAACTATCAAATCTCGACCTAAACGAGAATATAAACGCAAACAAGGGAATATGATGGAATCTTTAAAGCGATCTAATACGAAAATGTTTTTCAAAAGTTTGGGAATAGGAAGAAAAAGGTTAAACCCGATGTTTCCGCAGGTCTTTTCGACCATTTTAAGAATTTAGCGAGTGATCTTAATCTTGATCTTCATAGTGATGATTTATGTTCTGAGGAACTAGATTCTTCGGCGGTGTTTGAAGAGTTGGATCGTGAGGTAAACGAATCCGATATTGATAAAGCTATATCTAAGTTGAAGCGCAACAAAAGTCATGGTATACATGGTCTGTTGAATGAATATTTCATTGAGTGTAAGCGTTTGCTTATACCTTTATTATGTAAATTGTTTAATGGAATCATAGATTCAGGACTATCCCGAGAAACATTGTCCGTGGCAATACTTGTTCCTGTTTACAAACGAGGCGACTGTGCAGACCCTAAGAACGTTCGTGCAATTACATTAGCTGTCTCGCTAAACTATTTACTAACATTAACAGACTTATCGAATGGCCATATCACTGACGCTCAGTTTGGTTTCCGAAATGGATTGTCTACCGTAGATGCAATATTTGCATTGCAAACGGTAATTTCCAAACGTCTGGCTGAAAAGAGACTCTATTGCTACTTTGTTGACTAAACTAAAGATTTTGGTTCTGTAAATCGCATGAACTTATGGCATAAAAGTGTAACAAATTGGTATCCGGGGAAAATTTTTAAAAATTATAAAATCAATGTATGTTAATGTTAGAACATGTATTTTGGTAAATCGCTTTTGTACAGAAACAAGTTTCAGAACAGGGTAGAAAATGTATGTTTACTTTAATGAGAAATGTCAAATCCTTTTCTTTCAGTCATAACACTTTATTGGATCTATTTGATACACATGTCAGTAGTGTGATATGTCATGATTCAGAGGTATGGGGCTTTCATAAAGCTCCAGATATAGAACGAATACGTCTAGTCTTTTGTAAGAGAATCTAGTTGAACAATTTTAATAGTTTACTTTGAGCTCGGTAGATATCCAATGTTAGTTTATCGCAAGCTACGTATATTCAGATATTGGTTGAAATTGCATTTAAAAAGAGTGATAACTGTATTTTGACAAATTGTTATGAATATCTGTATGAACATACTTTGAAATATCCAAATGATAATAACTGGGCTTGTTGTATGTATAAGGAATTATACAAACTTGGTGTGTACGACTTATGGATTAATCAGCAAAGTTTATATAAAAACCATTTTTATTTCATTAAACAAAGATTAATTGATGTAACTATCCAGGAGGTAGAAACCTTACTCGGTGCCCCAAGTATATGTTGTAATTACAAATACTTAGTATCTCATTTTAATGTGTAAACAAATTCCTCAATTGTACGAAACAAATATTTCAAAGTTTAGATTGTCTTCACATAATCTTGCTATTGAACAAGGTAGATTTTATGGTAATATTTACAGAAGCACTAGAGTGTGTCAGTCTTGTAGAAGTGATATTGAAGACGAATTTCATTTTGTTTCGTAGTGTCCATTGTACCAGAATTTTCGTGAATCATTGATAAAACCTTATTACTGGAGACGTCCGTCAGTATTCAAACTTTTGCAATTGTTTAATTCTGAAAATACTAGTCAATTGTGTAATATTGGTAAATTCCTAATTAGAGCAGTTTAATTAAGAAATGATGTCTTGTAGTACTATATAATTAGATACCGAACTGTATATTTGTTATATAAATATAACTTTCATGTATTTGGTTTCCATATAATGATATTGTAATAGATAATATATATGTTCGCCATTTCTGTCTATATATTATGTAACTATATGCTATGATCATTTGGTTAATAAAGAATTGAATTGAATTGAATTGAATTATGTCAAGAATTAATTGTTCCAAAGAATCCAGTTGAACGGATGAATCTTACTAGACACATAATTCTCACGCAAACTATAAAGTTTAATTTCGCCAAATAAGTGCTTATATAATTAGTCTACAACACTACATAAACAAGAGGCTCACCAGAGCCTGTATCGCTCACCTGGAGTCTGGTTTTCATTGGACAATTAATCAACTATTTGACCAAGTTTGTTGCAATTGGTTCAATTGTCCAGGGAAAATTTGTTGAAGATTTATTTTTCATAAGGTTTAATGTTAAAATATGTTCCCTGATGGTGGTAGTCCTGGCAGGAAGTTGATAAAATTGACCAGGAATAAGGGTGAACCTTAAATAAATGTAACAGAACCCGACCTCAAATTACACAAACCAATAACTCCTAAATAAAATTTGGGAATCCCTTCAAAATTTCAGGGTATGTATATCTCAACATGGCAAACATTTTTCAATTTACATTTCACTTCTATCTCAAATACTTTTGGAGATAAATGCAAAAATGTTAATATTTTGAAAATTTGACAAAAAAAGGGCAATAACTCCTAAATGGGTTTTGGGATTTCCTTTAAAATTTCAGGGTATGTAGATCTCAACATGGCAAACATTTTTCAAATTTACATTTCACTTCTATCTCAAATAGTTTTGGAGATAAATGACGAAAAATGTTAAATTTTGAAAATTTGACGAAAAAAGGGCAATAACTCCTAAATGGGTTTTGGAATTTCCTTCAAAATTTCAGGTTAGGTAGATCTTATCATGCTGATCAATTTTACCCCACCAGATTTTTGATATCTGTATCGGTTTTTAAGTTATAAGCCAAAAACAACACATGCACCCCTATATCACCCCTATATTCTATTTTTAGCTACGACAGGCATTTTTTACGTCAGATCAAAATAAATTGAGGATCGTTTGTATAGGAAATGTCATAGATCATTCCTGTTAAGTTTCAAACCAATCGGCCCAGCGGTTCCAGAGGAGAAGATTTTTGAATGTTAAAATTTTGAAAATTTGACGAAAAAAGGGCAATAACTCCTAAATAAGTTTTGGAATTTCCTTCAAAATTTCAGGGTAGGTAGATCTAGTCATGCTGATCAATTTTATCCCATATCAGATTTTCGATATCTGTAACGGTTTTTGAGTTATTAGCAATTTACCCCTATGTTCTATTTTTAGCAACAGTGGCCATGTTTTTCATCGGATCAATATAAAATGAGGATCGTTTGTGGAGGACATGTCATAGATCATTCCTATTAAGTTTCAAACCAATCGGCCCAGCAGTTTCAGAGGAGAAGATTTTTTAATGAAAAGTTTACGACGGACGGACGGACGGAAGGACGACGGACGAAAATTGATGGCAAAAGCTCACATGGCCTTTGGCCAGGTGAGCTAAAAAAACACTTATATTATCGCTGAGAATTCGGAACACTTCTTTTATTGCTTATGGTACCTTACACCATCAACAACTATCATTTATTTAATGGTTAGGCAAGTGAAAAGGGTCATTAACCGTTTTTATTAAACTGTTCATTGTCCAGTTGATATACAAAATCTTTTGTTCTCATATGCACATTATATATTTGGGCCAAAAAAGAATATTGCGTATATATTTGTGTTAGAGACAGACAACCATCCCTAAGTGAGTGGTTCTTGGTGCACGCCGTTAGAGGGAACGCCGCGGACTCAAAACTCCTGGCTTAGAGAGGATGGCATCCTCCTAAGTCAGGATTTTATAACCACGTTCGTTCCCACAAACGAACGTGGATACAAGACCCTGGCATGGGAGGATATAGACATACTGTATAACAGTAGAGGCACCAAAATGTCACAGGTAAGGTGTAATCGTGCAAAATACGTCAGTTCTTTCTGATTTTGACTACACTTTCAAAAATTGCGGTAGTGTTTATATATTTCGAGGACCACTTTCGTATGCAAAATATATTATTCATACGTCTTTCTGGATAACTATGGTATTCCCAACAGTTTGCAAACATATGTCCACCTCTTCACTTAATCGATGTCTCCGTATGTGGCATTGGACACGGTGGACCATCTTTCAAAAAATAGCAATTCATGTCAATTTTTTTACAGATCTTAATCAAGTACACTCGCCCGAGAGTTGGATGGTCATTATTAGTTACAACGAAAAAACTACTTGGCCACTGGGGCCTCTCCCACTGGTGTCTCCGCAAAATTAAATATTATTTACACAAACAAAAAGGACTAATCTTATGGAAACTTCTATCTGCTACCTTATGGTGACGGGCGCGTTGCATTCCTGCAATTCATTTTAGAAAGTCGAGTTTTTCATATCCACAATAAAACATTTTATTTCCTTTATATTTTCTCAGGTCGGGCATTGATTAGTTCTAATCAATATATTACCTTTTATTCCTTCAAGTCACAGTGACTGATTTGTTTCTCATGTGCTTGAGGACAGGACCCTGTCTTGGGCCCTTCATAGTCCCCCCCCCCCCTTATCATAAATATCTTTTTTTCTAATTTTTACCATTTATTTGTATCATAAGGATACTAATATACAATATATTTACACATAATACACATGTTTACTATCAATGTGCCATTCGACGCTTCGCTATATAGTCGAATGGCACATTGATAGTAAAAATGTGTATTATATGTAAATATATGGAATATTAGTATCCTTACAAATAAATGGTAAAAATTAGAAAAAAAAGATATTTATGATTAGGGGGGCTATGAGGGGCCCAAGACAGGGTTCTGTCCTCAAGCACCTGTGATTTGTTTGACCTTTGACTTCAGCGAGTATATACTCACTAAATGTTTTCACTATATGTTGAATTAGATTGTAATTTGTTGGTCTTTCTTTGCAAAGTGGTCTGCAAATTGGAACTTATTTCGGAGAGACAAATAGGGAGAAACTTTGTTTAATTTTTGATGGATTTTCATATCGAAAGTCGCATATTTTGAACAAAGCTATGTTGTTTATAGATGTAGCTCGGAAATATCATGTAATGCCAGTTTAACAGTAGATTCAGGAGAGTTTACGGATTTACGAACTTGCTGTTAAAACAGTGGTGTGTACATTTTATATGCTTAAAATCCTACTTCCACCTCCTAGTGGTGAGCAAGGGGCAACAGGAGAAATCCTGCCAAACGGAAGAGGTATACTAGATATCTAATTAATGTATCGGAAATATTGCAGAAATTAAAAAAAATGAAAAAGGTAAGTTTTTTTTCATGCGGAAAAGTCATATGATATTGCGCAGATGCAATGCACCGATGGCGACACAGTTACTCTCCGGGTGCATATGTAAAAACTAAATTCTTGTCCGCGAAAATTTGGCGCCTTTTCAACCAATTGTCAAATATTTTTACTAATAGTTAACGAAAAACTGTCGAAATAATTGTTGAAAATCTCTATAATTTATCTACAGGTAATACTTTTTTTCCATTTCTTATCTGATTTTCTACAGAAAAAATTACAGATCGTCTTACTGAAATAACATTTATATACGGACTGTTTCATTTTTCATCTCTTACCGTCATGTTTTTACAGTAATAAGATACTTCTTGAGAAAACTATTTGAGATTGTCATGTGAAATGGGTATCTATTAAACGACGAAATAATAGAGATTTAGTTACCAAAATTTTAAAATAAAACCTTAAGTTATGCGTGTTAGTGGCAAGAAAAATGTATGCGTGTCACTAGTGCGTATCTGTAAAAATATCCGCAATAAAGAAAATATGTAAAATCATTATATAATATATCTATAACAGTTGTTATTTATATAACATATGGCATTTTTTATTCATTCGAATTTATTCATTCGATAAACATTCATTTTTTGTTATTGATTAGTTTAATTCTGAATGTTAATTATGGTTAGATAAGAATCCAATCAAGCATGACATAAAAAATGAGCTATTAATAGCGAAAAGTAATATTGTCAATAAATTAAATTTTTCCCGATAACAACTGCCAAAAGGCATTGATAAGTGATTAATTTCTGCACAATGGTCACATCGATTTCGACAGGACAGTGAATAACAATAGTTTGTCCTCCCGGTTCTATTCTCCACGCACATTTGTCTAATTTTATCTGCAGTCAGACTCGCTTCACAGAGACAGATCGCATTCACTCAACGATGGCTGACGGATTTCAAGGAAGAGCTTTCTTGTGGCTTATTATTCAGTTAATTTTAGTAGTTATTTCGGAATGTTGTATTAAAAAGGATTCTGTGCAAGCTGAGGAAATGGTAGCCAGATCAAAATATATTTTATTCGGAAAAGTAGTAAAGAAAATAACACCAGATCCGAGGACACCGGCAGTAAAAACTTCATATGGTGTGGAATTTAACATTCATTGTATTTACAAAGGAGACCCAATGAAAGACGAAAAATTGAAAAATAAAGAAATTATCATAATTGCTGGAGCGGGTGAGTGCATGTTGTACAATTTATTGAATCAGATATTATTTAAGCCTTAATGAAAAAATTCCACGTATTACACTAGAGTGATATACACTGTATAATTACGATGCATAACATTCTTTTTTATTTCTGCTCAGTTTTTTGCTAAATTGCCCTTGTATATTTATGTGAAATATTTTATTCATATTTTTCAGTGTGGTCAGTCATATATGAAATTAGGCATTATATATGACATTTGTGAATTACTGAAATCATATTATATCTATTTGACATATGATTAGACTTATCTTATCCACGGTCAATGTAAAGTAGATAATTTTGATATAAAAGTTCTCAATCTCAGTTTCTCCTATCTGGAATAACAAAATCTAACAATATTTCTTTGTGTAGAAATGACAATTTTACTATTAAGTTGAGCGACAGATGGCCCTGAAAATCAATAAGTCGTTTTAGCTCTTGAAATTATTCAGTCAATTGTGAAATTTTAATTCATATTTTTGAAAGTCGACTTTGTTACATAAAACAAGGTCTGACGCCATGATAAGCCAACCCTGGTTCATTTGCATTAAAAGCGGTTTCTCAGGAATAATTGGCGGATGCAGTCAATTTTCGGTAGATGACGTTTAACAATTGAAATGACAATTTATTGTATATCATTACTTAGACATCTAGCCTAACATTGATGGGTAATTAATCTAGCAGTAATACAAATGTCTAAGGAATAAAATTTAAGGTATAAAATGTCAATTGAGAGATCAATATACTTCTAGTATTATTGGTCGAACGCCTGTCTTGATCAATAATTAATTCAGTTTATTATGCGCCCCGTGTTGATAGAACCGTACAATATCAAGTTTTATTCGTATCAAACGTACAAGAACATCGTCCCAAATGCTGATGTTGCATACTTATTGCACTTTATTACAATATTTTGTCGTCATAGAAACGAAATATTCATCTTCTTGTATAATGACTACGATGGAAAATGAAACTAATTTTTGGAATGCTCACAAAACTTCTACTTATTATACAAGCATCTATATATCATCATCGTACATATCCTTCATCATTTCATTGATCAAGGTTCTGTATGTTACAACTTCATCAATTTTCTGTAAGACAAGAAATAGCTTTGAGATCAATTCCCGATAAAAGACCATAAAAACTAAAGATATAAATTGACGTTTTTCTATGATTTTTAATTGGCCGGGAAGATAAGATACGAAAGAAAGACATTATTCATACACCAGTCATATTAATTAATTTTCCCTCGACAAGATACTATAAATTATTTTGGATGGAAAAGATGGGAAATCAGAATACAGATCGATTGATTGAATGATTATTGGGGTTTTACCCCACTTTCGGCCCACCGAGAACTACCGCCCCACAGCAGGAAGCCACGAGCTAGTGTGACACGGTAGTGTGATCATTAATAGTTGAAATGAGGACAAAAATTATATTAATTGCTTTAAAGGAAAACATTATCTGGCTCCTGGGAAAATAACATTAAATTGTATAGTCTCACTTTACAAAAATGTTAACAGGACTCAATTATCAACATATTTTGAAATGTATAAAGGTTAAAGACAAACTGTCACTACATAATACAGTCGACCTGACGTGAAATATGACAACTATGAAATCCGAGCGATCTGATTACAACGGACACGGGACAACGCCCTGGCGGTAACATTTACACCTCTATGTTAAGTGTATTGCAGTTCTGCCAGCAATTGTCCACAGATAACAATTGTTAAACAGAACAATATCAGTTTTTCCTCTGTTATGATAAGAAATGGTATTCAGTATGATTAGCCCAACAAGAAACAGATGGATAGAGACATGTAAAACGTTAGTTATTCGTCGTAAACTTAGGACATTAATGATATATTCTCCATTCCACAAATTACATAGGTAACATAAAATTGCATTAAGGTTGGGATAGAGGAAGTGCAATTAAATATGGAGGTAATCACCTTCCCATCTGTAACCGACAAAAAGTTCTAACAATGTGCAGAAATGCAAATGTTTAAATTGCTTCGTTGTCAGAAAAATCATGCGTTTGATTTACTGATGAGTGAGATAGATCACCTTGGAATCAGAATATTTGCCTCTCAGAAAGACAAAAGAATGTAATGCAAGTTTACTTATTGTTTCCAGATTAAGAACTTAATCCCAGTGAGATACATTCGGTCTCAGAAAGCGAGTTTTTGCTAGTTAAGTGGGACGGGTAGTCTCGTGTGAAATAAAAGTATATTCAAATGTACAAGTATGATGTTTGTCAAGGAAAAATATCACATGATAGCTTTAAACTTTTCAAATAGTGCTATGTTGGATTTTACCTCACATCATAAGCATTGCATATCAATTACGTGATTGGGTACTTGAGTTACTTCCATAGTTAAAATTTATGACTCAACCATTAAAGTATAACGAATAATTCGGTAAGACTTCAATTTGAACCCAATCTAATTAAAATTAGTTCTCCGCACTTGCTCCCTTATTTTCGTTCGGTTGTTTATATGTCGCGCGTTCGAGATCTAACTACAGCGGCTGTAGCTATAGATCTCCCACGCGCGACATATAAACAACCGAACGAAAATAAGGAGCAAGTGCGGAGAACTAATTTTAAATTAGATTGATCTGAACCCCTCTTCATGTATATATTTACTTATTCCAGCTTTCAGGGGGGTTCAAAAGGAAGTCGTTCCAAACTAACAGGTCTTCACCTAAGAGAATATTCACAAATCGGGGAAGGAGATGCTCGTTCTTAGTGAATGTATATTGTAACCTGCAGGACAAAAAATAGTGTACAATATCACACACAAACATTATGATTATGTAAGACGAAATAACTAAAGCAGCAACTTTGTATACATGTACTTGACATAAGTGTACACTTACTTTTTAGAAGAAGACACGTAAACATATATCAGGACAAATAAAAAAATACTTGTGGATCCGCTTATCCTACATATCCTAAAGATATTTTTGATGTTTTTCAATGAGCACTGTTAAAGTCAAAATTTCTCTCGACTAGATTCATTTTTAAAAAGTTTGTAAAAAAAAAAATCCTACCTAGCTACCCTATTTTTTTTTAAGTTTGATGTAACCGGAAGCACAATTATTTTTTTAAGATGGGCACTTTACATTTTTCACAATATGGGCTATGGAAATTTCTGGTTGCAAAATATTGGTCCAACCATTTCATAGTTGGTTGATGAATTGTAAGGCGAGTACCGCATGGCACATCTACTTCCCATTTAACGATGCTGCAATAAATTATACACCAAATGGACTAGGGAGTTTTGATCACTGATCATCACATGGGCTATGGAAATCTTTTGTCGCGAAATTTTCAGCTACAGCTATAGACCACAATTAATTCATAGTCGTGACCATGATGTTCTGAATTGTTACCTGTCGCACCTCTGCTTCCTCTTTTATAATGCTTCTCTTCATTTTTTTCACCTTATACAACATTGTCATCTGAAATCTAGGACCTGTCTAAAATCTCTTTGAGCGAGGGTATATTTGTAAACTTTTAGCTTACAGCTCTTTCTTTAATTTTTGCACAATATCCGTACATCCGCCTGACAAAATTCCAAACAAATAATCTGACAGTTCATTGCTGTTCTCCATCTTAAAGTTATAATCTCATCATATAGGAAAATCTTGATCCCAACCGCAAGTACGAGTCTGGGGTTTATTGACCTCTGCGGCCTGTTTTTTGTTTTATTTATATATTTTATATTGGACTCAATAGTCAGTCATTCAGTGTAAGAGTCAAGACTTTTTTGTGAAAAGATACAGTGGAAATATTTTTAAAAAAAAAGAAGAAAAAAAACAAAAACAAAAAGCAATGCAATACAAGCATAAATAGGAGCATAGAGAGAAAAAAACGTTCCTATGGTAGGAGAGACTGTACTCCATTAACCAAAATGACAAAAACAAAAGAAAGAATGACAAATTTGATATAAAATTTATATTTGATATCCTTCCAGTCATCAGATTCGACATGATTGTAGGGTATCTTTCAACCCCCCACATGTGATGACATTGTTGTCCATATTATATAGTAAATGTATAAAATTGTATGTGTTCTGTAATATGCCCTCCTGGGGACCTAATTTGGAAATAAAAGTATCTATCTATCTATAGGAATAAGAATATCTAAATTCCTGAGAATATTAGTTTGCAGTGATGTAGGAGTGATAGCAAACTGTTACAGTTCTGTTATTCATAGATGATTCAATTATTGATTAATTAATAAACAACCCTTGAGAGTGTTACTAAAGATGCTTCAGTAATTCATTGTAATTTATTGATTACTCAGGAAAATAACACAGGCTGTAGTCATATTAAATAGGCGAAAGATACATGACTACAAGTACTTGTATTCTGTACCTTTGTAGTTTTCACATAAAATGCTGTTTTCTTCGCTATGAAATTTCTGCCATGAAATAATACATTTTTTTTCACTGAAAGTGTTTCTAACTATTAGGTCTGATGTTCAGTTTTTAAGCCATAGAAGGCTGTTAATATATTATTTTGATTTAACCAGAAAAAAAGGACAGTGTATGTTTGAACAGCTGCAACAAGATGTTGTCTGAAATGCACATTATGTTTACATTATACATTAATATGAAAATTTGAAATAGCCGAAAAGTACACAACTGTCGTACATTTTATTTTATTTATTCACAACTATCAAACGGAAAAATGTAACCATAATAATAATTATATTAATATGAAGAATAATTGAATTTTCAGTACCATTTATTACATAAAAGACAAATATCACAAACAGTAAATAGAACAAAGGTATCTTCAAGAAAATTCAATTTTACATACTAGTGACATTACAATAACTGAAAATATTCTTACAAATTTTGAAAATACATGAAAATATTTAGATTTACAGCAAAATAAGCATAGAAATATGTGATCCATATAATCTAAATGAAAGTTTTAGAAATGACATTGTCCAACTGATCGAAATAATTTTGAATAAGAAAATTCTCATTTTCGCTTTACATACACGACTATAGTTACCATCTAAGAATTTATATCTTACAGGTGTAGTTCAAGACGACTGTTACTCTATGGAAGTGGATGAAAATGAGGATTATGTGGTATTCTTAGGCGATGATGGAAATCATATCGTCCCAACATACGGAGTTCCACCAGATGTACAGGATCTATATGAACTAACATTAGTTTGTGATTTGATTCCAAAAGGACCTGCAGGTACCCTGAGATAATTATTATTTTATAGAACTATTTGAAACGAAGACACTTCATGTTACCTGTCACATGTTGTCTGTTGTATAAGTAGTCAATGTAACTGTACAGGACTGGGATTTTGCATAAAAAATGTGGAGGGGATAATCCAATCACTTCCTTTCATGATAACAACTCTCTTTGAAGTCGGGTTATTCATTTCACATTTTGAATGCATACTATTTTGTCTTTATATACGAACTTGGCATCTAGAATTGTGTCGTTTGAATTTCAATAAGTCCTACCAGTAAGTAACATTTGTGAATATGCCAGTGTGCAATATTTTGTTTTGTGTTTAGTAAGCCAGTGATTCAGAGATGTTGCTCTTCTCAAACATTTTCTATTATTTCTAAGCTTGAAAATCACTTCGTTTTCGATAGTTACAGTCTTGTTACAGTTGTTACTGTATAGTATTGTTTTACCTTTATATTCTTGCCGCCTCTCTGTATCGTGCCAGGGACCTTTGATATGGAACTCTTAACACTCTACCGACTGAGATAACTAAATAATTTGGTAGCGCGGCGAACCTGGGACATTTCATATGGATGTCGACCACTCTACCAACTGAGCTCACAGACACATAAGCTCAGTTCAGTTGCTAGAGCGGGGGACTGTGTTGCAAAAGGTCCTGGGTTCGAGCCTTGGTAACGTATTGTAGGTAAAATTGAACCCTACCTTTACACAAACACCACTTTAACATAGCTAGATGGTATATTTTCCAGTAAAATGTCATATATTTTTTTTCTCTTTTTTAGGAGGAGAGTTGAAAGGTGATTGTCCAGCCAGTGAACAAAATGACTGTATTAGATACAAATTTCCAGAAAACAAAACTACAACGGTTAAAGTGGATAAACCTATACCTTTACCAGCTTCAACACCAGGTATGTAAATTTATTTTGTAGATTTTGTAGGATTTTCATTCAATCAAAACAGAAATGGAATGGATAAATGAGGTTGTCCCCTTTTTTCTAAAGGTTGTAACAATAGCTTCACATTATTTCACAAATTTTCCATTGAAGTGATACACGACCATACGGAACGGAAATGACCCTGCTACGGAGTTGCATCGGATCAATCACCGGGCAGTAGTTTGCTTTAAATTCTAAAAATTCTGTGTCCAATAATATCAATATTATTAGCTCACCTGACCCAAAGGGAGAGCATTTAATTATCTCCCTTACCAACATTGGTTAGGAAAAGATAACTTACTCTGGTTCTTCATTGGGACCAAACTTTGGTGGAATAGTCCTTCAAATTATGTCAGGCATCCCTGACTTCCATCCGACACGGCTGCTGTTACTAAAAATAGAAAAAAGGCGGAATAAATTTAAAAAATCTGCTATGAAACTACAAGGCCAATTAGAAACAAACTTGGCAGTAATGGTCCTTAGGAGGTTCTCTTTCAGAAATATGTCCGATGACCCGCACTGTTAACCAAGATGGCCCCCACAGCCGAACTTAGTTTAACACAGGGCCCTATGAGAAAAGCCATTGAAAAATCTTCTTGTCTGAAACAACTTGACCAATTGGAAGCAGACTGGGCAGCAATGTTCCTTAGGAGGTCCTCTTTCAGAAATGTGTCCAATTTCATGGACTGTGAACCAAGATAGCCGCCACAGCCGAACTTGTTTAGCATAGGACCCTATGGGAAATTCACTCTAAAATCTTCTCATCCGAAACAACTAAATTTGGCAGCATTGTGTCCGATCATCCGGATTGTCAACCAAGATGGCTGCCACGGCCGAACTTAGTTAAATATTGGACTCTATGGGAAAATTCATTTAAAAATCTTCTTGTCTGAAACCACTTAGCCAGTTTAAACAAAACTTAGCTGTAATGGTCCTTAGATGGTTCTCTTTTTAGAAATGTTTCCATTGACCTGGACTGTCAACCTCTTAAGATGACTGCGATATCTGAACTTAGTTTAACATAGAACCCTATAGTAAAATCTAGCCAAATTGACTGCAACACTTAAATTGTTAGTCCTGCTGAAGGTGAAAAGTTAAATCCAGGTGAGTGATATAGGCTTCTAGTTATAAAAACGGATAATTTTATATATTATCTTTCACCCTACGATATTTGGGTTTTTAGCTTACCTTGCCCAAAGGTGAGCTATTGCCATCACTTTGCGTCCGTCGTCCGTCGTCGTCGTAAACTTTACTTTAAAGATCTTCTCCTCTGAAACAACAAGGCCAATTGGAACAAAACTTGGCAGCAATGTTCCTTAGGTGGTCCTCTTTCAGAATTATATCGCGCCTGTCATCCAAGATGACCGCTAGAGCCGAAATTGTTAAACATGTTATCCTATATTCTAGTCTGAAAGCACTGGTCCAATTGGAACAAAATTTGGCAGCAATGGTCCTTAGATGACCCTTTTAGAATTGCATCCGATGTCCCGTCATCAAATATGGCCGCCAAAGCCGAACATAGTTTAACATAGGACCCAATGGGAAATTGTTCTTTTCTGAAACCAATGGGCCAATTGGCAGCACTGGTCCTTAGATAGTTCTCTTTCATAATTGTACCCGATGACCCCGCCTGTCATCAAAGATGGCCACCAGAGCCAAACATAGTTTTACATAGGAGCCGATGGGAAAGTTACTTAAAGATCTTCTTGTTTGAAACCGGTATGCGAATTGGTACAAATCGTGGCAGCAATGATCCCGAGGGGTGATCCTCTTTCATATATGTATCCGCTGACCCCGCCCGTCATCAAAGATGGCCGCAAAGCCGAACATAGTTTAACATAGGTTTGATTTTGTTTAGTTGGGGTTTTACGCCGTTTTCAGCACATTTGGCTATTTCTCGGTGGCCAGTTTTTATTGGTGGAGGAAGTCGGAGTATCCGGAGAGAACCACCGACCTTCGGTAGGAAAATTGGCAATCCTTGTCAAATAAGATCGGAGTCGAACACACCCCGCAACAAGTGAGATTCAAACTCACAATCTCAGTGTTGACAGGCTAGTGATCATTAGTAGTCATGACGAACTACCTGTACCAGTCGACCACGGAGGGCTCCGTTTAACATAGGACCCTATGGGAAATTTACTTAAAGATCTTCTTGTATGAAACCATTTGGTCAGTTAAAACATGGCAGCAACGATCCTTAGATGGTCCTCTTTCAGAATTGTATCAGATGACTCCGCATGGTATCCACAATGGCCGCCGTAACCAAACATATTGTAACATAGGACGTTATGAGAAAACTCACTGAAAGATGTCCTTGTTTGAAACCAGCAAACAAATTTGCAAAACCAGTGAGCCAATTGGACAGCAATGTTCCAGACTGTCAGTCAGGGTGGATATAGTCAAATAAGTTATTCTGCAAATGATTTCCAGGTGTGCGATACTGGCTCCTGCGAGCCTCTAGTTTTCAAATACGTCTATATGCATGAATATATAGCAGTCATTTTATTTTAATTATTTTTCACTGAGACACCAAAGTGAACCTCTTTACTAAGATGGCAGTCTCCAGGGAGTTGATTAATCTATAAGTGGTTATTAACAGTGATCACCGGTTATAGCCGTAAGTATTGAGTTTTTATACCTCAATAAGGATCCTGATAAGCTAAAGCCTAAATTTTGACCTTTGGAATAAATAATATTAAATCTATTAAATCATTTCCTTATAATATTTCAGAACCAGAACCTGAACCTACAGTAAAAGGCGATACAAATAAAGAGTCAGTAGTGGGTGGTGATACACAGGGACAAGAACCCGGTGGATCTGACAATTCCAATACAGCATCCATTCCTAGTCTTACCTCATTATGTAGCCTATTCGTTTGTATTCTAAGCGCCAAATTGTTATCATAATATAGGATTCTACCACCATAACTTTAAATAGGAGTGATGACCCAAACAAGCCAAATCAAATTGTATATATGGGTTATCATATCTGATATGAAAGATACATCCACAGGAAAATGATATTGGATGAAAGAGAAAATTACCTGAATTTTGGGAAGAAAATGGAATTACATTTAAAAAAAAAATACATCTGTTGTCACATTCCGGACATTCACACTATAAACGTAATAAAATGTAAACCTACAACAACATAAAAATAATAAGTGTGAATTGACACACCTCAATCAATAGTTATTATAATAAATGGCAGAAATATTCAATATAAAATTTAAAACTTTATGAATCCTGTATTGTGCTGAATTCCAGAACTTCATTTTAGGGAGCATTGATATGATTTATATGTTGGAGGCCACGGAAATTATCTTGGATCTTGGATATTATTTTCTTTTTGCGTAAGAGCACACAACCCCCACCCCATTTAAAAAATACCATTAAATGGTGTTACAAAGGGGACTTGACTGAATATATACTTTCAATGAAAAGACAAACATATTTTCATTTATGGGAAAAAGTGAACAACCCCATTTAATTTTTTAAGGGGGGAGGGGTTGGCAATAAAGGAATTTACAAAATTTGGTTTCAAAAGGCAGCCCCAAAACGTGGCGCTAAAAGACAGGCTTTAAAACGTGGTGAAATAGGGCAGACCCAAAAACATGGTGAATAAGACAGGTTGAATATCACCTGGATATAAATAACGGTTAAATCCGTTCTTGCCTCTTGGGAAGAGATGGGATTTTCATTCGCACCTCCGTGTACAGTGTATTTCTTTATGACTATCTTGCATTGTGACTGTTTTATTTATATTACATACCTTTATACTCAGTATTATAAAGTAAGAAATTCCCTAAACCAAATTGTAGTTAATTCCACAAAAACAATATTAAAATATCATGTTTGTGGATGTATCTTTGACATAAACATGTTGAACAGTAGTACAATATTTATTAATAACAGAATCATAAGTGTCAATGCATGTAGTGAAGTACAAAATAATTTGATAACATCATACTGCAATTTATTTCAAGAACTACATTTTTTACCAAGTATTTCCATATGCTAATTTATGTACTGACCTATTACTGAGATTTGATAGCAATATCGCTGGTTCAAAACTTGTTAAGTCCAAAAACCTTTGTGTTCAAAATTGCAAAGTTGCCGGCCATTCTAGGAATCAAGTCTTGTTATATTTATTTGCCCTCTAAAACAGGCCCTTTATATAAAATGTTGTTTGAATTTTATCATGAAATGCTGTATGGTTCTTAAAACATTAAGAGATATACTAATTATGTGAAATAAATTTTTAGCATGATAATACTCAGCGGCGGATCGAGGTTGTCCAAAAAGGGGGGGGGGGGTAAACTTGTCTGCCTACCGTACGTCCCACCTGGATCCGCCACTGCGTGTATATATATATATATATATATGGAAACACATTTTTCAGGAAGTCGTTTTCTTTTTGATAAGATCTGAAACCTGTGTGTGATATTTAAGATATCTACAATGTATAATCTTCATTTTAAGTATTTATAGGTTTTATTATTTTTTCTGAGTGTTTATATTTTCTTCATTTTGCATTCCATCCTTCATGTATATGTATATAGCACATGTAATGTTTGTCAGGTTAAAATAATTCCTTATTAAATGGTTAGTATGACATATGATCCCATCAATCTGTGTCTTAATATAAAATAGTTGTTTAGTTAGCATTCTATTAAAGTAAAAAATGGCGGATCCAGACAGTGCTAGATAAATATTCCCATTAAAAAATGGTAGTTTTCCTACAAAATTTAATAAACAAATGGATTTGTACCGTTGAAATATTCTTTCTTGTCGAATTTTGAATAAATTCCAACAAAGCGGGGGAGAGGTTTATCTTGACCCAACCATTTATGTACACTATCATGATACAGAATCCCCTTACCTACTTAAAAAAGCGTGACCTATTTTGTCATCTGCTAGTTTTGTTGATTTAAGTGTTTGTCTGCAGAAATTTCCAATATTATTCATGTAATTGTTAAATCAAATAGATACATATGTATTTTATAGGAGTTGATCTTTTACATGATCTTATTGGAGTTTTACTTTATCAATTTTAAATTCCTCTGTTTAAATGGGCCATATTTTTTGTTTGTTGCTTTCATGCAGAATGTATGCAAATTTAAGGGAGCAACCATTTGGTTTTTATGGGGGGGGGGAGGCATGGAAGGAATTTGAAAAAAGGCAGGATGCAAAATTTGGTGAAAAAAAGACAGGACCAAAAATCCTCAGAAAAAAGGCAGGATGAAAAATGTTGTGAGAAAAGGACAGGATACATACCGAACAAAAAATATATTTTTATTGAAAACCATCAAGTATGAAATAGAGAAGGCAAAACAAAAAGTTAAAAAAAAAAACAAAATAAAACATTGAAAACAACCATTCATTAATTGCTTTTGCTTTATGATAAGTATCTATAAAATCTGAATACTTTCAGTACATAATGAACCCAACTAATATAGTACGTTAAAGTGCGACTGTAATATGTACACAAAGGGAACTTAGTCTCCTCCATTGTCTGTCGGGAAACGAAATCTTAAACAGTAACTTGCACACGGGAGTTTAATATGTGTATAATTATTTGTTTTGATATATATAGGCTATCAATGGAACAACAAATCGTTCATAGATTTTATTTTGGATTTTCAACAATTTCGACCCTGAGCACTGCTGGTGATTGTTAATTACACGAAAAATGCATATACAGTGCATTAAAAAATGGTATCTTATGTTATCATATGAAGTATTGTAGGAATTTATTTTTATGGTCATGCATTGCATTGGATTTATATCAGTTTTCATTCATTATTTTCCTGAAGTCATTTCTGAGATTAAAATAAAAGGTAAGACGATACCAGGTAGTAAAAAAAGGCAGTCTCGAAATTTTGCTGAAAAAAGGCAGGACTTAAGATTAGTTCCATGCCCCCCATAATAATCAAATGGTTGCTCCCTAAAGTGTATTGAGCGTAGCTGCTTAAACTAAATGTGATTATGTAAATAGATTTTTCATACTTAATATATATATATATATTCATAACTTTTCTCATTTCCTTTCCCATGCCTTTTCTCAAAAGTTGTAAAACTGACCTGTATGACTGGATTAGGCTACAAGTATTTCATTTTGAGGTGGGGTGGGGGGGGGGGGGGGGAATAGGAGTAATGTGCTCCAAAATCTGGTGAAAAAAAGAGAGCCCCAAAAATGGAGCACATAAAAACTTATTGCTCTTGAATCTCTCTTCCGGTGAAGGTTATTAACAAAAATGAATAAGAATTCACATATGCATGAATCTCATTAAATAAAGTCAAGAAATATCAAAGGGATATTCGAAGGAGGGGAAAATCGAAAACAACTGACGAACTCCGGAGAAAAACGAAGACAAGACCAAAACAATACAATCATATGAACAACATGGACCGCACAAAAAAACCGGGGGTAGACTCAGGTACTTCCCGCTAAGAATAAGGTTTAATAGCTTAGGTTAAGTATTTTTATATTTTGATTGAGGTTTATGTATCTCATTTGCTTTTTTTTTCTTCTGTTTCAGTTGTCTTTACATTTGTAAATTGTTATGAAACTTTCTGAAAATTGAATGTTCTAAGCTTTTAGCATGCATTTATATAGATACTAATTGTTCAACATACCCTAGAACCAGACTTTTCTGTCGTATGCTTAGATTAGCACTACGACATCGTGTAGTAATAGTGTCTTCATTGTTGTCATTTAGTATTGTTATTTCACAGGCAAAGATATCACATGGACGTTTTCAGGATATCGTGTCCATTTTTATGTAAAAAGCAAGAACAGCAGTTAACATTATCACCAAGTACTAAGATAATAAGTCTATAAGGTCGAATATATGATATTTATGCAAATTGGTTGATATAAAATAATTATATATTTTTTTCTTTATCTTGGAAGAGTGTTTTGCTTTTGGAGATATTGTGATATTTTTACCTGTTTAACTATCATTCATCTGTTTAAAGATGAAGTCATAGTGCTTTTCAGTATATTTTCTATTGTATAAAAGGCGATATTTATTATAAGTTTCTGTAAAAAACGTATACAAAATTTAGAATTTTACTGAGACATAAACACCATTGAAGTTAGTCATCAATTCTAAATGCTAGAAAGAGAATATTATAAAATATTTGTCAGGCCTTAACATAATATTGCAATTTGTAAAATATGCTTAATTGTTTATAAAGATATGCACTATTATTATTATTTAATTAAGTATATTCTTATTATTAGTTGTACTGAAATGATATACATGCCTTCATTTGTAGGTTCCACATATATGCAAACTCCTTTTTCGTATCAGATATTTAGCCTTTTAATAGAACAATATTTTTCTCAGAAGAATTTATAGTGGTTTAAACATATTTTTTTATGAATCACATTTAATGGTGCCTACTTGTATTAGAATATGAGAAAACAACTGTGTCCTTCTTGCCTGATATTTGGTGAAATCTACTTTTAAGTCATACAAATTTAGCTGTTTTGTTTATTGTGTACTAGTATTTTTGTGAATTTTAATTCATTTTGATACTAACTTTGTATTTTGGGGGTAAACTTACAATACTGATCTGGGGCCTCGGTGGCCGAGTGGTCTAGGTAGTTTGTCACGACTACTAATGATCACTAACCTGTCAACACCGAGGTTATGAGTTCGAATCTCCATATGCAGCTATATCGGTCATAATTATGTTAGGTAACTCTGTTTAGACTTATTAACTGGTTACCAAATATCGGGAATCTACTGGTCCCGTTCATGCCAGGCATTCATCGTACTTCGATAACTCTGTATTGATTATAACACGTTCTCCACGTCTTCACTTTAAAAAACTTTTTATTTGAAATATGTAGTAACATTTCACATGGATTATAATTTCAATATATTAAATTGTGACAATAATTAATAATATGAAATTTATCACCAATTTATAGAAACTGTCAAAAGTACATAATTAGTGATAAAGGGTAATGGTGCAAGTTTTTTTTTATTTTTTAAGACACGAGAAAAGCGATTTTTTTTTGTAAAATTTATTTGAGTTTTATCTGAAGAAATTTATTATGCGCAATTAACATGCTGTGTGTTTCAGGTAATTATAACTAATTAACGATTTGACATGTATATTGTACCTTGACTGTCCGGATGTTTATTGTTCAAACCGTTTATTAAGGTACACAGGTACATTGTATGTATACAGGTAAACCGATTGCTGACCAAAAACAGCGTGATTTCATTTTTAATGCAACATTTCAATAAAGAGGTGTGTGTGTGTTTAAGGGGGGTCACAAAGAACGCAGTGATGAAATATAATTTCAAATGTCAGATAAGTAACATTTTAATTTATTTTAAATTAATAATTTATCTTTTTGGTATTTATATATTTAACATTTGACATATTATATGAGTAATTCTATTTACTCGTATATATATATATATATATATATACTTTGTTATGACAAGGTAGAAGCTGATTAGGATGGGCGCCATCTTGAATAATAATAGTAATCAATTTGGAAGGGGCATTATCAAAATTTAAACTATTGCAATTACGATATTTCGAAAAATTATGAAGGTTTTACTCAAACATATGATATATGAAGACCAAAGAATATACTTTATTAGTTACATCCGAGACATAAAACAATATGTCTCTAGTAATATATCAGTATCTATAGCACTAGTATGCATATCCCCCCTTTTTATTATAACTTCATCACACAAACATTATATAATAAAATCCTCGATTGAAAAGAAATGATGTCTGTATGAAATGATCCACCATCTGTGTTAGTTTTCATTAATACTGGCAAAGGTGCGATTTTTTTCATAATCTATATCGCCCTTGGCGAGGATAAGTTAATATGCAGTGCAATATTGGAAACTATACACTTATTAATATGTTATGTCAGCTATTTATATATATATATATACTTTATATTTCAAACATAAGCGTTTGTTTCGATGCAAATATGAAATTGAAAATCATTAAATGTTTGTATTTTCGCGCCTAGTGCCATTTCCGGTCATCGTCACCATCTTGAAAAATAATAACAGATTTTCCGAAAATAGCTAATTTTCAAATCAATTTGGAAGGGATATAATAAAAAATTAAACTATTGCATTTACGATATTTCAAAAATTTATAAATGTATTAATTAGCACATAGCACCAAAATTTTTTCATCAGTTTTGGTTAAATCGCAATTTTATGTTAAAAACGACAAAAAAGCCAATTTATCGGAGTTAGATGATTTAACAATATGGACTTAATGGGAAAATAAGACAAAATTTTCAAAAGCATTTGGAAGGGATAAGACAAACATTTAAACGTTTCCAAATAGCATAAATATATTTCTAAATATATGAGGAAGTACTACATAGCACCAAAATTTTTTCAGCACGAACTAAAAGTAGTTTATTTTATCGATTCCTGATCGCCCAAGTGCATTTCTATACAATTTACTTGGGCATGGTATAGGTGATGTGTGACGTCACCAAAGTCACGTGATGACTTCTATAGTTGGATATGCACCTGTGGCGGGTGTGTTCGACTCCGGTCTTTATTGACAAGGATACTCCGGCTTCCTCCACCAATAAAAACTGGCCGCCGCGAAATAGCCAAAATGCACTGAAAACGTCGTAAAACCTCAACTAAACAAACAAAACAATGCTGTCTTGTGATACTTATTTTTAAAACTAAGTTATTTATATAAATGTGCTGTGTACCTTTATTATGTTATAAGGGTACAATGTTTTTTCCCCATTTATTGAAAAAAAAACATTTTTTCACTGAGGAAATTTTTAGAATTCAATTCTATCATTGTGCATATACAAAAAAGTATTACCTCCACGTAATAGTTTATAATATGTACATATAGATAGAGTAAGGGTTGTAATATATGTTGATATGTATAAAAAGGAGGATTTATAAGGCATTGTTGTGTATTTTTTCACCAACTAAAGGAAAGCAGAAAATGGCTACAGTAGCAATAATCCAGCAATAATCCTATTGTGTAGACTGGTACTGTATTAGTTTGATATTGTGTGTCAGTATATATATGTGTATATCTGATCTGTATTATGTTCAGCTCAATTTGTAATTTTTTGAATTTAATATATAAAAATAATAAAATTGATTGAAGTTGTACGCTAAGAAACTTGCGTTTGTTTCCCTTTTAGCTCACCTGGCTAAAGACAGTGTGCTCTTTTGTCATCACTTGGCGTCAGTCGTACGACCGTTATTTTTTCACATGTTAATCTTTTCCTCTGAAACAATGGGACAAATGGAACTAAACTTGATAGGAAGTATCTGTGTAAGGTCCTTTATAAATTTTCCTCATTTCGTCCCAATCTAGCAACAAACATGGCTGCAATCGGCATTTTTTTTCTGATTGGCTGATTTTTAAAAATCTTCTCCTGGAACAGATCGGCCAAATGGAACCAAATTTGACAAAAAACATCTCAAGGGAGATTTGGGGGGATAACGTTTCCTCATTTCGTCCCGATCGGACTACAAACATGGCCGTCATGGGCAATTCTTGTTTCTCATTGGTTGATTAAATTTTTTTCTCTCTGGAACTGCATGGCCAAAACTGTCAGCCAAACTGAAGCATCTATGGAAAGTCTTTTATGAACTTATTTTTTACATCCTGATTGGACGACAAGCATGGCTGCCATGGGCAATTCTTGTTTCTGATTGGCTGATATAAAGAATTCTTCTTCTCTGAAACCGCTTGGCCAAATGGAACGAAACTGGACAGGAAACATTTTGGAGGTTTTTTACAAAGTTTCATCATTTTGTCCAGATCAGGCGACAAATAAGGCCAACATGGGCAGTTCTTGTATCCTATAGGCTGTTTTAAAAAAAAATCTCTGAAATCGATTGGGCAAATGGAACGAAACTTGACAGGAGGCATCTATTGGAGGTTCTTTACAAAGTTTCCTCATTTCGTCCTAATCGGACAACAAACATGGCCGTCATGGGCAATTCTTGTTTTTCAATGGTAGATTAAAAAAAAAATTCTGGGGATCTGCTTGGCCGAAACTGTCAGCCAAACTTGACAGGAAGCATCTATGGACAGTCTATTATGAAATCAATTTGTTTTCATCATGATTGGACAAGCATGGCTGTTGTGGGCAATTCTTGTTCTGATTGGCTGATATAAAGAAATATTCTTCTCTGAAACCGCTTGGCCAATTGGAACGAAACTTGACAGGAAGTATCTGTGGGAGGTTTTTTAGCTCAACTGGCCAAAGGCCATGTGAGCTTTTGTCATCACTTGGTCTACGTCGTCAGTTTTAATCTTCTCCTCTGAAACCACTGGGCCAAATGAAATTAAATTTGGCAGGAAGCATCTATGTAAAGTCCCTTATAAAGTTTGCTCATTTTGTCCCGATCGGACAACAAACATGGGCAATTGTTGATTTTGATTGGTTGAGTTTTCAAAACTTGACAGGAAGCCTATATGGGAGGGTGTTTACAAAGTTTCGTCCCAATCGGACTACAAATATGGCCGCCATGGGTAGTTCTAGTTTCTGATTGGCTGATATAAAAAAAATCTTCTCGGAAATTGCTTGGCCAAATAGAACTAAACTTGACAGGAAGCATATATGGGAGGTTGTTTACAAAGTTACACCATTTCGTCCCGATCGGGCAACAAACATGGCCGCAATGGAAAATTCTTGTTTCTCATTGGTTGATTAAATAAAAAAAAATTCTGTGTATCTACTTGACCAAATGGAACGAAACTTGATAGGAAGCATCCATGGGAGGTTCCTAACAAAGTTTCCTCATTTCGTCGCGATCAGACTACAAATATGGCCGCCATGGACCAGTTCTTGTTTCCTCATTTCGTCCTGATCGAGTAACAAGCATGGCATTCATAGAAAATTGTTTGAAATTTCTCATTGGTTGATATAAAAAAAATTCTGTTGAACTGCTTGCCCAAATTGAATGAAACCTGCCGTCATGGGTTATTCTTGTATTTGATCGGTTGTTGTTAAAAAATATTCTTTCTCTGAAACTGGTGGGCCAAATAGCTTTCATACCAGGTGAGCGATACAGGCAGTTTATATTTGGTAAGAATTCCATTAAAAAATATGGTAAGACAATTTAGTCAATATAAGGTTTTTAATTAAGGGATATTTTTTACCGGGGGGTGTAAAAATGTAGGGGGTCAATTTTTTTTGAAAGTTGGAAAGGGGGATTAAATTCTTTATCTCAATATCAAATCAGAAGAAAAGATAACTGCCACAGTAAGAATTGCATGCTTTATTTTCATCATAGCATGGGGTATACAAATATGCTATATTGAAGTAGCATAATTACGCATAATATGATATGGGGATATATTTTACCTTTGACAGTCAAGGGGGGGGGGGGGGGTCAAACATTTTAGGGAGATTTGGGGGGGGGATCACAAAATTTTGAATATTTCATTTCGGGACGAGATCAAAAGTTCAATGTAGGATAAAATACTTAAATCACATAGTTTTTCCATGTCGGATAACAAAACTTGCAGCCCCACCCCCAAACTATTTGAATTAAGTTTTCGCGTTCCTTACAGAATGAGCAGCACCCCTCCTCCGATAAAAAATGATAAATCCTAATACTTTTTATTATTTAATCAAGATAATGAATGCTTTGAATAGGGTTTTCTCGAGTCTACTTTAAAAAAAATAGGTGCATCTTCTCAGGCATGCATGACTAAGGCTGTCTTAGACATATGTGCTGGGCGAGTTTCTTTTATATTTATTACAACAACGCTTAGATTATGTGGTTTATTTTCTAGACCTTTTTTGTTAACTTGCATCATTTTGGATTACTGTTTAGGCTGCTTATTTGCGAATATAAGAAGCTTTGTTTGGCTTGGTTTTTAATATCTTATCATCCATATTTGTTTACTCACCTTGCATCTGGCCAATAAAATACTTTTAAACGTAACAGCTGTAATTTTATTACAATAAAAGAGGATTAACTCTAATATCTAGCAAAGGATTTGATGAAAAATAATTGAATTGATTTACAAGGTCACAAATTTAAGATTATCGTGACTTATGCCAAACCTGTTTTGAGTTGCAGTTCAAGACAAGGTGAGAAAAATCAGAATGGGCCATTCAACAGTTATGACAAAGACAAAACCGAGTTGGACAAGGACGAGAAAAACAACAGACTAAACATAATTAAGTATCAAGGACTTCAATAGTTTTACAACGAAGTTTACGGTGTCTTTTGTTCCAATTACAATTATCAATTTGAAAGAAGTAGTTCGTAATATTGAGAGCTTAGTTAAGGCAATTAAAACAAGAAGGGGTGAAATCCAACAGAATTAACGCAAAATTTCCATAGCGAAAGTAACTGTAGGTTGTTATTTGAAACTAGTCCAAAAGTCCACACCCTACATCTGGATAAAAAATGCTCGTTGTCAATGCCTTGACATTACTGTTCGTTGACTCGATGTAAATCAGTATCAAAGCTATGTGTTTCCTTACTTTTATTCTTTTTAAAGAGGTGGGGCCATTTCCCCTTGCATGTATTTCCCTTCTAAGGCGGCATAGCCTGGTATGTTATCTAAATTTAATGCACAAGATGTGCGCATTTCATCGATGTACGATTAATCAGTGCTCATGGCCTAAAATGTTGAAAACCAAAACAACAATTCAAAAAGTTGAACAGCAGATTAAAAAATGCCAAAATGACCAAAAGGGGTAAATCGAAAATCATCTGAGGACAGGGGTATGCGAAGGGAGATACTTCTTGGTTTTCGCAAACTTTACAATTGTCTAATAGTTAACTTGTTATATCATTTTCGGGCTAATATCGAAATACTAGCAACTGAGCATGGCATACCCTCGGTCCAGCGGCATGGACTCAGTGGTTAAAATAAATATTTGTATATTAACATAATATGCATTGCATACAATCGCTGGCGATAAAAATTAGGTAGATATTTAAGATTAAACAAAAGTGGACTCACTAAATGTCTCGCTTGAGTACGCACAATGACAATGAATACTGATTATCTGTTACCCGACGTTGTATCCCAAAGGAAAATGAATATAAAGAAATGGTAATGGTAAGGTGAAATTTGTCTAAAAAAATCTACTGTATGTCACTCGAGCCTAAAATTGTGTGCAAGGTCAGCTGAAAGGTCTCAGACTGGTACGTACCCACCAAAAAGTATCTATTGAACTCAAGTGGTGGGTCTACATACATGTATAACATTTGTTGCGAAATGGATTTATTTGTAAAAAAACTGATGAGACTCACCCAAGCATGAAATTGATGTCAATGTCAGGTTTCAGCCTGACATGTACTTGCCAAGAAGTATCTACAGACCATATACGGTGGATATAGGTTTTACAGCTATAGAAAAATTGAACAATCTTGAATATGTGACTTAAGTCACTCAAGAGTGAAATTCAGGCCAAGGTTTCAGACAGGCAGTTACCCACCAAGAACTATCTACAGGCCAAATGTGGTTGGTCTATGTATTACAGTTGTTGAGACATGGATTTAATCGCATTTAAATGTCACACACAAGTCACTCAAGCATGAAATAGAGGTCAAAGGTGAGGTGCCAAAGAGAATCCGAACTAGACCCCACAAAAAATATATCAATAACAATGTTATGTCCACCAAAACAAAAAAAGAAAAGAAAAAAAACTGAGGGACAAAAATGTGCTACATTTAAGAGCACGAATAAGCATGTCCCGTTCCGATTGCGACTCAAGTCACGTTGACAGTAGGTAAAATCCGGTAAAATTTCCATTCCAGTAAGGCATCATTCATCTATCATTTTGTGTTATTTGTGAGATATGAAATTCGTATCGTCCAATAAAAATGCCGTAAAACGTTTGAAGTGATGATATTAATTCCTCTGTGTTGAGAAAGTCCTCGTACATTTCCCATACTCGATGATAATCTTCTTTGAAATTGAGAAACCATAGGCTGGAAACCTTGTTATATTACTACTATGGAAGGGGGTGTTCGCAATTATAGAATGTCAAATCATTACGACTGTCAGAAAGTTCGGGGGTCTGGTTAATGAAAGTATCGCAAGATATATCTATAGATATATGATAAGGCAAGACTTAGGACACACCTAAGATTATTTTAGAACATGTCTTAGTCCTACGATACATTCGAAAACCTTCCCCAATTCCCCTGATTTCAATCCTCCATGTTATCTGTAAATTCTGTTGTGAGGTTTTTTTGACAGACTAAAATTCATATTATTGAATGGTTATTATTATCACTATCATTCAGCTGAATAAACGAGGATTTAAACCCTTAATCGATCAGTTACTAGGCAATAAATATATGACATTACACTGGATTCATATTGGGTTACTAGCACTAATTTTGCATGAAGTCAGTAAAGTGGTTTTTTGGCGACAGCTTCAGTGCAACTTTACGCGTTATCTATTGAAAGAATAATGAAAGAGAGTTAACTCGTAAGTATTAAATGAAAATATAAATCGTCATAATGTAATGACTTTTCACAACAACTGAAGGTAAGATTTGATCACCAGTTTTTATGAGATATTGTTTGTTCTGCTACATTTTATACTAAATGGCCAAATCCACTTCAGGAGCATTTTAAATACGTCAATAAAGTGGTCAGGTGAACCCCGGAATACAAAAAGTCAAAGATAAAAAGTAAAATAAAAATAAAGAATTAAAAAAAAGAAATAAAAGATAATACTAATAAAGCTAATCTGGTACTTCGGATAAGCATTTACATATTTCAAATGTCATTTTGGGGACATTGTTTCGATCAATCGATTCGTTATGACACTGTTGTTCAATATTCATATAAATACTGTTAAAGTTGCCTCCAAATTATTGTAAAACATGTTTGATTTTATGAAACCTTTTTCTCTGTATCGGAAACCGGTTCACATAGATATCAATTAATTGCTTTGGGTAAAGAATTAAAAAAATAAAATTTTGACCAAATATTTCATGGAGATGACAATAAGGGCCCATTAAGAGCAAGCAATCAAATACAAATGATTTATATCATTGGAGGTACATATACAGTTTACATATATATATATATTTAAACCCACAATAACCACAGTCAGGTCAGAGCCATACTATATGCACAATATCTATATTATCATAATATATCAATTAAAATATTTGGAAGTTATTATTTCTAAACACTTATTTATAAATATACCCCATGTTTTTAGGACATTAATATTTTCGTTAGTCAATGGCCAAATAAACTTTGCTGTTTTATTCAGTTTCCCAAAATTATTACAAAATAAAGATATATTTTCATAAAATACTTTTCTTTCATTTTCATACAATGGACACTTGGATAAATAAAAAGTGTTCCTCGTCTTCAACCTCTCCGAGTATGCACTTAGTACATAGTCTTTGTGAACGTTAAATATATTTTTTAGCATATCTATCAGTTTCTATTTTTAAACAATGAGCACTAATTCTAATTTTACAAATTGATTGTCTAATTTTAAAATCATTTAAATTAAGATATTTCTCTCTTTCAAAACATCTTTTGACAGTGAAGTATGTTAATAATTTCCCTTTGTCAGAATTTAAACTACTTTCTCTAAAGCCATCTCAAAAATTGAGGTGGCTTTTTGATAGTTTATTTTTAACACTTTTGCATAAACGACCTAATTTTAGTTCCTTTAAATTTGACATTTGTAAATCTATCTCTTTCAAGATGAACATAATAATAGAATACCAAGTATTTACTTTACAAGAATGCAATTGCCTGTTATATATATATATAGGCATCATACAATAGACCTTCCTCTAAATTTTCTAGTCTATGATAATATTTCAACATTGACAAAATAATAGTAAAATATGCAGGGATTCTGCCAAACTCAGACATAATTGCTATATTACTGGATTTTTTATTAACACCAAGAATATATTTCAAAAATTTTATTTGTGATTTCTCAGAAATATCACCAGAAAATACATTTTCTAATATATAATTATTATTTTTCTTGCAAGCAGAAGATTAAGGGGAAAACATCCTCCAAATTTCACTACCATATAATAAAATAGGCTTTATTGTGTGGTCATATAGGTGTAATAAAGTTGAGACACTTGGATTTGATGAAGACAAGCAACGCTGCAATTTAAAACAAGCCTTAAGAGATTTTTTTTTTTATATAATTCATCTTTACATTGCTTAAATTTTCCACTTGACGTAAATGTGATACCTAGATATTTATGCATGTTAGTACTCTCAATGTTTTCTGTTCCAAGTTGTCATGGACAACTAATTAACTTTCCTGGTTTGTTAAAAACTAGGGCTTTGGTTTTATTTATGTTAATTTTCAAGCACCACTTTGAACAGTTTAAATTCAGCATATCCATTCTCTTTTGCAAACCTGCTTGTGTTTCAGAAAATATAACAATATCATCCTCATATATTAGACAATCTATTCTTCGGTTATTAACCTCTACATGATCAGGGCATGATATAAAATGATCTGGAAGGTAATTTATAAAAATTTTGAAAATATTTGGGCTTAATACATCCCCCTGACCGGTACTCCAATGTGAGATTTGAATGCAGGTGTTAGTTCATCATTAATTCTAACACAAAGTTCATTTTTGCTATAAATATCTTTGATAATAGAATAAAAAAGGCCTGCTATGCCATTTTTCAATAATCTATATTTAATACCTAGATGGATGACAGAATCAAAAGCTTTCTTTAAATCTATGAAACAAGCAAATAGTTTTCCATCCTTTTGTTATTATATTTATCAATTAAGGTTTTTAAATATGATCAGTCGTTCTTGATTTCTTAGAAAATCCAATTTGACATGGGGTTATAATACTGTTTTTTTCCAGGAACTTATCCAATCTAAACTTTAAAACTGAATTAAATAGTTTACCAATACATGAGTTAATGGCTATACCTCGATAATTTTCTTTTCTTATTTACATGGGTCTCCAGCTTTAAAGACTCGTGACAAGTAAGCAGATGACTATTGAAATGGATAATTACTTGATGGAAAAAAAAGGTTAAACATTTTTTGTAGTAATGGATTTACTACAGAAATTCCTGCTTTTAACATTTCAGCAGATATACCATCCATACCAAAAGCTTTTCCATTTTTAAGCCTGGAGATTGATTCAAATCTTCTGCTCAAGATATTTCTATATTCCAATGAATTGTAGTCTAGGATTCTACCTTATATACATCAAAGACCACTTTAAATTTAGACTAAAGTCTGTGTTTTGGCGTTACATGTGATAATTTACCATGATTTTGGAAAAGAGGGAGAGGGGTAAATTCATGCTGTCAAAAACTACTGAATAAATACGAGTACGAAATTGGACCCCCCCCCCAACCAAGTCAAACAATCCATTTCAGTTCATACGAGAAAAAAATTGCCATTTACAGAACTGTCATTGATTTTGTCGATTACAGACGTTTTTGACGTGTGAAAATGAATGGCTGTTTAACGTGAAGTGGAAAATATGTCATGACATTTTCAGGTAACAATAAAAGATAAAACGCGGAAGGATTTCAAACGGTCTCATGGTGTTTCTCTTAAGGAGCTGTTGCACAGTATGATTTTTTATCCGATTCCAGAAAAGAGCTTATAAATTATACATATTTTCCAAAACTTTATTGATGTAGTTGAAATTGAGTAACTTTGCTTCAACACCATACAGTAATACGATTAAGATAATGAACAAATATCATGTCATAGTTTATTGTTTGGGATCAAATAGGTTTAAAGGATATTCAATAATATGAGCATCTAGGTTAGTGGTAATAGTGTAATAAACAATCTTGTCACGCTTAACAACCAAAAATATTACTTAGGGAGGGGATCTTAATATATTTTATATTTATCTTTTCTATAGGATCTAATGGGCAGGGCATGACTCGCGGGACCGGAAAGACTTCCCTTTGAATCCCCCCTTTCGAATGATGGAATAAGTAAAGATTTACATAAGTTGGGTTGTCCTCGGGGCCGATGCCTAATAGAACAACAAGTAGGTTTTTAAATAATATATGGTATTGGGGAGAATTTTAATGATGGTTAATTGTAATATTTTAAAATTAAATGCAAACTACCCCATCCCCAGAGTGAATAAGGTACGTATCATTTAATTCATGGGATTAATAAATTATACGTACCATATCTAAAAATGATGAATATTTTTAGTACAGTATATAAAAGTTTGACTGAACCAAAAATCTTTACGAATTTTCGACTGTAGCTGCTTTGTTTCATACTATAAGAGATCTCCGATAAACCGTATTTTCTAAAATAAAAGATAACTCAATTTAACAGGATCGATTGACGTTAAAGTTTCCTTTTGTATTTATAAGTCAAATATTAAAATCTTTGTACTAAATAATTCATTATTGATCGAATCCAAAAGAAATTTCCATCATGAAATCTTGTCATTTTTGCCTACCTTTTAATGTTTTCGCCTGTTCTTTACCGTTCAATGATCCCTTTCTTTTTTACTAGCTAGCTTGATTTGCAGTTCACAGTGCAAAATATTTTTTAATCATTGGCTGTTGTGTGACTTTTAAAGCTCTGTGTACATATCATCTGGGAGCAAGTCTTACATCTTTTGTCTGAACAAGCCTGACATTGGCCAGTTGATGAAGACATCTTGGTAATGATATCAGCTCGTACAAGAATGTCTTTCAGGCTTTTCTCTCGTCGGAACGCCATAACTGGGGGTTTCTGGGAAAAGTCTTTAAAGATCGGGGTGTTTTTCAAATTCTTCCCAGTGTGTCGTGATGGTACTAGAGACATTGTGAAGGCTAGGGTGGTATGTTGTAACGAACGGGATTCTTTTGGTGGTCTCATTTTTCTTTATATTCTAAGAGATTATCTCTACTGAAGCGGTTCGCTTTTTTGAAACCGTCTTGTATGCGTTGGGGTGTATACCCTCTATTTTTAAGTTCACCAAGACGTTTTGCTGTGTGGTATTTTGGTGTAGAAGGAAGTCACGTCCATGGAGACCATGAGCGTGTTATGAGGAAGAGGATTCAAGCTTTTCATCTTTTTGAGATAATCGGTGGTATCCTGTATCTAAAATTGTAAAGATTCAACATGTGGCCGAAGATGGAAATCCAAGAATTCCGATATCTTTTCTGTTGGGTGACCGTTTGCTGAGACAATAGGCCTTCATGGGTAATTTTTCTTGTGGATTTTAGGCAGAACATAAAATCGACCAGCTTTAGATTTTTCGGGCTTAAGATATTCGAAGGTGTCATAATCGATGTAGCCTTTGTCATGTATGTCTTGAAGGCTTGCAGTTATCTTATCAAATTCACGGTAGGACCTGACGTCAGCTTTTTGATAAAACCTAGAGTCAGAGAGCTGGCGTTCTGCCTCTTGGATGGTGTCCATTTTGTGCATTATCACTACTCCACTGTCTTTATCTGCAGGTTTTATTAATATATCGTCTCTGTCTTTTTGTTTCCGGAGAGCTGATCTTTCTTGTATAGTAAGGTTATCATGAACGAGGTCGTGTACAACGGCAGGGACCCAGTTACTTTTCTTTTTGAAACGTTGTATAGGACGTCTTGTAGTGTTTATGTCCTCTGAGTCAATCGAACCATCGTTATTAGCTTGGGCGTTGTTCTTTTCTTTGGAATGGAAATAATCGTTGTTACGTAGCCTTCTAGTGAATTGATCAAGATCATCTGACAATTTCTGTTCATTAATTTTTGCTGGCGTTGGGCAAAAATTCAAACCTCTGAATAGTAGCGATGTTTCATCGTCAGTCAAGTTTTTAGAAGATAAATTAACAAAAACATTTGACTGTCTTCGGGGAATATTCTTGGCGTTTACTAAAACGTCTATTTCGCTTATTTTTCTTTGTTTGTGCTGTAGGTAAGTGCATATGATTTACATTGTCCCTCCTTAACTTTGAATTTTGCGTTTTGGATAGTTTGTTTGATTTCTGTGACCTCCTCAATACATAGACTCTTTACATTGATTCAGTAATGTAGTCATATTTTTATCAAAATGATTAAGATGCTGTTGGGAATGATCACAATGGAGTTTCATAAGGCGCATAGAACAGTCAAACAAAATATTTTTCCATCTACGAAGGAATCTTTCTGATTTAACACTAGGCGATTGGGGTGCGAGTTTTATTTGGAGACCTTGTGGTACTCTTTCATAAGTCATGTAACTGCAAAAATTTGAAACATGATGTTCTGTTCAAATTTGTTTTTCTTTTAACGATCTTAGTTCTTTAAAAAAATAAATTATAATGTTTCTACATGATGGAAAATTGTAAGTTCTTACGGATTATGCACAAAAATCGTTAATACAGGTTACACAAAAATATTATATACGTCTAAAGTAATAACCAAGATTCGAACTTACTAGATGTTGGACCGGTAATAATTAACGATACAATGCAAACTAAAAAATAAATAAACGTCTAAAAAGTTGCAAAACAACATCAAAATAAAACACAAATAAAATTTTGAATTATAAACTCAGTAAAATTTTCAAAAAACAATATGGCTAATCCTTATCTTGATCTTCCTAATGTGTAGCAACGCATGTAAACAAAAATTAAAATAATACAGATTAATAATCCGTTAACATAAGGTAGAGAATAAAGTTACAGAATGTTCAATGATGTATATGAATATTATAATTTCTGAAATTTCTCCATGATGATCAAGAAATCAGTATCTGATTGTGGAGTCTAACCTTACGGTTGTTGAAGCTTCACCGGACTCGACAATTTTCCAGATTTTCCTTACTTGCAATGATGTATGGAAAGTGTGTCCCTTTTTTCCTCTATCTACTTGAATAATATTTTATAGCAAAGGCTGCATAAAAATCATTCCACCTACCTGTTGGTTCAATACCCTTTGTATTGTTCTGTATTGTTCTAATATTTAATTGGTACAATTACAGTTTCTCAATTACATTAACCCACCAAACCTCCTTTACATCATTAGAAAGGTTATATAGCTACTGTAAACTTGGAAACTTATATTTGTAGAAATATTTTAACAGAGTCATATGTTTCAGGGGCGGGTCCAGGTGAGGGCGTAATGGGCGTACGCCCCCTCCTTTAAAAAAAAAAAACTATCGTAATTTGCTTAAATTGTATTGAATATGGCAATTTATCGACGTCAAAACAAAAGCGCCAGAAGACCTTAGACACCTTTTTTAAACGACCAAAAGGATAAGTAAAACTATACAGGAAATGGTTATTTTGTGTATATTGAGGTAGGAGGTACCTAACTAGGCTATATTTCAGATTTTTATAAAATTTGGAATGCAATTAGATCATGTTGAACTGCATCTGAATATCAAAAAATAATGGATTGAGGATGATTGCTGGTCTAATAGGAAATAAATGGGATTTGAAATATTTGTTTTAGTTATTCCCTAATGGCCATTCTCATCTACCCCGGGACTCAGTGCATATCATTTCACAATTATTTTATGTTTTTTTAGCCAAAAAAGGTAAAAAAAAATTATTATACGCCCCCCCTTTCAAATATCCTGGAAACGCCCCTGTGTTTATAGTCAAAGAAAGCATAAACGGTTGCAACAGTGTTCCTAACTAATATGTCAGATCGACATAATTAATTTTTTGTTATCTTTCTCATTCATCACATAAATAGTACATTGATTTTCTAGTAAAGTTGACATTTTTTATATCCCATTTTATGATATTAGCCTATTTTTTCAAATCTCGCCATATGGTGAATAAATCACAGATTAGAATAGTTTAGCTTGTAGTAGATGAATAATTGTTTCAATTTAGATAGATTTCGAAACCTATTGATATTCAATATATAGACAAATACATATCTATATTTCATCTGGGTAGAACGTGATTACCTTGTCCCCTTCAGTAAACATTGCTAAAGCTTTAGTTTTTTCGCTTTCATTTGTTGTCTTTGTTTGGTCATACGTTTGTATAGTACTGTCATTCTATGACCGGATTTTAATCCTTCTTATTTCCGCTCTATCCTATTGTTTCGATAATAAGCCTATTGATATTGACTTCTGCGTGTCTAGCTTTGACAATTCTAATGTCTTGTGAAGTCGAACTAAAAGGTTTAAAGTCACCATCTGCCTTTGAAGTCTTCATTATAGTACAGACTGAAGAGGAACTAATGTCTTAATTATTGCATGAGACATTGCTGATGACCTCTGTCAATATGAATGTATCTATTATACAAATTTAAATGTGAGAATTTTTTTTATGATTAAATACATCCTGAGTGCAATGTTTTTGTCAAATTAATCAAATCAGCACGCATTGATAAAAAAGTATGTATGAAAGTAATATGGAAAGCTGTTTTAAATATAATGCAATGTATTGCTGGTTTAACCTCTTCTTTTGACCTAAGCTGGCAAGAAAAAACTAACAACAAAGACTAGAACACAACAAAGTTGTGCACATCCTCCGCATCAAAATTTGTATCAAGAATTTGTAATTACCAATGAGACTATAACTCTACGGGCGGATTCCAAGTCCCCAGATTTGTCAACACTTCTGTTTGTAGTATCTCGAAACTACCCCAGAATTGAAACTTATATTTACCGTTATAAATTTATAAATTTTGTGAAAACTAAGAGTATTCAGTGCGTTCATAGCTCTGTCATGTTTTGCCTTTACCATGTTGTTCATTCGTGATATTTTTAAACTTGCTCTACAATTTTTTGGATTGTTTTGGCTTTCATATTTTTGGCCTTAAACACAACTGATGAATCGTAAATTGACGAAATGTGCGCAACTTCTGCATTACCCTTTTTACTTGGTATAAGGTTCAGGTAATTTTTTTAAAAAAGGTATTGATTTAGTATTTTACCCAATTTAGCAAATTGGGCCATTAAAAGGAGCAATGTAAACATGCATCTAAAGCCTTCGATAAGGGAATACTCCAATGTTTCCGTAATTTTTACAATTTCTAGCATTAATTTTAAGTATTTTAAAATTCAGTATAGTACGACAATATTAGATATACCTGGAGACTAGAGTTCATCAGCTTTTTCTAGAATGATTTAAATTCTTTTTTATACTTCTCCGTGACCTTATCAATTGTATTGGTTGAACAATAAACAAAAAACCTAACTCGAGAACAATCTAATATCACTATGCGTTCTTAAAAAGAAAAGAAAAGAAAAGAAAAAAAAAACACGCACCTCATCTCTATCACATTTATCGATATAATATATAATACATTCCAATAAATCGGATTTATTTCACAAAAAGAATTCATGTATACTATACACACAATATCTACATTGTAAGGATTTTCTTTGCAATAAAGCCATTGAAGAGACTTCCTGCATATCTTCCTTTTCAAAGTTTTGATAATTCCGACGTCTTATACTTTTAATTTTATAGAAAAATTATATGAAGTTAATATAAAAGATCTACCCTTAAAATATTCATAATATACAATATAAATTGATGAAAACAATGACTTTGGACGGTATTTCTGACTCCTAATAATATAAATAAAAATTTAAAGTAAAGATTTTTCTGCGTACTTAAATTAATGTAAACGGAACATGTAAACAGACATAATAATAGAATTCTAAATATAGAACATAATAAGTTATGGTTAATTTTTATCAGGAAGATTTGATTTTCCCTCTCATACCTATTTCGTTTAGACTGTCTCAGTATATAATTTATGATATGGACCCTTTGAAACAAGCTTTAAAAACGTATTTAGATGACTGAAAGTGTGTTTTTCATGCATTTTACTGGGCATGTTAATTTTCATAACGACAGTTCAAACCCAAAATTAAAATGACATATACAACAACTGTCTGCATACAGTAGATGATATTTTACTATGGGTTATTTCAGTATTCTTTTATATTAAGGGATTATGTTTACTGACAGAATGGCAAATTTTCACGTTGTGGGATGAAACAGACATACAGACAAACAATCTAAATACAAATACAATATGAATGGACAAATTAAAACACAACACCATAAACACTTTAAGGTTACAGATTAAATTCGATGATGAACAGCCAGATGCTTCAGAACGAAAAACTGATTGATCGGTTCTGCAACAGGATGGTCACTTGTGAGATATTTTAATTTTGGGCAGATTATGCAAACTCCTCAGGGTTAATCCAAAGATCTACAACTCGTGACCGAAAAACACTAATTATTCACTGTGAATTAATGTGTTGTTCTGTAACTCGTTGTAGATTATTAAGTATTCGTATTTAAAGATTTGTTATACTATAATTAAATATTCTTTTCTTAAACGGCGTTTTTTATATAATTAATGCATAAAATGAAAATTCAGATCACTACTACTGAAATTAATTGGAATGTTCTTAGAAACATGTGAGAAAATTGTCAGTATTCCTATTTAATATAAATTCGTGAAAATGTTCTTCTCTGCAAGGTTTTTGAATCTTTCTGTACATTATCACAACTTTGTTCAAAATAATTGACCTTAGACTTTAAGTCAAGAAAGCACTCTTTTTTAGAAGTAAAATATAAAGTTGGAAAAGAGTTTCGAGTATCTGAAAATAAAATAAAAAATGTTTATAAAAAGAAATATGGAGGGTATGTAGGTTTTGGCTATTAAGAGATAGCCAATGGGAACTACGGGACTTACTTGTTTAGTACCTGATTATACATTTGATTGTGTTTACAACTGTGTAGAACTGTGAGGGGATTTTCAAAAGTGAAATGCGAAGTGTACATGTAAAACACAATTATTAGTGTATGTGACCTTTTCCTATCATATTGAATAAAAATCATGTAAAAATTAGTAATACATAAATGAACTCATTTGAAAAGAATTTACATAAATATTAAGGTAAAGATTATTAAATTAAAATGAATAACCCACACTTTTGCCAGTTTTTCTTTTCTGGTCATTTATTATTTGTATTGAGGTAGGAGGTACCTAACTAGGCTATATTTCAGATTTTTATAAAATTTGGAATGCAATTAGATCATGTTGAACTGCATCTGAATATCAAAAAATAATGGATTGAGGATGATTGCTGGTCTAATAGGAAATAAATGGGATTTGAAATATTTGTTTTAGTTTGAGAGAACATATGAATAGTAAACAAATAAGCAAGAAAAAAAATATAGGTTCATGTGCTCATTTTAGAGCTATAAAGCCTTGAAAATTTGCAGGAAATAGGTTTTCTCTAGATTTTTCATTGTCTTTGAATTGGCAACTTCAGTCTTATTATGATTCAGTGAATTATAAAAGAAAAAGTGGTTGTTAAGGGCAAAAAAATTAATTTTTGAGAAATGGATAAAACTCGAGGATTCCGAAAATCTGACAAAAAACCAAAACATGACCAGCGAGCATCCTTAAATACTTCATGAAATATACTGTATCAAGTTTTGGCAAAAATAATGTGTAAATATATAGAATGGACGTCGATATTGCTGGAAAAAGTCAAATATTTAGACTTTAAATTATGATTTCTCAAAATATTGTCTCTAGGATTTTTTTAAAAAGTGATTATTATTATTTTCATTGAAATTCTCGTTTTATTGATATAAATTTTATTAGGGGTCACCGGCTTCGTTTTTTTTTATTTATTTTATTAGATTGATTACTATATATAGAGTAAAAATAAGCATAAAAAAGCACAATTTGCGTAACGTCGTCACGACGTCGCGGTGAAAAATGTAAATGTTTAGTATTTTTACAGACGGGATATATACTAGTAGTTGAATGCTTTCCATAGCGAAAACGAAGCTGGTGACCCAGTATTTATTTAGTACATGTATCAATAAAATGAAAAAAGTTGTTAGCAAGAACATATCATTTTTATAGAAAATTCTAGGGATTTGTTTTTGAGAAATGACGATTTAAAGTGAAATTATGAATATTTTTCGGCAGTTTTTAAATGAAATCTACAGTAAAAGTCGTTTCCATGATGATTAAGAAATTAGTATCTGATTGTGGAGTCTAACCTTACTGGAGTTGAAACTTCACCGGACTCGACAATTTTCCGGATTTTCCTTACTTGCAATGATGTATGGAAGGTGTGTTCCTTTTTCCTTTATCTACGTGAATAATATTTTATAGCAAAGGCTGCATAAAAGTCATTCCAACTACCTGTTGGTTCAATACCCTTTGTATTGTTCTATATTATTCTAATTTAAATTGGTAAGTTTCTCAACTACATTAACCAACCAAACCTCCTTTACTTAATTAGAACAGTTATATAGCTACTGTAAACTTGGAAACTGTTGCGTGCAATTATTTATCATGCACATGTTATTTTTCTTGTGGGAATTGGTATTGCAAGTGTATTTGTTTTGCTGTTGGTTTTCAGTGTTTTGGTTTTATGTATATTTGTAGATTTTCTGTTCTCTATTTTGTTGTACACATGATATCACTTTGTCTTTTGAATTTGATCTTATTCACGTGATTACATTTATCTTACTGGTTTGGTACACCTTTGCTGATATTTGAATACTCTCTTGCAGCTTGCAAAGCTCTGTCCTTATATGATATTTTGATTTTGTCTTTATTATTTTTTGTCATGTTGGCACTTTTGAATTTGTTCTTCAAATGTTTGGATTATTACATGTTTGGATTCATGTTTTTATAGGCCTTGAGTACAACTGATGACTCGTGAATCGATGAAATGTGCACACTTATTATATACTGTATATATGTAGACCATAACAGATATTGGATTCTCCCTTGTCCATGTCATCAATATAAAATGGACATACCAGCCCTTGTGTCAATTCAACATCTGTAAAGCGCATTCACTCTTAAAATATTCGTAAACACAGCTATATATTTGTAAAAATATTTTAACAGAGTCATAGGTTTATAGTCAAAGAAAGCATAAACGGTTACAACAGTGTTCCTAACTAATATGTCAGATCTACATAATTCATTTTTGTTATCTTTCTCATTCATCACATAAATAGTACATCGATTTTCTAGTAAAGTTGACATTTTTTATATCCTATTTTATGATATTAGTCTATTTTTTTGAAATCTCACCATATGGTGAATAAATCACAAATTAGAATAGTTTAACTTGTAGTAGATGAATAAGTAAAGTCAAGAAATACCAAAGGGATATATAGTCGAAGGAGAGAAAAATCGCAACAACTGACAAACTCCGGAGAACAACGAAGACAAGACCAAAACAATACATGCACTACAATTAAAAACTAAAAACATTTGAACAACATGGACCCCACCAAAAAACCGGGGGTAGACTCAAGTGCTCCGGAAGAGTAAGCAGTCTCTGCTTCCTGCAGGACACCCGCCATGCTTTCCATGTAAAATCCGATATGAGGAAGGGATAATATCAATGGAACAGGTCCATTTTCATTTGGGAAACGGTTTTTTCATACCTGTCAACCAAGTCATGATGACGCCCACAAAACTTTAATAAAGATGACTTCAGCTTAGGAGCAACGTACCCCTGTCTGAGCAACTTTTCTGTCAGAAGCCGGGCTATGTCCAGGAAGTCAATGTATATGTCACAAGCTCTGGAATAACGTATGAGTTGTGAAATATATACTCCATATATACGCCGGCGCTTCTGGAATATTGCCGCTCAAAAATGGGAAGTTGACGATTGGGAAGTCAAAGTCATCCCGTTTGTCGTAAAGTTTTGTATTCAACCTTCCTCGCGTGTAAATTTCGAGGTGAAGGTCAAGATAAGATGCAGACTTGGCAGTGTCTGTTGTATCCTTAATTTGGAGCTCATTGGGATAGATGAGATGTAAGAAATTCCCAATTGTTTCAATTTAGATAGATTTCGAAACCTATTGATATTCAATGTATAGATAAATACATATCTATATTTCATTTGGGTAGAACGTGATTACCTTCAGTAAACATTGCTTAAGCTTTAGTTTTTTTTTTTCGCTTTCATTTGTTGTCTGTTTGGTTATACGTTTGTATAGTACATGTCATTCTATGACCGGATTTTAATCCTCCTTATTCCCGCTCTATCCTATTGTTTCGATAATAAGCCTATTGATATTGACTTCTGCATGTCTAGTTTTGACAATTCTAATGTCTTGTGAAGTCGAACTAAAAGATTTAAAGTCACTATCTGCCTTTGAAGTCTTCATTATAGTACAGACTGAAGAGAAACTAATGTCTTAATTATTGCATGAGACATTGCTGATGACCTCTGACAATATGAATGTATCTATTATACAAATTTAAATGTGAGAAATTTTCTATGATTAAATACATCCTGAGTGCAATGTTTTGTCAAATTAATCAGATCAGCACGCATTGATAAAAAAGTATGTATGAAAGTAATATCGAAAGCTGTTTTAAATATAATGCAATGTATTGCTGGTTTAACCTCTTCTTTTGACCTAAGCTGGCAAGAAAAAACTAACAACAAAGACTAGAACAAAACAAAGTTGTGCACATCCTCCGCATCAAAATTTGTATCAAGAATTTGTAATTACCAATGAGACTATAACTCTACGGGCGGATTCCAAGTCCCCAGATTTGTCAACACTTCTGTTTGTAGTATCTCGAAACTACCCCAGAATTGAAACTTATATTTACCGTTATAAATTTATAAATTTTGTGAAAACTAAGAGTATTCAGTGCGTTCATAGCTCTGTCATGTTTTGTCTTTACCATGTTGTTCATTCGTGATATTTTTAAACTTGCTCTACAATTTTTTGGATTGTTTTGGCTTTCAAATTTTTGGCCTTAAACACAACTGAATCGTAAATTGACGAAATGTGCACATCTTCTGCATTACCCTTTTTACTTTGTATAAGTTTCAGGTAATTTTTTGAAAAAGGTATTGATTTAGTATTTTACCCTATTTAGCAAATTGGGCCATCAAAAGGAGCAATGTAAACATGCATCTAAAGCCTTCGATAAGGGAATAATCCAATGTTTCCGTAATTTTTACAATTTCTAGCATTAATTTTAAGTATTTCAAAATACAGTATAGTACGACAATACTAGATATTCCTGGAGACTAGAGCTCATCAGCTTTTTCTAGAATGATTTAAATTCTTTTTTATACTTCTCCGTGTCCTTATCAATTTATTCATGTATTCCACTAATGAATTGGTTGTACAAGAAACAAAAAACCTAACTCGAGAACAATCTAATATCACTATGCGGTCTTAAAAAAAAAAAAAAAAAAAAAAAAAAAAAACACGCACTTCAACTCTATCAAATTTATAGGTATTATATATAGTACATTCCAATAAATCGGATTTATTTCACAAAAAGAGTTCATGTATACTATACACACAATATCTACATTGTAAGGATTTTTTTTTAAATAAAGCCATTGAAGAGACTTCCTGCATATCTTCCTTTTCAAAGTTTTGATAATTCCGACGTCTTATACTTTTAATTTTATAGAAAAATTATATGAAGTTGATATAAAAGATCTACCCTTAAAATATTCATAATATACAATATAAATTGATGAAAACAATGACTTTGGACGGTATTTCTGACTCCTGACAATATAAATACAAATTTAAAGTAAAGTTTTTTCTGCCTTACTTAAATTAATGTAAACGGAACATGTAAATAGACATAATAATAAAATTCTAAATATAGAACTTAATCAGTTATGGTTAATTTTTATCAGAAAGATTTGATTTCCCCTCTCATACCTATTTCGTTTAGTTCAAACACAAAATTAAAATGACATATACAACAACTGTCTGCATACAGTAGATGATATTCTACTATGGGTTATTTCAGTATTCTTTTATATTAAGGGATTATATTTACTGACAGAATGGCAAATTTTCACGTTGTGGGATGAAACAAACATACAAACAATCTAAATACAAATCAATATGAATGAACAAATTAAAACACAACACCATATACACTTTAAAGTCACAGATTAAATTCGAGGATGAACAGCCAAATGCTTCAGAACAAAAAGCTGATTTATCTGTTCTGCAACAGGATGGTGTACTATTTTGGGCAGATTATGCGAACTTCTTAGGGTTAATCTATTTATAGTATGGGATATTTTTTCACCAGCCACCCCCTATTTTCTTTTCATTTATTCATTATACATATCTTAAAGATCTAAATGAAAAAAAAATATGAACTTCTATATATTTAGTTTAATTTTTATACAACACATTTTTCATTCAAGCCAAAGGAAAAACCTAGAGAGACCCGTTTTCCCGCCAAATTTTAAACACATTATGTCACAGAAACGAGTTCAGCAACATATAGTTTTCTTTTTCTTATTTTGTTATTGATTTCAACCTCTATCTAAATATAAAAGTATTTGAAAATATATAAATTAAAACTCTCACCAGTGACCACCCTTATACAGTTGACTCACGATACATACAGAATTCTCAAAGTAGTTGATTGATTCAAAACTTCGCGCTGTATTTCCACCTGTTATTTTGGAAAATTTTAATATCAAATTCTTTGGACAATTCAAAGTACTTTGACATAATGTCTTTGAATTCCACTTTGAAACTTTGGGATTTTATATTTATAAAAACATTACAGTAATTCCATCAACAAATAAGATGAATACCGGTTACAGATATAAATCACAGAAAAAAATGAAAAATGTCAACTAGTGCTTTATGCTTTATCTTGCATTTAAAAATACTCCTTGAATTAATATATTTTGCTAAAAAATTGATATTTTAATTTCGTACAACAGCTACAGCTGTACAGTAAAGAAAAAACAAATAGATTTTATGGTACACCAACTATCGTTATACATTTGATGAAAATTGTCTTGGTTGCATTTCTGATGAAGTGTCGCTGCTAGTTTTGACGGGTTTGTTTTTCGTTTCAGAACACATGGTCCTTTGGTTATGTGATGAATCCTGCTTCAAATCACAAACTCGTATGGGATTTAATGAAGAACATTCGATGTGATTCGCATTATCATGCAAGTTTTGGTTAAAGCTGTGCGTTGGTGTTACGGAGGGCGTCGTTCGGTTTCTATCAGAAGACTCATTCTTGTGGGGTCCTCTTTTATCCAAGTTAAATATTCTGTGTAATCTAAAGTTCATATTTGTAAGGTTATATACCAACCAATTTACCGATGGATGGAAATGAGCAAAAACTGTAATGCAGACATGAATCTCGTGACTAAACGAATCGTTCTTATCGGCAAATAATAAAACGGAATCCAACACAAGGAAAATATGGCGTAAACTATAAATATTGTACGTGAAAGTTTTAGTGATCTGTTTATATGCTTTTGTGCCTGTCGAACGTATAAAAATAACTTCAAATAAATCTTGTGTGAAAAAAGTCAAATTTCTGGCCATCGGATAAAAATCGCTTTATATATCAAATGTTATTTTCAAGCAGATAAAAAATTCCAATGGACATATATTTTAGTCAATCATTAAAAAATCATGACACTTTCATGTTGGGTGAATTAAATGTCATACTTGTGATTTTTTTTAAAACACTGCGACAAATATTTTTTTTTTATATTCTTTCCTGAGTTAACTTTGGATAGTTAAAACACATTTTAAATCTAGTTATTAAATGTTTTTTTTTGTCATCTTTATTTAAAAACAAAACTTATAAACATAACAAGAACAATTAGAAAATTATATGCCTCTCAAAAAAATTACAGAAATGTAACAGACCCGATTTTCTTAAAATAACGCCTAATTCTGACGTCGTACAAGTTTCTTAAAACCCTTTTGTTTTAATACATCGTAAGAAATAAAAGACCAAAAATTAAAAAAAAATAAACAATATTACTTTATATCTATTAGTTTTTCGAATACATGTAGTACTGGGACTCTCCTTTTCATTAATTTGTAGAAACCGTGTTCTGATCTAGAGTTATTTTTTTTAAGCTCATTCTATGCGATGAATGCCCTTCTTCATCTAAACCATTTTGTATATTAAATGAAATAAATGGATGGTTAACTTTTTTTTTAAATCTATGAAAATGAAGTGTTTTTATCCAGTTTAGTTTTTACAGGTTTTATCTTAATCTGTAATTAATCTTATTAAACCTTGTTAAATTTGGTGTAAGTATACTGTTTTGTAAAATGGCGGTAGAAATTTGGAATTGTTTGTTACTTTATTTACAAATGTTAAAGAAGGAGGGAGAGTATGAGAATTATTTTTTCTTTTTGTTTGTTTTACTATTTATATTTTCTCGGCTATTGTTAATTAAAAAAATGAAACTAGAGGAGATAAAACTTCCTGAAAGGTTTTTAAGTTATTCGGGATCGTTGACAATGAGAACCCAAGTTATTTCAATTGAGCTGGAACTATTTATACAGTAGTTGCTTATATAGAGGGCATTATCATGATATAGTGAATGCCCAAGGGACTGGTGTTGCCTGAAACATTGATAATGCCCGAGCCGCAAGCGAGGGCATTATCAATGTTGAAGGCAATATCTGTCTCGAGGGCAGTCAATTTATCATGATAATGCCCTCTATATAAGCAACTATTGTGTTTATTTCATTGAAGAATATAAATCTGCTAGGGGTGGGTTCCTCACATGTACATGTATGTTGAATATCTCATGATGACTTCTGGGTGTGTGTTTATGTTTCTGTCATTTCTTTTTGTGCTATGCTGGTATATTGTACATTCATGGAAGTTCCTCATATATATTCTTTTTTCTACTTCAAGCATTACTGCCAAGAATTTATTATTCGAAATATGCATACCTACTAAGTACATAAAAAAAGTCACCCTGTTATATATTATTACAATACTATTTGAGCAAGTATTGTTTTTATTTTATTGAAACCAAAATTTCATCTAGAATTGTCTAGAATTTAATTAACAACTGCTGCATCACGTTTGCGTTTTAAAAAAGGGGACGTAACTCTAAATTGCAAGCAGCCATTACCGTGTGGTAATGCCCACGGGCATTATCAAGATAATGCCTGCTTCACATTTTAACGCAGATTAATAAATACCACATGACCATGTTTTAACCAATAAAAACAATTAAATTTTCTCTGATATGAAATAATATAATATAGTTATAATAGTCCCAGAATTTAGGTTAAAAAAAGCAGAATATATATAACTTTCGTCATTGAAAAAAGTCGCGTGTGGAGGACGACGTCATGTTACCCTAATATGTACGAACATCACGCGTAACGTCATATACGTCTAAAGTAATAACCAATGTTCAAACTTACTAGATGTTGGACCGATAATAAATTAACGATACAATGCAAACTAAAAAATAAATAAATGTCTAAAAAAGTGCAAAACAACGTCAAAATAGAACACAAATAAAATTTTGAATTATAACAATAAAAACCACACCGGACTCGACAATTTTCCGGATTTTCCTTACTTGCAATGATGTATGGAAAGTGTGTCCCTTTTTCCTTTATCTACGTGAATAATATTTTATAGCAAAGGCTGCATAAAAATCATTCCACCTACCTGTTGGTTCAATACCCTTTGTATTGTTCTGTATTGTTCTAATATTTAATTCTCAATTCCATTAATCCACCAAACCCCTTTACATAATTAGAACAGTTATGTAGCTACTGTAAACTTGGAAACTGTTGCGAGCATTTATTTATGCAAGTTTCATGCACATGTTGTTTTCCCTGTGGGAATTTGTATTGCAAGTTTTTTTTTGTTTTGGTGTTTGTTTTCAGTGTTTTGGTTTTATATTTGTAGATTTTTTGTTCTCTATTTTGTTGTACAGATGATATCACTTTGTCTTTTGAATTTGATATTATTCACGTGACCACATTCATTTTACTGGTTTGGTATACCTTTGCTTATATTTGAATACGCTCTTGCAGCTGGCAAAGCTCTGTCCTTATATGATATTTTGATTTTTGTCTTTACCATTTTTTGTCATGTTGGCACTTTTGAATTTGTTCTTCAAATGTTTGGATTATGACATGTTTTGGATTCATGTTTTTATAGGCCTTGAGCACAACTGATGACTCGTGAATCGATGAAATGTACACATTTATTATATACTGTATATATGTAGACCATAACAGATATTGGATTCTCCCTTGTCCATGTCATCAATATAAAATGGACATATCAGCCCTTGTGTCAATTCAACATCTACAAAGCGCATTCACTCTTAAAATATTCGTAAACACAGCTATATATTTGTAAAAATATTTTAATACAGTCATATGATTATAGATAAAAAAACGCTTAAACGGTTACAACAGTGTTCCTAACTAATATGTCAGATCTACATAATTCATTTTTGTTATCTTTCTCATTCATCACTTAAATAGTACATCGATTTTCTAGTAAAGATTACATTTTTTATATCCTATTTCATGATATTAGTCTATTTTTTTTCAAATCTCGCTATATGGTGAATGAATCACAAATTAGAATAGTTTAGCTTGTAGTAGATGAATAATTGTTTCAATTTAGATAGATTTCGAAACCTATTGATATTCAATGTATAGACAAATACATATCTATATTTCATCTGGGTAGAACGTGATTACCTTGTCCCCTTCAGTAAACATTGCTAAAGCTTTAGTTTTTTCGCTTTCATTTGTTGTCTTTGTTTGGTTATACGTTTGTATAGTACATGTCATTCTATGACCGGATTTTAATCCTTCTTATTTCCGCTCTATCCTATTGTTTCGATAATAAGCCTATTGATATTGACTTCTGCATGTCTAGTTTTGACAATTCTAATGTCTTGTGAAGTCGAACTAAAAGGTTTAAAGTCACTATCTGCCTTTGAAGTCTTCATTATAGTACAGACTGAAGAGGAACTAATGTCTTAATTATTGCATGAGACATTGCTGATGACCTCTGTCAATATGAATGTATTTATACAAATTTAAATGTGAGAATTTTTTCTATGATTAAATACATCCTGAGCGCAATGTTTTGTCAAATTAATCAAATCAGCACGCATTGATAAAAAAGTATGTATGAAAGTAATTTCGAAAGCTGTTTTAAATATAATGCAATGTATTGCTGGTTTAACCTCTTCTTTTGACATAAGCTGGAAAGAAAAAACTAACAACAAAGACTAGAACACAATTAAATTGTGCACATCCTCCGCATCAAAATTTGTATCACGAATTTGTAATTACCAATGAGACTATAACTCTACGGGCGGATTCCAAGTCCCCAGATTTGTCAACACTTCTGTTGGTAGTATCTCGAAACTACCCCAGAATTGAAACTTATATTTACTGTTACAAATTTGTTAAATTTTGTGAAAACTAAGAGTATCCAGTGCGTTCATAGATCTGTCATGTTTTGCCTTTACCATGTTGTTCATTCGTGATATTTTTAAACTTGCTCTACAATTTTTTGGATTGTTTTGGCTTTCAAATTTTTGGCCTTAAACACAACTGATGAATCGTAAATTCACGAAATGTGCGCATCTTCTGCATTACCCTTTTTACTTTGTATAAGTTTCAGGTAATTTTTAAAAAAAAAAGGTATTGATTCAGTATTTTACCCTATTTAGCAAATTAGGCCATTAAAAGGAGCAATGTAAACATGCATCTAAAGTCTTGCGATAAGGGGATACGAAAATACTAGATATTCCTGAAGACTAGAGTTCATCAGATTTTTCTAGAATGATGTAAATTCTTTTTTATACTTCTCCGTGTCCTTGTGGATTTATTCTTGTATTCCGCTAATGAATTGGTTGTACAAGAAACAAAAAACCTAAGTCGAGAAAAAACTAGTATCACTATGCGTGCTTTAAAAACACGCACCTCAACTCTATCAAATTTATAGATATAATATAATACATTCCAATAAATCGGATTTATTTCACAAAAGGAATTCATGTATACTATACACACAATATCTACATTGTAAGAAGATTTTCTTTGAAATAAAGCCATTGAAGAGACTTCCTGCACATCTTCATGTCCAAAGTTTTGATAATTGTACGTCTTATACTTTTAATTTTATAGAAAAATTATATGAAGTTGATATAAAAGATCTACCCTTGAAATATTCATAATATACAATATAAATTGATGAAAACAATGACTTTGGACGGTATTTCTGACTCCTGATAATATAAATAAAAATTTAAAGTAAAGATTTTTCTGCCTTACTTAAATTAATGTAAACGGAACATGTAAACAGACATAATAATAAAATTCTAAATATAGGTAATAAGCAGTTATGGTTAAGTTTTATCAGGAAGATTTGATTTCCCCTCTCATACCTATTTCGTTTAGAATATCTCAGTGTATAATTTATGACATCGATCCTTTGAAACAAGCTTTAAAAACGTATCTAGATGACTGAAAGTGTGTTTTTCATGCATTTTACTGGGCGTGTTGATTTTCATAACGACAGTTCAAACACAAAATTAAAATGGCATATACAACAGCTGTCTGCATACTGTAAATGATATTTTACTATGGGTTATTTCAGTATTCTTTTATATTAAGGGATTAATGTTTACTGACAGAATGGCAAATTTTCACGTTGTGAGATGAAACAAACATACAGACAAACAATCTAAATACAAATACAGTATGAATGAACAAATTAAAACACAAAACCATAAACACTTTAAGATTACAGATTAAATTCGAGGATGAACAGCCAAATGCTTCAGAACGAAAAGCTGATTTATCTCTTCTGCAACAGGATGGTCACTATTTTGGGCAGATTATGCGAACTCCTTAGGGTTAATCCATTTATAGTATGGGTTATTTTTTTTTACCAGCAACCCCCTATTTTCTTTTCATTTATTCATTATACATATCTTAAAGAATGAAAAAAAACATGAAATTCTATATATTTAGTTTAATTTTTATACAACACATTTTCCATTCAAGCCAAAGGAAAAACCTAGAGAGACCGGTTTTCCCGCCAAATTTTAAACACGTTATGTCACAGACAAGAGTTCAGCAACATATAGTTTTCGTTTTCTTATTTTGTTATTGATTTCAACCTCTATCTAAATATAAAAGTATTTGAAAATATATATTTTAAAACTTTCACCAGTGGACACTCTTATACAGTTGACTCACGATACATATACATAATTCTTAAAGAAATTGATTGATTCAAAGATTAAACTTCGCGCTGTATTTCCACCTGTGATTTTGGAAAATTTTCATATCAAATTCTTTGGACAATTCAAAGTACTTTGAGATAATGTCTTTGAATTCCACTTTGAAACTTTGGGATTTTATATTTATAAAAACATTACAGTAATTCCATCAACAAATAAGATGAATACCGGTTACAGATATAAATCACAGAAAAAAATGAAAAATGTCAACTAGTGCTTTGTGCTTTATCTTGCATTTAAAAATACTCCTTGAATTAATATATTTTGCTAAAAAATTGATATTTTAATTTCGTACAACAGCTACAGCTGTACAGTAAAGAAAAAACAAATAGCTTTTTATGGTACACCAACTATCGTTATACATTTGATGAAAATTGTCTTTGTTGCATTTCTGATGATGTGTCGCTGCTAGTTTTGACGGGTTTGTTTTTCGTTTCAGAACACACTGTCCTTTGGTGATGTATGGGATTTAATGAAGAACATTCGATTTGATTCGCATTATCATGCAAGTTTTGGCTAAGGCTGCGCGTTTGTGTTACGGACGGCGTTGTTCGGTTTCTATCAGAAGACTCATTCTTGGGGGGTCCTTTTTTATCCAAGTTAAATATTCTGTGTAATCCATTTTTAAAGTTCGTATTTGTAAGGTAATATATCAACCAATTTACCGATGGATGGAAATGAGCAAAAACTGTAATACAGAAATGAATCTCGTGACTAAACGAATCGTTCTTATCGGCAACTTATAAAACAGCGAACGGAATCCAACAAAAGGAAAATATGGTGTGAACTATAAATATTGTACGTGAAAGTTTTAGTGATCTGTTTATATGCTTTTGTGCCTGTCTAATGTATAAAAATAACTTCAAATAGGAACTTTAAATAAATATTATGTGCAAAAAGTCAAATTTCTGGCCATCGGATAAAAATCGCTTTATATATCAAATGTTATTTTCAAGCAGATAAAAAATTCCAATGGACATATATTTTAGTTAATCATTAAAAAATCATGACACTTTCATGTTGGGTGAATTAAATGTCATACTTGTGATTTTTTTTAAAACACTGCGACAGATATTTTTTTTTAATATTCTTTCCTGAGTTAACTTTGGATAGTTAAAACACATTTTAAATCCAGTTATTAAATCTTATTTTTGTCATCTTTATTTAAAAAAAAAACTTATAAACATAACACGAACAGTTAAAAAATTATATGCCTATCAAAAAAAATTACAAAAATATCACAGACCCGATTTTCTTAAAATAACGCCTAATTCTGACGTCGTACAAGTTTCTTAAAACCCTTTTGTTTTAATACATCGTAAGAAATAAAAGACCAAAAATTAAAAAAAACAATATTACTTAATATCTATTAGTTTTTCGAATACATGTAGTACTGGGACTCTCCTTTTCATTAATTTGTAGAAACCGTATTCTGATCTAGAGTTATTTTTTGAAGCTCATTCTATGCGATGAATGGCCTTCTTCATCTAAACCCCATTTTGTATATTAAATGAAATAAATGGATGGTTAACTTTTTTTTTAAATCTATGAAAATGAAGTGTTTTTACTTGTTTAGTTTTTTACAGGTTTTATCATAATCTGTAATTAATCTTATTAAACCTTGTTAAATTTGGTGTAAGTATACTGTTTTGTAAAATGGCGGTAGAAATTTGGAATTGTTTGTTACTTTATTTACAAATCTTAAAGAAGGAGGGAGAGCGTGAGAATTATTTTTTTCTTTTTGTTTGTTTTAATATTTATATTTTTTCGGCTATTGTTAATTTAAAAAAAATGAAACTAGAGGAGATAAAACTTCCTAAAATGTTTTTAAGTTATTTGGGATCGTCGACAATGAGAACCCAAGTTATTTCAATTGAGCTGGAACTATTATAATATAGTTATAATAGTCCGAGAATTTAGGTACATTAAATTCTGTAAAATTTTGACTAATCAATTTTTATTTTAACCTGCAAATCAAAAAAAAGCAGAATATATTTAACTTTCGTCATTGAAAAAAGTCGCGTGTGGAGGACGACATCATGTTACCCTAATATTTACGAACATCACGCGTAACGTCATATACGTCTAAAGTAATAACCAACGTTCAAACGTACTAGATGTTGGACCGATAATAAATTAACGATACAATGCAAACTAAAAAAAATAAATAAACGTCTAAAAAAGTGCAAAACAACGTCAAAATAGAACACAAATAAAATTTTGAATTATAACATTTAATTCAAACTTAGCAAAATTTTCGGACAACTGAGATCCTTCATCAGTGCTGTCGCCTTGCTAAATGACTAATTAGTTACATGTAGAAAACAATATGGCTAATCGTGATCTTGATCTTCCTCGTGTATAGCAACTCATGTAAACAAAAAATAAAATAATACAGATTAATAATCCTTTAACATAAGGTAGAGAATTATGTTACAGAATGTTCAATAATGTATATGAATATTATTATTTCTGAAATTTCTCCATGATGATCAAGAAATCAGTATATTAACTTACTGGAGTTGAAACCTCACCGGACTCGACAATTTTCCGGATTTTCCTTACTTGCAATGATGTATGGAAAGTGTGTCCCTTTTTCCTTTATCTACGTGAATAATATTTTATAGCAAAGGCTGCATAAAAATCATTCCACCTACCTGTTGGTTCAATACCCTTTGTATTGTTCTGTATTGTTCTAATATTTAATTGGTAAGTTTCTCAATTACATTAATCCACCAAACTCCCTTTACATAATTAGAATAGTTATATAGCTACTGTAAACTTGCAACTGTTGCGAGCATTTACTTATGCAAGTTTCATGCACATGTTGTTTTCCTTGTGGGAATTTGTATTTCAAATGTTTTTGTTTTGCTGTTTGTTTTCCTTGTGGGAATTTGTATTTCAAGTGTTTTGGTTTTATATTTGTAGATTTTTTGTTCTCTATTTTGTTGTACAGATGATATCCTTTTTCTTTTGAAATTGATATTATTCACGTGACCACATTCATTTTACTGGTTTGGTATACCTTTGCTGATATTTGAATACGCTCTTGCAGCTGGCAAAGCTCTGTCCTTATATGATATTTTGACTTTGTCTTTACCATTTTTTTGTCATGTTGGCACTTATGAATTTGTTCTTCAAATGTTTGGATTATTACATGTTTTGGATTCATGTTTTTATAGGCCTTGAGCTCAACTGATGACTCGTGAATCGATGAAATGTGCACACTTATTATATACTGTATATATATAGACCATAACAGATATTGGATTCTCCGTTGTTCATGTCATCAATATAAAATGGACATATCAGCCCTTTCAACATCTACAAAGCGCATTCTCTCTTAAAATATTCGTAAACACAGGTATATATTTGTAAAAATATTTTAACACAGTCATATCTTTATAGATAAAAACCGCTTAAACGGTTACAACAGTGTTCCTAGCTAATATATCAGATCGACATGATTCTAGGTAGAGAAAAGGCTTATTTCGTGAAAAACCACTCTGATTTTGACAAAAAGTATTCTGAAGATGAAATTACAAACATGTTAGATTTTCTCATAGATAACATACTCGTTGAATTTGGCGGTCTAATTTTTCAACAGACAATCGGCATTCCAATGGGAACCAACTGTGCTCCTTTCCTCGCCGATCTGTTTCTGTAATCATATGAAGCGAACTTCATTCAAGGGTTACTACGTGAAAACAAAAATAAACTAGCCCAGTCCTTTAATTTCACTTTTCGTTATATAGATGATGTGTTGTCGTTAAATAACGACAAATTCCAAGACTTTCTATATCTTATCTACCCCAGTGAGCTTGAAAGTAAGGATACTACAGATAGACCAAAGTCCGCTTCATATTTGTATTTGTTTCTTGAAATAGACTATGAGGGACGTTTGAAGACAAAACTTTATGACAAACGTGATGACTTCAACTTTCCTATTGTTAATTTTCCCTTCTTGAGTATCAATATACCAGCATCACCTGCATATGGCGTCTACGTTTCTCAGCTTATCCGATTTTCAAGGGCATGCGTGAGTTACCCTGACTTTCGACAAAGAAGATTACTGCTGTCACAAAAGCTTCTTAACCAGGGTTTTATCAGGGAAAAGTTGAGGTCATCCCTAAGGAAATTTTACGGTCGTCATCACGAATTGATTGACCATTACAGTGTTCCAATATCTCAGATGATGTTGGACCTGTTCCCACTGTCGTAACCTTTCATGTGCCTCCACCGATTTGTGACTTCCCTCGGATTGACTTTGTTGAACTTCACGACGGGTGGCGTATACGGAGCAGGAACTGTTTACCCTTCCGAGCACCTGGGTTCACTCCTGGTTTTTATAGGAGTTCGTGTTGTTCATTGTTTTTTAGTTGTCTGTGTTTATTTGTTGTGCTTGTGGTTGTTCATTTATCTTCTCGGGTTTGTCTATCCAATGGATTACGTTTTTTTGATTGCTCCTTAGGTATATTTATCACTTTTCATTTTTTTGTTATCTTTCTCATTCATCACATAAATAGTACATCGATTTTCTAGTAAAGATGACATTTTTATTATCCTATTTTATGATATTAGTCTATTTTTTTCAGTAAACATTGCTAAAGCTTTAGTTTTTTCGCTTTCATTTGTTGTCTTTGTTTGGGTATACGTTTGTATAGTACTTGTCATTCTATGACCGGATTTTAATCCTCCTTACTTCCGCTCTATCCTATTGTTTCGATAATAAGCCTATTGATATTGACTTCTGTGTGTCAATGTCTTGCAGGTTTGTTTTGATGATTTTTATGTGAAGTCGAACTAAAAGGTTTAAAGTCACCATCTGCCTTTGAAGTCTTCATTATAGTACAATCTGAAGAGGAACTAATGTCTTAATTATTGCATGAGAGATTGCTGATGACCTCTGTCAATATCAATGTATCTATTATACAAATTTAAATGTGAGAAATTTTCTATGATTAAATACACCCTGAGTGCAATGTTTTGTCAAATTAATCAAATCAGCACGCATTGATAAAAAAGTATGTATGAAAGTAATTTCGAAAGCTGTTTTAAATATAATGCAATGCTTTGCTGGTTAAACCTCTCCTTCGTGACCTAAGCTGGAAAGAAAACACTAACATCAAAGACTAGAACACAACTAAATTGTGCACATCTTCCGCGTCAAAATTTGTAATTACCAATGAGACTATAACTCTACGGGCGGATTTCAAGTCCCGAGATTTGTCAACACTTCTGTTGGTAGTATCTCCAAACTACCCCAGAATTGATACTTATATTTACTGTTACAAATTTGTTAAATTTTGTGAAAACTAAGAGTATCCAGTGCGTTCATAGCTCTGTCATGTTTTGCCTTTACCATGTTGTTCATTCGTGAAATATTTTAAACTTGCTCTACATTTTTTTGGGTTGTTTTGGCTTTCAAATTTTTGGCCTTAAACACAACTGATGAATCGTAAATTGACGAAATGTGCGCATCTTCTGCATTACCCTTTTACTTTGAATAAGTTTCAGGTAATTTTTTAAAAAAAGGTATTGATTTAGTATTTTACCCTATTTAGCAAATTAGGCCATTAAAAGGAGCAATGTAAACATGCATCTAAAGTCTTGCGATAAGGGAATACGAAAATACTAGATATTCCTGGAGACTAGAGTTCATCAGATTTTTCTAGAATGATGTAAATTCTCTTTTATACTTCTCCGTGTCCTTATCGATTTATTCGTGTATTCCGCTAATGAATTGGTTGTACAAGAAACAAAAAACCTAAGTCGAGAATAAACTAGTATCACTATGCGTGCTTTAAAAAAACACGTACCTCAACTCTATCAAATTTATAAATATAATATAATACATTCCAATAAACCGGATTTATTTCACAATAAGAATTCATGTATACTATACACACAATATCTACATTTTAAGAGGATTTTCTTTGAAATAAAGCCATTGAAGAGACTTCCTGCACATCTTCGTGTCCAAAGTTTTGATAATTCCGACGTCTTATACTTTTAATTTTATAGAAAAATTATATGAAGTAGATATAAAAGATATACCCTTAAAATATTCATAATATACAATATAAATTGATGAAAACAATGACTTTGGACGGTATTTCTGACTCCTGACAATATAAATACAAATTTAAAGTAAAGATTTTTCTGCCTTACTTAAATTAATCTAAACGGAACATGTAAACAGACATAATAATAAAATTCTAAATATAGGTCATAATCAGTTATGGTTAATTTTTATCAGGAAGATTTGATTTCCCCTCTCATACCTATTTCGTTTAGAATATCTCAGTGTATAATTTATGACAAGGATCATTTGAAAGAAGCTTTAAAAACGTAACTATGTAGATGACTATAAATGTTTTTTTTATGCATTTTACTGGGCGTGTTGATTTTCATAACGACAGTTCAAACACAAAATTAAAATGGCATATACAACAGCTGTCTGCATACTGTAGGTGATATTTTACTATGGGTTATTTCAGTATTCTTTTGTATTAAGTGATTATGTTTACTGACAGAATGGCAAATTTTCACGTTGTGGGATGATACAGACATACAGACAAACAATCTAAATACAAATACAATATGAATGAACAAATTAAAACACAACACCATAAACACTTTAAGGTTATAAACTACAGATTAAATTTAACAGCCAGATGCTTCAGAACGAAAAGCTGATTAATCTGTTCTGCAACAGGATGGTCACTATTTTGGGTAGATTATGCGAACTCCTCAGGGTTAATCCATTTATAGTATGGGTTATTTTTTTCACCATCAACCCCGCATTTTCTTTTCATTTATTCATTATACATATCTTAAAGATCTAAATGAAAAAAAACATGAAATTCTATATATTTAGTTTAATTTTTATACAACACATTTTCCATTCAAGCCAAAGGAAAAACCTAGAGAGACCCGTTTTCCCGCCAAATTTTAAACACATTATGTCATAGAAACGAGTTCAGCAACATATAGTTTTCGTTTTCTTATTTTGTTATTGATTTCAACCTCTTTCTAAATATAAACTGAGTATTTGAAAATCTATATACTAAAACTCTCACCAGTGACCACCCTTATACAGTTGACTCACGATACATATACAGAATTCTCAAAGTAATTGATTGATTCAAAGATTAAACTTCTCGCTGTTTTTCCACCTGTTACCGGTATTTTGGAAAATTTTCATATCAAATTCTTTGGACAATTCAAAGTACTTTGAGATAATGTCTTTGAAATCCACTTTGAAACTTTGGGATTTTATACTTATAAAAACATTACAGTGATTCCCTAAACAAATAAGATGAATACCGGTTACAGATATAAATCACAGAAAAAAATGAAAAATGTCAACTAGTGCATTGTGTTTTATCTTGCATTTAAAAATACTCCTTGAATTGATATATTTTGCTAAAAAATGATATTTCAATTTCGTACAACAAAAAACAAATCACTTTTTACGTTACATCAACTATCGTTATACATTTGATGAAAATTGTCTTGGTTGCATTTCTAATGAAATGTCGCTGCCAGTTTTGACAGGTTTGTTTTTCGTTTCAGAACACACGATCCTTTGGTCATGTGATGAATCCTGCTTCAAATCCCAAACTCGTATGGGATTTAATGAAGAACATTCGATTTGATTCGCATTATCATGCAAGTTTTGGTTAAAGCTGTGCGTTGGTGTTACGGACGGCATCGTTCGGTTTCTATCAGAAGACTCATTCTTGGGGGATCCTCTTTTATCCAAGTTAAATATTCTGTGAAATCCATTTTTAAAGTTCGTATTTGTAAGGTAATATATCAACCAATTTACTGATGGATGGAAATGAGCAAAAACTGTAATGCAGAGATGAATCTCGTGACTAAACGAATCGTTCTGATCGGCAACTAATAAAACAGCAAACGGAATCCAACACAAGGAAAATATGGCGTAAACTATAAATATTGTACGTGAAAGTTTTAATGATCTGTTTATATGCTTTTTTGCAATTTCTGTACTTAATACCTTTTTTCGTTTCTGTCGAACGTATAAAAATAACTTGAAATAGGAAACTCCCACAACTAGCAATGGAATCCAAACAAGACAAACAGAAAATATCACGGTATAGCTGTAAGTGGCCATTCGATCCCAGATACACTCTAGACTTTTGTCGTCAAAACTATGGTCTCCGATTCCAGCGTAGTTTAAAAAAACTAATACCATACCAATAACATATAATGAAAGGCACATAACAATACTCGTCCATCGAGTGAATATCCGAGTATACAACGAGTTATGACAAATGTGAATGTATCTGTTGATACTTAAATATGCAATTGAACCCAAAGAAGTAACGCATGATATCGTACATACTTTTCCAACAATTTTACAAATCAAAGGATACTGGTCAAAAAATGGCCTTCCTTCAGTCTTTCCTGAAAAGAAAGGAATTTTAGCTTATATATTGTAACAATTACAGATAAATCTATAGAAATGGCATCCAAGGGTCCAGAAAAAAGGTACCCTTTATGAGCAGATGCCCTTTATAAAGTGGTTGATTTTTTTCAAGGTGCCCTGTATAGACTGCGATTTGCTATATAGATGTGCCCTTTAAAGCAGATTTGACTATAAAGGAAATGTAGTTACGTAGTAAAGTGACTAAAAAAACCTTTGTACCGAAATGTGCAGATATTTATTCCATTGTATTCAATATTCTGTCATGCTGGGGTTATGTCTTTGTTAAGTACTGTTATATAGATATATGGATTCTGGACGCTAATACGCTGTTACTTCTACCTATATGTACTACATGATGGATTTCATAATCGACTTTTACATTTCAGTTAAAAGTTGTATTTATAGAATACTATAATTTAATTCCGAAATGCACTAAATGGTATTTTATTGAACTGAAATAAAAAAATTAATTAAATTCTTAATTAAATCTTATTTGGTGCACTTGTGATGTTCTATTTTTTTTAGGTTGTAATAAAAAATGCTTTGAAATATCGTCCAGAAAATCCTGTCAATTTAATGCAAAGAATTATGGAAAAATACCATCACACATATGAATAAACAAATGAAAAGACAAAAGAAAAAACCCACTGCAAAAATAACCCAATGGACAATACGAACGCATGAATAAAAGGTTCAAAAGCCAAGTTGCAACATAATTTGAATGTATTATCAAGACTTTTAAACATTTCTGCTTAAGTACTTCTCCCATAAATTAAAGATCTTATAGCTATTCGAATATACCAAAGAAGGAATTACAATGTTAGCAAATTCAATTGCTCCAAGCAATTGCTATTTCACAGTTGATAACTAGTATTTTATTTTACCATTGAGTCGATGCCACTGCTGGTGGACTCCAAATCCTCGAGGGTATCCCCAGCTTAGTTGCTAGTATTTCGATACTAGCCCGAAATTATTACTTAACATTGACAGTTACAAAATTGTAAAATTTGTGAAAACTGAGGATCATCTCCCTCTTGTATAGCTCTGTCCTTAGATGGTTTTGGTTTTACCCCTTTTGGTCATTTTGGCATTTTTGAATTTGCTCTACAACCTTTTGGATTGCTGTTTTTGTTTTCAACATTTTAGGCCAGGAGGACAACTGATGAGTGGTAAATCGACGAAATGTGCACATTTTGTGCATCATAATTGGTATCAAATAATTTAATTCAATATGTAATTGATAGGTACTTTTCCAAAATGTAAAGATCTGAGAGCCTTCCAGGATATTTACCGATGTTGGACTCCGTTGTTTGAAGTTCAACTGATCCAAGCATTTGCTATTTGACAATTGATTACTTTGATTTATGGTTACTATGTTCTTTTCCAAAAAATCAAAGGCCTGAGAGTCTTTCGGGAGATTTACCTCTATAATAATAATCAAAACTAATTATAATTGTATGTGGTAATTTGAACATTCAAAGCTGATAAATGGTAACATGTCAAAGTTAGCGTTGGCCTTCATCTTTAAAATCATCACCAAACATAAGGACCGAGAACAACCAAGAATCTATAAGAATGGCACTCCAAATGAAGAAATTGGTGCAACGCCAACACCCCAATATATACCGCATCATCGAGCTGCTGCAGCCGCAAGAAGCATTAACTCAGTGTTTATTATTGCAGTATACAGCTAGTGGAAAACGTATTCGAAGAAAGAGGAAATACCGGGTAATCGACGACTTTCAACCTTGAATTAAAAAAGTAAGATTCAGAATCAATACATACAATCTTTACGGATACGAAATTTAACATAAGCCTGTCTTGTTTCCGAATCTATTTTTTCATGTATGTTTATTTGTTATTATGTATTTGCTTGTGATTATATGTTTAAACTAGACCATTTCAGTCACATTTATGCGTATTATATAATTAATACATAAAATGAAAAATCAGAACACTACTAATGAAATTAATTGGAATGTTCTTAGAAACATGTGAGAAAATGTCAGTATTCCTATTTAATATAAATTCGTGAAAATGTTCTTCTCTGCAAGGTTTTTGAATCTTTCTGTACATTATCATAACTTTGTTAAAAATAATAGTCCTTAGACTTTAAGTCAAAAATAACAATCCAAAGATACTAATTAGATACAGTAAATTTATACTATGCCGTATACGACGCATTACAAGGAGTTACCTCTCATCATCAGCATTAAAACCGAAAAATTTGGAAGAAAGCAATCTTTTTTAGAAGTAAAATATAAAGTTGGAAAGGAGTTTCGAGTATCTGAAAATAAAAAAAAAGGTTATAAAGAGAAATATGGAGGGTATGTAGGTTTTGGCTATTAAGAGATAGCCAATAGGAACTCCGGGACTTACTTGTTTAGTACCTGGTTATACATTTGATTGTGTTTCAAACTCTGTAGAACTGTGTAGGGATTTTCAAAGGTGAAATGCGAAGTGTACATGTAAAACACTATTAGTAGTGTATATCCCCTTTTCCTGCATATTTAATATATATCATGTAAAAAATAAGTAATAAATAAATGAACTCATTTGAAAAGAATTTACATAGATATTAAGGTAAAGATTATTATATTATATAAAATGAATATCCCACACTGCCAGTTTTTCTTTTCTGGCCATTTATTATTTGTATTAAGGTAGAAGGTACCTAATTGGGCTATATTTCAGATTTTTATAAAATTTGGCATGCAATTAGAACATGTTGAACTGAATCTGAATATCAAAAAAATAATGTGTATTACTTAAATACTTCCCGAAATATAATGTATCAAGTTTTGGCCAAAATAATGTGTAAATATATAGAATGCACGTCGATATTGCTGAAAAAAGTCAAATATTTAGACTTTAAATTATGATTTTTCAAAATATTGTCTCTAGGATTTTTTTTTAAAAAGTGATATATAATTGGCATTGAAATTCTCGTTTTATTGATATAACTTTTATTACGGGTCACCGGCTTCGTTTATTTTTACTTTATTAGATTGATTACTATTTACAGAGTGAACATAAGCGTAAAAAACCAAAATTTGCGTAGCGTCGTCACGACGTCGCGGTGAAAAATGTAAATGTTTAGTGTTTTTACAGACGGGATATATACTAGTAGTTGAATGCTTTCCACAGCGAAAATGTAGCTGGTGACCCGGTATTTATTTAGTATCAATAAAATGGAAAAGGTTGTCAGCAAGAACATATCATTTTATAGAAAATTCTAGGGATTTGTTTTTGAGAAATGACGATTTAAAGTAAAATGATGAATATTTTTCGGCAGTTTTTAAATGAAATCTACAGTAAAAGACGTTTATTTGAAGGATTTAAAATCAACTTTATTGAAGAAATATAAAAGCTAAATATTTTTTTTTTCGATAATTAGATGCAGTTTCGAATAGTCTAGCTGCATGTAAAATTTCATGAAAATCCGTAATTTAGCGGATTAACGTATCTCCTACCTTTAGGTATTTATAGAAACTATTGCAATAATTATATCTTTGAAAAAAGGTCTTGTTTGAGAGACCATTGAAGTTTTTTAGAGTACAAAAAAATAATAATAATAAATAAAATAAATAAATAAATATAATGAAAATAAAACAATAAAAGCTACATTAAAGTGTTTTCTAATAAAATATTCAAAAAGATATATAAAGCTATATAGCATGGTCTTCGCAAATAAAAACGACACGGTGACTCCATCTGATCTCCACGCGAAACCATTCTCTCCACCGGACATCCACTTGTGTGTCTCCGTGGTGTAGTAAGGCGTGAAGAGCGCGTGGTGTAGCGATTTTTCGCCACCGTTGAGAGTGGGGAAATTAAAAAGTACGTTGACGACACTGTAAGTATCAGGTTCTCATATTGTTTAATAACATATTAAAGTTTTGTAGAAATCAGCCGAGGCAAACTTAAGATACTATAAAAATAAAAACTGTAAATAGAAATGTATAGAATGAGTTTAATTAGAATATTGAATTTAATCTCAAGCTTATTCATTGTACTAGAAAATTCTGCGACTGAGACTGATGAACACTGATATTTCCGGAGGCTAAAATGTTGAACTCACGAGTCAAAAGTTGAATAACGAGTTTTAAGTCTACCAAGCAGTGATTCTGATCTATCTTGACAAAATAATTTTGAAGTTGAAATATTTTATTATACCTCATTCTGTTTTTTTTCTGTATAAAAGTCAAGAAAATGATTTGACTATTTTGTCTTTTTCTAAACCTAAAACTATTTACTAGTGAATAACATTGAAACTATTCAACGGTAAATTGTCGTTTGGTATAATAAAACACCTACTGACTGCATATTCGAGGAATAGTAAGTTTATTGGCCCCTCGATAGCAACGCCTCGGGGCAATAGTTGGTATCCCTGGGACAATATAACTTGCTATTCTACTTATACTAGTCAATAAGTATATAATATTGTAACTTTCTAGATATCTATTAAACTAAATTTCAAGATGAGGATAAAATTATTTCAAAAGTAAGCTTAAGTTTCTGATTCAAAGGACAATGAACATAAAAGCAAATTAAATCATATTTCATGTTCTTGATTCTATGTAAAAAATGAAAAAACCGTAAAAAACATCCACGAGATTTTTTTATACTAGTATGTACATAATAACTATAAGTGAGGGCAGCGAAATCTATTTTCCCCAAGTGCTACACCAGTGTCCTGGGTGGAAAAACTAATTATCGAAGCAGAGAGGAAACAAAGACTAGTGATTTCTATAAATGCAAACAAAAACATTGATGACTTACCGACTATACTCATTGGATCAGCTATCATTGTCACATACATGTCAGAAATTGCCAGATTTACTATGAAAACAGACTGTATCTGGTGCATCTCTTTAGTCTTCGATACAACAATTAAAATAACAAAGTTCCCGAAAGTCCCCGTGATTGACGCAATGCTTAGTAAAACAATAGTCGTAATGGCGAGTCCTGGTGAATCCTGAATAAATTCATATCTGTCAAAATATGTACTATCACTATGAGAAACATTACTCTGTGTTGTATTTTCATTCATTTTTATGCTTCGTTCATAAAAGGCTCAATACGAAACAGCGTAAAGGCAATTAAGATAACTGTCTCTGAAAGATGTTTCGATAACTTTTATGAATGATTAATGAAGAAGTTATGAACGACAAAAAGACAATCTCTAACCGTATAAGTAATTAGTGACTTCCAATCACCGTCAACGATAGATGGTATATTCTTTTGTTTTAAATACCCTAATGATAGACTTATATGGAATAACCCTTACAATCACTTAGATGCTTTTCATAGGTTTATTGGAAGTACTGTTGGTTATCTAATTAGATTCACAACTGCTAAGTTATATCCAATCGTGTGTATATATTCTCGATGAAATTAGAATGGTAAGCTATCAATAAGTCGGCTTAGATTTAGAAATTATATTTCCCATAATGTACATATCATTTGATCTTGACATTCTGATATAAGACTTCAATATTCAAAAACGTATTTGCTTATAAATCACGGAACATTTGCGAATATTGATGATGATTATGTATTTGTACCTAATGTAGATTTATGTCAGAAATTATTCTAACGATCGAAAGGTTGATTTCGACATGAAAATCTTCGATAAATTAACTAAATATGAATCGCTGAACAATGAAACATGTTTTACATGCATTTGTGTAACATTAACTATTTGCATGACAAACAACATTTCTTTTTTTCCGTAACTTTGGTAAATTTTGATGTCAGCAAGCTGGGATAATATCAGATTTGCGTAAGATTTCCTAACTGGAAAGGAAATGGTATTTTCTGGTACCTTTGAGATCTCGGTCTATGATTATGCAACAGAGTATAAATTTGCACTTTAATGAGCTTTGGGAAAATTTAAAATAGGATTGATTGCACAGCTTACACTTTTAGAATTACTCAAGAAAGTAAAAATATAAGATATAACAGGAATGTCGTGAGACGTAATAAAAAATAATCTCAGATATTAAATTTGTTTCGTACAATGCTATTTTCCGGATTAACCTTTATCAGGTAAGCATGTGACAAAATATTGGAAGGAAAAAAAATATCACCAAAACTTTATTACCAAATGAATTCTATTCAAACGTGCCTAAATTTAGAAGTCAAAACATAGTAAAGTCCACTTTGTTTGATGGCTGTTAATCATAGCCAGCGACTCTGGCATTATCGGTGTTTCCTTCGATACTACATTGGGCAGTGTATATTTCATGATAATGTACTCTGTATAAGTAACTATTATGCAAGTATATCATGCAAAGGGTAAACCTCAGATTTATGTTTCAAAATTATTGTCACCCACATCCATTCAATTTTGGGGAATGTATCACCACCAATATTGATTTTATTGGCTTACAGTTGAAGAACCCATAGATAAATTTTGAACTACTGCTGAAATTCTTATTGTTCAAATTTAGCATGGTCAGTTATGACTTTTTAAATCGCGGTACTACGCAGTCTCTATGACATTATAAAAGAGAAATGGTATATGGTCTATTGATAGTTCCTTGACGGGTTTCTTAAGGAAAAACAGAAGTTAGCCCTTACCTTTAATCTCAGCTTCCGCTATATATAGATGATGTTTTATCACTCAACAATTCCCAATGAATTTTCCAATGAGTACGAAATTAATGATACAACAGACACTGCCAAGTCTGCATCTTATCTTGACCTTCATCTCGAAATTGACACCAGAGGAAGGCTGATCAATACAAAACTTTACGGCTAACGGGATGACTTTGACTTTCCAATTGTCAACTTCCTATTTTTGAGCGGCAACATTCCAGAGCTTGTGACATATACACTGATTTCCTGGACAGAGCCAAGGCTCCTGACAGAAACAGGGGTATGTTGCTCCTAAGTTGCAGTCATCCTTATTAAAGTTTTATGGACGTCATCATGACTTGGTTGACAGGTATGAAAAAAACATTTCTCAAATGAAAATTGACCTGTTCCATTGATATTGTCTCTTCCTCATACCGGATTTGACATTGTGCAGCATGGCAGGTGTCCTTCAAGAAGCAGATACGGTTTACTCTTCCGGAGCCTCTGAGTCTACCCCCGGTTTTTTGGTGGGGTTCATGTTGTTCATATATTTTTTAGTTTTTCTCTCGCGTGCGACGAAAAGTCGCGGAGGCGAGATATAGGTATTAATTTCCTGCGGCGGCGGCGTAAACTTTTATAAAACTTTAATAACTTTGCACATGTAATACCTATAATTATGATTTATGGTCCAAAAGGTAGCTTATCGTATAAGGGTTGCCGCAATATACTTGTTTTGTGAGCCTGACCTCATTTTCAAGGTTCACTGACTTCATAAACATGAATTTAAAATCTGCGTCCCAAGTTTCGTGGTTAAATCCATTTCTCAACAACTGTAATACCTAGGCCAACCATATTTGGTCTATAGATAGTTCTTAGTGGGTACATGCCAGTCTGACACCTGGCTTGGGACCTTGACCTCAATTTCATGCTTGAGTGACTTTGTCACTTTTTCGTGGTTAAGTCCATTTCTCAGAAACTAATACCTAGACCTACTGTATATGGTCTATTGATAGTTCTTGGTGGGTACATGCCAGTCTGACACTTGTCTCTGGACTTTGACCTAAATTCCATGCTTGAGTGACTTTCATCCAAATTTCTTGATTAAGTCCTTTTTTACGCAACAGTTATACCTAGACCCATCCATGTTTGGTCCATAGATAGTTCTTAGTGGGTACATGCAAGTCTGACACCTGTCTCTGGACCTTGACCTTAATTGCATGCTTGAGTGACTTTGTCACATTTTCGAGATTAGGCCCATTTCTCAGCAACTTTAATACCTAGACCCACCACATTTGGTTAATAGATAGTTCTTAGTGGGTACATGTCGGTACGACATCTGCCTTTTGACCTTGACCTCGATTTCTTTGAACACATTTTCCTTTGACTTGCAAAATATCGGGTATCAGATATTCATTATTCTGTGTCTATCTGCATACTCAGGCGAGACATGTAGTGTGTCCACTCTTGTTAAGTGTAGTGTTTGTATTGTTTTGGTCTTGTCTTCGTTGTTCTCCGGAGTTTGTCAATTGTTTTCGATTTTCCCCTCCTTCGAATATACTTTTGGTATTTCCTGAAATATAAACAAAATCAAACAAACGAAAGAGTACTCTTGATTCTAGTGTGAAAAATTATTGATTTATCTTTATAAAGAAGGTGGATTAAGAATGTTATAAACTTTACATACATAAAATACTCTTGTTTGTATTTAGATTGATTATGTAGTTACATCTCTTCAAATTTAGAAATTTAACAATACATGATTTCACATCATTATCAGCTCATTGTGCAATTCATGACTTAACAGTTGGGTCCACTTCCTGTGGGATTTCTATGGAATAGTCAGCAAACCATATAATTCTGTTGTCATTCACAGTGCAAGTACTTAATGTAAGGTTAATTCCGCGAACAATAATATTTAATAAAAGTTGAAGATTAAGAGGCCTTTTGGGGGATAAAATGTACGGCAATTGGATATAATAATAATTAATAATAATAATAAAGGGAGAAATATATTACGCACATTTTTAAGATTAATTTTTGCACATATTTTTGATATTTCCGTTTGCAAACATTTATTTCTTTAGTTATAGCCATATAAAAAATAATGTATGACATGCCAATACCTTCTATATCTGTCGATTCCTCCTCGTCGCGGGAAATCGGACATAGAGCAGGATGTAGTTGTCCACTTTAAGAGCAATACAACAAACTTGTATCTATTACAAATAAGACTAAAAACTATTTACAGTGATTTCAAAACACCAGTGAGACTTTGAAACATAATAAGTTGTGTTTATAAACGTTTATCAGGAATTAAAAAGGACAAGCACTTAGCCAACCAAGTTGGTTGTCACAGCTGAACTTAAATTACGATAACGGATATGACTCTATAATATGGTGAAATTCCCCACTATCGAACGCCTTATGGGAAAATTCACTACAGACGATCTTCTTGTCTGAAATCACAAACTAATGTAGCCAGTTCCGGTTAAACTTGGCAGCAATGCAGCATGGTTCCTTTAACATTAGATGAGCTCACACAGACTATCAATTGCAGACACAGTCAAACATAGTACCCTAGTAAAACACTTGTCTGAATTTGAATCATATTTGGTAGCATTGGTTCTTAGTTGGTCCTCTAATAAATTATATACGTTTACCCAGACTACCAACCAAAATTGCCGCCACAGCAAAACAAAGGACCTAATAGGAAATTTCACTTACAGATCATCTTATTTGAAACCACTTGCATCAAATAGGTTTCTACAAATGAACAAACTTCGTTTTAATACTAAAGGAATTTTATTAATGATAGTCTTGCATGTAGAATTACAATGTCAAAAGGAGAATTAATCATAGTATTGGTCATTACTAAATTGTATCATCCTTATTCTTAATATGTATATTGCCATAAACATTTACTGTCAATGCGTTTGTGTTCAATAAATATTATTCATCGTAAATTTACTATTGTAATAAATAATGTTATGTAATCTATCGACCTTTAAAATATTCTGAAAGAAGCAATTCATCAATGCATATAAGACCAAAACCGGGTCTTGACCTGCGTCGCAGCATGCAATTCAGATCCAAATGTTGCTTACACGCTACAACTCAACGTGATGAAGCTGCAGACAAAATATAAAATCATTCCCTTCTGTAGAAGCCAAGAAAACTTTCACGAAAAATTTTCTAATTTGTTTTGAGTATTGTTGAATTTTTAACTGTCGGCAAACAGGAAGTGGCTGCACAACAGATCCAGAAATTGCTTACACGCTACAACTCAACATTATGATGCTACAGGAAAAATATAAAATCGTTCAATTTTGTAGAAGCCAAGAAAACTTTTACGAAAGTTTCCTACCCTTTGGTCTTTTCAAATATAAGGTCAAATATAACTTAGCTTCAAGCTGATTCTTCAATTTCGGCAAAAGAATACCGAAGCGACAAATCATTGGAACAATCCGTAAATTGGAAATCCAAGGGAAAGACAATGGTGTAAAAATGGAACATAACACATAAACGCCACAAGGATACATGTTAAACTAAAAGAATAAAAAAAAAACATATGATAAAATAAACAAAATAGAACAAAACTGCACAGAAGCTAAAGCACTAGCTAGTAATGTGAACTCCTGCTAAATACCGGGAGTGACATCAAGTGCACCGGAAGGGTATACATGTCTTACCCCGTTAACGGACACCCGTCACACTGCCAGTGAGCAAATACCAGTGAAGTGTCAAGTCCGGTGAGGTGCCAAATCCATCTCTAAGGACGTGAAATCTAACTCAGTTCAAGTAAGAAAGGCAAACGAACACTATTCTCTGAAAAACATAAAATTATAAAACACCAATTCAAGACATGCCTTTCTAAATTTACTGTTCATTGTAAATAAAAGAAGAAAATTTTTCAAAATTTTAAAATTTGTTATATTTAATTTTAATGCTAGTTTCTTCAAATAAGTGTAATCTTACTTAAAAATCCTAATTAAACACAGCATTCCAAACAATAATGAAACACGGCAACCACGCTGCAAATCCCCGCGCCACTGTTGTGTTAATCACAAAATTAAATGCTCTAAAGGAAATTTTACTCATATATGACAATAACTTTAGTAATGAATTGGACAGGTGAGATAGTAGTCATAATGTTAAATGAAGTGTGACTGATTAGGATATCATACATTGATAATGTAAATACATGTAGTGAACTGTTTTTATGATTAAATGTTCTACTAATTACTAATTAAGTGTAAATTTACCAAAGTTGGAATATCAATTTTGGAAATTGAATGGTTAGCCTAAGTCTTGTGACATTAATAGTTTTTAATATGCATGGGAATTTACCAAAATTGGACTTATTTTTTTTTAAATCCAAATATTCCATTTAATTTTGGAAATTTAATCATTCCCTATACCGCTGTTGCTTTTTTGTATACAAAAATGTATGGTTGCTAGGTACTTTTCCAAAAAATTCAGACCTTAGAGTCTATCAGGAAATTAAACAAATTTGGAATTTCATTTTTGGAAATTGAATGGTTACCACCTCAACTCTTGTGACATTAATGGTTATTAATATACATGGTTGCTAGATACATTTAAAAAAAAAATGAAGGTCTTAAAGTCTTTCAGGAAATTTATCTAAGTTGGAATTATTTCTTTTTTAAATCCAAATATTCCATTTAATTTTGGAAATTTAATCATTCCCTATACAGCTCTTGCTTTTTTGTAAACAAATATGTATGGTTGCTAGGTACTTTTCCTAAAAATTCAGATCTTAGAGCCTTTCAGAAAATCAACCAAATTTGGAATTCCATTTTTGGAAACTGAATGGTAACTTTAGCTCTAATGATATTAATATGCATGGTTGCTAGATATATTTCCAAAAAATGAAGGTCTTAGAGTCTTTCAGGAAATTTACCAAAGTTGGAATTTAATATTTGGAAATTGAATGGTTACTTTACCTCTTGTAAAATTAATGGTTATTAATATATATGGTTGCCAGATACATTTCCAAAAAATGAAGGTCTTTACCAAAGTTGGAATTATCTTTTTTTAAAATTCAAATATTCCATTTAATTTTGGAAATTTAATCGTTCCCTATAAAGCTCTTGCTTTTTTGTAATCAAATATGTATGGCTGCTAGGTACTTTTCCAAAAAATTCAGATCTTAGAGCCTTTCAGGAAATTAACTAAATTTGGAATTCCATTTTTGGAAATTGAATGGTAACCTTAACTCTAATGATATTAATGGTTTTTAATATGCATGGTTGCTAGATACATTTTCAAAAATGAAGGTCTTAGAGTCTTTCAGGAAATTAACCAAAGTTGGAATTCCCTTTTGGAAATTGAATGGTAACTTTAACTCTAATGATATTATTATGCATGGTTGCTAGATACATTTCCAAAAAATGAAGGTCTTAGAGTCTTTCAGGAAATTTACCAAAGTTGGAATTATTTTTTTTGAAATCAAAATATTCCATTTAACAGCTATTATTCTGCTAGTCTCTGATAGTATGGATGATTGGTAATTTTCAAAAATTAATAGGTCTGAGACTCTACCAGAAAAAATTTTCTGCCCCAAGGGCAAATTTCAAAATTCCGAAACCTTCGGCAAAGACAACTTTTAAAGTGCTAGTAATGCACCAATTTTTACGTTTCTATCCCCTAGGGGGTAAGAGGAGTCCTGTTTGGGATTTTTTAACTCTCTTGTTGCTATTCCCCCAGGGGTTTCCGAAAGATGATCATGCCACTTTTGAATTTGCCATATGTAATACTAGTCATGGTTTCAGTTTCAGCATTATAGTCCAAATAGTTTAGAAGATTTCACTAATTACTGGATATCGCAAAATCCGTTTTTTTTGCTTATAATTATGCCCTAAGGGTAAATTCCAAAATTCCGAAACCTTCGTCACAATCTATACATCAACAATGCTGACAATGATCAAAGTTTCAGTTTTCAATCTCTTATGGTTCCTGAGATAATCCTGGACATTACGTACACACGTACGTACGTCCGTACGGCGAACAGCAAAACAATATCCCCGCCGCTTCACTAGCGCGGGGATAATAACAATAAGTACAGACAAGAACAGAAACTGAACTTCCTTCCTTCACACGAAAATATGGAATATGGTTACTCTAGCTAAACAATTGATAAGTTCGCTACTAGAACAAAAGATTTTGCATGAAAACAACAAACCTGACGAATGAAAAAGAAAGGTAATGGGAACGTTCATATGCTCGCTGTTATAACTTTGTTTCAGATGCTCTGGTAATGACATTGATGACAGTTGAATAGTTTTGGTTCTGATCGAGTGTCCTAGGCAGTATTCAAATAAAAATTATACAAAATGCTTGGCAATTGACCTAATTTGCCTCTATACACGACTTCTGAGGGTAGAAAACTAGTACTTATAAATGAAGAAGTACAAACTTTCTGTTTGTTAACATAAAAATGCATTCATTCAGGAAAAAAATTGTAACATTAATGGTTATGAGTGAAACAGGGGAAAGTGGCCCTACTCCTTTGTGATACTGTTATGAAAATAATGCTGCATTTACACTTTAATGTATGGACTTGTATGGTATGATATGAATAGCGATTGTCTCCGTCCGTCCGTCCGTCACGCTTTCTTGTGACACCTTCATTTTTGGGTTTAGGAATTTAGTTTAGTTTAGTTTAAACTTATTTATTTATACAGGATTAGGAAACATTTAGTCAAGTTATATCAACTTATACTAATCCCTCTCCACTTGGCAGGTGCGAGAGCGGCCCCTTTAGCGGCATTTTAGCCTAATCTTTTTTTTAGTCTACAAAGGAGTCATTAATTATAACGTGCTATGGGTGTTGCTCGCTCTCCTGAACACGGGACAGACATTTTTCCCATCCGACGGACAAGCATCGTTTCCCGAGACCATCCTCGCAAATGGTGTCCACGACACTTATTTAATTTGCATACTATCTGTAAATGCGCAATAAGGTTTTAGAATTTTGATTTTCTAAACAGGGGTCGAAAAATTTGACGTAATTTCGTCTTTCATTTTAGCTCACCTGGCCTAAAGGGCCAAGTGAGCTATTCTCATCACTTGGCGTCCGTCGTGTCGTCCGCCGTCGTCCGTTAACTTTTACAAAAATCTTCTCCTCTGAAACTACTTGGTCAAATGGAACCAAACTTGGCCACAAGCATCATTAGGGTATCTAGTTTAAAAAATATGTCCGATGACCACGCTTGCCAACCAACATGGCCGACATGGCTAAAAATAGAAGATGGGGATAAACTGCAGGTCTTTGTCTTATATCTCAGAAACTAAAGCATTTAGAGCAAAATTGGCGGGGTAAAAATGTGCATCAGGTCAACATCTACCTGCCATGAAATTTTCAGATAAATCGGTCAACCCTTTGTTGGGTTATTGCCCCTGAATTGTTAATTTTTAGGAAATTTTGCAGTTTTAGGTTATTATATTGAATATTATTATGGATAAAGACAAACTGTAAACACCAAAAATGTTCAACCAAGTAAGATCTACAAATAAGTCAAATGACCGAAATCATTGATTGACCCCTTATATGGTAGTTTTTGCCCTTTAAAGACGGCGTCCGGCGTAAATTTTCCTTTAAAGATATTCTCCTCTGAAACCACTGGGCAAACTTTGGTGAAATGGTGCTTGTGTGCGTGGCCCCCTTTCAAAAGTATGTCCGGCATCCGCGACTTCCAACCGACATGGTTCCTGCTACTTAAAATAGAAAAAAGGGGATGAATTTCAAAAATCTTTTTCTATGAAACTGCAAGGCCAATTGGAACCATTAACTTGGCCGTAATGGTTCTTAGAAGGTTCTCTTTCAGAAATATGTCCGATGACAGCCACAACCGAACTTAGTTTAATATAGGGCTCAATGGGAAAATTCATTGAAAAATCTTTTCTGAAACCACTGAAGGTTTTAATTGACCCATTGTAACCAGACTTGGAAGCAATGGTCCTAAGGAGGCTTTCAGAAATGTGTCTGATTTCGTGGACTGTGAACCAAGATGGCCGCCACATCTTAACTTAGTTTAACATAGGACCCTATGGGAAATTCACTTAAAAATCTTCTCGTCTGAAACTACTGAGCTAATTGGAATTAAAATTGGCAGCACTGGTCCTAAGATGGTCCTCTTTCAGAAATGTGTCCGATCACCCGGATGGTCAAGCAAGATGGCCGCCACAACCGAACTTAGTTTAATATATCCTATGGGAAAATTCATTTAAAAATCTTCTTGTCTGAAACCACTAAGCCAGTTGGAACAAGACTTAGCACTTGCAGTAATGGTCCTTAGATGGTTCTCTTTTAGAAATGTGTCCATTGACCTGGACTGTCATCCAAGATGGCTGCCACATCCGAACTTAGTTTAAAATAGACCCCTATTGAAAAACCAGCTAAATTGACTGCAACACTTAAATTTTTAATCCTGCTCAAGGTGAAAAGTTAAATCATTTTTCAATTTATGAATTTTATTTCTATGCATAAATTTATATATGATTATTGTCATACACCATATGCAGATGCGCAATAAGGTTTTAGCATTTGTATTTTCTAAATCTGGGGCCAACAAGAGGTCGAAATTTTAAATTTTCAATTTAAGCTTGCAACCTAAAATCCTGTTTTATTTTGCAATTTATGCATTTTATTTATATATCTACATACGCCCAATAAGGCTTTAGAATTTCGATTTTTAAACATGGGTCTTATTGGAGTCGATTTTCAAAATTGGTAACTTTATGCTTGGGTTTATTGATTTAATTTCTTGATAGAATGATTGCATACTATTTATTGGATGGGAATAAGGTTTCATATTTTTATTTCTGGGTAAGTACCCTAACCACTTACGGGGGAGCGGGGTCACTGTCGATTCCGACAGTAGCTTTCTAGTTCTTTTTTTCCATTCATATTTCGGTTTATAACATTCTGATAATTATCTCTCATTGCTGATTTTAGCTCTTCTGCATTTGACACAAGAAGAGCGGGCGATATATTTTTCCCTCCTGCTGCCTCTTTTGTCACTTGTTGCTGTTTGCAGTTGAGTTATTTTTAATTTTTTTAGTTATATTTCCGAATTTTGAAGGCTCTATTTGTTAGAATGTTTGGCTTCTATTTAAAACAGTCATTAGAACTGAGGGCAGGTCTCATAACTCCTTATTATGTTGTAGTAGATAATCTTGTATTCCATTCTATATGTATTTTCTGCCAGTATTTATTTTGTCAAACTGTTTACTATGTTTCATGACAATAAAGTTAGTATATATGTAACACAAACAAATTTTTGTCTGATTGTCTGTTCGCATCGTCCCTTGGTGCCCTCTGCAGTTGAGTTACAATCCCCTCCCCTCTGTTTGGGCTATCCCTTTTGTATCAGACACGGGGGTGTGCAGTTTGTTCTAATTTACTACAGGGTATTCAACATTTCTGTAATGCCGTTTGTAATTTGGTTGCAAGGTTATCAATTCAAATTAATCCGTTTACATATATACTTATTAGTTTAAACATCTACAAGTTTCATATAATATACTTGCATGTAAAGAAATAAGTGTATAAATTTACAACTTTCATCTGGATTGTCAGAGCATCTGTATCAAGCTGACCATGTTTTCAAGATGTTTTAAAATTTCTTCATGAAAATGGTCAAAAGGGAACTAAAACTTTATAAAAATGTCTTTTTTAGCTTTAAATGACATAAGTAACAAAAAGCAAATAAGTGTATCAATGACACCTAAAAGATATTCGAAGAACAGGCTTGATTCGAGATTAAACAACGATATTATAACTGTGGCTTTTTCAGATATGTTTAATAGCAGGAACCACTGGTTTGGATTAGAACATGTCTTATAAATTTACATGCCTTTTACCGTTAGCGTAAAACTAGAGTGAAATTCCATTTCTGATATTGGTGACTCTACAATTCTGCAAATGATGATAAAACTTCGTAAATTCTGAGTAGTTTATGGGTTAGAAATCCTAGTTAAAATATTGAAATCTGCAAAGTTCAGCGTGAAACGTGAGAAAAACTAACTATAATGTCCATTAAATTCAAATCTTAGGAATGAGTATATGTATTTTACCAAGCTGGGATCAGAAAATTCAAATTCTATCAATATACCAACCACGAAAAAATTAAAATTATATCAAATCCAACAAACTCGCGGCAAGTATATGAGCTGTTTTCCTTTTTAAAACAGCCAATTGAACTTGTGTAACACAGTGTCGTGATTTTGTTATTTTATCATAATTATGTTTTTGTGTATAAAATTTGTCTCATAAGCTGTTCATTTTGGCTTATATTATTATTATTATTATTATTATAAAAAATAAGTATGTTGCGAAACAGCTCATGCGACAATAGATAACAAGAAAAATAAATGGAAATGGTGAGCTGTCAAAAGGGGCGTAAAACGACTAAAATGTATGAAATACACAAGTCGAACAAAACCAAATATAAAATCGTAAAAAAACAACAACAAACTAAAAAGTTAAAAATACTCAACATTTCGACCAATATGGTCTTGATCACGAGTATGTAAAAAATAAAAATAAAAAGGTGTTGACTCTTTGAAACCCAGAGGAAGACTGAGTCCGTACATAAAATGTAAACAAAAACAAAAAATTATTAGACGTGGGTGTCATCAGTAAAAAGTACTTCATAGAAAATACATAAATGTCAAGGTAGATAGTAAAACTATATTGTAAAAATAAGTAAAACTAGACATTGAACCCGCGTGAACGCGGGAAAATAAGCATTTTTTTTGTGGTGGCCATATTGACTATAAACAGATGTTGCGGCCATGTCATTCATGGAACAGGAACTCAATAGGCTTCCCATAAACTTTCCTATCAAGTAGGTGATATCAATTGATAGTTTCATGCCTATATATGCTGTAGTATTCCATAAATGGATGTTAATGCAAACTTTAACCAAAGTCAATGAAGCGTGAAATGTAGGTCAACGTGACCCAATTGTCATATGGCTGTTCGTTACTATCGAAGATGTATCCACTGATGAAGTAGACTGTATGCCACGTAGAATTACCAAAATGGACCTTAAGGTTCCATCAAAGTAAAAATCTATGATGAAAACACAACCACATAAATTGTCAATATTTTTATTGTTACAATTAATTCTGAACTGGAAATTGATGAAAAACTTTCATTAAATACACATTCCATAATGCATTACCTTTTTCCTTCAGAATAAATATAAAAATGAAATTGTAGATGTAAACATTTCCTTAGTGACGGATGAATTTTTCAAAAGATGCCGTGAGTTATGTAGAGCATATTTTTGGAAAATAATTATTCCATTCTCATCATGGGCACGGCAAGCGAGTTTAATTTCACAAATATATCCAATAATCAGACGATAAAAGCATTTTTAGTGCGTGGCTGCGTGTGATGTTCACGTTTATATTTATCAAAGATGTCCGAGATAAATTTCGTCATTAATGATTAAGATGACCATTTGTTAAAAATATTTTTATTTAGGGCATACAGAGAATTGTATGGTAGAGATATATTTAGACAGGTCACATGACAAAAAATGTAAAAATAGATAATGGTTGGTTTTATCACTTTGTGCAAGGTAAACATCCGAGCAATCCAAAAAACAACTAAGTTGGGAATTCCTCTGAACTTGACCTTACTTCTTCATAATCTTCAAAGTTCATAACCTTTACAGTTAGGAGAAATTGCGTTATTGTAGAAAAACAATCCTGAATACATGAAGCGGAAACATCCAACTCGAAAGAGAATGTTTTTAATTTGTTTTATTCTTCTTCTGTAATTTCAAACAGAAATACATTTAAAATATATGCATACTTCATTATTTAACTCAATGTGGAAAATGATGCATTCGAGAACCTTCTAAGAGATATGTTGGGAGAATTCATATCGGAAAGGTGCATACAAATTCCATTTGCACATAAACAAAACTGCAGTTTAAATTTATAAATGCAGATTGTCAAATCCGATAATAACCTTTATAATCTGAACCAAACATCGTTTATTTTGAACCACGCGTTTTACCGCCTATTCGGCTAATTCGTAAATTTAGTATTATAGATAATATATTTGACGTTGTGATGTATAGAAAATGTACCATATATAAGATAACTGTACCGCAAAAAGTTAGTGTGCATACTTAGTAAATGAATTGAAATTAAGAATTTTTTACATTAATTCCACGGGGTCGGAGTGTCCCCAGGCTAAAAATTATTTTCTGCTCAAGACGTTGTCTGTATTGTCTTCCTCCGTTAACTGTCCTTAAAACGGTTACGCGGACGTCTGACGAGCTGTGACCAGTCAATCGAAAGTGATTACCAACTGGACAATCAGTTCCATTCTTTATAGAACGCAAGTGTTCTGCAAAGCGGTCACCAAGGCGACGACATATGTCTCTCCGATATATACCTTATCACAATTCGTACAGACGATTGCGTAAACCAAATTATTATCGGTACAGATATACCCATTTTGAATTATGTATTTGTTGTCAGGGCCCAAGATCTCTTTAGTTTCCATGGTGTAAGGGCATGTCACACATCTGGACCTTTTACATGGCCTGGTTCCCCGGTAGTCAGTTTTTTTCTGAGGAAATGTTCGACTTGATCGAACTACTGACTAAGTGGTTTTTTAGACTTTTCCCCTTACGATAAGCAGTGATGGGAACAGCCTCAAAAATTTCGCACGTCAACGAATCTTTCATCACTATGTTGTTAAAATTGTTCATTATGATGTTACGGATGGCGACATTATGGGGATGGTAAGTAAGGACCAGTGGAACACGTTTGTTGTAAGATTTCCGACCAGACTTTAAGGCGTTCGGTCTGGTCACATTGGAAACAGATTCAAATGCCCTGTCAATGACCGTTTGGGGATAACCTCTCCTTCGGAAGAAGGTGAACATCTTGTCACACTGCTGTCTGAAATCATCTTCATTGCTGCAGATGCGTCTAAGTCTAAGAAACTGAGATTTAGGGATGACACCTTTGCAAGACTTAGGATGACAAGAGGAATAGGTCAGGTAGCAGTGTGCGTCGGTAGGTTTATAAAAGACCGAAGTTTCGATGCTGCTGTCAACCAATTTACATGTCAAGTCAAGGAGCGACAATTCAGTTTCACTAACAGAGAATGTGTATTTAATTGATGGATGGTAAGACGAAACGAAATTGATGAAAGACTGGAGTTCCTCGTCGGAGTCATCAGACACTCCGAAGATATCATCTATATACCTTTTAAATAGACGAGGAATGGGTCCATCAAATTCGGTAAACATCTTTTCCTCCAGATAGCCAACAAACAGACAAGCAAAACTCGGTCCCATTTTTGTACCCATTGCCACCCCTCCCGTCTGTGAGAAGTAATCTCCATTGAATTGGAATGTGTTGAGTTTGAGTACCAATTCAGTCAGCCTCAGAATTATATCAGTATTTACATATGGATTGGGTCTCTTGTCCAAAAAGTGTTTAACAGCAATAATGACATCTTTATTAGGGATGCTGGTGTATAAAGCTGTTATATCCGTGGTGAACATTTTCAGATGTGGGGAGACAGCTTTATAGTTATCGAAAATATTGAGTGCATGAGTAGTGTCCTTGACATATGTAGGTAGATTCTCCACAATGGGCATAAATATTTCAAGCAGAAAGCTAGAATATTTTCTGTAGGACAGCTACATGCAGAAACTATGGGTCTTCCTGGGTTCTCTGCTTTATGAATTTTAGGTAACATATAAAATCTTGAAGTGCGTGGTTCAGAGGTGATGAGATTTTTGGCCAACGGCGGTAGGATTCCTGCATCGATAGACGAGGGTATAATGCCCTTTACATGTTTTTGATTATCCTTAGTATTGTCAGAAGATACTTTTTGATAGAAAGTATCATTAGACAGCTGAAACTCTCCTTCTCTAACATAAGTGTTGCTCTGGGTTTCAAAGAGTCAACACCTTTTTATTTTTATTTTTTACATACTCGTGATCAAGACCATATTGGTCGAAACGTTGAATATTTTTAGTTTGTTTTTGTTTTTTTTTACGATTTTATACTTGGTTTTGTTCGACTGTATTATTATGATAACCCGACTATAATATTGCTGCGTTTGTAACAATTCCCCTTGCAAAAACTGTGCCTGTTCACGGCAGGCAATTGCAAAAAACATACTCTGTTCACGACAGAAAATTACAAAAAAAAACATGCTCTGTACAAAACAAAATGACAAATCACGGTGCGGAGCCATTAGTTTCAGTAGACATACACGCCATCTTGAAATAATTACTGATCGCTGATTGGTTACTTTATGATGCGGCTGAGATACAGCAACAGCCATTGGTTTAAATGAGATAAAGAATTACAGACTACTCGTTCAGGATAAGTCATCAAAACCCGGAAAATTAACTATGAGTATATCAGTTCCGATCAACGAGTATATTTGCTCTGTTAATCTGCAATACACACTGTTTGTTTTGCTTAATCGTATACACTATAATCCTATGTTTACAACAAAAAATGCATGATTTCTACTTTATGACTTCTGCTAATCTAGGCACACCTCCAGAGTCGTGTCTATTTGTTGTTTTCGCGCGGAAAATTTTACTGGTCAACAGAGAATTCGAATACTAAATCAACAACCACATGCTCACATATTACCATAAATTAAGATACAGCGAAGCAGTCCCCAGCTTTTAGAAAGCTAAAACTTGTTAACAATTGTACCTACGCATAACGTTTTATTAACCACTTACGGTCTCACTAATTAGCGACAAGAAGCGTCAAGAACCGACATGAACGAGAAATAGCGGTAAAAAGTACTTTTTTAAATTAATAAACGTTAAAAACTGAGAAGTTATATGTCATTGTTAAGAAATATTACAGGGCGATATTTATTTTAGAAATTAAAATATAAACTTGGTTTGATAAATGTGATTTTTTAATCTGCAAATTTTAAAATAAATGAATAAATTATTTAAAATACAAAATTAAAATAGAAATTCAAAAATACAATAAAAATAAATAAAATGTTCATAACTGTCGCGTGTGAGAGATTGTAGTTTGTAGCTTCCGTCTATTATATGTATGTGTTATGCTATATAACTGATATAATTTGTTGTTATGTACTGATGAACTGTATTGTTCAAAGTAATAAAGAATTGAATTGAATTGATTGTTATTGTAGTAATTAGCAGATTAGTAGGGTACATGTTCATAACTTGCAATGATTGTTTATTCTGTCGCGTGTGAGAGATTATCGTTTGTTAATTGATTGTTATTGTAGTAATTAGTAGATTTGTAGGGCACGTGTAGCAGTACTTTTGAAGTTTTGAAGTTTTACTTTGTATGTACCCTTGTGTTCATCAATGAAGCCACTTTTAATTAGAAACGGCAAGAAAAAGATGAGAAAAAAAAAAAAAAAACAATACAACATTTATTGCTTGGCTAAAAGTTCCACCACAAAACGCAACATATTGAATATTTATTGAAAATAAACTTTATTTAAGTTTTCTTGACCGTAATTCATCTTCTTGTCACTTCTTGTCGGTTCTTGACGCTTCTTGTTGGTTCGGGATGTTTCTTGTCGCTAATTAGTGAGACCCACCAATTATTGGCCTTTTAGTGGCATTTTCCAATAATTATCATCATTATTAGATATATGACATAAGGAAATATAATATTATAGAATTACCATATTGATCCATAAGTATCCGTTTCAGAGAGTTGAAAAGGACAGTTCGGGATAGACATCATTAACTTTATAAAAGCGTGGCAGAAATTCAACTTCGAGTTTCTTTAAAATTTTCCTTGATTTCTTCGAAAAGTCTAACTTATTTATAGGTTGCTAATGACGTCACGGGAACCTGCTGAAACGACAAAATGGCGTACCCAGCAGCGGGCACAGATAACATTTGCCTCATTACGGATTCTTACAAGGTAAAATCAGAATTCATATGATGTTAATTGATTGGAAACAATTAAAATTTATTTATTTATTTGTTTTAAACTAGTTGTTATATAAATGCCTTTTTCGATCGCTAATTTTAACATAATATTTTCGGAATTCCCATCCGCTTTAAATCGAAACTTGCAAAAAATATTGTTTATTCAGCAGATAATTAGGAAATATATCAAAATGCTCTTTATCATTGCATGCAATTGGTTTTGAATTTTTTTATTTTCCAAACGAAATTCCATATTTCTTCAGCAACATTAATTGATTAAGTATCGATTTGTTGTTTTTCTTAATTAACATTCATAATCGGTGTACTGTGATTTCCATTTCACCGAGTTCAGCATATTAATGTGTGTAATTTGCACTTTAAATTGGCAGGTTAAGTCTCTGTATCTTCTTTATTTTTTTTTAATTTACAGTGTTAAATTCTGTTTCAGAAATAAGTCAAAAGGTTTTTTTAATTGGCATATGAATAAATATTAATTTGTAATGAATGTGAAATAAGATTAAAACATAAAAATTATGCTTCAGGTTACAAATTCCACAAAATGTGGAAGTCCCATAGACTAGTTCTCAGATGTTTCTAGTAACTTGCTTATTAAAATAATTATATTTCAAATACTTAATCATAATTTAGGTTTATTTAATGAAACTTGTTTAAGAATGGCTTAACTACTTGAAGGTTAGGAGTAAAAATTAGGTTTCAAATTTTTATTCACACAAGACAGTATACACTGTAACAAGAGGCAAGTTATAATAATACAGAATAAAATGACGGATAGAACATATATACAACACGGGTACTTATAAAGTGAGAAACGGAAACAAAATATAACGAAACGAAACAAAATATAATGAAAAAGGGTCTTTTATAGTCTGATCAAAAGGTTCAGCTGCATGCTGGATTAAAGTGGAGAAGATTTTGTCAATTTCTGTGGTAAAAAAATCAATGTGGATTTATAAAAGACCTAATTCACTCTTTGGCGCCCGATTTCCTGCATCAGGGTCCACAGTCTGTAAAATGATTAAATTTGACATATATATTTAACATTTCGGTTACCTTCGAAATAATATATAATGTAGACCTTACTTTAAGCAATGTTGAATTTTGGACCTATTTCACATTTTGTGTCCCGATCTCTTTAGAATGGGGTCCAATGTCTTTAAAATATTTTAATTCAATTAACAAGTATTTTTGAAACATCAAAGCTTTACTGTACGTTACAGGTACTGTCCTTCCTCATGGAATACTCAATTCAGTATGCAGTCTTTAAACAATAACTTAATTTGCGAACATAAAGCATCCATAATTTAGCGATTTTTAGATCGCCTCGATGAAATGGAGTCACCCTGGTGTCCGCGTCCTAGCCGATGAAGGTCACATGACCCATATTACACAGTTGACTGGCTTTTAAATTCTATGTCAAAAATCAGTTTTAACATACAAAGCGACCTACAATCATATTACTTAGTGTGAGGGTGCATCTCAGGGAGTAATACAGCCTCACATCAAAATTAGGTCACTCTGACCTACTTATCACACTTCATTCACTTAGGTTAAGTTTTACGTCCGAGTTCAGTTCTCCGATACCAAGGCACCTGCAATCATATTACTTGGTGTGAGGGTGCATCTCCGGGAGTAACAAACCTCTCACCAAAATTAGGTCATTCTGACCTACTTATCGCAATTCATTGAGTTAGGTTGAGTTTTACGTCCAGGTTCAGTTCTCTGATACCAAGGGACCTAAGTCATATAACTAGGTGTCATGGTGCATCTTGGGGAGTAAAACAGCCTCCCATCAAAATCAGGTCATTCTGACCTACTGATCACACTTCATTGACTTAGGTTAAGTTTTACGTCCTAGTTCAGTCCTCCAATACCAAAGGACCTACAGTCATATTACTTGGTGCCAGGGTGCAGCTTGGGGAGTAAAACATCCTCCCACCAAAATTAGGTCACATTGGGACAATAATTTGAAAAAAAAGTTTTATATGAATTGTATAGGGAAATTTACAAGTGGGAACTCATTTATGTCCACTCAATGTATATTACAGTAATCATTGTAACAAAATATCTATTATAGGCATACTGAATATATATTACAGGTAACATCTCATTACACACATTGATTGAATGTATATTATAGATAAAATATCATTAAAAATGTTGATTAAATATATATTATAGGTAACACATCATTACCAGTATCCACCACATACAACAGTAGTTTGTTCCTACTTTGAAAGTAGAGGTGGGAAATTTCCATCGACAGTGTTCTTTGGTTTGCAGTACATAATTAAGAGATTTCTAACAGGACCAGTTGTCACTAAGGAAAAAATAAAGGAAGCAAAAGAATTGTATAAACTTCACTTTGGAAATGATTATTTCAATGAAGAAGGTTGGAATTATATACTTGAGGTAAATATAAACTTTTTAAAGGGAGACAATTTACTACCATTTATTTTTCTGCTCTCAGTATTTTCAAAATAAAAAAAATAGAAAGTATATTATTGAAGAAAAGTATGCTTTTAAATATTGTAATTATTTTTATTCATACAAATAAACATTTAATTATTTTGTTAATCCTAATGTAGTAAAGCCTTGGTTGGAAAATTGAAAAGAAGGACATACATGGTAGTTTGAATACTGAACTGAAGTCTGAAAGAATGGATATGAATGAAAGTGTAGTTTGAAGTGTTTGAGACTCAAACTTTGAGTTGTCATGTTTTAATGAGCCAGATTCAACTATATATCTATGAAATATTTTTATGCCCCCAAAACAATTAGTGTGCATATTAATTTACCTCTGCATATCCCTCTGCATAGAGGGTTATGCTTTGTTTGGAGATTCCCCCCCCCCCCCTTCAGTTTTCAAGAAAGTTTTTATCTTACAGGATAATTGTACACACATGGAAGGTGATCTCTGTTTTCATCAAATTATTGGTTTCTGAATTAGTTATTTCTACATGAAATCAGCACATGGTTTGTCCAGATAACTCCTACTACACCTTTCAAGCTAGAAAGGTTTTATTTTTCAGGATGAATGTACACATATAGTAGGTGTGCTTACTATATGGATATCCATGTCAATTAATTTTTCCAAAAATTATGGGTTATTGAACTTAGTTATCTCCAGCAGTTGTCATTAAAATTGATAATGAAGATTTACACATCAATATTTTCCTGTTTTGATATTATAATTTTCCAGTTTTAGGTATTATGAAGTACATTTATACATGTTCATATGTGTCTTACAGACACAGCAAATGTAGGTGTATAGAATAGTATATCTATGAAATTAATTTTTTTTTTGAGAAATATATGCTTTTGAAAGTGACTATATTCATATGTTTTCAGAAACATAAAGGACACATACCACTTCGTATAAAGTCAGTCCCAGAGGGCAGTATTGTTCCATATAAGAATGTACTTTTTACAGTTGAAAACACAGATCCTAAATGTTATTGGTTGACAAATTATTTTGAGGTAAGTATATTGTACACTTACTTGTAAGTAAGAATTTGTACTGGGGAAACTTGCAATTAGCAGGGCTCACCACACTTGAAAATAACAGACTCAGAGTCTCTCTCAGGGTAGCAGCAGAATGACTTCCAAGTCTGCCATGGAGACTGTGTATTTTCCCCCAATTCATCGCCTGTTGAGTAAATACCTGTTATTTTGTGTCTTATAGTGTATACTATACATTGCTGCCTTAAAATACTGAAGAATATAATTTGAAATAAAAAAAATTAAAAAAAATGAAATTATGCAGTGGTGCTCTGAACTTGGAAGAAAATTTCTGTTACAGATATGAGCAAAAATATTTGTACCTTTTGATGCAACTTATTTATTATTGCCATTTTATTTTTTAATATTTATTTATCTATAATCTTTACTATTATTTTTTTCTCAGAAATACTCTTAAAATCCTCCTATTCACCTTGCTTGAACACCTTAATAATCAATACATGTATTGACAAAATTCCATTTGTGCATAGATATGTCAAAATCCGCTAAATTTATTTTTAAATAAGGTCTACATATTGTTACCGGTCCGTAAAAAACAGCGTGACCAATGAAAAATCATAAGAATTCCGATTGCCGCCATTTTCTAGCTTACTTTTTGTTGTTTCTTTCCCCTTCCCCTTTGATCTCCAAGAAAACAAAAAATGGCGGCTCGAGATTTCTAAATGTCTTCAGACGCAGCTGATTACGTACGTTGTTCATGGGCGCCTTACTTAAAAACACAGGGTGACTCATTTGTCGCTCTGGAGCCGATGACAGGGCGACATTGGCGATCATTAGGTGACTTAATCACCCTAATCACCCAGTTTGGTGACCCCTGAATTAGTGGAAAAGATGTAGATGATTTCATTATTATGATGTTGGCATATTCATGAGATGTGAATTTTTTTTCTGGAAATATAGAGAATCTTTGTAAAATAACGAAAGCATTAAATACCGTATTTTTTTCAGATGTTAGGTCAATATTTTTTTCAGGAAAATTCAGTCCACAACCTATCCTCCAAAACAACATATCTAAGGTCCAAAGCTGGAAAAGTCTTGTTTCCTGAATGAAATATACCTTCTCTTTTTCAGGAACTTTTCAGGAAAGAAATAGAATTACATGCTTTTGTTTATTGTGTAAATAAAATTGTTACTTTTCATTGTTTGCTTGTCTTTTTAGCTCACCTGCCCTATTCAATTAAAAATCTTCGTGTCTGACATCACTGAGCCAATTGAAACAAGACTTGGCAGCAATGGTCCTTAGATGGTCCTGTTTCAGAATTGTGTCTGATGACCCAGACTGTCAACTAAGATTGCCGCTGCAGCCAAACATAGTTTAACATAGGACCCTATGGGAAATTCATTTAAAAATCTTCTTGTCTGAAACCACTGAGCCAATTGAAACAAGACTTGGCAGCAATGGTCCTTAGATGGTCCTCATTCAGAATTGTGTCTGATGACCCAGACTGTCAACTAAGATTGCCGCTGCAGCCAAACATAGTTTAACTTAGGACCCTGTGGGAAATTTCATTTTAAATCTTTTTATCTGAAAGCACTCAGCCAGTTGGAACCAGACTTTGCAGCAATGGTTATTAGAATGTTCTCTTTCAGAATTATGTCTAATAATACAGTGTTTGTTTCTTAAGTACTTTTATGGCTGTTGATTGGCATATTGAATCCATTTGAACGGTACAGGCTCCTTCGAGTCTCTTGTTTTTGTTTTAAGTTTATCATGTGTAGTATATAAAGATTCTTATCTGGGAAAACAATGATGGGGATAAAGAAACATTGTATTACATGTTAGTCAAATTTATTTTGAAAAGGATAAAATTTCTTTATTTGCACAAATAAAAAAAAATCTTTTCTTCACTTATTCCTCATTTCTTGTGAAAGTAAAGCCTGATAATTATTACCATTTGCGAGCTTGTAAGCTAGAGGTTGTTGCCTTTGCAGAAGAGAATAGTGGTAAAATGGCTGCCCAGCGAGAAAGTCGTCAGGGGCTGGCGTAAGCAGAAAGATGCACTCCGAATGACAAAAAAGTCCAGAAAAGCTTCTAGAGTACTTGCACAACACAGGCCTGCACTTGGAGATCAAATAGAAAACTTAAGAGAGGGTTACTGTCCAGTTACGTATGAAATCTATAGAACTCACCAAAGAAAATAACATTAATAACTTTCAAGGTTCTGCATCCTGGTGTAACAGATTCATGAGACGTAAAAACCTTTGCATGCACCAGAGAACAACACTTGCCCAGCAGCTTCCCGCAGACCATGTTGAGAAACTTCTCTCTCTATCCCACCAGTTTGTGAGTGAGCAGATTACAATACATCACATCAACAACGACAACATCATCAACAGGGATGGTTAACATTTGATATTCCTATGAACAGAACCGTCAAGTCCAAAGAGGTCAGCACAGTTATAATTGGCACCACTGGACATGAAAAGTTAATTTTTACCATTGTACTAGCCTGTACTATCAGCGGAGAGAAGTTACCACCCATAATCGTCTTTAAACTTAAGTCTGCCATTAAAAAGAAACTGCCTGCAAGTGTAGTGACACAACAATGAAAAAGATTGGATGGACAATGATGAAATGGAGTTGTGGTTAAACAGTTGTTACGTGAAAAGACCTATTGGATTCTTCAGACAACAAAAGAGCATTCTGGTACTTGATTCAATGAGGGCCTACATCAGAGATGTTACAAAAGATTGTATTAAATCAATTGGCACCATACCTACAGTCACCCCTGGTGGCCTCACCAAGGTACTTCAGCCGCTCATTATTTCAGTAGAATAAATGCTTCAAGACCAAACTTCGTAAACTTTGGGAGCATTGGATGTGCCATGGAGACAAAAGCTTCACCAACACGGGCATCCTATCAGACCGTTCTTCATTGGATTAAAGATGCTTGGCATGCCGTTTCAGACAGTACCATTATCAGTGGTTTTATTAAAGCAGAGATTGTCCACATACAAGAAATACCATCCACCGACAAAGAGATGGCAGTTGTGGATGATGAGGATGACCTTTCACTCGCCTTAGCTTTAGTCTTTCATAGTGACATCAAAGATTCAGACTTCAACAAAAAAGTTCGAATCAGACTAAACATATGTAATTATATGAAAATATTGGTAGTGCTTTGATTTTTGATAACAATGTTAGGCACATAGTGCCTGGTTATATATAGCTTGATTTTAATATTATGAAATATAATTTACATTTATATGAAAATATTGTTGTGCTTGATATGTTACATTATTTTGTCAACAAAATTGTTATGTTGTGATTGTTACTGTAATACTTCATCATGCATGAATTGATAATCTTCCATAGATTGTGTCTTATTTCAAAAGGGAAATATTGGTATCAGGTGTTCTCCTTTCAATGGGAGAATTTTACATACAAGCAACTGTTTGTGCACGTGTAGTACAGTTTCTTGATAAATAATGGCGGTGGGCAAAAACAGTCAGTTATAATTCAAACGTTTGATTTTGACCTGAACATCTTCAAATCGTAGAATGAAAGGTACCAAAGTTAGTGAGTGTCAAGTCATATTTATTATAGCCAGGTAACAAAGAAGTGGATTGAAATGTTAATTAAACAAACATGGCTTTTGTTTTTACTGCTAAATAATTCAAAAACAAAAAACAAATACAATTTAAGACACTACTATATACACAATGAAAGATCGATCTTGAGTTTATTCTTACCTAGATTTCCATACCTACCTAGATGTCATTCTCAGTTCCCAACTCCAGCCTTTTTGGCAAATTGACCTTTCTAAAACCTGTTCCAAACTTTTGTCCGAAAAATTCCTTTTTCGACTTATTGTCCCTATCGACCTAAGGTTTGAAAAATATGGTAGATGTATTAAAATAATTTTGTACAAGCATTCTGTTTTTTTAAGTTTCCATTTTGCAAATAAACGAAATATCTTACTACAAAGTTTCATCTGTATTGTAATTCTTAAAATGACTAAATATGATTTGTTGTATTAAAAAATTAGATTTTTTCTACAGACTTTACTAGTACAAGTATGGTATCCAATGACAGTAGCTACAAATTCTTGGTACCAGAAGGAAATAATTGCCAAATATTTAGATGAAACTGCTGAAAATTTAGATGGCTTGCCTTTCAAGTTACATGACTTTGGATTCAGAGGGTCAACATCTGTAGAGGTTGTTATCTAATATACACATTTAATTTATTCAATAGCATCAGACATATTTGAGAAAAAATTTTATTATTAAATCATAGTTATGCGGTTCATAGATTTTGGGTTTTTGTAACTTATCCAGACTGTACATGTATATAATTTAGTTGTAAATAACTTAACTGATGCAATACACATACTAATTCACATTATGGAAAACACTAATTTAAGTTTTTAACAAAAGACATATTTGGTTTTGAATGATTACTAGAAAATGACCATACCTTGAAAATCAGTATGCACCAGCTCCAAAAAAATAAATTTTGATGTCATTAAAAATAAATGAACCCACACAATATTTTTAAATGATTAAAAAATGTTTTTCTTTTGTTTTGTTTCTAAATGATGTTGTACCTTTATAAATTCTTATGAGAAAATGAAAGCACTGATAAGTGTTATTAATTGGAATTCATATTGTCTTCTTTAAAAACTTTTGGATGCATTTTATCAGCATATAGATTTTGATAAATTTCCCACTTGTGCAATAAAATAGTTTACACAGCACACAGGATTTCATGATCATTAAAGGTAACATGAAAAATATGAAGTTCTTGTAAAATGGACAAATATATACACTGTACTGCAAATTAAAACATTATTGGGGTCAATTATTATTTGTAATCTTAATAAACAGAAAATTTTGGTAAATTAATTAATCCCATTGATTTTTTATGTTCTTTTGTCATAGGATTTAACTACCAAAAATCAAAATATTTGAATATTTTTAATAATTGCCATCTTAAGGTGTCATTTCTTTTCTTAGAAAATTAACTGAATAAAGTGTTTAAATCAGGAATTGTACTTTGTATGGTACATCTATGACCTTTGGAATAAACAAGTGGTCAGTTATCGCCTGGATCTCGTAATCCTGTTACATCTTTCACATTCATTTCCATGTTGAAAGTACATCATATAACTGAAAAAAATTTCTCTTGTATCTTTGACAGTCTGCTGGAATAGGAGGATGTGCCCATCTTGTCAACTTTTCAGGAACTGACACAATTACTGGAATAATGACAGCTAAAAGATTTTATGGTTGTGAAATGGCAGGATTTTCTATACCTGCTGCAGAACATAGGTTTGTTCAGTTTTTTATTCTGAAGAGTTTTTCATTCTTCCATCTTTTACAAATGTATTGCATCATTATTGTTTTTCAATTTGATAAAAGTTTCAACCAGTGATCTGTGTACATGTATATTTGTTTAAGCCAAACCAGTCTTCATCAAATGTATGATTGGGTGGTTTTTTGTAAAAGGCAGAAAAAACATCAAATTCGTAATAGTAAACAGAGAAATGCCAATTTGAATTATTATAATGCTCGTCCAGTTGCAGTTTTCACAATAATAAATTATCAGTATACATATTAATAAACATATGTAGCCTTTTATATCATTTTCATTAATTTGTTGAAGTTTGGGCAATTTTATCAATTTTTGTTTCTGTAAATATCCTGTAACTACTCATGGAAATATTCTCTGTAAATATTCTGTAACTACTCAAGAAAATACTCTCTGTAAATATTCTGTAACTACTCAAGGACATATTCTCTGTAAATATCCTGTAACTACTCAAGGAAATACTCTCTGTAAATATCCTGTAACTACTCAAAGAAATATTCTCTGTAAATATGCTGTAACTACTCAAGGAAATACTCTGTAAATATTCTGTAACTACTCAAGGACATATTCTCTGTAAATATCCTGTAACTACTCAAGGAAATACTCTCTGTAAATATCCTGTAACTACTCAAGGAAATATTCTCTGTAAATATCCTGTAACTACTCATGGAAATACTCTCTGTAAATATCCTGTAACTACTCAAGGACATATTCTCTGTAAATATCCTGTAACTACTCAAGGAAATACTCTCTGTAAATATCCTGTAACTACTCAAGGACATATTCTCTGTAAATATCCTGTAACTACTCAAGGAAATACTCTGTAAATATCCTGTAACTACTCAAGGACATATTCTCTGTAAATATCCTGTAACTACTCAAGGAAATACTCTCTGTAAATATCCTGTAACTACTCAAAGAAATATTCTCTGTAAATATTCTGTAACTACTCAACAAAATACTCTCTGTAAATATTCTGTAACTTTCAAATTCAAATTCAAATGTTTATTGTCATATAAACATAAAATGTTTGTGACATATAATACAAGTAAATGAAAAACATTATAATTGTATATACACAAAGAAATTAGTAGTCCCCCGTCCTCAGTTCTAATGACCTTTTTATAAAGGAACCAAGTCTATTTACTTGTGATGGTGTTGATGGGTTTAATATAAAGCTTAATTTCTTAATTATACTTAAATCATCAAACCCTGGATTTTCATTTATAAATTCTGTTAAATATTTATTTCTAATACTAGAGTTTATTTTGCATTCTAAAAGGAAATGGGATTCATTATCTAAGCTATTGCAAACTTTACATTTTCTATCCTCTCTAGGTATCTTTAAATGCCTGCCTTTTTCTGTTAATAAATTATGATTGCTAATTCTAAGTTTTACTATAAGTTTTCGATATTCGAAATTTGGATTTACTAAGAAATTTTCGATAAAGGGATTATTATAATCTAGTTTAACTTTATTATATATATATAATTTACTTTTTTCATTTATGTCAGTCATCTTATTTTCTACTAAATTTTCATAGTATTTTTCAACTTTTGACTTTATTTCTTTTTTCTTTATTTTCAAATCAGTCAGCCTATTAATATTTTGTATTTGGTCAGTATCAACATCTGATTCTTCTATAATGTTTTTGGCAAAAGTATACCACGTAAAGATTCCATATTCATCTAATTCTTTGCACAGTGCAAAGGACTCTTTCAGAAGAGGATTAATGCTCTCTGAATAAAGTCTTAATAAATATAGTATGGATTGAACTTTTATATGATTTTCTAAGGGAAGTCTTCTAAGTTCCATTCTAGTTGCTAAATTACAAGCATTTTTTCTTGTTCCCAAAATATATTTGCAAAAACAAAGGTGTAGATTCTCAATTGACTACTCAAGGAAATATTCTCTGTAAATATTCTGTAACCACTCCAGGAAATATTCTCTGTAAATATTCTGTAACTACTCCAGGAAATATTTTCTGTAAATATTCTGTAACCGCAGTCCACTCCAGGAAATTTTCTCTGCAATACTAAATATTCACCTGTGCAACATAATCATCCTTTATAGCTAACCTGACCCAAAGGGTCATGTGAGCTATTGCCATCACCATCACTTTTCATCAGTCGTCCGTCCGTCATCATTTAATATTTTGAACTTCTAGAGAGCCACTGAATGGATTGAAACAAAACATTGCACAAATGTACAAGGTGCTGACCAAGGATTGTTACTTTGGTGATGATCCGTTATCCAACATGGCTGCCACCTGGGGACTAAGTTTAACATAGGACCCTATGGGAAATACATATAAAAATCTTCCTCTAGAGAACTGCTGAATGGATTGAAACCAAACTTGGCATGAATGTTCCTTATGAGGTGCTGACCAAGAGTTGTTTCTTTGATGCTGATCTTTAATCCAAGATGGACGCCAGCAGGGGAGTTAGTTTCAAAATAGGACCCTATGGGAAATAGATACAAAAAATTCTTTAGAGATCTGCTGAATGAACATACTATGAATGTTCCTTAAGACGTTCTGCCAATCTGTCATCCAAGTTGGCTGCCAACAGGGGACTTAGTTTAACATAGGACCCTATGGGAAATAACTACAAAAATTTTCTTCTAGAGAACTGCTGAATTGATTGAAACCACAAATGGCATGAGTGTTCCTTATGAGGTGCTGAACAAGTCTTGTTACTTTGTTGCCGATCTATCATCCAAGATGGCCGGCAAGGGGGAGTTAGTTTAGAAATAGGACCCTATGGCAAATACATACAAAAATTTCTTTAGAGATCTGCTGAATGAACATACTGTGAATGTTCCTTATGACATTCTGACCAAGTGTTGTTACTTTGGTACCAATCTGTCATCCATGATGGCCGTCAGCAGAAGACTTTGTTTAACATAGGACCCTATAGGAATTACATTTTGTGTACATACAAACGGCTTGGAAATTACTGAATGGATTGAAACCAAACATGGCATGGATGTTAATCTCAAGGTCCATTAGCAATGAACAAATGGAAATATCAGTTGAGATATCCTGGTTTGATGATCCTCTTACAAACTGTTAGTATCTATTAAAAACTTTATGCTGTCTTTTGTTGAAAGATTACAAATATACCTCAAGAAACTGATCCTGGTATTGAAGCCAATTTGTATTCAGTGTAGACTAGAAAGTAGGAGGTGTGCCAAGGATTAATGCAGATTTTTATATGACCGCAAAATTTTTATGGCCCGGTTATCAAATTGGTACACACTGAGGTTTAGAGGGTCCAAAATTGAACTTTATTTGATTTCATCAAAAATTGAATTCTTGGGGTTCTTTGATATGCTGAATCTAACCATGTATTTAGATTTTGGATATTGGAATACCACAAAGGGATGGTAAGAATTGTCTTTGGTAGTTATGGCTCAAACTGTTAAGGAATAAGGTGCAAAAAGGGGGGAAAAGGGTTTCCAGGTTAATGGACAATTACTTAAGTACAAAACATAATTTAAAAGGCAGTGTAAGGTTGGTAATTGAAACTCATTTGAATATCTCACCTAAACTGCTTTTAAATTATTTATATTGGAAATTTGCCAAAAACTTTATTATTAATAAATTCCATTGGAAATTTGCCAAAAACTTTATTATTAATAAATTCCATTGGAAATTTGCCAATAACTTTAGTTTAATGAACTTCATTGGAAATTTGCCAATATAAAATGTTGCTGATGAAGCTTTTTTGTTTATCTCCCCTAAACTGCTTTTAAATTATATATATTGGAAATTTGCCAAAAACTTTATAATTAAATTTCTGATTTATATATAAAAGCAAATAATAATGATAAGGCCAGAGATACACACCAAACAGGATGTGTAAATTATTATAATAAGTATTGTGCAATAGAAGGAAATTTTCAATTGCACAGTATTGCGCAATAGCAAGAAATTGATATTTGGGTCCGGTTATCAAATTGGTCCACATTGAGGTTTAAAGGGTCCAAAATTGAACTTTATTTGATTTCATCAAAAATTGAATCATCAAAAATTGAACTATTGGGGTTCTTTGATATGCCGAATCTAACCGTGTATTTAGATTCTTAATTTTTGGTCCCGTTTTCAAATTGGTCTACATTAAGGTCCAAAGGGTCCAAAATTAAACTTCTTTAAAATTTTCCATTTTAAATTGGTTATTTCTGATTTATATATAAAAGCAAATAATACTGATATGGTTTGAATAGGTAAATTAAAAATTTTTAAGTTCTTAGACCACATTAATTCTGTGTCAGAAACCTATGCTGTGTCAAATATTTATTCACAATCCAAATTCAGTGCTGTATCAAGCTTGAATGTTGTATCCATACTTGCCCCAACTGTTCAGGGTTCGACCTCTGCGGTCGTATCAAGCTGCGCCCAGCAGAGCATTTTATTTTTATCTTTTTTTCAGTACTATAACAACATGGGGTAGAGATGGGGAGTATGAAGCATTCAAAAATATGTTGACAAGTTTTCCTAAAGGACCAGTAGCTTGTGTTAGTGATAGTTATGATATATGGAATGCCTGTGAGAAGGTGTGGGGAGAACAACTCAGAGATTTAATCGTATCCAGGGACGGAACTCTAGTTGTCCGTCCAGACAGTGGTGATCCCCCAGAGATCGTTGTCAAGGTAAGTTGTAACATGAAACATATGTGACCTGGTATGCATTAAAGTTCTTTTATTTTTTTTGCTCACAAGCATCACTTGTGTTGTATTTTCAAAAATTTTTACATTTTAAGCTTTCCTGTGAAACTGCCTAGCCATTTTGGACTATAAACCTTTAGAATAACATCCAATTGCCCAACTTCAAACCAAGAATCAACCACATATGAAACACAGGTTGTGTGGAATTTTTGTCTGAATTATGTCCTTTGATAAAACTGAAAATTGACAATAATTGATAGAATTTCAGAGTTATCTCCCATATTGAAAAAAAGAATATTTTTCTGAAAATTTGAAAAATTGATTCCAATTGAGTTGCATTTGTTTTTACTGTCAATATTTACAAATCAGTATTTTTTTTTGGGGGGTGGGGGAATGCCACAACTGAAAATCAGGGCAGATGTTATGATTTAAGATATAATTTTGCCATCATGCATATTTAAAATTTTTAAATCTTCATTACTTAGAAATGAGCGTTCAAATCTGGTGAGTAGATATATCTTAGAAACAAATATTCTATGTGGGAATTTCAGTATCAATAATCAGAAATCAGAAGTAGTAAGCATAAATTTTCATTTTGTATAAAGCTAAGTTACCAAAATTACCGTGGTGCAAAATGTACACTGTAACATTGTTGGATCAATAGAAGCAGTTATTTCCATAATTAAAAAAAATTCAATTTTTCAGGTATTAAATATTCTAGGAGAAAAATTTTCAACTAGTGTCAATTCAAAAGGATACAAAATGTTACCTCCATATATAAGAGTCATACAAGGGGATGGTATAAGTTATGAAACAATAGGAGCAATATTGGATAATATGAAGAAACATTCATGGAGTGCAGACAATCTAGTATTTGGAAGTGGTGGAGCCTTGTTACAGAGGTTAGACAGAGACACACAAAAGTGTGCATTTAAATGTAGCTATGCAGTTATAAATGGAAAAGAGGTAAGATAATTTAAAAAAAATGTTCTAAAATCTTTATACTGTTCTTTGCATGATGGCCAAGTAAACCCTGTTGGTGCATATTTTGTCATAAGAAAAAAGATTTTATGGATTTTAATTTTGACCCAGAAAGAAAGTTTGTTTAAAAGAAAAGAATTAATTTCAATGAAGAAGCTTGACAAGAGAAACACAGCTTGATATAAAGTAAAGACTTAGTCGGCCTTCCTAGAAATGCAATCAAACTCTCAGTTACTGTAAATCTGTTATTCCTTGATTAAAAAAAAAAAAACATTTTCAATATCTCTACAAAAGTAGTGTGCACCAATTAAGAAAAGAAATTGTCTTTATAATTTACTCAGAAATCTGCCTTTGAAAAAATATCACTTCCATCAATTCAGAAAGATGGAACAAGATTTTCTAAGGGATTCTGCTCCAGTATGCAGTGTAACCTAGTTATCCCTAAATGCTCTTTTTTTTAAATAATTATTTGTATGTGTAATTCTTTAATTTTACCTATAGGTTAATGTATTTAAACAGCCAATTACTGACCTAGGAAAGAAAAGCAAGAAAGGTCGTTTGTCGTTAGAATATGAAAACGGCCAATACAAAACTGTAGAAGAAGGAAAAGGAGATCCTAAAAAGGTAATAAGATCATTAAATATCTGTAACAATTTCAAATAAAAAATATAAAGATGCAGACAGGCATTATTTTAAAGTAAAATTATTCCAGATTTTACTGAACTTAGTAAGGTCATGTAAGGTGTTTGAAGGTTTGCTTTAATTGCAGCTTTTAAATAAGGATATATCAATCTCAACCCAACATGGTCGACATGGCTAAAAATAGAAGGTTAATAGGGGTAAACTGCAGTTTTTTACTTATATCTCAAAAACTAAAGCATTTAGAGCAAAACTGACAGGGAGTAAAAATGTTCATCCGGTCAAGATCTACCTGGCTTAAAATTTTTAGACAAATCAGTCAACCCTTTGTTGGGTTATTGCCTCTGAATTTTTAATTTTAAGGGAATTTTGCAGTTTTATTTGAATATTATTATAAATAAAGACAAACTGTAAACAGCAAAAATGTTTAACAAAGTAACATCTACAATTAGGTCAACATGACCAAAATCATTAATTGATCCCTTATAGGAGTTTTTGCCCTTTAAACTGAGTCAATTGGAACAAGACTTTGAAGCAATGGTCCTTATATGGTTCTCTTTCAGAAATATGTCAGATGACATTGTCTGTCAACCAAGATGGCTGCCACAGCCAAACATAGTTTAACATAGGACATTATGGGAAAATTCATTAAATAATCTTCTTGTCTGAAACCACTCCGACAATTGGGACCAGACTTGGCAGCAGTGGACCTTAGATGGTCCTCATTCAGAAGTATGTCAACCAAAATGGCTGCCACAGCCGAGCTTAGTTTAACATAGGATGCTATACGAAAATTTAATTTGCAGATCATCATACCTTAAACTTGGCCATTTGGAACTAGACTGATGACAGTAATGGTCCTCTTTCAGTATTATGTTCGATAACCTTGAATGTCAACTAAGATGGCCACCACATTCTGACTTTGTTTAACATTGTATCTATTGGAAAACCAGCCAGGATAACTCCTACACTTAAATTTTCAGTTCTGCTGAAGTTGGACAAGTTAAATCCAGGTGAGCAATACAGGCTCTTGAGAGCCTCCAGTTGTTTTACATTCTTTATTTTCCAGTTTTACAGGAGAAACAGGTACTTAAACTCATTAAATAATTATTAGGAAAACCACAGACTTTCTTAATCTTCATTTTTAACTCGTGTAATAACATATTTAGAAAAAAATATGATGCATAGCTTATGTGATACTGAACTGAGTAGCATTATTTTTGCCTTATCGTAAAGTTATGTATATTAAACAAAAACTAAGCCACTCTAACCTTAATTTTAGCCCATTGTCTGTAAACCATTTATTCGATGAACTGAGATTTCCAGATAGTAATATGTCTAATATTGTAAAAATGTTGAAATCTTGAAGTTTATATTATAAATTGTTATGCAATTCTAGTGCAAAACAGGAGTATATATATAAAATGGAGTTGAAATATTCTGGTTCATAATATAAGCATTTAAGGATGCTCGCTGGTCAGGTTTTGGTATTTTTGTCAGATTTTCTGAATCCTCGGGATTTATCCATTTCTTAAACATGAAATTTTTTGCCCATGAATCCCCACTTTTTCTTTTATAATTCATTCATATATACTTTAAAATGGTATTTGACAAAATGTTATGAAATCCTTTTTATTTTTTCAACATTTTTGAGAGGCTGAAGTTGTCAATGCAAAGACAATGAAAAATCCAGAGAAAACCCATTTCCTGCAAATTTTCAAGACCTTATAGCTCTAAAATGAGCACATGAACCTATATTTTTTTCTTGCTTATTTGTTTACTATTCATATGTTCTCTCAAACTAAAACACCTATTTCGAATCCTATTTATTTCCTATTAGACCAGCGATCATCCTTAATAAATTTTTGGTAAATGGGACTGTATTTTTATTTACAATAATTCTCTTTTCAGGATGTTCTAATAACTGTGTTTGAAAATGGGAAGTTATTACGGGACTATGATTTTTCTGAAGTTCGAGAAAATGCTGAGTTGCCATTAGTTAAACAAAAGAAACAGAGATCCTCATAGTTGAAGATGATATTTATGGACCCCATTTTTACTGCAATTCCGTCTGTACCCTTAGGAGATTGTAACTACTGCCTTTAATGTTTGACTTGTAGAGCTTATCTTCTCAGCTCAGTGTTCCAGATAAGCTTTGAGGGGCATTGCATATTTTATGCATCAAGTTTGGTATCATTTGGTTTTACAGCCTTTGAATGCCCCTAATATAATTAAGTAATGTAGTGGAGTAGCAGCATCTTATTTTGTTATTTCTCTCAGTTTTTATAGAACTGTTTTTTTTTTTATGTATGGACATTAGACATTGTTTAGCACAGAGTTATACAATACTAGATACCATGAATACTGTCCACCAGTTAAGTACTAGAAAATGTATCTGACTATTTATTATGCTGCATTATTAGATTCATTTGATTTGAATATCTGGAACACTGCAGTACTATGAAAGTTCTTTTTTTTAAGTTGATTATGGATGAATAGTGTATGTGGTAATGTTGCATAACTGGAAATGGAAATGCTTATAGGGTACATTAAAATATTTTTTCAATTAGATGAAAGATGGCAAACGTTAATGAGTTTTTTAGTACATGTTTTTTTAAGTGCATTGCGGGTATTACATTTGGGCCAGATTATAACTGTGACGGGGCAAAAAATGTTAAATTTCGGTCGAAAATATTTTTGTTACCTGAGCTCTTCTTACCTGTAATTATAGGTAGGTGTTAATTTCTACTCAACCATAATCTCATTTCTTGTGTTCAACCTTCAGTCTAGTTTAGTTCACTGAATAATCAGATATGGAAAGGTTGGGAATAACAAGCACTGTTACAAACTTACAGTTCAATAATATACAATTTTTGTATGCTAAATTGTTGTCTTTGGTCCAGGTGTAAAACCCTCAAATGCATTATCTCTTAGAAAAAAAAATATGGTATAGAAATAACTGATATTTTGAAATCTTATGTTCTGCTTAAAGAACATTTTACCTGTTCTCACAATATTTATTAATTTTTTATTCAATGTATCAAAATTATTAAAACTTCAAAAAGTAGGAGACGTTTCAAGATGTATATATAGGAGTATAAATTTTCTGGACTGGTGCCACAAAACCCCTATGTTTTACATGAAAAGCTATCAGTAGATTGTATTTTGGTAGTTTGGTAATGATTTAGTATTATACCATTGATGTGTATTGGTAACATTCCATGTTATATATATGTATACTAAAGTATCATTTTTTTTTTAGATAAATGGTAAAAAAACAGTATTTATTGACATATTTCTGTTAAAAAAATTTTATTAGTGATTTATAGTAAGAAATGAAAAGGAGATTTTTAGAAAATATATTTCAGTGTTGGTATCTAATGTTTAGTTGTCCATTTGACTATCAGTACTCCATATGAATTTCCAAAATACAAAATCAGATATGGCAAGCATGTTTTAAAAAGACAGATGATTTTATATTCAATAAGTTTCCCTAACATGTATTTTATTAATTAGATTTTAAGCATAGTGATCAGTGGATGATAGTAATATCCTGAACATTTTTTATAAGTTTTATCTGTAAGATGAAGAAACCTGGTTCTTAACTCTTTAGAATTTTTCTTTGTCCAAAAATGGATTGTAATATTTATGCAATGAATTAAGGCCTTTGTCATCTGTCCAAAGTGTTCTTCTATTCATTCCATATACATGTGTAGAGACTGGCATACAAGTTGTTTATTCATTCTGAAATTCAAACACACTGTAAAATAATTTCATGAATGATTGCAAAACACAGAGCCAAAATATGACACTAATATGCAACTTTACATTTTGATGTAGATAAAATTATTTATCACATACCTATGTGATATTGTTTTAATTGCACCATTTTTAGTTCGCCTCAACGAAGTTAAGGGGGACTATTGGAGTCACCCCGGCGTCCGCATCCACAGTCAGTTCTCAGTTATTAGTTGACATAGGGTCATATATTTTTGTGTGCAGGTGCTTGATGGAGAAACTGACCATATGATATAAGATGAAGGTCACATGACCAATATTACACGGTTGACTGGCTTTTAAGTTTTATGTCAAAAATCAGTTTTAACATAAGAAGCGACCTACAATCATATTACTTAGTGTGATGGTGCATCTCCAGGAGTAACACAGCCTCCCACCAAAATTAGGTCACTCTGACCTACTTATCGTGCTTCATGGACTGATGTTAAGTTTAATGCCCGATGTCAGTTCTCCAATACCAAGGGACCTACAATCAACTTGGTGTGAGGATGCATCTCGGAGAGTAACACAGCCTCTCACCAAAATTAGGTCACTCTGATCTACTTATCACACATCATTTCCTTAGGCTAAGTTTTATGTCTTAGTTCAGTTTTCTCATACCAAGCGACCTATAATCATATAACTTGGTGTCAGGGTATATTTCAGGAGTAACACAACCTCCAACCAACATTAGGTCACTCTGACCTACTTACTGCGCTTCATTGACTTAGGTTAAGTTTTACATCTGAGTTCGGTTTTCCAATACCAAACGACCTACAATCATTACTTGCTGTAAGGGTGCATCTCGGGAAGCTACACAGCCACACAGCAAAATTAGTTGGGGATCGAGGCGAACTTTGTAATCGTAGATTTCTAGTTTTATGTTCAGGTATCACAGTTATGAACTTCAATTTACAGGATAAATTGCACACCACACATAAGCTCCGTAATGACTTTTTCTAACTGAAAAGATATAGACAATAACAATGCATTGACTTGACATAAAGCCGATATATGAATGAAGCTTAGAATCAGGTGAAAATGCAAGGGTTTTGCCCGGGTATGCAGTTTATGAACTAAGATATCATTGCCTAACATTTTATAAACGTACAATTAATTGTAGTTGTTTGAAAATTTGTATAATGGGGTTCACATTATTTTCACTAGAGTTACAAACATTTGTAAATAAAATGCGGGTACTGGTTGTTCATACAGGATCGTAAGGCCTGTTTTGGCTCTGTAATACACAATATACAGTACACAGTTTTTTAAACACCAAAATTTTTTTTATAGTTGATGTCCAACTTGAAAAATAATTAGGTGATTTTTCATGCATGTTGAGTCTTACAGATATTGTAATTTTCATGTAGAACATTTTATTATTAGTATATGAAGTTTTCTATGAGTATTTTATGTAAAAAATAAAAATAAAATACACCAGCTGTACCTCCACAACATTTCAGGAAATGTTATCAGGAAAATAGGTGACATAGTTCATTTTATTAATAGCAGATTAAATACTTTGGTTAATACCTACTTCTTGCTATTCATTCTAATGCTGTACAAAATAATGCTTTCTCAAAGTAAATTACTTCCAAGGAAGGTAACAGCAAACTTTGCTATTCAATGAAAACACATGTGCTAACAATCCTTTGTGTCCATAATCAATACCCACTAATTAACTTTGGCAATCACTTATGTAGACTTTCCAGCTATTATGCCTTAGACTTTACTTTTAAAATTTAACAGCTGACCATTTTTTCAGAAATATCTTTTTGTTTTATATATAGACGATAAACCTAGCAGGACATACAGCTTTATCAAATCTGTAGCAAAAGTAAAAACAACAACTTCAGCAGTTTGGCATACGTATCAATTTTAATTCTCACTTGTTCCTAGATATTGAAGAAGTATTATTGAAACAATGATGTTTAATTACTTTACAAAATAAAATGGAAAATAGAAAACGAATGCTGCTTTAACAACACATTGAATCTCGTGTTTTTCATTATAAGATTTTAATGGAACTTTGAACAGATGTTTGTAATAACAGTTTGGATATTTATTTAATGTAAATTAAAACTTAGATTATTTTGTAATTTGTTAATAAGAAAAATATATCAGTCAGTACTAGATGGAGGATTTATTTTGATGGGATTAGAATTTTTAGCTCTCTTAGAGCTACGGGTTTTTCCTCACTTGGTGTCCAAATCTTTGGTCTGTCATTTGTGAACATACATATTTTGAAACAGAGATTTTCCTAAAGTCCATAAAGTATTGGCTATTACAGAAAGAATTTCAATCTTTGAAACATGTGAACAGTCATTAGTTCTGTTTTGTATCTTTTGTATAATTTTTATACCCCTGCCCTTAAGAGGTTGTTGGATATAGCTATCCTCCTGACTGTCAGTCACACTTGTTTCCCTGATAAAGAATTGCTTGAAAGATTTTAAAACAATATCATTACTATAAAGTACAAATCAAGTGTGATTTTTATGAATTTGACATTTGGCATTCAAGAGTTACAGCCCTTTATTTTCAGAAAGATCAAGTTTCTTAGGTACCTTGTTTTGATAATTAAAGTACTGCTTGACCATATCTATTTAATTTTTAATACATTGCCTTTGGCCCATTTTTGCCGATTTGACTTTTACCAAGTACCACTTTGTTATCTGAACAATTCAGCTTTTAAGGATGATGATTAGAGAACAGCTTTAGAAACAATAAAATATGGGTCAAACTCTTGTAGGAGGTTTGACATTCAGTTCTACAGTTACATTCCTTTATTTTCTTGAAAAATTGGGATTTTAAAAGTTTCTGGATGAAAAATAAAGAACAGCATGACAAATCATATTACATTTTAACATTATATCCTAGACCATTACATGCAGGAGGAGTTTAGTGCTGGCATATATCAAATATGTTGTTGAAGAGTTCTGCCCATATTATTAGATACTTTGATGAGCCTTTCTTTAATTTAAGCTGCAGGCAGGGGTATCTGTTATCACCAGATCACCTTTTTTCTAGATTTATAGAAAAGTAGATTTTTTTGTTCAAAATCACATACATATGTATTGATTTTTTAAAAGTTTTTCTTATAGTTTTTTTATGAATTTTATATATATATACATGTTATTAAAATGAAATATGCACAAGTTGTCTGAGAGATTTATAATTGTTTATAAAAAGTATGTAGTCTAATAGAAAATACAGTGTTAAACTTGTTTTTTTGTTGTTGTCGATTTAAACATATTTATGAAAATGAAAGGATATGGTATATATGTCAGTCAGACAACATCTAATTAAATGTAGTACATTGTAAATAATTTAAGGTATCCGGACCATAAATGACCACGTGATTATTTAAAAGTTCCCGGATGTTCCATACAACGCAATTGAAATGACCTCGGTAATTATCGGCAAACTTCGGAAATTCTAATATAACTAACTAATTTTTACAGACTCTGCATAGAAGCAACAAAGTGTGTTTCAACTTGAGAAAAATATATATACAAAATTCCAGCTTTAAATTGTTTGGTTCCGCCATTCAGGGTCAAAAAGAGATACAATTTTTTATCATTATCTATTATGGTCCGGATACTTAAATATTTAGGCAGGAATATAGGCAATATGCCACAAGACAATCACTAATTGTTGAAACCTTAGAAAATATAATATTACAAACAGGTGTCAGGGACCATTTTTAACTCGCAATGCAGTACTAAAGAATTCAACCTTAAGATGAAGAACAGCATTAAAATCAATGTACCTTTGCTAGACTGTAGGGAATTATGTCAAAAATATATTCATCATATACAAACAAATGACAATGTATAAATAGATGACAGAGTAACTTTTAAAATTAATACAAACAATGATAAAAAGAAAAGCGACCGATGAAACATTTCTATGATGAAATACATACATGTCCTTTAGCCCATTCAAGAATTCACTGTCCCATTGTCATTTGATGCCCACCATATATTTACCTATTACATTCTACTCAGAAATTATGTTCTTGGTACATTTCACAAATACAAATCCATTCAATAAAAAGTCCAGTAATAAAATTATAAAAATGTATCTCAAGTACTTTTTTGTGGAATTTCTGGTCTTTTGTAAGGCAAACAGAGATGTCCAGATTCATTCTTAAAAAAACAGGATAAATTTAGAAATAGCATTATTATTCCTTGTCAGAATGTGAAGAATATTTTGCAAGGGAGACAATCCATTTACATTTACTATTTTGCCAAGATGTCAGTATTTCAGATAACTGGCTTTTTGATGCCTGTTAATCAAATTTTTCATTTTATGTAAGGTGGGTATGTTGTATGAAATGATTCCTTATGTCAGTCTCAATTCTTTATACAAGTCAATACCTACACTTTAGTTAAAATTGGCTGTGCTTGTGTGCAGGATTTTAATCGTATTGTCTATCAAATTATGACAGTGTATGTTAGATTTGTCTGCTGTTCTGTGTAATTTGTCGAACTCCTTTGCATGTGTATTATTTAATATAGAGATTGTGACATAAATTTTTTCACGGACTAATCTGCAGTAAGTTGTCAGATTTTTCTCTTTGTTTAGGGCCTAAAAATGATTTTAAGATGAAGAACAGAAAAAAAGTGCTTTTGCCTAGTACATCTACTGTCTGGACACCTCAGTTCATAAAATGGATTTTTCGCAATTTGAAAGTCTAAACGTTAAAATTATTAGAAAATTTTTTGTTGGTTAATTAACCTTGTTGATCATCTAAGAAAACATAAAAAATGTAAAGTTGTTTATAAAGGTTATGTTTGTATACCTCACAAATGATTCTAAATGGGGAATTTCCAATAGAAAAATTAATGCACTTGAAAATTTCAAAAAATCAATAATTTGAATTTATCAACCCAGACCTATCCTAAAATTTGTAAAACTGTTATTTTAAATATTTTTAATGCACTTTGTGCATATTGCATGCATCATGGGGTTGTAATACTTAATTTTATAGGGGCCTTGGTGGGCGAGTGGTCTAGGTAGTTTGTATAGAGTACTAATGATAACTAATCCGTCAACACTGAGCTTGTGAATCTTGCGTGTGGCGGGTATGTTCGACTCCGAACTTAATTGACAAGGATTGGTAATTTTCCTACCGAAGGTTGTGGTTCTCTCCGGGTACTCTAGCTTCCTCCACTATTAAAAACTGGCCGCTGCAAAATAGCCAAATGTGCTGAAAACGGCTTAAAACCTCAACTAAACAAACTAACTTAATTTTATAAAATCTCATAGAAAGAGTTATCTCCCTTTTATATTGATAATTCCATAGGCAGAATTTTTCTGTTTCTCTGGAAGACATGCTTGAACACAATTAAGTAAGTTCAATTGTTTCAGTTACGACTTGGCTCATTGCATCTTTCACCCATCTGACTAGACAATTCACATTGATTAAGATATTCAAATTCTGAAAAACCCATTTTACGAACTGAGGTGTCCAGACAGTAGGGATTTTGCTTCAATAATTTATCCAGCATATTTTTTATTATGACTGAAAATAAACCATGGTATACACTTTTAATACATGAAAAAAACACCTAAGGAAGGAAGAAAGTGTATTTTCCTATAGTATAAAGTGTTTTGGTATTATTGTTTATCCTTGAACACTGGATAATTTGAAGAAGTAACATACTAAAGGGACAAAAAATGAAGTTTTCATGGCATAACATGATTGGAAAAGGATATTGATATTGACATCCTGACAATAAAAAATACCATGATTCTCAGTCCACGATTTGTGCATGCTAGTTGCACTAAGGGTTACATAAGATGAATCAGGAAGCACTAGGGAGAAAAAAAAATTTAAAGACACTAGCACCATAGATCATAATATATAAGAAAATATTAATGATTATTTGATATGTCTATAAACATAACACACTTTTAAAGGTTTGAAAACAACATTTGAAATCTTTACATGGCTCCTTGCTTCAAATACCATGTGTCAATCAAGATTTATGCATGTATATTAAGGGGGTAGACCCTTTGCTTTGGTGTTTGATTCTTCTTTATCCAAGTCTGTGAGTAGTTTATATATTGTACTTTTGTATGGTGATATATATGCAGATGTGTATTGAATTCTTTAATAAGAATATAAAATGGAATTAGGGAATAAAGTATTTTCTTTGTTTTTCAATAAGAGAAAAAAAATAAAGACAAATTTCCAATGTTTTCCGTTTATAAAATATTAATATTTGACAGGTTGTTTTAATGTCAAATAACCCTTTCAATACAAAACACAAATACAAATAAGGAATGGTTACCGCTAACAAAAATAACATTTTCTGTAAAAATGATTAACTTTAATATAAAGTAAACATGTCATTCTTCATGACAATAATTAAACATGTCTGCCACATTTAATATCTGAATATAGATTCTTTATTATGTAACACAATAACAGCATAAAAGATCTCTTCAATAATTGTGTCATAAATATGTTTGAGGTATATGTTGTCTTAATTTAATGCATATATGTAATAGTGTAATATATTAGCAATAGAGATTCATATCAGTAAAACTTTATCCTTCAGTAAACATAGATTCTTTGAAAAGTGTGAAAATTTCAATCAATGCTGTTTATTTTGCTGATGGCGTTTTTGAAGTGATGATAACTGACTTCCTTGTCTCGATTTCTTTATCTATAAAACATATCAAAAACACTGAAGTTTCCTTGTAGACAAATCTCTTGTATTTTCATTGTTTATCGATCCAGGAAAAAAATATGAAAAATTTCCAATGTTTTTCATTATGAAACATCAACTTGATTTATAAAGTGATTACTTATAATTTTACTATATGAATAGAAACAGGAAGATAGACCATTTGCAAAACAAATAGTATTAGTATAAGTATGTATATATTAAACACACCATTGTTTTTTATTCATTACAGGCTACATTCAAAATAAAAATAAATAATAATAAACAAGAGGCTGTCGAATGACAGCAAACCGGATTTTCCTGCATGGAAATGATATCTCATTTTCTGCTGTATGAAGGGCCACGAATATGCCACAAGAAAAGTAATAACTTGACAACAACAAATGACCTTTGCATGGAAACGACGACTTGAACTGCCTTTTTCAATTTTTTAGAACCATAACTCCTGAACGGTGAAAGTGAAAATCGTCAATATCGGAACGGTGAAAGTGGAAATCGTCAATATCGAACTTGACCTCCATTTTGTCATCAGTAACAACATATTAAAATTTGAAAAGCTTTGGTTGAACAGTTCATAAGTTATCACACGGACACCACTGGGAAAGCCATTTTTCAATCTTTCAAGAACCATAACTCTTGAACGGTGAAAGTGAAAATCGTCAATATCGAACTTGACCTCCATTTTTTCATCAGTAACAACATATTAAAATTTGAAAAGCTTTGGTTGAACAGTTCATAAGTTATCACACGGACACCACTGGAAAAGCCATTTTTCAATCTTTCAAGAACTATAACTCCTGAACGGTGAAAGTGAAAATCGTCAATATCGAAATTGACCTCCATTTTGTCATCAGTAACAACATATTAAAATTTGAAAAGCTTTGGTTGAACATATCATAAGTTATTGCACGGACACTGTTTGGCAGCCGCCCGCCCGCCGTACATCACCAAATTAATACCGGATATTTTCCTATGAAAATCCGGTTAAAAATGATATAAATGAGACTGGTATTTTTTTTAATCACTCACTTATTTTTAAGTCTCCCAAACGAAGTGGGAGACTTTTAGATTTTAATTTGCGATTTTTATCGAACATTTTTTTCTTCCTCTCCGATTTCTCAATAACCGTCAGAGATATGGATCTGAGGTTTAAAATTATGAAAGATCAATGTTTCTAGATGTGCATTATACCATTCATTTTTTTGATGAGGGTCACTGGGACATATAACGAGCAGTTTAAAGAGTCTAGGAGTTTACTATAGTTCACTGTTACAGTTATTACTCGTCAACTGTGGGTTTGAAAAATATCAGGGTATTCTTGTGAAGAAATCGTTTTGACAAATAGGACTTTATACAGAATTGAGTATTATCACATTATGCATAGTAATTTTTGTTAAGGCATACATCTGAAATCAGAATGTCCAGTCCTTCCGAAATATTACATGTACACGGTTCATTTAATAATTGGTAAGGTTTTATCATCCTGCCATCCCGGAATTATGTACTTGGTGAGTGTCAGTTCTCAGTGTGAAGTAAAGACTAAATGCCAAGGCATATGTTGCTAAACCCGCTAAAACTCCGAAAATTACAAATATTTTTGCTTTCTTTGCATGATGTTTTGAGGCAACTTCATCTCCTAACTGCCAAGCGAAATTTGCTTTAACTGAAAAATAAAATATGTTTAGTTATTACGACTTATTTAAAAGCCGAATGTCAGTTTTTACCATATAAATACCTAGGACTATTAATACTAATACTATCATTAGTCCCAGTAAAGGAGACGCGTGGACGCTTCGGCCAGGACAATTATAAAGTAATGTATAAAAACTTCAGTTGTATAATTGTATTGTGTTGTTTGCATTAATAACTCGTTTGGGAATTTTTCTGTTCTGCAATAAATTTATTTTTTTATACAAAATACTGTCAAGAAGCTTAAGCCAAGTTTAGATATAAAACCTAATTTTATGTAATGTAGATTCCCCCCATTACATGAATTATGTATTGCCACAACCCAATTAGGTTTATTTGCTGGCAATCAAATTTTGAATTTGAATTAAAACGGCATATAAGTTTAACCAAAATCTCAAGAACAGACTTTAATCATAAACCTGTATTACCTCCATAATGATATCCTAGAAGTCCAAATATGAAGTTACAAAGCATTATCACAAAACACGATGTCACAACAAAGTCCTTTGGTTTTCGTTTGCCATCTTGTTTATTTTGATTGACAATTATTGTCCCCGATTGTTCAGTTATCACTACATCCGATGAGGATGTATTATAACCCACTGTTGGTTGTGTTGAAATCACCACTGGTCCATTTGATGATTTGTCTATACTAACGTGGACCTCTTCATGGGTTATAGTGGCCGGAGCTGTGTCGCCAGTATTTGACATTTTCTCCTACTTTATCGGTATATAAGAGAAGTTTCCAACAAAATTACTGTTACATCTGGAATCAAATAATAAAATTGTGTTTAAATATCAACACGAAACAGCACTAAAAAGTTTAATTGCGGCACCATTATCAAAAGATGACTTTTACCAATTAATTCAAACGGAAATACTTGGTCAGATAAAATGCACGGTCACTTGCACATTATAAGGCTGTAAAATAAACAATTGAAAATATTGTGATGAATGAGAGATTATATAATTACAAACTGTTACGACTGATACCTTATCAGACTCGAAATATTTCATATTTGTAAATTCCACATCAATAAAACTAACCGATCTAGGCATGCAAATGTACGAGATAGACAAAACAAAAATGCAACAGACAAAACATAAATCTAAAAAATTATATAACATTACAGAGTTAATTTTTTCCAAAACATTTCATTATTTTAACCAGAACTGTAAAAATTGTGTTTTTTTGTAATTAACATTTGTGATAGTATAATCAGTGGCTTAACTTCCAATGCGACAGTGAGGCAACTGCCTCAACTCACATTTTCTAACCAACACATTAAAAGAAACAGACGATGAATCAAACATTTTTGTTATTTATTCAATAAGGATGAAAAAAATGTTATTATACACACCTTGGAAAGTTTTGTAAACCTTATTTCATTTTCATGTCCATAGGTTTTGTTCAAATCATCACGACTATGGTAGGTCTTCAAGAAATAAGATTATGGCAAGGTATTAGAATAAAAGATTCGATATGGACTAAGAGTTATCCCTCTTTGAATGGTATATATTGGGAAATATAAACAAAACAAACAAATTTGATTCAATTCATAAACACATAAAATCTTATCTTATCTTGTATCATCTATACATTCGAGGTCAGTCCATTAAGGGTCAGATGTTTTTTTTTTCGGTTTAAGGCTTCCGTGAAAATAAAACACCATATATTAAATGATCACTGCTCCGAACTGCTGTACGTAAAGTTTTAACTTTGACACCATGGAAAGGGTTTTGTTCCACGTTCCTTTTGTTATAGAAGAATTCAGAAATTATATTAAAGGATCAAACAATATCCTGGGTAGTTCTAAAATCAAAACGTAACGGTTAATTAACAGATGATATAATAGTTGCTACACGGCAAAATCAATCACTCGTTGACAGTTTCTTACCTGTCATGTGTAGATATAACTCAATTGCTAATGTAATTAAAGTTACTAACATTTAATGAAATCATACCCAGAAACTACGTAATATGAATTATAATTAGAATTTTACTTATCAATTATATTTTTAAAAGATTTACCTGTTATTACCTGCTGACGTCATCCAGGTGAATCACATTCTTAAAAGGGTGATAACCAGTACGTTCAATGAATTGTTTGTGTATTGCATATAAACATATTTACTGAGTTGATATTGTACTCCAACGCAGGTGGAAAACATGTTTTATCGGTGGGATAAACAGTGCAGATTTTATCATATTATTAAATATTTTATTAATGCACTTTTTAGCCACAAAGGGTTGATAGCATAATACATAATAAAACAAAAGAACGCCATATAATAACAAAGAATACAACATTTCTAAACTAAATCACAGTTTGAGTCCATTCTCCTCAATTAACTAGTAACAACGACTTATCTTATGAATTCTGCACTATTAATATCATCAACTGATTTTTTAGAATGGGTGATAATAATACTAGTATCATTTATTTACTCCCTTTGTAAATATTACAAGTTTTCGGCTGATATGAAATGTGCCAGGACTTCTTTGATTTCATTTATAATCAAACTATTAATTCATCTTTTTACAGATAGGCCTAGACCTATGGAAGAGAATACAATTCTGAAACTTTAAAAAATAAAAATACTTCACTTTTTAATGGTAACAGACATATTCTTTAAACATGACAGTCCAAAGAAAAATTGTATCATCTTGAATATACATGCTATGATATACTCTCTCAAAAAAGAAACGCAACATACAGAAAATAGGAAATTTACTTCATATATTATTTTCATAATTTATGATATAAATAATTTACACAGGAATGCAAAAATTGGCACACTTCTTGTTCATGAGTTCTTTTACCTTGGAATATCACAGTTTGTCACATATTGTCAATAAATCACTCATAAATTGTCAATATCTGGTATGTCCACCATTTGCTTGTAACACAGCCCCGACTCTTCTTGGCATAGATTGAATTAAACGCTGAGTTCGAACACGCGGTATCCTTTGCCACTCAAACTGAAGTGCCTGCTGTAATTGTTGCAGATTTTGCGGTGGTGGTTGTCGTTGGCGCACGCGCCGATCCACTTCATCCCACAAATGTTCAATTGGATTAAGATCGGGTGATCGTGACGGCCAACGGATCACATTGACATTCTGTTGTTCTAAAAAGTCTACTGTTACACGTGCTGTATGTGGTCGGGCATTGTCGTGCTGAAAAATTTCTCTCCGAATGTCAATTACGGGCAATAAATGAGGTCGTAAAATTTCGTCTCTATACCTAACAGCGTTCAGATTGCCTTGGATATGTATCAGCTGTGTGTTTCTGGGATAAGAAATAGCGGCCCACATCATAACACTGCCTCCGCCAAAATTGTCTCTCTCCACAACACAGTTTTGCGCAAAACGTTCGTTTCGGCGCCTATACACACGTATGCGACCATCTCGCTTTTCCAGTTGAAAACGTGACTCATCGCTGAACCATACTCTTCTCCAGTTCTGTAAATTCCATGCACGAACTGTAGTACACCATCTAACCCTCGCTCGGCGGTGTTGGCGTCTCAGTGTTGCTCCAAAGTAAGGTCTTCTTGCCCTCAATCCATGAGAACGTAACCGATTGCGTACTGTCTGTGCTGATATACGGCGCAACCCAGGGACGTTTACAGCTGTTTCTGTTGCAGCAATAGTCCTATTCCGCAGATGGAAAAGTCTGATGTAACGATCTTGCGCCCTGGTTGTAACACGCGGGCGCCCTGAACGTGGCCGATCTGTCGTAGTACCAAGCTGCAGGTAGCGTCCCCAAAGGCGTGAAATTGTGCTACGATGAACATTGTACGTTACAGCAACAGCATTCTGTGATTCTCCGGCCTCTAGTCGTCCGATAGCGATATTCCGGGTAGCAGCGTCTAACCTTGGCATAGCGTCACCTCATCAGAATTTTATTTTACGAATGCATTCATGAAAAGAAATACCGGGTTTTTATACCGACTGACTGAGCTAAAAAATAACCCATGATTTGCACGTGAAAGTCGACCCAGTTTTTGGCAATGCGTAAATCGTAGGGTGTCCCAGATTGCGACCAAAGTCGTTTACGGGTGGATGAATTTAAATGATTGTACCTGGAAACTTTTTATGAAGGTGTAATTATGATCATGTGTACATATATTTTGATATTTATTGGTTATTTGTCCGGAAAAATAATATTTCAAAAAGATAATCTGATGTTGCGTTTCTTTTTTGAGAGAGTATATTTCTTTGCCTTATCTAATATGGTTGTAGACCCCGGGTGTATACCTCTACTTTTATTATCCTTTTTAAAAGCGAACTAGTAAAATACAGTTCCTGTCAGATTCAAATATGATTCTTTTAGTATATTGTACATGTATCTTTTAGTATATTGTACATGTATAACGTCCTGAAATTTAAGTAATTCCGTGAGAAATCATAGAAAAGTCCCGTTAATCTTGCATTATACTTCTTATCTTAATTTTACCACAAAAGGGTGGAGATAAAACTAGAGTTATTTCTCTTTGGTTGACTTCTTACAGCGAATTATTGTCCGATGAAGAAATTTTTTTGTATATATATCGGCGTAACTGATATACCTGGCCTAAAAGAAAAGCATTTATAAAGAAATTAAATAATCAAAAATGTTGTTTTTCCTCACAATTATACATATATCTGTAACGTTATATTTCAGGGCCAATTTTTTATTGTGTGTAAATCACAGGGGCCCGACTTCTGGAAATTTATTTCTTTTTTATTTTATTTTTTTTGTTATCTTATTTCATGAGTACATTTAATAAATATTCACTGTAACAACGAATATTCTGCGTTTATTATCAATATGCTATACAGACTATACACTATCCACGTCCTTATACTAAAAGGTGGATAGTGTACAGCACATTGATAATAAACGCATAATTTACGTTGTTATAGTAAATATTTATTAAAAAGTATTCATGAAATAAGACAACAACAAAAAAATGAAATAAAAAGGAAATAAATATCCAGAAGTCGGGTCCTTATGGTGTAAATAGATTTTGAGGAGTAAAAGTCTGTTTAAAAAAGCGATGCCTCGGGTTTTAGTGAAATTTTCCCCAAAGAGCCCATTTATAACGTACCCTTCATGTAGAGCCTCTTAATTATAATGATAATAACCTGTTTATTTTTGTTTTGATTGAAAGAAATATAGGTTACAACTGGTCATGACGCATGTATTCTATATTTAGGTATTCCATATTTGGGGTCATTATGACGTTTGCTGGTTTGATTGGTTAAAATCATGAATAGATAATCAGCTGATTGTTGACGTAGGGGTTTTTAGTAGGGATTGTACACTGAAAGCGTAGCCATTACAGCCCGAACAGGGAACAAAGAAGGTTGGAAAATAACATCAGTTGTGCACGAAAGTGGTTTTATCTTTGGGTAGAAGAAAGAACTGGAATTTATAAAAACCTATTAACATTTTTAGTTTGAGCAACGGAAAATTTTTAAGTTATTAGCACGAATTTTAGCCAGAAATATCGACAGCTGTTCGAAACCGAAAAAAACAAAACAAAGACGAAGGAATACTGGGAGTAAACATTTTTATTTGTTTTGTGACAATTTTAAATAATGAAAATTGAGTTGAGAAGTGCAGTTGATTTCTTGTCTAACTTTATACGAGCATCAAAGTATGTAACGAATGAACAGTTAAGTATGTTCAGAAGTGCATTGTTAGATTTATTGAAACAGAAGTATGATAACCATTGGTTTCCAGAGAAACCCTGTAAAGGTAGTGGATATAGATGTATTAGGCTGAACCACAATATGGACCCTACGATAAGAGAAGCGGGTAAAGCCTGTGGATTAAACCAGCAAGCATTAGAACAGTTATTGCCAAAAGAGTTAACAATGTGGGTGGACCCTAGAGAAGTTTCCTATAGACTTGGAGAAAATGGGAGTATAGGAATTGTATTTGATGGTACCGTCCGAATCAACTCATTCAACTCAGATTATGCTAGTCCTGCCAGAAACAACAATTCAGTGCAGCAAACATGTAAGGGAACAGGAATTATTTCACGAGACAATTTCCAAAAAATGGTAACATTGGTGCAGGGATGAAAAAAATACAAACACTTGACGTTTGTTAATTTTGTTCAATTCCAGTATTCTGATCACGACCTCATTTTTATCTCCATGGACTGCGAAAATGGGAACAAATTTGATTTGCCTCTTATTTTATGGATGAAACTTTTATTGTATTGTGAACATGTTTGTGAACATTTCGAGAAAATGGTTGTTATTGCGCATGTGGTAGTGCTAGAGAGTGTGTGATATATTTTTAAGATCAAAATAAGATTACCTCAAAACACAAATTTTATGATATATCATGAAATGATATTGATATTTTGATCATTTGAAATGCCACAACCATTTAATGGGACAGAATTTGTGCATTATTCAGAAAATTTGTTAATTGTGCAAATAAATGTCTTTCATTGATTGTTTCATGTCCCTATGATCTCGAAATCATTTTTTCTTGTTATTTATGTGTATGTGTACAGTAAATGCGATGTTATAATTAAAATGGCAAAGCATTTTAAGTACCTTGATTTAAGGTATTTATTTGTTTAAAAAATTTGTAAAATATAAAAAAAAAGAAAAAAGCAATGAATATTAATTTAATATAAATTTAGCAAATTTATTTTTGTCTTTGTTCTTTTTCCCCCTTTGTTGATACCCAGATTAAAAAATACTTGTTTATTGCATTTTGAAGTACTAAATAAAAATATACATGTATATACAACAAACATAATTTAGGATATGGCATATGATTTTAAAAACAAAATTTAATTAGGTTTTAGATTACACATCACAAATACTTGTTAAATTTTTCAAGCTAATTATAAATATCCATTATTTTAAACCTGGACTCATTTAATAATAAAGAATAATCAGTACCAAAACTTTTTCAACCATTAGAGTATTAGGGTGATATTGGTGAAGACAAGTCTTCATAATAGTATTACAGATCCATAAAATATTTAGTTGATTTTAAAACAATATTTTAAAAAATATACATATTTTTCCATTTTCGAAATAAACAGATAATGATTTTATAATTCATTAATCTGAAGAGATATTAAAAATGCAACAAACAAGTATTTTAATTTGTCTGTCATTGTCTACATTAATAAGCAATTGGATGGTTTAATAGACAGTTTCCATTTGAATATTCCTATGCATTCTTAATAATGATGCACTGATTTATAGTGGTTTTCTCTTGATTTGAAAATCAACGAATATAATAAATACATTTGTGAGGCAATCAGATAACCTGGGTTTTTTGGAGTCAAAAGTCTTGTTTCTTGTTTTGGCTCAGCTTACTGTCAGGATGAAGATCAAACATTATTAGACGTACTTCAGTGGTCTGATGATTTGTATCAGTGTCTCAGTCTAGTACAAAGCAGGGTTCTTGTATAAACTGGATATTAAGATGGGTCAATTTTTCAACAAACGTAAAATACAGGAGAACAGGTCAAAAGCAGCCTGCCCCTCTACCCTCTGAATTATAATACAAAATAATTTTGGTCTATTTGGATTATTGAGCACAACTAGTGAGTAGTTAATCTACAAAATATGCACATCTTGTATCAAAGAAGTTATTACCAATGAGTCAATACCTCTGCTGGTGGTCTCTTAAAGTCCCTAAGTGTATCCCCAGCTCAGTTGCTAGTATATTTCGATACTAGCCTGATAATGATACTTTAAGTTTACAGTTACAAAATGTTAAAATTTTGTCAAAACAAAGGAGTAATTATGTATCTCCCTTGTGCATAGCTCTGTCCTTAGATGGTTTTCACTTTACCTTAAAATTTGGTCTTTTTGAATCTGCTATTCATTTTTTTGGGGATTGTTGTTTTGGTTTTAAAGCATTTTAGGCCTTGGGCAGAACTGACGAGTGGTAATGTATGTGCACATCTTGTGCATTAAAATTGGTATCAAATAATATCAATTGTAGGACTCACAGTGTGCAGGCAAATCATAGTGGGGGAGGAGGGAGATACACCAGAATTGAAAAATAGTGTATCAATGCAATATAAACAAAATAAATGGACATTGTACCAAAACAAATTGTCGAAGTGTTTGAAAAGCCCTGCATAACGTGTGTTATACCAAACGAAAAGGTATTTTTACTGAGTTCCATGGATCTATCTATTTGCTTTCTCCCATACTTAATTTTGTTGTAAAACAATCTTTTTCGATTTTGGTGGCCCATATATGGATGTACATTGCATAATTATAAAATGCCTTTCTACTTAAGTAATAGAAGGAGCACTGTTTTGCTGTGATATGTCATACATACCATAGTGTTCTAAACAACATTAAAAAAATGGAACAGTGTCAAACTTGCTAGAACAATGCAAAATAGGGAGGGGGTGCATAAAACAGGCCTTCAGAAAATTGGACCATTTTCAAATGATTTTTGTTTATATAAATTTGGAATTGGGTCATTAAAAAAGTCTTTCAAATATTAACAAGGTATTGTCTGTTTGGTCCATTTAAGATTTGGGTATAACAATTGTCAATTTTAGGGCTAAAAAACTCCACACATCCCACTATCTGTCTTTTTAGGAGACAATTGAATAAAAATTACCATAAGTTCTTAATCTTTGAACACTAATCTACATTTTGTAACTCCGTGATAGATATTCTGAATGAAAATTCATTTCTTTATTATTCCCTTATTGTCATTAATATAACCATTCTTATTCATTTTTGTGATCAAGATCCATTTCATACTACAATGAATAAAGTTGTTTTGGGGTTCTGAGTGTCTTGCATGATAAGATTTTAAAAATTGTGAAGAGTTGCCGGAGCAGAACATTCGATTGAACCAGTATTAACGTATCTTCTCTATATACCCAAATATTTAAGACTGACAAGCAACAACACTCCTTTTATCATAAAATGTACAAGTAGTTTCAGACTCAGGACTTAATCCAAATCAATGTGCTCAGCATAGCAGAACGAAAACATTGGGTCATTTGTGACCAAACTTCCCAGAATCCTTATCAAAGGACCAATTATGAGGCATACAAATCATGAAAATCAAGCATACACAACCCCCACATATATGCCATACAAACAGCCATTCACATTGCTTTCTTGTGATTAAGTTCATTCATTTACAACAAAAACAAATAAACAATATTATAACCAACCATGATGACCACCGCAACTAAACTTTTCACGATTAAAGTTCTAAGGTACACATATTTTCTAAAGACCACCTTGAACGACTTTGATAGACAGCAATATGAATTAAAGTGGTTCTCTGTACAAGTTGTTTTGATTTAAACCACTGTCCAGACATAAACCAAACCTACAACAGTTCATGTATTTGTTTAAGAATTTCTATCCAACTAGTACCTTATACAAAAGTTTTGTGAAAGTACTTTATCAGATGGAGTCAACCTCAATTGAATGACATGAACACACCTAACACGAAGACAGCAACTACAACGGAATTGACTTTGTTCAACATACATGACATATGTTCTTATCGGGCAACATTTACCTAAAGAGATCTTGTTTGGAGCCGAGACAAATAAGCCAATTTGAAGTCAGTTGGCAACACTTTTTGAAACAATCACTAAAATGGAGACGGCAACTACCGAACTTTGAATTCTCAGCTAGTAGTTAGGACACTATGAAGATAACGGTATCGGTAAACCGGCGATACCACTTGCCTACCGAGATTTTCTGTTGGACCCAAACTGACTCCACATAGAATAATAGAGCTTACAAACGTGTCAGTGTAACCGGTTACACCCGTAGGGTTGCCTGCCGAGAAAATCTGTTTAATCCAAACTATTGAACTTAGATAACCAAAGAAAGTGGACTCAAAGCGCTTTTATATTATATTATATTTTTTCTTATGTATAACCCTTCATGGGTAAAAATGCAGTAATTGATAAAGATATAATTAATGTAGGACAATTGGAAATAAACAATTTTGTTAAAATCAACGTACATGTACAATGAGTCTTGTCGAAAATACCTTATATATGATAAATGCAATTGGAGCCAATCTCTTGTGGAATATTTTTTTCTGAAATGAATTTTCTAGCCAGACTCCAGAAAAGCTGGTTAGGTTTTTTTTTATTATCGAATTATCGATGATTTTACAATTGCACATTTTGCATATTCTTTGAGATCTAGGTATTTTATAATATCTACCAGTCTCAATTAAAAGTTTATGGTCACTAATTCTAAATTTTGTGTTTTTTGCCTAATATTTTTATTGGGATGTGATAAATAATTTTCTATGGTGAATTCATTATTTTTTAAGGATTTATAAAGAAAAAGTTTGTTATCCTCATTTAAACTTTCAATTCTGTTACTGGTTAAGTTCTGATAATATTCATCAGTCTTGTTTTTAGCTCACCTGACCCAAATGGTCAAGTGAGCTATTCTCATCACTTGGCGTCCGTCGTCCATCGTCGTCCGTTATCTTTTACAAAAATCTTCTCCTCTGAAAATACTAGGCCAAATGGAACCAAACTTGGCCACAAGCATCATTAGGGTATCTAGTTTTAAAGATATGTCTGATGACCCCGCCTGCCAACCAACATGACCGACGTGGCTAAAAATAGAACATAGGGGGTAAACTACAGTTTTTGTCTTATATATGAAAAACTAAATCATTTAGAGCAAAACTGGCATGATGTAAAAATGTTCATCAGGTCAAGATCTACCTGCCATAAAATTTATTTTTTTAGTCCTGCTCAAGGTGAAAATTTAAACCCAGGTAAGCGATACAGGCTCTTGAGAACCTCTAGTTTATTATTATTTTTAAATTAGTATACGGCAATTCCGTAGAAGAAATACAGTATTTTAATTTATTTAAATCTTGGCAATAGCTTCTACTGTTTTTGTTTTTTTTTACATAAGTAAACCATGCAGGAAAATATTCCTGCTTCGTCTAGATTTTGACTTAAACTGAAAGCTTCCTTCAGGCGGGCCTTGAGGAGAGGGTTAATATTTTCATTGTACAGTCTTGTAAGATAAACAAGGGATTGGGCCGTAATAAAAAATTCTACTGGTATTCTACCAAGTTCAGCTGTAACTGCTAAGTAAGATGAACTTTTTTTCGTTCCTAAAATATTTTTGCGAAACCTAAATGTAGTTTTTCAATAGGAGTTTTATCTACAAAATAGTATGGTGTATTTCTGTTCCACTTTTATTTTTACCTGCCCTATTCTTAGCCCTGTAATATTTCAAAAAATGTATCATAAACGTTATTTCAGCATTATAAGTAATTTTTGGCTTTACTTATGTGTCAAATAGATTACAGAATACAAGATAACAAACAAAAACAAAATACGAATGAACATTGTGAGCCCTTTGTAGTGCTCTTCAAATAGAAGGTATGAAATATGGCGGTGAATGGAAACGTGAGTTTCAGAGGAGAAGGTCTCAATAACCTTGTTTTAACATGTGCTGAGGTAAAGTCTAATCACAATTTATGATGTAAAGAATTCACATATTACCTTACATCAACACGGCACTATTACCTATATAAACGAACATCACTTAACAGCTTAAATTTTCTTTCAAGGCAAGGTTGTACGAAATTACTTTTTTGACGCCTGTTTATAATTATGAGTTGATGCCAAAAGAACCACAAAAAGAGATTCCAATACAAATGATTCATTTAACAAAAGTTTAATTCGTTATGGGTATAAACTGCAAGTGTCAGGCAAATTTGTGTTTGTGTATTTTCTTAATGTAGCACTGACAGACTACTCTGTAATTGTAAAGCTCATTCTCCGTTCACAGAATGGATTTTTGGCATTTTGAACGTCTAAATGCTAGAATTTAAGGACAATTTGTTACGGTTAATTAACCGCAATGAGTCGTCCTAGAAAACATAAAAATTTTAACATTGTTTGTAAATGCTACATTTTTAACTGCAAGTCTTATTTTGAATGGGGAATTTACAATTGGAAAAATTAATGCACTCAAAAAGTATGAAATTTGAAACGATCAACTCGGACCTATCTTAAAATTTACAGAACGATTCTTCTTAATATTTTTCATGCACTTTGTGTATATTTGGTGCAAACCAAGGAAAAAATGCTTAATTTTATAAAATCTCACAGCAAAAGTTATCTCCCTTTTACATTGAAAATTCCATAGGCAGAATATTTTTGTTTCTCTGGAAGACATGACTGAACAAAATCAGGCAAGTTCAAAAGTTTTAGTTACGACTTAGCTAATTACATCTGTCTGCCAAGTAGTATTAAGACGATTCAAAATGATTTAGGTACTAAGCCTTACTATTATACTTAGCACAATTTATCATATAAAGTTGTTTAGGTTGGAACCAGTATACCACCAAAAGTACCAAAAATATCCAGTATTCAACAAAGTAGAGATTACTTTTGCCTAGATATCATCAAATTATGCGAAGACTTCAATAAAATGATGTAAATGACATTGTTGAATAGACAGCTTAATGTAGGGTAGTTACAAATGTGTTATGGTTCTTGTTATAGATTGTGCATTCTATTATACTTGTATCTTGCTATTTACATTATCTTTTTACATAAATTTTATGCCATTTTATAATAATTTAACAAGTAAATGTTGTAACATGCTACTGGTAAACATATATCTTCTCCAGTTTCATTATTCCAACCCTAAAACTAAAATTTCATGGAAGTTATTACTCTTAAGAGGAGGAGTACATTATAATCCCTGTTGATCTTGCAAGCATAAATTTAGTAAGGTTTAAGTTATTCTTGATTCTGATATACTTGTTACCAAACTTCAGTCTTTTATTATTAAGGTTAATGTTGCATTTATATTTGAATAAGAAAATATTTGATTTACGTCTGTGGGTCCTTGGTGGCCGAGCGGTCTAGGTAGTTTGTCATGACTACTAATGATCACTAGCCTGTCTACACTGAGGTTGTAAGTTCGAATCTCACCTGTGGTGGGGTATGGTCGACTCTGATCTAAATTGACAAGGATTGCCATTTTTCTACCGAAGGTCGTGGTTCTCTCCGGGTACTCTGGCTTCTTCCACCAATAAAAAGTGGCCGCCGAGAAATAGCCAAATGTGCTGAAAAAAACAAAAAAATTACTGCATTATTGCAAAGCATTAGTCATAACCATAGAAATATCCTTCTTGAAATGAAAATTGTAAGGTAGAATTCATTAAACTGAAAGAGAAAAGGGTTTAAAAAATATACTACAACACTAATCAGTAACAACTTTAACAATGGTTGAAGAACCAGAGTTCTAGTCAGATTCTGGTCAAGTAGAGCTAATAAATATGCATTCTTCCATAGTGTTTACAATGTAAATGAAATTTTTGTTTTTCAAATATAAGTGCAATCTAAAATTTGGGCTTTAGCATGATAATTATCATCATTTAAGTTGTTCAATATTTGTTACATCCAAGGCTTGAACTTTACCATGAAAATATATTGAATAATCTTTCTGTGGTGAAAGTAAACATTATTACTTAGACAGATTCTTATAAGTTTCTTAATTATGCTGGTCAAACTTATCACATTTGATATACACTGTACTGTACAAGATTGAGTTTTTGAAATTACTTTTAATATTGAATTGCAGGATAAAAAGGTATACAGATTGATGAAAAAAAATTCTTTATTTTTTCACCCAGATCATGGAATAGTAAGTATTCATACAACATTGTTACAGTCTTAGTGAAATGTGAAGTTCAGGAAATAATTTTTACTCCTCCAAATTTTAATATTTCAACGATAACATTATTGAAATTAGATGTGAAAAATATATAAATTCATACTAGTAATTTTCAATTGAACATGATATTTCAGGAAAAGAATAGATATTGATTTGATTGATCAGTCTCAGAATACACATTGGCATTTATAAAAAAATGTAGCATGATAGTTTATATCAAGAACAAAAAAAAAAAGCAAAAAGTTGGCATTGCCAGCAGATGCTCCAAGAACTGCACAATAACATCTGGAAACTAAATATATACTGGAAATTTCTATTTTTAGAATCACCTTAACATTTGACCCAATGATTCCGATATTCTATAGTTATCACACCCTTTCCAAGTGGCATTATTCACCAAACTTCGCTTCCCATTGAACATATATTTCAACTTTGACCTCTTTATATTTTAGTCGTTCTCTGACCTTTTAAGGCCTCATCAATTCCATATTTCTCAAAAATTATTTTCATGTAGCATGAATTTGGCAATGACTTGGTTCAAATTTATGTCTTAAAACATTCATGTTGATAAATTCTGGGAATTCTTTTATTGTCCATTTTGATGATTCTTTTTTATTTCAAAGTTATGTCACAAGCATCTGATAGGGGGTGCATTTTGTATGCAAGTTTATTTGAATGCAACACTATGCATTATTGAATCTGCATCCTGAACTGTCATATTTTGTAGGAACCAAAAGAAAAAATCCAACAAGTATTGGAGGATCAAGTTGACTATGTACAGAATGTCATAAAACCACAGATACTCTCACAGTTTATTGCAATTCATGTATGTAGTTTCATACTGTGTAATATAATAAGGATTCATGCAGGAAAATATGATTGATCTATTAGTCTATTAAGACATAACTTCTCTGCAGTTTATTGCATGCATTCGGTACAATATATATATACAATTATCTTACAGCTTTTATTGTTATCAGAATACATGTACATGTATATATATAATTTATTTATAGTGAAATAGTTTGACAATAAGTCCTAAATTTTCTTTATTTATTTTTTTAAATACATTGACATGTATAAAGATGATAATTCAGAAGTATTCAAGGGTGAGATTTCATTTGCAAAATTAAAGAATTTTCATGAATGTAAAATATTGTTACATGGTGGTCATGATTTAAAATTTGTAGGAAATTGTAACTCTGCCGGATGGTTTTGCTGAAACAGTGGAATCAGACATAGCCGAAGGCAGGCCAGGTAAGTCAAAAGGCAACAGAACAGATTAGCAAAAAGAGAGAAAACAAATTGGCCTATTGATCAGTATGGTAAATTCAGAGTGATTTGCCCACTAGTGTCTTGGTTTATGTAATCAGAAGTAAACACCAGATCATTAGGTACTCAAAGGCAAAAATTGAAAATTGAGTTTGCGTTCCTACTATAAAATCTGTCAGACATTAATCCAGAAGAACAAAGATTTTATGATCATTTGATCTGATGTCATGATGCAATATTTTCATACAATCTTATTCACCATACAGTAGCACATTTTATTGGCACGTTTTCTTTATATTCTGAGAAACAACATGATTCACTAGGATGCAACACTTGATAAATACTGATAAAACCTGTTAGGTTTTTTCATTCTCAAAAATCATTTTATGATAGCAAGAAAGCTGAAAAATGTATCCAGAAAATAACAAAAATTCAAAACAATTTTTTGCTGATGGTGTTTTAAAATGACTGTGCGTTGTGGTTGAGTCAGCTCCCATTTATTACAAAACAAAGTTGTAATCACTGTTTTTTTTTAATCTTTATTACATATGTACACATTTTGCATCAGCACCTAATCTATTGAATATTGTACATAAGTATCATTATAATATTTTAAAGATTATTGTAACAAGTTAACTTTGTAATGTATATCTGAGTAAATTTTAGTAAATGTTTTCAATATATTTGATAGTGTTTAGAAGAAGTAATTCTGACAGTAATGAGAATTGTCACAAGACAATAGACCCTGCCACTAGGTCTGCCGTTATGTTGCCAGATTTGTGTTTTGTTACCGATATAGAAAACAATGAGTGTTTATCTGACAATTCTCCAGACAGACCAACGATAAGTGTAGAGATAAAGGTACATAATTAAGATGATATTTGAATCATTCCATTTTTGACCGGATTTTCCAATGGAAAAAATCTCATTATCTGTTTGGCAGTTTTCGGCAGGCAGACATTTCTGAACAGTTGGAAAAAGTCTGGTTTCTTTACTCATATGGCTTGTTAGATTGGACGATGACCCTTAGATGTTATTATTGTTTTCACTGTGCAAAAGCCTGTGGGATGTTGTGTCATTGCTGCTTATCGATGACCCTTAGATATAATCAATGTTTTCCATGTGTACAATCCTGTGGGATTTTGTCTCATTGCTGCTTATTGTTGACCCTTAGATATACCGGTAATCAATGTTTTCCTTGTGTACAATCACATGTGATGTTGTCTCATTGCTGCTTATCAGTGACCCTTAGATGTAAAACAATGTTTTACCTGTGTACAATCATGTGTATATATGTCTCATTGCTGTTTATTGATGACCCTTAGATGTAATCAGTGTTTTCCCTGTGCACATTAAAGTGTTATTTTGTCTCATTGGTGCTTATCGATGACCCTTAGATGTAATAAACATCTTCCCTGTGTACAGTCCAGTGGGATTTTGTTTCAATGCTGCTTATTGATGAACTCTAGATGAATCAATGTATTCTTGTGTACAATCCTTCGGGATGCAATTTCATGGCTGCTTATCCATGACACTTAGATGTAATCAATATTTTCCCTGTGTACAATCCTGTGGGATTTTGTCTCATTTCTGCTTATCAATGATCCTTAGATGTAATTAGTGTTGACCTTGTGAACAATCCTGTTGGATTTTGTCTCATTGCTGCTTATCGATGACCATTAGATGTAATCAGTGTTTTCTTGTGTACAGTCATGTGATATGTAATCAATGTTTTCGCTGTGTACAATCATGTGGGATGTTGACTCATAACTGCTTACCCTATTATCTTGCATTTTCATATGAAGTAGTCTGTGAGAAAAATTTACATATCTAGGGTCAGTTTTCAATACTGTACCTGTAATATTTAATAACAGTAATAACAGATTATCCATGGAAAACATGTAGAGAAATTCTTTATACACTTCTCAGAGAAATCATATAATAAGTTAAATTGAGAGCAAACATTGAAATTACTCCTTCTTAAGAAAAATACATTTACATATTGAGGGAAGTGGAAGATTTTATTCCTTCTTTAGCTCTTTTATCAAGAATTTTTTTTTTATTGTATAATGATAAGATATAGGGAAGGTGTTGTTTTTATTCTTAATGAAGTTAGTTTTTTACCGGTCATTGGCAAATGTTTTTGCAAAACAGGAACAATTTAACACACAATAAATGAATGCTGTAAGATACAGATGGCACTATTAAAGAAGGTTACCGTTATCAGATCCTTACTGTCAATCCTTTTATCCACTTGAGAACTGTTTCACTGAGACCTAGAGCATATTCATATCTTACACAAAGGTTATCTGAATAATATCTTCTGTACAAGAACATGGTCCTGGTTCATTAGCTCATATCCTTGACTTTCCTTTTACAAAAAGATGAAGAATTTTAGACCATATCTGAATTTCTTTATGAGGAGACTAAATTCAATGAAACAAATTTTAACTTAAAATTTATTTGCTTGAAGAAAAGATACCTCATGTCTGCATTTTATAGCTAACTAAAATGGCTCATAACAAGCCTTTTAATCAGCAGATAAGGATGATTTTGACAAAATGTCTTTTTTCAGCCAAAAAAAGGATTTATGCCAGCTTACGGCAGTCTACCGGAAGAAAGTGCTTTGAAGTATACTGTCTGTAAATTCTGCATACACCAAAGACTCAAAGTAAGTATATACATAAACATTGTGATTTTCTAGTGATAATATACTTTACATTATTGTTCAAGGACACAAAGTTCCTTATTTGTCATACATCCAAATATGGTCATGTTTAACACAGAACTTTTGAATGCCAAGGAAGATATGAGTGATATTGGTTTTAATGGTGTCCCCCAACAGAGGGTTTGGTTGCAAATCAGACTCTGAATGAGTGTCACAAAATATTTTTAAGGTGACACTTTTCTGTTAAGATATGTTTTTAATCTTTGCAATGGATAGTCTGTCTAAAATCAGATGACAATTCTCTGATTGTTTTATGTTTGAAATCTCTGATTTAAACAACTATACTTTAAAAAAATGAAGGGATTTGAAGTGTGTAAAGTCTGACCTTATTAGTATTCCATATTAAGAAGAGTGCATAACTCTACAAAATATCTTCAAATCTCAGTTAAATTTATGACATAGAATACAAAATATGCTTAGAAATTACAAAATGGGTGACAAACTTTTACCATACCCACTAATGTAAATTTACAAATTTCCAATACTTGCACTAAGTTAACCAACTCCAAGCTGAAATGATATTTAAAAAAAACCAAAGTATACTGTTACTCAATCCTGTTCCAGGTAGTATCTGAAATATGAAATATGCTTATAGAAAATTTGAAATATGCTTATAGAAAAAATATCAGGATACTCGATTGAGAAATTAATACATGCATAATATCCAATATACACAAAGCTTATGTGGATCGGTTTCAAGGAAGTTTTTAACTTATTATTATAGTGTAAACTGAGAAGAGATATGGATGAAATTTTACCTCAGAAGGAGGAAGTATATTTAGAAGTTATAATTTGAAACCTTTGAAATGTTAAAATACAAATAGAATTTAGAAAATAAGTTTCATACATCTGGTAAATAGGGTTTGACGTAATCTGTGTCAGGACATTATATCACATAGGGATTTGTTTATCTAACTGTGTACAGTGTTTGGCATGAAATCAATATGCAGTGTAAGCAAGTTTTATTTTGTCATGAAATTGACATAGAGGACCATTTATTACATAATAAACTGTGTTTATATATGTCATTTGAAATGGATGTGTATACAACATTTGTCCTATTACTAAGGGCATAGTAAAACTTGTAATATTTTGTATAAGGCTATGTATGTCCTTTAATGTCTAACTTGTCAAGTAGCACAGAATTCTGATGATCAAACTGGTCATTGCATAAATAGTTGAAGTTAAATGGAAGTTAAAAGAAAAATGGATTTCATTGTAAGGAAGATAGATGGTTATTTTGGTAGTTAGAAATGTTAAATAGAAATGACCTCTGAAGAGGGATAGAATAAAGTAGTATATACTGTGTTTTCTTACAGTGTAACTGTATATTGTTGGTTAGTGTAAAGTCTAAGCTTTCTTTGTAGTTGGTTATATTAGAATGTTTCCAAGCAAGAACTCAGGTCTTTTATTTGGAGTGAAAGGTTTTGAAAGTGTTTGTTTTTTTTCAAGACACAATTATCATGGATTGCAAGTTTTTTTAAAGAAAGATATTGGTTTTCTACACACAGTCTGTAAAACTTATATCGCTGATATTGGCATGGCATTCTATACAGTCCTTCAATTTTGTAAACAAAAATTTTATTTATAAAGGGGAAAACAGAGTTCTAAATACTTAATATCATTAGTCTGAAAATACTATGGTTGTGAGTTTGATTACATCACACCGAAGTGTGTTGGACTCTAATCATTGACGACTTTCCTTTTCCATGGGTACCATGGCTTCTTCCAATAAAAATCGCTGTCATGATATCATCAGTTACACTGAAATAGGCATACAGCTACAATTTACCTACAAACTATAAATTGTTGTGCGGAAGGAGGGGGGGGGGGGGGTTGGGGGGCTAAAATTTTTAAAAATAATTATGAGAAGGAAAGAGGTTTAAGATTTAGCACATTTAGATGTAATAACTTTATTTTCAGTATAGGAACTAGAGATTTGCTTCAACACTCATTAATGCACTAAAATAATTGCAAGCAGTGGACATTTGTACTTTGTTAAAACCACTGTTTCTATATTTGATTTGACTCTTTATTTTATCTTTATCTTTAGTACACCAGGATATAAACTTAATTTTGACACCCAGGGGGAAAAATCATTGTCATTATAGTTTCCTGCTTTATACTTTAAGTATAATAATTTACTTTGTATGAATTATAGACTATCTTTAATAACTTATATTAATTTAACATTAATCACTCATACATAAAACCCTCAGGCTAACTTGTTCATTTCTCACTATTAAACTTGTAGTAATGACCATAGGTCACATAAGGTCACTATAGACCTGTCATTGATAATGATCTAACACTTAGGCAATATTACTGATAATTATCATTAATCACCATGCCTTTATTATATAATTAGTCCAAGAGATCAAAGGGTTTCTGAATCAAGAAGTTATTCATCTTAAAATTATGCTTATCTCAAATTGGAATGTACCTTATCAGCAATAAGTAGACAAAGTTAACTCTGGATATGTTCCTGTTTGGTCTTAAATAGAAGTTAAAAGTATTGAGAACATCTGACATGTCCTAAATATATATGGCCAGTTTCTCCAGATATTGTCCTTGTTTATAAAAATTAAATATTTCATATATATTTTAATGATTATGGATGTTGGTAGATATGTTTTCAGATAACTATATGTATTTGTTAGCCTTTTTAACTCTGATAGGGGATATTGATTGGTTTAAGATGGGGAATTTTTAACATTAACAGAACACAAAGGGAGACATTTTGATAATGATTTTATTGTCATTCAGGGTTTTCAGATAAATTGAGTAAACTAAATACTGTAATTTGCAGTAATTCACTAGTGAAAAAATCACCCTCAGCTTTTTTACAGGTAAAAAGATATTTCAACCATAGTGCATCTTTTGTTACAAACTTCTTGTTTGTTAACAAATTGATAAATTCATCAATATAGGTGTATTATCATTTATAGATTTTGTTAAACATTCAGGGCTTGTAACAGAGGCTATTTCATACATATCATTCAAACATTGATTATATTGAAACATACAGAAATTTAAAATAATCTTTCATTGTTTTTAATTTTCATTATATATGGGAAAAATATAATTCAAAACTAACATAGTGTTTAATCAGTAATACGGTACATTGACTATTATGAGAAAATACTCAAATCACAAAAACATTCTATTGAAAAGGGTGTGGATTTACATATTGAATAGATAATAGTCATGTTGAAAAAGTTGATTTAAAGATTTGTAAATATTTATTAGGTATCGGCAAAACATCCGTAAACATCTCTGCTACAGCAAATATCTTATGGATGTCCTAGTAAAAATTCAATGTTAAAATATTTTGCTAGGTTATTTCAATTAAAAATTAATCCAATACTTCATGATGCATACAATTAATCAAAAGTCCTCCATGAAAATGGAATATATTCTTGGTATTGGTATACTGTTGGATATATTTATAATATCCGGAAAGAAAATAGCTTTGAAAAGAAAGATATAGAGAAAATGATTCTGGAAAAACAAAAAGACAAATTTAACAAATACTTAAAAGACACTCTTCAGAATAATTATGAAAAAATATTATTTACAAAATTGAATTTCTTAAATGAAAGTAACAAGTTATATTTATATAGTAAAATGAAAAATAATTATAAGATAAATGATTTTAAGGAAAGAGAGTACATGTATTTAACAAATCATATTTTAGAACTAGAAAGTGGAAAATACAAAAAACTTAAAAAAGAAAACAGACGTTACAAATATTGTCAAAATGAGATAGATAATGAAATTCAATTTTTTCTTATATGTACATTCAGCATCTTAGGAAAGAATTTTTTTTAAGAATATTGAAAACTTGGTTACTTTAGACCCTACTACTTTTAAATCAAAAGAAATTTTAATTGAATGTCTGTCTTCAGCTAAAATTGTGCAGCATTCGGCTCCATTCATAATAAGATTTTGGCTGCTGAGGAGAATGGACTCAAACACTGCTTGATTTTGAATTTTGTGTTTGCTCTTTGATATTATATTGTGTTTTTTCTTTATGTATGATGGCATTAACCCTTCATGGGTACTAAAGTGCATTAATATAGACTGTGATAGTAATAAATATATATTTTTTTCAAATGTAGTCAAATGACTTCTGATTATACTTTTATTTGGGAAGAGTCATAAATAGTGTATTTGAATCTTTATTTTCTAAATTATCACTAATTTGAATGTTAGTGATTAAAAATTTAAGTCTTTAGCTATGTGACTCAAAGGCGGAATTTTTAGGCCGACTTTTTCATAAATAATCAATAACTTTGAAGAAAAGCAATCAGAGTGACTCAAGTTTTGTGTAATAATGAATGGTGATGTCATTTGATAAAGCAGTTTATGATTTAATTGACAATATTTTATGTATTTATGACAAGTATTTCATCAAATTATTTGAATGAAATTTACATCTGAATGACATGAAATATGTTTCTGAAGACAAACGATGGGAGAGAAAAACTTGCCAGTAAAGAAGAGTTATTTTTGTTATAACATTTAAAGTCATTTGAACATATAAGGCAATTTTGAATTAATTGCTGTCCTTGAAAAACAGAAATGTTTTATACAAAAAAAGACATTGCATTAGTAAAAATATGAAGTTCTATGTTAATTTCATTAGAGACCCTAATGCCATATGATATGTCAGACAGACAAATCCCTATTAGGATAAAATTTCTGTCTGTTAGCCTCTAATTATTGGAAAACAAGTACATAAGCTTAGAATTTCCTCACGTTGTTAATACCATGGTCTGATACAGTCATATATCTTTTTAATTATAACCTGTAAATACATCACCAGTTACATGTACGTGACAAAGCTCACTGATAAGATAGACTTTGAAAGATGCTATATACTTATTGCCTATGGTACTTTTGTTTACCATTTAATAGTGAGTTAGATTAACAATGTACAGTATAATTTTCTCTAATTCTGTGCGCAGTTATACATCTCTTGACCTGTTTGATAAATTCTGATATCACAACACTTTGGTTAAATGCTCGTGAAATTTCCCACCAAAAAAAAAAATTCGGAAGACCTCTCGGAGTTTGACATTGTCATTAGAGGAAAAGCTTCTAAAACTCTTGATGCTGTTAATTATGAAATTTATCCACTCTCTATAATTAAATTTTCATTTTTTCAAACTGTTCGCTCAATCCTTGCAGTTAAAAATTAAACTTTAATTATCTCGAGTTAATAAATATAATAATAAACTGGTCATAATTGTAGAATCTATATATGTTATCTTGATGAATACATTATATGAAATAAAGTTTGTCATTCGAATTGCAAGATTTAGGCAAAAATTCAGAACTCCTTCTAGTTTAAAGTAGGTAATGTACCCCTGCTTACTGCTGTTACTTCACTGCAATAAGTGATAAGTGTTTGAAAATTTTTGAAATCGTTTTCTATACTATATTTTCTTTTTATTATATTTTAGATTGTTTTGGAAAAATAAAACCAAAATGCAGGTCTGTTTGCTTGCATCAATCTGTATAAAGTTTGACACTGGTAGTTTTTTTCGTAGTGTGTCCTTGGAAGGGTTTTCAAAACATTTTAAAATCAATTTTTTAGGTCATGAAAATTAATTCCAAGCTTTTCATCCAGACTGAAATAATTCTGGCAGAAGCAGATATTTTTGAAATTTTCTTTTTCTAAGCTCATTTCTCATCAAAAAAAAAAAAATTTTCTATTACAAAATGAAATAAGTAAAAATGGAATTTATATTTTATATATTTGCTAATTTTATTATATTATGTTTCGAAAGAATGAAGAAATTTTAATAGTACAAATAATTTTCCACAAAAGATTATGATTTTCTGATGACATACATGAAATAGTCACTATATATAAACTGAATATTCTAGATTGCTTAACATTGATATTGATTGTGAAATACTTAGGGACCATCTCAAAAATTAAAACTGATTTTGTATGAATTCTCAAAACTGAAAATTAAAAAAAAAAATTCTTTATAAATCAAAGAGTAAAAATTCCTGAAATTGTAGCTGCCTTAAAACTTGTTTCATATTTCTGTATTGGGGTAAACTATTTAAAAAAGAATTCAGTTAATAATAGTTTCTTCAAATCCTCAAACAAATGTTTAAGTAATGATGAACTTTGAATTATGAGATGTTCCATTGTAGAATGTTCTACTCAGTCTGTACAACACCTGCCAAATTACATGTGATTAATCCTTCACATGGATCCTAAAACCTGTGTGTGGTTTTGATAAAAATAGATAATTAAACCAATAAAGAATTGATCATTCAATCTATCAAATAATCAAGATATACATGTCAATATGCAGTATACACATGCATTTATTAGATGGATGATATGGAGTATTTTTAAAATTGTACTTGTCATGATTTAAAAAAGCTCATTTATTGGTACCTAAAAAATTAATAAATTATAATTTTATGTCTCTGTCAAAAACACTAAAGGTTGTTGTATAACAGTGGAGCATTTGATGGAATCTCAGTAGTTGCACGATGTTATGTTCCTTAACCAAGTGCTGTTCGGGTGGAGGGAGGGGTGAGAGGCTATAGACCTATAAATTTTGGTATTTTTTGCATGATTTTAAGAATAAAAAAGTCAGTTTCTTGTGGAATTTAGAGGAAGAGGTTTACAGGATGTTGCTTCTATGAGAACAGTTGAATGCATGAAAAAAGAGACTATGCTTTATGGTGGAGAACTTAGAATGGCATATTTTGTTTGATATATGAAAACACCACTTCCACATGGAAACTCTTTTCCATGAAGTAGAGAAAAGGCATATTTGCAGCCTAAATAAGAACAAAGTTGAGAAGTTTGATGTAACAAATTCATTTTCCTAGTATGGAGACGGCAGACAACAATCTAGGTGTTCAAATGCATGTAATAAAGGAAGACTGATGGACGTTTACTAGATAGTGATTTGCATCTCTGTGCTATAAATCTGTGAGAAACCTGAAAGTGTCCTGAAGTTGATGGTTTATTACCTGTTCTTACGATGTTCTACGTTCTAAAAAAATCAGTTCATGTTTTACATATGTAAAACATACATTATAGCCTGTGGGCCGGAAATAGAAATGAAAAGCTCATGTATGGAGACACGTTTTCTTGTCCTTTGGGATTTTATATTAGATTAAAGTGTCATGTCACTTAAATGAAAACTTTGTTCATATCTTTTTAATGAATGGAAATGAATTGATTTTTGAAATTTGCAAATTTATATACATGTTAATTGCTTAAAACATTAATTTGTAATGAGGAACCAACTTTTCATTTATGTTATGCCTGGTGTCCCAACAATGGATAGTCCATTTCAGGGTCTGGGTTTTATATGATAATCTCTGACACTCTTGTGTCTGTTCATACCTACTGTATTTTGTCAATTATTTAAATAAAAATACATGTGTATGAAAGAACTTTGTTTTAGAGTTATTCCCTTGAAAGGATGAACATTTTTTTTCTGACACCAACTGTTGAGTATGAAATTGAATCATGTAACTTTGCAGATAAAATTGAACCTTGCATAAGATTACAATTTTAATGGAAATTAATTTTACAAGGACTCATCATTGGTTGTTTTGGTGCTAAGATAAATATTGAGTTCATTTTAGTTTTAGAGTAAAAAATGGAGACTTATAAAACAACAGGGGGTTTTCTGTAATGCTCAGATATATTATTATCCCTATTTGTTGTTTCCTATTGATATCTTGTACAGTTTTGATATTGTCACATAATTCAGCATTTATTATTTTGAAATATGAAAGAAGAGATATGATGGATTAAGTCTTGACACAGAGTCCCTATATATATATACATGACAAAAGTTTAAACTGCTTCTATTTCTGTTCTTCATCTGACAGTCACTAGGATCTTTTCAGCATGAGATATATGTGAAACATTTGTCATGAGTTTCCTCATATTAGCATAGAAAAACATGGCGTTTCTTTGTTCTATAGGATATTATAAGTTTCCCTTAAGAATATTAGAAGTGTTTGTATAAGGCTGTTTTATGTCAGTATTTGTTTTTCCTGCTCAAAGTTTCTATACAATAACCGTTTATTTTCTCATTGATATGTAATCAAAAATTAAATTGACATAATTTTTTCACACCATAAAACTTCAATAAAATTTACACAATATAGTATTTGAGTTGAACAATAAAAACAGTTTGGCCAACAATAGAAATTCTATTTAAGTGGACTTTTCGGTGCTTTAAGGGCCTTTGTAAGGTTTTGATAACCATCTGCTGGTGTTATCACCAGTTCTCAATCTGTCCAGGATTTTTACAGTTATCTTTGGTCATTCAGGTGGAAATTGACAACAGGCCTAACGGGTTTTTGACCTACCTGACAGGATCATATGACCCTTTTGTCCTGTCACCTGCCGTCTGTTGATCAATTATCTGACAATTTAAAAACAGAAATATTGACTAGGTTTTTATCTTTCTGGAATAAATTACACTGAGACTCTGGCATTTTATAAAATGGCAAATTTGTTTTGTTAATTAATTGATAGCCATATGAAGTGCTGAAGTATGCAGCTGGAAACTGACACATAGAAGAAGTGTATACACTGTATGTGCAGATAACTGGAAAACAATATTTCACAATATATATTAGATTTAGCCCTATACAGTCTTCCAAACTTCCATTATTCTGAATATTTAACAGTAACGTTTTAAGAATCATTGTTAAGGAGAGATATTAATTTATATTTAGTTTCATTTTCCTTACAATATTTCATGCTACATACTTTGGATGAATGAACAATAAATAAACAATAAATAGAGAATTCATTTTCTTCTTAGGAGGATTTCTCTGTAACTGAAAGAAAATCCAATTTTCATATTTATTTTTTCATGGTTTATCATGGGAAATTCCAGAAATTTGTGAATTCTTTTTCTTTTCACAAAAATCAATATTCGGATGCAGAATGAATTTTAAATAAATATAGGCCATAAAAAAAATTTTGCACTTAAGTTAATAAAAAATTATTTGATCTTTTTGGCATATTAAGATTTTGGGAAACAATATTTTTAAGCTGACTAACTTCAAAATGTCAGAATTGAAATTTATGGCCCTTTATATCAGTAGTGAAGTCCAGACCAATATTTAACAATCACAAGCCTGTCAATCCTAAGGTTATGAGTTGGAACCCAGCATTTGGTGAGATATATTTGATTTCTGAGAAGGGTTAGTTATCTCCCTAAACCAATTTATCAAGGGAGATAATTATAATTGTCTCCCTTTAGGGCATAGGGCTAATTAAGACTATTGTATTATCTCCCATGGGTAACTTGGTTAAGGGAGGCAATGACCATTGTTCGTCATTGACAACAGTTGCTATCTTTCATGTCAAAGATCTATTGCTCTTTCAGGGTGCTCTGGCTCCTCTACCTGTAGATGTTGCAAAAAATAGCTTGAATGTGACTGAGAGTGGCATAAAATACTATTAAACAAACAAACAAACAAAAATTTTTGATTTAAATTTAATATCTACAATACATACTTTTAATGAAAATAATGATTTTAAGATTATAAATTTATGGAAACAATAAAATTACTCATCAATATAATGTATGTACTTTATGAATTTAAATGAGAAATCAGAAAATTAATTAAAATAATTTATATTAATATGAAAAAATTGATATTTCATTACCTGTCACCTGCCAGAGTAATTAAAGGACAACAGTTTTGTTATGGAAAATGATACACTATAGGGGAAAAAGATTAACTGTCTCATTTATGGAAAATTTGGCAGATGTTCCTTCATGGTAGAACCAGCTCCCACGGTCATTAAATTTACCGACACAGGACAGTAATTCACATCACACACGATCCCTCTCAAAAGACACACTTGATGAAAAATTAGAGGCGTCAATTTCATCCAAGTGAAAATCGTTCAACCGCCGTCAGTAGTTTACATTTCACAACATGTTACCTCTGTCACATGCTTGTATAGAAATGAAAACAGTTGACAGATATATCATGATTCTGACATTTTTATGCAAATGTAGAAATTGCATCTTGAATGTACTACATTGTGCAGTATTCTCGGTTAATTATGTTTTGTTTAGGGTAGGCTTAGGGATAAATGTCAGAAAAATACTTAAATAGCTTTATTGCATTTTATTCTATTGCCCTTTTAGTGCTATGAGGAAGATCATATTTTATTTTTGTACAAAAGGCTGTTGTATCATTCCAGTGCATGTTGTATTTAATTTGCATACAGGAAGAGTAGATAAAAGATCTTATTTGTGAATATACCAAATCCTTCATTTTCCATAGTGAACAATAAGTCGCTTAAGACCTGACTTTTCTCAATTTATCCAATATCAAAGAAGTACCAAGTACCAACTTCTGTACTTAAAGTTTAGTATAGTGGAGATTTAAGATTTTTCCCATTTTTGACAGAAGTAAAATCTTGGTACTGAAGCTTGTCCAGAATGCCAAAAAATAAGAAATCTCTGATGAAACAAAAACAAAGAATGTCTACAAAAACACCATCTGCTGTCATTATTAATTAAAATGTCATACAGTTTTCTGGCCTGATTTGCCAATTGACAGGTGATTCATTTCTATAATTATCATTTTCTATTTGTAGGCTAAAGAGGGAAGATGGACAAAAACAAGTCATTATTGTCCAATTGATCTGTATTCTGGGTGAGTGGACAACAGACATTGGCCAGGGGCTAGGGCAATAAATGTCATTATCATCATGTGATAATTATCAGTATGGATAATAGTATAAAATCAATTGTTTACCCAAGGGTATTATCAAATAACATTTCAATATTATACATGGAATATCATATAACATTTCCTATGAAGTAAACAATGGAGATCCTAAAAATAAGATAAAATTGCTTTATCAAAATTTCATGAAAAGTGAGAAAGTAATGCATACATTAAAGATTTGAATGCAGTAAATATTGAGAATAGAATTTAAAATCAATGTCATTGTGCATTGAAAAAAAAAACCCAGAATCTAATAAAAAATAAAAAGGTTTCAAATTTTCTATCAATTCATATGACTTTAAGGAAAAAACAGTGTAATATTTGTATGCAGTTGTTAAGTGAAGTGAATTATGAACTTGAGCTGAATTACTGAATAAAACAAAATTTTAATTAAAACATTTCATTGATTGATTAAAAATCATAAAAGATGGTCTAAGTTAAAATTTACTGACAAAATTTCTGAAGATATAACCAAACTAAGTAGTACCAGATCATATAAAAAGGTAAAGCAGTGACATCCCATAACTTGATAGGACAGATCAAGAGAAATAAAATTCAGCCCACCGAGTCATTAAGTAACTTGTGTCCTGGGTTGGGACAGAAACGTATTGAATGTGATGGGGTTAAATTTCCCTTCAATATTTGCATTAAACTTGCTTTCTGATGAAATTTTGAGAACTCTTAGGTCATTTTCAAATAAACAATTAAGTTTGATTTCCAAATATTTTTGTACAATGTTTGATTCATATGAAATTTTGTACTAAGCTTGATTTCAAATCAATTTTAACTATGTTCAGTTTCATATAAATTTTTACAAGCAAGCACAGTTTTATATTAATTGTTTATGAATTTTTGCACTAAGCTTCTGTTTTCATATTAAAATTTGTACTATTAAAGTGGTTTATTTTTCAATATTTTTTAGTATTTTGAGACAGATTGTAATCAATCCTACTTTATACAAGTTTTAAACAGGTTTTATGTTTTTTATCTCAGTTTTTGCAAGTTTTGAACAGGTTTATAAGTTCTTTGTTTGGGATCATAATAAGAATTAGGTCAGTGTACAGTAAATCCATAAGAATGTAAATAGAGACTTGTCGTACAAACAAAAATATGAGGTCCAGATAGGGAAGCATTCAGAAATTAATATAATTTTTTATTAATGTGAAAAAAAGTTACACGATGAGAATTGTCATAATTAAACTCTCAGTTGTAAGTTATAGAAAACTATGCTGGAATCATTGAACATGCACACAGACAAACTCATTTAGTTTATTTAATCTTTTAATTTTTTTTGTCTACCACAAATGAATCAGTCCAGACTAGATTTGGAATAACTTACTTTCAGTGAACATTGAACTTTGTCATAGTGGACAAATAATGACCTATTTATCTTGCTGTACCCAAAAACTGACAAATAAAAAAATGCCTACCCCATGATAAAGTCAAAATACTGATAAAGATATATTAGTGTGATAATTGAAACACTCTTCTATATTTTTATACTACTATAAATTCAAAATGTTGTGCAGGCATGTAGAAAAAATAACACATGAAAACAGTTATTCTTATAATTGGCTCTGGATCTTCTTTAGGGTTAAGGGGCCTCGGTGGCCGAGTGGTCTAGGTAGTTCGTCATGACTACTAATGATCACTAGCCTGTCAACGCTGAGGTTGTGAGTTCGAATCTCACCTGTGGCAGGGTGTGTTCGACTCCGATCTTAATTGACAAGGATTGCCAATTTTCCTACCGAAGGTCGGTGGTTCTTTCCGGGTACCCCGGCTTCCTCCACCAATAAAAACTGGCCATTGCGAAATAGCCAAATGTGCTGAAAACGGCATAAAACCCAAGCTAAACAAACAATCTTTAGGGTTAAATATAAGCCACATAATCCTATATAGATGTCAAAAATATAAAGCTAGCATGATGCTACACAGGCTGCTCTAGCACCTCCCAAGATCAAAGGAACTGAAACAGATAAGTTAAACTGGGTAATTAAATAATATTCCAATCACCCATTTAGCTTACTTCTCAAATAAAGACACCAAATATGAAAAAGGCAACAGATATGGCAATTTTTGGTAAAACCACATCCAAGAACAGCTGTGTATTTTTGTTGAGTTATTATCTTAAAAAAAGAAAAAAAGGAGAGCTTGAATCATTTTAGATGCATTAAAAAGTGACAAAATTTTTTGTTTATTCTTTTTTAATGTTTTAATTTATGAAATACCTTCTTGTGCCTCTCTTTGTTCATCATAAAACTAAGTGACCTTGAACTAAGCCAGCTGTTTGTAAATGTAAATATTTTGGAAATTACCCTCTATTTATAGTCACAAAAGTGGAGAGTTGTTAGGGAATTTTGAATAAATTTTGGATAAAATTGGGCTTAAGGAAATATTCTTGTGAAACCTTAGGAATTTTAAATTTTAACTTTATCAGAATTTTTTGAACAGTTTTCTATTCAACTCTTTGACAAGTGTTTAAATACTAAGTTTTAAATGGGATACTTTTATTTATTAATTAAACTTTAAATAATGTTTTTGAAAAATATTATTTTAGTTGGAAGCAGTCATCTGCAATCTACAAACCCAATAAGGACCACTTCATTTCATCTTTTTCAATCATTAAGAAAATTGTTCTGAATTTTTATTAGCAAGTTCAATTTGATTGTCTAAGAAGTTTGAATGAACTGCTGTACAGATGTAAGTTCCTTTAAGTCTGCTTGTTTCTGCTAACTTTATAGGAGACATTGCCAATTTTTCAGTTAGCTCATGTAATTTTCAAAAATTTTATATTACAGGAAATAAATATACTTAGCAGATAGGAAACAAAATTAAATTAGCAATAGAAGTTATTTATCAGTGAATAAAAGTGCTTTCCATTTTAAAAGGGATGTTATGTGTTAATAGAATTTATATTAATTTTAACACCTTTTTAATCCTCCCGTTGAAAACATCAGAATTGTATTATGTTTTTGTTCTGAAGAGTGAGAAAAATTAATCACACTTCATTGTCTAAAGCCAGACAATGGAAATGAATTTCATACTGACAAAGGACAAGATCAAAGGCAGTTTTGAAGGTGATAAACAAATCATGAATAAAAAAATCTCCTATAGGCATCAGTTTGGTTATGCAAATAATTATATTGTGTCAAAATCTAAAAAGTCTTCATCATGATTAGGCCATTGTTCTTCAAGATTTTTCAAATGTCATAGAAAAAATGCCATCTGTCATTTTTTGGTTGGGGAAAAAAGTTTGTAGCTTGAAACACAAATTTTCTAATTGCGAACCAAAAACAGACAAAAAATATGAAAGATTCATTATGAACTTATTTTAAATTGTATTGAGATATTGAATGGCATAATGACTTCAATCTATGTCAAGTTTCTATTGTCTGTGTGCAGGTCAATGGACATTGTCTAATTATTTTCAGTGTTTTGAAATCTATCCAAGTACATGTAGTCATTTATAGTGAAGTTATTGTGTCTAAAAAACACCAGATTTGGTGACAAATTTTAATTAAATAAAATTGCAAACTGTTTTAGATATTTTTTTTTAAAGAGAAAAACAATTATTTTCAAATTTTGATACATATTTTAATCAGCTCTGTACCAAACTTAGTTCTAATTTTAATATAATTATTAGTCATATTTTCAACAATTTTAATATGAATGAAAACTGTTTTTATTTGCATAAGGTTTAAATAAAGATGTGCAGAGACCTTGAATGTTGAATAGTATTTGAAGGGTCATTTTACATCATGTATATTTCTAGGCTACTGTAAATAACTGAGGGGAAATCTGACTAGTTTAAAATAGATACTGAATAGAGTTGTCTTTTTTGTAGTAAAAGCTTTGGGTGGAGTATAAAAGCATTTAATAATAATTGTGAAGAGACAATTGTTATTCTGAATATTAAAAAATATATAATACCAATTCTATGTCTTTAATATGTCTTTGTACATAAAATAAACATATCATTAAAACCACTTTTAAAGTAGGACCAATTATATCTCTGTTTTATGCTAAAACAAGATCTTTTAGTGTGTTCAAGGCATTTTGATAATCAGTTTGGATCTAATAATTTACTGACTGACAGCTGTGTGTTCACAATAGAAATATTAGTCTTATCTTGAAACAAATAAAAAGAAATCATTCAAGTCAAATCTAATTGGTTGGAAGATTTTTAATTGGCAAATTGAAGATATTTCAGTGATATGACTAAGCCATAAAGCATGATAAGTGCAAACATGTATGTGATTGTGTGTTAAATACATTCATTATTGAGAATTGTATAGGTTTGATACTTACGAACTTTAAAAAAGTGTAGATAAAGACCTGTGTTATAATAGATCAAATTTGAAAAGAATGACTAGACAAGTTAAAAATGAAATTTTTATTTGTAAAGAAAGAATAAGTTTGACAATAAGAGTTCCTATAATTCAGACAAATACAAAAACAACTCAAGAACTGCTTTAAAAATCTCACACATACATGTAACACAAGCCCTTATTTAGAGAAAGACAAAACATTGGAAAAAAGTGTAATTCAGTTAAACTTCAGTGACTTGTTTTGTTAAGTTGTCTGCTTGTTTCTGCTAACTTTAGAGGAGATATTGCCAATTTGTCAGTTAGCACAGATAAAATTTTCAAAAATTTTATGTTACAGGAAATAAATATACTTTGTAGATAGGAAATAAATTTTAAATTAGCAATAGAAGTTATTTATCAGTGAATAACAGTGCTTTCCATTTTAAAGGGTGTGTAATGTGTTAATATAATTTATGTTAATATCAACACCTTTTTAATCCTCCTGCTGAGAACATCAGAATGATATTATATTTTTGTTCTAAAGAATGAGAAAAATTAATCACACTTCATTGACATTGTGTAAAGCCAGACAATGGAAATTAATTGATATATCCAAATACTTTTTAGTTTCATCTCCAAATTTTCTGTTCACTCAATATCAGCAAAAGAATCAATATTGAAGTGATAGACCACCCTAAAAGTCAAGTTATCAGTCTCTTTGATGGTGAATTAACTGTTAGTGATACTATCAAAGTGTTCCTTTCCATTACTAGAAATAAGAATAAATTCTACTACAATCTCAATGACAAAACAAATTTTAATCATCACCAGATTTTTTTATACCAAAATCACATTTACATATAAAGTAAAAGAAGGCTTTGTACTGTTTCAACCTTTTTGTAATGTGGTCAATCTGTTTGACACATCGAGAAGAAGGATTATTGACAAATGGCTTAATACAGGTGCAGTAGATATGAAATAGATGACTGGAGATTAGAAATGGATTGTCTAAACCTGTGACAGATGTCACCACATTTACCATGTAAATTAATACAGATAGATCTATACTGTTCTTCAAAATTTCTACCTTTCAAATATTTGTAATTCTAAAACATGGATTCTTTTCAAGTCATGAAATATTCACACAAGATACTGTTAAGAGTCATTTCAACAACATCCTAGACTTTGAGAAAGTGGTCATACATATACTTATTAAACCTCCTCTGCCACCAAGATATTTACAAATGATATTGAACTTTAGCATGTTGTTGGCAGAAAAGGGAAAACTTTCATAATATAATTAAAGTTGTTTTTCTTTGAAATATTGGTAGTAAAAACCTTTAATACACAAAAAGTTTAGTAAAGGTCAGGCAAAATCATCTGTTGCCAAATATTGATTTGAGGATTTTGTAACGACCGAGGTAATCAACCGACTTTTTCAGTACAATGTATACTTTGTATAGAAGAAGTTTACGTAGGTGTCTATGCCTCAAACACCTTTACCTGTAGATAAATAGACCGTAATGTTCGTTTAACGTCCTAAAGATTAATTTGTTATTGGCTCACGTTTTTTCCATAAGGAAATATCCTTATTAGTTTTACGTGAGAAATTTAAAGATAATATTAATCTTGTTGTTGTTTATCTTATTTTGAAATAACAGAAAAGTCTAGATGTAATAGTTATAACTAACCCATGATATAGATTGTATTATAAAGTAGTTTTCATATAAACAAACATAAATAGAAGTAAGAATCCTAGCTGTGGAATCATAAAGCTATGTAGAAATTTAAATGGTATTCAAAATATAATATAAACTAAACAATTGTATAGAGTAAAATCTAATATCACAACCTCCCCACTCAACCCCACCTAACCAAAGAAAAATAAAAAAAAACCTTAATAGAGATAGTGTTATGCTATTATAATGGTATTTTTTATATGTTTTAACTTTACTGCAAAAAAAGACTTCAAAATAATATTAATTGATCTTCATTACTTTTTACCAGTTATATCATTCTTGGATGTTTTTCGGCTGTAACATTAATTTAGTGCAGGTTATAATTAGCATATATTATGGAAATGTTATGTCAGTAAAACAAAGGGGAAAATATATAAATGTATAAGTGATTGATAGGTGTAGAAGTGATATGAATTAAAAATGACAATTTCTGTAATACCCCAACAGTAATGTAACCATCTTTCCGTTTCTTGAATAGATTATGAATATCTGAAAGTTTAGGGGTATCTGTGGTCAAATTTGTATTTCTACATGTTATAATGTTATTTGAGCATTATAACATTAGTGGACCACACTATTATATCAGATCAGTGACCTTTGGCTATATGCACTAGAAAACAGTAATGGACTCTTATGCATAAGAAGTTGACCTGCATTATAAACTACTTGAGGACAAACTTGTTGACATCTTTATATCCTGGTTAAGACAGACATAGCCAGTGTTTTTGTCATGTAATATCTATCCATGTCAAACTATGAACATTTACAATTTCCACACTGTCTTGATGCTTATGTTATGTTGTCCTCTCATGTAACAATTTATGAAATTATGATATTTAACTGACATTTAGACTTGGCTGAGATAAATTTCCAAAGAAAAGGTCTATATCCGTATAAACAAAAAGAAAAAGTATGTCCAAATAAAGGTGACAAAATGAAAATCAGAAAAACAAACAAATTAACTTATACAACAAGAGATTAAACTGTGTCAAGAATTTACAAATTTATGTACACCATTAATTTCATCCTATATTTTAACATTTACAGGGACAAAATAAATGAAATTTTTGGCAAAACACATCCAAAAATTAATCGTTATATCATCTGATTATTTAACAGTAACTAGGTAATATTCTAAATATCTTATTTATTTTTTCAGAAACAGAGACAGAATGAAACATTCATTGTATGCACTGTGTAAAACACCACAAAATAATTTGAAAATTTGTGTGGTAAGGGAGAGAACTCTTGAATATTTTTAATGATAAATTAGTAGACTTTCTTATGCTTTCTCCATTCTTGAATTTTTGTCTTGCCTGCAACGAAAAGTCGTGAAGGCGAGATATAGATGTTACTTTCCAGCGGCGACGGCAGCAGTGTAATCTTTTTTAAAAATTTAATAACTTTGCACATATAATACCTACAATTAAGATTTATGGTCCACAGAAAACTTATCGTATAAGGTTTGCTGCAGTATACTTGTCTTGTGACCCTGACCTCATTTTCATGGTTCAATGACTTCATAAACAAATATGAAATCTGCGTCAAAGTTTCGTGGTTAAATCCATTTCTCAGCAACTTTAATACCTAGGCCAACCCTATTTGGTCTATATATAGTTCTTAGTGGGTACATGCCAATCTGACACCTGGTTTGGGACCTTGACCTCAATTTCATGCTTGAGTGACCTGCGTCACATTTTCGCGATTAAGTCCATCGCCTGAAACTGTAAGACCCACCATATTTGGTCTATTGATAGTTCTTGGTGGGTACATGCAAGTCTGACAATTGTCTCTGGACCTTGACCTCAATTTCATAGTTGAGTGACTTTCATCCAAGTTTCTTGATTAAGTCCATTTTTCAGCAACTGTAATACCTAGACCCACTGTGTTTGGTGTATAGATAGTTCTTAGTGGGTACATGCAAGTCTGACACCTGTCTCTGGACTTTGACCTCAATTTCATGCTTGAGTGACTTTGTAACATTTTCAAGATTAGGTCCATTTCTCTGCAACTTTAATACCTAGACCCACCATATTTAGTCTGTAGGCAGTTCTTAGTGGATACAAGCCAGTCTAACACCTATCAGCTGAACATTGACCTGAATTTCATGCTTGAGTGACTTAATATACATTTTCATGATTTAGTCAATATCTCAGCAACTGTACTACATTTGTAATGAAAACAACAGTATTTGGTTGATAGAATTTCTTTAAGAGGGTATATACCACTTTAACATCTGACACCACACCTTTGACCTCTATTTCATGCTTGACTGACTTGTTTCACATTTTGGGATAATATCCATTTCTCAGCAACTGCAATACATAGACCAACCATATTTGGTCAATAAATAGTGCTTGATGGATACATGGCTGTTTGAGACCTTGATTTGAGTCACATTTTCATGATTAGGTCCATTTTTCTGTAGCTGTAATACCTGTATCCAAACTGACCTCAATTTTAGGCTTGAGTGACTCTTGTCCCATTTTTACAAATAAATCCATTTCTCAACAGATGTTATAAATGTATTATATGTAGACCCACCATTTTTGGTCTATAGATTGTTTTTCGTGGGTAAATACCAGTCTCAGACCTGTCAGCTCGCCTTGGACAGTTGTAGGCTTGAATGACATGCATGAGATTTTCAGACAAATTATTGCCGGACCATTACTATTTCTTTTAACACATTTTCCTTTAACTTGCAATGTCGGGTATCAGATAATCATTTTGTGTCCATATGCATACTCAGGCAAGACATGAAGTGTGTCCACTCTTCTTATATGTATTAAAGATGTCTTATAAATTTAATTATCATTATCAAATTACCTAAATAGATTTGATACGTTCAGTTTACTGTAATAAATTGTATTATTGAAATGACAATTTTTTATATTGCCTAAATGTTAATGATTTGAATCACTGCTGTCATAATCTCTTTTCTCAACACTGAACAAGAGATTTGAGCAATGAAAACTTTGTTATTACTTTTTATAAATTGAAAATATTCGCTAGGGGCACTGCATTTTTGTTAAGCTAATAATGATATCAGTTATTTTGTGATTTTGAGTAATATAAACAAAATTTGCTGTCTTTTATAAATCAATGTTCATTCAGTGCGAGTAAATTTCATACATACTGTCTTCTTAGAATGGTAATGAAGTGTATGGTAAAAATGCCAAAGAAGACCTGAGAAAAATACTCAAAGAATTCTTTGGTGACAAACCTGTCAATGGAATCAAAAAAGAATTGTAAGTGTTGTAGGGGAGGTAACTCTATGTTGTTGCAAAATTGTTTGCCTGTGTTGTAAGGGAGATAATCACTAATATATATCTCATCAAACTAAATGAGGTAAATGTTGAAAGGGGATTACTTTATCAGAACTTCTAAGATTATTTTATTATCATTTTATATCAGATATGGTTATACATAAATCGGAATAAGTATATGTATCTTGGTCCATTTTTATAGACCTGTCTTGGGACATATTATGGTATACCAATGTCCGTTCATCTGTCAACACTTTGTACCGTAACTCAAATTTGCTTCAATCAATTCTCACGAAATTTTAACAGCTTCCTTTCGATTTTGACAATTTTCAATTTTGTCATTCTGGAATTATGGGACTTAGATTGTCCAAATAGAAGCCATTTTTCACATGTTGCGGACTTACTCTAGTATGCCTGGACTGATTTTCTTCAAACTTTAACACATTATTACAAATGATGGTCTGAGGTTCTGTATATTTTTGATGATTTGAATTTTTGTGGTTCCAGAGTTATTGGACTTAGATTCTCCAATAACAAACAATTTTTCACATGTCACAAACTTACTCTAGTACACCTTGATTGATTTTCTCCAAACTTTAACAATATTACAAATGGTGGTCTGAGGGTCTGTTTATTTTTTGACAATTTTCACTTCTGTTGTTCCAGATTTATGGGACTTAGTCTAATAAAAAACAATTTTTTACATGTCGCAACTAACTCTAGTATGACTTGACTGAGTTTCTTCAAACATTAACACAATAGTACAAATGGTGGTCTGGGGGTCTGTATACTTTTTGAGGATTTTCACTTTTGTCTTCCAGAGTTATGGGATTTAGATTGTCCAAATGTAAGCAATTTTTCACATGTTGCACACTAACTTCAGTACGCCTTGGACTGATATTTTTCAAACTTTTACACATTCTTACAAATGGTGGTCAGGTGTCTGTATTCTTTTTGTTGATTTTCATTTTTGTCGTTCCAGAGTTATGGGACTTAGATTGTCCAAATATAAGTAATTTTTCACATGTCGCACACTTACTCTAGTACACCTTGACTGATTTTCTTCAAACTTCAACAATATTACAAATGGTGGTCTGAGGGTCTGTATACTTTTTGACGGTTTTCACTTTTGTTGTTCCAGAGTTACGGGATTTAGATTGTCTTATAAAAAACAATGTTTTACATGTCACACACTAACTCTAATACGCCTTGACTGATTTTCTTCAAACTTTAACAGACCGCCTCGGTTGTCTAGTGGTAGCGTGCTCGCCCCGAGTGCGGAAGGTTGCAGGTTCGATCCCCGGCCGGGTCAAAACAAAGACATTAAAATTGGTATTTGCTGCTTCTCTGCCAAGCACGCGGCATCTAGGAGTAAGAGCAAAGACTGGTCGGTTCGGAGTCAGTATAATGTGTCCGAGTGAGGTGATATGTCTTCCTGCAGACAGTTACCTTGTGAGCTAGCACATTAAAAATCTGACTTAGCGTGTCGGTCTATTACAAAGCAGGGATCATATTCATTATCATATCAACATGTTCTTGTCCTGATATGCACCTGGTTGCCACTGGACGTTAAACAATAATTCATCCATCAAACTTTAACACAATAGAACAAATGGTGGTCTGGGGGTCGGTATACTTTTTGATGATTTTCACTTTTGTCTTCCAGAGTTATGAGATTTAGATTGTCCAAATGTAAGCAATTTTTCACATGTTGCACACTAACTTCAGTACGCCTTGGACTGATTTTTTTCAAACTTTTACACATTCTTACAAATGGTGGTCAGGATGTCTGTATTCTTTTTGTTGATTTTCACTTTTGTCGTTCCAGAGTTATGGGACTTAGATTGTCCAAATATAAGTAATTTTTTATAAGTATAAAATTTCCTGCTTACACAAAAATGATATTTAGGTTGTTGTTACAGTGTTCTAATTAGATATGTTAAGCCGTTGAAAAAGTAACATGACACTTAATTTGCTAAAAAAAAAATCAATATTTTCCTACTCCTTACAACTTCATACATGTTGCTGGGGATGGGCATATCGTGTGCATAAGGTGCAGCAGTTTATTATTCAGTGTTTGATTCATTTTGTTATTTATTTTATTAAACAAAAATATTTTTTACTGCATCATTATTTGATAATGTTAGAGTTTTTAGACCTATATTAGAGGATAATGTTTTATATCTATTTTAGAATGTTATCAGAGTTTTTAGACCTTGTATTAGATGCTTTGTTATATGTTCCTGTGATGTCAAACGGTCATTCATCGTCCCATAACTTACCAGAGGTTATTTCTGATCACGTAAAACCATCCTTGACAAATGGACATTGCTCATCCCACCAAACCTACCATGTGTGTTCACAAAGTTCTTATAAACCATTGGAAGATGAAGGTATGTTTATATGTTCAATATTTATTTTTTTCAAATAATTAGAGAAGAATTCATTCTTTGGAATTCTCTGATGTGATTGATTAATCCTTTTCAAACGAGATACTTATATGTGCATAACAAAAATCAAAGTATAGCATCAGGGCTTTTATCACTGTTCTGCATTTTGGAATTCTCTGATGTGATTGATTAATCCTTTTCAAACAAGATACTTATATGTGCATAACAAAAATCAAAGTATAGCATCAGGGCTTTTATCACTGTTCTGCATTTTAAAATCAAAGTGAGGCTTACAACACAGGGAAAAATCTTGCATTTCACTGTAAATTTAAGACAGCCCCTAGCATAGCACCAGTTTGAGCTTGTCTGTAAGCATTAAATAGTTGTATGGAGTGCCAACTATGGTATATGAAATCATTAAATGATGAAATTTCACCTTGTAGAACAAGAGCTCTAGATAAGGACAGTAGGTGCTGCGGTTTTAACACCTCTCATTTTGGTTAAGGAAATTAGATTGCTTCAGCTTACCTTGTTATTTTACCCCCCCCCCCCCCCCCCCCCCCACCTGTCCGTCTGTCTGTCGTCTGTCTGTCTGTCCAGATTTTTTTTGTACCTGCAGTTTCTTAAACATGCCTTATCAGAGGTTAATGAAACTGCATACTGTTAGATCCTAGTACGTCGATGCGCGCATGTGAAGTATGTCTTGGTCTAATACTCTTTTCCATAGTTTTATACCCTTTTGGACTTAGAAATTCTGTCTATCCTCCAATTTTTTATGTACCCGCAGTTTCTCAAACATGCCTTATCAGAGGTTAATGAAACTTTGCATACTGTTAGATCCTAGTACTTAGATGTGCGCATGCGAAGTATGTCCTGGTACAATACTTTTTCCCATAATTTTATACCCTTTTGTTCCTTCAGTTATACCCAGTTGGATTTAGAAATTGTGAGACAATTCACCATGATAAGGATGCCCTTGTCCAAATTAACAGCAGTGTGGGGTATAGTTAGTGAGGTTCCCTCACAGTTCTAGTTTATAATTAAGAAATAATTCATTGGTGCCATGCTCTAACATTGTTAGGCCTTATATTTATTTATATTTTAGTGTTAGTGAGGTGTAAAATATTAACAAATGTAAGGCCTAACCATGTTAAAATAACCATAGAGCATGGCACCAATGAATTATTTTGATTCTAATAGGACAATATGCATCATTCTGTAATCGAAGTGAACCATATAAGGCGTCATAGACATGCAGCCATGTCGATTTTAACAAAGCAAAAACTTTTACAGAAAAATGTGAAATGTCTTTAAACAAACAAAATAAAATCAGTTACATTTTTGTTAGATTTTAAAGCAAATACCAACGTTCCAGATCCTTTACTATGTACAATTTTCTGTTTTTGACTGTCAATCTGGCGTCATTTGAATGTATGACGTTATACCTTGGATTGTGACATCACACCTTGGACTGTCATACCATTTCGCGTGACAGTTATCATTGTTGTATTTCGAGCTTTGCTTAATGTTCACAAAGCGATATATGTAAGATAGATTCAGTGAGATGGAAGAATATGACTTTTAAACTATTTTATCAACAAAATACAACAGTTTAGTGATTTCATGTGTGCTTCAAGCTTCATGTCAACGCATTGTATGCATGTGTCAATAATAATTGTTCTATTTAGAACACAGTTGTGTTTCTATAGCTAAAGTGGCACATCATATTAGAATTTCAGATAATGCACTCCCAGATTTATATTGATTTTTAAATTTGGTAATGATAATCATATGAAAAAAATATTACTCATAAACAAGGAATAGTGAGTGAAAGAGAATAGATTTTGGATTAATAAAGTACGAAAACATAAACAACAAGCTTTGAAACCAAAAGTAGGACTTAATACCTAAGACAACAATAACATAAAAATCAGTTGTAGTTTTCACACCAATAGACCTCCAGTCTGACAAAAATAACATACCATAGTTAAGCAAATGCACCGCTTTTGTAGAGCCCTAATTGCATGGGTAAAATCAAGATATTGGAATAAGATCCATACATTAAATTTATTTGTACTCATACAGCGGTAGTCCATAAATAACATGAATGTTGAAGACCGAAAACAAATAAAGTTGAAGAGTCATTAAATTGAATAAATTGATTGTAATTTTTTTTGAGTCAATTTAAAAAAAAAAGAATTTTAATTCACTGTGTTTAGACAAACGACATTGAATTTTGAAGTGATGTATCTACAAGATAAAGTAGATATTCATGGTAATAATTGCCTTATTAATCTGCTGATATTATATTTAGTAGTTACTAGGCCTCTGTGATATATTAATCTATTTAGTTTGTCATAACTAATAAGCAAGCCTCTTGTCACTGTGGCTGTGAAGTCGTACACAGAATGCTGTTAGGTGTGTTTGACTCTAATTATAATTAATAGGGATTTTCAGTTTTCCTGATGGAGTCTGATGGTTCTCGCTGGATAGTCTTGCTCAATCAACCAATAAAAATTGCTGTCATAGAACCTGTAACAAACTAACCAACTAAACAAAGTAATCATACATAAGGCAACCTTATTGATCAGATACTCACTCAGATGAAGAAGCATCTTTGCAGTAAAATTTGCTTAAGAAGATATTAAAATTAATACTTTAAATTTCAAAAAATTGAAGTTTCTATATCAAGGTTTTATTATTCTCCCTTTGTGATTTATGTCCTGCTTTTGTGAAGGTTCAGGTTTAAGGTAGATCAGTTCAACAAGATGTTCATATCAATATGCAACTTCATCAGATAATACCTTACAAATATATCATCAAGCTTTTTAACTCATGCGAAAAAATAAGCAGTCATTATTATTAAAATTGAAAGATAAATTATATGCAGATTTTTTTTGGTAAATTAAATATTTCTTTTTTTTCAGCTGGTTGTTTACCTCAGTATTGTATATTAGGACAAGTTTTAGGAGTACAAGCTTTAGATAGTCTTGATATAGAATCTGTTTATCCTCTGTTTCTGAAGATCAAAGATCATTTGAAGAATCATCCAGAGGAAAGGTATAACATTACTGTAATTCTGAAATTTTTGAATACATTTATTAATTCAGTTCTCATTTGCAAGATTTATCAATGTGATTTGTTTAGCCAAAATCAAATTGCAAGCTTTAATTATTTTTATCTCCATCTTAAATTTTTTTTTCAATCTTAACACAGTTCTGAATTTACAAACACATTAGGCCAAACAAAATAAATTCTATAGTTCTTAGACATACCAGACTCTCTTAAAATGCAAGTGATGGACCGTGTTTATCATCAAGAAGTAAAAAAAACTACCAAGTGTCATTTTGCATGGAAAAAACTTTTGAATTTGGTGAGAACGAAATTTTCATCTGGATGTGAATTTAAAGCATTAAACTTCCACGGATTGTGGAAAAATAAAAGTAGAAAAACTGACACGTTTCTACTGCAAATCAAAGCAGATTGTTACATTGATTATTCTATGAACAGTACAATTAAGATTGAACCGGGAGATATTTAGCAGTGATTATGACATTAATAGCATTGGAGATGATAATCCCTTCAAGAATTCTACTTTGGCGTACTCCATTTGCGTCGGAAGGTGGAAGACCATGGACACTGAGCATTCAGATTGTTATACTTTATAGCTCACCTTTCCTAAAAGGCCATGTGAGCTATTGCCATCACTAAGCGTCCGTCTTCCGGCATAAACTTTTCCCTTACAGATCTTTTCTTCTGAAACCACTGGGCCAACTGGGACCAAACTTTCAAATTATGTCCGATGACAGCCCAACTTAGTTTAACATAGGACACTATGGGAAATTCATTTAAAAATCTTCTTGTCTGAAACTGCAAAGCTAATTGGAACCAAGCTTAGCAGCAATGGTCCTTAGATGGTTCCCTTTCAGAATTGTGTCCAATGACCCAGACAATCAACCAAGATGACCACCACAGCCTTAGTTTAACATTGGACCTTATGGGAAAATTCATTAAAATATTTTCTTGTCTGAAACTACTGAGCTAATTGGAACAAAACTTAGCAGCAATAGTCCTTAGATGGTCCTCTTTTAGAATTGAGTCCAATGACCGGGACGGTCAACCAAGATGGCCACCACAGCTGAACATCGTTTAACATTGGATTCTATGGGAAAATTCATTAAAAAATCTTCTTGTCTGAAACTACTGAGCCAATTGGAACCAAAGTTAGTAGCAATGGTCCTTAGATGGTCCTCTTTTAGAAGTGTGTCCGATGACCTTGACTGATAACCAAGATGGCAGCCACAGCCAAACATAGGTTAACATTGGACCCTATGGGAAAATTCATTAAAAAAGTATTCTTGTCTGAAACTACAGAGCCAGTTGGAAAGATGGTCATCATAGCAGAAGTTAATTTAACATAGGACACTATGGGAAAATTCATTGAATAATCTTCTTGTCTGAAACTACAGAGCAAATTGAGACCAGACTTGGCAGCAATGGTCCTTAGATGGTCCTCTTTTAGAATTATGTCTGCTGACCTGGCCTGTCAATCAAGATGGTCACCAAAGTTTAACTTAGTATTAACGCACTTGTAAAGGTTCTTCAATTTTCATGTATTTGTGCTTCACAGAGATAGGTTTCATCTGTATGGACAATTTACCAAAGATTCCTGGTTACGAGCATGTACAAATGAAGTGGAAAAGAATCATGAATCATTGGACTATGCAGTTGACATGGTATGGTATGGTGTGGTATAGATCATCACCTCTTTGCACAGTATTTAAAAATTATATGAAAAATAATGCATTCACTTATTATTCAGCATTGCAACTGTAGATCACATAGCAACTACAGTACTAATATACATCCATTGTACATGTCACTTGTCCTTGACCATTTTTCATAGTTTGCAGACTTTGATACATATAACATAAAAAATTTTATGATACCCTCCACCTCTGTTAGAAGTTAGATTCACACATTTATCGGAGAGTGAACATGTCAGCATTATACACAATACGCCATTGACTGTGAGTTTCATAGTTTTTTTAATGACTTTGTAAAAGTTATGTGATCCATAACTTCATTTCTGGTAAGGTGATTTCAATATCTTTAATTCTGTCTTATTTCATTGCTTTGTTTTTGTATTACCAGTATGTCAAGTATAGGCATATGAAACATAGTTGAATATCTGTCCATGTAATTTTTAATAAATCCAGAGTAAGTTGATTTACAGTATACTTCATGCAAATTTATATTTTCAGGTAAAACGACATAATGTTTCTAAAACATTACAGGACTGTTCATTGATGGTGGCATTACAAAGGTTGGATAGGTGAGTGTTACTGAAATAATGCATTTTTCGGAACTTTGGTTAATTTTTTTTCATGAAAATTCAAGCACTGACCTATGCATCAAATCGACTTATCTAAGGTCCAAAGCTGGAAAAATCTCATGTCCTGAATGAAATTTACTTAAATTTTTAGGAAAGAAATATGATTAAATGCTTTCCGTTATTGTCGACCCTGTAACATTCAGTTGTCGGCGGTGACGTCAACTTTTACATTCATGCTGTGGTTAAAGGTTTTAAAACATTAACAACTTTCTTAGAGTATCCTGGAGTTTTATTCAGATTATTCATGATAAAAAGATAGTATCCAGAGGAAAATTTTGTAATAATTTTTTTCCCATTTTTCCATATTTTAATTATAAATGGACTTAGTTTTTCTCCCAGTTAACATTACATACAGTCTGCATTTAAAGTTTTTAAAACATTAATTACTTTCTTAAACCATCCTTGATTTTTATACATCATGGATGAGACGTTTAATGGTAAACCAATGTCCGTCCGTCCGTCCATCAACAATTCATACCATAACTCAAATGTGCTTCAATCAATTTTCATAAAATTTTAACACATTAGCATTGACAGCAGCAACCTTCCTTTTGTTTTTGACGATTTTCAATTCTGTCATTCTGGAGTTATGGGACCTAGATTGTCCAAATATAAGCCATTTTTCACATGTTGCACACTTACTGGAGTATTCCTTGACTAATTTTCTTCAAACTTTAACACATTATTACAAATGGTAGTCTGAGGGTTTGTATTCTTTTTGACGATTTCTACTTTTGTTGTTACAGAGTTAATGGACTTATATTGTTCAAATAAAAGCAATTTTTCACATGTCACGCACTAACTCTAGTATGCCTTGATTGATTTTTTTCAAACTTTCACACATTCCTACAAATGGTGGTCTGGGGGGTCTGTATTCTTTTTGACAATTTTCACTTTTGTTGTTCCAGAATTATGGGACTTAGTTTGTCCAAATATAAGCAATTTTTTATAAGTATAAAATTTCCTGCTTACACAAAGATGATATTTAGTTTTTGTCTCGCCTGCGACGAAAGTCGCTGGAAGCGAGACATAGGTATAGCAATCCGGCGGCGACGGCGAAGGCGACGGCGACGGCGACGGCGTTAACTTTTTGTAAAACCTTAATAACTTTTAAAGTATAATACTTACAATGTTCATCTTTGGTCCACAGGTGCATGAAGTGATGACCTTTTCAGCAGCACATTTTTAGATGACCTTGACCTTTTTTTCATGGTTCAATACCCACATAAACATTGCGACATAGTTTTACATTCAAATCCTTTTCTCAGAAACTATAATACCTAGAGTTATTATATTTGGTCTACAGTGAGATCTATATGGGTACATGCCAGTCTGACACCTGTCATTTGTCCTTGACCTCAATTGCACGGTTCAGTGAACTTCGAAAATCTGCGACATAGTTTTACATTCAAGTCCCTTTCTTAGTAACTGTAATGTTTAGAGTCATCATATTTGGTATATAGTAAGATCTATATGGGTACATGGGAGTCTGACACCTGTCATGTGTCCTTGACCTCAATTTCACAGCTCAGTGACTTTGTCAATTTTTTCTTCTAAAGTCCATTTTTCTGCAACTACAATGAATAGACTCATCATACATGGCTTATAGCAAGATCTGTATGGGTACATGCCAGTCTGACACCTTTCATGTGCCCTTGACCTCAATTTCATGGTTCAGTGACTTTGTCAATTTTTTCCTCAAAAGTTTATATTTCAGCAAGTGCAATGACTAGATTCATCAGATATGGTCTATAGCTAGATCTATATGGGTACATGCCAGTCTGACACCTGTCATGTGTCCTTGACCTCAATTTCATGGTTCAGTGACTTTGTCAATTTTTTTCTTTAAAGTCTATTTTACAGCAACTACAATGAATAGACTCATCATACATGGCTTATAGCAAGATCTGTATGGGTACATGCCAGTCTGACACCTTTCATGTGCCCTTGACCTCAATTTCATGGTTCAGTGACTTTGTCAATTTTTTTCTTTTACAGTCCATTTTTCAGCAACTGCAATATCTAGACTCGCCATATATATAAGAACTTGCCCACCTCATATTTTCAGATTGATCACTAATGTTTTAATTAGGGGATAGACAAACAGGAAGGGGGGGGGAGAAGTATAACTTTGTGTATAAAGTTCCATCTAGTTTTTTCTCTTCGAATGGCATACCTAAGATAATTGATACAAAACTTACATGATTATGTATATAATCTATTTGAGAAAAAGTATTTTGTTGATCATAAAACCAAAGATCTTGTTTATTAAATTTCACACATAAATAATTTCACAACCCTCAATAGCCCCTGGCAAAATTGTGAGAACTACTAAAACATATCAAAACTATTGATCTATTGATTCATGACTTTGTAAATAAGTCTGTAATGTAATGTTAATTTTTGTGTGGATGTCCTTTCAATAAGAATATTTGGATTGATATAAATATAAAAAGGATAAGTATATATTTAAACTTTGTTTCAAAATTGTTATATTTGTTGACACAAAATTTTATATAAATATGGGTGGTTCTGAAATTTAAAATTAGCATACAAAAAAGCCATTGATTTATCACTTGAATGCCGGTTCTCGAAGAATTGACATAAAATGAGCGATGGTGCGCGCAGTATGGTGCAATCATCAAAATTTTGAGACAATTTATTTATCTTTTGGTGGTTTGCACGAAATACTTAAAATGCACAGTTTGATGATCCATAGAAAAATTATTGATTGATTAGTTATTGTTATCCCCTCGCCCAACTGAGTTGTGGAGGGTATATAGTATCTCGCCCGTCCGAGTGTCTGTCTGTCAGTCCGTCCGTCCGTCCGTCCAAGTGTCTGTCCGTTTGTCCCACCTCAGGTTAAAGTTTGCATTATCTAAGATACTACATGTGCTACATCAATCATCTTTGGTCAGTAGATCCGTCTTGGAGAGTGATGCTGCTTCAAATGATAATTGGATCACTCTGCCCTACATTTTCTGCTTGAATGACTCAGGTTAAAGTTTGTGTAAAGGTTCATATCTAAAATACTACATGTGGTACATCAATCATCTTTGGTCAGTAGATGCGTCTTGGAGAGTGATGCTGCTTCAGATGATAATTTGGTCACTCTGACCTACATTTTCTGCTTGAATGACTACATGTGCTACATCAATCATCTTTGGTCAGTAGATCCGTCTTGGAGAGTGATGCTGCTTCAAATGATAATTGGATCACTCTGCCCTACATTTTCTGCTTGAATGACTCAGGTTAAAGTTTGTGTAAAGGTTCATATCTAAAATACTACATTTGGTTTACCTTGCCATACAAACTGAAAAGAATACCAAGACCCTTTTCAGGCAAGACATATTAGTATATACAATAGAATTTTTAGACAATTCATAGGGACTTTTGATTAGTTGATGACCAGACAAAAGCAAACCATGAACAATTTTTTCAACCTATGTTGTAGTAAAGCTATATCAAGTTGGTCATTTAAATTACACCAGTAGCCTATTCAAATTCCCAGATTAGTCAGACAATAGCAATTGATAGACCGGTATGGTTCTTGACAATGCACAGTAAGATTTTAAAAATATTGTTTTAAGCAATTATGACAATATACTATAGCTATAGAAGTTACTGTATTATTGGTCATATAAGCTTTAGGATAAAGCGTGGACAGGGGATATATATATGCCTTTTGTCCTTGACCTCAATTCACGGTCCAGTGACCATATTAAGGTTTTTTGATGAGGTCAGTTTCTGACATATGGCTTTTGTCCTTGACCTCAATTAATTAATTGCTCAAGTAATCACATAACAGCTTTCGCATGTCTGTTTCAAATGTACCATAATGGTAGGCAAATGATAGCATGGTCTTTGATAGTGCATGTTATTCTGGGTCAAGCGCGGACAGGCGAGACATCTTTTAGGGTCCACACTTGTATAATAATTTTTTCCGTATTTTACTTATAAATGGACTTAGTTTTTCTCCCATTTAACATTACATACAGTCTGCAGTTAAAGTTTTTAAAACATTAATTACTTTTTTAAGCCATCCTGGATTTTTATGCCCTGCCACGAATGTGAACTGGGCATACAGAGTTTACCCAGTTCATCCAAACTTTGTGGTTAAGTTTTGGTTCCTACCTTGGGTAGTACTGAGTAGTCATACAACAATTGGGTCATTATGACCTACATTTTATGCTTGAGTGACTCTGGTTATGTTTTGCGTTTAGGTTCATTTCTTTGGAACTAAGCATAGTGAATCATTGAAACTTCATCAGTGGATGTGCTTTGGATAGTACTGAACATTCATACATGATGACCTACATTTTGGGTGGGGCATCCGTGTATCCGTGTATTACATACACAATTTCTAGTTAATTTTATTTCTAGGCACCCTTGACTGATTACGGGGCTTAACTTAGTGGATACTTGTCGGTATGACACCTGCCTTTTGACCTTGACCTCAATTTATTTTGACACATTTTCCTTTGATTTGCAAAATGTCGGGTATCAGATAATCATTATTCTGTGTCCATGTGCATACTCAGGCAAGACATGTAGTGTGTCTACTCTTGTTATATCAAGCAATATCTAATTCTCACTCATTGTGAAACATTTAACTATATATAGCCTATAGGATCGATCTTATACTTATGATACTTACTTAGATGTTATTCTCCTATGATCTTTGATCAATCTATCTGGCGAAACACCCTAAGACCTGTCCCAAAAGTTAGAAGGAAAAATGGTCATTCGACCTATCATCCTCATCGACCTAAGGTCTGAAAAATGTGGTACATTTCACAGAGTAGCATGTTTTTTTTACCTGGATTTTATTAATTTTGAGATGTTCAGCATCAAAATCTCTATTCTTTAGAACTGTAACTAGAACAGTGTTCCCCCAAGAAATTTTTAATAGCACAGTGGTACAAAATTAACATAGGTTTGTAATGGATAGTTCTATTATTGTAATAAAAGAATTTATAAGATTCTGATGATTTATGAGAAACAATAAATTATTATGTAGAATTATTCTGGATTTTAATTATTTTGGTTTTCCTTAATGTAGAATAAGGAAAAAAGGGAACAGATCAGTGAATCAAAATAAGGTAAAATTTAATAGAACAATACTAAGAAATTATAGCAGAGTGATAAAAAATTATAGCACAGTGGTACCACTGTGATATATAAACCTGGGGAGAACAATGTAGAATATATGTTTTAAAATATTCTGATATTAATTAGCATTGTCACAGTGAGCCAAAATGTTTTTGTAATTCCATAAAATTTCCACTAAAAATTACAGGCATAATAAAAGATTTATATGAAATTATCTTCACTTGGTTTCTTGAAATGAAGACGTCTAGCATGCAGTCTTTTAATAATTTTTTTTTCAGCTCACAAGAATATAATGGACCTTGCTTAAAAGACCCACATGAAAGAAAATACAAGTTCTCTGTCAGTGTCATAGATTTGGATTATAAACCATTTGACAAGATTCAGAAATGGAAAGAGCTTGAGTCGGCGATGTTGAAAGCATACAGAGAGAGAGAATTACTGGATCAAAATATCTCTACTGTAATATAGTAAAAATACTGAAAAAATGACACAGAGAATCACATCACAGAGTAACTCAGAAAGTATTATTTAGAGAATAAATATTGGTTTTAGTTTATCTGAGATTGAGTTTGAAATCTTCCAAACTGAGAATCTGAAATGCAATATTATACAGCTATTATTTTCTACACTAATGGAAATGACATGAAGTTGTTGTTTGAAAGAGGCATTATAATACATATGTGGCATTTATTAAAACATTGCTGCCAAAATCTTCCTTTCAGGTTTTTCTTAGTACAATTAGTATTTATTATGGTATTGTTAGCCCAGCTAGAATTTCAAAAAATTGTCCCACCTTAGATTCTTTTGTATTTTAAGTTAAAAATTTTGGAAGCTATTACAATATACATGTATATGTAATGTGTTGCAGTTTCCATATGTTTTTTTTATGATAAAAAATTAATAATCTGCTCACTTCTTTTTTGGTCAAATAGATGAAAAGTCACATTTCTCATTAAAACATGTATACAGATTACAGAACGTCTTCAGTTCTGAAGCTGATTTCAGCCTTTCACATGCAGAAATATTTCACTAGAAGTTTAATTTTTGGGAAGACTATAACACCTTTTTCATTTTTTTTTTGCATTCACCAAAGTTATAAAAACTATCTGGGTAAAGATTAAGTCTTATTGAAAAACACTGTACTGTTCATACCAATGAATTGTGACTAAGTCATTTATAAAAATTAAAATATTTGCATTGTAGAAATACTGTGATGTGTTCATTTTAGGATTTCTTTGAGAAATTGAGAGATATGAGATTGATACTGTGAATTGATGACATTTTGTGTGATAACAATTTGTGGTTGAACAATGGAACCATTTGAGTATTGAACGAATGCATATTTTACTAGAAAAATACAAAATTAGGTTCCTTATGAAAGGACAAGTTTTTGTTTAACCATGAAAATTTATATTTATGAAAATAAGTGAATAAACAGTCTGTAGAATCAACTTGTTATGCCTTCACTTGTGTAAGTTGTATGTTATTATTATTTGTCTAAGTCATATGTTTACAGTATCACACAGTCTCTAGAAAAATGTTAGGTTTTATAAGTAATTTGCTATTCTTTTCAACCAGTTATAATAATTATAATGGGACAAAATGTGATCAGTTTGGTAGCAATAGTAACAGTTTGTATATTTTTAAAACTGGCTTTTGTTGCTGTCAATATGTGATAATTATTTTGGATAGAATTTGCTTTTGTCCAATTTTCTGCTTGCATACGATAGTGTGAAACACTAAATTGATGGTGCTTTGTGTGTATATATATTGTTGCATTAAAACTCCTGATCAAGAGTAGTGTTGTCAGTATAATGTTGACATTGAGTTGTGAATTTTATTGCTTTTATAAGTTTTAAACTATAGGTGTTATGTGTGTGTTTTCTTATTGTAAATATAAACTGATTCTTTAAGAAGTAGTGTGTAGTTAAATGTGTGCCAAAAGATGTTTCAGTTTCATTTAATGACCCTTTTTAAAACATCATAAAATGACTTTTTATCACTCTACAGTCCATAGCCTCACTAACCACTTAACTTTCAAAGCATGCCAGATTTTGATTGTTACCCTGAAATCCACAAATTTAAGAACCCAAGAATTTGTATTTTTCTCAATCAAATTTAAAATTAGGAAATTTACTGTATTTGGCTCACTGTTAGCTTTCATAACAAACAAGACTCCTTGAATAATAAATAAAATAAAATATTAAAAAAACAAGAATATATATAAACGGACACTGTGCACCGCTTCCAAACAAACAGCTAAATCATGATTTGTCAACGGTGACTAGAGCCACCATCCCTTTGACCTAAATTTTGGACAGATCTCATCTTAGATATTTATTGACAAAGTTTCATGTTGATGTGACATCTACATCCCATTAAACTACCTTCAGTCTAAACGACTTTTACCTTAAATGGGATGTACTAATGTATGTACAGACAGATGGACAGAAACCATTGCAGGTGGGGCATAAATCTATATTTTTTTTAAAATTCTTAAAAATCCAATTTCTTAAGAAATAATAGGTATTGTTTGGTAGTCTTTAAGATGTCATTTACCCAAGATGTTTTTAAATGTGCAGCTTATTAAATTTTTTTTTTTTTATCTTTTAAATCTTTAATTGTGTGGAAAGATTTGATACATGTTTAAATACTAAGGTACTTTTTCAGTAAATGTAATTTCATGTATAAAAAGAAAATGTTCTTAGGAATACATGTATAATGTAGGGGTCTCGGTGGCCAAGTGGTCTAGGTAGTTCGTCATGACTACTAATGATCACTAGCCTGTCAACGCTGAGGTTGTGAGTTCAAATCTCAACTGTGGCAGGGTATGTTGGACTCCGATCTTAATTGACAAGGATTGCCAATTTCCCTACCGAAGGTTGGTGGTTCTCTCCGGGTACTCCGGCTTCCTCCACCAATATAAACTGGCCACTGCGAAATAGCCAGATATGCTGAAAACGGCGTAAAACCCCAACTTAACAAACAAATAAACATGTACATGTATAATGTATGTAAATAGATTATACACAAGTTAAAGTCATATCTACATCAAAACCATATACTGAAAAAAATAATCAAAATGATTTTTAAAGAAATTAGACATTAGCTTTTAGAAAATTGTTAGTTTGTTTTAATTGTGCTATATATTTATATGAACATTGTTAATTACAAAAAAAAGAAATGTATCATTTAAGCCTACATTGCTGGGGGCATTTTAACCACACAGTGTACATTTCACTGTTGTAATTTTCGCATTTCAGTTTTAAATATTTGTACACGTATATATATATATATACACACACAGTTGACTCTTGTTATCTTAAACTCGCTTGAGTCAAATTTTTTATTTAGTCTAAAAAAATTAACAGTGCAAATATATGTATTTTGACTCGTGTCTAGTCGAAATTTCTTCTATCTCAAATTTATTTTTGAGAGTCCCAAATTATAAAAACAAAAACAAATTTTATTTGTTATGTCAAAGTAATGATCATCTGTCAAAACATTATCCTGTGGATTAAATGTTTTCAAAGGTAAGTATTATTTCTGGTAATTGACAATCGGAATGTGTGCTATTAAAAACAATCCAACAATAGTTGATTAATTAGTGTCATTTTATGTAGAGAGATGTCTTGCGCTTGGTTGTATACATTACGGATTTATATGTCAATGAACTGTCCAATCTTTTTTATTTATTGTAATAGTTTCCATCAAACTGTTCATTGTTTAAAACAAATATAAAATGTTAGGCAAAATATGTTTTACACGCATTATATAAGTATTTGAACATGAAAAAAAGATAGATTAAGATCTCGATAGTACATGTATATTATTGATTTACACCGTTACCTACTGAGATTTTAGTTTTACCAGAAGTCCTAAATTACTTCCCCTTCATAACTAGGGACTAACTTTGAGATAATGAGAGTCGATTGTATTTATTTGTCTGTGTGTTGTTTTCCATATTTATAAACTTGTTTTGTTTTATTGTTATATATGCTTACTTTTACCATATTTTCAATCCTTTAATTTTTTCTAATAGATAATTGTATGTGCTTGGTATGGAGTTTCATGAAATTCTAGTCATACTTTTGATAATTGGGTTTACATTTTCTTGCATATTTCTATACAAATGATAAATGATACAGACTGAATTATGATTACCAGATACAGAGCATTCATCTTACTAAACTATGTTATAAAGGATCAGTAATTGTAATTTTATGAATAACTAATAATCGATTATAATCAAAATAAAAACGAAATGGTCAACTAATATATTTGCCATGCATAGAAGTCATAACAGCATGCTTAGACGCATATGCATATATTAATCACATTAGCTATAGGTTGTTAATAAAATACTATTACATCGCAACGAGAATATGATATATTGTTTTCAAGTTGAACAACACTAATACATATTTAATATTGATGTCTGTCAAAATACATTTTTACTTAATACAAAACTATTAACTCTACCTGATGACATCATTACCAAAAAGCAATAAGCAACCAATAATCAATCAATCATTAGCCAAAGAGAAAGGGAAAGTAAAATAATCAATTATATGGATTTCTTATCAAGTGCTTGAATTTCTCTTACAATCAACTGATTTTCGATTATAATCGACCATTGGGATACCACTAGTTATTATGCCAAATTAAAAGATAATATTAATTTTATGTGTTTGGTTCCTGTAGATGTACTTTGCCTATATTCACATGAAGACCAAAATTGTATGTCTGAAAGTTTTTATTGAACATTTTTCCTAACAGGTTCCTTTAAGCTCTTTGTGATCATTGGTTGAGTACCCCACCCCTAAACCATTCATGTTCTTGTTTAATTAAATTATATATTTTAATAGTGCCACTAAGAGCATCTGTTTGGCAATTTGATTTGAAGAGATGAGAGACTGTTCCAATATACAAGGGCTAAAAGAACAAATAGATACATTGCATAATATTCAAAATTTATTTTTTGTACAGTATTGATTTTTTGTACTGTAATTTTTTGTAGTGCTCAACAGTTGATGTTTGCTCAGTATTTTCTTTTTTGAGGTATAGGTGTTGTACGAGTCAAAATATGGTGCAGATATATCACTGGATACATGAAATTATTGGTTTTATCTTTTGAATATAAATTGGTTTTATATATAAACCCTCTTTGCAACTGATGCAAGGAAATTAGATGGAATCTTTTTGATTCCACGGTAAAACAGTAAATTTATATGTAAATTAAAAAAGCATGACAGGATGAGTAGTGCAATAATTGAAACTCATATTTTATGCTCAACTGGCCAGTGTGAGCTATTGCCATCACTTGGCGTCCATCGTTTTCATCTGTAAACTTTTAAAAAATCTTTTCCTCTGAAACCACTGTGCCAATTGGAACCAAACTTGGTCACAATCATACTTAGAGTGTTTAGTTTCAAATTCATATCCATTGATGCTGCAGACCAACCAACATGGCCACTGTTACTCTAAATAGAACATAGAGATAAAACAGGCAAAATGGTAATCTTTTATGGTTTTAAATAACATAACATAACCTAACATATCTAACATATCTTTTATTGCCAAATGAGGAGCCCACAAGGGACAAAAGAGCAGTACATATATGTAGAGAAAAGAACAATGACTGATAGATGATACAAATAATTAATATACACAAAACATAACAATCACATCATACAAAAGTACATAAACTTCAGTTAACTATGGTCTCTATTAAATTTTGCAACAGCTGACACGACCTGATTATTCTTCATTGCTAGGTAAATAAGTTTTTGTTCATTATTAAGACTCAATTTGGACATTTATTTGCTACAGATCTAAATAAGTAATTTCTTTGAGAATCAAATTTTGAACAGACACAAAACATGGGTCTCAACTTCAACTAAACCGCTGGAACAATTCCTACATAATCTTTCAGACCTTGATGATTGAGAATAACGGCTAACTTCAATTTGCATATTGTGTGCTGAAATTCTTAATTTACACAAGGCTTGCCTTTGATGAAAGATTTTCATACAATTGAGATAATTCTCGAAACCAAAGTGATCTTTGATCTTCAAATATGTGCATAGTGTTTTTTCCTAATTTCATACCAATCAGATACAAGTCTTTCTTGCAATAATTTCTCAACCAGATTATTAAATTTAAGTTTTCTGTAGTTTTTAAAAGTTTTTTTTGATGCCCAAATCTATGAGTAACCTAGTAACAAATGAATAACATGAATGGTTTTTTTCCATTGTTTATGTCCTGACTACACAAATTTGTAAATATTAAACTGATTTTTAGTATATAGTTGTGTAATGAGTACTTGTAAGTTGTCTATTTCTTTTATTCCAGTTGACCTACTTTTGACCTAATTATGGCCCTTGGACTTCGGAAATTTCATGAAAATCCATAAACTTTTTCAAAAATCTTCTCTGAAACCACTGGTCCAATTGGAACAAAACTTGGCAGCAATGGTCCTTAGGTGGTCCTCTTTTAGAAATATATCTGATGCCCACACGTCATCCAAGATGTCCGCCAGAGCCAAACATAGTTTAACATAGGACCCTATGGGAACTTTATTTAAAGATCTTTTTGTCTGAAACCACTGGACCAGTTGGAACAAAAATTGGCAACAATGGTCCTTTGTTGGTCCTCTTTCAGAATTATATCCGGGCCGTCATCCAGGATGGCCGACAGATCCGAACATATACTGAACCGCAAAAGAAACGTCGCACAAAATGACATGTTCACATACATTTATTTCAAAGTGACATTTATATATTTTAAATTAATTTTTACAAAATTTAATGAATGATTTACAGTCTTTTGGTTACAATGTTCACAAAAACGTCACAATTGTCGCAACGTCACGTGTTTTCAATGCTGTGCTCCCACGTCCGTTAATAACGTGTATGTCCTCCACCGGCACCAATTACTGCGGCACATCTTCGGTACATGGAGTTGATGAGCCGAATAATAAACGCCATCGGAATACGTGCCCATACTCTCTGAAACGCTTGTGAAAGTTCAGCTGCAGTTGTCGGACTTGGCTGCTCATTATTCAACCGTCTTTGAACTTCGTCCCATAAATGTTCAATAGGGTTTAAATCTGGACTCAAAGCCGGCCAATCCATAACATTAATGTTATTCTGCTGTAGGAAGTCTCTTGTGGCTCTTGCGGTATGCGCACGTGCATTGTCCTGTTGGAAAGTCTTGTTTTGATGACGTGCGAAATGGGGCTGAACATGGGGTGTCAAGACTTGGTCGATGTAACGGGGAGCTGTTACGCCATTTCCTCTGCCTGGGCCAAGGTTCTAAAGAATGACTGGACCAAGTTTAACGTTAAGGCCGATTCCACCCCATACCATGATGCTAGGTCCTCCCCACGCGTCTGTTTCCAGAATGCAGCTGTCTTCGTAACGTTCCCCGCGTCTTCTCCACACTCTGGTTCTGCCATCGGCTGTTGAAATGCAGTAACGGCTTTCATCAGAGAAGATGATGTTACGCCATTGTCGATTTCGCCAATTCTGTCACTGAGTGGCCCACTGAAGACGAGCTTGACGGTGTCGAGGAGTAAGAATAGGTCCTCTTGCTGGACGGCGACATCTCATGTTTCTAGCAGCTAATCGCCGACGAACCGTATCATCACTTATGGGTCGTCCATGTGTTCCAACAGTGTTTCTGGCAGTTTCGGCAGCTGGGGTGAACCGATTCATCAAATGGTGAGGAACAATGCCTCTATTCTGTCTAGGGGTAGTGACTTGGGGTCTACCACTCCGTGGACGGTCATTTGTGCTGTTTGTTGCATTGTACCGTGTCCGTAGACGTTCAATTGTTCGAACAGCACAGTTGAAGTCGTTGGCAATAACTCTGGCAGATTGCCCAGCATCCAATCGACCAATGGCCTGTTCTCTCTGTTGTGGAGTCAGACGTGGCATAGCTTCTGTGTCAACACTGATACTAACACTCTTTAATTTTCTCCGGCCTTTTATAGCATGAATTTCACGAAGATTTAAGATTTAAGAAAAATTACCGCCAAGGGTGTCCCACGAGCGGTTTTAGGTACGGTCGCTCTACGATATCAACTGAAAATTATTCAACCGAAAATTTAATTCACAGGTAATTTAATCTTACCTGGTGATGTAATCGTAATACTGATTATATAAAAATCATTAATTAATACTTATTTTGAATTTTGCTAACATTTTGAAAAAGCGACGTTTCTTTTGCGGTTCAGTATAGTTTAACATAGGACCCTATGGGAAATTTACTTAAAGATCTTGACTGAAACCACTGGACCAATTGGAACAAAAATTGGCAACAATGGTCCTTTGTTGGTTCTCTTTCAGAATTTTATCCGATGACCTGGCCCATCATCCAGTATGCTCTCCAGAGCCAAAAATAGTTTAACATAGGACCCTATGGGAAGTTTTCTAAAAGATCTTCTTGTCTGAAACCACTTAGCTAATTGGAACAAAACTTGGCAGCAATGGTCCTCAGGTGGTCCTTTTTCAGAATTATATCTGATGACCCCACCCATCATACAAGATGGTCACTAGAGCCATACGTTTTAACATAGGACCCTATGGGAAATTGACTTAAATATGATCAAAGATCTTCTTGTCTGAAACCACTGTGCCAATTGGAACAAAATTTGGCAGTAGTCAAGGAAATAACCGTAGTGAATTTCAAGGTTAACCTTGAAACCTTTCCAGTCCAATACAGGCCAAATGCCTTAGAATGTCTTGAAAAAAAAATGAAAAAATAAAACTGAACATAAGGCTACATCTAAAAGAGAGAGAAGACCACTTCCTAAATAACAATACTATGACCTTACATTTCATGCTCCATACATATAGAAGCATTTTGTTTCAAATTCAGTTCATGTATACCAAGTGACAGCTAATACTCATTACACCCTCATAATGAAATTGTGGAAGGAGATAAAGTAACACTGCTATACGTTGTGTATCTGTCTGTCCATTCAGCCCAAGACCACAAGGAATGGGCCTTTTACCGGACCCTGAGGAATACTGGAAAAATCTGTAAAAGGGCAAGCTGAAATCAAAAGTCCAGATCAAAACCTTGTCAACACAATACAGACTAAATGCCTCAGCGTATCTACACCTAACTTGGTACAATTGCTCACCTTGAAGGAAGGGTGACCATTATTGATTTTTAACATCAGACATCAAAGGTCAACCTGAAGTCCGTAGTCTGGGTCAGAACCTAGGATGGTCCAATTTGCTTTTAAGAGTGAAAAGTCAGTTTATGGCTTTTAATATAGCATACAACAAAGCCACCAATCAAATGACTTGGGGTTGCAAGGTGATGCTCTGCTTTGCAGTACCCTTGTTTTTTCTAACAATTAAATACCAGAATATAACATTAAGCTATATACAGTAGGGCAGCTAAATTTGATATGTTGATACCCCCTGCCTTTTGATATTTTCGATGACTACCAGTTGAGCGATGCAGGCTCTTTGGAGCCTCTAGTTATTTTTAACTGAATTTTCCAATGGGTAAAAATCCACTTGTAAGGTTGGCAATGTACATCAGGTGGGCAGACAGGTGGCTTCAGTGACGAAGTAAAATCTGTTTTGTTGTCATTCAGACAAACTTTTTGCTGTTAATATTCTATTCGGCATTAATTATTCACATATTGTTTTAAGTTGCAATAGATTTCTAACAATCCCCAACGTCTATTCCATGAACTAAGGTTTCCAGACAGTAATTTTAATGGAATAGTTTTTCATTGGTCCCTATTTGAATTATTTATAAGTCATCTCCCTTAAATGTCACTAGTGTTATTTCTAATACTTTTTATACACACTTTGAATTATTAGTATGTTGTCTCTTTAAGATATAGTGTAATCTATATATTTATCCTATCTATCACTGCTTAACAATGTTTTTTGTTGTATCCCATTTTGTTTTACACATATTTTATTTATATTCATGTATTTAAAAGTGGTGCAAGAAAATTAAATTTCATTATTTGTTCAGAATAAAGTTTTTTAACATGCATTCTTTGTCATTTTTTCCAGTAACATTATATTTGTTGAATTATTTTCAAACGATACTTAAATACTGTACTTATATTCCTTGCAAATAAAATTTTGGAAGGATTGCAGTGAAATGTGTACTGACTCCAGTGTCCTTTGTACAATATTCATGCCACTTCACTGCTTAACAAATCTTGATGTGAAAAATTCATACTAAGAGTTTTAAAGTCTGTGTAATTTTTCAGTAGTTCTGGCCCTTTGGGCTTGAAAAATTTGAAATTTTATGGTATGCACTTTGTCACTGTAAGTCCTCTGACATGATTTGTTAGATAAATGTGGTACATTGTTGGATCCTCATGTGTTGATGCGCATGTGCCATAGACATTCCTGTCTGCCAAATTTTTTTCAAGATCTATGACCCTTTGTGCTGAAAATATTTGACTTTGTAATATATGGATCCTCTCATTGCAACTCCATTAAATACATATAGAAGTGGGTATATTGTTAGAAGCTAATATGCTAATATATGTCCATTGAATGTTTCCAACCATCTGGTAATTGTAGCTAGAAATTTGGACTTTGTACAGTAAGCAATTCCTCCCACTTATTTAGTAAAATATAAAATTCTGTACATTTTCATATCCTGTCAAAACAGTTTTTCATGTTATGTCCAATTGAATTAGAAATTTTGGCCCTTTTTCAGAATTCACTTTGTCTTCTGACCTTGTTTAATGAAGTTTGTCCACTGTTGGAATATCATGTGTCCAACGTTTCAAAAATAAAAGAGACTGGGTTCCTAAACCAAGCGAGAACGTTGCACTGGAAGCCATTATCGGTCTATCAGAATTTGCTCATACTGCACTGAACGTGACACCCTTCATGACAACAAAGTTTCAATATAAGCAAGTCATGAGGAAAGCAGTCAGAGGCCTTAGTTGGATCCATAAGGTTGGCGGCAAGGTATTTATTATTATTGAGAGCTTTTTTCCAATCTTCAGTCACTTGTAAAATTAACACCAAATCCATATCTTAAATCAGCCAAAAAAGGATTGAAGATGTTATAAAAATATTGAACTGTAGTTTGTAAGGCATTTTCATATAAACTTGGGAGATTGCAGGTAGGACACTGGCAGGCCTTGAATTGTCTTTTTCAATGACATTATGTTTTGTGTATTTGAGCAAACCATGCTGCTTTAGGAGCATCTTGAAAGGTCGAGGATTATCAGGCTTAATAATGAATAGACGAGTTTCATATTCTGTATAATCATTAAAAATTGCTTGTTTTGTAAAATCTTGTAAGGCTGGTTTTTTTATGTCAGAAATTCAAAACTGCAAAATTTAACTGGGTTAAAAAATAGGTGTTTAAGGTTATATAGGATTATAAAATATGTGTGAAGTGACATGCATGTCTTTTGAACAAATACATGTACACATCACATTTTATTCTATTTATTCTAACTTCAAGATATCTCATATAATATATAAGATATCTTATATAATCTAGTTTTTATAAGACATCTTATAAACTTTATAAGATATCTTGTATATTTTATAAGATATCTTCTAAAGTTTATAAGATATCTCATATATTTTATAAGATATCTTATATAGTTAATAAAATAACAATCCAAAGATACTAATATTGACCAATATTAGATATAGTAAATTTATACTATGCTGAATACGACGCATTTTAAGGAGTTACCTCTCATCAGCAGCATTAAAATTGAAACATTTGGAAGACCAGAAACCAATATTATTTTAAACAAGAAGTACTCAACTAAAAATACCAAAATAGGAAGCCAAATTTCAGCTAAGGAGATCTACCATGTGCAATACAAGGAATGAACCCTTAGTATTTCTATTATTTTTAAATTTTGCTAAATACTGGTAATTTCTGTAACAAATCAATGAATATTCATGTCAGACAAGTCTGACGACTGGGTTGGCGAATACCCTCGGGGACCTAGGATCCACCAGCAGAGGTATCATCCCAGGAGTTTCAAAATAACAATCCAAAGATACTTATATTAGATATAGTAAATTTATACTATGCTGTATACGACGCATTTCAAGGAGTTACCTCTCATCAGCAGCATTAAAATCGAAACTTTTGGAAGACCAAAAACCAAACTTATATTAAACAAGAAGTACTAAATTTATACTATACTGTATACGAAATACATACGATATTAGATATCTCATATAATTTATAAGATATCTTATATAGTTTATAAGATATCTCATATAGTTCATAATTTATAAGATATCGTATAAAGAAAATTATATTTTTTATATAAGATATCTTATATACTTTATAAGATATCTCATATATTTTATAAGATATCTCATATAGTTTATAAGATATCTTATATAGTTTTTAAGATATCTTATATAGTTTAAAGGATATCTTATATAGTTTTTAAGATATCTCATATGATTTATAAGATATCTCATATAATTTTCTTTATGAGATATCTAATAAATTATACGAGATATCTTATAAACTATTTAAGATATCTTATAAACTATTTAAGATATCTTATAAACTATATGAGATATCGTATAAACTTTATATTTGTTTGTTTGTTTAGTTGGGGTTTTATGCGGTTTTCAGCACAATTGGCTATTTGGGACGGCCAGTTTTTATTGGTGGAGGAAGCCAGAGTACCCGGAGAGAACCACCGACCTTTGGTAGGAAAATTGGCAATACTTGTCAATTTAGATAGGAGTCGAACACACCCCGCCTCAGGTGAGATTCGAACTCATAACCCCAGTGTTGACAGGCTAGTGATCATTGGTATTCATGACGAACTACCTAGACCACTCGGCTACCAAGGCCCCTATAAACATTATAAGATATCTTATATAGTTTAGAAGATATCTTATAAAGTATATAAGATATCTCATATAATATATAAGATATTTTATATAATCTAGTTTTTATAAGATATATTATAAAGTATATAAGATATCTCATCAAGTATATAAGATATCTCATAAAATATATAAGTTATCTCATCAAGTATATAAGATATCTCATAAAGTATATAAGATTATAGAGAAAATTATATGAGATATCTTTAAAACTATATAAGATATCTTTTAAACTATATAAGATATCTTATAAACTATATGAGATATCTTATAAAGTTTATTAGATATCTTGAAGTTAGAATAAATAGTAGAACGGCTGGCCATAGAAGTGCGATTTCTATGGTCGGATAATATTCACAATAAATAAATACAATATAAATATATAATGATATATAAGAAAATACAATATATATTAGTTTAATTTAAATTCTAAATATTTGACTTTTTCGGAGTTATATCAATGGGCATATAGTCTAGATAAAATGTCTCAGAATTAAGTGTTTTCCATCATGAAATGCTCAGATCCTTGTTTTATTACTGCTTCCTCCGAGACGAGGAGCAATTTTCGGCCATGATTAAAGTTTTCCTGAAATCACTTTCGCGTTTCAGAGATATGTATGGTGCTTCTCGTTTCTGAATCAATCTGAGGGAAAAGGTAGCGGTTAAATTATGCTGGCTCACAGGCTCTTGTCTCAGAAAATAAAATTGCTAAATATGCCAAGAGAAAAGAAATATAGTTTTCTGAGACAAGAGCCTGAGTGCTGGCTACAATTATAAGAAATGCGGTAACTTTTTTACGGTGAACAAAGGTAAATTAGCTTTAATAATGGGAGAGGCAGTATAGAAGGCGCGGGTCTGGGGAAACTAGGCACCTTATTGCAAGATAATTGCTAATTGGCGTTTCAAAGACGTTAGTGTCTTAGATAACTGATATATATACAATAATATCAAACGTTTTTAATTACAGATTTACAGTAATGATGTCTTTATATGATGGGTAATATTTTGTCTTGCCTCATAATGCCTAGAGATTCAGGTTTTGATTTTACATAGTTGACTGTTTAGATGAATATTTTTCATATTGGTTGGAGAAATCCTGAGCATTTTTATATAAAGGGTTATTACCTTGTTCAAGACTATGAAGTGACCTCTTGGTAACATTCCTTTTTGTATTTCGACTGTGTGCATTTTACCAAAAGACCCGTGTGAATTATATTGTTTTAAAGGAAACAAAAAAATTGAATGATTCTTATAATCGTTTTAGTTTCTCTAAAGTGTCAAGTGATGAAGTTTATTCAACGCGTAAAAGCAGGCCACAATACGAAAAGACATTTTCGGCGGCAAAGTCTTTGAAGTTACCCGAATGCCCGAAATCACTCTTAGTTGAACGAGACTAACTGCGCTTTGTTTTCATGTATAAATGAATCCCTTTCTCTTTTAATCAAAATTTCGATTTAAAATGTATGAATAAAAATTTCTTTGCTCAAAAGTTAGGGAGGCAGCTGCCTCCTCCGCCTCAATGAAATTTACGGCCCTGCAAGGTAACGAATTTTTGGCAAACGGAAGAGGTAAATTATATATCTCTTTATATTGTTGAATATCCATATTCTTCATTATTTTTACGCTGTTGATTCTCTTTTCTATAAACTCCACACATACCCTCGTGTACATCTTGCATAAAAGCAATGATCACTCAAAAGAGACTGACAGAAAGAAGAGGACAAGGAGACAGAGATATCAAGATTGCATGATCCTTTGCTGGAGATAATGGAACAACTGAAGAGGAGTCAACATGTTCATGATGAACGAACAAAATTTGCTTCCACTTTCCGGTATTGATTTTTTTTTCAATTTGTACAAAACACGGTACGAATACATGCCAAACAAAAACTGCAAATATGTTGCACAAAAATGACCCAGCAGCTTAATTTATCACCCACATAGGGAAAGTGCAAGCACTTTCTTTCATTTACCGTGTAATTTTGTACGATAAATGTTTTCAGGACTGACGGGTTATGATTCATGACACTGAGGAAAATATATATTTCTTGTATGTATATATTTGCCGACTTTAAATAAAATTTACTTACTTATATATAATTTTTATCTTCAGGAGTTTCCAAATCAGAGACGGTATTTTACCCAGTATTTTACTAAGAAGAATGTATGGGAATGTGTAAAGACTAACATCTCATACTTGGGGTGTCTGTATTCGGTTAATAAAAACGGCTTATTCTGAAAAACATTGTTTAGGACAGAAATTCATAATTGCAAAGTTAAACTGAGATAAATTGTTGTTTTGCTAAGATATATAAGGTGCAGTTGGCATATGTTTGCCTTTTGAAAATGTTCTTTACAGTATATAACTCCATTATGTATTAAATAGTGAACTTTTTAGAACAATTTTCTTTCTGTAAGTTGTTAGTTTTCTTTCTATACAGCTGTTAGTTTTCTGTTATCAATAATTTTCCCTCATATTCTTTATTTTAATTTTGAACATCATTATTCTCTAATATTCTTTATTGTTAAGATCGTTATTCTGGCTGTATTCATTAATTTCTTAGGCCCCATAAACCCCATTCAGCTCTCATACTTTATATATTCTACCTTTGATAGGATATAAGATATTTGATTTAATAAAATACTTGTATCAGTGTATTGTCTTTGTATTTTGTAAGGCAGACCTCTTTTCTCCGGATACCTAATATGCACTCCGAGTGTTAGAATTCTATTTTCTGTCTGTGTGTCCTGGCTTTACTAGTTATTGCAGTTATTGTATTCGATGTATGTTTATTTATTGTTTGATATAGACAAAGGTATGATAAAACAGTTTATTCTTATGTTTTTTTTTTTCAACAGCACGTCTCATCATTTGTTCGTTGATTTATGTCAATAGTAAGTTACCATCTCACGACATCTGTGAAAAGACGTGTGTAACCACGGCACAGGGGCTCAGGAATCTAATTTGAGAACGTAATGAAATATTTTTTTCTAGTGTTTTCATTGGGTAAACAGCATATTACGTTCTCAATGAATATTCCTTAGCTCCTGGGTGTAACCACAGCACAGGGACTCTTATCCACATACTTTGTGGGCTTTCGAGACATTTCGGCCATAAACCAGTTCGTCCATATACCTTTTCGTCCATAGACCAGTTCGGCCATAGTCGATTCGGCCATAGTCGTTTCGGCCATACCTTTTATAATGAGATATATACTTAATAGCATCATTGTTTCTTACGAGAGGTATTCTTAGTAGTTTACTTAGTAGAAGAAAATAGTTTTGGCACCGATAATTACCGATAATTTAAAGTTGTCAAGCTGTATGTCTAAATCTATTATTAAAGGACTGGGTTTATTGGCATCACACTGTGACTATCATACTTTGTTCTGTAAATAATGAAACACTCACAATTGTTTTCACCTTTATTTTATTTTATATATTTATATCATCAGGTTAATAACAAGCACATACATAATTGTAGTATTTACAAATGTTGATATTTATCAGTTCAAGTTGTTTACGTTAATCAGCTGTCGGTACTATAAAGTGTATGCATCATCCGATACAGTGACATGAGTTATGACCTTATCTTATATTCCCACGATCTGTTTTATACTTTAATGTTTGTTGTAAAAACATGTGTTTGCTGTCTATACTAGTTTTTAGTTTGTATTAAACCATGTAACCGAAAAGTTGTATGTTTATTCCAAGGTGCCTTGAGCGCGTACACTACAATAATTAACAATTTAAACAAAAGCACTATAACAGGTGAGTTGCACTATAATTTTATATATAACAAATGTTCACTACGCGTCAGAATCAGCACTACTGTCATCGGAGTCTGGTAGGTCTTCTTTGTTTAAAAAAAATCACAAGTGTGACATTTGCTTCACACAAAATGAAAGTGTCGTGATTTTTAAATGATTGACTGAAAATATATGTCCATTGGACTTTTTTATCTGCTTGAAAATAACATTTGATAGATAAAGCGATTTTTAACCAGAATTTTGTCTTTTTTCACACAAGATTTAGGATGACTGAATCGCAAAACGTTGCATGGGACAGGAAAACTTTGTGAACTTAAAAGGGCTTATCTGTTTATGACGTCATCATAACGTCACAACAAGTTATGTCAGAAAATTTTGCCACTGTGGCAGCAATGTGGCAAAAAATTGGGGATATGCGCCCAAAAATAAAAATACAAGACTAACTTAAAGCTGAAATATTTTTGATAAATGTTACCTGGGACAGCAAACATTTTCCCGTAAATCTATCTTTAAATGTGCGTAATATTTATGTATAATAGTTTATTAAAATTTAAACAAGTAAAATTGACCGTCCTATTTAAGATCTACAAAAAAATATATATGTTGGCATACATTTCCATATTTTCTTAAAATTTTGGACAGTTTTATAGCAGAACACGTTGTATGTCTTCAAAGGCATGAACATCGCGCGTAACGTCTTTATATATAAAATAAAACTTAAATTTTGAGCTTAGGACTTGTTAAATATTTGTTAGATTCCGTATAAATATTCCATGGCCGAATCGACTTTAATTCTATGGCCGAACTGGTAGTATGGCCGAAATGACTATGGACGAATCGACTATGGCCGAACTGGTAATATGGCCGAAACGACTTGTTTCCACTTTGTGGTATGGGGAGGCTCCGATCTTTAAGACCATAACACAAGGGAGTTATCAAAGAGCTCCAAATTTCAAATCATCAGAAATTTTGTCCATATCTCACTTCAGTCTGCTTTTTTGCTTATTTCTGCAAATTAGATTTCATCAAAATGCCTACCTTTTCAGCCCTTATTTCCCACCAAACAAACGTATAAACACCTTTGTCATCAGATTTTTGAAGACCTTATGTTTACCCTGACCTGAAACATTTGTATACAATTCCGTCGACTTACATATTCATAATCGGTTCTCTGATCTTCAACACACTTGACTCCAAAGATATTACGAAAAAAATCCACTTCCAGTATGTCCTTAAAGTCAACTTGTTTCAAACATCTGGAAACAAAAAACTTGTACATCTCCAACAATACCACGTTCATATGTTCTGATCTGATATTGCATGAATAAAATCTTGATGCACACACACACACACACACAACCGTCATGGGGCATAGGAAGGAATATCTGCTCTTGTTACGATAATTTTAGCATTTCATCTCAGAAAAGGGAAGAATTGAAAGTAATTGAAGCAAAAGATATTAAAATTTGATAGTTGAAAGATAAAGTGAGATTCAAAGTATGTACATTGTAGGGTAGCCTATAGACTATAGCCTATATTTGTTTGTCAATAGATTTATGTAACTTTTGTTTTTAATTACAGATTTACAGTAATGATGTCTTTATATGATGGGTTAGACATAGATAAGGATGATGGAACATCAAAAAGTGATGTTGGTAAGCAAAGTGAAATCAGACAGGCTTAAACATATTCATGTCAACAAAGACGCATGAGGATACATTGTCTTCTGCAACTGAGAATAATTCATGGTGGCTTCAAAATATTCTTATTTTACCATATTTCAGCCCTGTATGCCTGTATTTTCAAGCCACAGTGAATTACTTCTATTCTTATAGGACAGTTTCTAAGACTTTTTGAAAAGCCAAAACATAGGTTTAAAGACGGCATTGAATAACATAAGTTTTACTATGACATCGTTAAAGCTTGTGTGAAACTTCACTGACATTGCAAACATGCTGTCTAATGCTTGTCACATTGGAATCAAAATATCCAAATTTTGCCACGGATGTAGACTGAAGGTGCTTGAAGCAGGTCAAATTAGAATATGAAATAACCTGCAGACAGAACTGCAAATTTGAACGTCAGAGTAGTAGTAATCAAACTTTGTTTGACCGTTCTGCTTAAACTATTTCATAGTTTTTTGCTTAAAACCTGCAATTTGATTTATATTGGTATATTAAAAACAGTAATTTGTCCACTTTCCAGTTTAATATTGATTAACTCTCCTGATTTTTAACTACAGCTATGACTTGGGTAATGCACATGGGACTGATAAATATATATCCAAAATTTTACCTTTATGATTATCTTTAACCTAATGCATAGATGTAATTTGTATGATATATAAATGCCTTTAGGCAATTAGCTCAATGCAGGATAACAGGTTAACTTGTTTGTTGCAGGAATAAACAACAAGGGAGGTAGTTCATATTTAATTGCTAATGTGTCAATTCATAGTTGAATTTCAAGTTAGTACATTTTCCTGTTATTTCTTTACTACCAATATAGAACTACTGAAAATCACTGATTGAAAACCAGGTTAAGTGGATTTATTCATTTGTAAAAAGAAATAACAAATTTCTACATTTTATATTGTAAATATGAATGTGCCTGGATTATTTTCTGATTATCATATAAATAGAATAATTAAGTCTCCCAAACGAAGTTTGGAGACTTATTGTTTTTGTTGCGTTTCTTATTATTATTATTCATATTTGTATTGTACAAATCTAATAAGTTCATACCTAAATTTTACAGCTGGATGGTCAACTAGTGTGAAATTGTTACAATCCCAACTTCAGGCCAAGAAAGCGAACTTGATGCAAGTTAAGGTAAGGCATTTTATAAACATTTCAGTATTATTACTGATAATTTTTTGGTATGTTTATATTTGAGCCTGTACTTCACAACTTGTGGTGAAGAACAGTGAGCTAATGAAGTCGGTCTTTGAAGTATTTGACAATTTTGTTGAAGAAAAAAACTATTAAAATATGAAAATTTCAATATTTGGATCATATACAAGATTCTAAAGCACAGCCAGGATTCTCACTAAGAATATTTCATGAGTCCTGGGACTCATCATTTGTCAGAATGGTGAGTCCCAGCTGATTTTTAATGAGTCCCAGTCCCAGGACTCATCACCACTTTTTTTACGCACACTGCTGCATATTTTGACCATGGTAGACCTATTGTACTATTGTTAAAGTTTAATTAAAATCATGTGCTGCCTTAAAATACTGACGAATATAATTTTAAATAAAAAAAAAAATGAAATTATGCAGTGGTGCTCCGAACTTGGAAGAAAATTTCTGTTACAGATATGAGCAAAAATATTTGTACCTTTTGACACAACTTATTTATTATTGCCATGTTATTTTTTAATATTTATTTATCTATAATCTTTACTATTATTTTTTCTCAAACATACTCTTAAAATCCTCCCATTGACCTTGCTTGAACACCTTAATAATCAATACATGTATTGACAAAATTTCCATTTGTGCATAGATATGTCAAAATCCGCTAAATTTATTTTTATACGACTGCAAAATTTTTGCGGTCGTATATTGGTATGACGTTGGCGTCGTCGTCGTCGTCGTCCGTCGGAGTCTGTAGACATTTGGTTTTCGCACTATAACTTTAGTATAAGTTAATAGAAATCTATGAAATTTAAACACAAGGTTTATGACCACAAAAGGAAGGTTGGGATTGATTTTGGGAGTTTTGGTCCCAACAGTTTAAGAATTAGGGGCCAAAAAAGGGCCCAATAAGCATTTTTCTTGGTTTTCGCACAATAACTCTAGTATAAGTAAATAGAAATCTATGAAATTTTAACACAAGGTTTATGACCATTTTTTGGAGTTTTGATCCCAACAGTTTAGGAATTAGGGGCTAAAAAAGGGCCCAAATAAGCATTTTTCTTGGTTTTTGCACAATAACTTTAGTATAAGTAAATAGAAATGTATGATATTATCTTGGTGGGCTAAGGGAGGTAATCCAAACACATTTAATTTTTTTCTCATTTCATATTTCATAAATTAAAAAGGAAATTTCAAATTTCTTTTAGCAAAAAAAGGGGGGTTACAATAAATTTTATTGTTTTTTGGTTTTTTTTTTTGGGAGGGGGGGGGGTCAATGTGCAACTTCATAGTGTATTGCACAAAAGCTAAAAAAGGGGTAAATTATTTATTTTTTTTGGGGGGGGGGGAATTTTCAATTGCACAGTATTGCACAATAGCAAGAAATCTTCAATTGCACAGTATTGCGCAATAGCAAGAAATTGATATGTGTGCCCAATTTTAAATTTTAAATTGGTTATTTCTGATTTATATATAAAAACAAATAATACTGATATTGTTTGAATAGGTAAATTAAAAAATTTTAAGTTCTTAGACCACATTAATTCTGTGTCAGAAACCTATGCTGTGTCAAATATTTATTCACAATCCAAATTCAGTCTCGTTGGGGGGGTTGTCAGGTCATAATACGGAAAGCCTGACCGCGGACCATAGTGGGTAACGTGTTTGGAGAATGCCACACTCCCTGCACGCTAAAGACCCCTTCTGTAGTTTTCGAAAAAGAGTAGGCTGATGGCCGCTACAGGAGGCTAAATTATCCGACCCTACCCAACCATCCTCCTTTTACAGTGGCAGTCAAAATTGGTTCCCCTTTGTGTCCCATCCCACCCCTAATTGAATTGTTTGATAAATTGAACTGGTTCTCGTCATGAAGATGCATGAAATATTTGCCACTGGACGTTAAGCAACAATCAATCAATCAACCAAATTCAGTGCTGTATCAAGCTTGAATGTTGTGTCCATACTTGCCCCAACTGTTCAGGGTTCGACCTCTGCGGTCGTATCAAGCTGTGCCCAGCGGAGCATTTTATTAAATAAGGTCTAAATATTGTTACCGGTTGGTAAAAAACACCGTGACCAATGAAAAATCACGAGAATTCCGATTGCCATAATTTTCTAGCTTACTTTTTGTCGTTTCTTTCCCCTTCCCCTTTGATCTCCAAGAAAACAAAAATATGGCGGCTCGAGATTTTTAATGAAAATAACGGTCTTCAGACGCAGCTGATTAGATCTACATGCGTCCCAGGGACGCATGAGTTTGAAGGATGACGCGTCTTGGTGAGAACCCTGACAGCTCTGTAAAATAAGAATAATTATTTTCTTTTTGAAAATATTATTATATTAAGTTTTAGTAGCTACCATAATAAGTCATCAAAATTTTGATGATTTTTGAAAATTTGAAGAAAATATTTTTTTGATAACCCTTATTTTTCAACACTTGCAAAATGGTCAAAGTTTGGTCATTGTTACCAGTTGATGACAGTTTATTTTAACTTTTTTCAAGAAACTAATTATTTTTAGTCCTCATCAAGTGTTAATTTCATCTTTCTTTAACATTTTAACCAACTGTTTTCATCTTTTAAATTAAATTAGCTCTTTTAAGAAATAAATTAAATCTTATGGATGTGATAGAAAAAAATTATGAAGTTTTCAATGATATCCAATTTTCATAAAATATATGTGTATATTAGTGTCTAAAATTATGGTAAGTATTGCATATTGGTGTTTATTTATTTCTGTTAGATTTGAAAAATTGTCATTTTACTTTTTGTTTGTTGGCTACCTGAAAATTTTAACTGAAAATAATTCCAGAAACAGAAACCAACTTCTAATACCACCATTGCCCCAGTTATAGACTTGAAGAAGAATGACATTAACAGTGATCTACACTTTAATATGCTTACAGGCAGGGTAGGTAATCTTTACAAGTGTGCCTACAGGCAATGTAAGTAATCTATATTTCAGTATGCGTACAGACAGGGTAAGTAATGGATACTTTAATATGTCTTCAGACAGGGTAAGCAATCTACACTTCAATATGCCTGTAGACAGAGTAAATAATCTTCACCTCAATATGCCTACAGTCAAGATAAGTAATCTACACTGCAATATGCCCACAGTCAGGGTAAATAATCTACAATTCAATATGCCTAGAGGCAAGGTAAGTAATCTACACTTCAATATGCCTATAGACGATAAATAATCTACACTTCAATATCTATACAGGCAAGCCAAGTAATCTACACTTCAATATGCCTACATGTGAGGTAAGTAATCTACACTTCAATATGCCTACAGGCAAGGTAAGTAATCTACACTTCAATATGCCTACAGACAGGGTAAATAATATACACTTCAATATGCATACAGGCAAGATAAGTAATCTACACTTCAGTATGCCTACAGACAAGATAAGTAATCTATACTTCAGTATGCCTAGAGGCAAGGTAAGTAATCCACACATCAATATGCCTACAGGCAAGATAAGTAATCTACACTTCAGTATGCCTACAGGCAAGATAAGTAATCTACACTTCAGTATGCCTACAGGCAAGGTAAGTAATCCACACATCAATATGCCTACAGGCAAGGTAAGTAATCTACACTTCAGTATGCCTACAGAAAAGATAAGTAATCTACACTTCAATATGCCTACATGCGAGGTAAGTAACCTACACTTCAATATGCCTACAGGCAAGGTAAGTAATCTACACTTCAATATGCCTACATACAGGGTAAATAATATACACTTCAATATGCATATAGGCAAGATCAGTAATCTACACTTCAATATGCCTACAGGCAAGGTAAGTAATCTACACTTCAATATGCCTACAGACAGGGTAAATAATATACACTTCAATATGCATACAGGCAAGATAAGTAATCTACACTTCAGTATGCCTACAGAAAAGATAAGTAATCTACACTTCAGTATGCCTACAGGCAAGGTAAGTAATCTACACTTCAGTATGCCTATAGGCAAGGTAAGTAATCACACTTCAGTATGCCTACAGGCAAGGTAAGTAATCTACACATCAATATGCCTACATGCAGCGTAAGCATAATATACAGATCACTATGCTTACAGGTAGGGTAGGCCATCCATACTCTAATACACCTTCTGCAAAGGAAAATGTGATCTTCACTTCAATATGGTTACTGGCAGCATAGTTTATTCATACTTCAAAATGCATATTCACACTGATATACATTTACATTCTAATATAAAAATAACAATCCAAAGATAATAATATAAGATGTAGTAAATTTATACTATGCCTACAGACAAGATAAGTAATCTACACTTCAGTATGCCTTCAGGAAAGGTAAAAGAGTATATATTGGTTGAAAAGAAATTTGTTTTGCCCAGATTATATCAAAATTTACAAATTTTTTGCAGTAACAATCAGAATAAGAATTTTTTGAATAAAATAGAGTTGAAATAAAGTAAATAAACTGACAAAAAAATGGAAAAAAGAAATACGTAAACAAAACGTACTATTGTGTGTCTTTTTGCAAACTGCAAGTGGTTTTTGGGGAATTTCTCAAGCATTTCTTTAAAAGGGATGTAAAAAATATTACATTACCTTTTGTTTCTGATAGTCATAGTGAATTATTGTCTTTTCCTCTGCTGAAATGTCCCATCTATTTTACGAAAGCTGGTTTTCCAATTCTTGTGTGCATTTCATTGATTTTTGCATTGTATATGAGGTCACCACTAGCAAATGTGACGCTGCAGAATATATGTGAACATTTTGTTTCTGAAAATTTTTATCCCTGTTGACTATTAGTACATACCTAATTTATATTTTAAACATGCAGAAAAGTAATGGAGTCCAGAGTTTTTCATCTTGAAATCAGTTGCAGAAGTATGAGGGACACACAGTAGACACAGTGATATGTTAATGTACTTTAACATTCATTCACATATGAGTATCCATAATAATGATTTTAAACAGGGTTTAATAATTTTTTTGAATGATATAATTCCAGTTAGAAAGATTGTCCGAAAGTTCTATTGGAGGGTCTCCATTTTTACCTGCTGATCCACAGTCATCATTGACAGGAGTTATAGATGAATATGATCCATTGCGCCCAAATGATTATGAGGATATTGTGAAAAAGAGAAAAGAACAGAGAATGAAAGAAAGAGAAGAAGAAAAAAGGAAAGATGATAATGATGACAGAAGGTATGGTGATTCTGATGAACCAGAACCCCCTAGACGTAGGTACGAAGACAACTGGGCTCGTAGTAGAGACAGTCCAGACAACAGACAAAAGTAAACCAATATGCTTAAGAATATTTCAATAATATAGTAGTTTTTCTGACCATAAGAAGATTTTTATAAAAAGTTCTCTCTATTAACAAAAAAAAAACTACAAAAAAATAAGACCACGAGTAAACCAACAGCCAATCAAAAATTTTATAACTGTGGAAAATCAATTTTCTAAATTCCTTAAAAAGGCTTTTTGGAGAAAAAAATTGAAATCTTATTTCATTGAAAATGAAATATTTGTTTATAATCAATAAGGTATGGACAAAGAGATGAACGAAAATCGAGAAGTAGACACAGCGATAACTGGAATCATGGAGACAATCAAGATAGTCCAGTCCATGATCCCAGACCAAAGTAAAATATGTTTATCATTAATGTATCATCCTACTTATGAGCATTTATTTGTTTTAGGTCAATAAAAAAGCCAGATTTTTTTTGATTTTTCAAATATTTAACTGCCGTAATTACTCTAATTTTTCACACATTTTCGAAAATTCAATGGAAATTAATTTTTTTTGTATGTTTTACGTTATGATGGTTGTTATCAGTTGGTGACAGCTTTAACTTTGTTACCAAAGTTGATTACTTAGGTTTCATTGAGTGTTTATTTTGCCTTTCTAAAACTTTTAAGGAATCAATCATATTAAATATGATTGACATAAGAATATTTAAGCAAATTTTATTGATTTTTTCATAGCCTGATAGTTTACCTTTGATAAAAAATCTGTAATAAATTCAGTATGGGCTTGTGTATTTGAATTGTACAAGAGGAATAAAGTTAAGATGGAAATCCTCTCATTAAACATTTAAAAGTTTATTCATCAATCATCTAACCAGAAGACAAAGTCAATAAATATAGAAAATGTCGTAAAAATCCTTGCAAGATTCAGATAATGTGGTGCATATTTGTCAACAATAGAGCAGGTTGTTTGAAAATTACAACTACAAGTAACTCTTGTTATCTGTAAGTCCATTGGACTGTGAAAAAAATTTGAGAGAGACGAAAATCGACTAAAAGGGAGCCTGACAAATTTTCCTAGTTATGAAGGGAGGTAATTTGCTAGGCCACACTTCAAAACATTTTAGTTTGCACTAGTTTTTTTTGTTTTTTGTTTTGATATTAAAACCCTCATATAAAATTTGGAAACAGGCAAATGTTACCCCAGTCTTAAAGGAGGATAGTCCCTCGTATTTTAAAAATTATTGACCTATTTAATTAATTAGTGTATTGGGAAAGGTCATGGAAAGGTGTGTTTATAAGCATCTCTATTTACGTCAACATGATATAATCACTAATCATCAATCTGGGTTTACTCCAGGAGATTCTGCTGTAAGTCGGCTTTTAAAAATAGGTTACACTCCATAAATTAATAGTACCATTTTCTGTGTAGTGAGCCAACAAATGTCATGGTCTTGTGCCATCTTCAGAGTAAATAATACCCATATACATATATATATATATATATATTCTGAAAGGCCATTATGTTAGCATTGTTTCAATCATGATAAAATAAATAAAAAATATCCATGGAAACCTAGTTGGCATAGCAACATTTCAAAATTTTTCATAAACTTTAAAAATGTTAAATTTCTCTCCACTTTGGCTTAAAATTGAGGTCTGATGCATCGTTTCAATCCAATTGAGACTTAATTTTTCAGATTATGCATAAAATTCCATTACGTATGTGGGAGAAAAAAAGGTTTACTTTTCCGGCTCTTTTTTTAGCAATTTAACTTACCAGTGCAGGTGCCAATTATCAATCAGAAAGTTTTACACACCACGTGTCAATTCACAAGTCCCAGTTTATGACCTCCCATTACTTGTCAGAAGTAAAATCAGTTAATGTTGACGCCTTTTTTAAACTAAAATCTATCCTCTTTCAGTCAATATTACAATTTTGACTTTCATTCGGGCTGTATCGTATGCTACGCCGGCAGTTCCGATAAATCTCGAAGACCTTGAAATGCCGCAAAAGTAACACATGGAACACAGTTGGACGAAAAAAATCCGGAAAAATATCTTTTCGATTTTAACCTAAAAAAACTTTTGAGTCGGCCCCTTTTTTTTTTAAATCTAAATTCTAAAAATCTCTGTAGGTACAGAGTAAAATGAAAGTTTACACCTACTATCGAGACCTCAGTTTATTTATCCATGTCCAGATACTTATATAATTGATATGTAACATTTTTTTAAAGATAATAAATAATTGAAGAAAAATTGATTACAATAGATGAAAAAAATTTAACAGTCTTCACTTTATGCATCAAGAGCAGGACAACAAATAAATCATTAAGTTGATTAAAAATTTTTGTAGGTATATTGACACTAATTAATCTACTCAAGGTGAATTGTTTTCACAAATCAATGTTAATACTCAATCAATCAATAGCACAAAAAAATTAATCGACACTGTGAAGTACCGGAAATAAAACTTGTGGAGACATTTAATCCGCCAGGTGATGTTTTGACAGATGATGAATATTCGCTATTACGAATAAAATTTTCATTGTTTTTATAATTTGAGACTCAAAATTTAGTTCAAGATAGAAGAAAATTTGACTCATGCAAATTCAACTAAACAGGAATCAAATTACAGATATTTGCACTGTAAAACATTTAGGACAACATAAAAAATTCGACTCAAGCAAGTTTGAGATAACAAGAGTCGACTGTATTTTCTTTTTTCACATTAAAACAGCTTTTTTAAGGAACAAAAATAGATAAATTTTTAATACAAAAAATAACAATATTGCAAGTACCAGGTATAAACTATTATTTGGTTTTCCTATTCATAAAATGCTTTAGGTCTGTATTATATCAGCTGTGGAAGTCAAAAATGCTGACAGAAAGCAAAAAATTCTTATTTTATTCTGAGTTTCCCTTAAATAGGTGTATTTTAGTGTCAAAATATTAGAGTAATTAAGGTAATACATATATATTGATGTATGTTTTTTTTTACCAGTAAAACATAGTATACTTCACAAGAATTGTGTTATTTATACAACAATTGTTGGAATTTAAGCTGTTAGTTGGTCTATATATACAGTTAAACTTTGATGGGTCGAACATAAAGGGACCAAGAAAAACAGTTCAAGCCTTCAAAGTATGACCATTTCCAGAAAACTTTCTGTATCTGTTCCAGAAGTGGAGTATTTACAATATCAATATGTCTACCGCTGGATGTAATGACCTAATTTTTGTTTTGTACATACGGTACATTTTGCTGACTTTTGTTGTTAATAAACATAAATTTTATTGACTTATCTTTGATTTGATTAGTAAAATAATTGACGGGTATGTGATGTGTATTGAATATTGATTTGGTAACGACAACAGACGACCAATGATAACGGAAAATACATGTGTAAACACATAAACTACACAGTGATATCTTGACCATACAAAGGATGAAAATAGAAGCCAAGTTAAAATATAATTTATTCAGAAGGACTTTGATAGCAAAAGATGATTTCTCATTATTATTTCACAGTTTGCATATGTATACAATTTGATTTTTTTGTTTTTTGTTTGGAGTTTTTATCGCAAGTAAATGCATCAAAGTAGAATGTGATAACTGTTCTTTTAATTTATTCTTTGATGTTCTGAAGTAATAAGAATTTTAAACATTTTATTTATACAAGTGAGATTCATCAAAGATCCAATTAAACCTAATCATCGCTTTACACTAATTATGATAATAAACGATTATGTATTGATTGGCTTTAAAATTTGGCGCTTGGATAATCAATGAAATACCGGTATTTGACAGGTGCGTGATTGATGTGAAAGAGGTAAGTTTGAGTCGATCGTTTCATGTTGTAAATTTAACGGTTTTATTATTGACAGAACCAAAATATGAGTTCATGAGTTTGTGAAATCAGGGTTTTATATACGTAGATAAAGAATTAAAAATGATGTTCGCTGTGTTCGAGCGATCCGAGTTCGAGGCACTGAAGTTGACTATCTTAAATGAAGTTGATTTTATTTCCAAATCCTTTTAAGAAACACAATTCTGGTGAATATACAGTGGTCAAAATTTCAAAAATTTAAAAAAAAACATACAACAGTATAATATCAATGTTATAAATACATGAGAAAGGGCTATGTGGTGAAAAATATTGAAATCTTAACTCATTGAAAATGAAATATTTGTTTATAATCAATAAGGTATGGACAAAGAGATGAACGACCACCAAGAAGTAGACACAGCGATAACTGGAATCATGGAGACAATCAAGATAGTCCAGTCCATGATCCCAGACCAAAGTAAAATATGATTATCATTATTGTGTCATCCTACTTTTCAACATTTATTTTTTTTTTTAGGTTTTTTAAATAAAAAAGTCCGACTTTTTCCATTTTTCAATTAATAGTTTACTACCATAATTACTCTGATTTTTCCATATTTCGCTCGCTGTGATATTGGCTGCAATATCGCAAGCTTGGCCAAAAAATATTCAATCAATCAATCCATATATTTCGCAAACTCAATGAAAATGGAATTTTTGGTATAGACTTGTATTTTTTCAATGTCTACGAGGAATAAATGTAAAGAAGGAAATCCTCTTATTAAAAATTTAAAAGTTATGGTCATTGATCTAACCAGAAGACGAAGTCAATAAATTTATAACATATTTTGTTGGAGAGTTGTTCGAATACTGGAGAAACATCCAGATCACATGTCACATATTTGTCATCAAGATGGTGGGTTGTTTGAAATTTGCAACTATTTTCTTTTTTTTTTTTTTTACATTAAAACAACTATTTTAAGACAAAAAATTTGACAAATTCCTGAAACCAAAAAGTAATAACAATACTGCAAATATGGACTATTATTTGGTGTTCCTGTTCATAATGTGCATTAGGTTTGTCTTGTGTCAGTTAAAAAATGCTGACAGAAAGCAAAAAATTCCATTTTTTTTGAAGATTTTCTAAATTTCCCCAAAATATGTACATTTTAGTGTCAAAAGATTAGAGTAATTAAGGTAATCTGTTTCTGTTTTTTTTTTTATTTTGACCAGTAAAACATAGTATGCTTCACAAGAATTTGTGTTATTCGTACAATTTGTTGGCATTTAAGGTGTTAATTGGTAAAAATAAAGTTGATCATATTACAAAATCTTTTAACCAGCACAGTTCTGGTGAAGTGTACCATGGTTTATTGGTCAAAAGTTAAAAAAAAAACATAAAACATTATAAAATCAGCGTTATAAATGCTTGATAAAGGCTATTTGGTGAAGAAAGTTGAAATCTTATTTCATTGAAAATGAAATGTTTGTTTATAATCAATAAGGTATGGACAAAGAGATGAACGACCACCAAGAGGTAGACACAGTGATAACTGGAATCATGGAGACAATCAAGATAGTCCAGTCCATGATCCCAGACCAAAGTAAAATATGTTTATCATTATTGTGTCATCTACTTTTCAACATTTATTTATTTTAGGTCAATAAAAAAGTCAGACTTTTTTACAACTTCCAAATAGTTCATTAATTTATTGTTTTCTGTTGTTTTTTTTATTTTGACTGACAAACCATAGTATACTTCATAACAATTGAATTATTCATATAACAAATTGTTTGTATTTCACTTTATTAAAGGCTTTTCATTGGTATACAAATAAAATTTATCATATTACCACATAATTTTAAGCAAAACCAATTTTGTGAAGTATACTATTATATTATTTCATGGTTGTTTCTGTATTGGCCTGATGTGGAGTCGAGGGCCAATACAGTCGGCCTAGGACCAATAACAGGTCCATTACAAAAATAACCATGTGATGATATCTTTATTAATTATTTGGTTTTCACTGAAGGATTGGAATGGAGGTTATGAAAGATAGTTGTAGGCAGAGCTATTATTGAATAATTTATAATTATCTATTTTGAAACACCGACCTTCAGATAGGATCATGCATCTTCTTAATCACAGCCCATGTTAAAATTTAGATATACATTTGTACTTAATATACTTATGTAAATATTTCAGAGTTTTTGTATATATTCAAACTAAAGTCTAGAGAAAATTTACTTGCCCTACATGTATATGGCCGGGTACAAGTTGGCCAATACAACAAAAGTCCATATTGGACAAGTTCAGTGTGTATAACCTACATCATAATTTATAGTCTGTGTCTGATCTGTTTTTGGGCATACTGACAAAAACTATTGTTTCTTTTGCAAAACATTTGATGGCTGCACTAAATTTCATTAGTTCAAAGTATGAAATGCATTTTGTAGATAGTGTAGTGCAAAAATCACATTATTAATCTTACCAGTTTTGCCAAAAACTCGCTCATAATAATCCACTACATGACACATATATGGTATCTGGAACGAATTCCCTTTGCTTGAATAAGTATGAAAACTAATGCAAGCAAACGTAAATTAACATATCTTGGTCAGTGCTTTGAATTACTGGTGTACTTCGCAATACCTGTTAATCAAATTAGATAAATATTTTTTCATTAACAATGGGGAATTAAATCAACAAGTTGTTTCATTTTCTGGAACTGTTACCATATTTAGAATAAGTATGACATACTTTGTCCACCTTGGAGTTAATGATTTTAGTTGTAATGATGCCAGTAATGCACTAGTTAATTAACAATGTGGTTTAATGGTAAAAATGAAAAAGTTAAAGAAACCCATCAAAGCAATTTTTAAGGAGATTCCTGTAAAATGGGATATTTTGGCTGTGGTTTTATTTTGCTTTATTTGAATATTAAAGTGACCTACTTTTTGATTTAGAAAACTGATTTCAAATATCTCCCACAAAAAATACTTTTCATTTTCTGTCATACTTCATTTCATCCAAATATATTAAACAACTCCACTGTTTTCACTCACATACTTTTAAGAGCATGATTGGAAATAGTTTATAGATTAAACTTTTTATGTTAAAAAAAACTTAAGCTATACATTAAATTTATAAATGCACAAGGGGATAGATTGAAGAAAATATTACATGTAACTCATTATTTGGTATTATGTTTATTACTAGGAGACGTAGAGATCGTGATAGAAACAGAGATCGAAGTGATGACATGGGAGGGGAGATGGAGAGAGCAAGAAGAAGACACGAAGAAGATGAAGAGGACTATGAAAAACCAAAGCGTCCAGCAGGTAAAAAACTCCTTTGATTATATACCATATTGTAGAGTTTTTAAGAGTTCAATTTTTTCACAGTATTATGAGTTGTTGAACATAGAAAATATTTTCTGGGCTAGATTAGAATTTGCAGTTCATGGTTTTTATACGACCGCAAAATTTTTGCGGTCGTATATTGGTATGACGTTGGCAGCGGCGTCGTCGTCGTCGTCGTCCGTCGTCAGCGTCGTCGTCCGAAGACATTTGGTTTTCGCACTATAACTTTAGTATAAGTTAATAGAAATCTATGAAATTTAAACACAAGGTTTATGACCACAAAAGGAAGGTTGGGATTGATTTTGGGAGTTTTGGTCCCAACAGTTTAAGAATCAGGGGCCAAAAAAGGGCCCAATAAGCATTTTTCTTGGTTTTCGCACAATAACTCTAGTATAAGTAAATAGAAATCTATGAAATTTTAACACAAGGTTTATGACCACAAAAGGAAGGTTGGGATTGTTTTTGGGAGTTTTGGTCCCAACAGTTTAGGAATTAGGGGCTAAAAAAGGGCCAAAATAAGCATTTTTCTTGGTTTTTGCACAATAACTTTCGTATAAGTAAATAGAAATCAATGAAATTTAAACACAAGGTTTATGACCACAAAAGGAAGGTTGGGATTGATTTTTGGAGTTTTGGTCCCAACAGTTTAGGAATTAGGGGCCAAAAGGGTCCAAAATTAAACTTTGTTTGATTTTAACAAAAATTGAATTCTTTGGGTTCTTTGATATGCTGAATCTAAACATGTACTTAGTTTTTTTATTATGGGCCCAGTTTTCAAGTTGGTCCAAATCGGGGTCCAAAATTAAACTTTGTTTGATTTCATCGAAAATTGAACTATTGGGGTTCTTTGATATGCCGAATCTAACAGTGCATTTAGATTCTTAATTTTTGGTCCCGTTTTCAAATTGGTCTACATTAAGGTCCAAAGGGTCCAAAATTAAACTTAGTTTGATTTTAACAAAAATTGAATTCTTGGGGTTCTTTCATATGCTGAATCTAAACATGTACTTAGTTTTTTTATTATGGGCCCAGTTTTCAAGTTGGTCCAAATCGGGGTCCAAAATTAAAGCTAAAAAGGGGGTAAATTATTTTTTTTTTTTTGGGGGGGGGGGCAATTCTCCACAGCATATTGTATTACACAAAAGCAAAAAATTGAATATAAATTCAAATCATATGACCAATTCTAAGTTCTTTATTTCAGTTATTCTGTGTCAGAAACCTATTATGTGTCAAATATTTGAAGAAATTTTCAATTGCACAGTATTGCGCAATAGCAAGAAATTGATATGTGTGCCCTGTTATCAAAACTTTATTATTAACAAATTCCATTGGAAATTTGCCAATATAAAATGTGCTGATGAAGCTTTTTTGTTTATCTTATCTAAACTGCTTTTAAATTATGTATATTTAAAATTTGCCATCCATGGCTATGATGTCATTTTCTATTTTAATATGTTATGGTGTATTTAAATGGGCTGTTATGGTTGCAAAGTATAAAGAAACGGGGAGGGGGGGGGGGGGTAAATGAGAAATTGGGGAGGGGGTAATTTTTTCTCATTTCATATTTCATAAAGTAAAAAGAAAATTTCAAATTTTTTTTAGCAACAAAAAGGGGGAAGGGGGGGGGGGGGGTTACAATAAATTTTATTGTTTTTTTTTTTTTTTTTTTGGGAGGGGGGGGTCAATGTGCAACTTCATAGTGTATTGCACAAAAGCTAAAAAAAGGGGTAAATTATTATTTTTTTTTGGGGGGGGGGGGCAATTCTCCACAGCATATTGTATTGCACAAGAAGCAAAAAATTGAATATAAATTTGGGGGGGGGGTAAATGAGAAATTGGGGAGGGGGTAATTTTTTCTCATTTCATATTTCATAAAGTAAAAAGAAAATTTCAAATTTTTTTTAGCAACAAAAAGGGGGAAGGGGGGGGGGGGGGTTACAATAAATTTTATTGTTTTTTTTTTTTTTTTTTTGGGAGGGGGGGTCAATGTGCAACTTCATAGTGTATTGCACAAAAGCTAAAAAAAGGGGTAAATTATTATTTTTTTTTTGGGGGGGGGGGGGGCAATTCTCCACAGCATATTGTATTGCACAAGAAGCAAAAAATTGAATATAAATTCAAATCATATGACCAATTTTAAGTTCTTTGATTTCAGTTATTCTGTGTCAGAAACCTATTATGTGTCAAATATTTGAAGAAATTTTCAATTACACAGTATTGCGCAATAGCAAGAAATTGATATGTGTGCCCAATTTTAAATGTTAAATTGGTTATTTCTGATTTATATATAAAAACAAATAATACTGATATGGTTTGAATAGGTAAATTAAAAATTTTTAAGTTCTTAGACAACATTCATTCTGTGTCAGAAACCTATGCTGTGTCAAATATTTATTCACAATCCAAATTCAGTATTGTATCAAGCTTGAATGTTGTGTTCATAATTGCCCCAACTATTCAGGGTTCGACATCTGCGGTCGTATCTAGCTGCGCCCAGCGGAGCATTTTATTCTGGATAGCAGAGACTTAAACTAGAAATTTTGTTCACATATTGAAAGTGTGCATACTGAAAGAATTTCAATTTGGATCAATTTTTCACAAATCTGTGGATTGTTGAATTAAGTAATTTTTGGACATATCTTCATCCATGTAGAAAATAGAACTGCATACATTGAAGAACCTGCAGGGACATCTGACATTTGTGTCATACAGGCAAAACAAATATATGATTGTTTTACATTCATGTAAAAGTGGGGGAGGATACTTCTGTTTAGCTTTCTCAGTTATACCAGAATATCAACCTATTATTTTATGTTACAGTTGATTTTTTGATACAGTCAGAGGCTTAAGCCTCTGTTACAGGTTCATTGATTAAGCATCAAATCTATTTATTTTCAGGGGGTTTGGGTGCTGCTATTGCACCTCCTCCATCACTGATAGAAGACAGTCCTGTTGATTGTAAGTTACATATTGTGTTTGAACATTTCTTTTCCTTTAGCTATTAGTCAGAAAATTGAAAGCCATACAGATATGAATTGTTATAGCTCATTGTAATGGCAAGTGTACAGTTCTTTATTTTTTTTGGCTCTTATTAGTTATATAGATACATTACAAGTTTTTTCTTTTAGCATTTGTGAATTTTTTACTAAAGGAATATATAAAAGAAATCAATTTGTTTTCAGCACCAAACAGATCGCAGTCACCACCATTGGGACATAGTATAGGTCTTGGGTAAGTATACATACATATATAAAAAAAATGACATATTATTGATACCCCACGTAAATAAAGTTTTAACGGGGGGTTTAGGAACCACCTGGTCCGTCCGTTTGTCTGTCCATATGTGTTGTAAGTGCAACTCCTCCTAAACTGTTCAATGGATTTTGATGCAATTTTATATGAAGGTTGGGCATCATATGTAGATGTGTGTGAAGCAAGATAATTATCGCCGGATGCTTGCAAAGGGAGATAATCAAACTTAAGGATTTTACATGTTTAAAGCTTTTAAGCCCAACTCCTAGTATTGCAAGTGTGGGGTATCACTCAGTCATGTCATTCACAGTTTGTTATATCCATGTGTTTTAACAGGTAAGAAAAGATAATGTGGATAACTTTTTGACAGAAAGTCCCAACAAGATGTGCCTAAAGTTAAAGGCAAGGGCACACTGCTTTTATTGTTGTTCTTTGTTGTAAAGTCAAGTGAAGGCTGGAACATTGATAGACAAACCCTAAACCTCTGTGTAGTTCAAGGCTGCCCCTATCATGATTTTGAGTAGTTATCTTTGCATATGTCCGTATTGTTATATCTGTGAAAGTATAGCTTACACTCAAAATTTCAACCTTCAGAAATAATTTATTACTTTTAAGATTTATAAGTGAAGTTCACATATTACAGTGTATTCAATATTATGTCTTTTAGGGGATCTGTAGCATCAAAGATTATGGCAAAATATGGTTATCGTGAAGGTCAAGGATTGGGTAAATCTGAACAGGGAATGAGTACAGCTTTATTTGTTGAGAAAACTAGCAAAAGAGGTGGCAAAATTATACATGAAAAAGATATACCAAAAGGTAACCGTATAAATTAAAAGAATATATAATTATATGCAGATAAGACAACATTCCATCACAATAAATTTGTAATCTATCGATAAAAAGTGTTGTCTCCAAGGTCTTTCTGAAAAGTTTTCTGAAATGTCCATGCTTTAAAATAACATACATTTGTTCTTTCCATATTTAAAGAAATGAAGCTTTTGTAGACTTACAATTCAGCTCATACTTTTCTTCAAAGACCTTTGGCTTCAAAAGCTTTTTGATGATTGTTTAATCTAGCTATGAATTGGGGAATCAATTCAATATATCAAATTTTAATCATTTTTGAAAAGGAGGGGATGAAAATAGTTATCTTATCTGATATAGAACTTTTTATTTTTTATTGAGTTCTTGTGGAAAAGCTATAGGAAATATTCCATTTCTACTTATTATAAACCTTCTAAAATTGAAATATATGTTTTTTCTGGCATGATATTACTGATATTTTATTTTAAATTTTGTTTATTTAATTACAGAACCTCCAAAAGAATTACAGCCAAATACAAACTTACTGAGGAATCCATCAAAAGTTTTATTGTTAAGGGTAAGATTTTCTCATTAAAAGAGTTTCATGTAAATGTAAATGTGTTCTTAAATTATCAGGTCTTTTTAGTTTTATGCAAAACATTATGCAGAAGTGATCTTCTCATGAAAAAGCATCTTCACCAGTCGGGGGTCCTGTATCCTGCTTTGAGTTGCATGACTTAATTTAAAAATTTAATAGGCACAGCTGATGTCCAATGCAGAAGTTTAGGGAACATATTTACCATTGTTAAGTTTCATATATTATGGCCGAAATATGACATAAGAGCTAATATATTCAAGTAAATTAACAAATATTTATAATTACAGAACATGGTAGGTCCAGGAGAAGTTGATGAAGACTTGGAACCTGAGACAGCTGAAGAATGTGCTAAATATGGCAAAGTTATCAAATGTGTTATATTTGAGGTATAGATATGATTGCATGGGCACAGTATGGGTGAATTTCTATCAAAAGCAATCTAAAAGAAAATGTATTAAATTGTCAAGTTTACTGTATTTTTGTAAATGTTTCAGGAATTAGTTTTAAATCAGTTTGTGTTGGTAACAGATACTATAATACAATTCCTACTGATTTAGCAGTAAGATATACTGTTAATCTGTGTTTTATGTTAGAAATTTTTGTACCATTATGTAAGGTTATGTAATATGAAATACTTTAGATAAAAAAGATCAACAAGAAAATTCATAAAATAAAAGTTTTATTTTTTTATTTTAAAATGTAATGTCATGTTTATTCACACTCTTGTTCATGTTTTTTATAAAAGATTTTGCCAAGATTACATCAGTTTCATACTTTTGACCTATTTCTTCAGGTCAAATTGATAAATATAATGACAATATTTATCAAATATGTGCATTTTAAATAGAACTGGAATACTGATATTGACCTAGGACAAAGGTCAGAGGTTGATATAACTTTAACCTGTCCATACAAAATGTATTGAAAAGAAAACATGGCCCTATTATCATCTAAAAAATTAAGAAATACAATGTATATTTTAGAAAAAGAAATTTTATTTTACACTGAAAATTTTGAGTGTCTTTCAAGGTCTTACAGGCATATGAGAAGAACTTATAATTGATATTGTAGCTTATAAAATTTATATTTATTACTGTAGATACCAGGTGTTGTAGAAGAAGAAGCTGTCAGAATATTTATAGAATTTGATAAAGTGGATGCTGCAATAAAAGGTATTCTACCCATATTTTCTGAGAAATTGGAAATGAGTGTACAAATTTAGGATCTTCATTGGATGTAAAAGACCATTCAAAGATTTTTTGCATGATTACAGTTCATGAATATGTATTTAAAAACTGCATCTTCTGTACTTATTTTGACTCTTAATAATGAAACCTACAGATGGGGTTTGCATATAATGAACTAATATATTTTTTTGATGGCTCATTATGTTGTGTAGCATCAAATTATTAACATTTGATATCAACAGAAAGATCACCTATATGTTCTCTTAGGCCATTTATTTTTAATTAGTTGGTTTATGGATCTGCAGACCCGATTTTGCAGATTTTAAGAAAAAAAATAAAATTGAAAATTTTGGTTATTAAGCTCACCTGACCAAAGGCCATGTGAGCTTTGTCATCATTTGGCGTCCATCGTCCATTAATTTTTCACATTTTAATCTTCTCCTGAAACTACTGGGCCAAATGAAATTAAATTTGGCAGGAAGCATCTATGTAAGGTCCTTAATAAAATTTACTCATTTCGTCTTGATCGGACAACAGACATGGCCGCCATGAGCCATTGTTGATTTTGATTGGCTGAGTTTTCAAAAATCTTCTTCTCTGAAACTGCTAGGCCAAATGGAACAAAACTTGACAGGAAGCATATTTGGGCGGTCCTTTATAAAGTTTCCTCATTTCGTCCCAATCCGACTTCAAATATGGCAGCGATGGGCAGTTCTTGTTTCTGATTGGCTGATATAAAAAAATCTTCTCCTGAAAGTGCTTGGCTAAATGGAACAAACTTGACAGGAAGCATATATGGGAGGTTGTTTACAAAGTTTCCTCATTTCATCCCGATCTGGCAACAAACACGGCCATGATGGGCAATTGTTGTTTCTCATTGGTTGATTAAAAAAAAATTTGTTTTTCTGGAACTGCTTGGCCAAATGGAATGAAACCTGACAGGAAGCATCTATGAGAGGTTCTGTACAAAGTTTCCTCATTTTGTCCTGATCAGACTACAAATATGGCGACCATGGGCACTTCTGATTGGTTGATATAAAAAAATCTCCTCCTCTGAAATCACTTGGCCAAATGGAACGAAACTTGATAGGAATCATCTATGGGAGGTTGTTTACAAAATTTCCTCATTTCGATTGGGCAACAAACATGGCCGCCATGAGCAATTCTTGATTCCTATTTGTTGATTTAAAAAAAAAATTTCTGGAACTACTTGGCCAAAACTGTCAGCCAAACTTGACAGGAAGCATCTATGGAAAGTTTTTTATGAAATGACTTTATTTCATCCTGATTGGATGACAAGCATGGCTGCCATGGGCAATTCTTGTTTCTGATAGGCTGATATAAAGAAATCTTCTTATCTGAAACCGTTTGGCCAAATGAAACAATACTTGACAAGAAGCATCTGTGGGAGGTTTTTTACAAAGTTTTCTCATTTTGTCTAGATCATGCGACAAACATGGCCACCATGGGCAATTCGTGTTTCTACCAGCTGAGCGATACAGGCTCTGCCCTCTGAGCCTCTAGTTATTACCGCCGACCCTCTGAAATCAGCCATCCCAAAATAAAAATAAATTAAAATCCTTTTTGCATCAAAATTTCATAAAAGATTATATTCCAATTAAATAGATCATCCATCAATAAAATACTTGTAAACATGATCCAAAAAAAAATCTATTTATAGCCGTTAGTTGATGCCAATTTCCAAAACAAAGTTTTATGAAACGAATTTCCTAATAGAATCCATGCGGCTTTTAAGTTCGTTTTGTATGAATATCTTGATTCCATAAGATATCGAATCCACTCATTTTATGTTGTCATAGTTGACGAGTCGGATCCCTAAAAAAGGGAACGGTCTACTGAACAACACCTTTCAAGATAGATTTTCTGACATTTGGGTTACAAAAGAGGGAATTAACTGATCATTTGCAACCTTTATATATTCTGCAAATATAACCAAGATTGTTCAAAATCAGTCTTCATTGTACATGATTTTCCCTCTTTTTTTTTTGACCGACCGACCCAATTTTTTAAAAAAAAATCTGTAAACCAAATAATTATTAAATAAATGGCCTTATTGTAAAAAGATTTTTAATTGATGATGAAAAATCTTTGATTTGGGTCAACCTGAGAAGGTAGTTTAACCAGATAATGTTTCCTTGCAAAATTCTTTGTTTAACAAATAAAAATAATAAAATGGCATGTTCTAACTGTATTTCAATACTATTTATCTTATCAGGGATTAAATCTTACGAATAAAAGGGGGTATAAATTTTCTATCAATGGATATTTTCTTCAACAAAATACAGTAAACACATGTACATTTAAATTTATAACTGGACAATAAATTCACGTATTCTTATATTTTACCACAATGGTCCCATTTAAGAGAGGGGGCCAAAAAAGGGGCACACCTTAATCTTTTAAACTTTTTTATTTTGTATCCAATTTTGATATTTTTTTTTGAAATGGTTCGACATAAGAAATACAATAAAATTTCCTATAGGCAATTTTGTGTTACTTTTGTCATTGCTGAGATAAAATGGATTAAAGGGGCTAAAACACCTAAAAAAAATTATTTTCATCCAATTTTAATGGGGATTTTTTCTTTTATTTTGTCTTGTTTAGTATTTCCAGTAGTATGTCTACAGACATCTGTCTTTTATGGTTTTTGAGTTATAAGGGGTTAAAAGGGCCAAAAAAGCAATGTGCCTTGTATATTTAAATTAAAAAAAATTTTTCATCCAATTTTAATGGGGACTTTTTTCTTTTAATTTACCTTGGTGAATGCTTTTAGTTTGTCAAAAATTTTTTTCTATCTTTTATTGTTTCTGAGATACAAGGGGTCAAAGTTAGCTATTTTGGAGGAAACATTAAAAAAAATTTTCATCAGATTCCAATTAAGGTTTTTCTTTTAATTTATCTTGATGAGTACTTTCAGTAGTATGTCAACATTTCTTGAGATACAGGGGGTTAAATGTGGCAAAAAAAGCATGTTGCGGTCATATCATGCTGCACTTAGCAAAGCCCTTTATTTCTGAATATTAACAAATAATTACAATTGTAATGTTCTTTATGATTTCAGGTGTTATTGATTTGAATGGACGATTCTTTGGCGGAAGAACTGTAAAAGCATGTTTTTATAACTTGGATAAATTCAGGCGATTAGATTTAGCTGACGAGACCGAATGACACTTTTGTCAGGTTATAAAATGGCAGCTGTATCTGTGACTGTAGTCTGCAGATTCCTTGGTGACAGACATACACTTTCATTCATATGTTTGCCAACATTACATCAGCTTCATATTTTGACCAAACATCTGCATATCAAATGGATGAATATAATGAAAATATTTATCAGTTATGTACATTTTAAATAGAACTGGAAGAGTGATATTGACTGAGGACAAATGTCTGAGATTGTTATGTGTATCCATAAACTTATGTGTGCTGTATCCATGATAGAAGACTGTAATTTGTTACATGAAACCTTGTTAATGAATGTTTATGTGAGTAAAGGGTATGCGAGATTGTTTGTTGTGTTCATGATTATGATGATTTTGTAGTAATATGCAATGATAATAGAGATATGAATGGCTTTCAGTGGATACATTTCATATAATAAAGGATGTATAAACATTATTTATTTGTTTGATTTTATTGTCTTGCTTGCACTAAGATCAGACATGTTTTTAGCATTATAGATTAATTTGAATTGTAACTGACAGTTTGATTGTTTGTTAATGATTGAGCAAGTGACATTATATAGTATAATCTACTTTGGGTACTATGACATCACCAAATATTACTTCTTGACTCTAATATTCTCTTGGCAATTTATGAAACAAAAACTTTAATCCTAAAATAATAGTCAGATTTAGTAATCATTTGACATATTTATCCTTTTGATTATTAGCTCACCTGGCCTGTATGGCTATATGAGCTATTGCCATCATTTGGTATCTGTTGTCCATTATAAACTTTTCTTTAAAAATCTTCTCCTCTGAAATCCCTGGGCCAATTGGGACCAAACTTTGGTGGAATGGTCTTTGGATGGCCCCATGCATCCAACCAACAAGGCTGCTGTTACTAAAAATAGAAACAAGAGGCTCCCAGGAGCCTGAATCGCTCACCTGGTCCTTAAGCTTTAAGGGAGTCTTTCATGAGCTATTACCCCTATAATGGATCATCTGACAACTTCGACCCAATTCAGACTTTTGTAGAGCTCAATGAGCTGATTGTTTAAGCAAACAACAGCTTTTCTCTATTGACAACAACTTAATAAGTACAAATTTCAAAAAAAAATCAAGAAAAAGGGCAATAACTCCTACATGGGTGGTTACATCTTCTTCAAAATTTCAAAGCAGGTAGATCTTGAGGTGTTGAACACTTTAGCTTCCCATCAGAATTTTGATATCTGTCACCATTTTTGAGTTATTTGCAAAAAACTGCAATTTACCCCTATGTTCTATTTTTAGCCATGGCAGCCATGTTTTTTTACAAATCAAAAATCCAAACGATAGTTTAGTAGTACTCATGCCAAGGAACAACTACACTAAGTTTGGTTGCAATTAAACTTATGGTGTAAGAGGAGTTAACGATTTTATTACAATGAATAAAGACTGCAAAAATGGTCAATTTTGATGATCTAAGGGGAATAACTCCTAAAAGGAATGAACCTACAACTTCGATCCTGTTACAAATTTTGTAGATCTTTGTGTGCCTAACAATATGAAATTTAAATTTTTCAAATTTCCTTTATAGTATCCAAGATATTGAGCTTAATAAGTGCAAAATTTGGAAAAAATGCAGAAAAAGGGCAATAACTCCTACATGGGTCGTTGGATCTTCTTCAAAATTTCAGGGCAGGTAGATCTTGAGGTGCTGAACACTTTTACCCTATGCCAGAATTTTGATATCTGTTATGGTTTTTGAGTTATTTGCAAAAAACTGCAATTTACCCCTATGTTCTATTTTTAGCCATGGCGGCCATGTTTTTTTACGAATCAAAAATCCGAACGATATTTTTGTACACATAATGCCACTAAACAAATGTACCAAGTTTGGTTGCAATTGGACTTATGGTGTCGGACAAGTTAACGTTTGAAAAATTGTTAACAGACGACGACGACAGACGACGACGACGACGGACGCCAAGTGATGGTAAAAGCTCACATGGACCTTTGGTCCAGGTGAGCTAAAAAGGGGATGAATTTGAAATATCTTATTCTATGAAACTACATGGCCAGATGGAACTGAATTTGGCACCAATGGTCCTTAGGCTGTCCTCTTTCAGAATTGTGTCCGATGGCCAGGACTGTAAACCAGGATGGATGCCACAGCTGAACTTTAATGTTTAATATGGGCCCTTGTGGGAAAAATCTCATCTGAAACATCTTGGCCAATTTGTACCAAACTTGGTAGCAATGGACCTCTTTCAGACCCGGACTGTCAACCAAGATGGCCGCCACAGCCAAACTTAGTTTAATATAGGACCCTGTGGGAAAATTCATTAAAAAATCTTCTTGTCTGAAAGCACTTGGCCAATTGGAACAAGATTTGGCAGCAATGGTCCTTAGATGGTCATCTTGCAGAATGGTGTCCAATGATCCGGACTATTAACCAAGATGGCTGCCTCAGCCAAATTTAGTTTAACATAGGCCTCTATGGGAAAATTCATTAAAAATCTTATCTGAACCACTGAGCAAATTATGTCTCTTCCCACTGAAAAAATGTACGTATTGTTTTTGTACTGTCTGTCCCTGTGTCCTTCACAAAATTTTGTCATGCATCATACTTCGGGTTTGGATGAACCTGGCAGGAATACTTGTTAGGATATGTAGATGTGCATAAGTTCTTGATTTTTTGATAAATCAATTTTTACTGGCTTACCGGGGTGAATTATGGACTTAGCCATTTTGCCTTACTACTACATTGAAGAAATTTTGTCATCACTCTGTCTTATGCATCATACTTTGGGAAAGGATGAAACTTGGCCGGAATACTGGTTAGTGTATGCAGATGTGCATGTGTTCTCGACTTTATGGTAAATCTATTTTTTAGGACTAGATAGAAGACATTTTGTCATCTCTCTAACTTGTGCATCCTACTTGAGATTTGAATGAAGCTTGGCAGGAGTACTTGTTAGTGTATGCACATATGCATGTGTTGTGGTCTTTTTGAAAAATCAATTTCTGAGGGTTGACCAGGGTAAAATATGGACTTGACTATTTTGCCTTAGGACAGGATGGAAGAAATTAATATTCATGCTTAGAGAGGAATATTGACACCTCTGTCTTTCTGACTCATGAAATCCAATTAATTGCATTTTGATATCAGGTTTGAAATACAACTATTGTATGTTCCCTCCTGCAGGTTTGGTGAAACATAGGTTTTCGTGTGCAAAAACAAACTAATTTGTACCAGACTTGGTAGCAACAGTCCTCTTTCAGAATTGTGTCCGATGACTAGGACTGTCAACCAAGATGGCCGCCACAGCCAAACTTGCCTGGTAGTTTATGATAGGACCCTATGGAAAATTAAAAATCTTGTATGAAACTAGTCAAACCTCTGTATAAAGGGCACCCGTTGGAGAAAATAAATGTGCCCTTTATACAGAGGTTAATTTTACAAACTTTGTTCATAATGCTGACCTTTTCACAGTTCCCTTTATAGACAGTGATTTGCTAAATAGAGGTGCCCTCTAAAGTAAGTTTGTACATGGCCAAATGGAACCAAACTTGGCAACAATTGTCCTTAGGTGGTACACTTTTAGAATTGTGTCCGATGACCTGGGCTGTCAACCACGATGGCCACCACAGCTGAACTTTGTTTAACATTGGACCCTATGTGAAACTAAGAAATAAGAACTGATAACAATGGATCAGATAGAAATGATATTCTATAAAGATCTCTCCATAAATATTTTTATGTGAAGTTAATTTAGTTCATTTAGTTTCTATAGAGAGAAAAAAGATCCAGCAAGGAATATACTGTGAAAATCAGACAAAATAAAGGATCAACAATAAAAACTTACAGGCTACCAAATGCCCGTATTAAAGAGGAACAACATAAAAAGTAAAGCTTTTTGCAGATTTTTTTCATTGGCCATGTTGGTCAAGATTTCCACCCCAAGACACAATTTTAATACAAGACTATCCAAGAACGAGTCATCAAAGTAATTTCCTAGGAATCCCATTTGATGTCAATCATACAGCCTTTTTGCTAGACTATTTTAAGAAGGTAATTTTTGGCACGTGATCTAGGGAGAACATAAACACTGGAACCAGAAAACCAATATAAATTTCATTCTAAGTGAAGACAGGGATACCCAGAGATGATATTAGGTTACTAGAACAAATATCGGGAAAATATTTGACAACCTTTATTTGGACACTCAATACGCCTGTTGCAGAATGAAATTAGGTTTTTGTGTCAAGGATATAACCCAACATATGGTATAAAACACTTCAGTTTGCACATGAAAGTAACATCCACACTACCATCATAACATTTTATTAATTAAATAATACCTGTATTTACATATTTAAGATAGCAATTAGATATTAGTTTTATAAACAATGATTTAACACATATAAAAATGACACTAACAAAATTCCAATGGTAAATATTGAAGAAAACTGACTCTCTATTTCTTTTTGATGTTATAAATTCCAATGGTGAATGAATTTTCAAGGGACAAGTAATGCATCAAGTGTTTATTGGATAGTGTCAAAAACAGTAATTTTATATTCACATAAGGCAAAGTAGTTTTCAGAGGTTTCCATATTTGATAGTACTGAACATTAAAATTCATTACTTTACAATAATTGTCAATTTGAGGTATACAATTGTGCACAAAAATGCACATTATAAATTTTAAATACACAATAAAAATTTTACATCAGATTTCCATTTCTATACAAACAAACAAATGATTTTTCGTTTTGGCAAATATTTGTACTAAATGTGTTAAGGTGCTAAACCTCTTAAAAAAAACATACTAAATAGTCTTGGATGCAATAAGTCTTGATCATTTACATATAAACTATTACTAACAGTTTATCAATTTCTATACTTTTGTCTTGTAGAAATATTTTTAAGTTCACTATTTAAATGTCCGAAGTCACATACAGTCTGTTTAAATGAAACATAATAAATGAGATGAAGGAGATAAATTTTATACATAAATACAACAGATCCCACTTTAATCATAAAATCCCTCAAAATAAAAAAAAAAGTTATAGATACCAGAAAAAGAATATAAAAAATTTCAAGATCACAGAACAATAACATGAAAAACATACAAAATGGTTGGTTTGTCATATTAAAAATATCACACACACAAAATAATTATCAACTGTTAAACTAGCTTATTTATATTTTTCTTAATTCATTTTGTGATTTAAAAATATTGAGATATATTTAGGCTGAAAGAAACCTATAACACTATATTCCATGTACACCCATTTATTTATTGATATAATGGAATGCTGGAAGTAAAAGTAAGACTGGTATGAACCTTATGCAAAAATAGAATAACATGCAAAATGTCATGCTTCTTCAATGATAAATTTTGTTTGGCTATTTTTTATTGTCGAGTACTGAGACACTTGTTAACAATTGTAGCAAAAAATAAAGACACATTATAAGATAAAAACATCAAAGCTTTCTTACTTCTTATGAAGTTTACAGAAAACAAATCATAAAACTTATTGTACAATAAGTCTTTTTATCTAACAATGTGCTGGTCTTAGAAGTATACTGCATGAAAAATTAACAAAAACTTGGAATTAATCATTCAAAATATTCATACTCTCTTACACACTGTGTGATATTCCATATATATATTTGATTTATACACTGATACTCATTTCTACATTTACTGAGATCACTCAAACACCAAGGGGGCCTACAAATTTCATAGAATGAATTTAAAAGATATTAACATGTTTTGTTGGAGAAACTGAGAATACATTGTAAATTATCAAAGCTCAACATAAGACATTTAAATGCATTGGAAATTAAAACAGAGCCTAAAGAAACATATTTATTTTCTGTTTATCTAATTCAGTTGTGTTCACATGACCTACATTTGTAAATACATTGAAGCTATTAGTTCTGTTAAGTTTTAATTTAAAGGGTAAATTTGCCATGTGAAATTTCAAATTCAGCATTTAATAGCAAAATAAGAAGTAAATACTCTTTGGATCCAAAAATTATCTGGAGCTCTGAGTCTGACAAACAATTCTGTGAAGTATACATGTAATTTTAGATTTTGGCAGTATTAAAGTACAACAGTTGATTTAAAAACACAAATCTTAGATGACTGTTTTCTATGTAGAATTCTTCAAAGACCAATAAGTAATGATCCAGTATAGAAGGTGAAGTTCCTCAACCTGGACCATTTACCGACCTCATCCACCTCCCATTGGTGGGGGACTAGGTGCTCCTGCAAAGAGAAATATCATATTTTATTTCCAGTATCATTAGAAACTAATGTATGGAATGTTTTACTTCATTATGCTTTACTTTTTATCTCGGAAATCTGCAATGGAAAATGACAACTGTATCCTTTGCTTCTTTCAGAAATTCATTGATTATCACATTGATGTTATTAGTTATACAATGTGTTATTGTTCTAATACGGAGATTTATCAAGTCAATTAAATTCTTATCGGGCGAGGCACTGACAAGCCCAATATGAATTATATTGACCTGATAAATCATGTATTTGGACATTAACACATTGTATAACCAATTTATCCTGATGTGTTCCTCTTGTAATTCATGGACTATACTAGATGGTTTTTTATGTGTAAGTGTTCATCAATCAAAATCTTTCATTGTTACAGATTTGTTGGTGTGTGTGTTGTGTAGGGTATAAATTATGTTGACATCTCTTGTTGTTTTGCGCAAAAAGGGAGGTAATTCAGATTGACTCGATAAAAAATTGTACTGAAATTTATTGGGTCAATTTTGACCAATCAGAGAAAGATGAAAGACCAAACCAGGATAAAAGTAAAATCTGTCTAAATCAAACCCTTTTAGGTCTGCCAATTTTGTTCAGATTTGACATTTGGTTTACACAAGTTCATTTACTAAAGAATATTGACTAATTGTTTTGATACAAGGTTAAAGAGGTTTTCAGTTTACACAGGTTTCTATTTAGACATGTTTCACTGTTTTTATCTTTTTAACTGATTTTAGCATTTATGATTTATATTTATCTGCAAACTATTTACTAGGGTGTGCATGAATTTTTAACTTCAAAACATTACTTGTACGTTTTTTTTTACTTGCCTGTTAATAAAACTATAGAATTTGTGGTTAAGAACTTTTACTTTTATGTGTACTGTGAAGAAACCATGCTTATTTACTGTATTACATACTGTATTGTTACATTAAAATATCTTATTCAAAATATATTGAATGTATTCAGTATTTAAATATCGGTAAGTATAATTTACCTCCTCCTCCTCGAAAACCTCCCATTCTCCTTCTTGGTGGTGGTGGAGGTCCCCTGAACAGAAAAAAAAATGATCTTATCTGGATTAACATTAAGAGTAAAGGAAATTATAACTATAAATGTCTATGAACTTAAATGTTTCAATAATCCAACCCAAATAACAGAAAGTTATCTGTGGACATCATCAACTACTCCTACAAGTCTCTAAGGTCTAATACAGAAAATGGTGATGAATGGATAGTATAGGACTAAAAATTATTTCGATATATAATAATTAGAATTAACAAATCACATATGTAATTTTTCAGCACACACCTTTATAATATGTATGGCATTCTTAATAACTGATACAAACTGTAAGGAAACATAAAAACATTGCTATTCAAATTCTTCACAGAAAAAGACACACTAAATAGCAAAACTGATCGATATTTTTTCTGTCATTGACATGCGATTTAGTTTTCCTTTGATCTCGTTTCCTACTAGTTTGAAATATTAAAATAACTATGAACTCAATGTATAGACTTACCCGCCACCTCCTGATCTGTAGTCTCTGGAATACGAACTACCTTCTTTGGAAAGACTTGGCTAAAATTTGTTACAATTTGTGTAAGTATAGTGAATATTACATGTATATATTACACAGTATTATAACTGTAACATGATATGATTGTATTGCAAAGACAATCTTAATTCTAATATGACGTGCCACTTTCACTATAGAAACACAAGTGTTCTATATAGAACAATTATTATTGACACATGCGCACAATGTGATGTTGACGAATAGCATGAAGCACACATGAAATCACTAAACTGTTGTATTTGTTGATAAAATAAAGTTTCAAAGTTATATTCTTCCATCTCACTGAATGTATCTTATATTTATCGCTTTGCGAACATTTAACAAAGCTTGAAATACAACAACGATAAATGTCACGCAAAATGGTGTGACAGTCGAAAATGCGACGTCACAATCCAAGGCATAATGTCACACATTCAAATGACGCCAGATCAACAGTCAAAAACAGAAAATCATGCGTTGTACAGGATCAGGAACGCTGGTATTTGCTTTAAAATCTCACAAAAATGTAAGTCTGATTTAATTTTGTTAAAGACATTTACGTTTTTTTTTTGTGAAAGTTCTTGCTTTGTTAAAATCGACATGGCTGTCCATTAATGGCACCTTATAGGGTTCGCTTTGATTACAGAAATGATGCATATTGTCCTATTAGAACTGAAATAATTCATTGGTGCCATGCCCTATGGTTATTTTAACATGGGTAGGCATTAGGCCAATTAAAATTAATTGATAGATTTTCATCCTCGCCCGCCCCTCGAAAATTGTGCCGCCTCGATTTTTTTTATTTTCTAAAATTTATGATTTCCGGATTTTGTTCATCTCCGTTACCGGTATCCGTGTCAATAATTTTGTTTTTTGTTAACTTCCTGTAACAATTCAACATGGTTTTCGTGATTCTTAGAGTAGTAAGCGGTATAAGCCATTTTATAACGTTTACATATTAATAACACCTTACAAAATAGTTTCATATGAAATAAAAAATAAAATCCTCCCACCCGCCCCATTTTCTTCAAAAAGTTGGATGAAAATCTACTAATTAATTTTAGTTGGCCTTATATTTGTTAATATTTTACACCTCATGAACGCTCGGTGTAAAATATAAACAAATATAATACCCATGTTAAAATAACCATAAGGCATGGCACCAATGAATTATTTCTTAATTCTATAGTACTGTAAATAGTGCATTGAAAAATAAGAGTCATTACAGTACTCTTCATTAATGCTTTAGACAAATAATACAAACAGCCTGGGAAATAACCAAAAGAAGCAAACTGCACACTGAAATAAAGACTTTTACAACAAATAATTAATCAAGCTAATTTACAAGTAAAATTTGGTATGAGAAAACATTATGCGGCTCTTTTCATACTAGAATCTGTATGACTTTTTGGGAAAAGTGCTACTGAAATATGCTACAAAATAATAAAATTACTTACGTTTATAAGTGTTCTAAAACTGAAAAATAACAAAAATACCATAGTATTAGATATGAATTACCTGTTTGAACTTACATTTAAATATCAAAAACATTTCAAATACAAAAATCAGATGTAGGACCTCTTAAGCAAATGCAAGATTCAATTATTTGGCGGAGTTAAAAAACTGAATTAACATAGATGTTTATAAAAGTATTAGAATCCAATTTTAGATTTAATTTATCTATTTTTTTTTTTATAACCAGAGCTCCCAGTCAGTCAGTTTAATGGAAATATCTAATAAAAATTAAAATGAGCTTTTGAATATCATTTTTCAGGATCTCTAAGACTACAAAATACTATAATAGCTTTTACAGCCTATGTTTGCCTTGAAATATAACAATAAAATATGTGTTGTATTATTTTATAAGGTCTTGCAAAACTAGGCTCTTAACTGAGCAAAATATGCTTAAATATAAAATTATACAAAGGTCAATTTTTTAACTTTCAGTGAATTTGGAATAAATTTTATTTGTCTATAGATGAAATTTTCAGTCTCTGGACTATACTTCAAAAATATTATATCTGACATACTGATAGGCCAGTGTGTAAGCTGCTTATGCTCATTAAAAACTTTTTTATGACCATAATTATTTCACACTGATGGGTTAATGCTTTTGTAACCAGAATCAATGATTTAAACTGGTCAAACAAACGAGTACCATTTTTATGGCCCCGCCACTAAGCGGTCGGGGCCATATAGTTTTACCCTTGTCCGTCATTGTGCAAAGAACAGTTATACAGAGTTTTTTCTAAACACCTTCAGGTATTGAGCTGGTTTTTGGTATGCGAGTCTACTATGATCATTTACAGATTGAGTTTACGTTTTGTTCCACTCCACTGATTTTTCCCGAAATTACGGGCTTTGGACTTTTCCAAATTTGTCAATTTAATCTACACTGAGTTTGCATTTTTTTCAACCATGTTGATTTTTGTGAAAATTATGGACCTTTCACTATTAAATATCCACTTCTAAAAATTCCGAAACATCCTGTATTCAACTTCCAAGCAAATTAACAGTTATTATGAAATAATACACCTCAAAGGGTATGATAATATTGACTTAATATTGCTACTTACAATAATACAAAAAAATTTATGATTGCCCAAAATGTCTCTGGAATAATTGACAATCTCCATGGTGATCTGGAGTCCACAACTTGGCCTCCTGTAAAAAAACAGAACATATAAATTATCTATTTGAAAACAAATGCTCTTTTTCTCAATTCTAAATCAATTATACATAATAGTACAGTAATTTTTTTCAGTATTGTTGATATGTCGGTATCAACATTTTTAGGATATATCGGAATTATATTATCTGTCATTTTTGCTTCAGGTTTTGCCACCAAATGGCATCTAATTACCTAGATCAGACGACATGAAACAAAATAGAAAAATTTCATCCGCCACGATAAAATTTTTATCTGTAAAATAACTGAAAGACACTATGTCGTTGCAGCATGCTTTAAATTTGGTATGGCTAGCAGACTCTAATCAACCCAATAAATATACCAGCAAAGTACTGATTAGTGGTATTTTAGTTCATCACCGATTTTATTATTAATCTGTTTGCTCAAGATTGACTGTCTTGCTGGTTTCCGCATAGCATTTTTTCTTGGTGTGTCCTAGACTCATCATTTTTCAAACTGGTGAGTCCCAAATGATTTCTGCTAGTCCAGAATGGATTGTCATCACGTACAGTGTAATCTTTTTTTTAATGTGCACCAGTTTTGTTTCCAAACATTGAATCATGTTCCCTTTCAGGATATGCCTGATCCTTTTTAAGAATGTATTATATTAAATCAAAGCCAAATATGGCTCATAATGCCACTGGTGAGCTACACGTTAATTGGTTTTATCAGATACATGTGTATATATGTATAAACATGGTGTTTATATACATGTATATGATACAGCAACAAGATTTTTTTGTAATAATCACTAGACTCTTGAAGACCCTTGTTGGCAAATTTTCTATATGGAAAAAATCTTAATTATATTGGTAGCATTTGAATTTTATCCTATACAACTAAATTTAACAATAAATATAGACAAAAGTGGCACAGAATTTGTCTCCAATGGGATGCCGATTGTTTGCTGAAAAACATGTCCTCCAAACTCAACAAAGATGCTGTCGATGAGAAATTCCAGTACATATGTATGTTAACATCTGTCTCAGAGTACTTTTAGTTAGAATCAGTATGTTTTTTGACAAAATAAACCTTGTCCTAACCTTATCTAATACCAGATAGGCATATTGGATAAACCTTGTTTAGTGTAGAAATACTAATCATTACTTGAATCCTAAGTAGAACTAGAAATCATAATACTTATAGTATAAGGCTGTTTGTGTTCAATTTAGGTGGTGATGAAGAAATTAACAGAAAAAATATCCCTACTGTTTTCCCTTCAAATAAAATGTTTTATGAGTTTAATATTTTCTTTCAGAGAGCTTTATCTTCAAACTTTTTGAAAGATTTTATTTTATCAATGACAAAACACTTTTAACCTTTCGGGTAAATGAAAAAAAAATTGAAAATCGTTTTATGACCAATATTTAACTACGAAGTAAACCAGAAATAATAATAATTTGAGTTTGCTGAATCACAACTTCTGACATTCATTCAAAACTGCGCAGTCACAACCTTTGTCTTTGATGCAAGTTAATAAATTGCATTTTTCGTTCGAATTATAAATTTTTATAGCTATAGTTTACACTTCTTTTTCCTTTAATTTGATAAAAATTATTAAACATTAATAATTTCAAAGGAAAACTGGATTTTTTAAAAGAAAATTTCTGGTTAACCCACCTTGTCCCACGTAGACCATGGTTGTTTTGATTTTTTGACGTCGAATTATTGCTTATATTGTATGCACCGAAAACGTACTTTACAAACACATTAGTGATTAAGACTGCAAGAGTTATGTCCCTTCTACCGCCTTTTTCAGCACAAAAGTCATTATCTTCGCTCGCATTCATTACTTCGCGTGCGTTCGTGATCCAGATAACCGGACTTTACAACCTGAAAAATCCCGCTATCAGTTTGAATTAAGAAGCAGCGGACGAGCCGTCGGGCGTTTCTGAACAGTGAGATAGGAAGGTCATGTTTGCTGGACATCACTCAGAAATTTTTATTTTATATCGGATTCCGCAGTCCAAAAAACAAAGCTTTCTGTTGAAAGATTATTAGAGATTTTGTTTGGGCAGGAATCATATAATTCATATACAGTTCCTGGTTTGGGCGAGTAGAAAATATCTCAGACACTCAAATCAGAACACATTAAGGGGCCGAAATAGAAATACTAAACTATACCGAACCGCAAAAGAAACGTCGCTTTTTCAAAATGTTAGCAAAATTCAAAATAAATATTAATTAATGATTTTTATATAATCAGTATTACGATTACATCACCAGGTAAGATTAAATTACCTGTGAATTAAATTTTCGGTTGAATAATTTTCAGTTGATATCGTTGAGCGACCGTACCTAAAACCGCTCGTGGGACACACTTGGCGGTAATTTTTCTTAAATCTTAAATGTTCGTGAAATTCATGCTCCTTTATGGGTATAAAAGGCCGGAGAAAATTAAAGAGTGTTAGTATCAGTGTTGACACAGAAGCTATGCCACGTCTGACTCCACAACAGAGAGAACAGGCCATTGGTCGATTGGATGCTGGGCAATCTGCCAGAGTTATTGCCAACGACTTCAACTGTGCTGTTCGAACAATTGAACGTCTACGGACACGGTACAATGCAACAAACAGCACAAATGACCGTCCACGGAGTGGTAGACCCCAAGTCACTACCCCTAGACAGAATAGAGGCATTGTTCGTCACCATTTGATGAATCGGTTCACCCCAGCTGCCGAAACTGCCAGAAACACTGTTGGAACACATGGACGACCCATACGTGATGATACGGTTCGTCGGCGATTAGCTGCTAGAAACATGAGATGTCGCCGTCCAGCAAGAGGACCTATTCTTACTCCTCGACACCGTCAAGCTCGTCACGGCTTCAGTGGGCCACTCAGCGACAGAATTGCAAGGCGAAATCGACAATGGCGTAACATCATCTTCTCTGACGAAAGCCGTTACTGCATTTCAACAGCCGATGGCAGAACCAGAGTGTGGAGAAGACGCGGGGAACGTTACGAAGACAGCTGCATTCTGGAAACAGATGCGTGGGGAGGACCTAGCATCATGGTATGGGGTGGAATCGGCCTTAACGTTAAACTTGGTCCAGTCATCTTTCAGAACCTTGGCCCAGGCAGAGGAAATATCGTAACAGCTGCCCGTTACATCGACCAAGTCTTGACACCCCATGTTCAGCCCCATTTCACACGTCATCAAAACAAGACTTTCCAACAGGACAATGCACGTGCGCATACCGCAAGAGCCACAAGAGACTTCCTACAGCAGAATAACATTAATGTTATGGATTGGCCGGCTTTTAGTCCAGATTTAAACCCTATTGAACATTTATGGGACGAAGTTCAAAGACGGTTGAATAATGAGCAGCCAAGTCCGACAACTGCAGCTGAACTTTCACAAGCGTTTCAGAGAGTATGGGCACGTATTCCGATGGCGTTTATTAATCGGCTCATCAACTCCATGTACCGAAGATGTGCCGCAGTAATTGGTGCCGGTGGAGGACATACACGTTATTAACGGACGTGGGAGCACAGCATTGAAAACATGTGACGTTGCGACAATTGTGACGTTTTTGTGAACATTGTAACCAAAAGACTGTAAATCATTCATTAAATTTTGTAAAAATTAATTTAAAATATATAAATGTCACTTTGAAATAAATGTATGTGAACATGTCATTTTGTGCGACGTTTCTTTTGCGGTTCAGTGTATATTAATTTTCTGAAATGTAGACATAAGAGTGAGAAAGCTAGATGCTGTAGTGGGGGAATCATTGTATACTGTAAAAAAGAAATAGCCAAAGGTTTAACTTATTTAAAAGGCTATCAAGTCCGAGAACAGAATGTGGTTGAAGTTATTCTATTCTATTCTACCATATAGTGACCGCCTTCAACAAATTGAAGATTATGTCACAGGAGGAAACTTACAACAAGATATAGATTGATATATATACAAATTAAAAAAAAAATAGGAAAAATGAAAAAATGTTTTGTATAATTAAGTTTGATGTAATAGTTGAACTAATATTGATGCTTTGAAATTGAAGATTTGAAAGAGTCTACTGATGTGCAATTTACAATGGTATCCGGTAGTTTGTTCCAGTCGGTTATAGTTCTTGGAAAATAGGATTCTTTTCTGTACTGTGTTTTGCAGGATGGAATTTGGAAGCTGTTCGAATTTGCAGGGGCGTTTCCAGGATATTTGAAAGGGGGGCGTATGATAAAACTTTGGCGGAGCGAGGCGAAAAATTTTTTGGACCTTTTTTTTTTTGCTAAAAAACATAAAATAATTGTGAAATGCACTAAAGTAACAGTTTAAAAAGAAATCAGAGTATGTGTTTAATTAATGAATATGATAAATTTCCATATTCAATACAATGTAAGCAGATTACGATAGGTTTTTTTTTGAAAGGGGTGGGGGCGTACGCCCATTACGCCCTCACCTGGACCCACCCCTGATTTGAATGTCTTGTTTGTTTTTTTCTTTTTTTCTTGTGGGATTAATTTATTATTTTCAGGTATTGCAAACTTTTCGTTTTCAATTTTATATAGCATTACTAATCTTGAATCTTTCTTCTGTCAGAGAGGCTGCGCCATTCAAGGTGTTGTAACATGTAACCAACGCTTGAAGTGTTTCTATATTTGTTGGTAACAAAACGCGCAGCCCTCCTTTGAACTTTTTCGATGCTATCTATGTCTTGTTATATGGATCCCAAACAGAGCAAGCATACTCTAGTGATGGTCTTACTAGGGACTTGTATGCTAGCTCTTTAATGGATGTTGAGCTTATGTTCAGGTTTCTCCTTAGAAAGCCTAGGGTGATATTAGCTTTCTTGCATATGTTGTTTATGTGTACATCCCATTTAAGGTTTGAGCTGATGGTTACCCCCAGATATTTTGCTGTTGTTACATGTTCTAATGAGTGATTGTGTAAGGTGTAGTTAAATGTGATTGGTTTTTTTTATTTCTGGTAATTGAAATTACATTACACTTATCTGGGTGGAATGCCATTTTCTACATAGTTTCCCACGATGCCAGTTTTTCAAGATCTTTTTGTAAAGTGGATGCACTGCAGAATTTGATTTTATTGCCAAATAAACTATTGTATTGTCTGCAAATAAACGTACTGTAGATGTTATACCAGTTGGAATGTCGTTTATATAATACATGAAGACACTTGGTCCAAGATCTGACCCCTGTAGAACCACAGACTCAACTGCAACATACTCAGATTTTCCCCCCTTTAGAACTACTGCTTGTTTACGATTGCTTAGAAAATTTTGTATCCAGTTATTTAATTCCCCCTGTATCCCGTAATGGTGAAGCTTATTAATTAGAATAGAATGTGAAACTTTATCGAATGCTTTAGAAAAATCCATGACCAAAATATCGGTTTGTTTACCGTTTTCCGTGTTAAGTGAGACATCATCTATAAATTCGAGTAGTTGTGTTTCACAGGATCTCCCTCTGCAAAATCCATGCTGTAGGGGATATAAGATGTTGTGATTATCTGCATGTTTCATGATGTGTTTAACTACTATGTGTTCTAAAAGTTTGCAAAAAATACATGTGAGAGATATGGGGCGGTAGTTTTCAGGGTTATATTTTAGGCCTTAGAAGATAAATCTTTCTTTGTATATATATATATATTTGTGGAGTATATATTATATTATATAAAGGATGTCAATATTCCTAGAAAATCTATAGATAAAGTTATTAATGAACAAGGAAGAGCTCTTTTAGATCTCTGAGATTATTAAATGGTAGATTTACAGGAGATCTCCTTGGTAATTGCAGAGGATGGAGTGTAGTTGATTACGCAGTAGTAAGTACTAGTCTGCTTTCTTCAGTACAACATTTCAGTGTTCAAAACTCTTCTTTTTTTATCTGATCATAATCAAATATGTATTTATCTTAAATATCATAAATTGTCTATCAAAAGAAAGAGTATGAAAAACAAATATTTTCCTTTAAATGGACAAAACTATGAAAAAAACCTTTTATTAGAAAGTCTAACAGAAAAGAGTGTTTGTGATTCAATTGTGAATTTTCAATTAAAAACATTTGAAAACAAGAGGCTGTCGAATGACAGCAAACCGGATTTTCCTGCATGGAAAATGATGTTTGCAAATCTGGATTCCCAAACAGGATGAAGTAAAGAAATATAAATGAATTTTTGTTGGGTTTTGTAGGGTTCAGAAATGGAAAGGCAAAAATCAATCTTGACCTCCTATTTATAGTAAGTGACAAATATTGGAATTTTTGAGAGTATATAAGTACACACACATTTGTTATGCAGGGGTTGGTAGGCAGAAATCATGAAGTCAATAATGAAAGAAATACGCCAATGAGATTATAACCTTATTTTATATGAATCCAAAGAATCTTGTGCTGAATATCTCATTTTCTGCTGTATGAAGGGCCACGAATATGCCACAAGAAAAGTCATAACTTGACAACAACAAATGACCTTTCCATGGAAACGACGACTTGAACTGCCTTTTTTCAATTTTTTAGAACCATAAATCCTGAACGGTGAAAGTGAAAATCGTCAATATCGGAACGGTGAAAGTGGAAATCATCAATATCGAACTTGACCTCCATTTCGTCATCAGTAACAACATATTAAAATTTGAAAAGCTTTTGTTGAACAGTTCATAAGTTATCACACGGACACCACTGGGAAAGCCATTTTTCAATCTTTCAAGAACCATAACTCTTGAACGGTGAAAGTGAAAATCGTCAATATCGAACTTGACCTCCATTTTGTCATCAGTAACAACATATTAAAATTTGAAAAGCTTTGGTTGAACAGTTCATAAGTTATCACACGGATGCCACTGGAAAAGCCATTTTTCAATCTTTCAAGAACCATAACTCTTGAACGGTGAAAGTGAAAATCGTCAATATCGAACTTGACCTCCATTTTGTCATCAGTAACAACATATTAAAATTTGAAAAGCTTTGGTTGAACAGTTCATAAGTTATCACACGGACACCACTGGAAAAGCCATTTTTCACTCTTTCAAGAACCATAACTCTTGAACGGTGAAAGTGAAAATCGTCAATATTGAACTTGACCTCCATTTTGTCATCAGTAACAACATATTAAAATTTGAAAAGCTTTGGTTGAACAGTTCATAAGTTATCACACGGACACCACTGGGAAAGCCATTTTTCAATCTTTCAAGAACCATAACTCCTGAACGGTGAAAGTGAAAATCGTCAATATCGAACTTGACCTCCATTTTGTCATCAGTAACAACATATTAAAATTTGAAAAGCTTTGGTTGAACAGTTCATAAGTTATCACACGGACACCACTGGAAAAGCCATTTTTCAATCTTTCAAGAACCATAACTCTTGAACGGTGAAAGTGAAAATCGTCAATATCGAACTTGACCTCCATTTTGTCATCAGTAACAACATATTAAAATTTGAAAAGCTTTGGTTGAACAGTTCATAAGTTATCACACGGACACCACTGGAAAAGCCATTTTTCAATCTTTCAAGAACCATAACTCTTGAACAGTGAAAGTGAAAATCGTCAATATCAAACTTGACCTCCATTTTGTCATCAGTAACAACATATTAAAATTTGAAAAGCTTTGGTTGAACAGTTCATAAGTTATCACACGGACACCACTGGGAAAGCCATTTTTCAATCTTTCAAGAACCATAACTCCTGAACGGTAAAAGTGAAAATCGTCAATATCGAACTTGAACTCCATTTTGTCATCAGTAACAACATATTAAAATTTGAAAAGCTTTGGTTGAACAGTTCATAAGTTATTGCACGGACACTGTTTGGCAGCCGCCCGTCCGCCCGCCCACCCGCCCGCCGTACATCACCAAATTAATAACCGATATTTTCCTATGAAAATCCGGTTAAAAAAGTAGTGAAGGTGTAAATGAAGCTAGTAATTTTTGTCATCATACAATGTATGCTGTCAAAGGAAACCTAGTTGGTGTAACACAGATTGCGAAGAGTTTTCCTTCTACACTGAAACTTAGATATTGAAACATACTGAAAATGTGAAACTGATAATTTGGATATTTCAGTAATGAAAAGCTGACCCGGCCATTTTTATTTTCCCTAATTTACTTTACCTTCCTTGCAATTACAAAGAGTACTATTGCAATAGGGAAAAATATGCAATGTAAACCACTTTGAAGAATAAAACATACCAGTGACAAGATAGTGGAAAGATATTTTTATTAAAGTGTTGAAAAAGTATTCTGAGGTGTTTAAATTTATAGTCGTGTGAAAAGCCTGATGAAATAAAACTATTTTCAAATACATTATTATTAGGATAAATTTTGACATACAAAATCTTGAAAAATATTTTTATACCTCATACTACCTTTAAGGATACAAAAACATTGATAATTACAAATTTTCTTTGGATCAAATTGATATTTACGGCAAACTGTGCATTATATGGGATACAATATTTTCTGATCTAAGGTGTTGGCAGTTGACAAAAGGTCTTACTTCATATAATAATCAAAGAAAAATTAATAACAAAATTAAATGGCACCAAAAAGGCAAAAATTTTAACAATATTAAAATTTATCACAGATCTGATTAATAAAAATATCACACACATGTGAAATTGGTTAAAAATATTACTTAAAAAATATATTTAAAGAATACAACATCAATTAGATGAAATTCTAAATTTGTCCAATTGATACATTTTCCAGAGGATAAACCCTTCCATTTCCAGTGGAAAAGTTTTTTAAAAAATTTTAAAAAGTGTAGTTTATTTAAATAAAATTTCACAAGTGGACAGTTTTTCCACTTCTAGAACATTGATCAAACTGAAAATTTATGAAGTACATTTCTCAAAAGCATGATGAAATAAAAAAATAAATCTCAATCAGTATGATGTTCACACTTCAGCTAAGCATTAAACACATATACACTTGGCAGCAAACCAATCCAAAAAAGACTGATAACCTTTAAAACAGTGATTGTGCACCAATTTTCAAAAATTTTGAATATTTCAGATAAATTTGTCTTAGCTGTATAAATATTTTTATCAAAATATGGGGCTAAAATAGGATCTTACTTAACTCTTTGTTCCTGAGGTTAAAATCAAGCAAAGAAGTCAGAACAAAATGAAAAAAACTTAGGAATTGTCTTAGGAAGCCTTAGATCCTTGACCTGTCTGTAAAAATAAAACATTTTATTGACTAACAATAGAATATCAGCCTAAATATGATAAAACCTGTCAATACAATACAAAATGTCAAAGTACGCCAATACGACACATACCGGTCCAATATGCCGTATTGACTAGTCAATATGACATATTGGACTGATTAGGCATTAAAGGATCATATTGGACTAGTTAGTCAATAAAGGTATAATTGCGTAAGGTTTTCCATATGGCTTAGCCAATATGGAAAACCTTATGCAATAATACTATAGTACTGTTTAAGTCGGTAAAACATTGGACTAATATTGCCTATAATGAAATTTAAGTTATTTCATGAAATAAAACAAATTTTTAAACTAGAATATAAACAAATACAGTACCCAACAGTTAAGTAAGAAACAATGAATTATTTTCCATTTTATAAGCTACTTTTTAAAACACATCATATTTTAGTTCTATAATCAGAATTAATTGCACTTTAAATGAACGAAAAAAATGTTTGAGTTATCCTAAGTCTTTATACAACACAGAAGACTAGGTAAGTCAGCAAAAACAATGGAAAGCTGTTGATAACTGAACATTGTGAGTTAGTCAGAAATATGTAATATATTTCTATCCTTGTTAGTGCTAATTCACAATTAAAATTTTATGATACTAATATATGTAATAACAACATATGACATCATGAGGTATTGAAATGTTTTTTTTCAGGAGTTTCAAAACAATATTAAATATAAATACTAGAAGAAAGACAGATCTCACAAATGACGTAGTAAAAATTTCAAAATGACCAACAATCACTTAAATAAATTTAAATAAAACAACTAAGCTCACTACTTATAAACATACAAATGTATAAGTAGTATGACACATTCCCCGTTTCCATTCTCTATTCTAAGTATTCATAAACAAACAAAAACATGATTGTCCATAAAACAATGTAATTACAAGTATTGACATTTTTAATAGAATTACCAATATGAAATATAAACCTCATATGTGTCAACAATGACAAAAATAAGGTAGTTATCTCCCTTAAACAAGCCACTCAGGGGAGATAATAAAATTACCCCGGTTTTGGTTTCAGGAACAAAGGAAGATAATTAACAATATCTCCCCTGGCTAACTTAAGGTTAAGGGAGATAACTAATGTTTCTTATAACATTCATGTTCTTTAATGTATTCTGCTGAAGTGGTTTCATTCAGTAAAATAAGAAACACACATGTTGCAACATAAACTATAATGCTGAGCTAAAATCTCTGACAATACTGATTTATTACTAATATAACAATCAAAGCATTTGACAAAAAGGCACAAAAACATAACAAAACTTCAATCAGAATTTTCACTGAATATAATCACAAAAAATTATAATAAAGTTTTAAAGCTTTAAAGTTATAAATACATGATGCAGTAAGGGTAATTTTCTGACATTTCTCAAATTTCTTTCAATATATGTCAAAATATATAACAGTATACAACTAATGTGGGTATATATTTTTAAATTTGAAACTCTATAACAATTTATTTTTGTGGTTTGGTTAAAATTTTATCTAAATTCATGTTATTGTTACTGTCTAGAATTGACACTGTATGATATATGTATTTCAATGAAATACCCAGTACTTAAATTCTGGAATCAATTGAGATATATTTATAATGAATCTATTTTATAGGGGAAGTGTTGCCACACTTCCTTGTAGAACCTGACTCGTTTAAACTGCAATCTCTGAATAAAAATATAAATTATGTAAGAATAATCCAGTATACAAAAAAAAAATTTTAAAAATTTAAAATAATTTTTATAACTATCAAAAAAAAAAACGTAACATCAACAACAATACAGCAGTTTAATATCATTGGACGGATATTACAAACAACACGCTTTATCAAAATATTCATCCATCATGGAAGCTTTATAAATATTTCAGTCAGATAGTAAGCATACTTGTGATTTTTTAAATTTTTTTTCCTTAGATTTCTATAACTTTTATTAAATCTCATGCTCATATGATAACTATGTAATAACAAAATTATTTGTTGATGTTAGCTGTTTTATTTAATTGGTATAATAAATTATAATTAGTCTATCCAATACATCCATATTAATCAGAAATAGGAATCCAACAACTATAGCACTATGGATGTACATGTATCATGTGTTCTGTAGATAAATGGCCTCATGGCTTATATTATTTCAGTATCAAAATTTCTAAGAGGTATGGAGAGGTGATTTCTTATCAGTAAACATGCTATAGTTATGAGCAGCAATTTGATCTCAGAGAAATGCCAAAAGGGCAATAACTCAAAGTAACATACGGCATGAATTTTTTTTACAACTAATCAAAATTATTGTAAAATTCACATCCTTTTGTGAACGAAAACTTAATTTTTTACACGGAAAACCAATTAGATTTTTATTATAATTGTGTGAATCCAAATATTAATGAGAGAAATATGGTGGTTGAAAAAATCTATTTTAAATTTTGATACTTAAAATTGATAAATCTAGCAGCAGCACTTTTTTCTTAGTAATTTACCTTTCTAATTTTTTTAAAAAGAGTCGGCTAAAATGACGATTATGGGCTGCTCTCGTACCCATCAAGTGGAGGGATTAGCCTAACTTGTTTCCAAATTCAATATAAATAAATAAGTTTAAATTAAAACATTCTGATTTGTTTGCACTGACCAATGTAATCCATGAAGTCAAGTATATACTATGATCCTTTATTTCAGAATATATTAAACAAAATATTTACACTCATTTATTGTTATACACAACACACATCTTTTGAACACATTTAATCTCAAGCTGTGCTCTGATTGGCATAGTTCTCTGGAGAAAGCATTCGACGCGGTTGGTATATATTTCTTGTAACAGGGTGAGAGTAGGTTCGCTGATCAGCCCCATGAGGATTCACTGGTCCTACCTGTAAAATATGTAAAAACTCAATTTAAAACATAGAATTTAAAACTACAAAAATAAAATCAAGAAATAATTTAATAAAAGAATAACAAAATAATGCAACCTGCTTCAAAGCTATCATGTACCGGTAATTAAATGACAATATTTATACTTTCATTGATACATTTTATAAATTTCACTTAAACAATGCTGTATTTATTACTGGTACCAGTTAACTGGGTAAACCTTAAGAAGATGTGTTACAATAATATCAGGGCTTGGTTTCAAGAAACTGCTCAAATTAGGTTATCCTAGAACTACTAAGTTTTTTTGTTAAATTTTTAATGTTAAAATTGATTGTTTATACAGGATTTTATTTAAGGATAAGATTATGAAATTCTTAATCTGAAACCCTACATACTTTATTTAATTTCCCAGTACAGTCAAAATTCGGTAGCTAGAACTCAGATCACTCAAACACCATCTATGTGTCAAACTGTTTTGAAAGTCCCTTAAATTTTCCCATTATTTTCATTTAAAAAATTAAAAAACCTGAGTTTCTCAGACACCAACCATTCAAGGAGTCAAACAAAAACTTTGGTCCCAAAAATGTGCAAAGTATACTCCCACTCTTTTTTAAGTTTGAAAATTGGGAAAACAGACTTAATTTCATGTAAACATAAGGTATTGTAAAACATGTATTGGCAAACAGGAAGACATTCCTTGACAGACCTGAAAATAGGAGAGACGATACAACTCATGGTCATAAAGCTGCAGGCCAAATATCAAAACATTGCGTTGCACAGAAGCCCAGATAAGTGTGACGAAAAATTTCAGTTTGAACGGACGGACGGACAAGGTGAATACAGTATACCAATCACTCCGTAGAGTGGGGATATAATTACACTTTGGTTTGACTACTGGACCATTTTTATGTCCATTTTCTACATTTCACATATTTTTGCAGAACTAAATCTAAAATAAGTAATTTGAAGAGATTTTGAGATGCCTTACTTTGGTGGACATTATGCGCAATTTTTTCTCATTAATTGCAAATGTTCCATTTAAATCATTGAAAATTTGAACCTAGATGACATACCATAATGGAATCCAAATTTTCACTGTATTAATAAATATATTGTAGAAAGAAAGCTGCAGAAATGGGCGAAATTAATCGGTGAAATCCCTAACTAAATCAACTAGAGGCAATAATTTAATTAGCAATTATTGTTTTTTTCATAACTGTCTCCCACTGCTTACTTTGAAAAGGGAAATAACTGACAAATGTTTTTCATTTCTTTCAATATTTCATACGACTGCACATTCATCACTTCATATAATTTGTGTACATATTATGTGTATTTTATTTACAAGTCATGTCATATGATTTTTCCAAGCATTGTCATTTCCAAATTTGCACAACCTTGTCAATTGGAGTTTCTGTTCAAAAGAGCCTTAAAAATATGCTATAAATTCAAATTTCCTCATCTAGTCCTGAAATGCAATATTCAATTTCATTAACATCCATGCAACTACAGTAAATTCATGCCAAGCTGAAATATAAATTACCATGCCATTCTTTTTTTATGGAGTAGTGCAAAATCATGCAGACAGGCAAAGGTATAGTTACATAATAGTTCATGGAACTAATTATGGTGACTTTGCAGACCTCTAAAAATTTCATATACTGAATGGTTTAAACATAATATAAAAGTGTATTTAATTGGTTAAATATAGATTCTCCTTCAGGTACGAGTGAGTTATGGAATTTCTCCACCCGAGATAGTTAAATTTTCGATTTTCAACACGCAAGCCTTTAGCAAGCATGTTAAAATCTAAAATTTAACTACTGAGGGTGGAGAAATTCCATAACTTACAAGTAAATTGAAGGAGAATCTGTTTCTCCTATGATTTTCGACAAAAACCTCAAGAAAATTTCGTTGCTATGTAGTTTGTCTACATAGACGTCATTTCGGGACTTTTCTAGTTTTATTGTTCTAATAAGTGTAGAAAAAGGGGCGGTAGAAATTTAATCACCGGAAAGTGGTTAAAGATATTATGCATTTTTATCCCACCAATTAAACACGTCAGGAATAGATGAAAATCTTACTTGTAATTTTGAGTTCTTTTATTGTTTTCATGGTTTTACTGAATCCAAGTCATTTGATAGATTTAATATTCATTGATAGATGAATACTGTTTTATTTCAAATGGAAATAAATGTAAAATAAAAAAGAATGTATATAAAGCACCCAGTAGTACTGTCTGAAAAAATTTCTTCATGTTTTATAACTCCCATAATGATTAAAACTTATAATCAGAAATTTTTCAAAATATGAAATAATAATCTGTTAAATAAAGCCATTAAATAAAAGCTGAAATTACACTATAAGGAATATATTATATATAAAATATTATGGAATAATAAAACCTTTCAGTTATGTTGATTTTGCACTTAATGCTATTAAAGATTGCATTTTTATCAGATGTAAAAGTTAATAATAAAACACATTTAAAAATAAATTTTGTCTTCATGAACTTAACAACAATATATCTATGTGCATAGTGAATTACTGAATTTAAAATTGCTGATGCCTAAAGGACTTGAATCTCTTGTTTAAAATTGGTACAAAAAGTATTTTTTAGCATGTAATACTTTACAAAATAACCACTGTCAGATCCAGAGAGGGGTTTTGAGGCTGAAGATTTTATTTTTTCAAGAATCCACTTCTGTTAAGCTGGCCTTCCTTAAGATGAATGTGTTTGTCTGAGTGTGAAGGCAGACAGGAAAAACTGTATTGTTTATCTAAACTAATTTTACAATAAAATGTATGAAGCAGAATCAGTAAGTTTCACTGTGGAATACAATTCCTTTGTCAGGTGGGGAAAGATCTTTGCTGCAAAGTTTGTTTTCAATTGTCTTATGGTTACAGAAAAGAGAACTTTAAGCAAATTTTCCTAGATAGTCATATGTTAAAATAAAAGCATGGTAATCAGATATAATTCTGAGAGATAAGCATGAGAGGACCATTTGTGTTTAGTTTGGGTATTCTAGATCTAAGTAATTTTTACTCACTATATATGCAATGGCAGTGGAAAAATTAAAAGAGAACAACCTAACTACCAATGCTGCTAAATAGGGTTCAAAGTAGATCAATGGTTTTAGAAAAGATCTTTTATAGGTAAATTTTCACACAGGGCCGAAGGTTGGCTATGACTGCTATACTTTTTGTTGGGAGTGTCAATTGAAAAAGGATCACCTAAACAATACTGTCATCAAACTGTTGAAAATATTCCCACATAATCCAATGTTTAAGTTAGTTGTGGCAGCCATATTTTTTGTGAGTGGCATCATCTCTAAAAGATTGTTACTGCTAAATATGGTTCAAATCTGCCATGATGAAAAGATTGAAAAGTTTATGGACACCAAGCAATGGCAAAAGCTCATCAAACATCCAGTTGCGCTAAAATGTGATGAACAAAATGAATCATGCTTGAAATCTTTACATCAAGTAACATTACACTTAAACAATATCACTGTAAAAGGGATGCTTAGGGATATTATTTGGGAGTGAAGGGATACAAATTCACATGTGACTAGTTTAATTCGTTGTAAGTTCTTTGTTAATTATATGTGATCCGTGAATTAATTTCACACCATGCTGACACAGAAGTCACCTTACTATATTGGAGGGAAAAGTTTGGATTTTTCTTGTTTTGGCTTTGCGATTCCTATATATTCTGATATGAGAGAATATTCTCTGGTTGGTTTGGATGTTTTACTCCAGGTTGCAATAGACTGTGCTCGGTTGTGTTTGTATAATGACACCCAGTCTGTTCCATCTAGGACAGATTTTTCACGTTTTAGGCGGGTTGTGTTGCGTGTTGATTGATGTGTACGAGAACTGGTATTTTGTGACTCCATAGTCTTTTGTCCTTGTCGAGTAAGATGCTGCTTTGATCTAGAGATGACCTTGACAATAAAATTATGAAGGAAATCACTTGAAAATATTCATTTTTATTTTTATTTAAATCAAAAGAAACTAGAGACTCACCTAGATTTAACACCAAAGTAACAGTCTGCAAAAGTGTACACAAATTGTCTGTCGGACAACAAACCAAATTTTACTTTGTTGTTTGGAGTTACCCACAGTACTTAGCCAAGCTACCGGCTAATAATTTAATATTGGATGTAACATGTCATTTGACTGGTCAAATTTTTTCTTCTATCATGTCATAGACTAAACTTTCTTTTCTACTATGATGTGATTAAAAGGAATCCCGATGTTTTAGACGACAAAACAACCGTTGGAATTAAATCATGAGGATTGGAAAATCTTATAAAAAATTTACAACATGAAAACTTTCTGTTCATTTGGAAATTCAAAATGGGTGATGTAAAAATGTAAAAAATTTCACAGGTCAAAAGGAAAATTAAAAAATCAATTTTGGTAGGATCTGGATTCTTACTGACACTCAACCATTGTAGATTTAAGGAATGAAATTTTATTAATTATTTAGAAAAGGAATTTTCCACACAAAGTTCACATTAGATCAATTCATTTTACAGAGGGGATCTAGAGGACATGCCTGTAATATGAGTAGTACAAGGACGAATGATGAAAAAAAAACAATGTCTGATGATGACGTAAGATCAAATGGCTTTCAAAAACAAATTAGTGTTCTGTGAAATGTGATATTTAGTTGTTAGACATATATATATGATCAATATATCTAGATATTATACACTGACAAAGAAATGGTTGGTCATTCATAAAACCTTGACTGAATATATATAGAGTAATACTAAGTAAATATAAGACCCTTTGTCTGTCAATGAAGAAGTAATAAGTCCAAAAATAATGTCAAAAAGGGAGATAACCCATCTATAGCAACAACTAAACTATGTGCCTTTTTTTAAAGTAAAAGCAAATACAGATAAATTACAATAGCAATAACAATTTTACACTTGCTGAAAACATACAATGAGCCATGCATATTTAAGAAACTGCAGATTATAACCTGTTCTAAAAAGAAGTTGAATTGCGTGACAAACCCATAATCTGCCGTGATACTGGTCTTCTCTTTGTAATCTATTCAAAGGCAAAATCGTTCAGTAATCACATATACAACCATTATTATTCATTGTAAAGCCAAAACTCTTTTAAAAAGCTCACAAGTATTCTATACAAGCATGTCATAACCTTTTTTTCCAATTAAATCATATTTCTGATACTATTAGTTAGAGACTAATATAGCAATGAATGTGAATTAAGCGATAAATGTGACATGGGTCAGTACATGTATTAATAAGTTATTCATGCAGTCCCATGCAGCCTTATTAAGAGAACTGTGATGACTATGTTTTAACTATATTCTTAACCTGAATGTGAACTGAATGCTTATAACTGATACATATTTCGTGAAGCCATATCTGAAGCAGTGATCTTTATATATGTATTTTTTAATACCCAAGATTTATTCAAAGTCATTGCTGAAACATGAATCAACCTCTGTTATAGGAGTCAGACATGGCTCAGTGGTGCCTTCTGGTGTCAGAGAAATTTCATCCTCGTTATTATAAGTGGGGTCAAGGTCATCATTTTCCAAGGTTGTCATAGGCATATAATAATAGATGGGTGGAAGTAATCCAAATCTTTGTTTGCCTTCCTCACATTGTTGTTTCATCTTTAAAATGGTAAGCAAATGTGTAAGTTTAACAATTTCAAGCACTGTATGTGAAAACTAAAACAAAAGTAATAATTTTAGATCCCTGAAATGGTCTAAGATGTAAGGTAGATCACACAACCTATTCCATTATGAAAACTGAAAATTGATCATTTGCTTTCGTTTTCCAGTGTGGGAACACCAGATGGAACTAGGTAAAAAAATTTACTTAATGGATTTTAATCTGTCTGCACCCTCGCCTCCTTCCCCCTTGCTAAAATTTTTTCATTCTTCAAACAAGAGGCTCTCAAGAGCCTGAATCGCTCACCTGGTAAACAATGCACTATAAACTAAATTAATATATTAATGTTTGTTGTAAACTAAACTGAGTATTAAAGGTCACGTAAAATGCTGAAAATACCTTTAAAAACCTTTAAGAACCTCTGGAAAGAAATGGGCATGAGTTCTCCCTACGCTTGATTAAGATACAGTCATGGTCAATCTGATGATTCATAATACAAAATACAAGCTTTAATTAATCTTCAAATACAAGTATAAATCTTTTGGTCTATATGTTGTCTTCGTTTTTAAAATGTTTGAAAGAAGTTATGTAAAAATTGTGGGTTAAGGCTTTTTATTATCCCCCCGCTTAGCGAAAGCGGGGGGATCATGTAATACAGTCCGTCCGTACGTACGTACGTCTGTAGTGGCAAGGCATATCTCTGAAACGGTAAAAGATAGAAACTTGAAATTTGGCATCATGGAAGAGTATATGACCCACTAGGGAATAGACCCCTTAAAATTGGAATTCGACCCCTTGGGGCCAAATTATGAGCGAAAAACGAATTTCGTGATATCCAATAAATGGAGATATCTCCAAAAGTGTTAAAGCTAGGATATTGGAACTTATGTCACTACTTATATTGCCTTTCCCAAGTTGAAAGAGGGTATCAAAATTTTGGTCCCGCCCCTAGGGGCAATGCCCTAAGGAGTTAAAAAATGTCTAAAAATGATTGTCCAAGAACTCCTCCTACACCGTAGAAGATAGAAACATGAAATTAGGTACACTAGTAACACTTGAAGAGTTGTCTGTGCCAAAGGTTTCGGAATTTTGATTTTTGCCCGGGGGGTGGGGCTACACCCTAATATGTAAAATCTCAAAATATGGTAAGATCAGTTCATATCCCCACCCCTTAACCATATATATTTTTATTCCACATTTAAAGACGAGTTACATGGTCACCCCCGGGGGTCAGCCCCACCCCCCTCATTTGGAAAATTACAAGATATTTCAAAAACAGTTAAGATCCTCACCCCTAAACCATATATATTCTTAGTGGGCATGACAAGACAAGTTTAATGGTCATCCCCGGGGGTCAGCCCCACCCCCCTAATTTAGAAAATTACAAGTTATCTCTAAAACAGTTGAGATCCCCACCCCTAAACCATATATATTCTTAGTGGGCATGACAAGACCAGTTGAATGGTCATCCCCGGGGGTCAGCCCCACCCCCCTCATTTACAAAATTACAAGTTATCTCAAAACAGTTGAGATCCCCACCCCTAAACCATATATATTCTTAGTGGGCATGACAAGACCAGTTGAATGGTCATCCCCGGGGGTCGGCCCCACCCCCCTCATTTACAAAATTACAAGTTATCTCAAAAACAGTTGAGATCCCCACCCCTAAACAATATATATATTTAATGGACATGACAAGTTAAGACTTACATTCATTTGATGTAGGCCATTTCAATTTTATCCATCTTAAAACTTTTGCATTCGACTTTGTCCGAGCAGTAGAAGTCCAATTTCATATTTCTGTGTTGTTTCTTGATATCCAAAGATCAGTGTCAAACTTTTTCTCTATTTATGCAATTTGAAATTATGAGGGGTTCAGACTTTGTGCATTCCGACTTTGCTGGGAGCGGGGGGATGTGCAATCTCTGATTGCTGCGTTTCATTGTACTTGAAAAGGAAATATTGCAGGAACAATCATGCTAAGTTTCATCAAATTCCCCCAAGTAGTTTCAGAGGAGAAGATGTTGAATATTTGTTAACAACGATTAAGACAGACACCAAGTGATGGCAATTAAAAGCTCACATATTATGAAGTTTAATCATTGTTATACAACATTCTCATCATCACCATTCACTAAGGATACCATGTTTACTTTAAAAACCAAATATTGTTGAAATCCGAGCAAGTGTAAAAAATGGCGGGAAAATGGCAGCCATTTTAAAAATGGCCGTCCAAAACAAACTTTCATCATCACCATTCAACTCCGGATGCCATGTTTGCCTTGAAAGTAGCTTTCATCTTCATTTCATTTCTATAATTCTATAATTCAGGAAAGAATAGCAAAAAACAGCATTTTGACCCCTATGTTCTATTTTTAGTAAGGGCGGACATGTTTTTTGACCAATCAAAAATCCAAGCATTAACTTTTTGCAGAATACCCTAAGGAACAATCTTACCAAGTTTCATTTGATTTTGAATAGTAGTTTTAGAGAAGAAGATTTTTGAAATAATAAAAAAAAGCCAAAAATGTCAAAAAAGGGCAATAACTCTAACATCAGTTGACAGATTTTCAAGAAAATCAGCACTCAGGTAGCTCTCATCATGCTGAACACTTTCAACCTGCCAGAGTTTGCCTTAACCTAATGATTTTTTAGATACTTGCGAAAAACTGTTGTTTGACCCCTATGTTCTATTTTTAGTAACAGTGGCCATGTTTTTCGACGGATCAAAAATCAAAGCATAAACTTTGTGCAGGATATCCTAAGGAACAATCATGCTAAGTTTTATCCAAATCCATTCAGTAGTTTCAGAAGAGAAGATTTTTGAAATAATAACATAAAAAAAGCCAAAAATGTCAAAAAAGGGCAATAACTCTAACATCAGTTGACAGATTTTCACCAAAATAAGCACACAGGTAGCTCTCATCATGCTGAACACTTTCAACCTGCCAGAATTTGCCATAACCTAATGATTTTTGAGATATTTGCGAAAAACTGTTGTTTGACCCCTATGTTCTATTTTTAGTAACAGTGGCCATGTTTTTCGATGGATCAAAAATCGAAGCATAAACTTTGTGCAGGATACCCTAAGGAACAATCATGCTAAGTTTTATCCAAATCCATTAAGTAGTTTCAGAGGAGAAGATTTTTGAAATAATAACATAAAAAAAAGCCAAAAATGTCAAAAAAAGGGTGATAACTCTGAAATGAGTGGTTGGATCTTCTTCAAAATTTCAGGGCAGGTAGATCTTGAGGTGCTGATCACTTTTACCCTATACCAGAATTTTGATATCTGTGACCGTTTCTGACTTATTTGCAAAAAACTGTGATTTACCCCTATGTTCTATTTTTAGCCATGACGGCCATGTTTTTATACGAATCAAAAATCCAAACAATAGATTTGTAGCACCCATACCAATTAATAACTGTACCAAGTTTGGTTGCAGTTGGACTTATGGTGTTGGAGGAGTTAACGTTTGAAAAAGTTAACGGACGACGGACGGACGGACGGACGGACGACGGACGACGGACGGACGCCAAGTGATAGCAATAGCTCACATGACCCTTCGAGTCAGGTGAGCTAAAAACCAAAAATGTCAAAAAAGGGCAATAACTCTAACATCAGTTGACAGATTTTCACGAAAATAAGCACACAGGTAGCTCTCATCATGCTGAACACTTTCAACCTGCCAGAATTTGCCATAACCTAATGATTTTTGAGATACTTGCGAAAAACTGTTGTTTGACCCATATGTTCTATTTTTAGTAACAGTGGCCATGTTTTTCAACGGATCAAAAATCGAAGCATAAACTTTGTGCAGGATACCCTAAGGAACAATCATGCTACGTTTTATCCAAATCCATTCAGCAGTTTCAGAGGAGAAGATTTTTGAAATAATAACATAAAAAAAAGCCAAAAATGTCCAAAAAAAATCAAGAAAAAGGGCAATAACTCCTACATGGGTGGTTACATCTTCTTCAAAATTTCAAAGCAGGTAGATCTTGAGGTGTTGAACACTTTAGCTTCCCATCAGAATTTTGATATCTGTCACCATTTTTGAGTTATTTGCAAAAAACTGCAATTTACCCCTATGTTCTATTTTTAGCCATGGCAGCCATGTTTTTTTACAAATCAAAAATCCAAACGACAGTTTAGTAGCACTCATGCCAAGGAACAACTACACTAAGTTTGGTTGCAATTAAACTTATGGTGTAAGAGGAGTTAACGATTTTATTACAATGAATAAAGACTGCAAAAATGGTCAATTTTGACGATCTAAGGGGAATAACTCCTAAAAGGAACGAACCTACAACTTCGATCCTGTTACAAATTTTGTAGATCTTTGTGTGCCTAACAATATGAAATTAAATTTTTAAAATTTCCTTTATAGTATCCAAGATATTGAGCTTAATAAGTGCAAAATTTGGAAAAAATGCAGAAAAAGGGCAATAACTCCTACATGGGTCATTGGATCTTCTTCAAAATTTCAGGGCAGGTAGATCTTGAGGTGCTGATCACTTTTACCCTATACCAGAATTTTGATATCTGTGACCGTTTCTGACTTATTTGCAAAAAACTGCGATTTACCCCTATGTTCTATTTTTAGCCATGACGGCCATGTTTTTATACGAATCAAAAATCCAAACGATAGATTTGTAGCACCCATACCAATTAATAACTGTACCAAGTTTGGTTGCAGTTGGACTTATGGTGTTGGAGGAGTTAATGTTTGAAAAAGTTAACGGACGACGGACGGACGGACGGACGACGGACGGACGACGGACGACGGACGCCAAGTGATAGCAATAGCTCACATGACCCTTCGGGTCAGGTGAGCTAAAAAGTAAAAATATTTTGGCTTAGTTTGTCTACTTGCATCAATTTGTATAATAATTTGGAGAATTTACTGTATGTCTGACATTTACCGCATCTGAATTTTTCTGGAATCTTTGAAAGCTTCATAAAAAAAACTAAACACCTTTTACTCTGTCTTTCTCTAGATACAGCAAAACCTGCTTTAAAGTGCACCTCTATATAGCAAATTACCATCTATAAAAGGCACCATGAAAATGTCCCAGTCATGAACAAATTTTGTTAAATTAACTTGCATATTAAGGGTATTTTTTCTGGCCCCTTGGGTGCCCTTTATAAACAGGTTTGGCTGTATTATTATTTATTTCCTTTTCTAAAGCTGAAATTCTTCAAATTAATTTTTAATACATAGAATATTACTTCCCCACAAACACATGTGATGTTGTATATTTGCAAGTATTGTTTCCAAATGCTGGAACAGCTTTGTCTTTCAGAATATACCTTAATCACTATTTTAATTAATAGGATTGTAGTACATGTTGTAAAGCCAAAAATTTTTCATCTAGAAACCATTTGCAGAAGAAATGTGCATTACACAGTAGTTTTTATTCTGTCATGGCCTAATTTGGTACCATTTTTCTGTCATGTTTACAAAAAGGTCACACTAGTACTTTAGATAGTGTATACAGTAAATAAATTAAATAACATATGCAATATATCTAACCAGAATTATGAAATAAATTTTTTAATGATCTAACCTAACTTTATGATTAAACTAAAAGAAGAGAAAATAGAAATTAATGTTGTAAAATAATGCTAAAACATATATCCTGTTAGAAATTCTTAATTCTAAAAAATCACCAAAGAAAAATTGAAAACTGTGAAGATCACCTGTGAGGTTATTATTTAGAACATTCAGACAATGACTTACCTGGCTCCATCTATACTCTTCATCAAACTGAGCTAACTGTTTCTTTAACAGTATCCAGTCAGAGGCCTGTCTTGTTAAACTTTTAGATAAATTCTGATGCTGAAAAACAAGTTAATGGCTTTCAAATTATTTTGCTGTCAACAAAGATGTAAATGGGTTGGTTTACTGGGATTTTACATAACTTTTTGAGCAAATGGTTACATTGGGACCTTTATAGGCGAAAAAAGCTGGAATCCTTCACCTTCAGCAGGAAAATTGGTAATCCTTGTCAATTTAAGAAATAATTCATAGGGGTTATAGTGTTGTAGTCATTTACACATGGGCTGGGCCTTTATATTGAAATATTTTAAACAGTGCGATAGTCTAAGTAAATGTGTATTGCACTGTAAAATATTGTTATAATTGTTGTTGTACCCAGCTATTGTGGTTGTATCACATGAATTATTTGTAACGATAAACAATTAATCTCGTGTGGATGGATGAATTATTGTTTAACGTCCAGTGGCAACCAGGTGCATATCAGGACGAGAACATGTTGATATGATAATGAATATGATCCCTGCTTTGTACTAGACCGACACGCTAAGTCGGATTTTTAATGTGCTAGCTCACGAGTTAACTGTCCGCAGGAAGACATATCACCTCACTCGGACACATTATACTGACTCCGAGCCAACCAGTCTTTGCTCTTACTCCTAGATGCCGCGTGCTTGGCGGAGAAGCAGCAAATACCAATTTTAATGTCTTTGGTTTGACACGGCCGGGGATCGAACCTGCGACCTTCCGCACTCGGGGCGAGCACGCTACCACGAGACCACCTAGGCGGTCTAATCTCGTGTGGAAAGATTCTTCTTCTGGTTAAACCTGACAAAATTTGCGTTTGCATAAAAGCCTCTTTATGTTTGTTTGTTTAGCCGTTTTCATCACATTTGGCTATTTGACGGCGGCCAGTTTTTATTGGTGGAGGAAGCTGGAGTACCTGGAGAAAAACACGACCTTCGGTAGGAAAATTGGCAATGCTTGTCAATTTAGATCGGTTAGATTTGACCTCACAACCTCAGTGTTGACAGGCTAGCGATCATTAGTAGTCATGACGAACTACCTAGACCACTCAGCCACCAAGGCCCCGCTCTTTATGCATGTGGTAAAAGTGGATATACCAAGAAATAGGACGTCATATTAGAATACGGTAATAATTACACCTTGCAATCAGTTAGATTCAAATTTACAACCTCAATTTTGATAGGCTAGTGATCATTTCTAAATCTGATGAACTACCCAGAACACTCATGCAGAAAGGCCCTTTGATTTTAATAAAATATCCAAACAAACAATCTCACATAAGAACTTATAATTCGTTGCTCCAAATTTTGTGAAAGACTATCTAAAGCATGAATGGTTTAACTTTAGCTCATATAAAGAAAATAATAAATATAAAGTGTCGATTAAATATAGATTCTCCTTCAGGTACGAGTGAGTTATGGAATTTCTCCACCCGAGATAGTTAAATTTTTTATTTTCAACATGCAAACTTTAGCTAGTATGTTAAAATCTAAAATTTAACTATAGTGGAGAAATTCTATAACTCACGAGTAAATTGAAGAAGAATCTGTTTCTCCTATGATTTTCAACAAAAACCTAAAGAAAATGCCATTGCTATACATTTTGTTTACATGAATGCCATTTCAAAACTTCTCTAGTTTATTTTTTCCAATAAAAATTAAAACTAGAGGCTCCCAGGAGTCTGTATCGCAACCTGTCAAGTTCCAACTGGCTCACTGGTTTCAAACAAGAAGACTTTAATTAAATTCCCCATAGGGTCCTATGTTAAACTATGTTCGGCTATGGTGGCCATCTTGGATGGTGGATGTGGTTATCAGATATATTCTAAAAGAGGACCACCTAAGGACCATTGCTGCTAAGTTTTGTTCCAATTGGCCAAGTGGTTTCAGACAAGAAGATCTTTAAGTAAATTTCCCATAGGTCCTTTGTTAAACTATGTTCGGCTCTGGCGGCCATCTTGGATGACGGACCGGGTCATCGGATATAATTCTGAAAGAGGACCACCTAAGGTCCATTGCTGATAAGTTTTGTTCCAATTGGCAAATTTAAGACAAGAAGATCTTTAATTAAATTCCCCATAGGGTCCTATGTTACTGTGGATTCATTAGTATTCGTTGTATACCAATTTCAATGGTTTTTGTGGGTCCCAGTTAATCACAAATTTAAATATCCAACAAAAAATAATATTTTTTCTTCAGCTTAATTCCACTGGAGTTTGAAATCACGGAGTTTTGATGTACCTATCCGAACAATTGCATTTTTACAGCATGTACTTGGATATTGACATATAACGAGTCAGCTATATCCATAGAGGATATAGTGTTTCATGTAATTTTGTCTTTGGTAACAAATGAACGCTCAAACAATTTTCTTTAAAAATATCTTGACTGTGTAAATTGTCACGGAATTCACTTCCGTTTTTTTTATTCAAACATTCAAGAAAAAATATTAATCCTTACTAAACAATACAGACTTTCTCATAAATTACACTAAAAACATCGTGTCAAAAGATAATAAAGCAGAAATTAATGATCATAATCGGATTAAACATATGTATCTATATACCCCAAGGTATTAAGTGACAAGTGATTGCAATTTTGTCAATAAATATTTCACACCTGATTAGCCTAACAAGTAAATAATAACGGATTTTTTTAATCTTGTTAAATTCATGACAAATTTGAAGAATCTGTTTGTTAGAATTTTGTTTTATAAGCTCTTAAAATCAGTACTTAACTGTACAATATCAAAGTCTGATCAGCACGTTTTGTCGCAGTATTTTCATGATATCTGATGTGCCAAGCCACGAATTTCAGTATTTCAACAACTTTTTATATTTTCTTCTAAGTCACCAATGCACGAATTTGCATATCCCACGAAATGCCTTTTTTACTCGATTTACGAAAATAAATGAATCCACAGTAAACTATGTTGGGCTCTAGCGGCCATCTTGGATGGAGGATGTGGTCACCAGATGTACTTCTGAAAGAGGAGCATGTAAGGACCATTGCTGATAAGTTTTGTTCCAATTGGCCAAGTGGTTTCAGAAAAGAAGATCTTTAAGTTAATTTCCCATAGGGTCCTATGTTAAACTATGTTCAGCTTTGGCAGCCATCTTGGATGACGGGCAGGGTCATCGGATAAAATTCTGAAAGAGGACCATGTAAGGACCATTGCTGCTAAGTTTTGTTCCAATTGGCCAAGTGGTTACAGACAAGAAGATCTTTAATTAAATTCCTCATAGGGTCCTATGTTAAACTATGTTCGGCACTGGCAGCCATCTTGGATAACGAGCTGGGTCATCGGATATACTTCTCAAAGAGGACCACCTAAGGACCAATGCTGCCAACTTTTGTTCCAATTGGCCCAGTTGTTTCAGGAGAAGATCTTTAAAGGAAAGTTTACGATGACGACGACAGACGCCAAGTGATGACAATAGCTCACCTGGCCCTTTGCATTTGGGCCAGGTGAGCTTAAAAGTCGGTATTTCCCATGCAGACATTTAATCATCAGGAAGTGGTTAAAAATATTATGTATTTTTATCCCACCGATTAAACACATCAAGAATATGAGAAATATCTATACCTGCATTCTTTCTTTCTCCAGTCTCTTTACCAATTCTCTTCTGTTAGCTTCACTGGTATCTAGTCTATGCTGTAACAATATAATGATATACAAAGTTTTTACAACTATAATTTAGTAATTAAGTCTAATATTATGTTGCAGCTGACATTTGAAGTTTTTTCCTGATAAGGAATAAATCAACGTCAAACAAAAATGTATTTCTTTGCTTCAGTAAACTTTAAAACTGGTACTGGTATAAAACTTGAGACAAAATATATAGTAATTATAATGTCTATTTCCCTTACTACAAATTGCAAAGATCTGCTAACAGTATTTGAATAAACACTATTAAGTCAATGTTATTTATCAGAGTAAAATTAAATAAAATAATTTTTGTTGGGTTTTCAAGCTATTATAAAGAATACCCAGTGAGAATCATCAGTCTTTGATCAGAAAAGTGGCAATGTTTATCAATTAAGATCAAAGTTGAGAACATTTTGCAATAAGTTAGGTTTAAACTCACAACATCAATACATATGGCTAATGATTAGTAGTTATATCAACTCAACCACCAAGGGCCCTAATGAACAAATTTTCTGAAAATTTACTTTAGGTTTGAGAATCTGTATTAGGGGCAACTCTACTAATTATTTAGGTTTCGGATAAATGCTCCCCAAGAATTATATTGATTCTTAAATTTAGTAAAGTTTGACATGATGGTAATCATGTAATAAATATATTACCTACAGATAAGGAATATCAAGTAATAAACTGGAGGCTCACCAGAGCCTGTATCGCTCACCTGGAGTCTGGTTTTCATTGGACAATTAATCAACTATTTGACCAAGTTTGTTGCAATTGGGAAAATTTATTTGACAAAAAAGGGCAATAACTCCTAAATGGCTTTTGGGATTTCCTTTAAAATTTCAGGGTAGGTAGATCTCAACATGGCAAATATTTTTCAGATTTACATTTCACTTCTATCTCAAATAGTTTTTGAGATAAATGACGAAAACTGTTAAATTTTGAAAATTTGACGAAAAAAGGGCAATAACTCCTAAATGGGTTTTGGGATTTCCTTCAAAATTTCAGGGTAGGTAGATCTCGTCATGCTGTTCAATTTTACCCCGTCAGATTTTTTATATCTGTAACGGTTTTTAAGTTATAAGCCAAACCCAACACATGCACCCCTATATTCTATTTTTAGCTACGACAGCCATGTTTTATGTCAGATCAAAATAAATTGAGGATCGTTTGTAGAGGACATGTCATAGATCATTCCTATCAAGTTTCAAACCAATCGCCCCAGCGGTTTCAGAGTAGAAGATTTTTGAATGAAAAAATTTTGAAAATTTGAAAAAAAGGGCAACAACTCCTAAATGGGTTTTTGGATTTCCTTTAAAATTTCAGGGTATGTAGACTTCAACATGGCAAATTTTTTTCAAATTTACATTTCACTTCTATCTCAAATAGTTTTGCAGATAAATGACGAAAAATGTTAAATTTTGAAAATTTGACGAAAAAAGGGCAATAACGCCTAAATGGCTTTTGGGATTTCCTTCAAAATTGCAGGGTAGGTAGATCTTATCATGCTGATCAATTTTACCCCATGTCAGACTTTTAATATCTGTAACGGTTTTTAAGTTATAAGCCAAAAACAACACATGCACCCCTATATTCTATTTTTAGCTACAACAGCCATGTTTTATGTCAGATCAAAATAAATTGAGGATCGTTTGTAGAGGACATGTCATAGATCATTCCTATTAAGTTTCAAACCAATCGGCCCAGTGGTTTCAGAGGAGAAGATTTTTGAAAATCAGCCAATCAGAAACAAGAATTGCCTCTGGTGGCCATGTTTCTTGACCAATCAGAACTAAATGAGGAAACTTTGTTGAGGACCATCCATACACCACTCATGCAAAGTTTGGTTGGAATTGGCCAAATGGTTTCTGAGGAGAAGATGTTTGAATGAAAAGCTAACGACAGACGGACGACGGACGCCAAGTGATGGCAAAAGCTCACCCTGGCAATAGCCAGGTGATCTAAGAAAGGATACAGGTAGGTTTTAGAATAATAAATGTGAAAACATAAACAGAACAAGCTGTGAAAATACATCATTTACATGTGTGCTTGACTTTTGTGATAGCCATTTTTGTGACATGAACTGGTATTAAAATAGAATTGTGAGAAAATGAGCTGGAAAAGTTTCTTTGTTTTTCTTAACAAATTTAATGAATTTTTATTTAAAATCTGAAAAATTAGGACTCATCTCCATTAAAATGCCACATAAGGCCTTAATTTTCAGTCAAACATTGGTAAAATTGCATGTTTATTTTACAATTTTTCAAACCAAATTTGAAATGTTGCTATGGTAACTCTGTTTCCATGGTCAATTTCCAATTATTTTTTTGGTATTTGAAGCGTTGATTTTATTTTGCCATTTCGGAATATATATACATGTATATGAATGTTATTAACTCTGAAACTGTCCCATGATCAAGAAATCAGTGAGGCCACATAAAACAACAAATTTCACATCTGATTGTGGAGTCTAACCTTAGCTCTAATTGCCAGGCATATCATGAAACATTAAACGTACCAATTGCTGAGTTTCTGAAGGGTGCTATAAAGTGGTACCAGTATTAATTACTATTTTTTTTACCTAATATGCCCAATATAAAAACAGAAACTATTGAAACTTACAATTATACCATCTTTGTGAGCCATAGCATGTTTACATTTCTTTATAAGCTGGGCATTATCTTGTTTTAATCTGGCAATTTCTCTATGTAATTTTTCATTTTCTTCTACCAACACCTGAAAATGAAAAAAGATTTTACTATAAATATATGATTCACCAATACGAGAAAACAAAACAATAGCTCTAGTAACATAGAAAACTCTTGAAATTTTTTATTAAATCTTTTTAATTATAATAAATGTAATCAGTAGAATAACAACATAATCTATAACTCATGACAAAAGACAGTCATAATTTACTCATGTGCTACACATATTCATGAATCAATACATAATTTGTCATTTGTTTTATGATTTTAAGAGAAGTGATTGTATATATACTTATATCCAATAAAACAATGGTGTTAATATTCATGAGAAATTAACCCATGTGGTAATAATGCAATCCAAAATGCTAGGAAGCAGAACTCTCACAGCTGTTCTTTATTCTAAAATTTCCTGTTATGTGATACTGGAAAGTTTCGAAATATCACTTTGCTAAAGTATGTTAATTTGTATTTATTACTGTTTTATTTTGGTCTTGTCATTTAAACTATGGCTCAAAATTAAAAATAGTGGCACTTTTAGACTTTTGGTTATGATGGACATAACACCTTATTTGAAAAAACAAATTTATGAGATAGAACATTGTTAGTAATGATAAATTAAATTCATTATTTTGAAATAAAATTTACCACTAAATAATGGTTATTATTATTGATTTTTTATATGTGGTTGCATATGTTTGGTTTGAAGCTATGAATTTAAGCATTTGAGGAAATCTAAGTCATTTTTATCATTAGTTGAAAATTTCAAAACCATATAAGAATTTCTCAAAACAAAGACATCTTCTCCAGACCTCTGATACCGATACCCACATAAAAACATGAATCCACATTAATTTCCTTCTAAAAATAAATTTGCTAAAAATTTGACAGGATAAGGATCCCCATATCCAGATCTGATCATTGCTAGTTATATTCTATTACAATACAGACAGCAATTGATCTTGTAATATGCACTGTTAAGGAAATTTACAATTACTATTGCAAGCAAAATTTCTGTATTTACAGTAATGTTATATAAAAATAAATATCAAAATTTACATTTTAAAACAACCAAATATAGGGTATGAAAGAGTTTTAAAAAAGCCATGTAATGTAATCTTAACAACCATAATAATTTGGATACAGAGTTAAAAGGAAGCTAGATGTGTTGGAACGACACGAATGGCCAGCAAAAATCAGCAGAGCAGAACAAAACCTAAGCTCGATCTTAAACTCATCATGGTAGACTCACATACAAAAATCAGCTGACCCTGAAACCCTGAAATAATTCCATAAAGTGAGGTGCACATCTTCAATATATATTAAAACATTCTGCGAAGTTTCAATGATGCGTGTGAAAAACTGTAGGAGGAGTTGATTTCGCAAAATAGGTACCCTCTATTGAAGATGTCAATAAAAAAACGACTAAGTTCCAAAGTTTGGAAAAATGGGAAATAATTCCTGAAATAATTCCATAAAGTGAGGTGCACATCTTCAATATGTATTAAAACATTCTGCGAAGTTTCAATGATGTGGGTGAAAAACTGTAGGAGGAGTTGATTTCACAAAATAGATACCCTCTATTGAAGATGTCAATAAAAAACGACTAAGTTCCAAAGTTTAGAAAAATGGGAAATAATTCCTGAAATAATTCCATAAAGTGAGGTGAACATCTTCAATATATATAGAAACATTCTATGAAGTTTCAATGTTGCGGGTGAAAAACTGTAGGAGGAGTTCATTTCACAAAATAGGTACCCTCTATTGAAGATGTCAATAAAAAACGACTAAGTTCCAAAGTTTTTAAAAATGGGAAATAATTCCTGAAATAATTCCATAAAGTGAGGTGCACATCTTTAATATGTATTAAAACATTCCGCGAAGTTTCAATGATGCGGGTGAAAAACTGTAGGAGGAGTTGATTTCACAAAATAGGTACCCTCTATTGAAGATGTCAATAAAAAACGACTAAGTTCCAAAGTTTAGAAAAATGGGAAATAATTCCATAAAGTGAGGTGCACATCTGCCCGCCGCCGCCCGCCCGACATTCACCATACTATAACCCGGATTTGCACTCTGTGCAACCCGGCCAAAAAGATCATTCTGGCAGCCATCTTGGATGGTGGACAGGGTCATCAGATATAATTCTAAAAGAGGACCAAATAAGGACCATTGCTGCCAAGTTTTGTTCCTATTGGCCAAGTGATTTCAGAGAAGATCTTTAAGTAAATTTACCATAGGGTCCTATGTTAAACACTATGTTCGACTCTGGCGGCTATCCTGGATGACGGGTCGAGTCATCAAATATACTTCTGAAAGACAACCACCTAAGGACCATTGCTGCCAAGTTTTGTTCCAATTGCCCATGTTATTTCAGACAAGAAGATCTTTAAGTAAATTTCCCATAGGATCCTATGTAAAACTATGTTCGACTCTGGTGGCCATCTTGGATGACAGGTGGGGTCATCGAATATACTTCTGAAAGACAACCACCTAAGGACCATTGTTGCATAGTTTTGTTCCAATTGGCCAAGTGCTTTCAGACCAGAAGATCTTTATGCAAATTTCCCATAGGGTCCTATGTTAAACTAAGGTCGGCTCTGGTGGCCATCTTGGATGACAGGCGGGGTCATCGAATATAATTCTGAAAGACAACTACCTAAGGACCATTGTTGCATAGTTTTGTTCCAAATGGCCAAGTGCTTTCAGACAAGAAGATCTTTATGTAAATTTACCATATAGTCCTACGTTAATCTAAGTTCGGCTCTGGCGGCCATCTTGGATGACGGGTGCAGTCATCAGATACAATTTTGAAAGAGTACCACCTAGATCTTACTTTGTCGAACATTTTTGCCGTTTACAGTTTGTCTTTATCTATAATAATAATCAAGATAATAACCTAAAACTGCAAAATTTCCTTAAAATTAACAATTCAGGGGCAATAACCCAATGAGTTGACAGATCCTTCTGACAATTTCATGGCAGGTAGATATTGACCTGACGAACATTTTTTCTGCGTCATCTTTGCTCTTAATGCTTTAGTTTTAGAGATATAAGCCAAAAACTGCAAAATTTCCATAAAATTACAAAGGGTTGACTGAGTCCTCCGAAAATTTTATGGCAGGTAGATTTTGACCTGATGAACATTTTTACTCCATGTCAGTTTTGCACTAAATTCTTTAGTTTTGGAGATATAAGCCAAATACTGCAAAATTTCATTAAATTAACAATTCAGGGACAATAACCCAACAAAGGGGTGTCCGATTCATCTGAAAATTCATAGCAGGTTAATCTTGACCTGATGAACATTTTTAACCCCAGTCAGTTTTGCTGTAAATGCTTTAGTTTTTGATATATAAGCCAAAAACTTCAGTTTACCCCTATGTTCTATTTTTAGCCATGGCAGCCATGTTTCACAACGGACAAGAAAATAAAATACAGGTTTTATTCTAGATACCCTAAGGATCATTCAGACTAAGTATGGCTGTTAATGGTTCAGTGGTTTCAGAGGAGATCTTTGAAAAAGTTTATGACAGACGACAGATGACAATTGATGGCAAAAGCTCACATGTCCTTTTAGAACAAGTGAGCTAACTAGAACATTAAAAATTGCTCTGTTCATTTCCTTGAATTTTATAAAGAAATATAGAGGGTTTGTCTCCTTAAAAAAACACACCCCATATTCTTCCTTTTCTAAAATGGTTATTCAAAATTATATTGTGGTGAATATGACTTGTTGTAAAAGGGAGTAATCTATGATCCAGAATAAATTTTCATAGCATCCATAAGCCAACTTTATTGTTCTTTTTTTAGTGTGAAATTCAATTTTTATTCCTTGTAATAATGCAACACATTTTTTTTCAATCTACTTTTAGCCCGACTTTTATGGCTGTCATTACAATGCTAACTGAATTTGATGTGAATTAGAATTGAAGTTTAGAAATAATTTATTCAGTCTAATTTTCAGAGACAAAGGTAACCTAGTATTGTACCACTTATACACATAGGAGATTATTTTATGTCTGATAATCATAGTTCTGTTTTATCTCTCCTATCATTATCCTTAGATTATAATCATAGAACATTTTATCTGATGTTACTAAAACTGTGTCAAATGTGTCACAATTATTTGTATTTTGTTTCTATATAACAATAATTCATTGCAGTGATACTGATCTGACTTAAAACAGCCCCAAATGACAATTCTTACAGCAGAGCGAATCAAGTGCCAGAAGGAAAATCCTAAATCGTAATCCAGGGGACAATACCCGAACTGTACCTTTAGTAATTACGGCCATGTGTGTAGGTTAGGAAAGTTTTTACTTATCCCAAAGGCAGAATTATTGGAAAAAATATTTCTTCATATTCAAAATAATAGCAAAATTGTCCTCATTATTGACATATATAAAATGTTGAAATATCAGTCCATTTATCGGAAGGCCAGGCTGAATAATCACCATGGAAACGAGATTTAGCAGTAATTTACCAAATTGGATACCAAACACCCAGTAAGTTTCAAAGAAACAGATTAAAATAACAAGAGGATGCTACACATAAGTTTTGGAAAGGGATCATTTAATGAAAGTTCCACAAGTATAATACCACTCGCCATGGGGGAAATCTGAAGTGAAGAGAACATTCTGTAATGCTTTAGAGAAGATGGACAATGGATGCAAACTGATATTACATTAGTTAAAGCCTAAATAACAAGAGGCTCCCAGGAGCCTGAATCGCTCACCTGGTCCTTAAGCTTTAAGGGAGTCTTTCATGAGCTATTACCCCTATAATGGATCATCTGACAACTTCGACCCAATTCAGACTTTTGTAGAGCTCAATGAGCTGATTGTTTAAGCAAACAACAGCTTTTCTCTATTGACAACAACTTAATAAGTACAAATTTCAAAAAAAAAATCAAGAAAAAGGGCAATAACTCCTACATGGGTGGTTACATCTTCTTCAAAATTTCAAAGCAGGTAGATCTTGAGGTGTTGAACACTTTAGCTTCCCATCAGAATTTTGATATCTGTCACCATTTTTGAGTTATTTGCAAAAAACTGCAATTTACCCCTATGTTCTATTTTTAGCCATGGCAGCCATGTTTTTTTACAAATCAAAAATACAAACGATAGTTTAGTAGCACTCATGCCAAGGAACAACTACACTAAGTTTGGTTGCAATTAAACTTATGGTGTAAGAGGAGTTAACGATTTTATTACAATGAATAAAGACTGCAAAAATGGTCAATTTTGATGATCTAAGGGGAATAACTCCTAAAAGGAATGAACCTACAACTTCGATCCTGTTACAAATTTTGTAGATCTTTGTGTGCCTAACAATATGAAATTTAAATTTTTCAAATTTCCTTTATAGTATCCAAGATATTGAGCTTAATAAGTGCAAAATTTGGAAAAAATGCAGAAAAAGGGCAATAACTCCTACATGGGTCGTTGGATCTTCTTCAAAATTTCAGGGCAGGTAGATCTTGAGGTGCTGAACACTTTTACCCTATGCCAGAATTTTGATATCTGTTATAGTTTTTGAGTTATATGCAAAAAACTGCAATTTACCCCTATGTTCTATTTTTAGCCATGGCGGCCATGTTTTTTTACGAATCAAAAATCCGAACGATTTTTTGTACACATAATGCCACTAAACAAATGTACCAAGTTTGGTTGCAATTGGACTTATGGTGTCGGACAAGTTAACGTTTGAAAAATTGTTAACAGACGACGACGACAGACGACGACGACGACGACGACGACGACGACGACGGACGCCAAGTGATGGTAAAAGCTCACATGGACCTTTGGTCCAGGTGAGCTAAAAATTACATTTGTTTTCTGAAGCTCCAAAATTGGCCCAACCCCTAAAATTTTATTGTCCTTGCAAGTGACATTTTTTAAAATTTCCAATTTCATTAAAGTCACACAAATTATTTTTGTTCAACTGAATTCAATTATGAATATTATTTCAAAAAAAAAAAAAAAAAAAAAAAAAATTTCTTATCTGCCAACCCTGCCCTCCTAAGTATGGGTCGTACTACAGCAAACAAAGACTATTTAAAACCTGGTCTAACTGGCAAATTTTGGTAATGCTTTTATTTTTTCTCTTAATTAAATCATATATATTGTTTAATAAGAAATGATCTTTCAAAATGACAAACCTTGATTTTCCTAAATCATGGAGGTCTTGGCCCATTATACACTTAAAAACTAATAACTTTATTTTAATATTAAAAATTCTAGTTTTATATATTTAATTTCACAATATCTATTATTTTACCCTTAGTACAACTTCATCAAATTGTTCTATAATTTCAGCCATAGTTTTCTTTTTGTTTCTGGTAATAACCTACCTCATTTTTCCTTATAACATCATTAACCCTAACACTCTGTCCAAGGAAGCTTGAGGATGTATTATTCTGTCTTGGTGACATCGTGTCAGGTTCTGGAGTACTACTAACACCGTCGGGAACACCATTCCTACGTCTTTCCATATCATACATTTGGTGATATTTTCTGGCAAGTTGTTGTGCTTTATTAAGTTCTTGTTGCATTTCTTTAAGTTTTACATCAGCTAAACAAAGCAACATAACATTAATTCTGTACTCATTTTTAATAGACTAAGGTAAACACACAACAGAAACTGACATAACACATGTTCTAACATTCACTTGTAAAACAATGTTAAACTGTATTAAAAAAAAATATTAAAGAAAAACTGAAAACATAATTTACATCAATCCTTGATATCAAATTTTAAGATATCAATCCTTTATACCAAGCCTTTTTCAATCAGCATTAATGGGGATTGAAATACAATGTCACTTTCATGACAATGAGTAATGTTAATTTTTTTTATTGTCATTAGTGACCCAAAACCAAAATTTACATGACTTTTCCATGCCTTTTCATGACATTTTTCAATTTCATGATATTTAAAGGCCTTTTGTACCCAAAAAAGAGATAACTTTTTTAAATATTAGTCAATATTTATATAGATATACTTTTACAATCTTGTATAAATGTCTGATTTTTAAATGATTTTACTTGCAAATTTTTTTTTTCCCATTGGCACATTGCATGATAAATTGAATGCACGAACATTGTCTGACACACGCAAGAAATACTCAGCTAGCTTTGTGCATTTCTACTTGTTTCTTTGGCTCATCCTAATAAACTTTGTATTTTATGACTGTGTATGTACATTGTACATTCACATGAGGAAGAAAAATCCTTTTGTTTATTATATTAGATCACAAATCCATGTGCTCATGTATAGCTCCACAATATTGATACTTACAGCATTTCTCTACCCCCAAATACTTACCATCTTTGGCTTTTTTTTCAAACATTTTCATCAACCTTAAGGTATTTGTTTTTGATGTGGTATTATCATCAGCTAAACGTTTATTTTGTTGATTTAATAATTTCGCCTCCGTCATTTTCTCATGTAATGTCAGTTCTGTCTTTAATCGATGATTTTGCATTTCTACATTTCTAAGTAACTGTGACTTAAGTTCATATGTTAATACTTGTTCTTCTGGTGAAATATTCGACTTTTTATTCATATGACTGAAATAAAAGGAAAGAAAATTAACCATTCGCAGCTTTTTAATAAATACAATTTTTTATATTTAATCTATTTTAATTTTGATATAACTTTCATATGCAGCAATATCAAAATGATAGAAAAAAATGCCGGTATTAGTTTTCAAGTACATGTAAATTTTTATTCTATCTATTTGAAACATAACTTATATACAATTAAAAGTGATGCTTCTCTTGTTCCAAGCTAGACTAAACTAAGGAAAATAATATTCTTGTTCCTCCTGAACCAGAGGACCATGGTATTCTGCAGAAAATGTCTTTTGTATTCTTTTTTCAGCATTTTCTGTTTGCTTTGATACAAACCCATATCGTCTCAATAACAAAATAAAAAAAGTCCTATAATTCTTTGTATAAGTAATCAGTATCTGCTATGAATCAGAAAATGTTTACAGCAATTATTGTACTGTTATTTATTTCAGATAAATAGATAAATTCTCTATAGGAAAAAGATTCCCCGTCCTCATAAACATAGATTCATTAGATGAAGGCTGGAGGCTCTCAAGAGCCTGTATCAATCACCTGGATTTAACTTTTCACCTTGAGCAGGACTAAAAATTTAAGTGTTGCAGTCAATTTGACTGGTTTTTCTATAGGGTTCTATGTTAAACTAAGTTCATCTGTGGCAGTCATTTTGGTTGACAGTCCAGGTCAACGGATACATTTCTAAAAGAGAACCATCTATGGATCATTTCTGCTAAGTCTTGTTCAAACTGCCTAAGCGGTTTCAGACAAGAAGATTTTTAAATGAATTTTCCTATAGGATCCTATATTTAAGTTCAGGTGTAGCAGCCATCTTGGTTGACAATCTGTGTCATCAGACAAACTTCTGAAAGAGGACCATCTAAGGATCATTGCTACCAAGTCTAATTCTAATTGACTTAGTGGTTTCAGAGGAGCAGATTTTTGAGTGAATTTCCCATAGGGTCCCAGGTTAAACTAAGTTCGTCTGTGTCGTCCACCTTGGTTCATAGTCCATGAAACCGGACATATATATGAAAGAGGACCTCCTAAGGACCATTGCTGCCAAGTCTGGTTCCAATTGGTCAAGTGGTTTCAGAGACAAAAACTGCAATTTACCACTATGTTCTATTTTTAGCCATGTCGGCTATGTTGGTTGGCAGGCTGGGTCATCGTACATATTTTTTAAACTAGATACCCTAATGATGCTTGTGGCCAAATTTTGTTCCATGTGGGCAAGTAGTTTCGGAGAAGATTTTTGTAAAAGTTAATGGACAACAACGGACAACAGACCCTGAGTGATGAGAATAGCTCACTTGACCATTTGGGTCAGGTGAGCTAAAAAATGTGAAGAAAAAAGACCAAAAAGAAGACTACCAGTATATGCATAAATTAGTCATGGATATGGACAAACAAACAGCTGACTTGGAAAAGGGCCATTAAACTTGCAACTGAACATGAAATCTGTATAATTTATGACCATGACACCAAGTGTGAACAAAATCTGCCAAAGGATAATGATTACTTGCTTACACAAGATATTCAGACAAGACTTAAAATGGGCTATAAAACTTGCAAATATTGATCAACCCAGAAATTTTTATTATATGCAGAAATTCAGGTCATGCCCAACCACAGTCTTCCAAAAGATAATAACTATTTGCTCACACAAGCTATTTAGACAACAGATATGTTTTTTGTGATATAGGAGGACTGTATCGGAATGTGTGATACAGTGTGATATCGGAAAGCAAAGATTTTTCTTCATTCTATATCAATTTTATATTGTAATAAGTTTCTGAAAAACGGATTTAAGTGCAAAATATTATCAAAAACTGAACATGAAATCTGTATTCTATATCAATTTTGTATTGTAATAAGTTTCTGAAAAACGGATTTAAGTGCAAAATATTATCAAAAACTACAAAGATGTATGTATGTATGGATAAATCTACATTACCCACCAACATTCAAACAAAATACAATGTACAAAACAAAAATTATTGAAAGTTAACACTAAGTACTGCATGCCAAGAAAATATTTCTTTAAGAAATTTGTGTCATGAACATTTTCCCCCCAGCCAAATAAATATGGTTAAGCAATTGATCAAAAATAAGTGCAAATAACAAATAGTTACAGCAATCATGGCAATGGATGAAACCTTAAAACACAAAGTCAGTGATATCTGTTTTAATGTGTTAGTTTAAAACCTATCTACGTCCAAATAGAGGTAATTAGGAAGGAAATTATCATGATTTAGCTACCCATTGCTAATTCTATAAACTCTTGCATTCAAATAAGTGTCATTTAAGAACAGGGTTTAGTAAAGACTCAATCAGAAACCCGTCGTATACAGAGTTGCTTGAACTTCATTAAACCATTTTGCAGGACCTAAAATGGTTGTAATATTTAACTAGAGGCTCTCAAGAGCCTGTATCGCTCACCTGGATTTAACTTTTCACCTTGAGCAGACCTAAAAATTTAAGTGTTGCAGTCAATTTGGCTGGTTTTTCTATAGGATTCTGTGTTAAACTAATTTCAGCTGTGGCAGCCATCTTGGTTTAGTCCAGGTCAACGGATACATTTCTAAAAGAGAACCATCTAAGGACCATTTCTGCTAAGTCTTGTTCCAACTGGCTAAGCGGTTTCAGACAAGAAGATTTTTAACTGAATTTTTCTATAGGGTCCAATATTTAACAAAGTTCGGTGTGGCAGCCATCTTGGTTGACAATCCACGTGATCGGACATATTTCTGAAAGAGGATCTCCTAAGGACCAATGCTGCCAAGTCTGGCTCCAATATGTCAAGTGGTTTCAGACAAGAAGATTTTTCAATTAATTTTTCCATAGGGCCCTATGTTAAACTAAGTTCTGCTGTGGCGGCCATCTTGGTTGACAGTCTGGGTCGTCGCACAAAAATTCTGAAAGAGGACCATCTAAGGACCCATTGCTACCAAGTCTAATTCTAATTGACTTAGTGGTTTCAGACGAGAAGATTTTTGAGTGAATTTCCCATAGGGTCCTATGTTAAACTAAGTTCTGCTGTGGCGGCCATCTTGGTTTACAGTCCACGAAATTTGACACATTTCTGAAAAAGGACCTCCTAAGGACCAATGCCGCCAAGTCCTGCTCCAATATGTCAAGTGGTTTCAGACAACACAATTTTTCAATGAATTTTCCTATAGGGCCTATGTTAAACTAAGTTCAGCTGTGGCGGCCATCTTGGTTCACAGTCCGGGTCATCAGACACACCTCTCTAAGAGGACCATCTAAGGACCATTGCTGACAAGTCTGGTTCCAATTGGTCAAGTGGTTTAAGGCAAGAATATTTTTCAATGAATTTTCCCATAGGGCCCTATGTTAAACTAAGTTCGGCTGTGGCGGCCATCTTGGTTAACAGTCCGGGTCATTGGACATATTTCTGAAAGAGAACTTCCTAAAAACCATTACTGCCAACTTTGGTTCCAACTGGCCTTGTAGTTTCATATAAGAAGGTTTTTGAAATTCACCCCCCCCTTTTTTTTCTATTTTTAGTAACAGCAGCCATGGAAGTCGGGGATGCCAGACATAAGTTTGGAAGGGGGCCAGCCAAGGACCATTCCACCAAAGTCTGGTCTCAATTGGCTCAGTGGTTTGAGAGGAAAAGATCTTAAAAGCAAAGTTTACGCTGAATGCCGTCTTTAAAGGGCAAAAACTCCTATAAGGGGTCAATCAACGATTTTGGTCATGTTGACTTATTTGTAGATCTTACTTTGTTGAACATTTTTGCTGTTTACAATTTGTCTTTATCTATAATAATATTCAAGATAATAACCTAAAACTGCAAAATTTCCTTAAAATTAAAAATTCAGGGGCAATAACCCAATAAAGGGTTGACCGATTCGTCTGAAAATTTCATGACAGGTAGATCTTGACCTGATGAACATTTTTACCCCATGTCAGTTTTGCTCTAATTGCTTTAGTTTTTGAGATATATAAGACAAAAACTGCAGTTTACCCCTATGTTCTATTTTTAGCCATGTCGGCCATGTTGGTTGACAGGCGGGGTCATCGGACACATTTTTTAAACTAGATACCCTAATGATGCTTGTGGCCAAGTTTGGTTCAATTTGGCCCAGTAGTTTCAGAGGAGAAGATTTTTGTAAAAGTTAACAGACGACGACGACGGACGACGGACGACGGACGCCAAGTGATGAGAAAAGCTCACTTGACCCTTTGGGTCAGGTGAGCTAAAAATAAATACCCTGTTTTACATATCTTATGTTTCCAAAATTTGACTATTGAATAATTTTTTTTTTTTTTTTTTCACAAATTTAAGAAAATAGAGCAGACACAAATAATTCTTGCTATTTACTTTTACCAAAGTTAAATGGATATGGATTCAATCATGTACAAAGGTCAGGACTTTCACTTAGACCTTCATTACGATCCAAATATCCTTACTAAATAAACACATTCCTACATAACTTGCAGTTGCTTAGATATTGTTTCATAACTTCATCATTATAAAGAGATTAATGTGTAAAATGTAGGTCTTGACCTAAATTGAATAAAATGCTCCGATGGGGGCAGCTTGATATGACCGCAGAGGTCGAACCCTGAACAGTTGGGGCAAGTATGGACACAACATTCAAGCTTGATATAGCACTGAATTTGGATTGTGAATAAATATTTGACACAGCATAGGTTTCTGACACAGAATTAATGTGGTCTAAGAACTTAAAATTTTTTAATTTACCTATTCAAACCATATCAGTATTATTTGCTTTTATATATAAATCAGTAATAACCAATTTAAACTGAAAAAGTTTAATTTTGGACCCTTTGGACCTTAATGTAGACCAATTTGAAAACGGGACCAAAAATTAAGAATCTAAATACACGGTTAGATTCGGCATATCAAAGAACCCCAATAGTTCAATTTTTGATGATTCAATTTTTAATGAAATCAAATAAAGTTCAATTTTGGACCCTTTAAACCTCAATGTGGACCAATTTGATAACCGGGCCCAAATATCAATTTCTTGCTATTGCGCAATACTGTGCAATTGAATATTTCTTGCTATTGTGCAATGCTGTGCAATTGAAGATTTCTTGCTATTGCGCAATACTGTGCAATTGAAAATTTCTTGCTATTGCACAATACTTATTATAATAATTTACACATCCTGTTTGGTGTGTATCTCTTGCCTTATCATTATTATTTGCTTTTATATATAAATCAGAAATTTAATAATAAAGTTTTTGGCAAATTTCCAATATACATAATTTAAAAGCAGTTTAGGTGAGATATTCAAATGAGTTTCAATTACCAACCTTACACTGCCTTTTAAATTATGTTTTGTACTGAAGTAATTGTCCATTAACCTGGAAATCCTTTTCCCCCCTTTTTTGCACCTTATTCCTTAATGGTTTGAGCCATAACTACCAAAGACAATTCTTACCATCCCTTTGTGGTATTCCAATATCCAAAATCTAAATACATGGTTAGATTCAGCATATCAAAGAACCCTAAGAATTCAATTTTTGATGAAATCAAATAAAGTTCAATTTTGGACCCTCTAAACCTCAATGTGGACCAATTTGATAACCGGGCCCAAATATCAAAAATCTAAATACATGGTTAGATTCAGCATATCGAAGAACCCCATATATTCAATTTTTGTTGAAATCAAACGTTTAATTTTGGACCCCGATTTGGACCAACTTGAAAACTGGGCCCATAATAAAAAAACTAAGTACATGTTTAGATTCAGCATATCAAAGAACCCCAAGAATTCAATTTTTGTTAAAATCAAACTAAGTTTAATTTTGGACCCTTTGGACCTTAATGTAGACCAATTTGAAAACGGGACCAACTAGATGTACTGTGAGCAAAGCTCACAAAGGATACCCCCCGCTTTGAAGTCCAATTATCTCCCTTGTGTGATATCAGAAAGCAAAGATTTTTCTTCATGCACGTCTTTGGATGATGTACTTCCTTTCTGTAAAGTTTCGTTGAAATCCATTGAGCGGTCTAGGAGGAGTTGCGCTTACAAGGTTCATATATAATGTATAAGCCAAAAAAAATAGAAGTCCAATTATCTCCCTTGTGTGATATCGGAAAGCAAAGATTTTTCTTCATGCACATCTTTGGATGATGTACTTCCTTTCTGTAAAGTTTCGTTGAAATCCATTGAGCGGTCTAGGAGGAGTTGCGCTTACAAGATATATGGACAGACCGACAGACAGACGGACGGACAAGGTGATTCGTCTATACCCCCCAAACTTTGTTTGCAGGGGGTATCAAAATTAAGAATCTACATACACGGTTAGATTCGGCATATCAAAGAACAATTTTTGATGAAATCAAACAAAGTTTAATTTTGGACCCTTTTGGCCCCTAATTCCTAAACTGTTGGGACCAAAACTCCCAAAATCAACATAAACTTTGTGTTAAAATTTCATAGATTTCTATTTATTTATAATAGAGTTATTGTGCAAAAACCAAGAAAAATGCTTATTGGGCCCTTTTTTGGCCCCTAATTCTTAAACTGTTGGGACCAAAACTCCCAAAATCAATCCCAACCTTCCTTTTGTGGTCATAAACCTTGTGTTTAAATTTCATAGATTTCTATTAACTTATACTAAAGTTATAGTGCGAAAACCAAATGTCTTTGGACGATGACGACGACGACGCCAACGTAATACAAATATACGACCGCAAAATGTAAAATGTAGGTTCCTATCCATGATTCTGCATAAAAAAAAATATCTTTCCTGTTTGGTTTGCTCTTCATTAGATTTAGAACTTAACACAAAACTGAAAAAGGGCAGATGAGCAAATTAACAAACAAACGGAAATAATGCTGTACACTGGTACACTCACACTTTTTTTAATAAAAATTCGTAAGGGTTCCGCGGAACCCAGTGTCTCGCCTACTTTTGATGTTGTCTATATTTTCAGTGTGATAGGTGAATGCACATAATAGAATGCAATGTTAAGTCCATTTATACGTAAAAAACTGAAAAACAGAAATAAATATTTTACAAAATTTTCTCCTGGATACAATCTTTATATCATAAACAAGCTTCTGTCCAAATTTGGCAAAATTCCTGGATAGTTTAAGAAAGTTATTAAAATTTTAAAAACTTTAACCACAGAGTGAATGTAATGTTTCCTGGCAGAAAAACTAAGTCCATTTATAAGTAAAATACGGAAAAAATTTTTTTTTTTTTACTAAATTTACTTCTGGATACTATATTATGATCATAAACAAGCTTCTGTCCAAGTTTGGTACAAATCCAGGATAGTTTAAGAAAGTTATTAAAATTTTGAAAACTTTAACCACAGAATGAATGTAATGTTTCCTGGCAGAAAAACTAAGTCCATTTATAAGTAATATACAGAAAAACTGGAATTTTTATTTTACAAAATTTACTTCTGGATACTATCTTATGATCATAAACAAGCTTCTGTCCAAGTTTGGTACAAATCCAGGATATTTTAAGAAAGTTATTAAAATTTTAAAAACTTTAACCACAGAGTGAATGTAATGTTTCCTGGCAGAAAAACTAAGTCCATTTATAAGTAAAATACGGAAAAACTGGAATTTTTTTTTTACAAAATTTCCTTCTGGATACTATCTTATGATCATAAACAAGCCTCTGTCCAAGTTTGGTAGAAATCCAGGATAGTTTAAGAAAGTTATTAAAATTTCAAAAACTTTAACCACAGGGTGAATATTTGTGGACGCCGCCGCCGACGACGACGACGACGACGACGACGGAATGTAGGATCGCTATGTCTCGCTTTTTCGACAAAAGTCGAAGGCTCGACAAAAATCATTAGACTTTATCCACTTGATTTTTTTTTTTATGATCTGAACAATTTTACATTTGTTTCAATAAAAAAATGGACCAAAGAGTGTTTGATATTGACAGTTATATCAGTTATGTTTTCTTATGGCTGACTTAACCATCTGATGTGTCTACCACTGACACCAAAATTTACAGTAAATGTTAATATATCTTTTAAAAATTCAAATGTACTAGATACAACTATTTACATAAATTTCAAAAATTAGTATACCTCCTCCATTGTAAAACAAAATATTGTGGTAAAACATGATGTTTAAGTAATTTTCACCATCACCAGTTTCTCAATGCAAGGGAGATAATCCTACCGTAACAAAGGATGAGCAGTAAAGGCTCTTCTATCAAAACTTGTTCTGGCAATAATTAAACATATGAAGTTCATTAAATATGCATAGAATATTTTCATTTATATATTTAAATAAAAAATCTGAAAATGCTTAAAACTCTGATACACCTCTATACATGTATGTATATGTAACCCCTCGTGGTAGTCATAATTTGATGTATATTTTATGTGTACAGGTATTGATAATGTTAAAGATTAATGTCAATTACTACATGGCTTTCTTAGAAAGTACATCCTTCATACATTATTGGTTTGACTTATTTATCCCATCCATTTGGAAATGCATGTGAGTGCATCACTTTAGAAGGAATTAAATATCTTTTTTAAAAAATTGATTAAACAGTAAACAACAATTTTGATATGAAGGATATATCTACCCTTATATGTTCTTATTAAGGAAAACCTACGAAGGAGAGCCTCCTTGTTGTTGCTCCTCTTCTTTCTTTGGCAGTGGTTTACCAAGCTTCTTGGCTAATTCACACTTCAAATCATCTATTTCTTTTTCAGTCTAAACAATTAACAAGTAGCAGTAAAACAAAATGAAAAAGAAATCATATGACTGAAAACAAAGTAATAACGTTATATATTATATAACATCAACACAAAGTAGAAACTGTCTGATTGATAGCAAACTTGATTTTCATTCGTTTATGTTTAGAGCTTGCCACAATAAATCACAAAACTTATAAAATGATATTTTCCATTGGAAAATCCAGTTAAATGGCAGTCATCACAGACCTTCTTCATCCTCAAAAATGTTTAACTCTATCAAATCCACATTAAATACAACTTTTTAAAAAGAAATCAACTAACTGAAAAATAATTCTTGATTAGTAAAAGTGTCTGTCAAAACAGGTGTCAATGTACATCGAAATTTTTATTCTGATGTTTTAAGTGTCAAAATTTTAAAATTTATAAAAGTATTAAAAAAACCTCTGTTAAAATTTTTATATATATACTATCTCCCAAATGCATACCTCTGTCCCCTCTGTCCTTAGATGGATTTGGCTTTACCCCTTCGGTCTTTTTAACATTTTAAAATTTGTTCTTCAATCTTTTGGATTATTGTTTTGGTTTTCAACATTTTAGGCTCAGAGTACAACTGATGAGTCATAAATCCACAAAATGTGCACACCTTCTGCATCAAACTTGGTATCAAAGAATTTATTTATACACGAATTTAGTAGAAATGACAAAATACCTAAGATCTAATTCTCACCTGCTGATGCATTTTCATATGGTCATCAAGTTTACCAAAGATTGTATCCATAAGAACCTTAGCATCTTTTTCTTTTTTAGTTCCTTCCAACTTTTTCAAGTCAGATTTTAGGTCGACATTTTTCTTCTCAGTCTCCTCAATGACAGCATTCAGTCTCTGTACAAATAAACAAATTTATACTTAAAAATAAATACATGTGTATACAATTCATTGGAAAGGTATCTTAATTTGCATTCAAATGTTGTTTTTAGTACTTGTTATATATAAATTATTCAATATTACAGTTATGTAGATTTTTAATGCGATCAAGTAAACTGTCAAATAAAAAAAACAAAAACAAAAACAAAACTGTCAAGAATAATTCTAAAAAACTATTATACATGTACAATTTTTACTATCTGGGATAAATATCAATATTTTAATTGTTTGAAGTTATTGACACTCTATTTACATCTCTGAACCAGTAAAAACCTGCATGATTTCTTTTTATAAATTTGCTGAAATATGTCAATAAGATACATGTTGGTAACAACATTTAATAAAGTATTATAACTATTGTAATCATTCAAAAATATCTTATTTTGGTTGAAAAGTATCTACAAACTACAATTACATTTTTACTGGGGAATACTCTAGCTAATTCATCATACTGAAAAAATTATCTCTTCACAGAATCAGTTTGTTAGAGGAGTAAGAAATCCAATGTATAAATATGAAACACATTTAAAACTGAAATTTATATAATGTGTACACCTTTATGTACCTTAGGATAGTTTTTTAGGGTTAACGCCACTTTCAGCACAGATAGCTATAATGTGTCAGTAAGTTTTATTGGTGAAGGATCTGAAGAGAACTACGGACTGCTGGCAGGGAAATTGGTATTCCTAGTCATTAAAGACCTGAGCACTGATCATTAAACACACTACCTACATCCTACGGCCACTCATGCCCCTATATACATGGGTACCAAATAGTGTCTGCAGTTTAAACTGTTCTAAAATGTTAAATTCCAATGGATTGAATTGTCAATATAGCAAAAACTTTATAAATTGAATAGCTCCTATTTAGGCAAAATAAGTATAAAAATTCTAGCTGATTTTAATGTGAAAACTTGGCATTTCACTTAGTTGTTAACTTTTTACCAGTTTTTTATAAAATTTATAAAGTTAAGAAAAGATATAATGAAGGACGAGTTCATTTTCACTCAAAAACTTAACATACAATCATCTTAATGGAGGGGAAGGAATGATTTTTGCTTCTGATACTAATATCTGTTGCACCTGTTGTAATGCACAATCATTTACAAATAACAATACTTTCTCTGTAATCTTCTATCAACACTAAAATTACAAGATTTGTCGATTTGGAGATAAATTTGGAAGCTCTCTATCATAATTTTAAAAAATTTGGCTACCTACAAGGTCTGGAGAATTAATTTTCAAAGTTGTTTCAAGCCTCCCTTCCACCTCCCTTAACAATATCTTCTTACTCAGTTTGTATTTTGACTAAGTTTACACACCATTAAATTCAATAATAACTACCATCATTACTATATTAAATTTACACAAGGCTTTACAAATGCCTTTTATTTCAAGAAGCCACATGTCTTAATGAACCCCTTTTGAATTAAAATCAAGAAAGGCTCATTTGATTAATTTTTGTCATATAACACTGTAATAGACAATGTTTTAAGAAAACAATGAACATTTAAATTGACGTTAGTTTCAAATGTATCATGTTAACCATTAAATTCTAAAAAACAATACATCTTTAAATCAGGAATATGGTGCAAATCAATTAAATGTACAAGATGGAACAGTTTTCAATTTAATATTGGAAAAAAGATTTTTTCTCATAAATATACATTTGAATGTCATTTTATCTTTTCTCACTATTGTTAATAATTTTATCCCAATGGATCTTCAATGTAGAAAATCAAAAAACTGTTTATGTGGAATTCTACAGAATAGTTTTGTCTTGGGAACAAATGTTCATTTAGATATCACTTCTGACAGGATAAGCTTTGGTGGTCAAACAGTAAACTTCTCAATTATTTACTTTCAGATTTTATATTTTGAGATTTCTGATTTAGTTATAAAATGTCTATGTGCTTAAATTTATATGAATTTACTTTGATGGTAAAAATACATGCAATATAATTAACACCCAAACATGTATAAATTGAATGTTTTTTCCATTTTTACACAAAGCCAATCAATCAACATGCTTGTAATTACCAGACTACTAAAATTTAGATCACTAATATTATTTAAGTTAAAACAAGAATCTACTTGAATGATGGCAAACAATATTTATCTTCATCACTGTTTTAAGAGCCGCCCAACTGACATACATCACCAAACTAACAAATAATTTTTCTTTTGGAAAGTCCATTTAATATTTCTATCATGTAATACCATACTAGAATATATCTAAAATTTTCTTTTAATTTATCAAACCAATATTTTTTGGGAAATTAATCAAAACAACAGATATTTTTTTATTACTTTCTGAAGCATCTTTTTTTTTGTTTAATTAAAATTTTGTGCTAATAATTTTGTGCTTTCCAAAGTTTTGGTCATGAGCATGTACAGAAAAATGCTTTCATGTAAATTTTGTATATGAATTATGTAACATGACAAACATAAAGCCTAATGAGAAAACCTAAATCTGTTCAATCTTATAATAAAGGACATGGTATGATTTGGCCTGATATTTGGCACTTTGAATTCCAAAATCAAAAAGTAATGAAATACTTACAATCAGCTATCATTAAGTACTCTTAAAATGTTGCATTTAAAGGAACATGTTTTGTTTTCAATGAGAAATTGCTGTAATGGGGGCATTATGCTGTCAAAAATAGCTACTTTTGAAGAAATCAATGAAAAACACCAAATTTCACTCTTTCTTTAATCTTTGAATTAAAATTTTGATATAAGCAACAGCCTTGACCAAAAATATATTTGACTAAATGTGTCTTTATGTAAGACACACATTATATTAAAAAATCTTTTTGGGCAAGGCTGTTGCTCATAGTTGTTTTGACCATAATCTACCTCGAAAACATTCAATTTTCTTCAATTTTTGATTTAGCAGATGGTGACATGAGTTTGGTGTTGCATCATGTGAAGGAATTTTTTGCAACAATTGACAGATTTTGAAAGTTCGATCATTATATACGATAAAAATAATACAAATTTTAATCTGAAATCTTAATTTAAATTTTTTATGTCAGAGAGGTCCAAACAATGGTTTAAATCATACCATCTCCTTCATGCTTTTACAGAAGCTCTATTCTATCTATAAGGTACTTATGGACTATGATCTGACAACTAAACATTCAAACTAAAATCCTGATTTTCATTTCACTACTTTCTGAAAAATTTTAATCTACAATGTAATTAACCTTTTCCCCTTTTAACATTTACAACCTCTATGACTGTTTTTAGAGACAACAAATAATGCACAATTATTGTATATTTACTTAACATTTTTACATCTATTTCTTCCATTCTTAGTTTTTAGCATTTTCCTACATGTTTTTTGTTCTAAATGTTTAGTTTGGTTTATTGAGTTTTATGCCACATAGCGGCCAGTTTTTTTTTGTTTTTTTTTTGGTGGAAATTGAAACTGGCTATGGTTTTCAATTGATATCTGAGTTTAACAGGAATGGCCATGAGGTGGATTCATAATATATTTCATGTGTATAATTATACTATTCTATTGGTGACATGATGTCAACCCCCTCCCAAACAATTAGTTTCTCTCATGTAGGGAAACCTTTAAATTTATTTATGGCTGCAATAAACAACTTTCTTTGGATTACTGTATATTCATATTGCCTATTAGCAGCAGTATGAAATTAGGAGAGGTGATAAATATTAAAGTTAAAAGTTGTAAATTATTAAAACTAGAAACATTGTTTTCTATGAAGTCAACACTGTAACATACATTTCAATGACATTCATGTCAAGTCCAGTGATCTCTGATTTCAATATATGCATAAAAGCTTCAACTATAGCTTTCTAACAAACAAATTGTGGAAAATTTCTCATTAGATTTCCCTTACTTTTAATACAGGACTTGAGTTTAAAATTAATTTTACTGCATTGTATACGTAAATAAAATAAATAATAGTCCCATTATATGAATAATTTAACAGTAAAATAGAAATATAATAAATAATTCTACATATAATATCACACTGCATTTAAGTTATATATAGAAAAAAATAATCTGGCTATGTGAATTATCTAGTCATTAAAAATGCTAAAATAAAACAGCAAATGAAAGTGCATAAAATATTACCATTATTCCATAATCCTTGAGGTCAAACTCATCATCACATTGATCTGTCTGATCAGACTTCACAAAATATAAATAATAAAAATGAAAAATAATTTTGATAATGGATTTTACTGGGAATTAAAGGAAAAATGATGTGTATATCATGATGCATAAAATGAAATAGATGCTCCGACAAGCCAGTAATGGCAGCATCATTAGATCTACTAGCAAAAATTCAAAACAGCTTTGAAGATGGACTACCAAAGGAATATGAATGAACATTAGGATCAATACTAAATAACTGAATTTTGAAAATATCTGAAAGCAACAGACAGACTAGAAGAATCATATAAATATAATTCTGAAGGTTTCTTTTGCAAAATTTAGTTTAAATGAATCCAGAAAAAGTAATAATAAAGAAAATGCCTCAATTACTTCTGTTGATTTCTTTATTGTGACAGCTCACAATGAGCTTTTCTTCATATCATACAGAGGTCTGCCAAAAACTTGGTTCAAGTTATCCAAGCAGCCTCTGACAAAAAGGTCTTTCAGTGATTTTAGATTGATGTATCTGGAGTATAACCATTTTTTTGAATTGTGCCAGTCTGGGTCATTGGACACAATTCTGAGTAGTTCGAGATTGCTCTTACATCTGACGGCCTTTTTTGTGATATGCTGGTTCGGCATTTTCCACGGAGTGCGCTCTGACATCCCACAGCCCCAGCATATCACAAACAAGAGGTTCCCAAGAGCCTGAATCGCTCACCTGTTATCTTTTGTGTACAAGTAGATCTTGCATCAATGATTAAATTTGCTATTTAATGTATACCGTTGCAATTTTCTCCTTAATATTGACCTGTACAGTTAAAATATAGAATCTTGAACCCAAATAGATATGGTAGCTAGGGAATTTTTCATCGGTCGCTATGGAATTTTTCAATGGCATTGACTCTTGACCTTCCATTTTGACTTGAACAGGTAAATTGTAGGGTCCTGAACACAAATATATATGGTTGCTAGGGACTTTTTCATTAAGTGCTATGAACTTTTTCAATGACCTTGACCCTTGACCTTTCTTTTTATCTGGAGCAGGTAAATTATAAGGTCCTTAACCCAAAAATATATGGTTCCTAGGGACTTTCATTGGTTGCTATGGACTTTTTCAATGACCTTGATCCTCAATTTTCGTTATACAGCTACCATTTAATTTATTTCAAGTAAGCTCTTAACATCTGTGACAATATGTCAACCCATTATTTTTACTGATAATTGCTCTTACCACGTAAATAATCTTTCAAGAACAAAAACTCCCATAAGGGGTCAACTGACGATTTTGGTCATGTTGATTTATTTGTAGATCTTACTTTGCTGAACATTTTTGCTGTTTACAGTTTGTCCAGTTTTGATCTTACTGCTTTAGTTTTTGAGACATAAGCCAAAAACTGCAGTTTACCCCCATGTCTATTTTCAGCCATGGCAATAAATTAAAACACAAACTTTATTCTACATATCCTAAGGATCAATCAATCCAAAAATGGCTGTAATTGGTTCAGTGGTTTCAGAGAAGATCTTTGAAAAAGTTTACGACGGACGGACAACGGACAGACGCCAAGTAATGGCAAAAGGTCACATGTCCTTTTAGGTTTTAGGACATGTGAGCTAAAGAAGTTTAATTGTCCTCAAAATCCTCTAACATTATTTGAGAAAGAATCATGAAAATTAGTATGTACATGTTAAATTTGAGTTATCCAGTAATTAGTAAAATCCTCTGAAGTACTAAGCATGGGAAGTAGATATTTGAATCATATGTTACATTATATACGATGACAATTTATCCAATGGCATTGGAATTTCATGTGTCTCCTCGGGTATATTCCTTAGGAGTCCATAAAGTGGAAAATTGATTGTTCTCAAACTACTCAAACATTATATGAAATAGGATCATGAAATGTAGTATGTAATTAGCACCATAAGAGTTGTATGTGACAAAGGTTTAGGAATTTTGATATTTACCCTAAAGCCAAAATCACGAGTTAAAATGCATTTTGAGTTATCCAGTAATCACTGGAATCTTCTGAATTCCTAGAGATAGAAGGTTGAAACTTGAATCACAACTCACATTATCTTTGCTAAGTTTACCAATCGTGTTGAAATTTTCATACTACTACTGAGGGATATTCCTTAGAGGGTCTATAAAGTGAAGAAAAATCTATTTTCTTCAAATTCTCTACTAAAGAACTTGAGATGGGTCATGAAAATTAGTGTGATATTCATTTTTTAAGAGAAGTCTGTTCTGAAGGTTTAGGAATTCTGAGGCCAGAAATATGGGTGAAAATGTAATTTAGTTAACTAGTGAAATCTTCTAAACTACTAGGGACAGAAAGCTGAAAAACTTGAATCACAACTTACATTAACTTGACCAATGTGGTCAGAATTATCATGCATATTCCTTAAGGGGCCAAAAAAAAATATTTGAGACTGGATTATGAAAAGTGGTATAAGAGTTGTGTGATATTTGTACAGGGGCAGAGGGATATGCTGCATAACAGCCAAATTTCATTAGACTTTTATGATTTTGTTTTTGGAAATATTGAACTCCAAGGACTTTTGAACATTTCACTTTATTTATCTATTTTTTTTTTTTTTTTTTTTTTTTTGCTAGGTAGTGTGAACCCTAAGCGAAGTTCAGAAATTAGTACCTTACTTAATGGTACATATCTGGAATGAATTTGGGATACATGGCTCTGGTACTAATAGACATAACTATCCCTAGCTTTGTTCAAATTACAGAATTAACTTATGTTCTTAATGAAATAGCATTTTGTCCATTATTAACAAACACTCTTAAACAAAATTCCAAATACCGGTAACATTCAAATACCAGTAATCGTCATTTATGTCCATATCTGCAACAGACTTCATTCAAGTGACAGAAAAAAAAATACAACACTGTCAATATGGTGTGCATTCGCCTAAAAAATTAGGATATCAATTATAAAGATGTTCAGGGTGAAATCAGAACACAATCAGTGGTTTTATTACTGTGAAAAAGGTGTAAAACAACAGAAAGTTCTACAGAAAATGGTTATGGCTGACAAAGTGCTATGATAAAGAGCATGAAAACTGAATTTTACCATTAATGGAAAGTAATGGAATGGCCTCTTTCTGGCTGTATAATGAATGATAAAGTTGTGAAAATCACAGTAAGTTTATTAGGGAATGAATATAAAATTGAGAAAAAAAATCAGTGCCAGAATATTACTTTTTATTATCTTCAAAAATAAACACAACAATCTGACCTTTGCCCTCCATGTTGGCTGGTACCTATCTAACTTTTCATACTGATCCTTGTGCTCACTACAGAAATAACAAGAACCAGAAGACGTATGGGCATGTGGTAATGCTTCTGGGTCTTCGTTTATTTTCTTTGTTTGTGGCAATTTGACTTCAATTGACTTCCTATTCTTTGAAGGTGTGGAGTTTACACTAAAATTATCTGCAGTCAAATGATCTCCATATATAGAAAGGCCATCAAGGGCTTTATTACAGTAGTGACATCTATATTTGGTCTCATGGACATGTGGAAGACTGGATGTGTCATGATCACTCTCCATCACTGTATGCCCTGAAAAAGATTCAACAATCAAGTTAATCTGTGGATAAAAAAAAAAAAAAACGAAATAGCATTTGTTACTCTTTCAATTTTTACAGATTAATCTGATTTTTAATCAAGCTTTTGTTATAACCTTTACATGTACTTTTATGTAATAAGTATAAGTCTTATGGATTTTTTCCTAGTTTACATCTTTCAAGATCCTGTATAATTTTATTTTTTCAAATTTTTACAATTCACACGGGAATATATTGTGCATCAAATTACAGTGTTTTGATAGTCAATTTTTAAAACATAACTTTACATGACAGATTTTTTCCCTTATTTTATATCTTTAAACAAATATTTGACAATTAGATTTTAAACATGCATTACATTTTCTTCAATAAAATAAACATTTTGATCTGCTGTTAGTTTTTCTCCATTCAAACCAATATTAAACAAGACATAATCCTTTTTCAAATCTATAATGCGCTTATGAGATTAGAGCAAAATATATCTGCCATGCCCTATATTCTCAAGAAAAATCACATGTAAGGGCAGATAATCTGACTTAAAAACTGTTCATGTTGTATATTCAATCATCAATATATCAGAAATAACAAAAATAAACACAAAAGTTATTTTAATACTGTTTTGAGAGAAATAAAATTAAATTCATTATGAAGAATGAAAATCTAGAAAATGGAAATCTTATATACCTACATACTGAAAACTTATGAAATAACACAGTTGCACACAAATATTAAAACATGTTTGTACATGTGATTTTTAAGTTTTAATAAAATCATATGGCATCAATTTACTAAAACTAGAAAACTGATATAAATTGGGTGGTTTGATTACCATTGTTGAGAGCTGTACAGTCATGTGAGTTTATTTTAAAATAGTATAGTTATAGGCTTGCTGTCTTATTGAAATGTACTCCATATCAACCTTGATACATATAATGAAAGGGAAGGGTGGAAAAGTAGATGCAATTGGATACATGTTAAAAGTAAAATTATTATTTCAAATACATGCTGGAGCTCTGTTTGATCAATCCCAATAAAGTGTATGAAAATAATTTCAATTTTAACAATCTGTATAGTAATTATGAGAATCAATCAACGCTAATTTGAGTTTCATTCAACAAAAGGCTAACCTGAATTAACCATTAAACTAAGTCCCATAACTCTGCAAAGATATTATAAATGAAAATGATCAAAAATGAAAGGGAGCTTCATCTGATCAATTTCAAAATTTATAGGTATTTGCCACTGATAATGGTCTCTCCTATTATGATTTATGTTACAGGGGATACAATTTTTCATATGAACACAATGAACCCTGTTTGGTGTTATATCGTTATACAATAATACTATAAATTGTACAAGAGGTCATCCGAGATAAAAAATAGATTTTCCTTCATCATCGTTTGTAGTTGACGGAATGCCACTCGGCTGCAGAGCTCCAGTAAATTTATGAAATTACTGGTAGCCATCAAATTTTTTCAGTCGAAAAATCCAGTGAAAAATTATTTTAACTGATAGTAAATGTGTAAATAAAATGTGTAATTTTTAAGAAAATCTAGCAAAACTTCAAATCTGAATTATTTTGATGTTGTTATATTGTACACATCAGTAAAATGTGAACTTATATTATCCTTCTTGATTTGGACAGTTGAAACAGTGTACAATGTGTCATAGATAGAACAATGAACTAATATGTATAACATTATAATCTTACCTTTTTTAGACATTTTGTATCTTCTCTTTTGTCAATTCTTCAAAATTTTCTCAAATTTCGACTGGTCCACGACGTATCAAAATTTTGTTTAGTTTTGTAATAAAATATTAATCTGTTTTTTAAAATATGTTATGTATTTTAATAAAATATTAATCTTCATTGTTATAGGGACCTTTTGTTTAGTTAAAGCTGATATTTAATATTATTTTGGATTAGATCAATGAAATTAAGACTTAACTACTGCTTATTAAACTGGTTATACATGTAGTATGGTCACAACTAAAATCTTCCTGTGGCTATAGTTTTCACCAGACCTAATAATACAGAATATACATCTGCACACATCTGAACCTTTAGACACAATACATCTGTAAGTTTTTATATGTATTATTTGTGCTGAAGTAAAATTAAATTCATGTAAAACACACAAAAATTAAATTCTATTGTTTCTGTAAAAATTTTTATAAACTGTACAGTGAATTGAACAATTTCCAAAAATCAACAATGAAATCTTTAGATGGGAAAAGACAGGTTAAGCTAGATGATTCCTATGTTGACAAGTCTTTAAACATTTATAATCTCCAACCACAACAAAAAAAACCCCTAACTAACTATTCCTTATTCATTTAGGATCATTTTTTAAGTTGTCTCCAGTCTGCATAGGTATTTCGAAATAGATGAAATAGCTAGATCATGAATTTTAATTGCAATGTCCAAATTCTCAACCTCAAAGTTTACATACCTTAATCAATGTGAATTGTCTAGTTACTCGGGTGAAAGAAGCAATGAGCTAAGTCATAACTGAAACAATTGAACTTACCAGATTTTGTTCAATCATGTCTTCAAAAGAAACAAAAAACTTCTGCCTATGGAATTTTCAATGTAAAAGGGACATAACTCTTCCTATGAGATTTATAAAATTAAGTATTACAACCCCGTGATTCATGAAATATGCACAAAGTGCATTAAAAATATTTAAAATAAGAGTTTTACAAATTTTAGGATAGGTCTGAGTTGATTTTTTGAAATGTTTAAGTGCTTTAAATTTTCTATTGGAAATCCCCATTCAGAACCATTTGTGAGGTATACAAAAATAACCTTTATAAACAACCTTACATTTTTTATGTTTTCTTGGACAACTCAATAAGGTTAATTAACCATTAAATGATTGTCTAATAATTCTAACGTTTAGACTTTCAAAATGCTAAAAATCCATTTTATGCCCAGACAGTAATAATATATTGATTTTTTTCTTCTCAAAATTTTGTGGAAAAATATTAAAACTAGAATTTCACTGTTATGTCTTTTGTTACTTAACCCTCTCCCTCCATTTTGTCAATACATAGTGAGGAACAGTTATACAGTCAAACTGGTTATAACAAGAATATCTTACTGTCTTTATCTAAAATTATTGACTGTTACCATGAGGATATCAAACTTACCTCTATTCAATTTTTAGTTAAATATATCATGTACATCCAAAATACACTAAATGTATAAAATATTTTTTTAATATCTGTATCTTGTGTTTAATATTTTATAAAACTTGAAAAATTTGACTGGTTTCTGTGAATGGTAGTGATGGATACTGAAACAGTAATATTTGAGGTTCAGAAAAGGGAAATCATACACTTGAAAAATTTTTTAAAAATTTCCAGGATTACTTCAAACTTACATTTGCACTTACTATAAGCAATTATAAATACATATATGATAACCATGTTTTTTTAAATGAAATTTTTGAAGATTGTAGACTAATTTTTAGAATCATTTTAATTTTCCACATGTTAAAAATGTCCTTAGAATACCTTTCAATAGAAGAGAATCTGTTTTTGATTTTAGTCACCCACAAACAATAGTCCTACTGTTTATAACAATGACAGTATTATACTTAATTACATACCTTTTTTCATTAAATAACCAGGTTTGGTATTTTGACTTTTAACAATGCTCTTCTTTTAAAATTTATCGGTTACTTTTTCATTTCTCATGTATACAATTCATTTCAACAAACTACATATAAATGTTAGTGAGCTTATTAACTATTCCCATTTGAACTTTAAAAAATATATCAAACATCCATCAAATCTTATTGTTTTTCTTAATTTTAGCCATAAACCATCTCAAGATTTTATCTTTTTTTAAGGGGATAATAAAAATATCAATCATAGCATACAGGAAGCAATAACTGTAATAAACTAAAATTGTGAAAATTTAACCCAAATCATCCCTGTATATCTCTCTCATGCATAACAATTAATAATATTAAATTTTAACCTAATTCTTCTTTAACAAAATTCCCCAAAAATGTGATTCGATGTATTTATATTTCCTTAGTGTGATTATTCAGTTCTTAAGTTAAATTATGTACTAGTACGTGGGCATAGCTTGCCACTTCTGAAGGTGAGGCAAACATGTTCTGATGATAAACCAATGTTATCCTTCTCTCGGTGGTCATTGCTTATGTAATGAGACAATTTTACAGACAATTTTAGTTTTGAAATATTCAGTTGGCAGCACAATGAAAACATATTCTGGGGTCATCAAATTATAGATATTATATAGCATGCCAAATTGATATTTAACACAACATACATGCTACGTACTTCTTTTTGCAGCTTTGGTGGTACTACATAGATACAAAACCCAAAGCATGTAGACTTAAGCTGATGTAAAATAACATATGCGTATTATGGTAGTAGGAGGGTGATAGTGAATGTGCTAAATACTAACCAAATATGCCTTACACATAAGACAATGTGAACCTTTTATTACAATATTGTGAATGTGCTTCAAATTAAATGAAAAAAAATAATAATCATTACATTTATATATGTATGTATTGCATTTATACTCACTTCTATGAAGATATCATTCTAAATAGAATCAATTTGAAAATTCTTATAAATACAAATTAACTTATCTTAGAATGTAATTGCTTCAAATCAATATTTGTTTGAAAAAGCTGTAAAAGATGTACGAATAATGTTGTACAGTATCTATGTAAAAATTAAACATTCAGAAACTAAACCTATATACTTGTACAAACTAAATGTATGTCGGAACCAAAGATTCAATAATAAACAAATTGTTTTTTACATTTTTAACTTCTACTAAAAACTTGGTTTACATAATGCCTGAAAACAAAATACAATGTTTCAGTTAATGGTGCAACAAAATTGGGTTGGTCATTCTTTTTTTTTTGATGGTGCATATATTTTGTACCTCCACCTTGTAGAGCGAGAAGGAAATTGCTGAGACCTTGATTTTTCACAATATTTATTTTTAATGCCAAAAACAAAAAAAAAAACAAAATTTGGGTTGGCATTAGAAACACAGGATTTTTTTTTTAAATGTCAGAACTTTTTATATCTTTTGCTTCTAATACCTATAATATTAAATGCAAAAGTGCATCCATGGGATAACAAAAGTTTGACTGAAATCTATTTGGTGATATTTGAGAAAAGTGGATTTCAGGCGACTTCCAATCAACAGAAGTTGAGTGAGATAAAAGAACAGCATAATGTATATTTCTAAAAGCTGTACCTTCTGCAAAAACTTTTAAAACTCCACAGAGATATCATTAATGAAAAACCCTTCATATAAATTTCTAAAAATCCATTCAGAATTACATTTTGTATAAGGATGAGACTGCTAACAAGGCTGGTGTACAGTTGCATGGATGCCCAACATTTCTAGATCTATATCCTCTGTGGTGGGGGTACAATAAACCAACTTATCAAGAGTACATTGTGTATTTGTTAAGATGGAAATGTGATTTACTGAAATTATTTCGACATCTACCTGGCTACTTTACAACCAAACACCTCAAAAGTGTGCTTTCCATAAAACTAATTTTTTTCTTTAAAATAAAGAGTTGGTTATAGCATATAATCCCTCTTGATAGATTTATTTGTCCTTGGAGATAACCATGTTAATCTTTGATATTTTTAAAGTTGTGTTTTTATTTATTCTGTAAGTTTTGAGGAATTAACAGATTTTCAATAGGTTGTCTCTGTGGGTGGCATAAAGTTTCACAGAAAATGTCACTGTGGACACAAAAAAGATGTATGTCATATCATGTGAAAGAAGAGAAATGATGGATTAATACTTGATCCAAATCTTTACATTTACAAGGCAAAGTCCAAACAATTTAGGAACTAGGCTTTATCGCTATTCTTCATCTTAAATTCAGTCACAGTTCTAAAGCCTGAAACGTCGTAAAACATTTGCACTCAATTAAAAGTAAAAGACAGCCCCTAACAACAGTTTCATGAATTTGCTAAATTTTTATTACACAGTTGACTTTTATTCTCTCAAACTTGCTGGACTCAAAACTATGGATGTCAGAGTCAAAATTTTAAGAAAGTATAAATAAATAGTATTCTACTATGGGTTTGTCAATGTAATATTAGTCCAAAGGCAACATTTTAATGCAAAATTCTATTTGTTTCTTGAATTAGTTAAAACGGGAAAAAATATCTTGAGAAACATCCCTTCTAAACATTTGTTATAATGGTAAAAGAAAATTTCTGGTTATGAAGTAATTGTTACAATGAGTCAAATTATTTCAATTGTTCCAATGACTGAAAGGAATGAGAGTTGAATGTATCATGTGTTAAACAGTTATGGATAACAGTACAGTGCATGTGAATTTTGTTTTTGTTTTCACTATTGTGAATAGGCATACATATTCAATTCCCTGGTGAAAAAATGAGTATAACTGTACAGCGATATGCTTATATCCTTAATACTTACATCAACTGCATCCTTTTATGTAAGCCAAAAATAGCATAAATAGATAAAAATGTTACAATGATATTTGAATTATAAATCTTAAAAAGAATTTAATTTAAAACACAATTTAATAAAAGCATATTTTCAATTATTTCCACCATCTAAATTTAAGTTATATTATAGCATGATTTACTGAACCTCACTGATTTCCATCTATAATATGTCTTAACATAATAAATAATTAGAAAATGTGTCTTTAAGACATGGATGCCCAAAAAACAATATAGGTTTCTGAAAATTGAACCTAAACTCAAAACTTAACCAAAGTTACTGAAGCATGAAATATAGGTTATAGCGACCCAAGTGTTGCTGAACTGTGTTGTACTATACAAGAGGGCTGTAGTGGTGAAATATCATTGATATATTACTATAGGTTTCTGAGAAATGGAGCTAAACGCAAAACTTAACCGAATCGGGACATACATGTACGTATGGATGGACAAGGGTAAATCTATATGCCCCAGCCACATTTGTGGCGGGTCATAAAAATAAAGATTTTTTTTTAATGCCAAATCAACTTTGAATTAATGGTTTTATCTGCATGCTATATGATTGCAACACCTGGTATTTATTTAAGAATTATGAATTAATTTATTAACAACAAATTGATATTTTTGACTTTGTAACATATATATATTTCTCTAATTCTGTGCACATTTATACATCTCTTGACCCATTTGATAAATTCTGTTATCACCACATGTTGGATAAATACAGCTCGTAAAATTTCCCGCCAAAAAATCCGTTCGGAAGAGTTTTACATTGCCATTACAGAAAAAGATTCTAGAACTCTTGACACGTTAATTATGAATTTATCATCTCTGAGTTGATAAATTTCATAATCAACTGGTCATCGTTGTAGAAACTATATATATATATAATTTGCACAATATTTTTTTTTCAATCTGCTGCCAATAAATAGATCAGAGGAATCCACCAATCTATGTTTCACTATTACTAGGACAAAAAATATTGCTGAAACTCAAATCTATTTCTCCAACGAATTTTTGCTACAGTTGATAGAAATGTTCATTTTACTAAAGAATATATGCAACCGTAAAAAAGTCAAATCAAGTAAATAAAAATACAAATATTTAATTATACAAATGCATGAAAATAAAAGGATACAAGGAATACATAACACAAAGATTATAAACTTATATAATCAGGAGAAAACAAACTTCCTACCAGTATATGATGAGACTCACTACGGATTTAAAATACAATGCATATCAACTAACATTGCAATGTAGGTGGTTGGGCACTTTAGGTAACACACCTATTGACAGAACAAGTCCAATACGGATTTGTCTAGATATTAAACAACTTCCAATCAATATGTGTTAGAATTAAAGGTCACAATAAAGAGCTGAGGGAAGGAAAACTTTCAAAGGAAGATTCTTTAGGTTGATGATAGTTTTGAACCCATCATGTTTGACGTCTAGCTACTCATCATATAAACACATTATTTGAAGTGTTTACGACCATTTAAAATATGCCTCTTTCATAATGCAATGTTACAACACGGAACTATTTGAAAAAGTTGCGTAATTTCAGAATAATTCCGGATTTACCCTGTACTGTCAATTCATCTATTATTGACTAAAACCACCAGAACTTACTGCATTTCTACAAGCATCTATCTTTGCTGTGCACTTTTCACCCTAACACTAATCTAGAGTTTACATAAATTGTACATGAACATGTGTGTGTAGTCCTTGATGTAGGAAGGACTAATGACTTTAATTGATCAGTTTCACAGGATTTATTACAATTTATAACTGGTTAAAGATTTTAACCAAATTTGAATAACACAAATGAAGTAGTCATAATATAGTGATTGGCTTAGGTCTCTTAAAAATTAAAGCATTCATCAAATACAATAGTCATTTTAAATAATCAACGTTTCTGCTTAGATACATTTCCCATCCAAAAGGAATGTAAAACATACAGATGAGTGTAGCAGCAGGACATGATATCTTTTTACAGGGAGCTTCCACATGGCAGTCTACTGTTCTATGGCATTCGTTTACTTGAAGGGTCCCACTTCTTTAGGAACAGGATTTTGGTTAGGGTTGGGGCAGGGTTAGGTTTAGGCTATGGAAGTGTTAGGGATAGTAGTCATTTCGGGTAATTCTGCGCATCGTCCTATTCGGGGCATTAACATGAAAATGATTTGAATGCGCCAAATTAAATATTGAGCCGAATTACCCGACAAAATAGTATATGATAAACCCAATACTGAGTGGTACTCCTAAAGTAAATGAAGGCAACACTATCATCCCGTGCAGCTAATGGTATGTTCTTCTAATATACTATCTAGGTAATCGAGGGTGGTTATAAAACCGTTGCAGTTCTGCACTTTCAGTCGTAAAATGGGGAATTTGATGCCAGTTACATATTCAAGGGAGATAAATGTGTCTTTGGAAAGCCCACTCCGATTATGGCTTTCAATGTTTTTATAAGTGTGCACTTTCCGGGATTCAATTACCTTAATGCTTTCTTTGGATTCTTTGCTAGCCATCTTTTAAAAGATTTTTATAAATTTAACTATCTAAACATAGGTGATATTTAATCAGGCGGTTCGTTAATCACATTCAAAGAACCTGCACTTTGATTTTGTTGACATGGTTGGGAAGGAAGACTTACTTCCGGAAGGGGAAATAATTTTCGCGGGAAAAGATACTGTAGATCTTATTCTAATATGAGGTAGTGTTTGTGTAGAAATTTTTCCGATACTTACGACTCATTTTTATGTGGTCGTATTATGGTACACGAGCCGGTCGATCGTCGTCGGCGTCAGTATTCTTTAAATATTTTAACACAATTAATGTTACTCCATAAGAAATACAGGTTAATTGAGGCTGATTAGTGCCAAACCCAATTGTCAGACTTGTCTGACATGATTATTCATTGATTTGTTATAGAAATTACCAGTATTTAGCAAAATTTAAAGATAATAGAATTACTAAGGGTTCATTCCTTGTATTGCACACGGTAGATCTCCTTAGCTGAAATTTGGCGTCCTATTTCGGTATTTTTGGTTATGAGTACTTCTTGTTTTAAAATAAGTTTGGTTTTTTGTCTTCCAAATGTTTCGGTTTTAATGCTGCTGATGAGAGGTAACTCCTTGAGATGCGTCGTATACAGCATAGTAGAAATTTACTATATCTAATATTAGTATCTGGATTGTTATTTTGAAACTCCTGGGACGATGCCTCTGCATGGTGGACTCTAGGTCCCCGAAGGTATTCGCCAACCCAGTCGTCAGACTTGTCTGACATGATTATTCATTGATTTGTTATAGAAATTACTAGTATTTAGCAAATTTCAAAAATAATAGAATTACTAAGGGTTCATTCCTTGTATTGCACATGGTAGATCTCCTTAGCTGAAATTTGGCGTCCTATTTCGGTATTTTTGGTTATGAGTACTTCTTGTTTTAAAATAAGTTTGGTTTTTTGTCTTCCAAATGTTTCGGTTTTAATGCTGCTGATGAGAGGTAACTCCTTGAGATGCGTGGTATACAACATAGTATAAATTTACTATATCTAATATTAGTATCTTTGGATTGTTATTTTGGATTTCTGACACATTGCGTTATTTCTGGGGATCAGTACTTAAAGATTTTTTTTATGTGTAACTTTTAAAATTTTTATCCAATTTTTTGTTTTTTAAACACGGTTCCTTGCTAAAAATGGAAAAAATCTATAATTCGTCATATTCTCCAAAGTATAGCCAGAAACACTGCAATTCTACTTAACCCGTTCCACCTTCTCCTGTGCTTTTATCTACCGATTTCCACCTCCGGCAGCTGTATGTGGTTTTCAAATCCTCGGAAAAAATTACTGTAAACCAAGATACACTGTACTTCAACTAGAATGTTAATTTGGGATTGTTGTTCATCTCCTCGATTAGGCAACCTGAATTAAACAAAGGTACATTGCTGGATCAGCTAATTGCTCTACAAAACCTCTTTCAAAGATTTTAACATTCATATTGACATGTATTAAAGAGGGCCTTCAGAATTACTGCGAAACACCATATTCCACCAGTAGCGTCAATCAGATGTGGATTCTTAAAAACTCAAACATTTACTACAATATCTAAAATCAAAATCTTTGGCTACATGCAACAGCATTAAAACATTCGACTTCTCTACACTCCCAAACCACATTCGCAATTAAAAGAACGCTTACACAACTAGTTCATCTATGTTTTTTCAAGAAAAATGGGACACACAGATATAAATTTCTAGTTTTAGGTAGAGAAAAGGCTTATTTCGTGAAGAACCACTCTGATTCTGACAAAAAAGTATTCTGAAGATGAAATTACAGACATGTTAGATTTTCTCATAGACAACATATTTGTTGGATTTGGCGGTATAATTTTTCAACAAACAATCGGCATTCCAGTGGGAACCATTGGTGCTCCTCTCCTCGTCGATCTGTATCTGTTCTGTTTTGTGTTGTTCATTGTTTTTCAGTTTTCAGTGTTTATATGTTGTGCTTGTGGTTGTTCATTTGTCTTCCCGGGTTTGTCTGTCCAATGGATTATGTTTTTTTGATTTGCTCCTTACGTATATTCGTCTCTTTATTCACTAAAATCGCGGTGAGGCCAAAGTAACTCTTTCGTGTTATGCTGGAATAGTAAGCAAGTGTGCTTTTATTACTATTTTTTTAATATTGAAGATGCAAGCCGAAGCAAGAAAAAGGAACTTAGACAATCACAATAGGTTTGACCTCCTCGTTTGGGGATTTGTTGTATCAGCAAAACTTATTGTAGTTTATATTATTTCTTTTAATTCGAAACGGAATGAACGCATATGCCTGATCTAATTAAATTTACTTTCATAATAATATGAAAAAAAATCACGATAGAATATGTAGAAGGGACTTGCTTTTATAATAAAATTCTTTGATACCAATTTTGATGCACAAGATGTCTACATTTCGTCGATTTACGCCTCATCAGTTGTGCTCAAACCCTATAATATTGAAAACCAAAACAACAATCCAAAAGATTTATTCTAGATGGATTTGTTGACCTTTCTCATGCTGAAATAGAGGAAAATTAGACAAGGACATCTGTTTAGAAAAAGAATTCGACTGAACACAAAGACTAGGAGCGAACCATTTAGCAAAAGAAAGACAGAGTCTGCGTTTCTTGGTTGGAAAGATATGCCAAATAATGAAGCCAAGACTTTGCGTTTTGTTCTTTTACGAACTATGGGATGAATTTTATAGAAAGGAAGCATTAGTTAACTTTGGCATATAATTCTACTATGGATTAATGAATATTAAAGTCTCTGATACCCTTTACTGCCACACCGCCTATCATACAGAGCATGCCGATTATAACGTGAGTATGTCTCTAAGACCCATTACGGCTACACTATTTTAGGTTGTCATCGTGACGTAACTGCTTTGTATGCCCGGTGGTGTTGCCGTAAGGGGTCTCAGAGACTTTTAAAATATTTAAAATTAGGCACATTCGGACGTCATCTAGTTGAAAAAGTTTTGAAATCACTGCTTCGGATTGATCTTATAGCTATTAAATTTGACTGATTAACGAATAATCATTATTCATAATTTTTAATCATTTTATCTTGTACAATTGATACTGTAATATATCTGTCAATAGTTGTCTCATAATTATGTCTAATTACTGCGTCAGAAAATATATGTTTACTTTCATAAATCTATCTAATTATTGATATTACATTGTAACCGGTGATTTACCGTAGTGGTAGTATCCAAGTGAAAGACAATCTGGTAAATCACATGTGAAAAGAACAGCCGGCATTTCACTCTAGAAAATGACGTAACAAAAGACGTATTCCGTTTTATTATCCCTGCACTTTCGATTGTCTCTGTCCGTCCGTCCGTCCGTCACACTTTCTTGTGACATCAACTTCTCCTTCACTTTTGGGTTTAGGAATTTAATTTCTTTATAGAATGGTTGCAAACAACGTGTAGATGCGCAATAAAGTTTTAGAATTTTGATTTTCTAAACAAGGGGCCCACAGGGGTTGAACGTTGAAAATTTGGAATTCAAGTTGTGACCTAAACTCGTGTTTCATTTTTCAATTTATGCATTGTATTTCTATACAGCATTGTCACGGCACCATATGCAGATGCGCAATAAGGTTTTAGAATTTTTATTTTCTAAAATTGGGGCCCACAGGGGGAGAATTTTGAAAAACTGTAAATTTAAGTTTGTGACCTAAACTCCTCTTTCATTTTTCAATTTATGCTTTTTATTTTTATACAGTATTTGTCAGGCACTATGTGCAGATAAGGAATAAGGTTGTAGAATTTTGATTTTCTAGAATTGGGGCCCACAGGAGTCGCATTTCAAAAATTTCCAGTTGAAGATGAGGATGTAAACTATTTTTTAATGTATGCATTTTTAGAAAATTAAAATTCTAAAACCTTATTCCGCATCTAGTAAATGTGCATGACAATATTGTATAGAAAAAATGCATATATTGGAAAAATAAGTTTATATAACAAAACTTAAATTGACAGAAAATAAGAATTTTATGGTATTAATTTCTATAAAATGATACTTGTTTTTGTTCTCCTTAAATCTGACATATATTGTGAAATTGATAAAACGTATAGAAATAAAATTCATAAATTGAAAAATGGAAGAGGAGTTTAAATCACAAGCTTAAATTGACAATATTCGAAATTAGACCCCTTATTCCGGATCTACTTAATGTGCATGACAATATTGTATAGAAAAAAATGCATATATTGGAAAAATAAGTTTATATAACAAAACTTAAATTGACAATTTTTGAAATTCGACCTCTGTGGGCCCCAATTTTAGAAAATAAAAATTCTAAAATTCTTTCATTTTTCAATTTATGCATTTCATTTCTATACAGTAGTGTCATGCACAATATGTAGATGTGCAACAAGGTTTTAGAAGTGTTATTTTCTAAAATTGGGGTCCACAGGGGTCGAATTTCAAAAATTCAATTTAAGCTTTTGACATAAACTTTGTTTTTCATTTTCCAATATATGCATTTTTTTCTATACAGTATTGTCATGCACATTAAGTTGATATGCAATAAGGTTTTAGAAGTTTAATTTTCTAAAATTCGGGCCTAGAGGGGTCGAATTTCTAATATAGTCAATTTAAGCTTGTGACGTAAACTCCTTTATCATTTTTCAATTTATGCATTTCATATCTATACAGTAGTGTCATGCACAATATTTATAGATGTGCACAATATTTATAGATGTGCAATAAGGTTTTAGAATTTTAATTATCTAAACTTGTCAATTTAAGTTTGTGACATAATTTTTTTTCATTTGTGATTTCTTCATAGGATGATTGTATAACATCTTAAATGCGCATAAGGTTTTAGATTTATGCAATTGGATAGGTGTCCGAACTAATTCCGACAGTCCAGCTTTCTAGTTTCAATTTATTTCCGCTGAAATGCTAGATTCAGTACAATGTAATAAAAAGTATAACTACACATCGCTGAATTGAAATACAAGAAATCTGTGAGCGAACTACAGCTTAAATAACCCGTGTACGTACTCGTGATTTACTGAGTAGTTCGGTCACATGTTGTTTATTTCTGGTTTTTGAATTCAGCGATTAGTTATACTTTAATTATCCGTCATTTAGTAGGATTATCATTGAATGGATAAGACTACAAAAGACATTATGTGTATTAGTTAACACGAAGGCTACAAGAATAAACTTTATAATTACCTTTAAAAAACATTCAATTAGATTAGGGATTACATATTCTGTCAAGTTTATTTCAGCAAACGAATTAAAAGTGAGGCGTCATAAATTTGCGTGAAGAAAAATAGACATTTGAGATTTCATAAACTAGCATTAAATGCCACATTCCCAGCTGTATCTCGACGGTCACGTGGTATTAACAAGATAGTTCACAAGGTACAAAACCTAGACAAACATTCTTTAGTGTTATTGATGCCCCATGGTCTGAACTCTCCACACGTGAGCCGTCTCTAAACTCATTCTGATGGTTCTGTGACTTGTTAAATTTGCGTCCAGTTCTTATGATTAGGTTATTTTCTCAGAAACCTAGGCCAATGATAATTGGCCTAAAGATGATTCACTGTCAGTCTGACATATGCCACTAAGCCATGATCTCATTTTCATGGTTGACTACTTTTGAAAAATTTGTGTCTAATTTAGTGATTAGGTCTTTTTCTCAGTAACTATAATTCACAGCTCAGCTATATCTAGTCTGTGAGTTCCCTGAAGTCTGGAATATGTCATTCGACCTTGATCTCATTATGAGTGTCCATTGATTCACGTGATGTTTTCGTTATAAAGTCTGTTTCTCAGTAACTTTGAGTGATAGCTAAATTATAAATAAGTTAGTCTTTATAATTCTTGCAATTTGTACATGCATGGTTGTTTGACACGTTATCTAGCCTTGACCTCAATTTCACGTCCAGTTTTTTTTATAAGGTTTATTTCTCAGTATAACTGAAAATTATAGTTACAGTGGTTTTTTTTGTCTGTATATTACATGCTGGGTGTACATAGATGTTTTACATACACATATATGTCACTAAGCTTGATCTCATTTTCACCGTTGACTGAATTCAAAAGCCTTCGTTTAAGCCTTGTGATTAAATATGTTTCTCAGTAATGTAAACGACATCAATTTTACTGTCCAGTGATTTACACCGAGTACTAGTAACTGTAACCGAGTGATAACTCCTTGCAAGGTCTACATGGGCGTCTGTCACCTGATCGTGACCTCATTTTCACGCTCCACTTACTTAGTTCCAGTTCTTGGAATACGTTCACCTTCTCAGTAACCATAAATGACAGGTCAATAGTATATGGTGTGTGGAGTCATTGTTAGGTGTGTGTTGGACTGGCTTGCGACACCTGACCTTGACCTCAATTAAACTAAACGGATGCAGGCGAAACATCTCGTGCGATTGTTCTTGTGCTTTTATTAGTTGTTCTTTTCCACGCGGAATCTTTTTTCGGGGTTAAACGGCAATTTTTAAGTTTTGTTGATTCTAAGATGTTATCGTTATATTCCTACTATTTCATTCAATATATTCATATCGCACAAAACTGTCGCTTTAAATTCAAGAAAGCAAGTCCCCAGAAAATCATAGTTATGTATATTAACGTGTGAATCAATTATATTTTTATGAAGATAAGTTAACTTTTTCCATCAGCGGTGGAATTAAATGGTTTGTTATGGTAAGCATAATTTTTAAATAATAAAAACTTGAATTTTATTGTACAATCACGATTGAGTTGAATAATAAAACATTGCTTTGGACAACATATTCCATGTTGGAGATTTCAGACAAGACGTTGTTTGATGCAGAAGTACATTATGGCTCTGTTTTATTTATTTAATTCTTTTTGAAAAGCTCTAACGGTGTTTTTTTTCTTTTTAAGGTAGCAACCATTTGATTTTTATGGGGAGGGGGGGGGCTAGGATCAAATGTTCGATCCTGCCTATTCTTGACGCCGAAATTTTGGTCCTGGACTTATTTCGGCCTGTCTTTTTATTTTGCCAAATTACGAGTTCTGCCTATTTATTTCAAATTTGCCATGAATTAGCCCCCCCCCCCCCCCCCTAAAAATCAAATGGTTGGTCCCTAAGAACCTTTTTTTCATAAATTTTAATGTCTGAAACAAATTCATTTATGCATGGTTATTTTAGTTATAAAATGTTAAATGGACTGAGGAGATGTATTTGTATATTCTTTTTTGTCTTTTTAAAGAAATAAATTATGTTTGAACTAAAATTAGTCAATAAATTTGGATAAAGGAAGGGTCAGTGATATATTTAATCAATATCAACGCTATTCAACCGATAAACCTTCATATGAAAAGAACATAAAAGATCACAGTACACAAACATAGAAACAATAGAGTCAGAATTATTGTATCAGATTCAAGATAGTTCTGTATATATGTAGTCTGAGTTAACACTATAAAGCAGAGAAAGTTTGCAAAATGTTAATTAAACAAGTACATTAATTTCAAAATTATTGTGTCATTATTTTTCCATGTTTTGTTAGCTAAATTCTTATTTCTAACAGACGATTCAATCATTTGAATTAAGAATTATGTATCAGTTACGCGTGAAAGTATTTCAAATAAGTTCGACTTTATCGCTCCTGAGACATTAAAACAAAATGATTCCATTTACAAATCGATGTATGTCAGATGCAGAAATAACCAGGGACCGAAATTAGCAAAACATTTAAACAGGAAATCAACATTTTATATCAATTATCAAAAGCCAAATCAAACCTACCATCATGTGGATGTGACGGAAGTTTTACCAGCTTTTGTTCCTGCTAACAGGTTTAAAACACCAGGGGAGAACGGGGAAGAAACCATCCAACGCCATTTAAGTAAATACTCTCCCTAGGTAATAAGTCTGTCTGATTGGGTTTTTACCTTTTATAGAAAACCAAGTAGTGTTTGATAGACACTAATTGAATTAGGAAAGTAATATATCATGTACATGTATGTATGCAATCTTTATATGTTTTGATTGAAAAAGAGTCTGATTCAAAGAGTATTAAAAGGTTTAATTGCATGCCCACATTTGTTAATAATTATAATTTAAAAAATTCAGGAATGATACTAAATAAAAAAAAACCAATGAATTTGCTGTTTAAAGCGCACATATATCTTACATGACGGTTCGGCCTAAGTTTGAATTCTCGCATTATCAACCATGAATGAATACCTACACCGATAAAGATATAATTTTTAAAATAGTCTCAAAAAACGTATCCAGAAAAAACTAAATATGTATTTTTATACAGATATAAATTTATATACTTCAAAAAGATAGAATTTGCTAAATTTATCTTAGGTACAGTTCGCCTCATGCACAATCCTATTTTAAAAAGGAGGTTACTGTGCTTGTTTTATTTTTTAAATGATGAGATTTTCCATAAGTTTATATAAATTATATGGGAAATCATTTTTACATGTATAAAAGATAGACTGCATATTAAGAATTGGCATTTTCGTTATAACAAAAAACTGTTGGTATGAAAAAATTAAAATATGTTACAGATTACACAGTGTTGTAGTAGTCTTAGGCATGAAGAAGTATTGCGACTGATAAAAGTATTTCGTTGGACAGCCTGGTGATTTTGTCAACGGTCCTGAGCTTATAATTTCAGTATTCATTATTTAAACTCGTCCCAGTTGTTAATCGCCATATTATTGTTAAAGTACTTTTCTAATGGATTGTATAAATTTCCAGTTTACTTTTACTGTATATCCATTTGTTTTAATTTTTGCCTTTGGCCATAAATATTATTTGCGCCTGTCCCAAGTCAGGAATAAATTGGTTAATATCTCGAAATACCTTGGTTTCTCAGCTATATTTTATGATTAGATATACTCTGTTAATTGGGTTTTTTGGGGGGAAAGGTGGGTTGCAAGGTTTCGAGTTTCTAGTCGTACAATGCAGTTGATTATTTTTGGTCAGTGCAATCCGGCTATGGGACGTGGTCTAATATACATTTACCCTCAACCTGTTCTTTTCCAAACTATTTATAATAAGGTGCCTTTGGTGCGAGAAGTGGAATTTATGACATTCACTTCAGAGCATTGTGTTTGTGATTTTATAATAAATAAGATGATCAAAGAATTTGACATTTTCTACAGGTTCTTTCAGGCAGATATTCTGTATATGGTTAAGTATTTAATCCTGTTCGTAGGTTTTCACTAAAAAAGAGATGACTATATTCGGTTGAACCTATGGTACATTTGCAAATAATAAAAATTTCCAGAAACAGAATAAAATTTTTAAAAAATGCAATTATAAAGGAATTTATTTTTATTTGATATATGATACATTAAATGGGTAATATTTCTTTTTCAACATGACTTAATTTCAGGTTTCAGATTTATAAATAATAGCAGAAATATTTGCTCCGAGTTTGTTGACATTTTTGAATTACAGGAAGCAAATATTCCGTAAAGATGAGAAGTGTCGTTTTTTTCTCTCTCAAATAATCGGTCAATACTTAAATGGAAATACAAATATAACCATGAAATTAAGTACAGCTGTTCTGTATATTCTAAATGACACAAACGTGAAAGAGTTGAAAAGCTTCCAATAAGGGGGAAACCAGGTGACACATGGGCTTTAAATTTTGTCGAAATATGGTTTAAGAAGGAAAGGCGTTATGCACATCTTTTAAACCGAAACAAACTTTGTATTTGGTGTGCAGAGTTTATGACAATAATTTAGGTATATAGTGATGCCGAAGTTTGTCGATAATTACTGTGATCCTTGCTATTACTATCCGGGACATCTGAAATAATCATGTCCGGAAAAGGAATATATATATATATATATATAGGTGACAAAATATAAATCTTGTATACAGAAGTATATATTAGTCAATAAAATTCCAACACAATCGGATTTTCACGATATATTAAATATATACATGTAAAATCATCACTAGCGCTTTCATGGCTGCTGCCAATCTTCAGATGATAATTGTATATGACAACGGTGGTTAATGGTAACGTTATAAATATTGTGACGTTACAATAATAGATGAACAACACATCCAATAATTAATGTTTAACAATGCATAAGAAGCAAAATAATAAAGATATGTTATAAACGTCCATTCAAAAGAGGTTTAAATTTGAGAATAAAGTTCTTTTCTTTCAATTTCCTTAAAGCTTCATCACTGGTTTTCATTTTATAAAATGGAAACATTTTAAAAATCCCGCCTGCACATGTATCTAAATGTTCACTTAAAGACCAAACCAACTATTGTTTATACGCACATCTCAGCGCATACGTATTGTTCGGTAAGACGTCTATGACGTTAATAGAAAATGCGCGAAACGTCGAAAAATCCGCGAAACGGTGTTTCACATTCGCGTTATTTTTAAAAAGCTAAAATGGCGTCTCGCTTGAAAGGGCGTTTCATTAAAACTAGTGAAAGAAAGCACCTAAAAGACTGCCGAGAGCGAATGTCTGAAGTTAAAAGGAGGAAAACAGATTTTTATTATCTACAAGAAACTCAAGATGCAAGCAAAATATGGGAAGAAGGGGAAAGAATAATAATAGAACTATTTACTTATATATTTATTAAAATTTAAAGCCTTTAAACCGATTATAAATGATTTGATAGCTAAAGAAGATTGCTTCGGCTTATCGTTCCTTGAAACAATTTGTGCCGTCACCTATAAATGTGTGCCAACCGAATTCACAAATACCCAATCATAATATTCTATATGTAGCTGGTCCACTTGTAATGCCCTTTTCAATGTCTTCAGGATTTTACTAAGCCAGATTTAATGCAGAGTTTAAAAATTGTACAGAAACCTACATTTGATACACTTTAATCTTTCTGCTCTTTGAAGAGAGAGAGGAATGCATGTACGATGGATTGCCTATTAATTCTAAGAGGCAATTGTTTGACAGATGATGCACAGATTTTCGTATTTTCAGATGTCATAGTTGTCGGAACTTACCCACTGGATTGGAGTGATGCGTAAGACTTATGGTTGAGCCGTAACAAATTGTCTGATATACCACTAACTATCGGTAGTACCAGAATCTAGTTTGGCTATTCACAGTTTCTGATGTTAACTTTCTTTTTTTTTTCTCGATGTAACCTGCATTGATAAGGCATAATCGCCATAGTTACATTTCCTGCAATTATGATATGTCTAGTAGCTGGTACCTTGGTGTTGGCACTGAAAGGTTTTTTTGTTTTTTTTTTAATTAGCAGTAAATAACTATAACTGTCGAAATGGCAATACACGGACAGCAATATCGGTATTGTGTTGTAGTTTTAGGGTTCTTGTTTTCCTTCAATGTAATGAATTTATAACAAAACGTTCCGGACAGTACCTAGCATAGATGTTGACAAACTTTTTCCAGCACAGAAACTAGTTATGCAACAAACACATAAAAATTGGCAAAATATTCTTGGCTTTCTTGCAAACACTATAAATTTACTTTTTGTCAAAATAAAATGTCGCAAATATTCGCAAATGAAATCACTCTCTGGATTGATTCTGTGAGCTATGATCTAAGTTTGGTTCTCGATGACTTCGACAAACCTATGTTTATTTGTTTTGTTTGATTGCTGTGACTTTCTAGTTAACACTATGAATAACGCAGCAACAAGATCAAAAATATTTTACCAGGCTTACACTATGTACATCGCCGGCGACACGGTGACTTGAATGGAAAGTCCTTTTTTGCTTATTGTGACGTCATTTTTATTGAGAAAACAAAACTAAGCTTGGCGTAGCTGAATATGTCATTTTTTCGACGTTAAATCCGTTTTATTTTTCTTATGAAGTCGGTGACCTATCATTTTTTTTGTCTTATTCTGACAACAATGAATAACTAAACACAGTATAAAAGTTTAAGAAAAAAATCAATTACAGATTTTTCAAAATTCAATAGAATATGCAGTAAAAATTGGCCCAAATTTGCGCGGGAAAGGCCTCTAGAGCAGAATACGTGGTCATTGCGTTATGGGAAACCGTTTTCTTTGTTATAATAAAAAAATATATATATTCTGGAAGCCAACACAAAAGTCCGTATAAAAATTCGACTTTCACGACGGAAATGGCATCATTCGAAAAATATGCCGTAAATTTAGCATCTGGCTGAATGTAAGCATTTTTTGCGGTACTATAGCAACGAAACGAATTCGGTGACCTATCTTTTTTATTCGCTAATATTGTTCAAAAAACCACCAAGAACGAATATGTTGAGTTTCAAGAAAAAATCAATTACAGAAATGATTAGTTGGTTTGGTCTTTAATGGAATTTGTCTATAACGTTATATATTTATAACGTTACCATTAACCACCGTTGTCATATACAATTATCACCTGAAGATTGGCAGCAGCCATGAAAGCGCTAGTGGTGATTTTACATGTATATATTTAATATATCGTGAAAATCCGATTGTGTTGGAATTTTATTGACATAATTTTATATATATATATATATATATATATATATATATATATATATATATATATATATATATATATATAAGATAATATAACCAACATAAATTTTAATGAATGCCATGATGTAGAGTAGTTAATACTAATTATTTATATCATGTGATAGTTTAATCTTTTTGTATATATGAACTTTCAAAGTCTCAGAAAGACAACTGTCAATTTTTCTATCCCTTCATACAGGACATCTTCTTTTCACGCCTACACTAGATAAGAAGACCCGAAGATGTACATGGCCTGTTGTCAGTAAAACAAATATAGAACATACCTTAACCGTTTGCTTTGTCAACAGTGTGTAACATCTTCTGATGACCAGTCATTGGGTTAGCCATCAAATATAAAATGTAAAGTTTTGAGTCTTTGGCTCTTCGTTCTTGTCTTCCACTCAACTTCCCATCTTTCAGTTCATCTACGTTGAATGCATATATAGTAATAAGGCCAAGTTATTTGAAGAAAAAAAAACGATATCAATACTAGAGTAATGCCTGCAAAGAGACAAACTCACTTTTTGACCACAATTATAATCAAAACAATTCAGTTATAAAAGCTTAGATCAAGGTCCAAAAATTTAGGATTTCAGAACAAAAGTGTTGCGTGCGCACAGACGGAAGTTCTAGGAGAGTGGAATAATGAAGGGTAGAGAGTATGCATCAGTTAATGAAACAATACTCATTAGATGAAAATAATGTAATATTTTTTTCCATGTTGATGGTCTCACGATAACTTTTTACCTGACGAACAGCAATAAAAGTGTTTTTCCCTTGCTATAAAATTTGTCTTAGGTATATATAGAGATTTTGAATAAAGGATAACCTTTATTTCATATTATATACTCTATGGATTGTTGTATGATAGCAGTAGGACAAAGTTGGGATTTTTGGTAAAAATATTAATTTCTCACAGAAATGTTGAAGTATTTTTAAATAGTAAGATGATCAAATTTAAATTTATTTTCCAAAATATTTGTATTCCTTTATTTTATAACATTATTTTCTTAAATAAAGTTAAATATAATATTGTGGATTAATTTATTTTCATGAATTATTGTAAGTTTAATGCCATAAAGCTTAAAGAAATTTACATTTCTTAGAATATTTAATTTCTTTGGTGCTGTTTCACTAAAGCTCGTAAGAGTTACGATCAGTCGTAACGTGTATATTCAAAGGATTTACGATCATTCGTAACTCTTACGACCTCTAGTTAAACTGTACCCTGCTCTTGGGGCGCTCAGGAAAATCACAAAGATATATAATTAATTGATAATTAACAGTATATTCATTCAGTAATAGATAATTTATGGCCAATGAATAACGTCATGAGAGTCAATTTGTACTGATTAAAACGCGCTCCTCCCACAACCAATATCTCTATATAGCAATTCCTATTTTTTTATTCATGAAAAAATGAATGACGTATTTAGAGTCTTAGAGATGAATATCTTGTTTTACTTAACAAATGTGATATGTTCTTTAGAATTAAAGGAAAGAATACTTTTAAGTTCTGTGTAGACAATGGAACCATTAGGATTCTACATTAGTAACTCCATTATGAGAAAGGAACATATTTAAAATGCATGAATATACCACCCAATCAGATTACTAAAAATGTGGTTAAAAGAATGCATGACTTTCTCTCTTTCTTTTATTCACAATAGTTGATACTCAGTGAGTATCCGATACCTCTACTACATCAACAGGAAATGCACTGTCTAAAGCCGTGCCTTGTAAAAGGATTTCTACGTCTGATAATACTAAATTCCACAGAGAGATGTGACCGTTATGATAATTAATGATTTTCTAAGATAAAATTGGTTTTGTCTGTAGGGGTTAATGATTACTGTGACGATTTACCTATCATCTTTCGCATTTTTATATGACAAGGAATTCAATGATGAAATAAAATCCAACTGTTAATGCTCGATTTTTTTTATTTTTCAGGTCTTTTCTGTTGTCTTGTTTAGCAGGAGTTCGTTTTGTTCTGTGATTTCTGACAAATTTCTGATTTTAACGGGGAGTAATTGATTTCGTATTTCTTTCTGAAATGGAGGGAATTTAAAAAGTTAAATGTGGCATTTTATTGTCTTGTATTTTATTACGCTATAAAATTTTAATTCAATTGGGCAGCATGAAAAAGAACTTACTCGAAAAGATCATATTAAGTAAACTACACACAAGACACGCGATTCTGAATTTCTAAATAAAAAGCATGGAAATATAAACTAAAATAAAATACAGAAATCCATCCAAAATATTTAATGAATATAAAATTCAGTACGAAACGGGTAAATTATAGTGGTGTTCAAATTCTACTAATCAGTATAAGTTTAATAAAGAATATAATATGTTTTTTTCATATCACCCTCCGTTATTACAATAATTTTGTTTCTTTATCACAAATATGCTATCCAAGTGCCAATGAGTATATTTAAAATTATCTATTCAGTTTTGTTCTCAGAGATCTTTATATAATTTGGCCAAAAATTTGAGATTCATATTAAGCACAAGAAGTACCGATTAGTATTCCCACAACCGATTGGTATTTCCACAATTAAATTTTTATCACAGCAACAGTCGAAGATATGATAGTATAATCATATCCTAGTTTGTTTAGCATGTGTACTGAATTTCAGCAAATATGATATCATAATATTTACTAAAAGGCCATTTAGTTCAACATAAAAAATTCTCTTTAATAAAGGTATGAATCAGAGCAATGTAAAGAGTCATATTTGTAAACGATATCTAAATATTCTACAATTTGGTTTATCTAAAACTTGCAAACAATGTTTGACACTGCAAAAATATAATTCATAAGCTTTATGGCTTTATAAGTTCTTTAATACTATAGAGGACACTATTCAATAGAAATATTAACAATATTCGTGCTTGTACGTGATTATAGTTATTCAGAGGAAGAAGTAAAACTGAAAGTACTGCTTCAAAGTTTAATTTACATCACACTATACGACAATGAACATATTTTTATCACAAAATTTATTTTTAGACCTTTTTAATGAAGTATTTGAAAATTAATTTCATAACAATTCAAGTTTTATACTATCCAACAGTTAATGTCGAAAATATTCTTGCTTTTTTCCCCTTATATAACGGATTAAGTTGAAAAAGTTCTTAGTTACTTCCTTGTCTGTAACATCTGTCTGTAAAATAAAACATGTATGTGTTTAAAATAAGAATAGGTTACAGAGTGAAATAAATCAAATTAAAAACAAAATTTGTATTAATTGAAGGCTTTTTAAAATAGAGTATTGGAATGGGGACACACTGTGAACCGCTTTTTGTTGATCTATTATAATTTTTGTAGTATGGTTAAGTCTTAACACAGGGAGCCATAGAAGAAATTAAAACTTCTTTGATACCAATTTCGATGCACGAGATGTGCACATTTCGTCGATTTCCGACTCATCAGTTGTGCTCAATGCCTATAAAATGTTGAAAACCAAAACAAAAATCCAAACAATTGAAGAGCAAATTAAAAAAATACCAAAATGACCAAAAGGGGTAAAGCCAAAACCATCTGAGGACAGAGCTATGCACGAGGGAGATACTCCTTAGTTTTCACAAATTTTATAATCTTGTAACAGTAAATTTTAAGTACCAATTTCGGACTAGTAAGAAAAGAAACCATCCCAGTTTCAGATTTATAGATGATGTACAATATTATCATAACCCTAACTTTAAGGATGACCTGCATCTTACCTTCCAAAAAGAATTTGAAATAAGGAAATATAGACGACAAAGGACGATTGAGGTCAACAATAGGGCAAATGACATTATTGTGAGCTACTTGTTTCTTAGCAGTAACATACAGAGGATGTTTACATTTCACAGCTGATTCCTTAAAGGGTGTACGCTGACTTTCTCAGCCGAGCAAAATTACTGTCAAATAAACTACTAAGACGAGGTTCTGTTCAGACCTTATCAGTATTATCTTCCAAAATTTTATGGTCGTCACCACGGTTTCATTGAATGATTCACAATCGACATTAGTAGATAGCTTCAGTTAGATTTCACTGGAATCGATATATCATCACATTTTATTAACTTGAAATGTGACAGGTACCTAGACGTAAGACAACGAATACCCTTCCGGACCACATTATGTCACCCAAGGACTTTGTGAGGTTCAATTTGCTAGTGCTTTTAGTCTTTTGTATTTTTTTTCTTATTCTTTTTTATATCATATTATCCCTTTGGTGATATCTTTTAGTATTTGTTTTCTGTGTTAATTGTTTCAAGATTTTGATTCGAAGTAGAGGTGCCTCCTTCTTATACAGCTTCGAAATTGTGTTGACAAGCCCAGAAAGTAAAACAATTGATTTTCGTATTAACACGAATCAGTAATGAACCCTTTAGATGCTAAATCTTGCATGATATTATATTGTACTTTCTGATTCTAGCTTTCACAGAATCTTTGTAGGATTTGTTTCTTGATTGAAATTTAACAGAATTACTTTTCTTTTTATTATTTTCACACGAATCTCCTGGTGTTATTCTCGTTTTTTTGTGGGAGTTAATACTGGTTTATAGTGTAAAATCCATTTCAATCCTATGTTATATGGTAAACGCCATAATAGAAAAGATATCTTTTGTATCATTCCCAAATATATATAATGCTTGGGGCTAAGGCAAGGAACAATTAGTAAAAAGCTATGTAATAATCTATAAACCTTTTAATCACATTAAAAAATAAAATAAAAAACTATTGTCACTGTTTAATGTCAATCGGAATACCACTTGCTTTAATATGACGTATTATCTATTTGCTTCATGCATTAATGAATTTATATTTGATTTAAGCAATTCCATAGGAAACCATTGTGAGTGTTGGATACCCGGTGTAGAGATGGCATATCCGGTGGTTTCGGAAAAGGTCTGTTTAATAAACAGCTACCAATAAAAGTTTGGTAATTTTTTTCACTTCTATTTTCAACTTTGTTTATTATTTTTGAAACATATTCCACAACTCTGACGTAGTTAAGTCTTGAACGGAAAATGATTATTTTTTGTCATTGGTAGAAATCTCGTTTACACTCAAAAAACACTTACTGCTTATTTAAATTAATATGAAGGAGAGCAAGCTGTTGACCCTGAAAAAAAGTCTGAATTTATCTCACCCTTTTAAATGTTATTCAAGTTTATAGCACTTTGGATCAAATGTTTTGATATAACGTTATTCGCATTCAATATATTATCCCCATTTACAAATCATTATAAGTATTCCCATTAAAATGATTCTCCTTAAATTTACGAGGCAACTGTTATTCAAAGTAGTAATGCTCTTGTAACAGATAAAGGTTTAATTGACACAGAATCACTTGATAAAGTATTGGTAATCTTGAACCATTTATGGATATTAATTTGCTAGGCAATTTTAAGAGGTCCCTTGACCATAAAATGCCCTTTGTAGCTGGAAAACTTAATCTAATTGTGCTCCAGGAGCAAATGATAAAATAAAGGATATGCCATATCTGAGAAATAATAAATGAGATATTACATGTATATTGAAGTAAAAAAAAAAGAAAAGAAGATATGATATTATTTCAGCCATTATTTGTCCCCATCTGACATGAAAAATTAAAATTAAGATTTCAGATTCGAATTTGTATCATTTTTATCATACAAATGTATAATGATTTCATAATATATTAATCCGTGTACAAATGTCCTTTCCATGATGCTAAGCGACGTAATGAACGTCTGCTAAATCAAGGATTTGAAGAAAATTGGGTGTTTCAAATTATATTTTGGTCAAAATGACCTTTAGTAACAGCCTTGTCCGAAAAGATTTAATTTTAATATAATGTTTGCCTTACATAAAACACAGTTCAGTGAAATATTTTTTGGGCAAGGCTGTTGCCCGTATCAAAATTTGAATTCAAATGTCCAAAAATAAGTGAAATTTTGTGTTTTTCATTGATTTCTTCTTTGACAGCGTATTGTCGATGTTGAAAACAAAACATGTTCCTTAAAATGCAACATTTTAAGACAGATGAAAGTAAGTTTTTCATTACTTATTGATTTTGGAATTCAAAGGAGCAAATATCAGGCGCCTCTTACAAGACAAATTGCCCGTTTAAATATAAAAATAAAAAATTCTTGCAGTGATAAATTACACATGTAATTCAAAACACTCCATCATATGAAAATTATCATTACGGGCCGGGTATACTGAAGATTTTTTGGATTTTTTTTATTTGACACGTAACGCACTCAATATGGGTACAAATTTAAAATTTGCCAATAAAAAAAATGCACACGACAAATAGATAAATGAAAAATAAATTAAAAAAAATAAAAATAAAATTATTTATTAATAAATATAAGTTAATCTCATTGAAACTACAACTTCGAAGGCGTCTGATGCAATAAAGAATACAATGTAAACTTTTGAAACCGGTAACCCTGCAAGACATTTATTTCAAAAGGTCATAAATATCCTCCTCCAGCTTGACAAACCCAACGTTTGATCAAAGTAATCTTGAATGAAAAAATTACCTCATCTACGCTGTTTATATTATGGAAAATTTTCATATTGAGCTGTATTAAAAAAAAGCAAACGTCTACATTCAAGTAATCTGTCCTCTAAAAATCAATTAAAAAGACATCAAAGGGACAAAAAATATCCCAAGTATCGAAGAAAGGCGTGAGGAAATGCTTCATTGTGTTGACTCGATTAGATTTAATACAAAAAGCTAGATGTTACATAAATAACCAGTAACAAAACGTCAATAAAACATATAGATTCAAACTATACGTCACTTTTTGATTAAAATGGTTGTCACTCTACTTCCGTTGACAACAATATGACCATATCTACTTAGAACGTGCGTGTACTTCATATTTTGTTGTGCAAATTAACAACACCTTCCGCATAAGATTTCTTTTTGTTTTTATCACGTATGTCTAAGAGATTTAAAACTTGTAAACATTATTACTAATCGTTTTCTACACGTTAATATTCAATTACTGTCTAGAATTCAGTTAGTCAAATAACAATTAACAACTGAGACGAAACACCTTCGTAAAAGCTTTCACAAATCAACAATTATTAGAAAGAGAAAACATTTCTAAACAATTACCAACATGATAAGACGTTTATAAAATTGAACCGGGCGGCATGCTCCCTTTTAACGCTGTTTTTATTTTCTTTTGCGAACATCTTAGGAAATTGTAGAATCACATGTCTAGTGTCAAGACGCACATTTTTCTTACCACGAAAAAACAATTCCAAGGCATATAAAATTATACATTGTGTATTTTCATTAAGCATAGAAAAAATGAAAGAATTCTGGTGAAAAGAAAATACAATATTTATCAATTAAAAATTGGTATCATGAAATCTTTACCAAAACCATTACACGTTTTTTGTAATGGCGAATTAAGATTTTTATAGTGTTCTTGAACGAAAGGGGGTAACGGTATGAATATTTATTTCTGTCAAATGTAAAGCTTCAATTTCCTTAATTATTCAGTCCGGGACTTAAATGAATTTTGTCTCCCCTGTTAGTTAAGCCTGTTTGGAATCATCGAATCTCACGATGTTTTGATTGTTTTCGGCATTCCAAAGTTTTGGTTGTAAACAAATTTGATGAATATTTTTCTAATTTTTTGGTTGTAAGCACATTGGATGAAAGTTCAATGAATAAACAAAATTTGGTATCTGATAATTTAAAAATAAGATAACAGGAAAGGTGAACAATGAAACATAGACAAACATCATACACCCTTCGTTAAAACTATATGTACAATATAAATCGTTGTTTTAGATTGGCTCAGTCTTAATAAGAAATTTCACTGAAATTTAAGTTAATCGAAACTTGAGATTTTGGGTAAAATCAGGAGTAGGTCTGTCATTACACACACTGTAATGAAATACTCGGAAAAGTTTATTGTATTAAAAATGAACAAAATTTCCATTGACATATCGTATGCTCAACACGTTCCTTTACAATAAATGGTTTCAAATGTTACAATAGCACTGTGGTATAAGGTTCAAAAATAGTTTTCAGTTTTGTTGTTTGCCTGGTAAAACATTGAAAAATTTGATATACGTGTAGTATAATTTTTGAAGGAATGTCTCAAGTATTTTTTCATGTCAATATTTTAGGGCTTAAGGTTTGTCATTAAATCATTTCTATAATCGTTATAATGTAATGGCTTCAAACATTTACTGATTATATGATATTTATTAAGATATTATCACAATTTCAATACTTGGCTGCTAGGTTGAACAATAAATGGCAGATCTTCAGAAAATCTGACCTAAAGCAGTCAATTACATCATTGGTAGTTATAAGTAAGAGGTATCTGGGGATTACAAGGTTTCATGTGAAATGTGGAACGGTCAAAGCCCAAGGGAAAACATCAACTTAAGATAGTCAATACCCGGATGATAAATGTTTACTCAATGAGTTAGTTTGGTTTATAATCAATTAATTAGTTCTAAGTAAAGTGAACTGTGTTGCAAGTTATTTGTAAGGCTTTCGTATGGTCAAGCTCAGTTTTAATGCTTCCTTTACTGTTGTCGTGTATACTATTTCAAGATTTATATCTATTAAATCAGTCTTAATTAAAATGTCAAGTGTTCAAAAACTATTTATATTGTGCACTACATATTTATAGTTCAGTTTGGTTGCTTTGATTTATTGATTTGTCATTTTTTACCTTTCCAGTTACCATTTTGTTGTTTATTATCGAAAACAATCATTTTAACATGTTCTTTGAATATTATAAACTAATCAGTATCAAAGTCTTTTTTGCCAAAATGAAAAGATTTAAATTTGTTCTACTTTTATTTTAGAATTGAATACCTCTTTTGGCGTATAAAACCGTTGACTACCGTATATTTTGTATGAAGATGTGGGCACGGTCAATGCTTTAACAAACCTATGAAATTACTAGAAGAAGCATCAATTCTTAAATGAAAGCTTGTTTCTAAAGTGTCTTCATAATAAACTATTTATCATACTGATATTGTACGAGGCTTGTGGCATCTCCCTTATCTTTCATCTCTGGTAAAATTCGCCTAGATTTTACCACGTAACGGAAATAAGTGATTATATTTTAGAACGCAAAAATAGAGAAAAATAATTTGGAGAGAGATAATGACTTATTTATTTGACGGGTGTAGCAGATAAAAAGTGAACACTAAAACATCAGCGAGGGATCTGGGTTTCCTTGATTTTAGCCGATTGGCTTTGAATATGCGATGTTCGATAGTGGTTATCACATTCTGACCCTGCTATCTAAATAAGTTCCGCCTAAAACCAATTTTGAGGTTCTAACAAGTTGTCACCTTGTTGTTAATCATACAGTACTTGCTTTTATACATGTAGTATGTTTTACATTTGATTTCTCTATCCTCTATACCACCATTCCTCATTCACAACTGAAGGAGAAGTTGAAAGATCTAATACATCGATGCTTTCAAAATAAAAATGGCAACAACAGATACACATACCTTGTCATTGGTAGAGATAAATCATACTTTGTTAAAAACCACTCTAAATCTAACAAAAAGTATAAAGAGGACGAAATTGTCCTGAGGATTGAATTTTTGATCGACAACATATTTATTCAATTTGATGGACGTGTTTTCCAACAGACAATTGGTATTCCTATGGGTACTAATTGTGCGCCACTACTGGCCGACTTGTTCCTTTACTCATATGAGGCAGACTTCCTTGACGGGCTTCTTAAAGAAGAACAGAAGAAGTTAGCCAGTACCTTTAATTTCAACTTCCGCTACATAGATGATGTTTTATCACTCAACAATTTACGTTTTGGGAATTTCTTACATCTCATCTATCCCAAATGAGCTCGAAATTAAGGATACCATAGACACTGCCAAGTCTGCATCTTATCTTGACCTTCACCTCGAAATTGACACCAGAGGAAGGCTGAATACAAAACTTTACGACAAACGGGATGACTTCGACTTTCCAATCGTCAACTTCCCATTTTTGAGCGGCAATATTCAAGAAGAACCGGCGTATGGAGTATATATTTCACAACTCATACGTTATTCCAGAGCTTGTGACATATACATTGACTTCCTGGACAGAGCCCGGCTCCTGACAGAAAAATTGCTCAAACAGGGGTACGTTGCTCTTAAGTTGAAGTCATCCTTATTAAAGTTTTATGGGCGTCATCATGACTTGCTTGACAGGTATGAAAAAACCGTTTCCCAAATGAAAATGGACCTGTTCCATTGATATTATCCCTTCCTCATACCGGATTTGACATGGGCAGCATGGCGGGTGTCCTGCAGGAAGCAGATACTGCTTACTCTTCCGGAGCACATGAGTCTACCTCCGGTTTTTTGGTGGGGTCCATGTTGTTCATATGTTTTTAGTTTTTAATTGTAGTGCATGTATTGTTTTGGTCTTGTCTTCGTTGTTCTACGGAGTTTGCCAGTTGTTACGATTTTTCTATCTTTCGAATATCTCTTTGGTATTTCTTGACTTTACTTGGTAACAATGTATAAGTAACCGTTGCTAGCACATTTTGGGGGAATTAATGCTGACAAAATCACATTGGATTTAAGTATTACAGCTGGTTATATCTTCTATATCACAATTAATCCCATTCAAATATCAGTCAAGATCGCCACTAAAAAATTTAACTTTGGCTCAAGACATGGGCTATACAAAAATGAAAAGGCATTGGCAAATGACGAACATACAAAGAACGGATTTGTAGTGGCTAGAAACATAATCAAATCGTTAAATGAAACAATTAAAAACCAAACACCCAGATTCGGTTAAGGATTCCGTAACATTACAAGTAAATGAGACCATACAATGAACGTACTTTAAAATATATCAAGTCAATTAATCGTTACCGTATCACTGTTCCGAAATTTCGTTTTACTTGCTTTTGCGATCGAAAAACCTCGTGCCTCTACATCGAACAGTTAGCATAAGGGTGTTATATATACAAAGTAGGAACTGATTTTAATTCCAGATTATCCTTAAAAGGAGTCCGTTGTATTTGTTCTATACTTGGTATATCCGGGTATTTTAGTCTATTCCGTTGACAATTTTTCGATTTGTCAGTCCGCCCTTTCACTCACTCAAATACGAGTATGCGTTATTCTTTCGCTAACGTCAGATTTTGCGACCCAGGAGCCCTTTTTACAAAATATCTTAAGAGTAAAATTACTCATAAGTTAAACACTAGAATCTGTATGACTTGAGAGTAATTTTGCTTTTAATTTTTTTGGTGAAAATTACTCCAGTTCTTTATAAGCCTCCGGAGATTCAAACCAGGCCTTACTGCTTTCACTCTCAAACATTTTTGAGAGCTGTTGTTTATTTACGTGGTTTATTTTCGTATATGAGTTTGATCTGAATATGGGTTTGGACATTAAATTATCTGATACAAATTTTGATGCACTAGATGTACACATTTCGTCGATTTACGCCTCATCAGTTGTGTTCAAGCCGAAAGTGTTGGAAACCAAAACAATAATCCAAATGTTTTAAGAGCAATTAAAAATTACCAAAATTACCAAAATAGTAAAGCCAAAGCAAGCTAAGGATAAAGCTATGCAAGAGGGAGAAACTCTTTTAAGTTACCTTTCACGAAATTTAACATTTTTGGAGCACTATACATGTATCTAAAATATCAATTTCGGGCTAGTATCGAAATACTATCAACTGAGCACCAGCAGCTGTATCGACTCATTGATAATAACAAATTCTCTGATACCAATATTGATACACAAGATGTGTACATTTCGCCGATTTACGACTCATCAGTTGTGCTCAAGGCCGGAAGTATGGAAATTAAAACAATAATCCAAAAAATGTAGGAGCAATTCAAAAATACCAAAATGGTCAAAATAATAAAATAATAAATATCCAAAACCATCTAAGGAGAAAGCTTAACACGAGGGAGATACTCTTAGCTTTCAGAAAATTTAACAATTTTGAATTAGTAAATTTAAAGTATCTATTGGGGGCTAGTATCGAAATACTAGCAACTGAGCTGGTGATAATTGCAGTCCACCCGCAGCGGTATCGACACATTTCGTCGATTTACGAACCATCAGTTGTGCTCAAGGCCGAAACTTTGGAAGTCCAAAACAATAATCCTAAAAGTTTAAGAGCAATTCAAACCAAAATAAGAAAAAGGGTAAAGGCAAAGCCACGTAAGGAAAGAGCTATGTACATGGGAGATACTCCTTAGCTTTCACAAAATGTAACCTTTTTGGAGAAGTTAATTTAAAATATAAATTTCGGGCTAGTATCGAAACACTAGCAACTGAGATTGTGATGCCCTCGGGGACATGGAGTACAAATTGAAGCACATTTATATACATGTCTTCATGTGACTTGTTCAGTTATCGGTTTGTCTGTTCCTATATTGACATTTGTTTGATTGCTCCTTGAATTTATAAGTGCTACCCCTCTGTTTATACTGATCAGTTTTACCTTTTATAGTAAATATGTACAAATATTTTGACATCTTATTTCGCTGTACCAATTTCGTCAAAACGTTTAGAAGTCTGTATATGATGTTAATATATAATGAACACTGATACGATGAGGAACCAGAGTGAGTTATCTTTTCCTAACCAATGTAGGTAAGGGAGATAATTAAATTCTCTCCCTTTTATCCTGAGGCTAAAAGGGAGACAAATTTATTATCTCCCTTACCTACATTGGTTAGGAAAAGATAACTCACTCTGGCTTCTAATTGAGATACTCGTAAAGGGGGAGTAAAAAATCTAAAGACAAAACCATTTTTTAATTGAAATTTTTGATGTTTTAATTCAATAAATGAGGTGTACCATTTTTATGTGTAAATCTATAGGACAATGTCGGTCTTGTTCACAACCGATGAGTACTGGTTAAACGAAATATTCAAATCTTGTGGTACAAAATGTATTATAGAATATATAACAATGATCAACAAAATAAACATCTGACGAAACAAGAGCGTTTCCTCTTCTAACCATTTCTAAATAAAAAGAATTAATTGTAACTTCTACTTCTATGATTCATTCCCTTTAATGTAGTTTGTCACAGTTTCGTAACCAATCAATTTTATTGCTTTTTGGTTTCCAAGAGCTTTTACCATTACCCTGTGCTAACAAGACGCTGAATTGAAACGCCTTGTTATTTCATTTTCGGGTTCCTATCTTCCCAAAGACTGATGTCTACTGTGTGTGTTTTCAAAATTGCAAGTCTTTTTTGCAAACATCTCAAATATTTCATTAAAATACCTTTTGTTTCCAATAGTCGTAATTAAGGTATCCGG